>OX637702.1:664415-1914415 GCA_951802165.1 Adalia decempunctata
GCCCCCGACCTACAAAACCCCCTCGCACTCCCCCCAGACTACCGAACGCCTCCGGCATTCCAGGATTAGAACGGAAAAGACCGGAAATTACCCTTGCCCGAGCTCTAGTCGCGAAAACAGGTCGTAATTCATAGGCGGAGGACGTCTCGACGCTCAGTGCCGACGTGGGCGAGACTCACCTGAAGGGTTATGACTTCGCTGTCGGCCAGGATGGCTGGTACGACGAATCTGCCTTCTCCGTTGGAGATTTCGATGTCCTGGCTGTAGATGGAGGTGGTGTTGTCGTAGACCTTGACGCGAACCCTGACGGACCGCTCTGTGCTCATGGCTTCCACCTGCAACCGAAAAAGTGGGGTTATAGAGGTTACAGGGATCGGTTGAAGTGGAAATTTCACAACCATTGGACAGGGGTGAGGGAATTCCGCCTGTAATATCCAAGTTGTGCCGTAAAAGTCCTTCGGTTTTCGAGATATTCGACATTTTGGGTAATACGAAAAGAGCTATGCATTTGACCCAAAAATCTTGGGTTACTGTCGATAGCACATGTTTCCAGGAATACTATGCAAAAAACAGATTGAGAAAAATTCTTTATTTGGAGTTTTGTCGCCAAAAAGAGTGACAGAGGGTGTAATTTTTTCGAATTTTCGAAAATGTCCAGTTTCCCGAAAACTAAGGACTTTTACCGAACATAAAACATATTTTTCTGAACCACCATAAATTCCTCTATCCACAGGTACCATAAAATCCGTTCAGTACGCCACACCCTGTATGTAATCTTCAATTTTCTAAGCACTAGAAAAAAGTACTGGCGCCTCCGCCTATTTGCATCGCGTGCAAAATGAATTTTCTCAATAACGGCTCAAACAATTTCGTTCAAATTTTGCTTTTATCTGGACATTGCAGTTCCTTCGATTTTGCATTTTTATTTTGCTTCGGAAAGATCATAGAGGTTAAATTGTTCTCTCAGAGAAAAAATTCAAGAAATACGTACGTTCAATGTTGAACCTTCAAACTCAAGCAATCTCTGAACTTATAACAAATGGATTTATACGGAATTGATCAAGAACAATTGTTACTGAATATTTGAACGTATTCAAAACAGTTTTTACAGCAGAAAATCAGCTGAAAATGATGTATTTCTATGGAAATGAAAATTTTATCTAGAATTGCAGATTTAAAAACAAGTTATCGATATTTTTCTTATTGAAACTTTTGAATAAAATACTCAAACACCTTCAATTTGATTTACAATAGTATACACGTGAGAATATATCATTTATTTCGCAAAGTTTTATTTATAGTTGCAAATAGGTGAATGCGCCGGTAGCATTTTTTTTTCGAACATTAAAGAAATATCGCATATTAAGTGACATTCTGAACTAATAAAGAAGCGTATGACCTTCTCGATGTACTGGGTATCCCTATTTCGAAACAAACCATACTCAAACCAACGAATATAAAACCTAAAACGAAGCAAATAAACCTACATCCAACAGCAATCATTGAATTAAATTGTAAACTTCCAACAACGGAACAACACGCTCTACCTAACCACCTCTCGGCCATAGAAAACAATACACAACTATAAATTTCGCGGAGTGAAACGGAATTAGAAATTGTTGGGAACCGACGC
The DNA here is from genome assembly GCA_951802165.1 of Adalia decempunctata. Classification (NCBI taxonomy): domain Eukaryota; kingdom Metazoa; phylum Arthropoda; class Insecta; order Coleoptera; family Coccinellidae; genus Adalia; species Adalia decempunctata. The sequence continues at coordinate 666,049 of OX637702.1, forward strand.
CAAGTTTCCAGCGAAAGAATAACGGAAACATAATACAGGGTAGACGATCGCGAATTTCACTTTACGCCAAGGGTAGGAAGCTGGCCCAATTATCCCGAAAGCGTCCGAAAACGGCTTGTTTGGATTTCAGAGTGAGAGAGAGAGGGAGTGGAAAGTAATTCCGAAGTTGATAATTGGGGAACAGTATAGTTGGGGAGTTTGTTTTGGAGCACGTTGTACGAAACAATTGCGACACTATAGAACGCCATTTCTTCTTCCTGGTGTAGTGACATCTATGTAATCTAGATGAAAACGGTAAACTGATCTGTGTCCCAGAATATCATAATAATTTAACATCTCAACCAGATGTTGCTCATTCACGTTGATTCGTTGGTAATCTCTCGGCAAGAAACGATGTTTTGAATGTTCCATTACAGTCGTTCGGTTCAATCCGGCAACCTCAAAGGAGTCGTACAGCGATCTTATAATTTCGAACCCGGTTGTGGGAGGTTGCTGATGGAAAGCTCCCAGCGTGCTCATTTATAATTAAAATGGAGTCAAAGGAAACATTCCGTCGTGAGGGAACAGCACGACCTCTGTTTCTGAGCGTTGAGGCTTGCTCTGCAGGGAAATAACGTCTCAATTCGTCATTTCGGTGGTTGATTATACCGCTTTACTGTTGGACTCTATGAATGGATTTGGAGAATGGACAACACCAAAGACTTACGTGAAGTGAAGGTTTCATTTTTTAGCTAACAGTTTTGATATGATTTGGTCCTCTCAGTGTGTTTGGAAAAAGAGACCTCCAGTACATCGAGAAGGTCCTACGTTTCTTCATTATTTCGGAATATCACCTAATATTCAAGGTTTCTGTAATGGTCGAAAATTGTCACCGACACCTGCACCAATTTGCAACTATGAATACGTACATAAATGAGATTTTCTGACATGTATTTTAATGTGAATCCAATTGAAGGTCTTTGGGCTTTAAGTTCAAACGTTTAATCCTAGAAAATATATAGATTCCTTGGTTTTAAATCAAAATTTCTTTCCATGGAAATTTATCATTTTGACCTGATTTGCTGCTGTGAATACTGTTCTTAATCCATTCCAATGTTAGATAACATTTTTTCGATCAATTTCATATGAATCCTATATATCTAATAGACTGGAAATCATTAGGACCACTGTTCAGAAAAATGATTTTTATTCCTGCTGCAAATAGGTGAAGGCGCCAGTTACTTTCACAGAAAGTGCTCCTTAGAAAATTGATGCTCACATACAGGGCGTGGCGTAATGTGAGGGTATTATGGTACCTATAGGTAGAGGACTTCGTGGCGGTTCCAAAAAATACGTTTTAAGTTTGGTTAAAGTCCATAGATTTTCGAGATATTCAACATTTTGGAAAATTCTTCGAAAAAGTTACACCCCTTGCCACTTTTTTTGGTGCCAAGACTTCAAATGACGCAATTTTTCCAATATGTTTTTTTGATAGTATACGTGGAAAGATGCTCCATCGAATGTATTTCATGATTTTTAGACAGCATGCTTAGTTTTCTAGAAACAAATATCTAACCCAAATTTCATGTTTCGCTTATATTTTCCCACAGTTTAACCTAACGTAGTGAAAACCTTAGTGCCAAATTAGAGAGAATTTGCCCTTTCAATTAAGGATCCCAAAATATTATAACTCAGTTCAGAGTTACGTCTTTAATCGCGAACGCATTTCTTCAAATTTCTCTCAGAGAATAACATTTTTATACATGCTGCAAATAGGCGGATGCGCCAGTTACTTTTCCCCTAGTACTTCTTAGAAAATTAACGATTACATATAGGGTGTTGCGTAATGAATGGATATTATGGTACCTGTAGGTAGAGGACTTTGTGGCGGTTCCAAAAAATACTTTTTAAAATTGATTAAAGTCCCTAGATTCTCGAGATGTTCAACAATTTCGAAAATTCTTCGAAAAAATTACACCCCTTGCCACTTTTTTTGATGGCAAGACTTCAAATAGGGCAATTTTTCCAATATATTTTTTGGATAGTATACGTGGATAGATGCTCCATCGAATGTATTTCATGATTTGTAGACAGCATGCTTAGTTTTCTACAAACAAATATCTAACCCAAATTTCATGTTTTGCTTACATATTTCCCACAGTTAAAACTAACGTAGTGAAAACCTGAGTGTCAAATTAGAGAGAATTTGCCCTTTCGATTAAGGATCCCAAAATAGTATAACTCAGTTCAGAGTTACGTCTTTAAACGCGAACGCATTTCTTCAAATTTCTCTCAGAGAATTAAATTTTTATACATGCTGCAAATAGGCGAATGCGCCAGTTACTTTGTCCCTAGTACGTCTTAGAAAAATAACGATTACATATAGGGTGTTGCGTAATGAATGGATATCATGGTACCTGTAGGACTTTGTGGCGGTTCCAAAAAATACGTTTTAAGTTTGGTTGAAGTCCAAAGATTTTCGAGATATTCAACATTTTGGAAAATTCTTCGAAAAAGTTACACCCCTTGCCACTTTTCTTGATGCCAAGATTTCAAATGAAGCAATTTTTTCAATATGTTATTTTGATAGTATACGTGGATAGATGCTCCATTGAATGTAATTCATGATTTTCAGACAGCATGATGAGTTTTCTTCTAAACAAATATCTAACCCAAATTTCATGTTCTGCTTATATTTCCCACAGTTTAACGTAACGTAGTGGAAACCTGAGTTCCAAATTAGAGAGAATTTGCCCTTTCAATTAAGGATCGCAAAATAGTATAACTCAGTTTGGAGTTACGTCTTTAATCGCGAACAAATTTCTCTCAGGGAATAACATTTTTATATGTGCTACAAATAGGCGGATGCGCCAGTTACGTTTTCCCAAGTGCTTCTTAGAAAATTAAAGATTACATAAAGGGTGTGGCGTAATGACTGGATATTATGGTACCTGCTGGTAGAAGACTGTTGGCGGTTACAAAAAATACGTTTTCAGTTTGTTTAAAGTCCCTAGATTTTCGAGATATTCAACATTTTCGAAAATTCTTCGCAAAAATTACACCCCTTGCCACTTTTTTTGATGGCAAGACTTCAAATAGGGCAATTTTTCCAATATATTTTTTGGATAGTATACGTGGATAGATGCTCCATCGAATGTATTTCATGATTTTTAGACAGCATGCTTAGTTTTCTTTCAAACAAATATCTAACCCAAATTTCATGTTCTGCTTATATTTTCCCCAGTTTAACCTAATGTAGTGTAAACCTGAGTGCCAAATTGAGAGAAAAGTCGCCCTTCTCATTGAGGATCTTAAAATAGTATATCTCAGTTCAAAGTTACGTCTTTAATCGTGAACGCATTTCTTTAAAATTCTCCAATAATATTTTTATACGTGTTGCAAATAGGCGGAGGCGCCAGTTACTTTTCCCCACGTGCTTCTTAGAAATTTCAAGATTACATACAGGGTATTGCGTAATGAATGGATGTTATGGTGCCTGCAGGTAGAAGACTTTGTGGGGGTTCAAAAAATACGTTTGAATTTGGTAAAAGTCCTTCAGTTTTGGGAATATTCAACATTTTCGAAAATTAAAAAAAAATACATCTTTTGCCACTCTTTTTGCTGGAAAAACTCCAAATGGAAGAATTTTTCCAATCTGTTGCTCAGGTAATATTCCTGGATAGATGCTCTATCGAAAGTAAACCAAGATTTTCACGGCGTATGCGTAATTCAGAATAATTTAGTCGAATTTCTCGAACAAACAACTTTCCCAGTACTCAAATCCTCGACGCATCGAGAACCAGCACCTTAAAAAGGACCTCTTCTCTCCGATAACACAACCTACTTTTCTCCGATACAAAAGCGACTTTTCCCCCTCTCCCCCGGAACCCCCATTATTCAAATCTGCAGCGGCGACGCCCGCCTACAAAGAGCGAAAATTTTACGATTCAGAACAAAAGTGGGTCGTATTTCAAGACTCACTCTTCGACATAGACGTCGGTCGTATTGAAATATACGTCGATGTGGCCCCCCCTCTCACTCCCTGATATATGGCGGCGAGTGGAGACGTCTCAGGAGTGGCGAATAAAATTCGAATTTTTCTGCGAGAGATAACGAGACAGTGCAGGCGAAAAGGATTCTGTATTGGAGGGAATTGGTGGATTTTGAGAGTCGATGTTTGTCTTTGAGGCGTCAAAAAGCAGCACCCTGGATATTTGAATGCATCCACGAACACTACACAAGAAAACTCTGAATACATGAATGATATCTTCCGAAGAAATTTGTTGAACAAACCAAGGCTAAAGTGATCTTTCTTACTGAAAATAAGGGAGCTTATAGCTACGAAATATCCTTTTCTGATCGAAGACATCCTAGGATCTAACTCACATATCAAGGCAGCAAAAATCTATACAGAGTGGTCCAAAATTGGAAAAACGAAGAAGAAAGAATTCTCTTACCTTGCCAATGAACGGTAAACCTGGCTTGTACCTCCTCCTCATCTCCCTACCGAACCTCAGCTCCACGTAGTGTTCCTCTGCTGCTGATACGTCGGGAAGCCCATTTCCAGCGGTTTGGGCTACATCGATGGGCGTCGAAAATTCGGTGGATTCCACCTCCACGTGGAGAAGCCACTTTCCAGACCTGATGTATTCGGATAGGGGAAGAGAGAACGATTTGACACCTGCAAGGAAAGAATCAGGAAGGAATTTTGAGGTTTTTTAGAAAGCGTATAAAAAGATATCTATTGACATAAAATTTCATTCACTGATACTAAGTCTATACTAAGGACCGAACGAGAATAAATTCGCTATCACAAAAACGCTTATATCTTTTGAACCACTGGACCGACTTCGAAAATCAAACTCATTTTCGAATCATCTTCTAATTTTAATGAAAACTGTTTTAACAATAAAAAACCGAAACTATTTTTACAAAATTCATAGTTTTTTTCTGAAATTCTTCCCATCATGCTTCTTATAGTGTTCTCACACTCTTTCCGGGATGCTGTCTTCCACTTTTGCTTGAATTTCGCTAATGTTTTCGTTGATTTCTTAGTACTCTTCAATTCTCTTTTTACCAGGGCCCAATATCTTTCGATTGGCCTGAGTTCTGAGCAATTTGGTGGATTGACCTCTTTGGGGACAAAAACCACCTCATTAGCTTCGTACCATTCCTTGGTGGCCTTGCTGTAGTGGCATGAAGCTAAATCTGGCCAAAAGATTGTTGACACATCGTGCTCACGTAAAAATGGTAAAAGTTCTTCAAGCATTCCTCGATGTATATCTTCGAGTCAACAGAGCCTTGGCCAACGAAAAATTTGCTCCTTTTCCCACAAGTGCAAATTGCTTGCCAAACCAGGAATTTTTTAGGACACTTTGCTTGTTTCTTCACGCGAAATCGTTCGTCAACATTTCCACGAGAATCTGCAGTATAAAATTCCTGACCAGGAAGTTGCGAGAAATCAGCCAAGACATAGGTTTCGTCGTCCATCACGCAACAGGAAAAATTTTTCAAGAAATCTTTTTTTAATTTCTTTGCTCTTGATTTCGCTTCTTGATTCTAATATAGAAATACCAATGTCAAAGTCGTAAAAATATATTGGATTTCTCGAAATAGGAGATGAAGATGCTCGCCCATTTCCAAACTGAATAGCGAGGAAGATTGACTCATCTATTTTGTTGTTTTTGGATTCAAACAACTTTGTTTCTGTCTCGTTTTCAGTTGGTCACACTGGAGGATTCCAGGTCAACAATAAACCCTTGATGGTTCTTATATTAGAATTTCAGACAAATCATTCGAATAATTATTTTTTATTCTCTCCATTTCACCGAACTCGAATGCAAATATTTCTTTTTTCAATAAAACAATTGTTACGGTAGCAGCATGCGATGTAGCATCATTTTGTTGGGACCAAAACACTTCACGGTCGATACCATTCAAATTTTGAAACGAATAATCATTGATCATCGATCTGTAACGAGCACCATTCACTGTAACATTAGCTCCAGCATCGTGTTTGGAGAAATATGGACCGATGATGCCTCCAGCGTGTAAAGCACACCAATAAGTGCATTATTCAGGATGCAATGGAACCTGCAGAACTTCTTGAGAATTATTTTTTCTCCATAAACGGCAATTTTGCTTGTTTACGTAGCCGTTCAACCAGAAATGAGCTTCATCACTTAACACAATTCTTCGATAAAAATTGGATCAACTTCAAGCTGTTCTAGTGCTCAATAAGCAAACAAGCGACGCTTATTATGGTCAAGTGGCTTTAGTTCTTGAACCAGTTTGATCTTGTATGGGTGTAGACCAAGATCTTCACGCAAAACTTTCCATGTGATGGATGCACAGAGACCAACTTGTTGTGAACGTCGACGAATAGACAAATATGGATCTTCATTAACACTATCACTTACAGCAGCGATATTTTCTTCTGTTATTTGTCTTGTCGTTGTTATTGCATCTAGTAGAGAAAATGTTGTTCGAAATCTATCGATAGTTCGACGAATAAGCTGCTCTGATGGACGATTATGTAAAGAACAAATTTCACGAAATGCTCTAGTTTGGCGAATAGAACCCTGATTTTGAAACTAAATTCAACAATTTGTAAACGTTGTTGAGGCGTTAGTATCTTCATGATAATTTGTCAGTGCCTACTGAACAGAAATGTCAAAACAACGTGGCTTCAATCTTCTGTAAAATCACAAATATCCCTATCGAAACTTTATCACATAAAAAAAAAACAACCCATATTTCAGTTAATAAACATTGTTGTTTCATCATTATTTTCATTTGTTATTGATGTTCATTATCGCTGTTACATCTAGGTTCGTTTGTTTGCTGTTTTTTTCACCGTACTTTATCGTTGTTATTCAATTTAGTGCTTATTGAAAACTTTTTTGATTATTTAGAAAGTTTAGATTATCATACAGAGTTTTTATATTTGGAAAATTCACCACAACATCAATTCTCATGTCATCTTCCCCTAGCTTCCTCTCGCCTCCCTCCCAACCCCCAAAACCGCCCCTTCAGCGGCTCAGATCACCGAGTACATAATTTCACAGGTAGATAATCTTCACGCTACATTAGTCCTTACACATTCCGCGGAGGTTAAATCCTAGACTGGGAATCATTGGATTTTCCGAGTTATTGAAGGCCTTTCGGGGTTTTCAGAACGCCGGCCGGGAGGAAGGGGGGGGGGAAGATCGACCGTGCTAAGGGAGGTGAACTCGTGTGGGAAATTTGTCTTGGGGGTTATTAAATTCTTGTCGGAGCTGTACGCTGGAAATGTCGATTGATTTTGGGTTGGAGAGATTTTTTATGGCTCGTTGGTTTGCCGAACTACTCTGCGCAAAAAAAAATTAACGCACATTGAGGAAATCTCAAATTTATTCTACAACTGAAGGTGTTCTCAATGATTATTATTTTTATCAGAATTATGCATGCATATGTTATCCACCTTCAACGTTTTTCTTCAATACAGATGTTTTCTCCCAGCAGGAATAAAAAAAGATGATATTATCAGATTTTGAATGTATTGGCTCCATTCTAAAATCAGTTGTTCTCGATCAATTCTAGTGATCAATAGTTTTTCTTTCGTTTGATTTTCTACACTCGATCGCTTTGCAACGCGAAACACGCAATTTGACCCAAGAGGAATGTGCCCAAGCGGTAGTTTTGCGAGAAGAAGGGTGGACATACACAAGAATTGCAGAAAGGTTTGGAGTTTCCCGAATAAGTGTGTCCAGAATGTTGCAGCGATTCAGGGAGACAGGTATGAATGCCCGAAGACCAGGACAGGGTAGACCACGGGTAACAACTGCCATTCAAGAACTTTACTTGAGAGTTTCTTCGTTGAGACAACGGTTTGGAACCGCTCGCCTCCTTCAAAATCAGCTTGAGCAAACTCATGAGGTGCAAATTAGCACTCAGACAATAAGAAATCGCCCCAGAGAATATGATTTAAGGCCTCGTGTCGCGGCAAGAGGCCCAGCTCTTACCCCAGCCCATCGAAGGGCGCGTTTGGATTTTGCGAGAGAGCATATCCATTGGGAAGAGGTCGATTGGAAAAGAGTTCTCTTCACAGATGAGTCTAGATTTTGCCTCTACCATTGTGATCGACGTTCCCTTGTATACAGACGTCCACATGAAAGATATGCTCGGTGCAAATTCCTGAATACTACTGGTTTCGGAGCAGGATCGATTATGGTATGGGGTGAAATATCTTTGACTGCACGCACAGACCTAGTGGTCGTTGATAATGGAGCTATGAATGCTGATAAGTATATAAGGAACATTCTTGAAGAGCATGTAGTTCCATTTGTCCCATACATTGATGAAAATTTCATTTTTATGGACGATAATGCCAGACCCCATCGTGCACGCATCGTTCAGGTGTAGCTTGAAGAGGTTGAAGTCTCTCGAATGGAAGTCCAGATCCAATCCGATTGAACAGGTTTGGGACAACCTCAATAGAAGGCTGAGAAGTTCAGAAAATCATCCAGCTACTCTTAATGACTAAGGAATCCAACTCGGAGAAATCTGGGAAGGATTAGATCAGAACATTTTAAGATCACTCATTTTGAGTATGAGCCGTCGTTGCCGAGCTGTAATTAACGCAAGGGGTGGAATTACCAAGTATTAAATACTTAATAGCATTTCAGTATTTTGAAAATTGTTCATTTCTCTTCTTTCACATAAGATTCGGTGAAATCCTGAATTTTTCTTCCATTTAATGTTTCTTGTTTCGTTCAAAACCTTCCCGAGAGAACATAAAAAATAAGTTATTAAGTCAATGTAGAGTTAACTTTCATTAAAATTGAGATTTTCAGAACGTGCGTTGATTTTTTTGCGCAGTGTAGTTGGGGTTGGTTTAGTTTCAAGAATTCATCGACAGTCCGTCCAACTGTTGAATTGTTTCTCCTTCAGTTGAGGTGACATTCTCAAGACTAATCTTACACTCGATTTGATCTTCATCTCTAACTTTCATTTGATCGTTTCGAAGTATTACCTTGTCGTTATACACTTTGTAAAGTAAGGGACCCTAGACTGAACCCTGCGGCACACCATTCGAATCTAGCGTCAAATTGTGGAACTTGGATGGAGCTTGAATGAAAAAGTGCCCGTATGAGCTAGATTAGGGACTACAACTTAATTTCCTCGACTTGATTGGCGTACCTGATGCGTCCGGGGAAATATGCGAAAATTAATGAGTCACTCATGATTCCAGTTGCGCAAATAACGTGGGGCGTGGAATCCAATAGGTTCAACCGTCAGAAAACTCGTTAAATTGTAAATTCATTACATTTGAATTCGTGGCGGTTGAACGGTGACATATTAAATAACTCGTGATGAGAATAAATCCTGTGTATATTGCTATTTGAGGACGCAGTGAACATGGGAGAGAATTCCACCTGGATGAGGCGCGAATATGCAGCCGATTTTATTTACCGGAATCATCACTGATTTATCCGGTCAATTTATGGCTGATTGATGTAATTCTGTTAAGTATACAAGAGTGCCCTTAATCTAGGATGCTATAAATACTCGTAAATTAATTTACTGCTCCACAAGAGTTATAGATATCGTATTCAATCGTTTTTAAAAGTATGTAATCTTCGAGAAAATCGCTGTAAAACATTCAAAACTCAATAACAACTTGAATCGATCCAATAAAAATCAATATGAGACATTTCGTCAATATGGTCGTCTTTTTTCTGAAGTTTGGTTCTTTGCATATGCTTCATAAATGTTCTTATTTTGAAATGAAGTCAGTTTATCAACGGCTTCGATTTGAAACGAGTTTTCTGAAAATGCTGAGGCTAATAGGGCTATCGGAATGCTACAGGGTGGCCTAACTCAGGTTGTTGTAGCGGAAAGGCTCCAAGTCACCAAAAGCGTGATATCTCGACTTTGGAATAGGTTCAGGAAGACAAGTTCCGCGTTGGAAAGACCAAGGCTTGGTGGGCGATGAAAAACAACACCTGATCAGGATCGTTTCATCACCGTTTCGGCGAGAAGAAACCCTACATCTACGTGTAGAATGCTATGGAATACTCTTCAAAATGCAGATGGGGTCCAAGTTTCCATTGAAACCATCAGACGACGTTTGAGAGAGGTGAATCTAGTTTCTAGACGTCCTTTAAGAGGAGTTCCATTAACACGTGAACATAAGCGTCAAAGACTCGAATGGGCAAGGCAACATACCAATTGGAACGATCAATGGCGTAGTGTCCTTTTCACTGATGAATCCAGATATGGACGGTTTTCATATTCTGGAAGAATAAGGGTATGGACAATCCCACGCATACCCCGTAATCGTCGCTATGTCCAAGAAGTCCATCCATTCCGAGGGGGTAGTGTTATGGTATAGGCCTGGATATGTTTCAACGGGTGCACAGATCTATACATTTGTCCTGGGAATATGACCGCCTTACACTATAGTGAGCATGTCATTGACAATGTTGTGCCATATTTTCACGCTGCTAATGGTGAAACTTTTCAATTTCTAGACGATAACGCTAGACCGCACCGTGCAGCCATAGTTGAGAATGCGCGCGAGGAGCTTGGTATTCCACATTAACCAAAACCTCCGCACTCACCAGATTTCAATTGCATGGAACATGGATGGGATATGCTCCAAAGAAGATTAGATAATCATCAACCTACCCCAGAATCCTTGAATGATCTGATAGAGCTTCTGCCCCTTTTATAGAATCAATAAATTCCTCAAGAAATGTTCAACAACCTCGTGTGTAGTATGCAAAGAAGATATCAAGCTGTTATTGATGCCCGTGGACTGTGGAGGCCATACATTGTATTGATAGTCTTAAAATGCTTGAATTCTCTAGGAATAAAATTTCGTTTTTTTACTCTATTAACCACCCTGTATACGCTGCAGACCTCCAGGCTAAAATTAATTTGCAACTTGAAATCATATTAATATGAATTTTCATCACAAAAATCTTATTTTAACTGTATTTCTTTGCAATTTAAGTGAATATCCCTAACTCATGTAGAGCAGTTTATTTTTAACGACTTAAACTCTTTCATCGTTAAGAATACATAGAAGAGACGCTCCTTCCAATCAGAATTGTAGAAAAGGGTGAATAAAATACAACTTATTCATTCCAAAACATAAACAACCAAAAGAGACTCAGAATTCAATGTTGAAAATGCAGTAACAACGTGAAAAACATGAAGAAATGTCAATTAAAAGAAATTAGAGCAACTTGAATACATATTTCTCTTATAAAACACCTACAGGGAAAGAAAGCCAGTGTGAACTAAACCTTTTAAACTTACCTTCATCAAGGGATACTTGATCCCATACTGCAACCTTTGTTCCAACAGGATCCTTGACGCTGACTGTACCAATAACACCTGAAGCTAGTTGGAGGTCATGGTCCAAAGCAAGCACCCAGAAAGAAACTGAAAATAAAGGAATAAGCAGTTTAAATATTGAAACATTCTATCGACTCAGCAAAAAGAGTCTGACAAACTTTTTGTCTTTAGCCACTTGAGGCTGTCTTCTCTGTTTAACAATCTTTAAAAACATACTTAAAAACCGTAGACCATAGAAAGAGAAGACGCACCTAACAATAATAAATAGTGAAGCCAATTTTAAAAATCATCACGACTAAACTGTTAAACTGTACTTCTAAGGAATCAAAATGAGGTAGAAATTTTTGCACCTTTGTGACATTCTTTGAATTTTCTAATAAATAAACTCTCAATCTGATATTGAGAGGAGAAAAATCAATTCTGAATTTAGCTGAATCTGTTCATTTAACTCAGAATCTGCTTCAATCTTTGAAAAATTGTTTGAATTCGTCAAAAAGAGTTAATTCTCTTGTAATGTTATTTCCATTCCTCAATACCGTTAATACCAAGCTATTGGACCTTTCAGAGTTAGATTTCACATTGTTGCCACGGCCAGATCTAATGATATTGCTATCCTTTATGCTATCTCCATTCCACTCATTGAAAACAGACTAAATTTTAGTTTCACCAATTCTCGAACTTATGCATCTCAGTGTCTCCTCTTTCTATGGTCTAAGTTGAAAACGCTTTGAAAATCATCAACCATCATTCCTATCCCTTTTCAGTTCAAAATAGCAGTCACAAAGCAGGCCAATGGCATGCATCACCAACAAAATTCATAGGCATAACTGGCCAGCGAAGCAGAACAGCGTGAAATGTTCTGTGGCAACAGCACCGTCCGTCATGGACTCGGAAAGGCGTGACATGTTTACCTGGCCATCATTAACAATAGCGGATTAATTGTTGCTGGTTTGAAACAATATTTCGCGCTCGCATGTTCCGAGAATGGAACATGTGGCGCGGAAGACATAGAGGTGCTTTTTCATGTGGAGACATCGTTTGTCAGGGAAAATTAAGGGAAGTCATGGCTGTTGTTTCAATACGACCATGTTGATGTGTTTCAGGCTGGAGAGAATGGACCATTTGACATAAAACTCGATCGTATGCTATTTGTGAATTGTGAGCTATGTAATTCGTACCTATTTTGAATGGGGAACTTTGAAGTCATGCTGATCAACTATAAACAAACAAAAAGTGGATAGGATCCCAACAAGGGGAGTTATGACGATTTGAAATTTCGGTTTTTGGAAAAATGTCGTTTGACAGGTGAAAATCTAAACTATGATAGATAGCGACTTGAATTTGTTCTTATTGGATAGATCGTCCTCGAAAACCTACATTTTGATACCGAATATGTCCATATAGGCCTTCTTTGAGTCGACTTTTTTGTTTTATTTTTTCCAAATTTCATTTTCGAGTTTTGTTCAGACGCTCAGAGCACTCAAAGTATAGGTGGTACTGATCAGTCTAATGGGTATTCTGCTTGATTCGAATGGGTAGTAGATCGTCAAGATTGAAAAAGGACTCTGATTTCGCCAGGGATTTCTTGGTGATGACAAATATGGTGTTTTTGGGGGGTCTTACCCCTTACGTATTTTTCACCCAAAAAGTTGGGATTTTCGATATTGATTTAATTATGCTCAGGGATACTATAGACAATGCTGATTAACAATATACAAACAAAAAGTGGATAGGTTTCCAACAAGGGGAGTTATGACGATTTGAAATTTCTGATTTTTGAAAAAATGCCATTTGACAAGTGAAAATCTAAACTATGATAGATAGCGACTTGAATTTATTCTTATTGGATAGATCGTCCTCGAAAACCTAGATTTTGATACCAAATATGTCCATGTAGGCCTTCTTTGAGTCGACTTTAAATTGTTTTATTTTTTCCAAATTTCGTTCTCTAGTTTTGTTCAGACGCTCACAGCACTCAAAGTACAGGGTGAGTCTTTGACTTGTACATATATTTTAACTGTAGATTCCTCTCATCAAACGAAACACTTTTTTCCTATACCATTTTTCAAAATTCGGTTTCGTTTGAAAGATACAGGGTGTCAAAAATCCATGAAATTAACACTATTCTTTCCATATATTCGAAACCGATAATTCGAATGAACTGAATTTTGGTTGATTGTTTACTCTATTCATTATGCATATTCCTCAATTGAAACTTATTCCATATTCCTTCTAATATAAGAGTTACAGCCTACTCGTCTCATGAATTCATGCAAAAATACTATAAAATCACTCGAAAAAGATGAACGGTTCATATTTTCGAAAGAATCAACCATTATAGAAAATAAAAGTATTCTTATATTTTTTCAATAAAACGCGTCGTTTTCGAGTTATTCCTAATTGTATACGAACAAATTCGAGGAAAAAATCATGAATTTCATAAAAAAACTTAATGCAACCCTGAATTAAATATCATCGAATATTATGTATTCTCTGATCTTAACAAATTAACAACGTTGTCAATGTTTATCAACTTCGTCAAGACTAAGATCTACATGATGGAAAAACGTTCGATGTAATAATTGAATTCTGAGAAGCATGAAATGAAATTACACAGTCTATAAGCACAATTTCTATTGAAAATTTATTGTTACCGGTCTTTCAGGAAAATATCTATCTCAACAATATTATCCTCTTGGAGATTTCAATCGACACTACACGGTCTGCACATCACAATCATCACCTGTTTGGTTTATTATCTGCAAGTAAATTTAGATAGATAATTAAGGTTATCCCGTTTAAGCGTCTTTCATTATCATAGACTGGCCTGCGGTTCGAGACACAGAAACAGAACAACCACAACACAACGGCCTGTCCCGCCTGTCTGCCTTGCGTGCCGGCTATATCGTAGCGCTATATCGGCAAGAATCAGAACTCGTTTGGCATCTCCAAAGAGCCACGCCTAGACGCCTTTAGCCGTTAGCGATTGTGATAGTTCATCCGCTAACGATAGGGGACGTACTGCTTTCTTGAGTTCGCATTGTTTGAAGAGAAAATCGGCAATCTGGCATCGTCTTCTCTAGAGTTCTGTGCTTAGACAGGTTCTGTGCACGGCCTTCTAAAGACTTTAGTCTTTAGATGGCCGTGTTCTGTGGAATATCATATCACAGAAGATGAGTTAGGTTAGGTCATTGACCTCGAATCATCTGACTTAGGTTGATGGAGTTAGAATAGGTTGGTGAGAAACCAATTTTCATGAGATCGTTCCAAAATATCGAGGAAAATATTAACCAATTATTAGTGTTTATAAACTAATCTTCGGGAAAATCGAAGAAGGAACTTATTTTGGTGGGAGAAATATGGCTTTTCAATTGCAGAAATAATCGGACAGTGTTTTTGTTAGGAAATATCGTTTTTGTTACATTCTTATTCGAATAAGGTTAGTGCTTGAGTATTTTCTAATTGTATCACCCAGAACATCTAATCACCTCAATTTCAATCGAAAAATATGAACTTTGAAGTGTTTCCAGAGAATGTATCCAGGCACGGACTCAGCACTATTTTATTTTTCAAATGGCTATATCTTTTTAACAGAGCCGAATTCGGAAAAATGAAAAAAAGGTTTCCTTTGGCCTCAAGAATCTATAGTTAAAATATATGTACAAGTCAAAGACTCACCCTGTATATGTGGTACTGATCAGTCTAATGGGTATTCTGAGTGGTTCGAATGGATAGAAGATCTTTCATATCAATAAAAAACTTAATAAGCTTCGAGAACTACACATGTACGACTTGCATCAACACAACTCTCGAAGATGAGTCTCAACAGTTTTTAGTTCTTTCATTTCGAAAGAACCAGAGTTTCTTTCAGCCCAATTCAAACGCCAAGATCCGGAACTGTTATTGCAGGCAATGAAACGGTCTTTTCACAACTCCGAAAAACCCCCAACGTCTCAAACTTCGTCTCCGTTCAAATTCCATATCTGTTTCCCCATCGCCATCCTCCCTGACGTCCCTGATACTTCCCAGACGGCCACTCGGTAAAACGACGACGAAGCAGGGAACTAAAAACTAATTAAGATCCACCCAATAAATTACTTTCGTCGAGAGCTCCGACAAGAAGTATCGGATTATTTGTCTTGTCGAGAGACAATCGTCTTTGAAGTTTCCCGAAAGATGTTCTTGGAAAAGCTCTACGTTTTTTTCGTCCCGCTCCAGAATGAAAACGGACGACTCGGCGGTTGATTCAGCCCGCTCTTTCATCATCGAATTTATTTAATTGTGTTTCGGGGTTCTGTGCCCAAGGTTTTGTGCCTCGCTAGGTCCGTTGTGGAACGCTGATTTCGAAGATGAAAGGCACTAAGGAGATCGAGGTAGTTTTTTTCGAGAGAATAGCCAGTGGATCCTTTTCCCTGCCTTACTCCTTACTTGGCATCATAGTGGAGCCTTTTTCCATGTTTTTCTGATCATTTCGTCTCTCTGAAGCTTTGCTGATTAGAAAGGTCCAAAGTTGTGAGATCTGTGATGATCTCGAGTGCCCTAGTTGAGCACGTTCTCATAGAACACACAAGCTAGTCCTGGTAAAATGTCAAGGGGTTTTCTGAGCTCCTCCAAGTCTCAACAGCTAGATTTATTCACGCTGCAGAGATTTCAGACTTCCATTCTATGATATATCCTCTTTTAAAGAGTCAGAAGTTCTCTTTTTGGATTACAAAGTATCGAGAACGCTAGAGGAATTTTCACAGTGACCTACAGAATTCTAAATAGCGTACAGACAGCTCAGTGAAAACGCCAGTACGAATAATGAGATCAAACTTGAAGAAGACCAAAAGCAATGTACGAGGATATACAGGGTGGCCATTTGAAAACGAAACAGACGAGATGACAGACGAAATACATTTTTTCGATAGAAATGCTCGGACAGGTCGATTTCTGTTTCGAGGGGGACAACTTAAGATGTAGGTTACGGACGCATAGCGATTCAACCCTTGCTGCTACAACCCCCACCCCCAATTTTTGAATAGGGAAGATGGGGTGAGTGATAACTCATTTGAAAGGTATTTTTATACTGATTTCAGCACAGTAATTGTTTTTTCATTTTATGCATTAGTTCTGGAAATATTCTTAACTAAGTATTTGAAAATGAAGTGGTGTTTTCATGGCACTCGTAGTGTTTTTTTTGTGAAAAATCGACATCTTGATTGAAGATTTCTATGTCAGTGGATTGGAGTAAGGAAGCCACAGTCATGGTTGTTTTGAAGCTCAAAATGTCGATTTTTCACGAAAAACACTACAAGTGCCATGAAAACACCACTTCAGTTTCAAATACTTAGTTGAGAATATTTCGAGAACTAATGCATAAAATGAAAAAACAATTACTGTGCTGAAATCAGTATAAAAATACCTTTGAATTGAGGTATCACTCACTCCATCTTCCCTATTCAAAAATTGGGGGTGAGGGTTGTAGCAGCAAGGGTTGAAGCGCTATGCGTCCGTAACCTACATCTTAAGTTGTCCCCCTCGAAACAGAAATCGACCTGTCCGAGCATTTCTATCGAAAAAATTTATTTCGTCTGTAATCTCGTCTGTTTCGTTTTCAAATGGCCACCCTGTATTGAAAAATTCTTAGCCTACTGTAAAACCAAACAAAATTTCAATGTCAAAATATTTTATTACTCCACATGGGCTCCTCATTTATTACAGCGAACCTGCAACGTCTCTAGACCTTTCAAAAAAATGTTTCTTCCTGCTCTGCAAACCAGTCCTCCACAGCATTTATTACCTCCTCGTTGGAAGAAAATTTAAGACCTTTTAAACTTTTTTTCAGTTGAGAAAAGAGATGATAGTCGGACGGAGCCAAATCTGGTGAATAAGGAGGGTGTTCTAGTAATTCTAACCCTGAATCAAGATTTTTTTGCATGGCAACATGAGATTTGTGTACTGGGGCGTTGTCTTGTAAAAACAACACACCTTTGGATAGCTTTCCTCGTCTTTTCTTTATAATTTTTTTGCATAGAGTGGTCAGTAATGTCGAATAGTAATCTCAAGTTATTGTTCTACCCTTATCCAAAAAATCAATCATGATTACTCCATAGCAACCCCAAAAAGCTGAAGCAAGAACTTTTACAGCAGATTTTTGGACACGAAACTTCTTAGGTCTTGGAGAACCAGAGTGTCGCCATTCCATCGATTGTTGCTTCGTTTCTGGATCGTAGAAATGTACCCAAGTCTCACCCATAGTAACAATTCGGTTTAAGAAGTCTACATCGTTTTGAAATCGAGCACAGATCGAATGCGATGTCTACCCTTGCACGTTTTTGGTCAACTTTCAAACATTTGGGGATCGATTTTGCAGAAATTTTTCTCATTTCCAAATTGACGTGAACTATATGATGAACGCGTTCGTATGAAATCTTCAGTGCTTCAGATATCCGTTTTAGCCCAATTCGACGGTCTGATAAAATCATGTCATGAACTGCATCGATATTTTCGGGGACTGACACAGAAACTGGCCTTTCCGATCGATCATCATCTTCAATGGAAAATTTACCTCTTTCGAAGCTTGCAGTCCAATTTTTCACGGTCGCATACGAAAAACATTGATCACTAAGGGTATTAAGCATATCTTCGTAAATCTGCTTACCTCTTAACCCTTTTAAATACAGGTACTTGATGATGGCTCGATACTCCAATTTTTCGATTTTTACAATTTCGGTGGACATCTTTTATTTTTAATTCATTGCGTAACTCTGGTTTACTTTTTTGACGTCGAACTCTACACTGACACTTCTTATAAGTTATTGTTCGTTGATATGGCATCCCAATATTTTGTTTATGCATGGAACTGGACTAGGCTAACTAGATATCAATACATCCTCGTATATCCATTTTTAAAGAGTCAGAAGTTCTCTTTTTGGAGTACAAAGTATCAAGAACGCTAGAGGAATTGTCACAGTGACCTACAGAATTCGAAACAGCATACAGTAAGAACCCCAGCACGAATAATGAGATCAAACTTGAAGAAGACCAAAAGCAACGCATATAAATAGTATTGTTATGTGTTCCCCTTTCGAAACTTTCCAAGAAGCCCACTCACAAATTCGTACCTCTCCTGTTGACTCAGCAGATTGCCTTCTCCCAAGAATTCCCACCCATTTCACGTCTCCTACTGGTATTTCTCTCCATGAAATCAAACTCCTTCCCCAGTTATTCTGCCCCACATTCTTTTCTCTCTTCAAAGAACTCCAATGATAATTCACGGTGGCCTACTTTCCGAACATTTCCTCATTCTTCTTGTGTTTACGAAAGGAAAACAGCCTTTGGATGTTCCGTTCGCTTTTATTGACTCCTACGCCGATTCTAACTTCTAAACATTCCTAATGAGGGGGGAAGAGCTTATTTTTGTGAACTGAATTGAGATCTTCGTGGAGGGACGTCAAGAGAATTCGTAGCTTTTGGGGGAGGTTTTTAAATGGTAGGAAGCTGGTCTTATTCCTTATAAACGTGGACGATCTCTTACCTGTTTCTCCAGGTTTGTAAGCGTGTTTAGCAGGCTTTACTATGATATCCCTGACAGGACCGACCAATCTCATCTGGGAAGAACTTTGCAGAGAGCATTCTTCTGTGGTTATCGAGCTGCAGTTGATCAGGGTCTTCAGGATGTAGCCTCCAGTAGCATCTCGAGGTATCTCCAAAGGCAAGATTCCATGACCTGAAAGAAGAATATAGAGAATGTTAGAAGTCCTTGATTGCTTTTCGAAAGAATCCAAGAATTTGATGACTTTTGAATTATTTCCTAATTTCCTACTTCGCCCATTATTGTTCTCATTTTTCTCAAGATTCTTTCAATCTTCGTACTGTTCAATTTATGATTAGTTTAAATGTGGAATATTCATTTCAAATATAGTATCTAAAGTCCATTCACTTTTATAAAGTCTCCCGGTTGGACAATATTTAGATTTATCAAGTTTTCTTACTTAAGGGGCAGTATCACCTTTTGAATCGTGGTAAATCTCCATTCAAAAGTGGTCTCTTTATTTCACGAGTAAGTACCCTAATTTACGATGTGGAGACTTGATTTTTTTTTATTTGAAGTTGAAGAACGTCCCGAGGGCAAATATTTTTATTTTTTTCGATTTAATTAGTTCTTCAATTAAAAAAACCAGGGTAATCGTTAGATCTGGGGTTATTCGATAGATCGTCCTCGAAAACCTACATTTTGATACCAAATATGTCCATATAGGCCTTCTTTGAGTCGACTTTTAATTGTTTTATTTTTTCCAAATTTCATTTTCGAGTTTTGTTCAGATGCCCAGAGCACTCAAAGTATAGGTGGTACTGATCAGTCTGATGGGTATTCTGCATGATTCGAATGGGTAGTAGTTCAAGATTGAAGAAGGACTCTTATTTTGCCAGGGATTTCTTGGTGATGACAAATAAGGTGTTTTGGGGGTCTTATCCCTTACGTATTTTTCACCCAAAAAGTTGAGATTTTCGATATTGATTTTATTATGCTCAGAGATACTATAGACAATGCTGATTAACAATATACAAACAAAAAGTGGATAGGATCCCAACAAGGGGAGTTATTGACGATTTGAAATTTCGGATTTTTGAAAAAAAGTCATTCGACAGGTGAAAATCTAAACTTTAATCGATAGCGACTTGAATTTGTTTTTATTCGATAGATCGTCCTCGAAAACCCATATTTTGATACCAAATATGTCCATATAGGCCGTTTTTGAGTCGACTTTTAATTGTTTTATTTTTTCCAAATTTCATTTTCGAGTTTTGTTCAACGCTCAGAGCACTCAAAGTATAGGTGTCACTGATCAGTCTAATGGGTATTCTGCTTGATTCGAATGGGTAGTAGATCGTCAAGATTGCAAAAGGACACTGATTTCGCCAGGGATTTCTTGGTGATGACAAATATGGTGTTTTTGGGGGTCACATAATATTTTCTCAAATTCATTATTTTCTCAAAGTAAATGAATATTTGGATGAATACGTAACTTCTACGACCTCTATGTAGTTAGGACAACGTTGCTGAGTTGTGACAGGAAAATGACTAAAACTTAATAGTATACACGGAGAAATATGTCAGAATGTCATGGTTAACTGGAATACTAATGGAGTATACATCCAGTTATACTAACTCATTCATAAGTGACTCTCAATGAATCAAATAAAAATAAAGAATAATCATTTTATCAATCGATCTTGAATGGACTTGAAAAATTCCCATCACGTATTTTGACCTCAACCCGATCGGTCATAAGTGAAATAGTAAACAAACGATGTAATTTTCTGAGAAAACAACAATTAACAAGAGATCGTATTCAATTTGCGTTTCAGGCGTAGGAGTTGCTTCGTAATTTTCTTAGTTTCCTTCGAATATAGAGTCGGAGGTGTCATAATTGAGGCCTTGAAAGGTTGAATCATCTTAAAAGAGAGTATATTGAGATTTCCTTTAGTTCGTTGTTTATTGTCAACATGGCAAAGGCGATGGTTTTGTTTGGTCTCAGTTTTTTCTTGTTTCTTCAGCTATGTGAGTACCATTAGCTCTATCTATAGAATATTCATTTACTCTTGTCCGATTCATCTTTGAAAAACAGTAAAGGAGTGTAACAATCCTATTCTATACAGAGTTTCTTAAAGGTTAAAAATAACCTTTTATACGAGGATGTATTGATATCTAGTTAGCCTAGACCAGTTCCATGCATAAACAAAATATTGCGATTCGATATCAACGAACAATAACTTATTAGAAGTGTTAGTGTAGAGTTCGACGTCAAAAAAGTAAACCAGAGTTACGCAATAAATAAAAAAAAGATGTCCAACGAAATTGTAAAAATCGAAAAATTGGAGTATCGATCATCATCAAGAACCTGTATTTAAAAGTGTTAAGAGGTGAGCAGATTTACGAAGTTATGCTCGATACCCTTGGTGATCAATATCCTTCGTATGCGACCGTGAAAAATTGGACTGCAAGCTTCAAAAGAGGTAAATCTTTCATTGAAGATGATGACCGATTGAGAAGGCCAGCTTCTGAGTCAGTCCCCGAAAATATCGATGCACTTACATGACTTGATTTTACCAGACCGTCGAATTGGGCTAAAACAGATATCTGAAGCACTGAAGATTTCTTCTCACGTCAATTTGGACATGAGAAAAATTTGTGCAAAATGGATCCCCAAATGTTTGAATGTTGACCAAAAGCGTGCAAGGGTAGAAGCAGCGCGTTCGATCTGTGCTCGATTTGAAAACGATGTAGACTTCTTAAACCGAATTGTTACTATGGATGAGACTTGGGTACATTTCTACGATCCAGAAACAAAGCAACAATCAATGGAATGGCGACACTCTGGTTCTCCAAGACCTAAGAAGTTTCGTGTCCAAAAATCTGCTGGAAAAGTTCTTGCTTCAGTTTTTTGGGATTGTCATGGAGTAATCATAATTGATTTTTTGGATAAGGGTAGAACAATAACTGGAGATTACTATTCGACATTACTAAGCACACTACGGGAAAAAATTTTCAAGAGAAAAGACGCGGAAAGCTATCCAAAGGTATTTTGTTTCCACAGGACAACGCCCCAGTACACAAATCTCATGTTGCCATGCAAAAAATTCGTGATTTAGGGTTAGAATTACTAGAGCACCCTTCTTATTCACCAGATTTGGCTCTGTCCGACTATCATCTCTTTCCTCAACTGAAAAAATGTTTAAAAGGTCGTAAAATTTTCTTCCAACGAGGTGGTAATAAAAGCTATGATGGACTGGTTTGCAGAAAAGGAGAAACATTTTTTTTAAGGTCAAGAGACGTTGCTGGTTCGCTGTAATAAATGTTTTCAGTTAAGAGGAGAATATGTTGAGTAATAACATATTTTGACCGTGAAATTTTGTTTGGTTCTATAGTAGGCTAAAAATTTTTCAATACATCCTCGTAAATGAGGTCATTTCCTCCTGAAATTTCTTGAGATATGTTCAGAAGTTTGTGTGGATGACCGGGAAAATTAAAGCATACATTTGAGCAAAAATGACATTTCTATTGAGGACAAAAACATGTTTTTTTATTTTTAAACAATTCCAGGCTCCTCAGAGCTCTCCTTCAAATACCTCACCCTCTACAACAAAGAGGGGAGGTTGATGAAGAAGGAAGACATCCAAAAAGACAGCGTCAACGTTTTGAAACCCATCGTCGTGGTCATCAACGGGCTCAGTAGCGCCGACAACGCCTGGGTTAACGCTTTGGTGGACGAATACCTAGAGAAGCAAGTACATAACGTCTTCCTTTTGGACCTAGAGGACCACGAGGAGATGATGAAGAACGGCACTAGAATTTCCAACGAAATCACTGGGTTTTTCAACGAAATTTACAACAGGACAGGAGAGGAGTATCTGCATTGGCATCTGATTGGGATATCTAGTTCTGGATTTTATACAGCTATTGATGTTGGACGAAAGATGTTCGGTATGTGCACCATTTTAATTTTGGAAATTTTTTTGAGTCCTTGTAACATATCTGAATTTCCTACCCTGCAAATAAAATGCACCGTTGCCCGACTCCATGGCTTCCGACTTTGCAACGTCTATTGTCGAAACGTGGAACTACGTTGAATGAACTTATTTGATATTATTTCATAATTCTATGAATGATGAATATTAGTACGACTTCAATCAATACTTTAGGCAATTCGCATCTTTATAAATCGGAGATTTTAATCATATCGAAGATCCACCATGAGTAAACTTGTTCTTCTGTGACCATCGAAGAAATACGATTCTGTGGAAGAAAATCTCACCTCCAAAACGACAACGCATGGAAGGGCCTCTTTCACTTGACTTAAACGCGGCTGCTGGGTGTTTTCACTTTCATGCTGGTTCACAATAGTGTTCCTTCGAAATGGAGTTCCTCTTCTAGGAATCCGCCATTTTAGTGCGTTTTAAAGACGCTTCTTTGTTATCTGGTATGTACAATGTCCCCATTTAAATAACTGTTTCATTTCACAGGATTTAATCTCATGTGAGCTTGTTCTATTTTATTATTGCACTTCTATTGAATATTGTGGAACTCTGTTCTGCTACCAACTCATTTGGAATATTCTCATACTGTTCGTAAGGTCTACTGCACATTTAACTATTCACTCGACACTATGGTATAGGCATTTGGAGTTGTTGCTTTTAGGATAATATTTTACGTACAAATATCACTGGTTTAGAGGCCTAGGGTAAACTGTTTATATCGCCTGTGCTAAGGAAAACATCCCCCACAACAGTGGCCAGTGAGACTTCCTCTGGGTGTTCTTTAAACGAACATCCCAGTGAACCAAGCCTCGCCTTCGGGCCCTTGGCGTACCCGATAAGCAAGGAAAGCTTTGAAGGTGCCATCGTTCATCAGTTAACAGGAAATATAAAGAGTTTATTGTCACTTCCAAACCAACGCGACTGCTATGATCTCACACGTAACACTTGGAAGGAAGGATTCTCACACTAGGAACTACAAGGATACTGCTTATGAATTCCATTAATAATCAGGTGACACACTCTATATGCCTATAACCTTTGGATAACTTTGGATGTATTGGATTCTGCTTTTTATCACAATTGTGCCAGTAATAACCTTACCGGAGTATAGGAAGCCCCATATCATACATATCACCAGTGCTCGTCTTATTAATAATTGTTCTATGGATTGTAAACATATCATCTGTAATGCTAGAAGGTTTTTGCTTTGAGTTTCAATTGATTCTCGTTCGTTTTTCCTTCATATAGCTATGGTTCTTCGAACAATGGCGCTGGACGAATAAAGGACTCTTGTTCCACCTTTATGTCCAATCCAGTGTTTTATTTATCCATTTTACCTCATTATTTCCCATCTTATATTTCACTAATCTGAGTTATTACGAATCTGAATTACTACGACATAACATAGAGTTCTACCAATCTAGACGATCACATCACAAGCCAAAAATATGAGTATAAAACCCCCTTCAACGTAATTCTACCCTCAGTTCTTCAGAGCAGGGTTGCCCCTTTCCTCTTTTTCATAATGTTCCTAGGATTTACAAACTTGGAATGTTACATGTTACATCCTTCTCACACTTTTTCGCAGGAGACTTTAGGAAAGTGGACAGAATAACAGGTCTAGACCCCACTTATCATCTGATAGAGATCAGAGAGGACCTCTTCGTGAACCATGACGACGCTGCTAACCTCGTGGATGTTGTCCATTCAAACGCCCACAAGTTCACCGAAGATCTGAAGAGTTATGGCCATGTAGATTTCTACATCGTGGATATAAACTGCAAGGGTAAAGACGGTGAGTGTTCCTCAGCTATGTTTCCATCTAAATTATCACAAAACTGATCCTTTTCTCTAATACAATATTTTTTCGTTGAGTTAAAAACCGTTGATTCAATTTTTATCTAAATTTTTACAGACCTGGAATGTGGCAGACTCAACGCCATCAAAATGTTCAAGAGAAGTGTCAATTCCGAGAATTTGACAGCCGTCAAATGCGCCTCTTTGAAAGATTTCGAAGACGAAAAATGCACGAACAACAACAGAGTGCTGTTCGGTGAAAATATGCCCAATAACGCCGATGGCATATACATCTTGAAGAACCAATGATAAGTCTAATTTTCTGTTAATAACTTTAATCCTTATGTTAATGTTGTATTTGTATCTATTTTTGTATCTCGTAGAAATAGAAAATGATTGATTTAAACTTCGTTTTCACTGAAAATTACTAAGGGTATGTAACGACTATCGGATTTTGGACCGGATTCGCCGTACGGCAAATCCGAACGTGCGTGATCCCTTTATCCCTCAGTCATCGATCTAAAACTCCATGATACATGTTTTGCCATGTTTCGTCCGATTTTTATTATTCAGTTATACGAATAAACTTATTGTTTTCGCAAACAACGGTCATAAACCGCTCGCCGGCAGGTCGCTCGATAACAGACTTTCATTTCGGCGAAACGAAAATGGCGACTGACGGGTTTTCCCGTAAAATACGACGGGGGAGGGCCGTAAAATGTTTTACGGGCCCGCTTTTTTACGTCGTCGAGTGCTCTTTCCGCTCACGATGATTGAATCTTGATGAAAGCCAGAAGGTTTTTATGTCGTTGGGGATTACGAGAATATACAGGGTGTTTGGTAATTCGACGTGAACCTTGAAAAGGGATATACTAGACGTCATTTGCAGTGAATTGCGTCGAGTGAAGCATGGTCCGAAAACCTATGGTTACGAAGATATCGCGATTTTTTAACTTTTTTGAAATTTTCTGCTTCGTTATCGAAAATAATTAATTTTGTGAAAACTACTCGACTCTAAATATTCGATGAATATTTTTTCGAAAGCTGAGGAGATGGTCCTCATTTCTTGCGAAAAACTATTCACTAAAAATTCAGATAACCCGAGATATACAGGGTCATAAATGACTGCACCTGTTTTCCTCATAAAATCTTGATAAAACAATTGAGAATTACTCGAAAAAAGTGTTATGAACTTGGTGTACAAATGTAAGGAAAAACTTGCCTGTTTCATCAGCTTTCCAAAAAGGTACATATGTCAATAATTCCTTCATGCAATCTAAAAATATGGCCGGAAAACCAAGCAGACAACAGACTTTTTCGAGTCATTCAGGTATCCTATTATCCTTTATTTCACTTGGCGTGATTCGTAAGCCGTAAGCGGGCCATGGTTCGATCACTAAATGACTCGAAAAAGTCGGTTGTCTGCTTGGTTTTCCGGCCATATTTTTAGATTGCATGAAGGAATTATTGACATATGTACCTTTTTGGAAAGCTGATGAAACAGGGAAGTTTTTCCTTACATTTGTACACCAAGTTCATAACACTTTTTTCGAGTAATTCTCAATTGTTTTATCAAGATTTTATGAGGAAAACAGGTGCAGTCATTTATGACCCTGTATATCTCGGGTTATCTGAATTTTTAGTGAATACTTTTTCGCAAGAAATGAGGACCATCTCCTCAGCTTTCAAAAAAATATTCATTGAATATTTAGAGTCGAGTAGTTTTCACAAAATTAATTATTTTCGATAACGAAGCAGAAAATTTCAAAAAAGTTGAAAAATCGCCATATCTTCGTAACCATAGATTTTCGGACCATGCTTTACTCGACGCAATTCACTGCAAATGACGTCTAGTATATCCCTTTCCAAGGTTCACGTCGAATTACCAAACACCCTGTATAGTCAATCGAAGAAAAATGATTTTTCATTCGAAAGCTGGTTATTTTATTGAAAAATTACAGTTGGGCTGGAATAATGCCATATGAAAGTCGTTGAAGTGTAGGTTAGGTTAGGTTAGAGCACTAAAGACAGAAAAACAACGAGTGATGAAGGGACACGAAAACATATTAGGTATTCTCGTAAAATTGTAAATCAAGATAAAAAAATTCTTATTCAGAAAATTGAGGAAAGTAAGTAACCACACCTTTCACAGTTGTAATTCAGAAATTCAAAGTTGAATTTAAGAAAAGGGAACATTTATTTCAGAATAGCAATATGTAATTCAGAAAACAGAAATTGAATTTCAGAATAGTTAATTCAATTTCAGAAAAACGAAATTGAAATTCAGATTAGGAAGTTGTAATTCAGAAAAACAAAGTTGTAATTCAGAATAGTGAATTGAAATTCAGAAATGGCAAATTCAATTTCAGAAAAGGAAAATTGTATTTCAGAAGTTATCAATTCAATTTCAGAAAATGTAATATGTAATTCAGAATAGTATCGAGCTCGGTATCAAGTGATGCAACATAGGAATCTAGGACAATGTGGCATCGAACTTGTCTTAAGTATTTCGTATTTTCAAGTTTGTTTTTTTCCTGTTTTCGGTTTTGACTGTATACATATACCTTCATGTTATTCTTGGAAATAAAGTTATTGTTATTATATTTCTTACTTCTCTATGAAGGTATCTAAGTACTTTGAGAGTCGAAAATGACCTCAAGAATCATCATTAATATATTTAGCCACCCATTTTGAATGGAATCATGTCTCTATTTAAAATTACATACATAATATTATAGAAAGTAGTTTGGGTACCAAGCAATTGAATTACAATTTCTTCTTTCTGAATTACAATTTCGTTTTTCTGAATTAAAATTTCCCATTTCTGAATTTCAAATCACCAATTCTGAATTACAATTTATATTTTCTGAAATTCAAATTACCGTTTCTGAATTACATATCACTATTCTGAAATTCAAATTACCCTTTCTGAATTACATATCACTATTCTGAAATTCAAATTACCGTTTCTGAATATCACCTTACTATTCTGAATTACAATTTCCATTTTCTGAAATTCAATTTGCTTTTCTGAATTACATTTTACGTGATCTGAATTACAATTGGAAAAGATGTAGTCCTGCTACGAGGATATATTGAAAATTTCTTAGCCTTCTGTAGAACCAAACAAAATTTCAATGTAAAAATATTTCACTACTCAACATATTCTCCTCTCAATTGAATACATTTATTACAGCGAACCTGCAACGTCTCTAGACCTTTGAAAAAAAAAGTTTCTTCTTGCTCTGCAAACCAGTCCTCCACAGCTTTTAATACCTCCTCGTTGCAAAAAAATTTAAAACCTTTTAAACTCTTTTTCAGTTGACGAAAGAGATGATAGTCGGACGGAGCCAAATCTGGTGAATAAGGGGGGTGTTCTAGGAATTCTAACCCTAAATCACGAATTTTGTGCATGGCAACATAAGATTTGTGTACTGGGACGTTGTCCTGTAAAAACAAAATACATTTGGATAGCTTTCCGCGTCTTTTCTCATTAATTTTTGCCGTAGAGTGATTAGTAATATCGAATAGTAATCTCCAGTTATTGTTCTACCCTTATCCGAAGAATCAATCATGATTACTCCATGGCAATCCCAAAAAACTGAAGCAGGAACTTTTCCAGCATATTTTAGGACACGAAACTTCTTAGGTCTTGGAGAACTAGAGTGTCGCCATTCCATCGATTGTTGCTTTGTTTCTGGATCGTATAAATGTACCCAAGTCTCATCCATAGTAACAATTCGGTTTAAGAAGTAACATCGTTTTCAAATCGAGCACAGATCGAACACGATGCTTCTACCCTTGCACGCTTTTGGCTCACATTCAAACATTTTGGGATCCATTCTACAGAAATTTTTTTCATGTCCAAATTGACGTGAACTATATGATGCAAGCGTTCGTATGAAATCTTCAGTGCTTCAGATATCCGTTTCATCCCAATTCGACGGTCTGATAAAATCACGTCATGAACTGCATCGATATTTTCGAGGACTGACAGAAACTGGCCTTGCCGATCGGTCATCATCTTCAATGGAAAATTTACCTCTTTTGGAGCTTGCAGTCCAATTTTTCACTGTCGCTTACGAAGGACATTGATCACCAAGGGTATTAAGCATATCTTCGTAAATCTGCTCACCTCTTAACCCTTAAATACAGGTACTTAATGATGGCACGATACTCCAATTTTTCGATTTTTACAATTTCAGTGGACATCTCTTTTTAAATTTATTGCGTCACTCTGGTTTACTTTTTTGACGTCGAACTCTACACTGCCACTTCTAATAAGTTATTGTTCGTTGAAATGGTATTGCAATATTTTGTTCATGCATGGAACTGGTAAATCGTAATTCTTTCGACAAACAATAAATTCTCTGTCTTATTCACATCTTCCCTATATCATTTCCATAAATTCGGCTTCTCTCAAGAGATACAGGGTGTTAAATGAACACGAATCGAAAACCACTAATTTCTTGAACCTTGGAAGCAAATATTGGTCCATAATCTCCATCAAAACACCCAACATTCATCTGACATCCTCCAGCCTCGCAAAGGACGAAAAATAAAATACGACTGGGTCCGAAATACCCTTTTGGTCCCCTTTTACCGAGATTTATGGTCCGGTTGCGTGAAGTTTTCAAAAAGCGATCGTTCCTTCATAATTTTCTTTCCGGAAAACGACGGGGACGTTTCCTGTTAAAGGCCGGAAGTGCCCTATTGAGACGTTCACCTTTTGAGTAAGACGCATCGCCAACGTTTTTCCTTATTGTGTTTTATGTTTTATGCACGAAACGGATATCTATGGACGCTGTTGAGCCGGAAGGGTCCGAGGGAAATAAATAACGTGGAGTTGGGAGTGAAATATGTGGGTTGTAGACAGAATTGGAAGGCTAAAGATGATTAAGATCTCGAGAAAAAAATATAGAATTCAAGACTTTTAACAGGAATGTTGAATTGACGTTTTAGCAAAGGAATATTGATATATACAGGGATTTCCTCCGGTAGAAACAAAGAGGAGAGATTCCTTGCTTAATTTTAAAGAAAAAAAGTCCTACAAACACAGGACCGCAAACGTTTGCTTCTCGAGATACAGGATGTTGAAGATTTAATTTTTTTTTCAAATTTTTTCTCATAGTAACTGCATTTTATAAGATTTTTCACTGGAATTCAACACAAATTTCACAATTCAAAGTTCACATCATGGGACATTCTAATTTCGATTGCAATTCTACAGGGTGATATGTTATTATTATCATTATTATTATGATAATACAGAAGAGTTTTATTTTGTGAGTGAAATGAGCGGAGCGAATTGAACAATTTCACGAACAAAATAAAATCACTTTTAACACAAATACCATACGATGTTTTTTGTACAACTGCCCTATTTTGATAATGAAATGGGCGAATTTGCAATGACAATAAACTTCAAAATGCATTTTAAAATTCAAATAATCAAAAGGTTGTTGTGAATGGCAAACGTTGCAAACGTTATGATCACTAACAAATGAGAATAGACGCTGTCGTTTGAATATCGTTCATGTCCAATTTTCGTCTTGGGTTTTTAACTGCTTAATATGTTTGTCGAGAGTCCAATTATTAATAAGAGTGACGATTTGGTTGTTCGTGTGGATATTGAAGAGTCTGCAAGAAGAGCAAATCTGGAACTCCTACCTAAAAACTCAGTTCAGCAGTACGATATTGCATACAGGGTGGCCATTTGAAAACGAAACAGACGAGATTACAGACGAAATAAATTTTTACGATAGAAATGCTCGGACAGATCGATTTCTGTTTCGAGGGGGACAACTTAAGATGTAGGTTACGGACGCATAGCGCTTCAACCCTTGCTACTACAACCCTCACCCCCAATTTTTGAATAGGGAAGATGGGGTGAGTGATACCTCATTTGAAAGGTATTTTTATACTGATTTCAGCACAGTAATTGTTTTTTCATTTTATGCATTAGTTCTAGAAATATTCTCAACTAAGTATTTGAAAATGAAGTGGTGTTTTCATGGCACTTGTAGTGTTTTTTTTGTGAAAAATCGACATTTTGAGCTTCAAAATAACCATGACTGTGGCTTCTTTCCTCCAATCCACTGACATAGAAATCTTTAATCAAGATGTCGATTTTTCACAAAAAAAACACTACAAGTGCCATGAAAACACCACTTCATTTTCAAATACTTAGTTGAGAATATTTCGAGAACTAATGCATAAAATGAAAAAACAATTACTGTGCTGAAATCAGTATAAAAATACCTTTGAATTGAGGTATCACTCACCCCATCTTCCCCATTCAAAAACTGGGGGTGGGGGTTGTAGCAGCAAGGGTTGAAGCGCTATGCGTCCGTAACCTACATCTTAAGTTGTCCCCCTCGAAACAGAAATCGACCTGTCCGAGCATTTCTATCGAAAAAATTTAATTCGTCTGTAATCTCGTCTGTTTCGTTTTCAAATGGCCATCCTGTATAACAATTTCCTGGCCTGGTGTAAATTGAAAAATGTAAAAGGGAACTTCAGTGAACCTGTTTTCCTGGCATACTTAGAAGAAAAATCAAAAATATTGAGTTCATCAGCTTTGTGGAGCAAATTTTCAATGATTAAGTCAAGCGCCCTTATTAAAAATGGTGTGGATGTTAGTATATATTTCAAGGAAATAGCATATCCAAAACGGAAAAGTGAAGGATATCGTCCCAAAAAATCGAAAATTCGCACTCGTGAACAGGTTGAAAAGTTTATAAATGAGGCACCAGATGGGTTTTACTTGTTGGTTAAGGTTGCAACTATTTTCGGAATATTTGGAGCCTGTCGGCGTGAAGCATTGTGTAATTTATCAGTGAAAGACATCGAAATGACAAATAAATCATTGGTTATACAACTTCCAAACACAAAAACGAAAGTCAGTCGTTCTTTCAGTATTATTGAGAAGTATGTTGACTATTTTCATAAGTACTTTGCACTCCGCCCTTCTGTCGTTTTTTCCTGAAATACATGAATAATAAATGCACTGCCAATCCAGTTGGTATCAATACATTTGGGAAAATTCCATCTATTGTTGCCGAATTCCTCAAACTGCCAGAACCAAAGCAATATACAGGACACTGTTTTCGAAGATCCTCCGCTTCATTGCTAGCAGAATCAGGAGCAAATATTACGGATATAAAAAACATGGAGGATGGAAGTCTACGACGGTAGCCGAGGGCTATGTTGATCATTCCATTGCATATAGAAATGTCATTGCTAAAAAAATTCTCCCAACCTCAACAGATTTTGGATCATCATCATCCAATATTGTACTTCCGGTTTCTACCAGTACTGATGGTGCTTAGGATTCTAATAATGTGTTGCGTCACAGGGTATTAATGTTAGTAATTCTTCTAGTTTTACGATTAATATTAATGTTCGTAAGTAATGATTGTTAAATATTGAAAATAAAATGTGCAATTGCTGAATTTTTTTCATCTGATTTCATCATAAGAAAATGGAGAGCTAAAAATATTTTTAACACTAATGTTAAAAATATTTTTAACACGCTCCCACGTAAACAATCAATTTTAACAATGTTTACTGTTATTAAAAGTGTCACTTTTAATGGCAGTTGTACAAAAAAATATTTCCGGAACACAATCCCATGTTTTCTTCCATAAATTTTTATTGGTGAGCCACTGTCGTTCGAAAAATTGTAAAAAGAAGCTCTGTTGTTACACTAAACTTTATTATTTCTTGTAGCTTTGTCGTATCTGCTTAGAACGATTCTCGAAGACCTCAGACAACTCAGAATTGCCTTACAAATCTAGTCAGGATAAAAATAAATCTAAGTATGGGGATCTGGTGGGTCATGACCATGACCTCTCATTTCAACTGGTTCAGAATTAACATAGCCAACTGTATTATGAAAGGGATATCTCGAATACCAAGCTTTTCTTTCTGTCCAACTAAAAATCTATCTCCCCCAGAGTATTTTCCATCCGTTTCACCGAGATCGACGACTTCCGATGCACTCTAGGCTAATTACCATACGAATATTCACGTACAGTACACATTCCCGATATTCCTACAGGAATTCAAAGTCGACCAAACCTCCAATCCTATCCAGACATCTCGGAACAAACATCCTATGCATCTCACCTCCAATCTCCGCTCCCGTGTACCTTCAAACTTTCCCGCATCGATTTCCCGGGCCCATAACCTGATAAATCAGAGCCGAGTACCTCATAAAGACGTTCGATCGCTGCTTTATAGGCGGGGGCGGCGCGTCGGCCCCCCTCGACGTCCCCCCCGGCTATATTTACACGACCGAATATACTCCGGGCGGGAGTGGAGAGTTATGTACATTTCCCTCCTACCGGTGTTTGATGAATTAATGCGATATCTCTGGAGTGCCCGCTGATCGTTTGGGGAGCAAGAATCGGGAGGTTGGAGATCAGGAGATGGGGGAGAGGTTGTTTAGTGATTATTTTTCGGTATGGTTGCTTCAGCAATCTTTCAGAGCTCGTTTCACCTGAACCAGGGCCGTATCGTCAGTAACTCTTGAATGAGAATCTACCCACAAGGTGAAACTACCCACAGGGGTTTCATAAGTGCTTTTGTGTGTATAATTTTTTAACTTTATCGGTTTTTCCTTGTATTTTCCCTATTTTATTTTGAAGCATTTAATGTTGTTCTTATTTTTGTGTAACAAACAAATATTTCCGATGAAATCAGTTAATTTTTTCGAGAACCTACAGGAGATTAAAAGAGAATTATAGTCATCGTTACTGTCTATTAGTTGCCGAAACAGGAACGGAAGTATTTGGCTAGTCATTAACCTGAGAGAAGTATCAATATTTATCGATATTATTTCTCTTTGTCTTATTTTTTTAAATATTTCTTTAGAACTGAAATAGGATTTTGAGAACGTACTTCATGGCAAGCTTCTTTATGTCCCTACTAACTTCCTATATTCTTTATTATTTGATATACAGGGTGATCAACACGAAAGGAAACAGGAGAAGAAAGTTTGGTGCAAAATTGACATTTATGTAGAATATTCCAGAACTTTGAACCTCAAGAAAATACCCAAAAACCACCTTTTTTTTTCGTGACCCTCTATTTCAAGATTAACTCCGATGAGGTGGGAGTTTTCTTTCACCATTGTACTTGATAATACGGCTGAGAGTTTTCATCCACTTCCTATGACCAGATTTTTTTATGCTGGAATAAGAATAGAATAACATAAATAAATTATTTTCATATTACATAAAAAAATCTGGTCATAGGAAGTGGATGAAAACTCTCCGTATTGATGTTTTCATATCAAGTAAAATGGTGAAAGAAAACTCCCACCTCATCGGAGTTAATCTTGAAATAGAGGGTGATGAAAAAAGGTGGTTTTTGGGTATTTTCGTGAGGTTCAAAGTTCATTTCATGACTGAATCACCCTGTATTCTTTTAAGTCTATGATGATATGTTCTAAAAAAATCAAATAATCACCTTGAATCAACCCAGAAATACAGGGTGTCCACTTAACCTTTATTGTGAATAGTTTCTATAATAATGGATCACCCGGTATGAATTCTGGGTATTTCAGACTTTTTCGATGTAACAACAACGTATCTAGAGTAATAGTTCATTTTGTGAACGTTCTTGCTCTGAAACTGACATATTTTATAATTTCAAAATCGGGCATGCATTCAATTATGGATAACCCTGTATTCGTAACGATTTTTGGTCATATTCCTCTATATGGTTGCTTCCTGGGGATTCAATGAAATGTTTCTTGAGAAAAATTGAAGTTCATTCGATTCTGTACCGAGATACGGGCGTAGTAAAAGTGGGTAATTCTCAACTTCAACGCCCTGTATCTCGAAAACTAGTCATATGCTTGAGTTTGGGCCATAGACTTTTTGATCAGTAGGTCACTACTACATTATACCAAAATTTTAGAAAATTTGACGGAACGCCATTTGCCATAGAAAAAGTGCGGGGTCCTTTTAAAAATTCGTAATTCTCTCTGTGGTCAAGCTAAAGCGATGAAATTTTGAATGAATATGAAGCTTTTATTCCTCTTTAGCAAGAAAATATCAAAAAAGTCTGCAGTGGTAAGATTGAATGACAAAAAAGTAAATAAAAAAAGTTTTTTTTATTCAGTTCACAAATTTTGAAAATTCGTAATTCTTTCTGTGGTCAAGCTAGAGTGACGAAATTTTGCTGTAATATGGAAAATTTATTCCTCTTCACGAAAAACATTATTAAATGAGTCTGCAGTGTCGTATCATGAATGGGGAAGAATAAATTAAATAAAAAAAATTCAATTTACAAACTTTAAGAATTCGTTTTTGTTCTTGTGGTCAATCTAGACCTGTGAAATTTCGGTACAATATAGAGCATTCATTCTTTTTCAGGAAAAACGTTGTGAGATGAGTCTGCGTTGGTAAGATTGGAAGAGAGAAAATTGAAACTAGCAAACAAACATTTTTTTATTCAATTCACAAATTTTAAAAATTCGTTATTCTTTCTCTGGTGAAGCTATAGCGATGAAATTTCGAATAAATATAGAACTCTTATTCCTCTTCAGAAAAACATAATCAAATGAGTCTGCAGTGGTGAGATTGAAAGACAAAAAAGTAAATAAAAAAGTTTTATTATTCAATTCACAAATTTTGAATATTCGTAATCCTTTCTGTGGTCAAGCTAGAGTGACGAAATTGTGCTGCAATATAGAACATTTATTCCTCTCCAGGAAAAACATTATAAGATGAGCCTGCAGTGGCATGATTGGAAAAGATGAAATTGAAAAAAAAAATCCAATTTACAAACTTTAAGAATTCGTAATTCTTTTTGTGGTCAATCTAGAACTGTGAAATTTTGGTACAATATAGAGCATTCATTCCTTTTCAGGAAAAACGTTGTGAGATGAGTCTGCGGTGGTAACATTGAAAGACAAAAAAGTAAATGAAAAAGTTTTTTTTATTCAATTCACAAATTTTGAAAATTCGTAATTCATTCTGTGGCCAAGCTAGAGTGACGAAATTTTGCTGCAATATTGAACATTTATTCCTCTTCAGAAAAACCATTATAAGATGAGTCTGCAGTGGCATGATTGGGGAAGATGAAATTAAATAAAAAAAATCCAATTTACAAACTTTAAGAATTCGTAATTCTCCTTTAGGTCAATCTAGACCTTGGTACAATATAGACCATTCATTCTTTTTCCGGAAAAACGTTGTGAGATGAGTCTGCGGTGGTAAGATTGAAAGACAAAAAAGTAAATAATTTTTTTATCCAATTCACAAATTTTGAAAATTCGTAATTCTTTCTGCGGTCAAGCTATAACGATGAAATTTTGGATAAATATAGAGCTCCTATTCCTCTTCAGGAAAACATTATCAAATGAGTCTGCAGTGGTAACGTTGAAAGACAAAAGAGTAAATAAAAAAAGTTTTTTTTTATTCAATTCAGAAACTTCAAAAATTCGTTATTCTTTTTGTGATCAAGCTGGAATAATGAAATGTTGGTACAACATAGAGCATTTAATCCTCTGCAAGAAAAAAATTGCCAAGCCCTCTTCCCCCCCTTGGAAATTGGCAATAATCCTTTTATTAGTAGTCCTATAACGGCGGTAAAAAATTTCTATTTATTGATGGCTCCCCCTAAAAGAATTCATGGCCGCTCCCTCAAAAAATGTTTGGATCCGTGATTCACCAAGGGTCAATTCTCAAAACACTCATATAATAGGGTGTTAATTGCCCACCACAAATTACACTTGAAGTGTTCTCGGGAATTCTTTCCTTTTCTCTGGAATACTCTGTCTGACGTCACCTCTGCATAATTATCGATTTATTAATGACGTACCTGCTTTGGCACCTGTCAAAAGAGACGGTTTACTACCTGACAAATTAAAACGTCGCTAGACTACCTATTCACATTGTAGGTACCCCGAAATACGATCTACTTTCGGAGAAATATGTAGAAACCAGAAAACAAAACCGCAGAGTCTACTCCGCAGTTCCAAGAAAAAACGCTCGAGATTGAAACGAACGGGAGAACCTCGAATAATATTCCCTTTTCATCCCTTCGCCAATAATTTTCGGTCTGTTCCACACCAACGAAGTTCGTTTACGACCGAAAACGAGCTCGAAATTAACGGAAAAAAATTGGATAAAGCAGAGTACGCTGACTCAAAGAGAGCGCCGCAAAAACTCGAAAGAATGAGCTTTGGGGTCTAGCGAATGAACCCCCCGAAAACGCCAGCATTCCGAAATTAAAATATATGAGGGTATTCTGGAACGAAAGAGACATTTCAGTCAATTTTTTGCATAAGCTAGACGATTAGATTAGATCATAATAATGACAAGTCTTCTTCGAAATGGTAGATAAGGTTGTTTAAATCGTCAACGTAAATAGCAGTAATACTGTAATGTGGCGGATCGTTATCTATTAATGAGGTTCTATTCACAGATGAGGGTTTGGCAATTTTTAAGAAACCATCAACCTGAACTCAATTGTAAGGGTACAGAGATATGAGACCTTTGTTTACCATTGAATTAGATGAATACTCAATGATATGATAAGAAAAAAGCTTTGAATAAGCTGGTTATCTCATTCTCATTTTCAACGTATTCTTTATCGTCATTTAAGTATTTCCTTGATAATTTCCGCCCACAAAACAGTAATGATCACATCTGCAAGAATTAGAACATTATCGATTCCAAAAATTCATCTCAAACGACTCGAAAAAATCTTAAACAACTCAAGCAGTCATCAATTCGTGATGAGTATGAAAAAGATAAGTAACCAACTATTTGCAAACTCCCTCCATTTCTTCGGGTATATATTCATCCCTTAAACCATCCTCTTCAGTATTCTTCACCCAGTTCCCCAGTAGATACAGTGCCTTTCGAAACATACCATCATGAACAAGAATCTTAACTTTCTGGTACGTAAGTACTTGGGATTGAAGAAGAGAGCACCAAGATGGATTTTCAACCATCTATCCTTGCATAGACACAACCACAAATATCTGGAAAATATTTTGAACGAGTACATATACGATATCAACCTGTTGGACAACGATGGAAGAACTCTGTTGGGTTTCATGGTAGAGTACAACATTCATTCCAAGAAATTGATAGAGATTGTTCTGAGGAAGGGAGCCAATGTCTTCATGTGCATGAGTCATCAAAATCCTAGTACGATTTTAGGTGCTATCATCAGATCTGGCGGTGAGTAGAGCTTTATATTCTTTATTTTATTCACTGATTATATTTTGTTTTATAGTTTATATTATAACTATTTTCATTTGATTGCTTTTGAGTCATTTATGTTTCATTAAATGAAGCTACAGATATTCTACCTATACCTACATTTTATATTCATATGTTTTCTTCGTATCTTATATTCAAACTTTTCAATTTTTGTTGAGAGTGTTTATTTACATTTTTTTTCTTCATGCCCTTGACATTTTGATTATATTCTCAATGGAGACATATTGGGTCATTTCCAAATTTTTTCATTTTGTTACTTTTTAAACCCTTCATAAAGATATCGTTGAATTGATGATGTAGTACATTATCAACAACGATGAATCGTTAGTTTGTACTTTCGTTTTACTGCTTTTGAATCATTTGGGCTTCATCAAACGAAGTAACTGATTACCCTCACTAACATTTTGAATTCAGATATTTTTTCATGTCTTGTTTCGATCTTTTCTTTATTTTCATTGAGAGTTTATTAATCAGGTCTTTGTTTCCACTTTTTTCTTACTATCCCTGAGATTTTAATAATGAAGAAGGAGATATAAATTTTGGCATTTAATATTCCAGACGCTTTATTTCTTGTTACTTCTCAAACTCCCCATAAACATATCTTCGTATTGATGATGTACTTCACTTTTATCGTTTTGTGCTTTAGTTATTTCAAATTATTGTAACCAATTCAAAATTCTCATGCATTCCTTTCTCATTTTCAGACACAGAATCTATTCGAGCAGTCATAAGAAGTCTGCAAGACCTGGACAGACCGGTGGATCCACGACATAACAGAGTTCTGCACCTACTGGTCAAGCGCGGCTCCTCGGAAGTTCTTCGAGGAGTTTTGGACCTTTTCGACGACGTTAACGTCTTAAACGACTATCAAGAAACTCCTCTTCACGTGGCTGTCAAAAAAGGGCATTTCAGGATGATGGACATCCTTCTTAAGAACGGAGCAAATGCGGATGCAGTGGACGAAAACGGGAACACTGCCTTACATTTGGCTTTTAGCGGAAATCGGGAGAACGAGCAGGACATTTTGAATATTCTGTTCAATCACCGAGCGAATCTGAACTTGAAGAATCTGAAGGGTAAAACACTGCTCATTTTGTATTGTGGAAGAAGGGAATTGACTCCATCCTTCTTCTATACCCTGATGGAGGCAGGGGCTGACGTGAACCTAGCTGATAACGACAGTTACTGCCCAGTTATGTCAATATCCAACAATCTGAACACGTTGGGCAAGCCCAGAAAAGGATGCTCCCCTCTGTACTACAGCATCTTGAACAATCACGATGGAAACGCTCAACTGCTACTGGAGATGAACGCAGACATGGCTGGCTTCTTCACGGCTTACTGGAGAAGCCAAAAAACTCCGGCCATGACCAAAACCTTGATAGCCAACCTGATGCTGAGAAAGTCCATAGTAAAGCATTGGCGTACCAGGGAGATGGATAATTTCTTCTTGTATTCGATGGCGTCCGAAGAAATAAGAAGATTCGCTAGGGGTGTTGGTGCCGAGCTTAAAATATTGAAGAGGACAACCATTGCTGAGAGTGAGATATCTCTCTGGGATATTCTCATTTCTGATTTGAAACAACTGGACGGTATCTTCCAAGATTCTAGGGTTAG
Source organism: Adalia decempunctata (assembly GCA_951802165.1). NCBI lineage: Eukaryota > Metazoa > Arthropoda > Insecta > Coleoptera > Coccinellidae > Adalia > Adalia decempunctata. The sequence continues at coordinate 705,558 of OX637702.1, forward strand.
GACGGAGATGTTGTACTTCTACGAATATGAGGCTTTTCCAGTGTTTGGTCCTCCTTTGAGAAGAAAAGCGATGCATGCTTATTGCAGGACACAAACTTGTTGCTAATCATCGAAAAAGACAGATTGAAAAACTCGAATATGATGTGAGGAAAAATTGATTGGTTGAATTATGTATATAAGTTTTAATTTCGTATTTATTTTTAATATTGTATATATATTTGGATTTTGTGAATATGTGAATAAGAGAAAATAAAAAAAAAGTTTTGAATATCATGTTTCATTTGATTATTGTTGTCGTGTGATATTTAATTAAGGACTGAACGAGAATAAATTCGCTTTCACAAAAACGCCTATATCTCTTGAACCAATCGAGAAAAAAAATCAAAATTTGATCATGATTAGCTTTGTTATGAACGTCAGAAACATGTGGAACATTTACTTCATAGATATTCCAATTCTCTGTCGCAAAATGTCAAGCGAAGTGAAAACACGAGAATTTATAGTGAAACTTTTTCAAAATAATCAAAAATAGAGCTTCAAAAGAATCGCAAAAGAGGCTCGCGTTCGTCCGGAAACGGTATCAAGAGTTGTAAAGCGCTTCAACGAAGATCTTACAATTAACCGCAAGGAAGGAAGCGGGAGGAAAAAGGGGTTCCTTAGCCCAAAAAAAGTGAAGAAAGCCATCAGTCTTTTTCAGAAGAATCCTAACCTTTCAGGACGGAAAGTGGCCCAAATAGTGGGTTGTTCGCAGTCAACTGTTCAGAAAATCAAGTCAAGTAGTGAGCTTATAACATACAAGGTGCAGAAAGTGCCAGACAGGAACGCTGTGAAGAATCAAGAAGCGAAATCAAGAGCGAAGAAATTAAAAAAAGATTTCTTGAAAAATTTTTTCTGTTGCGTGATGAACGACGAAACCTATGTCTTGGCGTATTTCTCGCAACTTCCTGGTCAGGAATTTTATACTGTTGACGAACAATTTCGCGTGAAGAAACAAACAAAGTTTCCTAAAAAATTCCTGCTTTGGCAAGCAATTGGCACTTGTGGGAAAAGGAGCAAATTTTTCGTTGGCCAAGACTCTGTTGACTCGAAGATATACATCGAGGAATGCTTGAAGAAGCGACTTTTACCATTTTTACGTGAGCACGATGTGTCAACAATCTTTTGGCCAGATTTAGCTTCATGCCACTACAGCAAGGCCACCAAGGAATGGTACGAAGCTAATGAGATGGTTTTTGTTCCCAAAGAGGCCAATCCACCAAATTGCCCAGAACTCAGGCCAATCGAAAGATATTGGGCCCTGGTGAAAAGAGAATTGAAGAAGACTAAGAAATCAACGAAAACATTAGCGGAATTCAAGCAAAAGTGGAATACAGCATCCCAGAAAGTGACTGAGGACACTATAAGAAGCATGATGGGAAGAATTCCAGAAAAAATCCACGAATTTTGTAAAATATAGTTTTGATTTTTATTGTTTTCATTAGAATATGATTCGAAAATGAGTTTGATTTTCGAAATCGGTCCAGTGGTTCAGAAGATATAAGCGAATTTATTCTCGTTCAGTCCTTAGAAAGTTTCTTCTGATTATAACAGAAAAAACAGTAGTTTTTCTTACGCCTTTCGAAGTCTGAGTATTATCTGATGTGGAGATTTAAATTGTTTCTGTTCTAACAATAATTGGTAGCATATACGATAAAACTGTAAGAGATCAGAAAGTTTAGTATAACAAAGAAGCTTCATTTCTCAATTTTCAAACAGTGGCTCACCAAAAATAGATCTGGGCTGAAACATTGAACAGTGGCACATTTATTTCTTAAAAATATGTAAGGAATCTCCTCTCTTGTACCTCCAATTTTAGAACACCTTGTATAATGCTCAAATGAATACCCTCTGGCAATAACCAACCCTCCCATGACTCCTATAACTCATTAAATAACCGGACATATTCTCCTAGTTTCCGGCCATAGAAACACGCTTAATTAACAACCTTAATTAATATCGAAGCAGGGTCAGTGGCGTCTCCAGACTGGGCCGATTCATCTGCATAACTCACAACCTCAGGCTGGGATCTAGTAGCTGTGGAATTAATCATCGACTTCTGAATTATGAGATGGTCGTCGAGCACAGAAGAGATATGACCGGTGACAGGTGACAGGTGACATGAGGCAGGTAAATGAGACATATAGGATCGTCTCGATATTGAATCTACGCATTTGGGATACCCCGTAAGTCCCAAAACATCCCAATCTACGGAACCCGGTTCAAACTAAACAACAACCGCAATTTTACGAGTTTCCATGGTGGAGGAATAAAAAGAAACGGCTTTAATTTCGCGCATCTGCCGCACAGTCCCGAATTTCGCGTTTTACTGGGATAAAAGATGGCACCAATCCCATCCCAGTCCTATTTGGCGATATTTCAGCCAGACGCCAGATGGCCGTACTGGAAAATGACGTTGCGGTTCAGAGGACAACTTGATTAAAAGGAAAATTGACAGGGAATAGTTAGCGAAGATGTGCGGGAGAATCATCGGAGATAACCAGGGCCGGACTGGACAAATTGAGGGCTCGTTATTTGTAGAATTCTCACTGGGTAAACACCACACTTCCATTCATTCGAATAGGGCCTTGTTTAATCTTGAAACGTCAAAACTACGAGGATATATTGAAAAATTCTCATCCTACTATAGAACCAAACAAAATTTCAATGTCAAAATATTTTATTACTCAACATATTCTCCTCTTGATTGAAGACATTTATTACAGCGAACCTGCAACGTCTCAGACCTTTCAAAAAAATGTTTCTTCTTGCTCTGCAAACCAGTCCTCCACAGCTTTTATTACCTCCTCGTTGAAAGAAAATTTACGACCTTTTAAACTTTTCTTCAGTTGAGGAAAGGGATGATAGTCGGACGGAGCCAAATCTGGCGAATAAGGGGGGTGTTTTAGTAATTCTAACCCTAAACCACGAATTTTTTGCATGGCAACATGAGATTTGTGTACTGGGGCGTTGTCCTGTTAAAACAAAATACCTTTGGATAGCTTTCCGCGTCTTTTCTCTTTAATTTTTTCCCGTAGAGTGGTTAGTAATGTCGAATAGTGATCTACAGTTATTGTTCTACCCTTATCCAAAAAATCATTTATGCTTACTCCATGGCAATCCCACAAAACTGAAGCAAGAACTTTTCCAGCAGATTTTTGGACACGAAACTTTTTAGGTCTTGGAGAACCAGAGTGTCGCCATTCCATCGATTGTTGCTTTGTTTCTGGGTCGTAGGAATGTACTCAAGTCTCGTCCATAGTAACAATTCGGTTTAAGAAGTCTACATCGTTTTCAAATCGAGCACAGATCGAACGCGATGCTTCTACCCTTGCACGCTTTTGGTCCACATTCAAACATTCGGGGATCCATTTTGCAGAAATTCTTCTCATGCCCAAATTGACGTGAACTATATGATGAACGCGTTCGTATGAAATCTTCAGTGCTTCAGATATCCGTTTTAGCCCAATTCGACGGTCTGATAAAATCATGTCATGAAGTGCATCGATATTTTCGGGGACTGACACAGAAACTGGCCTTCCCGATCAGTCATCATCTTCAATGGAAAATGTAACTCTTTTGAAGCTAGCAGTCCAATTTTTCTCGGTCGCATACGAAGGACATTGACCACCAAGGGTATTAAGCATATCTTCGTATATCTGCCTACCTTTTAACCCTTTCAAAAACAGGTACTTGATGATGGCTCGATACTCCAATTTTTCGATTTTTACAATTTCGGAGGACATCTTTTTTTTTAATTTATTGCGTAACTCTGGTTTACTTTTTCACGTCGAACTCTACACTGACACTTCTAATGAGTTATTGTTCGTCGATATGGTATCGCAATATTTTATTTAAGCATGAAACTGGTCTAGGCTAACTAGATATTAATGCATCCTCGTATACTTTTTTCATTCACCAAAACAAAATGACATATTTCATGACACTAAAATTATACGGGACCCTTCCAGTGAATCAAAGAAAAATTAAATGATTCATGTTGTTCAACATCCAAAATAGTTCACTTCAGCATTTCAAAATAATCTAAAGAATCTGGAACCCATAGATTTTAAGATAAAATGCAAATTTCAATTATTCTGATCCAAGGATGATTCTTAAACCCATTGATATCTTGATAACTGGACGAGCCCTCTCAACTCACCCTGTATATTTAATTGATTGTTTTAGGTTGTAAGAGGTTGGCCACTAGAGAAGGTTCAAGAAAGATATCGAATTTGACTCTAGGGGTAATTTTTGATTAGGAAGAAGTCATGAAAAAAATGGAAGCAATATTTACCTGAAAAAGATATAGGTATTTTTGAAAGGTTAGTTTCTAAACGACAAACAGGATTTGTCCATATTCTATAAGTTGCTATTACTGCATGTTTAACATTGAATTTTAAATCACCATTATCCTTTTTATTTCAAAACAAACCAGTGGTGTTTCATTAATTCTTTTTCCCAATTCTGTTACGTTTTTATGATGACTTACGAGGATGTATTGATATCTAGTTAGCCTAGACCAGTTCCATGCATAAAAAAATATTGCGATTCGATATCAACGAACAATAACTTATAAGAAATGTTATTGTAGAGTTTGACGTCAAAAAAGTAAACCAGAGTTACGCAATAAATCAAAAAACAAGATGTCCAAAGAACTTGTAAAAATCGAAAAATTGGAGTATCGAGCCTGTATTTAAAAGGGTTAAGAGGTAAGCAGATTTACGAAGATATGCTTAATACCCTTGGTGATCAATGTCCTTCGTATGCGACCGTGAAAAATTGGACTGCAAGCTTCAAAAGTGGTACATTTTCCATTGAAGATGATGACCGACCGGGAAGGCTAGTTTATGTGTCAGTCCCCGAAAATATCGATGCAGTTCATGACATTATTTTATCAGACCGTCGAATTGGGCTTAAACGGATATCTGAAGCACTGAAGATTTCATACGAACGCGTTCATCAAATAGTTCACGTCAATTTGGACATGAGAAAATTTTCTGCAAAATGGATCCCCAAATGTTTGAATGTTGACCAAAAGCGTGCAAGGGTAGAAGCATCGCGTTCGATCTGTGCTCGATTTGAAAACGATGTAGACTTCTTAAACCGAATTGTTACTATGGATGAGACTTGGGTACATTTCTACGATCCAGGAACAAAGCAACAATCGATGGAATGGCGAAACTCTGGTTCTCCAAGACCTAAGAAGTTTCGTGTCCAAAAATCTGCTGGAAAAGTACTTGCTCCAGTTATTTGGGATTGCCATGGATAAATCATGATTGATTTTTTGGATAAGGGTAGAACAATAACTGGAGATTACTATTCAACATTACTGACCACTCTACGGGAAAAAATTAGGGAGAAAAGACGCGGAAAGATATCCAAATGTATTTTGTTTTTACAGGTCAACGACCCAGTACACAAATCTCATGTTGCCATGCAGAAAATTCGTGATTTAGGGTTAGAATTACTAGAACACCCCCCTTATTCACCAGATTTGGCTCCGTCCGACTATCATCTCTTTCTTCAACTGAGAAAAAGTTTAAAAGTTCGTAAATTTTCTTCCAACGAGGAGGTAATAAAAGGTGAGGAGGACCGGTTTGCAGAGCAAGAAGAAACACTTTTTTTGAAAGGTCTAGAGACGTTGCAGGTTCGCTGTAATATATGTATTCAATTAAGAGGAGAATATGTTGGGTAATAAAATATTTTGACATGTAAACATCCTGTAAACATCCTCTTCCTCCCGCCAGCACACTTAGATCCGTATTCCCGTCACGTTCCCGACTAAAATCTCGGCCGACATACGGCAGGCCAGTTCTGACCCAGTTGTGACAAGTTTGAACGCTAGCGAGAGTCCGGGAATAATAGATAAGGACCTCCCGGAATTCCCGCAGGGGTAGGGGAGAAAGGGGTAGCGGCGCTCGGTTGAACAGAATTTAATTTGTCATAAGGATTATTACCAGGCAGTAGATATCGCTGTATTTGATATCCGGGGTTCTGATGAAGGTGTTTCAGCTTCCTGGTATCAACGTGACTCGTTGGAATGTTGGGGTATTGTGATAGAGATCCCGCGGGAATTTACTCGACTTAATTCTACTCTGATTCCATTTGATCTTACAGATGTCATATTTGGTTGAATTACTTGTAACATATCTGAATTTCCTACCCTGCGATAAAATAAAATGCACCGTTGCCAAACTACTTCATGGCTTCCAACTTTGCAACGTCTATGGTCGAAACGTGGAACTACGTTGAATGAACTTATTTGATATTATTTTAAAATTCTATGAATGATGAATATTAGTACGACTTCAAGCAATACTTCAGGCATTTCGCATCTTTATAAATAGGAGATTTTAATCATATCGAAGATCCACCATGAAGTAAATTCGTTCTTCTGTGACCATAGAAGAAATACGATTCTGTGGAAGAAAAACTAACCTCCGAAACGACAACGAATGAAAGGGCCCTCTTTTACTTCACTTTCACTCGGCTTCTGTGTGTTTTCACTTTCATGCTGGTTCACAATAGTGTTCCTTTGAAATGGAGTTCCTCTTCTTGGAATCCGTCATTTTAGTATATTTTAAAGACGCTTCTTTGTTATCTGGTATGTACACGATCTCCATTTAAATAACTGTTTCATTTCACAGGATTTAATCTCATGTAAGCTTGTTCTATTTTATTATTGCATTCCTATTGAATATTGTGGAACTCTGTTCTATTACCAACCCATTTGGAATACTCTTATACTGTTCGTAAGGATTACTGCACATTTAACTATTCACTCGACATTATGGTTTAGGCATTTGGAGTTGTTGCTTTTAGGATAATATTTTACGTACAAATATCACTGGTTTGGAGGCCTAGGGTAAACTGTTTATATCGCCTGTGCTAGGGAAAACATCCCCCACAACAGTGGCCAGTGAAACTTCCTCTGAGAGTTCTTTTGACGAACGTCCTCAGTAAACCAAGCCTAGCCTTCGGGCCCTTGGCGTACCCGATAAGCAAGGAAAGCTTTGAAGGTGCCATCGTTCATCAGTTAACAGGAAATATAAAGAGTTTATTGTCACTTCCAAACCAACGCGACTGCTATGATCTCACCCGTAACACTTGGAAGGAAGGATTCTCACACTAGGAACTACAAGGATACTGCTTATGAATTTCATTAATAATCAGGTGACACACTCTATATGCCTATAACCTTTGGATAACTTTGGATGTATTGGATTCTGCTTTTTATTACAATTGTGCCAGTAATAACCTTACCGGAGTATAGGAAGCTCCATATTGTACATATCACCAGTGCTCTTCTCATTAATAATTGTTCTATGGATTGTAAACATATCATCTGTAATGCTAGAAGGTTTTTGCTTTCAGTTTCAATTGATTCTCGTTCGTTTTTCCTTCATATAGCTATGTTTCTTCGAACTATGGTGCTGGACGAATAAAGGCTCTTGTTCCATCTTTATGTCCAATCTAGTGTATTATTTATCTATTTTACCTCATTATTTCCCATCCTATATTTCACTAATCTGAGTTATTACGAATCTGAATTACTACGACATAACATAGAGTTCTACCAATCTAGACGATCACATCACAAGCCAAAAATACCTTTAACGTAATTCTACCCTCAGCTCTTCAGAGCAGGGTTGCCCCTTTTCTCTTTTTCATAATGTTCCTAGGATTAACAACATACATTACATACTTCACTGATTCGCTGTAGAATGACTCTCGATCCAGAATGCTGGACGCATTCTGTCGATACTCGGCCACATTTCCAGATTCCTCCAGAGATTTCCCGGATGCACGTGATCGGAAAGCCATCGCAGGACGGGAAATATATAGATGTGGCTGGAATCATGACCCCATTGTTCTCCGAAATTGGTCCAGGAGGGAAGAATTCCATTAACTTTTTACGGAGGGTGACATCGGACGGGACTCGAGACAAAAACGGGTTAGGAGGCTGTGGGAGGTTCCTGCGTCGGTGTTACGTAACTTTGGTGTCAAGAAGTTGTTCAGGAGCATGAATAGTTTCAAATATTGTTCTTATTCATTTCAAAGCAGCGAAGGGATGAAATTGCTCCCTTAATTTGTCGTCATCAATGAAGGGAAAATCCCTGAATCTTTCATACGCGGTGTGACGAAATGGATGTATATTATACTAAATAAAACACTGAAATATGCGAATAAATGAAAAATTTTATACACGCTGCAAATAGGCGGAGGCGCCAGTGCTATTTTTTTTGGTAGTCTGAGAAAATTGGAGATTACATACAGGGTGTGGCGTAATGGGTAGATAATACGCTTCCGGCCGAAAGAGGACATTGTGGCGGTTCGGAAAAATATGTTTCTTGTTCAGTAAAAGTCTCCCGGTTTTCGAGATGTCAGACATTTTCGAAAATTCTTCGAAAAAATTACGACCCTTGCCACTCTTTTTAGTGGCAAAACTCCAAAAAGTAGAATTTTTTCAATCTGATTTTTGCAAGGTATACCTGGATAGATGCTTTATCGAATGTGAGTCATCATTTTTGGAGAGCATCCATAGTTTTTTTCTTCAAACAAATATCTAACCAAAATTTCATGTTTTGCTTATATTTTTCCCAGTTCAACCTAACGTTGTGTAAACGTGAGTGCCAAATTAAGAAAAAATATATTCCAAAATAGTATAACCCAGTTCAAAGTTACGTTTTCAATCGTGAGAATCCGAGAATAACTTTTTTATTCGTGCTGCAAATAGGTGGATGCGCTGGTACTTTTTTTTTCTAGTGCTTAGAAAATTGAAGATTGCATATAGGGTGTAGCGTAACGGATAGATAAAATAGTATTTATGTGTAGAGAACTTTGTGATGGTTCACAAAAATATGTTTTATGTTCGTTAAGTCCCTAGGACAGTCAACATTTTTGAAAATTAAAAAAAAATTACAACCTTTGCCACTCTTTTTGGTGGCAAAACTACAAATAATGGAATTTTTTCGATCTGTTTCATGAATGATATTCTTGGATAGATGAGCTATCGAATTTCATCATTGATTCTCGAGATGCATGTTTATTTTTTGTTTTAACTCGAATTTCATGTTTTGCATTATTTTTAGCTGAGTTTAACCTTACCTAGTATAAAAAAGGTTATCTGAGCGCCAAATAACAAATATTGAGGTTCCGAAATGGTTGAATTCACTGTATGTTCAGCATTCAATACCAGTCAAGAGTTTTTCCTTGCTTACAAAAGTTTCAAAATGTACTACAAATCAAATCAAAAATATTGATTTTATAACTGAAGTATATATTATTGGAGGAAAAGGAGAGGGAGATTCATATCAAAAATATCGTTTCATCAAATTTAAATGCTGAAAGGTGTTCAAAGTGGCATCCATGAGCCATGAAAAACTCTCTTTCTGAAAATTACAAAAATACGGTTAACATCTTGAGCTTCACTCATTGTAATAGGGATTTATTTTGTATTGAATGATGGAACTGCAGTGGGTTATAAAATCTTGAAATTCCAATGATACCGACATGTTTTTTTCAATTTGGCACTCAGAAAACCATATTTTTTTGCACAGCACGTCAGGTTTAACATACAAATGAGCTAGATCTTTGTTAAAAAAAACTCCGGGTATGCTTCCCAAAAATCATAGTTGACATACGATAGCGAATTTATCCAGGAATGCTATCAGAAAAACATATTGGAAAAATTTCCCCAGTTGGAGACGTGTCACCAAAAAGAGTGGCGAAAGGAGTAATTTTTTTTTTAATTTTCGAAAATATCGAATTTCTCGAGAACCGAGGACCTTTTGATAAACTTGAAACATATTTTTCTGAACCGCCATTAAGTCCTCTACACGCAGGAATCATATTATCCATTCATTGCGCCACACCCTGTATGTAATTATCAATTTTCTCAAAATAGGACCGGCGCCTCCGCCTATTTGCAACACGTATAAAATGGATTTTTTGAATAATGGTTCGAACGATTCTGTTAAAATTTCAAACTTAAATAGAAATGAATCAAAATATTGTATACAGCCCATTCAAACGGAACAAGCGCTCAAAATCAGAAAAATTATCACATTTCTCCTTCTCCAACAAACTTGGAACCCCATACATCCCCTCATCTATATGATAATATCTCCAACGCCCCCCCCCAACATTCAATTTCACCTCCTCCAATCTCCTCCAAATAGAAAACTCTCATCATCTGCTCCACGATATCGCGAATCTTCCTACCAGACGATCAAACGCGGCGCGACAATCACACGCCCGACCGACCCTTAAAACATGCCTCAAAACGGAGCTCCGAAGCCTTCTCCCTTCCTTGGGGGGGCCTCCATCTTCTCGCGGTCGGGCTCTATTTAATTTGCGATGCTGCTCGATGGACCGTGAAACGGTCCGGGCGTCCCGGAATCGGGAGACGGAGCGGTATAATTCTCGCTCTGTAGATTTGCGATGATATTTACGGATATACCAACGAAATTTTGTTGAGATCGTCAGCAAAATTGCAGATTTCTTTGGCGTCTATCTAAATAAGAATCTGCTCCCTTTTCGTTCGTAACTTCAATTTAGGAACACCCTGTATATTGGAAGGATGCGTTCCCAGAGAATCTATAGACAACACAGGGAGAACATGTACGTTCTGTAGGTACGTCTGGCAACACTCGAAAGATCAATTTTAACAAGTTCTTCACTTCAGATCAGCGCTGTTATACTTGTTCCTTTTCTAATTTTCATATTTCATGCAACCGTAAAATTCGAGACATATACTCCATTCACTTTTATTTAATCACATAGGAGGTCATGGTTTCGTTTTCAGGAGTTGGTGCGCCTGATGAAAAGCGCAGAACATATGATGAAAAGTCAGTGCGCGCACAGAAAATATCGTTAATGACAAAACGACGTTTCTTTGTTTACATCAAAGTAAAAGTATCAAAGATATTCCACATTTCGTTAGGTTTACAAATTGTTCGCAGATTTTTGGTATTTAATCGATATTTGCAGGTGAGTTTTTCGTCGAATATCCAAGATTAACGTATGTTTATTGTTTTAAGCACCAGTTTGGAGCGTGAGGACGATTTTCAAGACCAGGACGAATGTTTACATTTCGAGGATGAAGGGGTACACAGGAATTTCGTTGAAAAAGCTGTTATTTGGACCTTAAGCCAATTTTCAAAATCTTCAGAACTAAACTACTGCTTTCTAAGTAACAATGGCGTAGATTCTTCGATTTTTGAAGTTAAGTTTTCAGACCCCCCTGTTATTGAGAGGAGGAAAATCCATTCTGAATTCAGCTGACTCTGTTCACCTAACTCAGGATCTGTTTCAATGGTCAGAACATTGTATGAATTCGTCAAAAAGAGTTAGTTCACTTGTAATTTTATTTCCATTCCTCAATACCGATAACACTACGCCACTGGACCTTTCAAATTCAGATTCTGCAATGTTGCCACGGTCGTATCTAATGATATTGCTATCATTTATGCCATCTTCGTCCCACTCATTGAATACTGACTAAATTTTGGCTTCAGCAATTCTCGAATTTATGAATAAAATGCTGTGTCCTCTCTTTCTATGGTCTAAGATAGGAACTGGGGTGGCACATTCGTCATTTTGTCGTCTTCAAGGCTACAGATATTGGAGATTTTCATCGTGTGATGAAAAGCTAGGCAAAAAAAGGTTGAGAGAAGTTTTTTTTTTCTCGTCCTTCTCTTGTTGTATTTTTTTATCTACGAACTAGCGAGGGTAGGGTGGTGAAACGTGCAAGTTCTGTCCCCCATTCAAAAGCTCCTTATGTCTTGGTTGAAGATCGCATTCTTAAATTATCGCATACTAAACCGTTTCTCCGAAACCTAACATGTCGCGTCTGAACCTCCGGAAATCTAACGCCCATCTTTACCCTTCTCAAACCGACAATCGCCAAATTTGTCGATTGGCCAATTTGAACGCCAACGCCAGGCGTCCGCTGACCAAACCGCCCTGCAAACGCCCCGAGGCTCTCCCTACAGCGACTCCTCCGGGTCCAACTAGGAATCCGGGCCGTCAAACCGGAGTTGAATTGTGGCTCATTATAATAATCGTTGCTTTATGGCCTACGCCGCGATTCGGACGTGTACCGGGGGCTTTAGGTGGACGCCCGGCAGTCGTTAATTATGGTTACGACCTGACGTTGAACGCGACGTGGTAATCCGGGACTAATAAAGACGGAGAACGGAGGACGTGACGTTGGTGGGTGAATATATACTCCATTCACAATTATAAAATCACAACTCTGGCACAGGAAATTCGACACATTCCACTCTGTATCGAAGTTATGACGTTTTTCGAAATATTTTTATGTTCCAAGTCAACACTATGTTGCCCTTTCTACATTCTTAGCGTATTTCTCAGGATGTGAATTTATTCGGAAAATGAATGAATTGGAAAAGATGTGACGGACGAAAATAATTAAAGTTTAAATATGAATTGATAGAAAGGATTCCTTTTCTAGTTATTTGCATGAAAAGTACAAGAGATCACTGTTGAAATATATTATTTTCCGCCATGGAAGAAAATTGCATTGCTTTTACATAATTTTCATATGCATGCTTGTGAAGATTTAATGTTTATTATCCTCTTGAACTGAAAGTTCAAGACTTGACGACATCAAATGTTGATTCTAATCAAGAATTCATTAAAAAAAATCAACCCAAAGATATAAGATGAATTGATGGGTAATTACAAGAATCAAGAATAATGTCAATTTTATTTTGTTGATAACTTTCTTAAAATCAATGTTGGCATATAAAACTCGGCTGCGTTTGTTCAAACAACATCTAAAGAATACATTTTTCACCATCTCGACCTTTGAAAGGCGTTTCTTATAGGAGAATTAGGTCTAAGTTCCACCTCATTAGTGAGGTACCTTACTTTTGAAAATCTGCTCAGATAATCAGATATCGCCAAATTTCTTGGAAAACCTGAAAAATATCATCCTAATCGACCTCTCGAGGCTCCGTCCGATCCATCTACTGCGATATCTGTCCAAATAACAGCTTTTTCAACGAAATTCCTGTGTACCCCTTCAACCTCGAAATGTAAATATGCGTCCTGGTCTTGAAAATCGTCCTCACGCTCCAAACTGGTGCTAAAAACAATAAACATACAATAATCTTGGATATTCGACGAGAAACTCACCTGCAAATATCGATTAAATACCAAAAATCTGCGAACAATTTGTGATTCTAACAAAATGTGGAATATCTTTGATACTTTTACTTTGATGTGAACAAAGAAACTGGCAACGTCGTTTTGTCATTAACGATATTTTCTGTGCGCGCACCGACTTTTCATCATATGTTCTGTGCTTTTCATCAGAAGCACCAACTCCTGAAAATGAAACCATGACCTTCTATGCGATTAAATATAAGTGAATGGAGTATACTTTCCATTTCGATTGAGAGTTTATTGATTAAAAAATTCAAAGAACGTTACAACGTTGCAAAAATGTCTACTACATTTTTATTCTGTAGTAGTACAGTTACCCCTTTTAGTATTTATTAGTATTTATGATTTGAACATGATGTATATACTGTATCTCAAGACTTTGTCTAGTTGTGTTTAAGAGGACCTCCGTTCCACTCCAATTTTCATCGTAGTAGGGTTATGTTGTCCTGAAGAGATCAAACAAAACGAGATCGAAACCTAGGTCGACTTCTACCCGCTTTGATGAGGTTGGAACTTTCGATGGTTCCCTGGATGATGATTTATGGCAAGTTCGAGTCAGATTCATGGCGGTTCTTGATATTTATATCAATGAACGCGGTGTATCTGATTAATAGATATTTATGATTTGGAAAATTTGCTTCACTATTTATTATTAAAGTCCAAGGATTGACCATAAAGATGTCAGACTGTTGAAAAAATCCTCTTATCAATGTATAACGAACACTGATTTCGAAATTATGTTCAGATTGAAATGTTAAAGAGGAGAAAAATAACTTGCGGTAAAAAAATAATTCACTGATTTCCACTTAACCTGTCCTTCAGCAAAACCGATTGAATACCAAAGAAAATCGCACAGTCCGTTAATACCACAGCCGAAGGCGGCTTTCAAATCGTGCGAAAACCCTGGAAAAACCCCGATCCCTTACCTCGCCCCGAAGCCGACAGCGAAAGAAAACAGCGGAAAGGCTTTTCCGGATTTTCCGGCGATATCGCGCTGATTTGAATGGAAACAAATCTCCGACAAAACTCCCGCTGAAAAAGTGAAAAACGCGCGAAAGAACAAACAGGAGGATTGGAAGCGACAGAACAATCCTTTTGGATTCCCGAATATGGACGAAGAAAGTGGTCCTATAGTTTTCACGTCTACGTTCGTGAAAAGCGTATGAAATTTTCTGTTTTTTAAGTTTTTTTGTCACAGGGTCTTCAAAGTTATACAGTAACAACCAAACAAGTATCGTAATCATCAAGAAAACGGTTAAAATTTCACCTACAACCGAAAAACGTTACCCTCCTTCTGTGAAACATACATTATTGCACCTTTCCTCGAATTTCCACCAGAAACGCTTGACTTGACCCCTAGACGGACTAGGACCAAACTGCATACCTAACGACCGGTCGTCCAACCAAAAAAACCGCCACATAAGTCACCTTCCGCTTCCGGAAAACCCTGGAACGCCACAGAAACTTCTCCCGCCGTCTTGAGGCCACCTACGGAGACGATATTTTATCAACGGCCCCATGCAAATCGGGGCCACGTCGTGGAAAGTTTTCGAGGGAAATCCAACGGTTTTCACGTCTCTTTTTGTTTCTGCGGCGTTTTATTAGGCATAACCGGAAGTTGGGTCCGAGAATACGTATTTGTGATCGTATTTACTGCCTTTTTGCGGTTTCTCGGTGGCCTGGATAATGCCATAGAAGTTGCTGGATAGTTTTGGAGATTTTGTCGTTTGATACTTTGTGGTTCGGCTTGGAAATCGATAGGAACCTTAAGGTGAATACAGACTATTCTGACGTGACGTGATTTCACGTCACGTCAGGCATTGTCAGTGCTCCCATTGGCCTGATTCCTGATATGAACGTGAACGCACAGAACGATGTGTTGCATTTTTATATCACTCACATTTTGACGTTCACGTTCATATTAGGCCAATGTAACACTGCTACACGTCTGACGTGACGTGGAATCACGTCACGTCAGAATAGTCTGTATTCACCTTAAGACCGATTGAAATTCACATACTTATTTGTGCGTGAATGTCAGAAATGAGTATTTGTTTCTTCAAATATTATGAATTCCTCACATTACACATACCTTCAAGAGAATTCCTACAGCCCCTATATTTCCTAGAGCTTACGTCACTTCCCCCTTCCCCAATCATCCGCAATCCTAACCTCAATCTCAATTACGAACGATATCAACTAGACACGCTAATCTCGGGACCGTGCTTCCTAATTGATTGCGTATAATTCGATAAGGTGTTCCCGGGCAGACACACACGTTACCGGAATAACATCGTTAAGGTGCGGCGTTGCCAAACTGGGGCAATATCTCCTAGATTTCCAGAAATTTTCTCTAACAATTTTACCGATTTTACCATCATTTTGAAGGGTTGATTATTTTGAGGAAGTGCTTCATTTAGAGATGTTTGATACGCAGAAAGATTGCATATGATGTTGCTTGATAATCGATGTAGAGCGTGATCTGGCAACCTCGCGCTCGGATCCCAATCAATTCCCCGGAATAATATGGCCGGGATGTTGTCGCAATCAATTGAGATTCAGATGGAGCTCTGCTAATGGGGAGATAACCAGATAGGGCTCCACTTAATACAATCGCTGCTATAACGATATACAACACGGACGTATACGGTACGTGCAAGCGGAATTGAATCCGGGCAAGGACTCGGTTTTGGGTAACGAGTACTCGTTCCGGTACCTAATGAGCATGGAGGATACGGGTAATTCGGTTAGGGTCGGGATCGAGTGGCGGATCGGGTAATTGGTCGCGTGAGGTGAGGATTGGAAAGGGATTGGTAGGAGTTTATTCTTCACCTTAACATATGCCCAATTTTGGGGTGAATTGGCGAAAATTGTCAAACGTGAATTCAGCTAACTGTAATTTTCAAATTATAATTTAATATTGGATAGAAAACTCCTTTGTCATTATTGAGAAGATATACAAGTGGCAAATAGGCGGATGCGCCAGTACTTTTTTTCTCGAGTGATCAGAAAATGGAAGATTACACATAGGGTGTTGCATAATGATTGGATAATATGGTACCTGCAAGTGGATGACTTTGTAGTGGTTCATAAAAATATGTTTCTTCTTCATAAAAGTCTCCAGGATTTCGAGATATCAGACATTTTCGAAAATTCATCGAAAAGTTACACCCCTTTCCACTCTTTTTAGTGGAGAGATTTCAAATACAGCAATTTTTTCAATCTGTTTTTTGCGAAGTATACCTGGATAGATGCTTTATCGAACGTGTTTCATCATTTCTGGGGAGCATGCATAGTTTTTTTTTAAACAAATATCTAACCCAAATTTCATGTTTCGCTCATATTTTCCCCTGTTCAACCTAACGTAGTGTGAACCTGAGTGCCAAATCGAGAGGAAATCTGCCCATTTCATTGAGGATCCCAAAATAGTATAACTCAGTTCATAGTAACGTCTTTAAACGTGAAGGCATTTCTTCAAATTTCTCCATCAGAGAATAATTATACGCGCTGCAAATAGGCGGAGGCGCCAGTACAATTTTTTCCAAGTGCTCAGGAAATTGAAGATAACATACAGAGTGCGGCATAATGAATGTATCATATTGTACCTGCGGCTAGAGGACTTTGTGGCGGTTCAGAAAAATATGTATCTTGTTCATAAAAGTCTCCCGGTTTTCGAGATGTTAGACATTTTCGAAAATTCTTCGAAATAATTACAACCCTTGCCACTATTTTTAATGGCAAACCTTCAAATGAAGGTAACTTTTCCAATTTGTTTCTTGCAAAATGTACCTGAATGGATGCTCTATCGAATGTAGTCCATGATTTTTGAGGAGCATGCATAGTTTTTATTCAAACAAATATCTAACCCAAATTTCATGTTATGCTTATATTTTTCCCCAGTTTAACCTGATGTAGTGTAAACCTGAGTTCCAAATTAATACCAAAATTGCCCTTTTCATTAAAGATCCCAAAACAGTATAATTCAGTCCAAAGTTACGTCTTCAATCTTGAACGCATTTCTTTAAATTTCTCCACCAGTGAACACATTTTTGTACGTGTTGCAAATAGGCGGAGGCGCCAGTTAGTTCCCCCCAAGTGCTTCTCAGAAAATTGAAGATTACATACAGAGTGTGGCATAATGAATGTCAAATATAGCACCCGCGTGTAGGGGACTTCATTGCGGATCAGAAAATATGTTTTTGTTTCGTAGAAGTCCCTCAGTTTTCGAGATATCAGACATTTTCGAAAATCCTTCGAAAAAGTGGGGAGTAACTTTTTCGAAGGATTTTCGAAAATGTCTGATATCTCGAAAACTGAGGGACTTCTACGAAACAAAAACATATTTTCTGATCCGCAATGAAGTCCCCACACGCGGGTGCTATATTTGACATTCATTATGCCACACTCTGTATGTAATCTTCAATTTTCTAAGAAGCACTTGAGGGGAAGTAACTGGCGCCTCCTTCTTTTCGGTGGCAAGACTTCAAATGGAAGAATTTTCTACAACTGTTTCTTGAATAGCATACCTGGATGAATGCTTTATCGAATGTGCACTACGATTTTTGGGGCTCAAGCATTGTTTCTCTTCTAAACAAAGATCTAGCTCATTTTTCAGTTTTACCTGTGGTATGAAAAAATACACTCATTTGAATGCCAAAATGAACAAAAATCTCTCACAAAATGTGCTCAAAGCAACTGCAAATTGTGTTATTGAAATCAGAAGGTCTATGAAGCAAGATTTCAGTACCTGGGCTCTGGAACATCCCAATGAAGATCTCCTGAAGAATTTTGTTCAATGATGAGACCAATTTTTGGCTTAATGATAATAAATAATATGGCCTGCTTGAATGGAGGTGGAGAAAAAAACATAGCTCTTCTAACTGTTTAGATTTCCGTCATAATCTCAAATAAGGGATGGAAAAATTGAAGGTCATGAATAGATCACCTAAGGCTTGACATATAAATATACACATCTATCTGTCTTAGTACACCCTGGGCAAGAATTTTCCTCAAATACCTGGAAATTACCCTATCTCGCCTTCAAGAAGTTTGAAATAACCCTTCTCCTTCAAATTTCGAAAGTATCAAACTTTATATTGGCTATAAATCGAGTCATCCAGGCTCACTCAAAACCCCTACATCCTTTTTATCTTACGTTATCTGGACCCATAAAAACTTTCAACCTGAACCTACCCCTCATCTTAATCCAGCTATTTCGTTATCCTCCCCCTTGCATTCTAAACTCTAAACTCTCCGCGAAGAATAGAAGGAAGATTGAACCTAATTGACCTTTCGACAACTTTTATGAGACGTAATAATTTCAGTTTTCTTCTCATTCACCCCTCGGTTTTCCCTCACAAACTCCTACTTCAAACAAACCCACAAATCTGTGCAAATTTTCACGATTCTTCAGTCTAATGTCCCGTACAGACTACAAGACTTGCCCGTCGGACAAACCGTCCAATAAATCGTCAAATCCATGGACACTTTAACTTTCGTTTCGACCAATGGAAAAACGGAAATCTCCAGGAACTCACCTTTAATCTCGGAAGTAGTCTCAGCTGTTATCCTTTCTACCGGGCTGTCTGACGGGTCGGGTATCAGCCTCAGGGTGACGTTCATGGGTTGAAGGCTGGCAGGACCGTGTAGGGTGACCAAGACGGCTGTCGTCTTGCCGGGGGCGGCGAGCTCGGGGGCCACCACCGAGAAACCCCTGCGAAAAGAATACAGGGCCGTGAGATGAGGCTATATGATTTTTTTTTCAATCAAAGAAAAGGTCACATTTAACATCCTGTGACTTTTTTTTATGAGGTCATATGAAAAAAGAACCCTGCGTGAATTCAAGACCTCAAATATGGAATTCGTGGGGCTATCGAGGACATAGAGCAAATACTTTGAGATTTGTTTAAAAAAAATTTCATGAAAAGGACATGGTCCTGTAGTTGTGGTCGTGGTGGTCATTTGGCTCATGTTGTTTTCCATTATTAACGACATACCTTTCTCTTTATAATGAAATAAACATCATCATCATTTTTCTTTGAATGTCAAAATAACACGTGTTTTTGAAAAACCCTTTCTATATTGGCAGAATGAGTTGATCTCTTTATTTATTTCATTTTTGGACGTTTGCTTTCATGAACTGAAATGTATATCGTTCGAATGATTGCGAACTACTCTAATAAACCATCATCCCAACAATATTCCATAATTTAACTTTCCAAATGGCAGAGTATGTCAATTATCCACATAAAATCAAATAAGCAAATTATGTCATGCTATAAAAGCATCATTGAACTGTCCAAATGCAACATATACTGCTCCACAAGAGTAAGGGATATCGTATTCAATCGTTTTTAAAAGTATGTAATCTTCGAGAAAATCGCTGTGAAATCATTTAAAACTCAATAACAACTTGAATCGATCCAATAAAAATCAGACATTTCGTCAATCTGGTCGCCTTTTTTCTGAAGTTTGGTTCTTTGCATGTGCGAAAAATTCCAGATATCCTTTAAATTTTGAACAATTGAGCTACAAAAATTTTTTGAACTGTGAAATTTTTTCATTTCTTCCACTTTCATCGATAATATTTCGAAAAATTATATTCCTAGATGAAGGTTTTTAAGTCTGATTTATTCATTAACTCATTCTTCATTGAAAAATATCAAAAAACATTCCAGATATGCTTTAAATTTTGAACAATTGAGCTACAAAGAATATTTGAACTGTGAAATTTTATCATTTCTTCATCTTTCATCGATAATATTTCGAAAAATTATATTCCTAGATGGCGGTTTTTAAGTCTGATTTATTCATTAACTCATTCTTCATTGAAAAATATCAAAAAACATTCCAGATATGCTTTACATTTTGAACAATTGAGCTACAAAGAATTTTTTAACTTTGAAATTTTTTCATTTCTTCAACTTTCATCGATAATATTTCGAAAAATTATATCCCTAGATGGCGGTTTCTTAGTCTGATTGATTCATTAACTCATTCTCCATTGAAAAATATCACAAAACATTCCAGATATCCTTTAAATTTTGAACAATTGAGCTACAAAAATTTTTTGAACTGTGAAATTTTTTCATTTCTTCAACTTTCATCGATATTTTAATCGATAGTTTACCTGCGATCTTCACAGTTTACCTGCGTTCCTTACAGTTCACCTGCGATCTTGACAGTTTACCTGCGATTTTCACAGTTTACCTGCGATCTTGATAGTTTACCTGCGATCTTCACAGTTTACCTGCGTTCTTTACAGTTTACCTGCGATCTTGACAGTTTACCTGCGTTCTTTACAGTTTACCTGCGTTCTTCACAGTTTACCTGCGTTCTTTACAGTTTACCTGCGATCTTGACAGTTTACCTGCGTTCTTTACAGTTTACCTGCGTTCTTTACAGTTTACCTGCGATCTTGACAGTTTACCTGCGATCTTTACAGTTTACCTGCGTTCTTCACAGTTTACCTGCGTTCTTTACAGTTTACCTGCGTTCTTTACAGTTTACCTGCGTTCTTTACAGTTTACCTGCGATTTTCACAGTTTACCTGCGATCTTGATAGTCTACCTGCGATCTTCACAGTTTACCTGCGTTCTTTACAGTTAACCTGCGATCTTGACAGTTTACCTGCGTTCTTGACAGTTTACCTGCGTTCTTTACAGTTTACCTGCGTTCTTTACAGTTTACCTGCGGTCTTTACAGTTTTCCTGCGATTTTCACAGTTTACCTGCGATCTTGACAGTTTACCTGCGATCTTGATAGTTTACCTGCGATCTTCACAGTTTACCTGCGTTCTTTACAGTTTACCTGCGATCTTGACAGTTTACCTGCGGTCTTTACAGATTACCTGCGATTTTCACAGTTTACCTGCGATCTTGACAGTTTACCTGCGATCTTGATAGTTTACCTGCGATCTTCACAGTTTACCTGCGTTCTTTACAGTTTACCTGCGATCTTGACAGTTTACCTGCGTTCTTTACAGTTTACCTGCGTTCTTTACAGTTTACCTGCGTTCTTTACAGTTTACCTGCGTTCTTTACAGTTTACCTGCGTTCTCTACAGTTTACCTGCGTTCTTCACAGTTTACCTGCGTTCTTTACAGTTTACCTGCGTTCTTGACAGTTTACCTGCGTTCTTTACAGTTGACCTGCGTTCTTCACAGTTTACCTGCGTTCTTTACAGTTTACCTGCGTTCTTTACTGTCAAGAACGCAGGTAAACTGTCAAGAACGCAGGTAAACTGTAAAGAACGCAGGTAAACTGTAAAGAACGCAGGTAAACTGTGAAGAACGCAGGTAAACTGTAGAGAACGCAGGTAAACTGTAAAGAACGCAGGTAAACTGTAGAGAACGCAGGTAAACTGTAAAGAACGCAGGTAAACTGTAAAGAACGCAGGTAAACTGTCAAGAACGCAGGTAAACTGTAAAGAACGCAGGTAAACTGTGAAGAACGCAGGTAAACTGTAGAGAACGCAGGTAAACTGTAAAGAACGCAGGTAAACTGTGAAGAACGCAGGTAAACTGTAAAGAACGCAGGTAAACTGTCAAGAACGCAGGTAAACTGTCAAGAACGCAGGTAAACTGTGAAGAACGCAGGTAAACTGTGAAGAACGCAGGTAAACTGTCAAGAACGCAGGTAAACTGTCAAGATCGCAGGTAAACTGTAAAGAACGCAGGTAAACTGTCAAGAACGCAGGTAAACTGTAAAGAACGCAGGTAAACTGTAAAGAACGCAGGTAAACTGTCAAGAACGCAGGTAAACTGTCAAGAACGCAGGTAAACTGTCAAGAACGTAGGTAAACTGTGAAGATCGCAGGTAAACTGTCAAGAACGCAGGTAAACTGTAAAGAACGCAGGTAAACTGACAAGAACGCAGGTAAACTGTCAAGATCGCAGGTAAACTGTAAAGAACGCAGGTAAACTGTCAAGAACGCAGGTAAACTGTAAAGAACGCAGGTAAACTGTGAAGAACGCAGGTAAACTGTAAAGAACGCAGGTAAACTGTCAAGATCGCAGGTAAACTGTAAAGAACGCAGGTAAACTGTCAAGAACGCAGGTAAACTGTAAAGAACGCAGATAAACTGTGAAGAACGCAGGTAAACTGTCAAGAACGCAGGTAAACTGTCAAGAACGCAGGTAAACTGTGAAGAACGCAGGTAAACTGTAAAGAACGCAGGTAAACTGTCAAGATCGCAGGTAAACTGTAAAGAACGCAGGTAAACTGTCAAGAACGCAGGTAAACTGTAAAGAACGCAGGTAAACTGTAAAGAACGCAGGTAAACTGTAAAGAACGCAGGTAAACTGTAAAGAACGCAGGTAAAGTGTTAAGAACGCAGGTAAACTGTCAAGAACGCAGTTAAACTGTAAAGAACGCAGGTAAACTGTAAAGAACGCAGGTAAACTGTAAAGAAAGCAGGTGAACTGTCAAGAACGCAGGTAAACTGTGAAGAACGCAGGTAAACTGTAAAGAACGCAGGTAAACTGTCAAGAACGCAGGTAAACTGTAAAGAACGCAGGTAAACTGTAAAGAACGCAGGTAAACTGTCAAGAACGCAGGTAAACTGAAAAGAACGCAGGTAAACTGTCAAGAACGCAGGTAAACTGTAAAGAACGCAGGTAAACTGTAAAGAAAGCAGGTAAACTGTCAAGAACGCAGGTAAACTGTATAGAACGCAGGTAAACTGTAAAAAACGCAGGTAAACTGTAAAGAACGCAGGTAAACTGTAAAGAACGCAGGTAAACTGTGAAGAACGCAGGTAAACTGTCAAGAACGCAGGTAAACTGTCAAGAACGCAGGTAAACTGTCAAGAACGCAGGTAAACTGTGAAGAACGCAGGTAAACTGTAAAGAACGCAGGTAAACTGTAAAGAACGCAGGTAAACTGTCAAGAACGCAGGTAAACTGTAAAAAACGCAGGTAAACTGTAAAGAACGCAGGTAAACTGTAAAGAACGCAGGTAAACTGTGAAGAACGCAGGTAAACTGTCAAGATCGCAGATAAACTGTAAAGAACGCAGGTAAACTGTCAAGAACGCAGGTAAACTGTAAAGAACGCAGGGAAACTGTAAAGAACGCAGGTAAACTGTCAAGAACGCAGGTAAACTGTAAAGAACGCAGGTAAACTGTGAAGAACGCAGGTAAACTGTAAAGAACGCAGGTAAACTGTCAAGAACGCAGGTAAACTGTAAAGAACGCAGGTAAACTGTAAAGAACGCAGGTAAACTGTGAAGAACGCAGGTAAACTGTAAAGAACGCAGGTAAACTGTCAAGATCGCAGGTAAACTGTAAAGAACGCAGGTAAACTGTAAAGAACGCAGGTAAACTGTAAAGAACGCAGGTAAACTGTAAAGAACGCAGGTAAACTGTCAAGAACGCAGGTAAACTGTAAAGAACGCAGGTAAACTGTGAAGAACGCAGGTAAACTGTAAAGAACGCAGGTAAACTGTCAAGAACGCAGGTAAACTGTAAAGAACGCAGGTAAACTGTAAAGAACGCAGGTAAACTGTGAAGAACGCAGGTAAACTGTAAAGAACGCAGGTAAACTGTCAAGATCGCAGGTAAACTGTAAAGAACGCAGGTAAACTGTAAAGAACGCAGGTAAACTGTAAAGAACGCAGGTAAACTGTAAAGAACGCAGGTAAACTGTCAAGAACGCAGGTAAACTGTCAAGAACGCAGTTAAACTGTAAAGAACGCAGGTAAACTGTAAAGAACGCAGGTAAACTGTAAAGAACGCAGGTAAACTGTGAAGAACGCAGGTAAACTATGAAGAACGCAGGTAAACTGTCAAGAACGCAGGTAAACTGTGAAGAACGCAGGTAAACTGTCAAGAACGCAGGTAAACTGTAAAGAACGCAGGTAAACTGTGAAGAACGCAGGTAAACTGTCAAGATCGCAGGTAAACTGTAAAGAACGCAGGTAAACTGTCAAGAACGTAGGTAAACTGTAAAGGACGCAGGTGAACTGTAAAGAACGCAGGTAAACTGTCAAGAGCGCAGGTAAACTGTCAAGAACGCAGTTAAACTGTAAAGAACGCAGGTAAACTGTAAAGAACGCAGGTAAACTGTAAAGAACGCAGGTAAACTGTAAAGAACGCAGGTAAACTGTAAAGAACGCAGGTAAACTGTCAAGAACGCAGGTAAACTGTAAAGAACGCAGGTAAACTGTAAAGAACGCAGGTAAACTGCATAGAACGCAGGTAAACTGTGAAGAACGCAGGTAAACTGTAAAGAACGCAGGTAAACTGTCAAGAACGCAGGTAAACTGTCAAGAACGCAGGTAAACTGTGAAGAACGCAGGTAAACTGTGAAGAACGCAGGTAAACTGTAAAGAACGCAGGTAAACTGTGAAGAACGCAGGTAAACTGTAAAGAACACAGGTAAACTGTCAAGAACGCAGGTAAACTGTCAAGAACGCAGGTAAACTGTGAAGATCGCAGGTAAACTGTAAAGAACGCAGGTAAACTGTCAAGATAGCAGGTAAACTGTAAAGAACGCAGGTAAACTGTCAAGAACGCAGGTAAACTGTAAAGAACGCAGGTAAACTGTAAAGAACGCAGGTAAACGGTCAAGAACGCAGGTAAACTGTAAAGAACGCAGGTAAACTGTAAAGAACGCAAGTAAACTGTAAAGAACGCAGGTAAACTGTCAAGAACGCAGGTAAACTGTAAAGAACGCAAGTAAACTGTAAAGAACGCAGGTAAACTGTCAAGATCACAGGTAAACTGTAAAGAACGCAGGTAAACTGTCAAGAACGCCGGTAAACTGTAAAGAACGCAGGTAAAATGTAAAGAACGCAGGTAAACTGTGAAGAACGCAGGTAAACTGTAAAGAACGCAGGTAAACTGTCAAGAACGCAGGTAAACTGTGAAGAACTCAGGTAAACTGTAAAGAACGCAGGTAAACTGTCAAGAACGCAGGTAAACTGTCAAGATCGCAGGTAAACTGTGAAAATCGCAGGTAAACTGTCAAGATCGCAGGTAAACTGTAAAGAACGCAGGTAAACTGTGAAGATCGCAGGTAAACTGTCAAGAACGCAGGTAAACTGTCAAGATCGCAGGTAAACTGTGAAAATGGCAGGTAAACTGTAAAGAACGCAGGTAAACTGTAAAGAACGCAGGTAAACTGTGAAGAACGCAGGTAAACTGTAAAGAACGCAGGTAAACTGTCAAGAACGCAGGTAAACTGTCAAGAACGCAGGTAAACTGTAAAGAACGCAGGTAAACTGTGAAGAACGCAGGTAAACTGTAAAGAACGCAGGTAAACTGTCAAGAACGCAGGTAAACTGTAAAGAACGCAGGTAAACTGTAAAGAACGCAGGTAAACTGTGAAGAACGCAGGTAAACTGTAAAGAATGCAGGTAAACTGTCAAGATCGCAGGTAAACTGTAAAGAACGCAGGTAAACTGTGAAGAACGCAGGTAAACTGTAAAGAACGCAGGTAAACTGTCAAGAACGCAGGTAAACTGTAAAGAACGCAGGTAAACTGTAAAGAACGCAGGTAAACTGTAAAGAATGCAGGTAAACTGTCAAGATCGCAGGTAAACTGTGAAGAACGCAGGTAAACTGTATAGAACGCAGGTAAACTGTAAAGAACGCAGGTAAACTGTCAAGAACGCAGGTAAACTGTAAAGAACGCAGGTAAACTGTGAAGAACGCAGGTAAACTGTAAAGAACGCAGGTAAACTGTCAAGAACGCAGGTAAACTGTCAAGAACGCAGGTAAACTGTGAAGAACGCAGGTAAACTGTAAAGAACGCAGGTAAACTGTAAAGAACGCAGGTAAACTGTCAAGAACGCAGGTAAACTGTAAAAAACGCAGGTAAACTGTAAAGAACGCAGGTAAACTGTAAAGAACGCAGGTAAACTGTGAAGAACGCAGGTAAACTGTCAAGATCGCAGATAAACTGTAAAGAACGCAGGTAAACTGTCAAGAACGCAGGTAAACTGTAAAGAACGCAGGTAAACTGTAAAGAACGCAGGTAAACTGTCAAGAACGCAGGTAAACTGTAAAGAACGCAGGTAAACTGTGAAGAACGCAGGTAAACTGTAAAGAACGCAGGTAAACTGTCAAGAACGCAGGTAAACTGTAAAGAACGCAGGTAAACTGTAAAGAACGCAGGTAAACTGTGAAGAACGCAGGTAAACTGTAAAGAACGCAGGTAAACTGTCAAGATCGCAGGTAAACTGTAAAGAACGCAGGTAAACTGTAAAGAACGCAGGTAAACTGTAAAGAACGCAGGTAAACTGTAAAGAACGCAGGTAAACTGTCAAGAACGCAGGTAAACTGTAAAGAACGCAGGTAAACTGTGAAGAACGCAGGTAAACTGTAAAGAACGCAGGTAAACTGTCAAGAACGCAGGTAAACTGTAAAGAACGCAGGTAAACTGTAAAGAACGCAGGTAAACTGTGAAGAACGCAGGTAAACTGTAAAGAACGCAGGTAAACTGTCAAGATCGCAGGTAAACTGTAAAGAACGCAGGTAAACTGTAAAGAACGCAGGTAAACTGTAAAGAACGCAGGTAAACTGTAAAGAACGCAGGTAAACTGTCAAGAACGCAGGTAAACTGTCAAGAACGCAGTTAAACTGTAAAGAACGCAGGTAAACTGTAAAGAACGCAGGTAAACTGTCAAGAACGCAGGTAAACTGTGAAGAACGCAGGTAAACTGTCAAGAACGCAGGTAAACTATGAAGAACGCAGGTAAACTGTAAAGAACGCAGGTAAACTGTCAAGAACGCAGGTAAACTGTCAAGAACGCAGGTAAACTGTGAAGAACGCAGGTAAACTGTAAAGAACGCAGGTAAACTGTGAAGAACGCAGGTAAACTGTAAAGAACACAGGTAAACTGTCAAGAACGCAGGTAAACTGTCAAGAACGCAGGTAAACTGTGAAGATCGCAGGTAAACTGTAAAGAACGCAGGTAAACTGTCAAGATAGCAGGTAAACTGTAAAGAACGCAGGTAAACTGTCAAGAACGCAGGTAAACTGTAAAGAACGCAGGTAAGCTGTAAAGAACGCAGGTAAACGGTCAAGAACGCAGGTAAACTGTAAAGAACGCAGGTAAACTGTAAAGAACGCAAGTAAACTGTAAAGAACGCAGGTAAACTGTCAAGAACGCAGGTAAACTGTAAAGAACGCAAGTAAACTGTAAAGAACGCAGGTAAACTGTCAAGATCACAGGTAAACTGTAAAGAACGCAGGTAAACTGTCAAGAACGCCGGTAAACTGTAAAGAACGCAGGTAAAATGTAAAGAACGCAGGTAAACTGTGAAGAACGCAGGTAAACTGTAAAGAACGCAGGTAAACTGTCAAGAACGCAGGTAAACTGTCAAGAACGCAGGTAAACTGTGAAGAACTCAGGTAAACTGTAAAGAACGCAGGTAAACTGTCAAGAACGCAGGTAAACTGTCAAGATCGCAGGTAAACTGTGAAAATCGCAGGTAAACTGTCAAGAACGCAGGTAAACTGTAAAGAACGCAGGTAAACTGTAAAGAACGCAGGTAAACTGTGAAGAACGCAGGTAAACTGTGAAGAACGCAGGTAAACTGTAAAGAACGCAGGTAAACTGTCAAGAACGCAGGTAAACTGTCAAGATCGCAGGTAAACTGTAAAGAACGCAGGTAAACTGTGAAGATCGCAGGTAAACTGTCAAGAACGCAGGTAAACTGTCAAGATCGCAGGTAAACTGTGAAAATGGCAGGTAAACTGTAAAGAACGCAGGTAAACTGTAAAGAACGCAGGTAAACTGTGAAGAACGCAGGTAAACTGTAAAGAACGCAGGTAAACTGTCAAGAACGCAGGTAAACTGTCAAGAACGCAGGTAAACTGTAAAGAACGCAGGTAAACTGTGAAGAACGCAGGTAAACTGTAAAGAACGCAGGTAAACTGTCAAGAACGCAGGTAAACTGTAAAGAACGCAGGTAAACTGTAAAGAACGCAGGTAAACTGTGAAGAACGCAGGTAAACTGTAAAGAATGCAGGTAAACTGTCAAGATCGCAGGTAAACTGTAAAGAACGCAGGTAAACTGTAAAGAACGCAGGTAAACTGTAAAGAACGCAGGTAAACTGTAAAGAACGCAGGTAAACTGTCAAGAACGCAGGTAAACTGTCAAGAACGCAGTTAAACTGTAAAGAACGCAGGTAAACTGTAAAGAACGCAGGTAAACTGTAAAGAACGCAGGTAAACTGTGAAGAACGCAGGTAAACTATGAAGAACGCAGGTAAACTGTCAAGAACGCAGGTAAACTGTGAAGAACGCAGGTAAACTGTCAAGAACGCAGGTAAACTGTAAAGAACGCAGGTAAACTGTGAAGAACGCAGGTAAACTGTAAAGAACGCAGGTAAACTGTCAAGATCGCAGGTAAACTGTAAAGAACGCAGGTAAACTGTCAAGAACGTAGGTAAACTGTAAAGAACGCAGGTGAACTGTAAAGAACGCAGGTAAACTGTCAAGAGCGCAGGTAAACTGTCAAGAACGCAGTTAAACTGTAAAGAAAGCAGGTAAACTGTAAAGAACGCAGGTAAACTGTAAAGAACGCAGGTAAACTGTAAAGAACGCAGGTAAACTGTAAAGAACGCAGGTAAACTGTAAAGAACGCAGGTAAACTGTCAAGAACGCAGGTAAACTGTAAAGAACGCAGGTAAACTGTAAAGAACGCAGGTAAACTGTAAAGAACGCAGGTAAACTGTGAAGAACGCAGGTAAACTGTGAAGAACGCAGGTAAACTGTCAAGAACGCAGGTAAACTGTCAAGAACGCAGGTAAACTGTGAAGAACGCAGGTAAACTGTAAAGAACGCAGGTAAACTGTGAAGAACGCAGGTAAACTGTAAAGAACACAGGTAAACTGTCAAGAACGCAGGTAAACTGTCAAGAACGCAGGTAAACTGTGAAGATCGCAGGTAAACTGTCAAGATAGCAGGTAAACTGTAAATAACGCAGGTAAACTGTCAAGAACGCAGGTAAACTGTAAAGAACGCAGGTAAACTGTAAAGAACGCAGGTAAACGGTCAAGAACGCAGGTAAACTGTAAAGAACGCAGGTAAACTGTAAAGAACGCAGGTAAACTGTCAAGAACGCAGGTAAACTGTAAAGAACGCAGGTAAACTGTAAAGAACGCAAGTAAACTGTAAAGAACGCAGGTAAACTGTCAAGAACGCAGGTAAACTGTAAAGAACGCAGGTAAACTGTAAAGAACGCAGGTAAACTGTAAAGAACGCAGGTAAACTGTGAAGAACGCAGGTAAACTGTAGAGAACGCAGGTAAACTGTAAAGAACGCAGGTAAACTGTGAAGAACGCAGGTAAACTGTAAAGAACGCAGGTAAACTGTAAAGAACGCAGGTAAACTGTCAAGAACGCAGGTAAACTGTGAAGAACGCAGGTAAACTGTAAAGAACGCAGGTAAACTGTCAAGAAAGCAGGTAAACTGTCAAGATCACAGGTAAACTGTAAAGAACGCAGGTAAACTGTCAAGAACGCCGGTAAACTGTAAAGAACGCAGGTAAACTGTAAAGAACGCAGGTAAACTGTCAAGAACGCAGGTAAACTGTAAAGAACGCAGGTAAACTGTAAAGAACGCAGGTAAACTGTAAAGAACGCAGGTAAAATGTAAAGAACGCAGGTAAACTGTGAAGAACGCAGGTAAACTGTAAAGAACGCAGGTAAACTGTCAAGAACGCAGGTAAACTGTCAAGAACGCAGGTAAACTGTGAAGAACTCAGGTAAACTGTAAAGAACGCAGGTAAACTGTCAAGAACGCAGGTAAACTGTCAAGATCGCAGGTAAACTGTGAAAATAGCAGGTAAACTGTCAAGAACGCAGGTAAACTGTAAAGAACGCAGGTAAACTGTAAAGAACGCAGGTAAACTGTGAAGAACGCAGGTAAACTGTGAAGAACGCAGGTAAACTGTAAAGAACGCAGGTAAACTGTCAAGAACGCAGGTAAACTGTCAAGATCGCAGGTAAACTGTAAAGAACGCAGGTAAACTGTGAAGATCGCAGGTAAACTGTCAAGAACGCAGGTAAACTGTCAAGATCGCAGGTAAACTGTAAAGAACGCAGGTAAACTGTGAAGATCGCGGGTAAACTATCAAGATCGCAGGTAAACTGTGAAAATCGCAGGTAAACTGTAAAGAACGCAGGTAAACTGTAAAGAACGCAGGTAAACTGTAAAGAACGCAATGTGAATGTTCTTATTTTGAAATGAAGTCAGTTTATCTACGGCTTCGATGTGAAACGAGTTTTCTGAAAACGCCAAGACGTAAATTAACAAACGCTGAGGCTAATAGGGCTATCGGAATGCTACAGGGTGACCTAACTCAGGTTGTTGTAGCGAAAAGGCTCCAAGTCAGCCAAAGTGTGATATCTCGAATTTGGAATAGGTTAGGAGAGACAGGTTTCGTGTTGCAAAGATCCAGGCTTGGTGGGCGACGAAAAACAACACCTGCTCAGTATCGTTTCATCGCCGTTTCGGCGAGAAGAAACCCTACATCTACGTGTAGAATCCTACGGAATACTCTTCAAAATGCAGATGGGGTCCAAGTTTCCATCGAAACTATCAGACGACGTTTGAGAGAGGTGAATCTAGGTTCTAGACGTCCATTAAGAGGAGTTCCATTAATACGTGACCATAAGCGTCAAAGACTGGAATGGACAAGGCAACATATCAATTGTAACGATCAATGGCGTAGTGTCTTTTTCACTGATGTATCCAGATATGGACGATTTTTAGATTCTCGAAGAATAAGGGTATGGAAAATTCCCACGCATACCCCGTAATCGTCATTATATGTCCAATAAGTCCATCCATTTCGAGGGGGTAGTGTTATGGTATGGACCGGGATGTGTTTCAACGAGCGCACAGATCTACACATTTGTCCTGGGAATATGACCGCCTTAAACTATAGGGAGCAGGTCATTGACAATGTTGTGCCAAATTTTCACGCTACTATTGGTGAAACTTTCCAATTTCTAGACGATAACGCTAGACCGCACCGTGCAGCCATAGTTCAGAATGCGCGCGAGGAGTTTGGTATTCCACATTCACCAATACCTCCGCACTCACCAGATTTCAATTGCATGGAACATGGATGGGATATGCTCCAAGGAAGATTATATAATCATCAACCTAATCCAGAATACTTGAATGATATGAGAGAGCTTCTGCCCCGTTTATAGAACCAAATTTCTCAGGAAATGTTCAACAACCTCGTGTGTAGTAGGCAAAGAAGATGTCAAGCTGTTATGCATGCATGTGGAGGCCATACATTGTATTGAAAGTCTTAAAATGCTTGAATTCTCTGGGAATGAAATTTCGTTATTTTACTCGATTTTTCTTAACCACCCTGTATACGCTGCAGTCCTACAGGCTAAAACTAATTTGCAACTTGAAATCATATCCCTAACTCATGTGGAGCAGTTTATTATTGGACATTGCTCCATTCCACATCGCCTAAAACTGACTATGTAAAATATTCCAGTCAATTAGAGAACCAACTGATGACTTCAGCATCCCTCGCCAAATATCTCCCATTCCAAAGACCCCAATCTCATCTCATAATTGTCGAAATCCCGATTCGGTAATGACACAGAACGATCTCTGGAAGGATTAATGAGGCTTTCTATAGAGATTAGAGCTTAAGCATCATAATTGAGTGCAACTAAGCACATTTCGCAGTCTTGGAATCATCCAAGGATTGGGGGGAATAACTCGTCGAGTTCCAAATGTCAGGACCTCGTCATGTTAAGATTTCTGATAATCCAAGAGGTTGCGTTTGATTCTTGAAGTTTTCAACACTCTAAACATGGTTTTTATTGGCTACGAAGTTGAATTCGCTACGAAAAGATGTTTTTGTACAACTGCCATTAAAAGTGACACTTTTAATGACAGCAAACAATGTTGAAATTGATTGTTTACGTGGAAGCGTGTTGAAAGTATTTCTAACAATAGTGTTAATAATATTTTTAGCACACCATTTTCTTATGATGAAATCAGATGAAAAAAATTCAGCAATTGCAAATTTTTATTATCAATATTCGACAATCATTATACTAATGAACATTAATATTAATCGTAAAACTAGAACAATTACTAACATTAATGCCCTGTGACGTTAGGGAGCTTCGCAACACATTATTAGAATCCTCAGCACCATCAGTACTTGTAGAAACTGGAAGTACAATATTGGATGATGATGATCCAAAATTTGTTGAGGTTGGGAGAATTTTTTCAGCAATGACATTTCTAAATGCAATGGAATGATCAACATAGCCCTCGGCTACCCTCGTAGACTTCCATCCACCATGTTTTTTTATATCCGTAATATTTGCTCCTGATTCTGTTAGCAATGAAGCGGAGGATCTTCGAAAACAGTGTCCTGTATATCGCTTTGGTTCTGGCAGTTTGAGGAATTCGGCAACAATAGATGGAATTTTCTCAAATGTATTGATACCAACTAGATTGGCAGTGCATGCATTTATTATTAATGTATTTCAGGAAAAAAACGACGATGTTTGATGACAGAAGGGCGTAGTGCAGAGTACTTATGAAAATAGTCAACATACTTCCCAATAATACTGAAAGAACGACTGACTTTCGTTTTTGTGTTTGGAAGTTGTATAACCAATGATTTATTTGTTATTTCGAAGTCTTCCACTGATAAATGACACAATTCTTCACGCCGACAGGCTCCAAAAAATCCGAAAATAGTTGCAACCTTAACCATCAAGTATTTCCCATCTGGTGCCTCATTCATAAACTTTTCAACTTTTTCACGAGTGAGAATTTTCGATTTTTTAGGACGATATCCTTCACTTTTCCGTTTTAAATATGCTATTACCTCAAAATATTTTTTACTGACATCCACACCATTTTTAATGAGGGCGCTTGACTTTATGATTGAAAATTTGCTCCACAAAGTTGATGAACTCCATAGTTTTGATTTTTCTTCTAAGTATGCCAGGAAAACAGGTTCACTGAAGTTCCCTTCTACATTTTTCAATTTACACCAGGCCAGGAAATTGTTATATGCAATATCGTACCTACTGCCACGGGCGTAGCCAGGATTTATATCAGGTGGGGGGGGCAAACCATGGTCATGGTCCAAGATCGTTCAAAATGTGAAATTTTGGGATAAAAAGAAAAGGCAGATTTAATTCATTTTTTCTTCCAGGGGGGGGCAGCTGCCCCCCCTGCCCCACGCTGGCTACACCCATGCCTACTGCTGAACAGATTTTTTAGGTAGGAGTTCCAGATTTGCTCTTCTTGCAGACTCTACAATATCCACAGGAACAACCAAATCGTCACTTTTATTAATAATTGTACTCTCGACAAACATATTGAGCAGTTAAAAAACCAAGAGGAAAATTGGAAAGAAACGAAATTCAAATGACAGCGTCTTTTCTCATTTGTTAGTAATCATAACGTTGGCAACGTTTGCCATTCACAACAACCTTTTGATTATTTGAATATTAAAATGCATTTTGAAGTTTATTGTCGTTGCAAATTCGCCCATTTCATTATCAAAATAGGGCAGTTGTACAAAAAACATTGTATGGTATTTGTGTTAAAAGTGATTTTATTTTGTTCGTGAAATTGTTCAATTCGCTCCGCTCATTTCACAAACTTTTTCACTCACTAAATAAAACGTCACTTTTAACACTTATATCATAAATAACTATTACATTGTATACAGAAATGTCTTCACTCCCTGATCCTTCCAATGTTTACCAATAAGTCCTTCGAGTCCCTAAGAGGCAATCCCCGATGTTCCACGACGTTAAGCCCCCTCAGCAAACATTCCCCACCCTATTCTGCCCCCCCAAATCTCCTAAACATCTCCGTGGCTTGTTCAATTAATTCGAGGGTTACACAAATTGAACGCACCCTTACAAATTTATTCATGACGCCTAATGACACCCAGTTGCGATATTGATTTCTCCCACTCGCTCCAAAACTTTTATGAGCTTCTAAGCAATTTAATATACAGTTTTGAGAACATCCTCAAAGTCCCTCAGAACGACTTTGGAAGACGGGGGGGATGAAAGCAGAAAATTCCTCCTTTGTAACTGGATGTTGCCACCGGGCCCTGAGCTGTCTTTCGGGGAGACGGCATCATCTTTTCTCGTCAGTGTCGGCGGGAGCGTCTGTGAATTTGACGCCGAGGAAGGTTTTATATTCTGTTACAACCCTCTTTGTTGCATTAGGCAAATGAGCTCCGTTGAGAGACAATCGATATGTTGTGATACGAGAGGGGTCGGGAGTGGATTCTGGAGTTTTGTTTGGGGAATGGGGAGGTTCGGTTTGGGTTTCTTGATGTTTTTCGTGACAGTCCAAAGTTTTGAATTTTTGATGGTCATTACTCGAGAACTAAATTTTTTAGAAAATATCTGATTGCATATTCTTAATCTACGCCCTCGAATTAGTAAATCCAGCAACTAAGGTGGCGATCTGAGAGAAAAATGTTTCTAAAGATACGCGAATTTATGGAAAGGACCCCGCACTTTTAGTAGGTAAAGTGGCGACCGGTCAAATTTTCTGAAAATTTAGTATGTTGTTGTACCCGACTCATTGACCAAAAGTGTCAATGGGCCCAACCCAATCCTATGGCTAGTTTTCTAAATACGGGGTGTTAAAGTTGAAAATTGCCCAGATTTTCGGATTTATTTGCTAATTATTAATAGTTACATCGGATTTCTGTTGCATACACACGTTTACTACATGTTCTAGATATGAAATTAGAGGATACGTATGATTAAAAATATTTATATTTACCGGGTGATTCACGAATATATGACGGTAGTTTTTTCCCAAAATTCACTTTTTCTACTGTGACGTCAGGAGGGCATATTTTTGAAATGTTCTTTCCGATTTAGTATTATTAATATTGCACAGTGCATATTTTTTATACAGGGTGTTTCACAGAGAGAACCACTAGACATAATCATATTTTTTTAGGATTAAATCGAAATCCTGTATTATTGAATTGATTTTTGGGAAAAGTAATACCACAGACATATGTGTGTCTCTAATCTCCAAAATATTCACGGTGGTTTATTCATAGGAAGGTATTCAATTTTGGGAAAAGTACAAAAAACATGAACACCCTGTATTCGAAAATTTCCTCGGTCAAATGCAACTATTTTATCACTATATATTGATTCCTACAACATCTCCCGAGGTATGAATTTTAAATCTGATACTATGACCCGTTTTCGAGATACAGGGCGTAAAAGCGGAGAATAACTTATTTCATCATTTTTTTTTTCAAATTGAAAAGCCGGATTGATTTTATGTTGCGCCCATGAGTTCAGTATGAGAGCAGATCAGATGCACATGGGAAGATTTAGCTAAAATATTTACTGTTACAGGGTGATCCACGAATAAATCACAATAGCTTTTGCAAACACTTGATAATTCTGCAGTTTCATCACAGAGAAATTATTCCATGAAGTTAATACCTAGTCGTTCACAATTTTCAGTCTGAAATACTTCATAATAATTAGGTACTTTTCATACAGGGTGAGTCATAAATAATATGCTTTGAAATAATTGAAAGGAGAACTTTTCTGGTGAATTTTGAATAACTGTCTAACATTACATCAAGTGAAGTATTTCAGACTGAAAATTGTGAACGACTATAGGTATTAACTTCATGGAATAATTTCGCTGTGACGAAACTTTAGAATTATCGAGTGTTTGCAAAAGCTATTGTGATTTATTCATGAATCACCCTGTAACAGTAAATATTTTAGCTAAATCTTCCCATGTGCATCTGATCTGCTCTCATACTGAACTCATGGGCGCAACATAAAATAAATTCGGCTTTTCAATTTAAAAAAAAAAATGATGGAATAAGTTATTCTCCGCTTTTACGCCCTGTATCTCGAAAACTGGTCATAGTATCGGATTTAAAATTCATACCTCGGGAGATGTTGTGGAAATCAATATAAAGTGATAAAATAGTTGCATTTGACCGGGGAAATTTTCGAATACAGGGTGTTCATGTTTTTTGTAATTTTCCCAAAATTGAATACCTTCCTATGAATAAACCACCCTGAAAATTTTGGAGATTAGAGACACACATATGTTTGTGGTATTACTTTTCCCAAAAATCAATTCAAAAATACAGGATTTCGAATTAATCCTAAAAAAATATGATTATGTCTAGTGGTTCTCTCTGTGAAACACCCTGTATAAAAAATATGCACTGTGCAATATTTTGTCGTCATAATACTAAATCGGAAAGATCATTTCAAAAATATGCCCTCCTGACGTCACAGTAGAAAAAGTGAATTTTGGCAAAAAACTACCGTCATATATTCGTGAATCACCCGGTAAATATAAATATTTTTAATCATACGTATCCTCTAATTTCATACCTAGAACATGTAGTAAACGTGTGTATGCAACAGAAATCCAATGTAACTCTTAATAATTAGCAAATAAATCCGAAAATCTGGGCAATTTTCAACTTTAACACCCCGTATTTAGAAAACTAGCCATAGGATTGGGTTGGGCCCATTGACACTTTTGTTCAATGAGTCGGGTACAACAACATACCAAATTTTCAGAAAATTTGACCGCTCGCCACTTTACCTACTAAAAGTGCGGGGTCCTTTCCCGAAAAATCATACTCTCAGATGGCCACCAAAATATACTGTTTTCACTAATTCGAGGTCGTAGATTACGAATCTGTAATTAGTTTATTCCTAAGTTTGATACTTTAGGAAATTTTCAACAATTAAACACTTCATATTGAGGTTGGCAGCATAAATGAGTGTCCTACCATAAAAGAAATGAAAAAGTTACCTCTACCAGTCAGGGAAACCATCTCAACTCAAATATCTCACCAAATCAAACCCTTATCGCTCTAATTTATTCAAAGGCGAACCAACAGATGGCCCAGCTCAGCGAGAAGGTCTTATTCGGATGGAGATCATGTCCATTAAGCGTTTTGAGGGATTGAGGAGATTTACGAGCGTTTTCAGGAAGGATATGCAGTTTCGAAACTTGGCCAGATCGATGGGCGATTTAGCTATAATGGCGAAACTTTGGCGAGGCCTCGTTCTCATGGTATGACTAGAGGTGATTTTCGAGTTGAGAATTTGTGGAAGTAGGGCATTAGGGAGGTTGCTGGAGTCATTTGGAGGGATGGTTGAAGCGATGTGTCTTTACTCTTCAGTTTGGATTTATCTCTGGCGTTGTGGCAGTTCGAAAACAGAAGCTCTGACAGTTTGATGTTGCCATTTTGAGAAATAGCCTATTTCACAGATGAAAATGATAAAATACATATTACTCCATTCACAATTATAAAATCACAACTCTGGCCATGGTTTCGTTTTCAGGAATTGGTGCACCTGATAAAAAATCTGTGCGCGTACAGAGAATATCTTTAATGACAAAACGGCGTTGCCAGTTTCTTTGTTTACATCAAAGTAAAAGTATCAAAGATATTTTGACATGGGTACAAACGGCAAATTTGAATTGGACCAAAAATCGATTTATAAGCATGCATAAAGCAAAAGTAAGTACTAATCGCCTTTTTTACACTTGATAACGAAGTTTTTTCAGGTATCTGGCCGTTTGGAAAGATTTCAAACGAAATTCCGGTCCCCCAGAATGTGTAAATGGACAAAAAAGGCTTCCTTATACGATCTTTTCACGAAAGCGACCGGAAAATATGGTTCAGGTAGGATTTTCGAGGAATTATGAGGAAAGAACTTGCAGAATGAAATTGCACGATTTTCGTAAGTAAACGGGTTTTGGATGATTATTGTTGATCGTTTTCACGTTTCAGAAAAAGAACCACTTCGTATAAGCCCATTTTGAAGAATTTTGTGTATGTAACATTCAACGGTAGGTATTTGCTCTTAATCGAAAGAATATATTATATCTAGTGCTACTTCTTTCAAAAGAGACACAAGCTTTCAATGCTGTAGGGGCCCTATAATGTGGAGGAGTTTGTGTCTTATTTTAGAACAGGTGAATGATAAATGTGAAGCATATGTTTGACCTGTTCCATATTATTTGTACAAACCTACTGTGGTTGTAATGTATGAATATTTTTTAAACTAATAAATTACTACACAGTCAGAATATTTTACTCCTTGTTCATAAGATCAAATAAATGAAATGTATATCTTTTACTCTTATTTTTATTAAGTTAGCTATTAAGGTTATGTTCCAAGAAAAAGTTCCTGTTGCATCAGAACTCCCTTCAACTATTTGGATTCCAGTATAGGGATATAATGTTCCCTTATTCTTGATTCAACAATTGATGTCAAGTCTTGAACTTTCAGTTCAAGAGGATAATAAACATTAAATCTTCACAGGCATGCATATGAAAATCATGTGAAAGCAATGCAATTTTCTTCCATGGCGAAAAATAATATCCTTCAACTTCAACTGTGATCTCTTGTATTTTTCATGCAAATAACGAGAAAAGGAATCCTTTCTATCAATTCATATAAACGTTAATTATTTTCGTCCATTACATCTTTTCCAATTCCTTCATTTTCCGAATAAATTCACATTCTGAGAAATACGCTAAGAATGTAGAAAGGGCAACAAAGTGTTGACTTGGATCATAAAAATATTTTGAAAAACGTCATAACTTCGATACAGAGTGGAATGTGTCAAATTTTTAGTTACTTTTTTGTAAATAGAAATAAAGCTGCAAATGGACTTTCGAGGCCTGCTTTGATGTCTATAATTCTTGGATGGATTATATCTAATTTGTTTCATACTCAAGCATCAATATTTCCCAAAACTTCTCTCTTCAACCCCAATCCAATATTCCGTCTGTCCAGACCGCAGAAACGGCGGTACAAAGTGAGATATTTCGTCTAACGACCAGAGAAAAGGAAAATACGAAAACCGTTTCCCCAATCCCAAATTCAAATTCTCCGTGACTCTATCCCCTTTTTCCTAATTTTACAACGGCCCAAATAAAACGGAACAGACTTGATATTCATAACGGGGTCTTTCCGGACCGAAAAAAATACGGTAATCAACACCGAACAGCGGGCCGTACGGCAAAATACGACACCCTGGGCGTCGGGAGCGCCCACGGAGGGCGTAAGAGTTAGGGGTGATGGCAGTCGTGGCGATGGGGAGAATGGGACGAAGGGAGGTTGGAAAAAATCGATTTATAGAAAATTGAGACATCCTGTAGAGAATTCGGGGCGATTTTTTCAGTTTCTACATTTTTCAATTTTGTTCGATTCTTGTTTTCCATTGTTAACTTCATACAAATTCAACAAAACTAAACAAGACTTACGTTTACAGGTATCTGCTTGAATTTTCTTCCTTTAGCATCAACGCCAACTCTTCTAAGCTTCTATGTTCATTCAATTCATATTCTTGTTCGAAGCAAAATTCCATGAATATTCCTCGAACATATTCGTGACTGCAGGTTCCATTTCTTGTAATTTTTCTTTGTTTATCACATTAATACTTTGAGAATTCTCATACACAAAACGCAACATTTTGAAATTTATTTGGAATGAATTTGCGAAACTCAGTCGCGTTGTCATGGTGATAACACTTAATACAGATGCATTTATTCTATGAATTTATAACTGAATGCAGTAATCAGTGCAATGTTGACATGTTTTGGGTGAAACTGTTTCACATGACACAGAATAACAAAAGTTTAATGGCTGTGTTTTTTAGAACTATCTAAAATAGTACCATTTTATGATGATACGAGGGTATATTGAAAAATTCTTAGCTTCAATGTCAAAATATTTTATTACTTGTAACATTCCAAGTTTGTAAATCCTAGGACATTATTACTGCGTTCGTTATTACCAATCCGGAGAGAAAACGGACACAGAACATCTAATAATTCTGATCTCTCTCTCTCAGGCTGAAAGAGAGGAGAGAGAGAGATCCGTATTTATTGGATGTTCTGTGTCCATTTTCTCTCCTTCCACTCCGGATTGGTAATAACGAACTCAGTAATTGAGAAAGAGAACAGGGGCAACCCTGCTCTGAAAAGCTGAGGGTAGAATTACGTTAAAGGGGGGTTTATACTTAGGTATATTTTTGGCTTGTGATGTGATCGTCTAGATCGGTAGAACTCTATGTTATGTCGTAGTAATTCAGATTCGTAATAACTCAGATTAGTGAAATAAAGGATGGGAAACGATGAGGTAAAATAGATAAATAATACACTAGATTGGACATAAAGATGGAACAAGAGCCTTTATTCGTCCAGCGCCATAGTTCGAAGAACCACAGCTATATGAAGGAAAAACGAACGAGAATCAATTGAAACTCAAAGCAAAAAACCTTCTAGCATTACAGATGATACGTTTACAATCCATGGAACAATTATTAATAAGACGAGCACTGGTGATATGTACAATATGAAGCTTCCTATACTCCGGTAAGATTATTACTGGCACAATTGTGATAAAAAGCAGAATCCAATACATTCAAAGGTTATAGGCATAAAGAGTGTGTCACTTTATTGTTGGGCAGAGCTTTTACAGTTCCATGTGTAAGAATCCTTCCTTCCAAGTGTGTGTGTGTGATTTTATTCGCGTTGGTTTGGAAGTGGACAATAAACTCTTTAGATTTCCTGTTGACTGATTAACGGTGGACCCAGGACGAAGCAATCCTTCCGTAGGATACTTGCCCGGCTCACCAAGGCCAATGACCAAGGCTTGTTTTACTGGGGACGTTCGTTTACAGACCTCCCAGAGGGAAGTGTCCTCCACGATGCTAGGGAGGATGTTTTCCTTAGGCACAGGCGATATAAACAGTTTACCTTAGACCTCCAAACCATGTTTCCCCTGTACGTGAAATATTATACTAAAAGCAACAACTCCAATGCGTATACCATAATGTCGAGTGAATAGTTAAATGTGCAGTAGGCCTTACGAACAGTATAAGAATATTCCAAATGGGTTGGTAGCAGAACAGAGTTCCACAATATTCAATAGAAATGCAATAATCAGATACAATAAACTTACATGAGATTAGATCCTGTGAAATGAAACAGTTATTTAAATGGAGATCGTGTACATACCAGATAACAAAGAAGCGTCTTTAAAATATACTAAAAATGGTGGATTCCTAGAAGAGGAACTCCATTTCGAAGGAACACTATTGTGAACCCGCATGAAAGTGAAAGTCGAAGAGGCCCTTCCATTCGTTGTCGTTTTTGGAGGTTAGTTTTTCCGCCACAGAATCGTATTTCTTCGATGGTCACAGAAGAACAAGTTTATTTCATGGTGGATGTTCGATATGATTAAAATCTCCTATTTATAAAGATGCGAATTGCCTAAAGTATTGATTGAAGTCGTACTAATATTCATCATTCATAGAATTATAAAATAATATCAAATAAGTTCATTCAACGTAGTTCCACGTTTCGACAATAGACGTTGCAAAGTTGGAAGCCA
Source organism: Adalia decempunctata (assembly GCA_951802165.1). Lineage (NCBI taxonomy): Eukaryota > Metazoa > Arthropoda > Insecta > Coleoptera > Coccinellidae > Adalia > Adalia decempunctata. The sequence goes on from OX637702.1 coordinate 747,199, forward strand.
TGGAGTCTGGCAACGGTGCATTTTATTTGCAGGGTAGGAAATTCAGATATGTTACAAATGTCAAAATATTTTATTACTCAACATGTTCTCCTCTTCATTGAATACATTTATTATAGCGAACCTGCAACGTCTCTAGACCATTTAAAAAAATGTTTCTTCTTGCTCTGCACACCAGAGCAAGCTTTTATTACCTCCTCGTTGGAAGAAAATTTACGACCTTCTAAACTTTTTTTCAGTTGAGGAAAGAGATGATAGTCGGACGAAGCCAAATCTGGTTAATAAGGGGGGTGTTCTATTAATTCTAACCCAAAATCAGGAACTTTTTGCATGGCAACATGAGATTTGTGTACTGGGGCGTTGTCCTGTAAAAACAAAATACCTTTGGATAGCTTTCCGCGTCTTTTCCCTTCAATTTTTTCCCGTAGAGTGGTCAGTAATGCCGAATAGTAATCTCCAGCTATTGTTCTACCCTTATCCAAAAAATCAATCATTATTACTCCATGACAATCCCAAAAAACTGAAGCAAGATCTTTTGCAGCAGATTTTTGGACACGAAACTTCTTAGGCCTTGGAGAACAAGAGTGTCGCCATTCCATCGATTGTTGCTTTGTTTCTGGATCGTAGAAATGTACCCAAGTCTCATCCATAGTAATAATTCGGTTTAAGAAGTCTACATCGCTTTCAAATCGAGCACAGATCGAACGCGATGCTTCTACCCTTGCACGCTTTTGGTCAACATTCAAACATTTGGGGATCCATTTTACAGAAATTTCTCATGTCCGAATTGACGTGAATTATATGATGAACGCGTTCGTATGAAATCTTCAGTGCTTCAGATATCCGTTTCAGCCCAATTCGACGGTCTGATAAAATCATGTCATGAACTGCATCGATATTTGCTGGGACTCACACAGAATCTGGCCTTCTCGATCGGTCATCATCTTCAATTAAAAATTTACTTCTTTTGAAGCTTGCAGTCCAATTTTTCACGGTCGCATACAAAGGACATTGATCGCCAAGGTTATTAAGCATATCTTCGAAAATCTGCTCACCTCCTAACCCTTTTAAATACCTACTTGATGATGGCTCGATACTAAAAAAATGATATAAAAATAATTGTTTGAATTAACTATAAGCGTACGCATTCCCGAAGCCTCAAAAACCCACCACACCCTCAACCAAATCCGGCAACATACTCCCAATCCGAAAACCACCCCCATCAATCAACCCACCCCTTAAAAATTAACACCCTGCCCTCAGGCATCCCCAGAAACAACGGAACCCAACCCCCAAGGTGTAAAAACCCGGTCTATCCGTCATTCAAAACTCAATCACGATATCGCCGCCCCCGGAACAAGGGGTTGTGACCACCCCCGTCAAATTTCAATTAGGGTAATTGGGGTGGCAGGTACGACTGACGAAACTCGGCGGCGGCAACCTGGGGGTGTGCTAAACAAGGTAATTCCATTAATTGCCAGGAGAAGTGGGCTCGTTCCGATCGTGATTCATACCCTTGTTTTCGGGGGTGGAAAAGGGGTGGGGGGGTGTCGCGGAGTGGTTTTTCTTCGTCGGGTTGTGAGTTTTGTTAGAGGAAGAAGGGAAGTTCTTTGGAAGCAAGATTGTGTTGAATTGGGGGTGGTTTTTAGTCAGTTGGATTTCCAACGCCGTCAAATCGAGAAAAAATATCTTTTGACTGTTGAAAAATGTTCATTTCAAACCTACATTTCGTGGTAGCATCCAAGTGTTGAGGGGTGAATCAAATTCAAACGAAAACTATTCGAAATATCGTAATTTACAAGTTGAAAAACCATTAAAAATGAACTTTTTGTCACAAAACATATTCTTTATTATAGTAGGACTTCAAATCTAGGATCTCTGTATATTTTTAATAAAAAAGTATCCTATTATTCGTGGCTGAAGCAGACTTAACGCCATTTGAAATCAAATGATTTCTTGAGCTTTGAATTGAATCAAATTATAAGTATAGGGCATCTTACTCCTCCTGAACTATCGAGTGGTTTTTTTTTAGAGTGATACACTTTTCGGTATGAATAACTGTGATTTGACAGAAGGTAAAAGCCATGTTGTTTCGACATTTTTGTTCAGTAAGCATTGACGAATTTTCTCGGAAAGACTCATGCCGCAACAACGTTTACAAATTGTTGAAATTCATTTTCAAAATCAGTGTTAAATTCTCCAAGCTTATAGGAGCACTTCGTGAAATTTATGGTTTACATAATCGTCCATCAAAGCAGCTTCTTCGTCGAACTATCGATAGATTTCGGACAACATTTTCTCTACTCGATGCAACAACAACAACAAGACAAAGAACTGTAAGTACAGAAGAAAATGTCGCTGCTGTAAGTGATAGTGTTAATGAAGATTCAGATTAGTCTATTGGTCGACGTTCACAACAAGTTGGACTCTGTGCATCGACCACATGGAAGATTTTGCGTAAACATCTTGGTCTACACCCATACAAGATCCAACTGGTTCAAGAACTAAAGCCACTTGACCATAATAAGCGTCGTTTGTTCGATGATTGGGCCCTAGAACAACTTGAAGTTGATCCACTTTTTTATCGAAAAATTGTGTTTAGGGATGAAGCTCATTTCTGGTTGAACGGCTACGTTAAAAAGCGAAATTGCCGTATATGGAGTGAAAACAATCCTCAAGAAGTTGTGCAGGTTCCATTGCATCCTAAAAAATGCAGTGTATGGTGTGCTTTACACGCTGGAGGCATCATTGGTCCATATTTCTCAAAAAACGATGCTGGAGCTAATGTTACAGTGAATGGTGCTCTTTACTGATCGATGATCAATGATTATTTGGTCAAAATTTGAATGATATCGACCCAGAAGTGTTTTGGATCCAAAAAGACGTTGCTGCACCTCATAAAGCTGCCGTCACAATTGATTCATTGAAAGGAAAATCTGGCTATAAACTTATTTAGAGAAATGGTCCAATTAATTGGCCTCTAAGATCATGCGAAATAACTCCAATGGATTATTTTCTTTGGTGTTATGTCAAGTCATTAGTTTATTCTGATAAACCAGAAACATTAGACGCTTTGGAAGCCAACATAACTCGTGTTATTGCTGAAATAAGGCCCGAATCACACGAAAAATTGGTCCAAAAGTGGTCAGGTCGAATGCTGTTTCTCAGAGCTAGTCATGGTGGGCATATTCCGGAAATTATTTTTGAAACATAAATGTGATGAAATTATCTTCCAAATAAAGAATTAAATTGGCTTCAATCTTAATTCAAATCTTATTTATTCCAATTCAAAGTTCCATCACTCTAATAAACACTCGAGCTCTGTGGTTTTCACCCACTTTCTTCAACTCTGATACATATTTTCTTTAATTCTCGAGGAGATAAGACTTGGTACAGCAGTCCAAGGACTTCTTGTATAAATAACATTTGAAAAATGTTCCATTCTACCCTGATAATCAACATCCAATTGGCATAGCCAGGAACACTCTCAGTTTCCAACAAGCATCGTCACGACTAAAACCCCTTTCACCAACATGTTCATCAGCCACCCCATTCAAGCCAAACAGAGGCCAATTCAGCCTTTGTGTAAACACAGAGTCGAAACAGGGAGCGTACAGACCGACCATAGAGAGTCACTCATAGGTTCCCTTATCTAAATGGCGATCTCGTATTCGTTTGTGTTGCCACCATACAGCGTTAGCAATCTGAGCGGAATATGCGTTTCTGTGTCAGACAATTCCATTGAGGTCTGAGGAAAATTATACAGCGTGGTTCAAACAGCGTAGCTCATCCGGAGAAGTCTTAAGTTGTTGTAGTCTTCAATATTATTTTCATGTTCCTGAAACTTACTCATCACAGATGTCGAATACGCAATAAGTATTGTTTGAAGGTGATTTTCTGTCGAGGAAACAATATACACTGCGCAAAAAAATGAACGCACATTCTGAAAATCTCAACTTTAATGAAAGTTGACCCTACATTGACTTTATACCTTATTTTTTATGTTTTCTCGGAAAGGTTTTGAACGAAACAAGACACATTAAATGGAAGAAAAATTCAGGATTTCACCGAATCTTATGCGAAAGAAGAGAAATGAACAGTTTTCAAAATACTGAAATGCTGATAAGTGATTTAATACTTGGTATTTCCACCCCTTGCGTTAATTACAGCTCGGCAACGACGCCGACGGTTCATACTTAAAATGAGTGATCTCAAAATGTTCTGATCTAATCCTTCCCAGATTTCTCCGAGTTGGATTCCTAAGTCATTAAGAGTAGCTGGATGATTTTCTGAACTTCTCAGCCTTCTATTGAGGTTGTTCCAAACCTGCTCAATCGGATTGAGATCTGGACTTCTTGCTGGCCATTCCATTCCAGAGACTTCAACGTGTTCAAGGTACTCCTGAACGATGCGCGCACGATGGGGTCTGGCATTGTCGTCCATAAAAATGAAATTTTCACCAATGTATGGGGCAAATGGCACTACATGCTCTTCGAGAATGTTCCTTATATACTTATCAGCATTCATAGCTCCATTATCAACGACCACTAGGTCTGTGCGAGCAGTCAAAGATATTCCACCCCATACCATAATCGATCCTCCCCCGAAACCAGTAGTATTCAGGAAATTGCACTGAGCATATCTTTCATGTGGACGTCTCTATACAAGGAAACGTCGATCACAATGGTAGAGGCAGAATCTAGACTCATTTGCGAAGAGAACTCTTTCCCAATCGGCCTCTTCCCAATGGATATGCTCTCTCGCAAAATCCAAACGCGCCCTTCGATGGGCTGGGGTAAGAGCTGGGCCTCTTGCGGCGACACGAGGTTGTAAATCATATTCTCTGAGGCGATTTCTTATTGTCTAAGTGCTAATTTGCACCTTGAGAGTTTGCTCAAGCTGATTTTGAAGGAGGCGAGCGGTTGCAAACCGTTGTCTCAACGAAGAACCTCTCAAGTAACGTTCTTGAATGGCAGTTGTCCCCGTGGTCTGCCCTGTCCTGGTCTTCGGACATTCATACCTGTCTCCCTGAATCGCTGCAACATTCTGGACACACTTGTATGGGAAACTACAAACCTTTCTGCAATTCTTGTGTATGTCCACCCTTCTTCTCGCAAAACTACCGCTTGGGCACATTCCTCTTGGGTCAAATTGCGTGTTTCATAGCGATCGAGTGTAGAAAATCAAACGAAAGAAAAACTATTGATCACTAGAATTGATCGAGAACAACTGATTTTAGAATGGGGCCAATACATTCAAAATCTGATAATATCATCTTTTTTTACTCCTGCTGGGAAAAAACATCTGTATTGAAGAAAAACGTTGAAAGTGGATAACATATGCATGCATAATTCTGATAAAAGTAATTATCATTGAGAACACCTTCAGTTGTAGAATAAATTTGAGATTTCCATAATGTGTGTTAATTTTTTTTGCGCAGTGTATATGGAGACGCATATTTTCATATCGATGAGATTTTACAAACAACGAAATGGTCTCAGGATTAAAATTCACAAGAGCAATCGTGCAGTTGTTCACTGCACAAAATCACTGCGTTCAATTCTTTTGATCCCTTTTCCACAATTCACAATCGAATGAAATATCAAAGTCAAAGTAAAGCCTACTTCACGTCCGTTTAACTTCACGCCATTGATTCGATCCGTGCAGTACGTGTATTACTTTTCAAAGCCTTCCTCCATGTCTACCTACGCCCGCTAGATCGAATTTCAATACTGCTTTGTTTCGAGTCACTGCCTCCCCTATTCGATCGTGAAATGCATTCAGAGGCACCCTTGATGGCATTTTGCAGTTTTGCCTTTCGGGTGCAGATCTGGGATTGCCGAGTGTTTGATTAATCTTTTCCCAATTCGCTTGCCGATAATCAACCTCGTGTGTGGATGCATTAGGCGTATTGAATTGGTTTGAGTGTTGATTTGCAAAGTCATTTTTTTTATCCTGTATACTGATTTAACTTCACTGTTGCAGTGCCTTTGTTAGTTAGTGTATTAAGCTACTGTAATACACTGCGCAAAAAAATTAACGCACAGTATGGAAATCTCAAATTTATTCTACAACTGAAGGTGTTCTCAATGATAATTATTTTTATCAGAATTATGCATGCATATGTTATCCACTTTCAACGTTTTTCTTCAATACAGATGTTTTCTCCCAGCAGGAATAAAAAAAGATGATATTATCAGATTTTGAATGTATTGGCTCCATTCTAAAATCAGTTGTTCTCGATCAATTCTAGTGATCAATAGTTTTTCTTTCGTTTGATTTTCTACACTCGATCGCTATGCAATTTGACCCAAGAGGAATGTGTCCAAGCGGTAGTTTTGCGAGAAGAAGGGTGGACATACATAAGAATTGCAGAAAGGTTTGGAGTTTCCATACAAGTGTGTCCAGAATGTTGCAGCGATTCAGGAAGACAGGTATGAATGTCTGAAGACCAGGACAGGGTAGACCACGGGTAACAACTTCCATTCAAGAACGTTACTTGAGAGTTTCTTCGTTGAGACAACGGTTTGCAACCGCTCGCGTTCTTCAAAATCAGCTTGAGCAAACTCATGACGTGCAAATTAGCACTCAGACAATAAGAAATCGCCTCATAGAATATGATTTAAGGCCTCGTGTCGCAGCAAGAGGCCCAGCTCTTACCCCAGCCCATCGAAGGGTGCGTTTGGATTTTGCGAGAGAGCATATCCATTGGGAAGAGGCCGATTGGGAAAGAGTTCTCTTCACAGATGAGTCTAGATTCTGCCTCTACCATTGTGATCGACGTTCCCTTGTATACAGACGTCCACATGAAAGATATGCTCAGTACAATTTCCTGAATACTACTGGTTTCGGGGGAGGATCGATTATGGTATGGGGTGGAATATCTTTGACTGCTCGCACAGACCTAGTGGTCGTTGATAATGGAGCTATGAATGCTGATAAGTATATAAGGAACATCCTTGAAGAGCATGTAGTGCCATTTGCCCCATACATTGGTGAAAATTTCATTTTTATGGACGATAATGCCAGACCCCATCGTGCGCGCATCGTTCAGGAGTACCTTGAAGAGGTTGAAGTCTCTCGAATGGAATGGCCAGCAAGAAGTCCAGATCTCAATCCGATTGAGCAGGTTCGGGACAACCTCAATAGAAGGCTGAGAACTTCAGAAAATCATCCAGCTACTCTTAATGACTTAGGAATCCAACTCGGAGAAATCTGGGAAGGATTAGATCAGAACATTTTAAGATCACTCATTTTGAGTATGAACCGTCGTTGCCGAGCTGTAATTAACGCAAGGGGTGGAAATACCAAGTATTAAATCACTCATCAGCATTTCAGTATTTTGAAAATTGTTCATTTCTCTTCTTTCACATAAGATTCGGTGAAATCCTGAATTTTTCTTCCATTTAATGTGTCTTGTTTCGTTCAAAACGTTCCCGAGAGAACATAAAAAATAAGTTATAAAGTCAATGTAGAGTTAACTTTCATTAAAATTGACATTCTCAGAATGTGCGTTAATTTTTTTGCGCAGTGTATAATAATAATAAGGGTGATACATTCAGTCATGTACACTACAATTCACGTTTTCAACAACAATCGCCATTTCATTATAAAATCAAGAGAGTGATTCAAACATGAGTAACTCCTTCATCAACCACCCCCCGCTGCCCAACCCTACCCCTCCCCTTTCTCCTCTTCCCCAACCCCCAGTCGTCAGCAAATTTACATCCCTCATCTGGGATCTTAATAGACTTGGTAATAAGGGAAAATCAAACAAAGTAACCAGAGAGCATCTCATATTCAAACTCAAATGGAATTCGTAACGAATCCCCCAAGGAGAAGGGAGGTGGGAGGGGGCCTGCGGCAATTATTCCTGTCTCGGATGAATGACTTTCATGTTTTGCTCCGCGAATGTACATTACCATTCATGGGAGTTGGGGGAGAGATGGAGAACGGCGAGAAGTCAGCTGGTGGGCACTGTGGAATTTTGGGGGAGGGTATTGGAGGTTGGGGCTTGTTCCAGGGTGTTTTGACGTCTGAATTTGATATTTTGAATTTTTTTTATGTTCTGCAAGATGTTAACAATCTTATATCCTTTTTTATTCTCGTGTAGATTGAGTAAAAAAAAAACTATTAAGTATACTCCATTCACTTTCATAAAGTGGATGGAAATGATTTAGGTTTATCAAGTTCTTTTACGTAAAACTGACGCAGGTTGGCACTCGTCACAGTAAAATTATTCTCAGAGATGTTGTCAATGCTATTTTCTATTTTGTCTTTTTTAACTTAGCAAATGGAGTTAGTTCTTTTGAGGTTTAACACACAGGATTCGTAATACTACTACATTTTAATTCTGGAGTATTTCAAGTTGGGCCAAAAAAATTTTAAATGTCTTCTGTAGGCTTATTTCTTGAGAATTTTGAAAAGTGGGATATTCCATAGGTCCGTCTTAGTTTTTATGTTGGGTTATTGAAGTACTTTTATTCTTTTTTTCGAATAAACTATCACAAAGTAAAGGACTATTCTGTCCATTATTTTTCAGTAAAATTTCAACACTCGATTCTTGATTTCCGTAAAAGAAAATACACTGCGTAAAAAAATTAACGCACACTCTGAAAATTTCAATTTGAATGAAAGTAAACTCTACATTGACTTTATAACTTATTTTTTATGTTCTCTCGGAAAGGTTTTGAACGACACAAGACACATTAAATGGAAGAAAAATTCAGGATTTCATCGAATCTTATGTGAGAGAAGAGAAATGAACAATTTTCAAAATACTGAAATGCTGATAAGTGATTTAATACTTGGTATTTCCACCCCTTGCGTTAATTTCAGCTCGGCAACGACGGTTCATACTCAAAATGAGTGATCTTAAAATGTTCTGATCTAATCCTTCCCAGATTTCTCCGAGTTGGATACCTAAGTCATTAAGAGTAGCTGGATGATTTTCTGAACTTCTCAGCCTTCTATTGAGGTTATCCCAAACCTGCTCAATCGGATTAAGATCTGGACTTCTTGCTGGCCATTCCATTCGAGAGACTTCAACCTCTTCAAGGTACTCCTGAACGATGCGCGCACGATGGGGTCTGGCATTATCGTCCATAAAAATGAAATTTTCACCAATGTATGGGGCAAATGGCACTACATGCTCTTCAAGAAGGTTCCTTATATACTTATCAGCATTCAAAGCTCCATTATCAACGACCACTAGTTCTGTGCGAGCAGTCAGAGATATTCCACCCCATACCATAATCGATCCTCCCCCGAAACCAGTAGTATTCAGGAAATTGCACTGAGCATATCTTTCATGTGGACGTCTGTATACAAGGAAACGTCGATCACAATGGTAGAGGCAGAATCTAGACTCATCTGTGAAGAGAACTCTTTCCAAATCGGCCTCTTCCCAATGGATATGCTCTCTCGCAAAATCCAAACGCGCCCTTCGATGGGCCTCTTGCCGCGACACGAGGCCTTAAACCATATTCTCTGAGGCGATTGCTTATTGTCTGAGTGCTAATTAGCACCTCATGAGTTTGCTCAATTTGATTTTGAAGGAGGCGAGCGGTTACAAACCATTGTCTCAACGAAGAAACTCTCAAGTAACGTTCTTGAATGGCAGTTGTTAGCCGTGGTCTACCCTGTCCTGGTCTTCGGACATTCATACCTGTCTCCCCGAATCGCTGCAACATTCTGGACACACTTGTATGGGAAACTCCAAACCTTTCTGCAATTCTTGTGTATGTCCACCCTTCTTCTCGCAAAACTACCGCTTGGGCACATTCCTCTTGGGTCAAATTGCGTGTTTCGCCTTGTATAGCGAACGAGTGTAGAAAATCAAACGAAAGAAAAACTATTGATCACTAGAATTGATCGAGAACACCTGATTTTTGAATGGAGCCAATACATTCAAAATCTGATATATTCATCTTTTTTTATTCCTGCTGGGGGAAAACATCTGTATTGAAGAAAAACGTTGAAAGTGGATAACATATGCATAATTCTGATAAAAATAATTATCATTGAGAACACCTTTAGTTGTAGAATAAATTTGAGATTTCCATAATGTGCGTTAATTTTTTTGCGCAGTGAACATATCATCCCAGGGTGTTCCAAATTTTGTGTCGAAAACTGTGATCGAAATGTTGACCTAAACTTCTGTTTTTCGAAATATAACCCTTTTTTTACTATTGCGTTGGACCCTGCAAAGAAAAATAGTGATAGCACTCTTAAATGCTTTTGCTCCTCAATTCAGTAGTTTCTGAGTTATTTGAAATTTTTCAAATTCTTGTACGTACTATCAAATTCGCCCAAAATTATTTTAGGTGAGAGAATTTCAAACAATATCATATTCCTAAGTTTCAGATTTCAAAAATGTCCAATTCTAAGTCTAATGAGCACTCGAATTTAGGACACCTTGTATAGTTCTTTATTCTAGTGTAGATTTTGACAAATAAAAAAATTCAAGTAGTTATCCTCATCGGTAGATCTCTACAAATCGATGATTTTATAGGCTGAATGTCAAAGTTTGATCAATTTTACTGAAGAGATGGGAAACTTATGGAAATTATGAATACCGAGATGATTTGCATTAAGTTTTTCTCTCTCGATCTGTGTATTCACATCACTGCCAGAATATCTGTGAAAAAAGTTTTTCCGATTTTGAAACTGCCTTTTTTGCAGAATTTTTTTTTGCGATTTTTGCGATTTTTTTTTAAATACTTCTACACTGCCTAGAAAATCGAAATTTCACCCACGTATGAATCGATTCTTCTTCTTTTCGACCTTATAAAAATCTCCTACCTGTATCGCAGCTTCGCTGCGATTTTGAGATTCTTCTGGACCAACTTTTTTGACAGATTCCCCACTCCACAGAGTTACCTTTTTAATGTACATAGTATAGAAATAGAATGAAAACGAAGTTTTATTCAACACCCCCAAAATTCTTTCACCACATTCTTTATTTTCTACAGCAACCACGCCCAAAACAGACCATATACACCTTCCACCCCAACAATTCCCTCCATCCCTTAATGAAATAAACAAGGCAATTCTCTCATTCTCCAGCGCCGCCTAATAAAATTATACTCACGTTGTGCAGTCCTCTGCCAGCACCGGTCCATCAGGGACCATTAGCAGGGCCAGGAAAGCTGTTAAGGATGCTGAGAACCTCATTTTGCGTGTCTGGGTGAGGTCTAACAACGCACGAGCATCGTAGGGAAACTGACACCTGCAAGAAATGTGAAAACGTTAGCTGGTGGAAATGTTCGAAACAATACCCGGAGGAAATGAAGGGAATATTATGGAGAATTCGTCTGGCTAGACCAATTTTCTCTCATAAAAGGTGAATCGTAAAATTTACCACTTTTTCAACACACCCTGTCAGATAAAATTCTAACTAAATCAAAAATACTGCTCTACATAGAAAAATATTGAAGATAATTGTCTAACCCACTCTATTTAAAAACCCCTAGATTCTTCACATTCCATTCCGACTAAAAACCTTGCATTTCCCTTCAAAAACTTTTCCTGTAAGGAAAACCCAACCAAAACGCAATTTTCCCATTTCAGCAACGACATTTATCGTCATTACTGCCTTTCCCCACGTCCCTGGTCTCATAAACTGGAAAAGAAGATATTCCGGAGAAATTACAGGACATCAAAGAAGCCTGAGTGCCACAACTGATTAATAATATACCAATAGAAAGTGTGCACGATCACAAGATCAGGAGATATGACGTTTCGAATTTTGAAAAAATGCCATTTGACAAGTGAAAATCTAAACTATGATAGATAGAGACTTGAATTTGTTCTTATTGGATAGATCGTCCTGGAAAACCTATATTTTGATACCAAATATGTCCATATAGGCCTTCTTTGAGTCGACTTTTAATTGTTTTATTTTCGAGTTTTGTTCAGACGCTTAGAGCACTCAAAGTATAGGTGGTACTGATCAGTCTAATGGATATTATGCATGACTCGAATGGGTAGTAGATCGTAAAGATTGAAAAAGGACTGTGAATTCGCCAGGAATTTCTTGGTGATGACAAATATGGTGTTTTTGAGGGGGTCTTACCCCTTTGACATTTTTCACCCAAAAAGTTGAGATTTTCGAAATCGATTCTACACTAGTGGAAAAAATTAAAGGATCAAAAAAAAATTCCAAATTTTTCGGCAATTTTCAACATGCCGCAACTTTGAGAGAAATGGTCGTACAAGGAATTCAAAAAAAGCAAATTGTAGCTCCAAGTGTCTAGTTTTTGGATTAGAACTTCAAAAATTTTAAGTTTTAGTGGTTTTCGAGTAATGATAGAAAAATCAGCAACAAAAAAATTCTCAAAATTTTACCACTTTTTTTTTCTTGTCTACGAGCGTGGTAATTTTATTTTTGCATAATCATTATAATGATGGGATACTTTGTCAATTCAGCTTTAATTTATTTTTTTATTGGCCTCAATACGTCCACTTCTCGCCGAGATATCGGTCTTCAAATGGAAAAGGATCCATTTGTCTTTGATTATCGATTTCTCAGCAGCCAATGATCGCACAGAGAATTGAAGATTCAAGACCTTAAATGAACTCCCATTAATGAACAACCATTGCTTATTCATAGAAATTTTTTTTTCTTAATGTCGCATCAATATGAAAATCTAACAAAAAAAGGGCTTTTGGTGGTTTCTTGGAAAATCTACCGCTGGATCGTAAATGTTGAGGAAACCAATAATGTTAAGTGTGACTTTCACAGTTCAATATCTTGATAAAAACCTTACGGAGAGCCAACTAAATTCAGCCAGCCGTTTTTTTGTTTGACTCGATTGAATTTTTGAAAAAAAATAAGGATCACGTATTTTGCTCTGAGAAGCTCGTAATCTTTAAAAAAGGCAAAAAAGAATTTTCTCGAGCTTTTTCCACATTTTAATTGCAGATAGTTCATAAATTTCAAAAAAAGAAAAATTAAAAAAACCAACAAATAACATTTTTATTAATTTAATAACGGGTATTGCCACCCCTGTTTTCAATAACGGCTCTCAAACGTTCAGCCATGTTAATGCAGCTTCTCAGAGCAAAAAACGTGATCCTTATTTTTTTTCAAAAATTCAATCGAGTCAAACAAAAAAACGGCTCGCTGAATTGAGTTGGCTCTTCGTAAGGTTTTTATCAACATATTGAACTGTGAAAGTCACACTTAACATTATTGGTTTCCTCAACATTTTCGAACGCGGTAGATTTTCCAAAAAACCACCAAAAGCCCTTTTTTTGTTAAATTTTCATATTGATGCGACATTAAGAAAAAAAACTTTCTATAATGGCCTCAACTCTTCACCTTGATATAATAATAATAATAATAATAATAAATAAGCAATGGTTGTTCATCAATGGGAGTTCATTAAAGGTCTTGAAACCCCCCTTCAATTCTCTGTGCGATCATTGATTGTTGAGAAATCGATAATCAAAGACAAATGGATCCTTTTCCATTTGAAGACCGATATCTCGGCGAGAAGTGGACGTATTGAGGTCAATAAAAAATAAATTAAAGCTGAATTAACAAAGTATCCCATCATTATAACGATTATGCAAAAATAAAATTACCACGCTCGTAGACAAGAAAAAAAAAAGTGGTAAAATTTTGAGAATTTTTTTGTTGCTGATTTTTCTATCATCACTCGAAAACCACTGAAACTTAAAATTTTTGAAGTTCTAATCCAAAAACTAGACACTTGGAGCTACAATTTCCTTTTTTTGAATTCCTTGTACGACCATTCCTCTCAAAGTTACGGCACGTTGAAAATTGCCGAAAAATTTGGAATTTTTTTTTTATCCTTTAATTTTTTCCACTAGTGTATTATCCTCAGAAATACTCTAGACAATGCTGATTAACAATATACAAACAAAAATTGGATAGGATCCCAACAATGGGAGTTATGACGATTTGAAATTTCGGATTTTCGAAAAATGGCATTTGACAGATGAAAATCGGAACTATGATAGATAGCGACTTGAATTTATTCTTATTGGATAGATCGTCCTCGAAAACCTATTTTTTGATACCGAACATGTCCATATAGACCTTCTTTGAGTCGACTTTTAATTGTTTTATTTTTTCCAAATTTCATTTTCGAGTTTTGTTCAGACGCTCAGAGCACTCAAAGTATAGGTGGTACTGATCAGTCTAATGGGTATTCTGCATGATTCGAATGGGTAGTAGATCGTCAAGATTGAAAAAGGACTCTGATTTCGCCAGGGATTTCTTTGTGATGACAAATATGGTGTTTTTGGGGGGGTCTTACCCCTTACGTATTTTTCAAACAAAAAGTTGAGATTTTCTATATCGATTCAATTCGAAAGATACTATAGGCAATGCTGATAAACAATATACAAACAAAAAGTGGATAGGATCCCAACAAAGGGAGTTATGACGATTTGAAATCTCGAATTTTTGGAAAAATACCATTTGACAGGTGAAAATCTAAACTATTATAGATAGCGACTTGAATTTGTTCTTATTGGATAGATCGTCCTCGAAAACCTACATTTTGATACCAGATATGTCCATATAGGCCTTCTTTAACTCGACTTTTAATCGTTTTATTTTTTCCAAATTTCATTTTCGAGTTTTGTTCAGACGCTCAGAGCACTCAAAGTATAGGCGGTACTGATCAGTCTAATGGGTATTCTGCATGATTCGAATGAGTAGTAGATCGTCAAGAATGAAGAAGGACTCTTATTTCACCAGGGATTTCTTGGTGATGACAAATATGGTGTTTTTGGGGGGTCTTACCACTCTTACCCCTTACGTATTTTTCACCCAAAAAGTTGAGATTTTTTATATCGATTTTATTATGCTCAGAGATATTATAGACAATGCTGATTAACAATATTCAAACAAAAAGTGGATAGGATCCCAACAAGGGAAGTTAGGACGATTTGAAATTTCGAATTTTTGAAAAAATGCCATTTGGCAGGTGAAAATCTAAACAACGATAGATAGCGACTTGAATTTGTTCTTTTTGGATAGATCGTCCTCGAAAACCTACATTTTGATACCAAATATGTCCATATAGGCCTTCTTTGAGTCGACTTTTAATTGTTTTATTTTTTCCAAATTTCATTTTCGAGTTTTGTTCAGACGCTCAGAGCACTCAAAGTATAGGTGGTACTGATCAGTCTAATGGGTATTCTGCATGATTCGAATGGGTAGTAGATCGTCAAGATTGAAAAAGGACTCTGAATTCGCCAGGGATTTCTTGGTGATGACAAAAATGGTGTTTTTGGAGGGTCTTACCCCTTTGACATTTTTCACCCAAAAAATTAAGATTTTTCGATACGATTTTACTATCCTCAGACAGACTCTAGACAATGCTGATCAACAATATACAAACAAAAAGTGGATAGGATCCCAACAAGGGGAGTTATGACGATTTGAAATTTCGGATTTTTGAAAACATGCCATTTGACAGGTGAAAATCTAAACTATGATAGATAGCGACTTGAATTCGTTCTTATTGGATAGATCGTCCTCAAAAAACTACATTTTGATATCAAACATGTCCACATAGGCCTTCTTTGAGTCGACTTTTAATTGTTTTATTTATTCCAAATTTCATTTTCGAGTTTTGTTCAGACGCTCAGAGCACTCAAAGCATAGGTGGTACTGATCAGTCGAATGGGTTTTCTGCATGATTCGAATGGAGAGTAGATCGCCAAGATTCAAAAGGACTCTGATTTCGCCAGGGATATGGCGTTTTTTGGGGGGTTTACCCCTTTGCATTTTTCTCCCAAAAAGTTGAGATTTTCGATAACGATTTTATTATGCTTGGACATACTCTAGACAATGCTGATTAACAATATGCAAACAAAAAGTGGATAGGGTCCCAACAAGGGGAGTTATGACGATTGGAAATTTCGGATTTTTGAAGAATGCCATTTGACAGATGAAAATCTGAACTATGATAGATAGCGACTTTAATTTGTTTTTATTGGATAGATCGTCCTCGAAAACCTATATTTTGATACCAAATATGTCCATATAGGCCTTCTTTGAGTCGACTTTTAATTGTTTTATTTTTTCAAAATTTCATTTACAAGTTTTGTTCAGACGCTCAGAGCACTCAAAGTATAGGTTGTATTGATCAGCCAAGCATTGGAATGAGTGCGTCATTCAATAAAACAAACTCTGCAGAAGATTAACAGAATTTATTTTTATTCACAATTTTCAATAAAAAAGGACGAATAGAAAATATCCTTCCCTCCTGAATCCGAAACGAAGCTTTATTCAGCTTATGCAGGCATTCGAGAAAACACACTTCACATCGAACCTTCATGCAATTTCCTCATGCGGAGATTCAATATTCAAGCAGGATTGCGGTATATTCAATGCCACGCTTAGTTGGGATAAATTCGAACATTCCAGATTCTGAACGGTTTGTGAGCAAGAGGCGGAGATAAAAACTGGGACGGTGTATTCATCCCCCAGTATTTCTTCATGCGCAAAAACTGGAAGAATGTCGAAAAATCTACTTAATCATTTCGAACCTTCAAAACAACTCTATCAGATCTGCCCTTCTGAACTTTTCAACGTTGACAATGCGCGATCGAAAAGTTTCAGAGATGACATATCTTCTCATCTTTCAAAACAACCCTGTCGAAATCCAATTTTTCAACCCCGTGTTGTGTCTGCCTCCGCAGTCAAAAGCGGTTTCCCCCTTGATTAATATTCGTCGAAATATCGACGTTGGAAAGTTTTCCTTCGTACGGCGTGAACAGGGAGGTGAAAAGCCATAAATTGAGAAAGTTCAGAACTGTTGACTATTTAAAATGATTCATTGGATAGACAGCCTGTCGTTGCTTGACGAGAAGTTTCTTGGGGGAAATTTGTAGGTAAAAAATATATTGTTTTTATAGTAGTTTTTTTCTTTTATGTAACATTTTTCCTCAGGCGGTTCTGTCTTGCTTCAGTATGCCTGACTTTCGCCCCATGCTTTATTATAGTTCTAACAATCACCTCTCATATCCATGCCAGTTTTCAAGGACCATAGTTAAAATCATAAACCACTTCGTGACTCTTCTAATTTGTCCGATCAAATGCCAAATATCCCAACGTGAAATCGGAAATAGTTTTTTTTCTCGATACACAAAACGGTGGAAAATTAAATTGTGCATCCAGGTATGCGATTGAGAAAGAGGGTGACGATCAAACAATTCAATATAACCTGTGTGTTTCGAATGTAGCCTTAGGGAGTACACAGGTAGGCGTTGAAAAAAGAGGAACGAAATAAATGGAACGAGCTCAGGCTGTTGATCGTCTCTATACAGAATGAAATAGACTGTTTGCTTTGTACGTTTTTCGCCATTCACCTCGAGCAGGAGGTGAACGAATGAGACCTCAATGGCGCAAAGGGATAGAACTGGAAGTTTTTTGATCAGTTTATTGTTGGAGGATGTGTTTTCTTTTTCTTTGTTAAAAAATAAAATATGTATGTGCCTCAAAAATAGTAAATTTAATTCGATAGAGCATATTTCTAGGAGTTATATGCAGAAAACAGATTCAACGAATTTTATCATTCGGAGTCTTGCCAACAAAAAGAGGGGCCAAGGGTGTAATTCTTTTGAATTTTCGAAAATATCAAATATTTTGAAAACCGGAGTTCTTTTACTCAACAAAAAAATATTTTTCTGAACCACCATTAAGTCCTCTACCCTCAAGTTTTATATTTCACATTCATTAGGCCACACTCTGTATGTTATCTTCGATTTTCTGAGTACATGGAAAAAAAATGCACCGGCGCATTCGCCTATTTGCATCACGCATGGAATTCTATTTTCTGATGGTGAAATTTAAATAAATGCGTTCACAATTGAGCAAGTAACTTTGAACTAAGTTATACTATTTTGGGATCCTCAATCAAAAGAGCATATTTTGTCTTAATTTGGCACTCAGGTTTACACTACTGGGGAAAATTTAAGCAAAATATGAAATTTCGGTTAGATATTTGTTTAAAAAAAAACTATGCACGCTTTCCACAAATCATGAATTACATTCGATAGAGGTATACTATTCAAAAAACAGATTCAAAAAATTCTTTCTTTTGGAGAATTGCCATCAAAAAGAGTGACAAGGGGTGTAATTTTTTCGAAGAATTTTCAAAAATGTTGAATTTCTCGAAAATCGTGGGACTTCAACTGAACAAAAAACATATTTTTGTGAACTGCCACAAAGTCCTCTACCCGCAAATTACTATATTTTACATTCATTATGCCACAGTCTGTATGTAATCTTCAAATTTCTGAGCACTTGAAAAAATTAAACCGGCACCTCCGCCTATTTGCAACGCGTATAAAAATGTTATTCTCTGATGGAGAAATTCAAAGAAATGCGTTGACGATTAAAGACATAACTTTGAATGAAGTTATACTATTTTGAGATCCTCAATGAAAAGGGCATATTTTCGATCAATTTTGCACTCAGGTTCACTCTACTTTAGGTTAAACTAGGGACAATATAAGCAAAACATAAAATTTGGATTAGATCTTTGTTTAAAAAAAAATATGCATGCTCCCCAAAAATGATGACATACATTCGATAGAGCATCTATTCAGGTATACTTTCCAAAAAATCGATTGAAAAAATTGCATCATTTGGAGTCTTATCACGAAAAAAAGTTGTGAAGGTTGTAATTTTTTCGAAAATGTCAAATTACTCGAAAACTGAGAGACTTTGTTGAACAGAAAACATACATTTCTGAACCGTAATAAAGTCCTCTACCTGCATGAAGCATGAAATCCATTCATTACGCCACACTCTGTATGTTATCTTCAATTTTCTGAGCACTTAGAAAAATAAAGTACTGGCGCATTCGCCTATTTGTTATTCTCTGATGGGTAATTTTGAAGGAATGCCTTCACGATTAAAGACGTAGCTTTGAGCTTAGTTATACTATTTTGGGATCCTCAATGAAAAGGGCAAATTTTCTCCTGATTTGGCACTCAGGTTTACTCTAAGTTAGGGTTAAACTGGGGAAAATATAAGGAAAACATGAAATTTGGGTTAGATCATTGTTTAAAAAAAAACTATGCATGCTTTCCAGACATCATGAATTACATTCGATAGAGAATTTATTCAGGTATACTATTCAAGAAACAGATTTCAAAAATTCTTCCTTTTGGAGTATTGCTATCGAAAAGACTGACAAGGGGTGTAATTTTTTCGAAGAATTTTCGAAAATGTCGAAATTCTCGAAAACCGAGCGCCTTTTGCCGAAAAGAAAAGATATTTTTCTGAACCGTCATGAAGTCCCCTACTCGCAGGTACTATATTTTACATTCATCATGCCACTCTCTGTATATAATCTTCAATTTTCTGAGCAATTGGAGAAAAATCGTACCGGCGCGTCCGCCTATTTGCAGCACGTATAGAAATGTTATTCTCTGATGGAGAAATTTAAAGAAATGCCTTCACGATTAAAGACGAAACTTTGATCTGAGTTATACTATTTTGGGATCCTCAATGAAAAAGGCAAATTTCCCTTCAATTTGGCACTCAGGTTTAGACTACGTTAGGTTGAACTAGAGAAAATATAAGAAAAACATTGAATGTGGGTTAGATATTTGTTTAAAAAAAAACTATGCGTGCTCCCCAAAAATGATGAGATACATTCGATAGAGCATCTATCCGGGTATACTATCCAAAAAATAGATAGACAACAATTTTTTTTTTGGAGTCTTGCCACTGAAAAGAGTGGTATAGGTTGAAATTTTTTCGAAGAATTTTCGAAAATGTCGAAATTCTCGAAAACCGGGCGCCTTTTGCCGAAGAGAAAACATATTTTTCTGAACCGTCATAAAGTCCCCTACCCGCAGGTACTATATTTTACATTCATTATGCCACACTCTGTATATAATCTTAAATTTTCTGAGCAATTGGAGAAAAATCGTACCGACGCATTCGCCTTTTTGCAGCACGTATAAAAATGTTATTCTCTGATGGAGAAATTTAAAGAAATGCCTTCACGATTAGAGACGAAACATTGAACTGAGTTATACTATTTTGGGATCCTCAATGAAGAAGGCAAATTTTCTCTCAATTTGGCACGCAGGTTCACACTACGTTAGGTTAAACTGGGGAAAATATAAGCAAAACATTAAATTCGGGTTAGATATTTGTTTAAAAAGAAACTATGCATGCTTTTTGAAAATGATGAATCACATTCGATAGAGCATCTATCGAGGTATATTTCAGATAAAACAGATCGAAAAAGTTGCCTCATTTGAAGTTTTGGTACTAAAAAAAGTGACAAAGGGTGTAACGCTTCCGAAAAATTTTCGAAAATGTCGAATATTTCGAAAACTGAGAGACTTTGTTGAACGGAATACATATTTTTCTGAACCGCCTTGAAGTCCTCTACCCGCAGGTATCATGAAATCTATTCATTACGCCACATTCTGCGAGTTATCTCCAATTTTCTGAGCACTAGGAAAAAATTGTACCGGCGCATTCGCCTATTTGCAAAAGTAGTTTCATTCGGGCCGACCCTGCCCCGCGTCCGTATAAATCTTCCTGTTTTCCACCGGCTGCTCCCGTCTCACAGCCCTAATTAGACATTTTCCAATTTTGATCTCCCATCTTCGTCTATATCGCCCTCGACTTTTCATCTTTTCCGTTTCTGCTACCGGTATCGGGTCGAGTGCGCTAATTCTCGTCTAATTTCTTATTCTATTTACGTTTCGAGTGGTTCGCCGGAAAATCTAATTTGTTCCCGAGCCGAACGAACGTTGATTATGGGCCTCCGGGGGCCCCCGGGTGAATTATTAATGGGGCCGGCGATCGTGCGAGAGAGGTGAGCATGATTTCGGATGACGACGGTTTTTTTCGGGAGAACGGATAGAAGGGAAGTTAAGTTGTCGGTGTTGAAATGTTTATTAGACACCCTGATTATTAACGACGTTTTTTTAGGGAGATAAACGACAAAAGCGTCCCTCGAATGAAGATGGAATTCGTGATGCTATCAAGGACATCTTTGATGTGTGCCAATACGAGGATATATTGAAAAATTCTTGGCCTACTATAGAACCAACCAAAATTTCAATGTCAAAATTTTTATCACTCAACATATTCTCCTCTTAATTGAATACATTTATCACAGCGAACCTGCAACGTCTCTAGACCTTTCAAAAAAAATGTTTCTTCTTGCTCTGCAAACCAGTCCTCCACAGCTTTTATTACCTCCTCGTTGGAAGAAAATTTACGACCTTTTAAACATTTTTTCAGTTGAAGAACAAGATGATAGTCGGACGGAGCCAAATCTGGTGAATAAGAAGGGTGTTCCAGTAATTCTAACCCTAAATCAAGAATTTTTTGGATGGCAACATGAGATTTGTGTACTCGGGCGTTGTCCTGTAAAAACAAAATACCTTTGGATAGCTTTCCGCGTCTTTTCTCCCTAATTTTTTCCCGTAAAGTGATCAGTAATGTCGAATAGTAATCTCCAGTTATTGTTCTATCCTTATCCAGATAATCAATCATGATTACTACATGGCAATCCGAAAAAACTGAAGCAAGATCTTTTCCAGCAGATTTTTGAACACGAAACTTCTTAGGTCTTGGAGAACCAGAGTGTCGCCATTCCATCGATTGTTGCTTTGTTTCTGGATCGTAAAAATGTACCCAAGTCTCATCCATAGTAACAATTCGGTTTAAGAAGTCTACATCGTTTTTAAATCGAGCACAGATCGAACGCGATGCTTCTACCCTTGCACGCTTTTAGTCAACATTCAAACTTTTGGGGATCCATTGTGCAGAAAATTTTCTCATGTCCAAATTGACGTGAACTATATGATGAACGCGTTCGTATAAAATCTTCAGTGCTTCAGATATCCGTTTTAGCCTAATTTGACGGTCTGATAAAATTATGTCATGAAATGCATCGATATTTTCGGGGACTGACACAGAAACTGGCCTTCCCGATCGGTCATCATCTTCAATGGAAAATTTACCTCTTTTGACGCTTGCAGTCCAATTTTTCACGGTCACATACGAAGGACATTGATCACCAAAGGTATTAAGCATATCTTCTTTCATCTGCTTACCTCTTAAGCCTTTTAAATACAGGTACTTGATGATGGCAAGATACTCCAATTTTTCGATTTTTACAATTTCGGTGGACATCTTTTTTTTAATTTATTGCGTAACTCTGGTTTACTTTTCTACGTCGAACTCTACACTGACACTTTTCTAATGAGTTATTGTTCGTTGATATGGTATCGCAATATTTTGTTTATGCATGGAACTGAACTGGTCTAGGCTAACTAGATATCATTACATCCTCGTAAAATTGTGACTGTGACCCATTTCACTTTGACGACCCAAAAAACCTCAATTCCAACAAAGCCAACTAGATTGCTCTATACTGTCTTCACACATCTCCCCTGTATCGTTCAATGACGCCAATTTTCGAGGAAAAAGGAAATGGCCTCAAGCCCTGACCTCCTTTATGGGATATTGTTTCGCAATATGTTCTAAACGTGCCTTCCTTTTATGTTTGAACGGAGCGAATGTGACTGCGTCTTAATAAGGGTCCGGAGGACGATAAAAGAAACCGGTTGTGTTTAAGTATCTTTTTACGGGAGGGAAATAAGGGCCTCATATACAGGATAATTCTTCTTCGGTTTGGGAAGGGAATTTCTTCGAACATTCGGTACTGAGGCCCATAAGGATCCCAGAATAGGATTATTTAGATTGTAGAGACACTGTGGGAGTTTTCGAATCATAATTCTAGTGTTAAATATACTGCTCCACAAGAGTTAGGGATTTCGTATTCAATCGTTTTTAAAAGTATGTAATCTTCGAGATAATCGCTGTAAAATCATTTAAAACTTAATAACAACTTGAATCGATCCAATAAAAATCAGTATGAGACATTTCGTCAATCTGGTCGCCTTTTTTCTGAAGTTTGGTTCTTTGCATATGCTTCATGAATGTTCTTATTTTGAAATGAAGTTAGTTTATCAACGGCTTCGATTTGAAACGAGTTTTCTGAAAATGCCGTAAATTAACAAACGCTGAGGCTAATAGGGCTATCGTAATGCTACAGGGTGGCCTAACTCAGGTTGTTGTAGCGGAAAGGCTCCAAGTCAGCCAAAGTGTGATATCTCGACTTTGGAATAGATTCAAGGAGACAGGTTCCGTGTTGGAAAGACCAAGGCTTGGTGAGTGACGAAAAACAACCTACTCAGGATCGTTTCATCACCGTTTCGGCGAGAAGAAACCCTACATCTACGTGTAGAATGCAACGGAATACTCTTCAAAATGCAGATGGGGTCCAAGTTTCCATCGAAACCATCAGACGACGTTTGAGAGAGGTGAATCTAGGTTCTAGACGTCCATTAAGAGGAGGTCCATTAACACATGACCATAAGCGGCAAAGACTGGAATGGATAAGGCAACATATCAATTGGAATGATCAATGGCGTAGTGTCCTTTTCACTGATGAATCCAGATATGGACGATTTTCAGATTCTCGAAGAATAAGGGTATGGACAATCCCACGCATACCCCGTAATCGTCGCTATGTCCAAGAAGTCCATCCATTCCGAGGGGGTAGTGTTATTGTATGGGCCGGGATATGTATCAACGGGCGCACAGATCTACACATTTGTCCTGGGAATATGACCGCCTCACACTATAGGGAGCATGTCATTGACAATGTTGAGCCAGATTTTCACGCTGCTATTGGTGAAACTTTTCAATTTCTAGACGATAACGCTAGACCGCACCATGCAGCCATAGTTGAGAATGCGCGCGAGGAGCTTGGTATTCCACATTTACCAATACCTCCGCACTCACCAGATTTGAATTGCATAGAAAATGCATGGGATATGCTCCAAAGAAGATTAGATAATCATCAAATTACCCCAGAATCCTTAAATGATCTGAGAGAGCCTCTGCTCCTTTTATGGAACCAAATTCCTCAAGAAATGTTCAACAACCTCGTGTGTAGTATGCAAAGAAGATGTCAAGCTGTTATTGATGCCCGTGGAGGCTATACACATTCTATTGATACTCTTAAAATGCTTGAATTCTCTAGGAATAAAATTTCGTTATTTTACTCAATTTTTCTTAACCACCCTGTATACGCTGCAGACCTACAGGCTAAAATTAATTTGCAACTTGAAATCAAATTGATATGAATGTTCATCACAAAAATCTTATTTAAACTATATTTTTTTGCAATTTAAGTCCATATCTCTAACTCACGTGGAGCAGTTTAGTTGTCATCTTAGTTTTTAACATACTAAACATAGTACAGATTGCTAAACTAGCACATTATAAAAAGCTAGCGATTTATCGAAAAATAAACAATATTTCTGCAATGATATAATATAGTCCATCCAAGAATTATTGACATCAAAGGAGACCTTGGAAGTCCAGTCGCAGCTTTATTTCTAGCTACAAAAAAAGTAACCAGAAATTTTCTGTGCTTTCATCATCAATGAATATATAAATATAACCTTAACATTAAATGCTATTTTTCCAAAGTAAGACACTTTGAACATGAAAATGTCCCCAATTATCACATACGATTACCATTGTGTGAATCTGTATACCAGCAGTGTATTATTTTCATCTTGTATTGATACACATTCGAACTCAATTGTAGGAGCATACAGCCTGGAAATTCCGGTCCGATAACGAAAAATATCGTGGACGATTGAGAAGCATGTTCCTTTCCAAAGTTCAATATGAATATTCGTTAAACCAGAAAAATCTAGTTGATAATTTGAAGCGTGTTGCTGCAAAGTGAATGGATTGGAAAAATTGTAATAGATATCAGGAGAGTAATAAAACTTAACGAATGGATCTTTTTAATATATGGAGAATTTTGTCATGGCATTATAACTTTCAATATTTGTGAATAATAAAGGAGTGACTTATGTGATATTAAAAATGTAAATATTCCTATTATTCCACTTCAACAACCATTGTTATTATTTCCTCATCTGGGCAGAACTCGTCATGTTCATAATCAAAGGCTTTATGTCAGCAATATAACATCCCATATATTTTGACCAATCTTCTCTTATATCTTTTTCTACGAGCTCTGTGCAGGCTTTTCATTTATTAACTGTACATTCTTCAAGAGCCTCATTCCAAAGATTTATCACTTGAGCAATTATTTCCCAAATTTGTTCGAATATTAATGACAGAACAAAACGTCAGTGTTATTTCCAACACCAACATGGAATTCTGCAACTCAAAGTAGGTATTACTAAGGCTCTATAAAGATCTTTATAGTGCCTTAGTATTACTGAATGGGCTATTACCAACATAATTTCGATTCTCCAAAGCTCCCCGAGATGTCAATAATTCTTGGATGAACTGTATCAGAAATTTTGGCGATTGGTTTCCTGAACTGGCAAAAGGGAATCTCTACCTAATAAGTGGTCGATTGGCTGGAGTCCGGCTCTGTTCCCGTAACGGATTCTTCGTTCCCGTCACGTCCCGGTAGGAACCCGTATAAAGATTTCGCAAAGTCGGGACCGACCATCGTCAGTGCGGGAATTTTTCACGAAGACTCTCCCGGCTACGTGCTCTGACTTCCTAAAATTGAAACTTTGTTAGCGTTTTGCCACACGTGAGCCACATCTCCGATACTGCCCTTCTTTCTGGCCCTTAATTGGCTATTGAAGATGTTAGTTGGCTGGGTCTATCTAAGGAGGAATGAGACCGTAAAATGTGCCAATGAAAAATGAGAACGATGGAAGTGAGAAGAATGCTAAGTATGTATATTTTTCTTGAAACTGAGACACATATACTCCATTCACAATCATAAAATCACAACTCTGGCCTTGAAAATTTGACACATTCCACTCTGTATCGATGTTGTGACGTTTTTCAAAATATTTTTATGTTCCAAGTCAACACTATGTTGCCCTTTCTACATTCTTAGCGTATTTCTCAGAATGTGAATTTATTCGGAAAATGAAGGAATTGGAAAAGATGTAATGGACAAAAATAATTAACGTTTATATGAATTGATAGAAAGGATTCCTTTTCTAGTTATTTGCATGAAAAATACAAGAGATCACTGTTGAAGTTGAAAGATATTATTTTTCGCCATGGAAGAAAATTGCATTGCTTTCACATAATTTTCATATGCATGCTTGTGAAGATTTAATGTTTATTATTCTCTTGAACTGAAAGTTCAATAAGATTTGACATCAATTGTTGAATCAAGAATAATGGAACATTATATCCCTCTACTGGAATCCAAATAGTTGAAGGGAGTTCTGATGCAACAGGAACTTTTTCTTGGAACATAGCCTTAATAGCTAACTTAATAAAAATAAGAGTAGAAGATATACATTTCATTTATTTGATCTTATGAACAAGGAGTAAAATATACTGACTGTATAGTAATTTATTAGTTCAAAAAATATTCATACATTACAACCACAGTAGGTTTGTACAAATAATATGGAACAGGTCGAACATATGCTTCACATTTATCATTCACCTGTTCTAAAATAAGACACAAACTCCTCCACATTAGAGGGCCCCTACAGCATTAAAAGCTTGTGTCTCTTTTGAAAGAAGTAGCACTAGATATAATATATTCTTTCGATTAAGAGCAAATACCTACCGTTGAATGTTACAT
Source organism: Adalia decempunctata (assembly GCA_951802165.1). NCBI lineage: Eukaryota > Metazoa > Arthropoda > Insecta > Coleoptera > Coccinellidae > Adalia > Adalia decempunctata. The sequence goes on from OX637702.1 coordinate 773,847, forward strand.
ACACAAATTTCTTCAAAATGGGCTTATACGAAGTGCTTCTTTTTCTGAAACGTGAAAACGATCAACAGTAATCATTTAGAGACCGATGATGGCCATCCAAAACCCGTTTACTTACGAAAATCGTGCAATTTCATTCTGCAAGTTCTTTCCTCATAATTCCTCGAAAATCCTACCTGAACCAGATAAAAATTACTATTTAGGACCAATTTCCAATTACTCTTTTTCTTCAATGTTCAATTGTATGCTTTGAAGTTTTCTTATCATTTCTAATTCCCCACTTTTCAGTCACTGGCTTACAGATATGTCTGCAAAAAAATTTAGAATGACTCTGAGCAGTCTTCTTTTTAATTATTGGTTCCATCCAATCATTTCCCTCGTCCATGCACAACCCGATCCCCCCTACAATCAACCCCTTATTTCCTCAGAGACAAAACATCCCTCCCCCGATAAATTACCAGAAACAAACCGGCACAATTCGTGGAATTGAAAATTGAAAAATTTGGGGTGGAATGAATAAAACCCACCGTCTCTTCTTCTCCTTTCCCCCTCGACCCCCCATAAATTCGACCGCGCCTCCGGGTTTCGCAGAGCGGGGAGATCGTACCAACCTTCGGAATGACCGTAAAAGTTATCTAAAGGTGCATTTACGTGGAAATTAAACGAAATAGGCAATCTCTAGGGAGTGAAATATGGGGGTGGAGGATACGGAGGCCTGCGTAATTAAATTTCGATTTGGTTTCCTTGTTTGGGACGCCCGGGTTCAGGCGAACGGATCTTGATGTTGTTGAAGGTTATGGGTGAAAACTTGCAAGGAATTTATTTCAAAACTACGGATCAGATAGAGATGAAATTTTGCATTTAGGTTCAGAATGAGTAGATCAAGCTACCTATAAGATTTTGTCTAGATCGCTTCACCAGAACCTATGAAATTGAAGTGAATTTCCGAAATGAAATTTTGACAGCAGTGAATCGACACTGCCCAAAAAAATTAACGCACATTTTGAAAATCTCAATTTCAATGAAAGTTAACTCTACATTGACTTTATAACTCATTTTTTATGTTCTCTCGGGAAGGTTTTGAACGAAACAAGACACATTAAATGGAAGAAAAATTCAGGATTTCACCGAATCTTATGTGAAAGAAGAGAAATGAACAATTTTCAAAATACTGAAATGCTGATAAGTGACTTAATACTTGGTATTTCCACCCCTTGCGTTAATTACAGCTCGGCAACGACGGTTCATACTCAAAATGAGTGATCTTAAAATGTTCTGATCTAATCCTTCCCAGATTTCTCCGAGTGTGATTCCTAAGTCATTAAGAGTAGCTGGATGATTTTCTGAACTTCTCAGCCTTCTATTGAGGTTGTCCCAAACCTGCTCAATCGGATTGAGACCTGGACTTCTTGCTGGCCATTCCATTCGAGAGACTTCAACCTCTTCAAGGTACTCCTGAACGATGCGCGCACGATGGGATCTGGCATTATCGTCCATAAAAATTAAATTTTCACCAATGTATGGGGCAAATGGCACTACATGCTCTTCAAGAATGTTCCTTATATACTTATCAGCATTCATAGCTCCATTATCAACGACCACTAAGTCTGTGCGAGCAGTCAAAGATATTCCACCCCATACCATAATCGATCCTCCCCCGAAACCCGTAGTATTCAGGAAATTGCACTGAGCATATCTTTCATGTGGACGTCTGTATACAAGGGAACGTCGATCACAATGGTAGAGGCAGAATCTAGACTCATATGTGAAGAGAACTCTTTCCCAATCGGCCTCTTCCCAATGGATATGCTCTCTCGCAAAATCCAAACGCGCCCTTCGATGGGCTGGGGTAAGAGCTGGGCCTCTTGCCGCGACACGAGGCCATAAATCATATTCTCTGAGGCGATTTCTTATTACCTGAGTGCTAATTTGCACCTCATGAGTTTGCTCAAGCTGATTTTGGAGGAGGCGAGCGGTGGCAAACCGTTGTCTCAACGAAGAAACTCTCAAGTAACTTTCTTGAATAGCAGTTGTTACCCGTGGTCTACCCTGTCCTGGTCTTCGGACATTCATACCTGTTTCCCTGATTCGCTGCAACATTCTGGACACACTTGTATGGGAAACTCCAAACCTTTCTGCCATTCTTGTGTATGTCCACCCTTCTTCTCGCAAAACTACCGCTTGTGCATAATCCTCTTGGGTCAAATTGCTTGTTTCGCGTTGCATAGCGATCGAGTGTAGAAAATCAAACGAAAGAAAAACTATTGATCACTAGAATTGATCGAGAACAACTGATTTTAGAATGGAGCCAATACATTCAAAATCTGATAATATCATCTTTTTTTATTCCTGCTGGGAGAAAACATCTGTATTTAAGAAAAACGTTGAAAGTGGATAACATATGCATGCATAATTCTGATAAAAATAATTATCATTGAGAACACCTTCAGTTGTAGAATAAATTTGAGATTTCCATAATTGGCGTTAATTTTTTTGAGCAGTGTATTTTTCGTTGGGTTCTACACTGCGAATCAACAAGGTGAACATACTTTCAAGGTGAATAATCCAGTACTAAAAAGCTCCCGACTCAACCTAATCCCCAAATCGGATTGGTCCGAAATAAGGTCAATACCTTTCTCTCCATTAGGCTTTTTGCAACCCGAAAACATAACACAGTCCATCCACCGATACGTAAAATGGTTTATCCGGATATAAAACCGGATGATACAATAAAAAAAATATACTTTCCCATGTCTCTCATTCGGTGGGTTTCTAGAGAAACAACGGGGATAAAAATGAACATAAAATTTCATTGTGCGAAAATAGGTCACAGAATTTGATGTTTTCATTTTCTCCCTTTGTGTATGTTTATGATGAACGTATGGTTTGGGATGGAGTTATTGGCGTTTTACTGTTTTTTTTCGCTGGGGAATATATTCGTTGAAAAGTTCCTATGCGGGAATCTATCTGTTTATATTTTTGTTGCCATGATATTGACAAACAGAGGAAAACATGTTTTGGAGATCGGTATTTTCATAGACTTCATTAATTTTTCGTTTGTTTCCTGTTTTTGAATCTGAAATGAATACAATTGCTTCAAATTTGAATGTTTCACCTATTCAGAAATATAAAAATACAGTAAAATATCCTATGTTTTTTTCGATAGGGATAACTGTGATTTGACAGAACGTAGAAACCATGTTTTTTCGACATTTCTGTTCAGTAAGCATTTACGAATTATCATGGAAAATCTCACGCCGCAACAACGTTTACAAAATGTTGAAATTCATTTTAAAAATCAATGTTCTCTTCTCCAAATTTATAGAGGACTTCGTGAAATTTATAGTTCTGCAGGTTCCATTACATCCTGAAAAACGCACTGTATGGTGTGCTTTACACGCTGGAGGTTCATATTTCTTTGAAAACGATGCTGGAGCCAATATTACAGTGAATGGTGCTCGTACCAAATCGATGATCGATGATTATTCGTTTCGAAATTTGAATGGTATCGACTCAGAAGTGATTTGGTTTCAACAAGATGGTGCTACACCTTATGCTGCAACCGTAACAATTGATTTAATGAAAGAAAGATTCGGCGATAACATTATTTCGAGAAATGGTCCCATTAATTGGCCTCCAAGAACATGCGATATAACTCCAATGGATTATTTTTTTGGGGTTATGTCAAGTCATTGGTTTATGCTGATAAACCAGAAGCAATAGACGCTTTGGAAGTCAACATATTTCGAGTTATTGCTGGAATGAGGCCTAAATTACTCCAAAAAGTGGTCCAAAATTGGTCTGGTCGACTGCAGTGTTGGACATATGCCAGAAATTATTTTTAAAACATAAATATCATAGAATTATATTTCAAACAAATAAAAATAGGCTTCAATTTTTAATTTAAATGTGTTTTATTTCAATTTAAACTTCCATCACCCGACAGAAATGATGATATTTATGGTTGTTTATGTTGATAATAGTGCCCTGTTTGGAAAACTACAGTTCTCTTATATTTCCTGGTATCTCCATAATGCTGTGGACATAAACTTCTACTTGGAAGATAGCTGAGGGCTCTATGAATCCAACAAAACTCTATGCATTAACCTCACTTCAAGGACATGCAAAAGTCTTCCAAAAAAGAAGCACATTTTGTTCACGCCAAGTGAACGGTTCAGATAACTTCTCTGAATTTTTCATTTTCATTCATTTCAAGATTAATTTAATTTCTCCGTACTTAGGGAAATCCCATATGTAGTGTAAGCGTGAGAAGAAATCGTCAGCTGTGTCGCATATTTGTTTCATTTTCCATATTTTTCATTCAGTTCATTGATTGCCTTAATCGTGAATATATCTGCTACCGCCTATTCAAATTTCCTCTGTCTCCTTTCGTGAATTTAGAAAAGTTCAGTTTTTCTTGTGATTCACAATTCTAGTGATTTCGATTCATTCGAATTACATTTTACATTTAATTAAGAACGTTCGTTTGTGCGAATTTCGTTCGAAAAAGACTGTTACCAGTGGCGTGATTTTTTCTGCCACAAGGATAAGTGTTCCTACTTCGACATTTTTAGCAACGGATTTTCACGTCAGCTTCATTCCATGTTCGTTTGTCGAGCTCGATCACCCTGTTCATGGAAATAGGAGTAACCGACAAGATCTGGTTGACCGTTTTGCTGAAATAGGTAAAACCTTGCAATTGTTGATTTGGGTGCATTTATCCTTTCATTTGTGTTGGGTTTCAATAACTATTTATAATTATATACAGTCCATTAGCTCTCTTAACTTTTCATTCAGAAATTTGGTGAATTTTTCATTAACTAAAATTGAACCGCACTTCAGTTGGTTAACTGAAACTCTACCCAACACATTTATGACGTAAGTATCGACAAAAAGGATTCAGAATTAGTTAATTTTATCAGGAATAAGGTCTATGAAAATTGATTAATCAATTAAGGATGTAGATTATCTCAATTGTTAATCATTCCTATCAATAACATTATTGGTTAAACCACTATTCTGAAGAACGAACAAAATCCCATTTTCCTCTTCCCCATCGCATCCAACATCGGAACGATTCCACTTCGCGCCCCCCAATCTCCCCCAAATCACCCCCAATTCCCGATCCGTTCGCGGGGATCTATTAGCGACAGCATCGCGTTCGAACACAGGGAAATCCCCAAAGGAATCCGGGTCTAATGGCGATTCCAATCTCTGTTTTCGCCGAATCCGTTATTTGTACATACATTCGCGTTTGGGGGCGCGTGGTTACGGTATGCGGGGGGTGAAGGGGGTTTCTAGGTCACCGGGGTAGCGCCGGATATACGGGATGACTTCATTAACAACTCCGGTAAAAATAAAAATTTGGGTTGCTAAAAGGTGGATGCGCCGGGTGTGATATTTCGTAAAATATTCGCTATTCGTTATTGTCGAAAAGAAAGTACAGAATTAATCTTGAATGTTGTGAAGCGATACGTGAAGAATAAAAAAAATACTCTCTATTCTAATACAGGCTTTCCCAAACTCCTCATTACGAAAGTTAAGATATAAGTGCAAACCTCAAATTTAAGGAAACCTCCCTGAATCCTTCAATTTCTTCGTAGTTTACTTGAGGATGCAAACTTTCGTAGCCAAACTCTCGTAATATACGAGTTGAATCAACTATCCTCGTTGAAACTTGAGAGCTACCCTTATTGCTTATTACTTTCTGGAACCTTATACAAAGCCAACTTTCCACACTCCTAGATTAAATGTCGAACAGTATTTTGTTTTATCAGGAGAGTATATTGGGGATGTTTGAGTCTTTGAGTTGCGCGAAACTTGAGAGAATACAGTTGTTATCAACAATGCTTGTTGAAAAACCAAGTAATAGTCGTGAAAATCCATAAAGAATAGTATCAAACTTTTGTTTCAAGTAGTACAAAAAAAAAATCAATAAGTGTTGATGATATGAGCAGGATAGTGTTTCATAATGGATTTTTGAAACTCTCTATCTTGCAAACGAAGATGAAATTTGAGAATGGGCTTAAAAAAGGTTTAGGGAAATCTACGACGATGTATTGATATCTAGTTGGCCTAGACCAGTTCCATGCTTAAACAAAATATTGCGATACCATATCAATGAATTAGAAGTGTTAGTGTAGAGTTCGACGTCAAAAAGTAAACCAGAGTTACGCAATAAATTTTGAAAAAAGATGTCCACCGAAATTGTAAAAATCGAAAAATTGGAGTATCGAGCCATCATCAAGTACCTGTATTTAAAAGGGTTAAGAGGTACGCAGATTTACGAGGATATGCTTAATACCCTTGGTGATCAATGTCCTTTTTCTGCGTGAAAAATTGGACTGCAAGCTTCAAAAGAGGTAAATTTTTCATTAAAGATGATGACCGATCGGGAAGGCCAGTTTCTGTGTCAGTCCCCGAAAATATCGATGCAGTTCATGACATAATTTTATGAGACTGTCGAATTGGGCTAAATTTCATACGAATGCGTTCATCATGTAGTTCACGTCAATTTGGACATGAGAAAGATTTCTGCAAAATGGATCTCCAAATGTTTCAATGTTGACCAAAAGCGTGCAAGGGTAGAAGCATCACGTTCGATCTGTGCTCGATTTGAGAACAATGTAGACTTCTTAAACCGAATTGTTAGTATGAATGAGCCTTGAGTACATTTCTACGATCCAGAAACAAAGCAACAATCAATGGAATGGCGACACTCTGGTTCTCCAAGGCCTAAGAAGTTTCGTGTCCAAAAATCTGCTGGAAAAGTTCTTGCTTCAGTTTTTTGGGATTTCAATGGAGTAATCATAATTGATTTCTTGGATAAGGGTAGAACAATAACTGGAGATTACTATTCGACATTACTGACCACTCTACGGGAAAAAAATGAAGAGAAAAGACGCGGAAAGCTATCCAAAGGTATTTTGTTTTCACAGGACAACGCCCCAGTACACAAATCTCATGTTGCCACGCAAAAAATTCGTGATATAGGGTTAGAATCACTAGAACACCCTCCTTTTTCAACGAATTTGGCTCCGTCCGACTATCATCCCTTTCCTCAACTGAAAAAAAAGTTTAAAAGATCGTAAATTTTCTTCCAACGAGGAGGTAATAAAAGCTGTGGAGGACTGGTTTGCAGAGCAAGAAGAAACATTTTTTTTGAAAGGTCTAGAGATGTTGCAGGTTTGCTGTAATAAATGTATTCAATTGAAAGGAGAATATGTTGAGTAATAAAATATTTTGACATTGAAATTTTGTTTGGTTCTATAGTAGGCTGCGAATTTTTCAATATATCCTCGTAACTGTTTTAAAATTATCAGTATTAATGATATTGAAGTTGTTGTACTCTCATATTTTATTATTCTGAAAAAGAAGACAAGATCCATTTGTGGAGCTCAAAATTAGGACATTTCTTCGTATGGAGGACTTCTGGTGATCCTACATATACTCCATTCACATTTATTTAATCACATATGAGGTCATGGTTTCGTTTTCAGGAGTTGGTGCCCCTGATGAAAAGCACAGAAAATATGATGAAAATTCCGTGCGCGCAAAGAAAATATCGTTAATGACAAAACGACGTTGCCAGTTTCTTTGTTTACATCAAAGTAAAAGTATCAGAGATATTCCACCGTTTGTTAGGTTTACAAATTGTTCGCAGATTTTTGGTATTTAATCGATATTTGCAGGTGAGTTTTTCGTCGAATATCCAAGATTAACGTATGTTTATTGTTTTTAGCACCAGTTTGGAGCGTGAGGACGATTTTCAAGACCAGGACGAATGTTTACATTTCGAGGTTGAAGGAGTACATGGGAATTTCGTTGAAAAAGCTGTTATTTGGACAGATATCGCAGTAGATGGATCGGATTGAGCCTCGGGAGGTCGATTAGGATGATATTTTTCAGGTTTTTCAAGAAATTTGGCGATATCTGAGCAGATTTGCCAAAGTTAGGTACCTCACTAATGAGGTGGAACTTAGACCTAATTCTCCTATAAACAACGCCTTTCAAATGTCGAGATGGTGAAAAATGTATTCTTTAGATGTTGTTTGAACTAACGCAGCCGAGTTTTATATCCCAAAATTGATTTTAAGAAAGTTATCAACAAAATAAAATTGACATTATTCTTGATTCTTGTAATTACCCATCAATTCATCTTATATCTTTGGGTTGATTTTTTTTAATGAATTTTTGATTAGAATCAACAATTGATGTCGTCAAGTCTTGATCTTTCAGTTCGAAAGGATAATGAACATTAAATCTTCACAAGCATGCATACAAGCGCGGATCCAGGGGGGGGGGGTCATGGGGGTCATGACCCCCCCCTTGGACTGGACGAACCCTCAAATCTTGTGTCTTATAAAAGAATGTTTCGATTGAAAAAATAGAATTGAATCATATTTAAGTGAATATTGGAGGTTAATTAGTTCCAATAATGAAAAAAAATCTGCATTTTGGGTCTTTGGGAGAATAATTGCCCTAGAATAGTCAAAATACAAATACACAGAGCCAATAATCAGCCGACCCAGTCTGCAGAAGAGTATTTCCGCAGGTCTGTGTACATTCCTCTTCTGGATTCAATAATAAACGACCTAGAGGATCGACTGTCATCTGAAGTAATGAATTTATTCAAGTTTTAGGAGTTTTTATACCTAAAGTCGTTTATTCAAAAAATGAAAATGAAGATATTGAAATAGTTAATGAGTTGGTAAATCAGTACAAACTGCTATTAGACAATCCTCCTGTTTCAATCGTTACGAATGAATATCGCTTATGGAAGATGAAATGGCAACGAGAGAAGAAGATTCCACAGACGATGTATAATCTCCTAGAAAACTGTGATTCTGACATGTATCCAAATGTATCTCAGTATACTCGCAACACTACCAGTTAGTGTGGCAACGGCAGAGAGATCATTTTCCACTCTGAGAAGGCTCAAAACATGGTTAAGAGCTTCGATGGCAGAAGAACGACTTATTGAACTATCACTTCTTTATATCCATAATGACATATGTGTTGATGTAGAGGTCATCGCTCGTTTCGCAAGAAGGAGAAATAGAAAAATTCCCTTTGCTATTTAGTTATACCTTTGTTATTATTCTCATTAAGGGGCAGTATCACCTTTTGAATCGTGGTAAAACTTCATTCAGAATTGGTCTCTTTATTTTACGAGTAAGTACCCTAATTTACGACATAGAGAATTGAAGTTGAAGAACGTCCCGAGGGCAAATGGTTGTTTTTTCGATTTGATTAGTTTTTCAATTGAAAAACCAGGGTAATCGTTAGATCTGAGGTTATTGAATATGTTTTTCGTTTTCAATGAGTACAAGCTATATTTTTGAAATAATAATCATGAACATTCTTGAAGTTTATAGAAGATTAAATTGCCGAGGGCAAATAGTTGCGATTTTTTCCAAAAATGATGAATAACCGTCGGAAAAAAATCATAAAGTGTAGTTTCCAAAACGCTGAAGTTCAACCTGATTTTTTTAATTGACTCGAAAAAATCGCAACTATTTGCCCTCGGCAATTCAATCTTCTATAAACTACAAAAATTTTCATGATTATTATTTCAAAAATATAGCTTGTACATATTCAATAACCCCAGATCTAAAGATTACCCTGGTTTTTTTAATTGAAAAACTAATTAAATCGAAAAAAAGAAAACGATTTGCCCTCGGGACGTTCTTCAACTTCAATTTAAAAAAAAATCAAGTCTCTACGTTGTAAATTAGGGTAGTTACTCGTGAAATAAAGGTACCACTTTTGAATGGAGATTTATCACGATTCAAAAGGTGATACTGCCCCTTAAGTTTATGTTTTTGTAATAAATCAAATAAACTTCTTGTTTGTGTTAGACCTCATCAGAATTTTTTTTTGGGGATGCTGATTTGCCTCCAAAAAATCAATTGGCGGGTATGTAATCCACCTGACCGTGACCCCCCCCTTTCTCGAGAGCTGGATCCGCCACTGCATGCATATGAAAATTATGTGAAAGCAATGCAATTTTCGTCAATGGCGAAAAATAATATATTTCAACAGTGACCTCTTGTACTTTTCATGCAAATAACTAGAAAAGGAATCCTTTCTATCAATTCATATAAACGTTAATTATTTTCGTCCATCACGTCTTTTCCAATTCATTCATTTTTCGCATAAATTCACAAAATCTGAGAAATACGCTAAGAATGTAGAAAGGGCAACATAGTGTTGACTTGCAACATAAAAATATTTCGAAAAACGTCATAACATCGATACAGAGTGGAATGTGTCAAATTTCCAAGGCCAGAGTTGTGATTTTATAATTGTGAATGGAGTATACGTCCCTGTAATTTTTCTCTTAATTTATTCGTACTCAATTCTTCATATAATACCATTAAATGCACTGGTATCAATCAACATCACCTGTACTAACTGAATTCTCATTAATTCAAATCCACCTGCTAATTTATTATTCATTCAATGTCCCCTGAATAAAGCTACGAACGTTACAATAACCCTTATCCAGAATAATACCGAAACTCATTAGCAATAAGCTAATCTCTCTCTAATTCTCATTGTAGGCTTTAATTGCAACCGGTATAGGTCATAATTGTTCGTACTTTATACCCAACTAGAACGCAATAATATTTATACAAAGTATCGTTCGGATGCGTGGAATTTAAAGGGTTGTTTTACATTGTGCCGATTTGGAATGAGGTTAATTAAAATTATGGAATGCTGATTAATCACGAGTGGGGGCTATTATGATTCGGTCATGAAACGAACGCAGTTTCAGACTTATTGAAGCTGTGTTTGAAGGTTAAAGGATGCAATCCACGACTTTTTTAATCAATCATATCGAAAAAAACTTGGGAATAATTTTATTTTTCAAAATGATCGGCACTATCGAAACTGTAAAACCGGTTTTGTACAACTCCCATTAAAAGTGACACTTTTAATGACAGCAAACAATGTTAACATTGATTGTTTACGTGGAAGCGTGTTAAAAATATTTTTAACGTAAGTGTTAAAAATATTTTTAGGACTCCATTTTCTTATGATGAAATCAGATGGAAAAAATTCAGCAATTGCAAATTTTTATTATCAATAATAATCATTACTTATGAACATTAATATTAATCGTAAAACTAGAACAATTACTAACATTAATGCCCTGTGACGTTAGGGAGCTTCGCAACACATTATCAGAATCCTCAGCACCATAAGTACTTGTAGAAACAGGAAGTACAATATTGGATGATGATGATCCAAAATCTGTTGAGGTTGGGAGAATTTTTTCAGCAATGACATTTCTATATGCAATGGAATGATCAACATAGCCCTCGGCTACCGTCGTAGACTTCCATCCACCATGTTTTTTATATCCGTAATATTTGCTCCTGATTCTGCTAGCAATGAAGCGGATCTTCGAAACCAGTGTCCTGTATATTGCTTTGGTTCTGGCAGTTTGAGGAATTCGGCAACAATAGATGGAATTTTCCCAAATGTATTGATACCAACTGGATTGGCAGTGCACTTATTATTCATGTATTTCAGGAAAAAACGACGATGTTTGATGACAGAAGGGCGCAGTGCAAAGTACTTATGAAAATAGTCAACATACTTCCCAATAATACTGAAAGAACGACTGACTTTCGTTTTTGTGTTTGGAAGTTGTATAACCAATGATTTATTTATTATTTCGATGTCTTCCACTGATAAATTACACAATTCTTCACGTCGACAGGCTCCAAATAATCCAAAAATAGTTGCAACCTCAACCATCAAGTATTTTTCATCCGTTGCCTCATTTATAAACTCTTTAACTTGTTCACGAGTGAGAATTTTCGATTTTTTGGGACGATATCCTTCACTTTTCCGTTTTAAATATGATATTACCTTAAAATATTTCCTAACATCCACATCATTTTTAATAAGGGCGCTTGACTTTACCATTAAAAATTTGCTCCACAAAGTTGATGAACTCTATATTTTTGATTTTTCTTCTAAGTATGCCAGGAAAACAGGTTCACTGAAGTTCCCTTCTACATTTTTCAATTTACACCAGGCCAGGAAATTGTTATATGCAATATCGTACTGCTGAACAGATTTTTTAGGTAGGAGTTCCAGATTTGCTCTTCTTGCGGACACTTCAATATCCACAGGAACAACCAAATCGTCACTTTCAATAATAATTGGACTCTCGACAAACATATTAAGCAGTTGAAAACCCAAGACGAAAATTGGACAGGAACGAAAATCAAATTCCAGCGTCTTTTCTCATTTGTTAGTAATCATAACATTGGCAACGTTTGCCATTCACAACAACCTTTTGATTATTTGAATATTAAAATGCATTTTGAAGTTTATTGTCATTGCAAATTCGCCCATTTCATTATCAAAATAGGGCAGTTGTACAAAAAACATCGTATGGTATTTGTGTTAAAAGTGATTTTATTTTGTTTCACTCACAAAATAAAACGTCACTTTTAACACTGATATTATCATAAATAGCTATTTTCTTTGAATCTCAAAATAGCACATCTTATTGAAAAGCTTTTATATTCACCCTAAATAGAGCAGGCATTCAACCAAAATTCAATTAATTTTAAACAAAGTTGTCGTAGATATAGACAGAAAAGTGTTTCCCATGGATTTTCTAAGCCCTGTATCTTTCAAACGCAGTCTAATTTTGAAAGGAGGTAGGTATAATAGAAAAGGATTTCGTTCATTCAGAATAATCTACACATGAAAGAATGTACAAATCCATCCTTCGTAGTAAAAAAATCTGAATTCATGGTCAAATTTTCAGTTTTGTTGAGTTTCTAGTTTCTGAATATAGAAAAATTACGAAATATAACAGAACGTTTGAGCACAGTAGTCAAATCAAATTAGTGCCAAGTCTCTTTGAACTAGACATTTTCAACTCCCGGTGTTTTATATTTTATTCAACTCTTAAACAAACCATTTATATTGCCAAATCTGGATTTTCAGACTTTGGTTACAAAAAGAAAGATGAATTTTTGATGAAATTACTTCAAGAAGCCACACTTGAATAATTTCATAGAAATTTAATATAACATTCGTTAATTCAGTGTCGATTTTTAGATTGTTTCGAAGACCAAAGTTGCCACATGTTCCAAAGGAGATACTGATGTGTTTACCAAACATTGAGCAGTCCTAGAACTCTCAACGAAATCTGTAAACCCAACCAGGTCATTCCAAATTCCTCAGTCGGTAAAACAACTCAAAAAAAGTCCTAATTCTACCAGAATCTGACCTCTACTCACCGAAAACACTGACTCTCCACACCCTCTCAGCACGCCCCTAAATAAACCCGACACAAAAACGTCCTTGACACCTGACAAACACGATTCGAACGGAATGGCACCCCTGTACGCGTTTTCACCCGCGCTAGTCTTCGCTGACTGAGCGACGCCGACCGTCGGGACGCTGTATATGGACCAGGACGACGTAGGGACCGTGCGCAGGGATTTTGGGAAACGGGACTCGGCAGTCCTTTACATTTGTGCCCTTAAAGTCGTTTAGGGGTTGGCAGGGGAGGAAAACTTTGTTTTCTGGACTTGGGGGATGTGATGGGGATTTGGTGACCGATTGGGAGGTTTTTTGGACACGCTATGTATACCAGGAGTTGGTCGAATTTGTGGCTTTTCACATTTGGATTGAATTTTTTTCAATTCTAGTTCTGTTTAATTTTCTAGTTCGTTCAAAACTACTTCTTCGATTAGTTTGGCTGAATTAACTTGTCAAGAAGAACCCAATTTCTTCAAGAAATAATTATACAGGGTGTATCGCAAAATAAAAGCGAAGTTTTCACAAAATCGTGTGACCCATTAATGAGAAAATACGTTCTATACTTGTTGCAAATAGGCGGAGGCGCCAGTACTTTTTTTTCATGTGCTAAGAAAATCGAAGTTTACATCCAGGGTGTGGCGAAACGAAAGGATAATATGTTAATTGTGGATAGAGGACTCTTTGGTGATTCAGAAAAATTTCTTTTACGCCAGAAAATGTCCCTCGGTTTTTGAGATATTCGACTTTTATGAAATTTCTAAAAAAAAATCACACTCTGCCACTCTTTTTGGTGGCATGGCTCCAAATAAGGGGATTATTTTGTTCAAAAAAAAGATCAAGCTCGAATTTCATGCTTTGCTAGTTTTTTCCTGAGTTCAACCTTGTTCACTTGTGAGAATTTTCCATTTTTTGTGACGATATCCTTCACTTTTCCGTTTTAAATATGCTATCAACTAAAAATTTTTACTAAAATCCACACCTCTTTTAATAAGGGCGCTTGACTTTATCATTGAAAATTTGCTCCACAAAGTTGATGAACTCCATATATTTGATTTTTTTTCTAAGTATGCCAGGAAAACAGGTTCACTTCCACATTTTTTAATTTACACTAGGCCAGGAAATTGTTATATGCTGAACAGATTTTTTAGGTAGGAGTTCCAGATTTGGTCTTATTGCAGACTCTTCAATATCCACAGGAACAACCAAATCGTCACTTTTATTAATAATTGGACTCTCGACAAACATATTAAGCAGTTAAAAACCCAAGACGAAAATTGGACAGGAACGAAATTCAAATGACAGCGTCTTTTCTCATTTGTTAGTAATCATAACGTTGGCAACGTTTGCCATTCACAACAACCTTTTGATTATTTGAATATTAAAATGCATTTTGAAGTTTATTGTCATTGCAAATTCGCCCATTTCATTATCAAAATAGGGCAGTTGTACAAAAAACATTGTATGGTATTTGTGTTGAAAGTGATTTTATTTTGTTCGTGAAATTGTTCAATTCGCTCCGCTCATTTCACAAACTTTTTCACTCACAAAATAAAACGTCACTTTTAACACTAATATCATAAATAACTATTACTTTCTGTATATCGAAAACTAATCATCCCTTTCCCTTCGTGCCTCAAATGCAGGAAAATCCTGTATAATTCTGAGACGCAAACTTCACCTTTTCCACTGTATTCATCTCCAGAGTACCATCGCAATCTATTCTCATGATTCTGGACTCTCGCAGCGCCTCCCTTAAAAAATTTATTCATCCCTAAATCCCCACAGATTAATAACGCAAATTGAGAAATATGGCCGTTGAAATTCGCCGTTTACCCAGGGGTGCTCACGTAATGAACAGATGTTCCAGATTTTCGCCTATTTGTTTTCGTATCCGAGAGATGGTAATTAGGAGGGGACACCGTGTATGAATGGAAGTGATACATACACGGGAAGTTTCGATGTTGGTGCTTGTTTTGGTGGACAGAACATCGGATAACTATTCTTGATGAAGTCACTGGGGATAACTAGGTAACTAGAGTAGTTACAGAGTCAGGTTACGGATATTCATCGAGATGAATAGGTGACACCCTGTACAACCTACTTTGCAACACTAACTTCCTCTCTCCCCTCAAATGAAACATCCTCTGTAAGAACTTCATTATCGTATACCGAGATCCACCGAAAAGTTCATTGTTAGTCCAAATTCTTCTAAGCGAGAACTCAATCCCAATTTTTTTTTGGCATGGCGGAACGATGCGGACTTTTGCTCGTTCTTTAATCCCCTTTCTCCCCACCTCTCCCCCCCAATCAGACCGAAAGGTCCGCGTCGTCGTTTTAATCCCTCCAAATTAAATTTGTCCGTTCTAGGGTTGCGATTCTGTGTTTTGTCGCGTCGTTTTTTCCATTTTTTACACGTTTTTGGCGGAAAGCCGAAGCAGGCGTTGCTTCGAATATTCATTTTCATTTCGGGAAAACGACTCTGTGTCGCAGGAAAATTAGTTATTCCGGAGGACGGCAACGTACACTGGGACATTTTAATATTCCAGAATGTTTCTATGTGGTAGGGATGTCAAACGTTGTGTTCTGAGATCTTTTTTTTTTATTGAAACATACAAGTGCGAAATAAATGACATTCTATGGTTGTCGATGTACCGTCGTAGAGTTTGCACCTGTCAAAAATTTGACTTTTTGTCCCTACCGATAGCCTCTTTTGCTTTTAAATGCGAATTTACCTTAAATTTTAATCTACCTATTCTGCTTATCTATTTAATTGGTAGATCTATAGGAAATGTCAATTTTCGTATTTCCTAACATTCACAGAAAATGACAAGATACAATA
This sequence comes from Adalia decempunctata, assembly GCA_951802165.1. NCBI lineage: Eukaryota > Metazoa > Arthropoda > Insecta > Coleoptera > Coccinellidae > Adalia > Adalia decempunctata. The sequence goes on from OX637702.1 coordinate 789,982, forward strand.
TGAAAGTCACTAGGACCTATAATTTGAATTTTTTCATTGAATTTCACGAAATTTGAGTGAAATAGAGAAAATATCGTCTAATACTCGTTGCAGAATGCAATTCCAACACTCATGCGTTCGAAATAGGAGCCCATTCTGCAACTAGTTTTAGAATATACTATTATGCACTCTAAATTCCCCATGATAAAATGCCATCTCTCCCAAATATTTCCAAGAGTGCTCTTTACAAGATTTAGGTACACACAAGAGGCACCAGAAAATCGCCATTTCACTAACTCACATTCATAACACTTCAATATCCCAAAAAAGACGTTTATTTACACACAGGGTGTGTCTCCTGACGCTTCTGCGGTGGTCCCCTTTAAAAATTTAGATTCCTGGAATAATTCATGCGTACATGCAGTAACTTTCATGGCAACACATACGTGACCCCAAAACGGTGAATGCGGCACTGGGTCCATTGTAAATTTCTCCCACTGCATAACTTTGGGCGAAATACAGCCTCTCTTTAAAAAATTGATGAGCCAGGGGAAGAGGAAAAGGATACGCAGCGATAGGATGAAATTTACTAGCTTTTCGGTGTGTATATTCAGCTGTACTTGCTGCACTGCCTCTTAGAATATTTCACTGAGATATATGCTCAATTTGTGCAATCTACATCTACAAAAATCTGTCAAAATCCCTTCAACAATCGAAATGTAGCATCTTCATCTTAAACATACAGTTTCAGCTGCTGACGAAACGGTGAAATGTTCCTGAGACCTTAACCTGTTCAGACAAGACTCCCCGAATATATCACAGGGGTGGTTTCATCCCCTAAGGCCAACTGCGTTAGGTAAACTTATTGAGAACGGAAACGCTAAGATGGCAACTGTCAAATTCCGGGTAAATGGCATCAAGAAGACGTCAGAGCCCGGAGCAAGTGAATTACCGGATCCGGTCTTAAGGGGGGGGCTGGATAGGGGATGACAAGGGGTGCTGTCTGGATTTGAGGATGTTGAGTTTTATATAGGCTGGAAATTGACCAATTATTTGAGAATATTACATATAAATCGGTACGAAATTGAATAAATTGAACACATGAACTACGAGGATGTATTGATATCTAGTTACCCTAGACCAGTTCAAGGCATAAACAAAATATTGCGATACCATATCAACGAACAATAACTTATCAGAAGTGTCAGTGTAGAGTTCGACGTCAAAAAAGTAAACCAGAGTTACGCAATGAATTAAAAAAAAGATGTCCACCGAAATTGTAAAAATCGAAAAATCGGAGTATCGAGCCATCATCAAGTAGCTGTATTTAAAAGGGTTAAGAGGTAAGCAGATTTACGAAAATATGCTTAATACCCTTGGTGATCAATGTCCTTCGTATGCGACTGTGACAAATTGGACTGCAAGCTTCAAAAGTGGTAAATTTTCCATTGAAGATCGGGAAGGCCAGTTTCTGTGTCAGTTCCCGAAAATATCGATGCAGTTCATGACATGATTTTATCAGACCGTCGAATTGGGCTAAAACGGATATCTGAAGCACTGAAGATTTTATTCGAACGCGATCATCATATAGTTCACGCCAATTTGGAAATGAGAAAAATTTCTGCAAAATGGATCCCCAAATGTTTGAATGTTGACCAGAAGCGTGCGAGGGTAGAAGCATCGCGTTCGATCTATGCTCGATTTGAAAACGATGTAAACTTCTTAAACCGAATTGTTACCATGGATGAGACTTGGGTACATTTCTACGATCCAGAAACAAAGCAACAATCGGTGGAATGGGGACACTCTGGTTCTCCAAGACCTAAGAACTTTCGTGTCCAAAAATCTGCTGCAAAAGTTCTTGCTTCAGTTTTTTTAGAATGCCATGGAGTAATCATGATTGATTTTTTGTATAAGGGTAGAACAATAACTGGAGATTACTATTCGACATTACTGAACACTCTACGGAAAAAAAATTGAAGAGAAAAGACGCGGAAAGCTATCCAAAGGTATTTTGTTTTTACAGGACAACGCCCCAGTACACAAATCTCATGTTGCCATGCAAAAAATTCGTGACTTAAGGTAAGAATTATTAGAACACCCCCTTTATTCACCAGATTTGGCCTCGTCCGATTATCATCTCTTTTCTCAACTGAAAAAAATTTTAAAATGTCGTAAATTTTCATTCAACGAGGAGGTAATATAAGCTGTGGAGGACTGGTTTCCAGAGCCAGAAGAAACATTTTTTTGAAAGGTCCAGAGACGTTGCAGGTTCGCTGTAATAAATGTATTCAATTAAGAGGAGAATATGTTGAGTTATAAAATATTTTGACATTGAAATTTTGTTTGGTTCTATAGTAGGCTAAGAATTTTTCAATATATCCTCGTTTGAACGGAAATATTGAAAAATTCCAAACGTTTTATCTCAATAATCAAGGTTAATTTTTTCTGTGACCTCTTACAGAACACATTAACTATGAAATGAATAAAAATTCAATCGAATTCGATTTTATTATCCCGTATGAAATTTATCACGATAAAACACCGAGTTGGCTCTTTTCTATCAATTTTTTTCGGCCTGATGGTCCTGAGTTTGATTAATGGGGTCCTTTGAGGTCGGTTTTTCCAGCAGAGACCTTAATCTGTCAAATACTGGCTTCCCAAATAAATATGTATGAAACAAAAACGATGATATGGAAAAAAAAGTGAGTTATGAAGGATATTGAGAATAAGGGAGATAATAGGGTGAAAATGAGGGTAGGGCATGGGGGAAAATCACCATTAGCTCTGTATAAATTTTCGTACAGGGTGATGATCAATCAGGCGGCATTTTGTGGGAGCATTTTAATGAAATTCCACCAGAAAATTGGGTTCAACTCGAATTAGACTAGTCTTACAAACCAAACAAAAAAGTTTTTTTGTACAACTGCCATTAAAAGTAACACTTTCAATGACAGCAAACAATGTTAAAATTGATTGTTTACGTGGAAGCGTGTTAAAAATATTTTTAAAATTAGTGTTAAAAATATTTTCTTATGATGAAATCAGATGAAACAAATTCAGCAATTGCAAATTTTTATTATCAAAATTCAACAATCATTACTTATAAACATTAATATTAATCGTAAAACTAGAACAATTACTAACATTAATGCCCTGTGACGTTAGGGAGCTTCGCAACACATTATTAGAATCCTCAGCACCATCAGTACTTGTAGAAACCGGAAGTACAATATTGGATGATGATGATCCAAAATCTGTTGAGGCTGGGAGAATTTTTTCAGCAATGACATTTCTATATGCAATGGAATGATCAACATAGTCCTTGGCTACCGTCATAGACTTCCATCCACCATGGTTTTTTTATATCCGTAATATTTGCTCCTGATTCTGCTAGCCATGAAGCGGAGGATCTTCGAAAACAGTGTCCTGCAATTGCTTTGGTTCTGGCAGTTTGAGGAATTCGGCAACAATAGATGAAATTTTCCCAAATGTATTGATACCAACTGGATTGGCAGTGCATTTATTATTCATGTATTTCAGAAAAAAACGAATATGTTTGATGACAGAAGAGCGCAGTGCAAAGAACTTATGAAAAAAGTCAACATACTTCCCAATAATACTGAAAGAACGACTGACTTTCGTTTTTGTGTTTGGAAGTTGTATAACCAATGATTTAGTTGTTATTTTGATGTCTTTCACTGATAAATTACACAATTCTTCACGCCGACAGGCTCCAAATAATCCGAAAATAGTTGCAACCTCAACCATGAAGTATTTCTCATCTGGTGCCTCATTTACAAACTTCTCAACTTGTTTACGAGTGAGAATTTTCGATTTTTTGGGACGATATCCTTCACTTTTCCGTTTTAAATATGCTATTACCTTAAAATATTTACTAACATCCACACCATTTTCAATAAAGGCGCTTGACTTTATCATTGAAAATTTGCTCCACAAAGTTGATGAACTCCATATTTTTGATTTTTTCTTCTAAGTTTGCCAGGAAAACAGGATCACTGAAGTTCCCTTCTACATTTTTCAATTTACACCAGGCCAGGAAATTGTTATATGCAATATCGTACTGCTGAACAGATTTTTTAGGTAGGAGTTCCAGATTTGCTCTTCTTGCAGACTCTTCAATATCCACAGGAACAACCAAATCGTCACTTTTATTAATAATTGGACTCTCGACAAACATATTAAGCAGTTAAAAACCAAAGATGAAAATTGGACAGGAACGAAATTCAAATGACAGCGTCTTTCCTCATTTGTTAGTAATCATAACTTTGGCGACGTTTGCCATTCACAACAACCTTTTGATTATTTGAATATTAAAATGCATTTTTAAGTTTATTGTCATTGCAAATTCGCCCATTTCCTTATCAAAATAGGGCAGTTGTACAAAAAACATTGTATGGTATTTGTGAAGAAAGTGATTTTATTTTGTTCGTGAAATGTTTCAATTCGCTCGGCTCATTTCACAAACTTTTTCACTCACAAAATAAAACGTCACTTTTAACACTCATATCATAAATAACTATTCATTTTGAGCGCTGGTTCCACTTGAACAAGGTCCATATCATTCCTTCAAGACGTCTACGATGTTCCTACAGAAATTCTGGACACGCTAAAGGATCTCGACATCGTTTTCCTTCGCCCAGACATTCTTTTCGATTCTCTTTTCCCTTTCAACAATAATCGCCTCTAGGGCCTGTCTGACGATTTATGAATTCTCTAAAAAGCCCTTGATTAATACAAGATCGGACTGGGTTCCCAGAGGCGTGAAAGACAAAGGATGCTGACTCTATTAAGGACCCTCGTCACGTCTTTTCACGTCTGAAAGAGGCATAAGAACGGACCTAACAATAAATGATGTTAAGACGTCAGAGTGTGCCGGTTTTACAAATATTTCCAGACGCTTCTGAGTTTCTCTTCATTTGGCACTGTCGAGAAACAATTTATGACAGGTGCAAATATTGGATCAGAAATTTTATTTCTCTTTAGAAGGAACATTTAACTTAGAAACCGTGAAATGATGAGAATTCTTACACAATTGTTTGTTTTTTCCTCCTAAAGAACACATTTTCCTTTAAATGTTCAGGATATTGATTCAGTTTGAGTTTCTCTTCAGAAAAATACATTTTCTATTGTAAAATGTATATTCGAAGTTTTTAAATTAAGATTTGAAAGAAATTATTGAACTAGCTTGAAAGTGAATCAGGAGACGTTTCTTTAATCGTTATATTTTCAGATAATTTAAAAAAATGAGATAATATAAATATAAAAGTGCGAAGATATCAATATCCTCATCTTTTGTCGAGCAGTTTATCTGAGAAAAATCTCACGATTTAAAAACCCTGTAGCAAAAGTCCCTGGAACCATCCTTCAAATAAACGGAACGAAGAAGATTGGATAGAAAAAAAGGAGTTGAAACTTGAAGTGAATTTGCGAAAAAAACAGAATTGTCATTAACTTTTAAATGTTTTAATCGCTTTTCGCAATCAAAGCTATTGCGAGGAAAGTCTTTTTTATTCCTGAGTAATTACATGCTCGATGTAGAAGACCGTCTTGAATATTGAATTCGAGGTGGAAGTTTTAGAAGAACAGGAAAAGTGTGATTATTCGAACTCGAAATTTGTTTTAATTCCATTCCATTTATTTTGCTCAGCTGAAAATAAAATTGATCTCCTAACGCATTTCAACAGTATTCCTATTAAATCGATAATAGTTAAGTTCTCTCACGACCTACTGGTTATTGTCTTTCGAACAACAATATTTAGATCAATAGTGAATATGATAGAAGGATCAGAAGTTCAGACAGTTTTGAATTTCTAACTTACGAGTATATATTGAAAAATTCTTAGCCTACTAAAGAACCAAACAAAATTTCAAGGTCAAAATATTTTATTACTCAACATATTCTCCTTTTAATTGCGTATATTTATTACAGCGAACCTGCAACGTCTCTAGACCTTTCAAAAGAAAAATGTTTCTTCTTGCTCTGCAAACCATTCCTCCACAGCTTTTATTACCTCCTCGTTGGAAGAAAATTTACGATCTTTCAAACTTTTTTTCAGTTGAGGAAAGAGATGATAGTCGGACGGAGCCAAATCTGGTGAATAAGGGGGGTGTTCTAGTAATTTTAACCCCAAATCACGAATTTTTTGCATGGCAATATGAGATTTGTGTACTGGGGCGTTGTCCTGTAAAAATAAAATAACTTTGGATAGCTTTCCGCGTCTTTTCTCTTCAATTTTTTCCCGTAGAGTGGTCAGTAATGTCGAATAGTAATCCCTAGTTATTGTTCTACCCTTATCCAAAAAATCAACCATGATTACTCCATGGCAATCCCAAAAAACTGAAGCAAGAACTTTTCCAGCAGATTTTTGGACACGAAACTTCTTAGGTCTTGGAGAACCAGAGTGCCGCCATTCCATCGATTGTTCCTTTGTTTCTGGATCGTAGAAATGTACCCAAGTCTCATCCATAGTAACAATTCGGTTCAAGAAGTCTACATCGTTTTCAAATCGAGCACAGATCGAACGCGATGCTTCTTCCCTTGCACGCTTTTGGTCAGCATTCAAACATTTGTGGATCCATTTTGCAGCAATTTTTCTCATGTCCAAATTGACGTGAACTATATGATGAAAGCGTTTATATGAAATCTTCAGTGCTTTAGATATCCGTTTCAGCCCAATTCGACGGTCTGATAAAATCCTGTCATGAACTGCATCGATATTTTCGGGGACTGGCACAGAAACTGGCCTTCCCGATCGGTCATCATCTTCAATGGAAAATTTACCTCTTTTGAAGCTTGCAGTCCAATTTTTCACGGTCGCATACGAAGGACATTGATCACCAAGGGTATTAACCATATTTTCGTAAATGTGCTCACCTCTTAACCCTTTTAAGTACAGGTACTTGATGATGGCTCGATACTCCAATTTTTCGATTTTTTTCAATTTCGGTGGACATCTTTTTTTAATTCATTGCGTAACTCTGGTTTACTTTTTTGACGTCGAACTCAACACTGACACTTCCAATAAGTTATTGTTCGTTGATATGGTATCGCAATATTTTGTTTATGCATGGAACTGGTCTAGGCTAACTAGATATCGATAGATATCCTCGTACATTGAACGCCCACCTTAACTCAGATCTTCAGAGTATATGGTGTTCTTAGCCCCCAAAATGGCTATTACGAAAGGTCCTTAAGGATCAAACATGACTCCCATTCCATTTTACAGTAACGTTATACTTGTACGGATATCCCATAAATCCTTCTCCTCACAAACCCCTTCAACTTTAGTTTCCGATGAAATATCCCGCAAAATGGTAAAATGGCGGCCGCCATAATAATGTCCAAGCCATATTTCAAGTCCAACATTAGTAACTTGGTTGACGTGAGAACAGTTGCGTCCAATGTTGTTTGTAGGTCGTAAATTGCAGAGGGGGGCTAGCAGGAATAACAACTTTTGGAACTTTACAGCACATCGTGCTTCCACTGCGAAAGTTATTTTTCCAAGCGCGGTAAAAAACATCAGAACGAAATGTGTTTATGAAGGGTGTGAGGGGTGGTTAGGAAAGGGGGGTAGAGAAGTTACTGGTCCACACTTTTCTAGATTGAAAAAGGAAAAAACTTGCCAAACTTAAAGGTTATAGATATGATCATACTTTCATCAATCTGACTCCAGTTGTTGTATTTTTTTTTTCAATATCTATTCAGTCCGGGTTAAAATATTATCAAGTATCCACGAAAATGATTTTTACTCGACATATACAGTGTGGGCCACGTCCAATTCACCCTGGGTCTTTACTCTGAGCAAATGAATCGTTCCAATGTAACAACTTCCAAAATAAAGAATAAGGAAAGATATAATAAGCTTAAAGACATTTATTTCGTATCAAACCATAACAATTATGATTTACACAGGATCATTAACAAATCAACAACAATACCAACAATTCGACAGTATACACTCGATTTTCTATGGAGGACAATGTATGGCACAAGTTCCTAAATGTTGTCCAATCCTGTATGCTCAAACATAGCGCACACGCTGATTGGAATTCCATTCAACTCACTGTAATGCTTGAAATGTTTCTGTAGAGTCTTCATATCCAAGTGTCTCAAAATGCCTTCCAGACAAGGGTGAGGCAAGGGCAACTGAAGAGTTTTCTCCAAAATAGGCAAGCAACGAATGGCAAACATTCGTCTTTTGTGGCCTAACTCCATCTTCTTCTTCACCATGTCATCCAGGATCTTGCAAGTGACGATCTGGCAGTCTAGAGCAGCCTTCATGAGTTTCCAGTTGGAGAAGAGAGTGGAAACTTCATCGATAGAACCTTTGGCTATGTCCCACAAGGTTGTGGCTGTGTCTCCAAGATTTATAGTCTTCATTAACTGGATCCCTTTCACCATCTCATCCACGAATGTTCTCCATTTTGGTTGTGACAGGAAGATCAAAGTGAAATTTTTGACACTTGGACAGTCTAATCTTACACCTTTGGCCGTCTTCACCAAGATATGCATGTAGATCACCTCCACAGCATGTTCGTTGCCGCTCAAACGATTGTCTATCAGATGACTAAGAGCAGTATAGTTCCAAATGTCGAAAGCAAGGAGATCTGCACCTTCCATGAGTAGAAGATTCATAACGCTGGCTGAACTCTGAGACCACGAGCACATCGATATCAATGGTGTGATACCCACTTTATTCCTGATATTTACATCGGGTTTAAATTGCAACAGCAACTCCAAACTTTCTGGATTGTTAACAGCGTGGAGAACAGAACAACCCTCTCTGTTAGTATCGTCTACATTGGCTCCTTTGTCAAGCAACAATTTGAGGATTTCTGGGTTGTTTGCAGCTAAGTAGAGGAGAGAGTTGCCATTTCGATCTCTGGCATTCGCATTCGCTCCCTTGTCCAGCAATAATTTGATTATTGTTAGGTTGTCCCTCCTGATTGCCAAAAGGAGAGATGAATCAAGATGATCTATTTGAAGATCTTCAAGTTCCTTAATGACGTTTGGAAGGTTTAGATGCACCAAGAAGTGGAGAAAGCTTCCGTGAAATTGAAACAGGTAGTTCTTGTCCTTCAGGTAGCTTGTGAGGACTCTAGTTGACTCAATATCTGCAAAAATTGATATTATGATCACTCATATTCAATTTATCTTATTCTGTTTGTGTCCTTCATTTGAAATTTAAAGTTTTCTAGCCATAATTATTCTCTAGAAAGGTTTCTTACTGAGATTATAATCAATCCAATAAAAAAACAAACTTTTATGATAATAAGACTGTTAAAAAAAGGTGTCTAGAGACTTTTTGTATAGAATGAATTGCTATTTTAGGAAAAATCAATTAGACAGGTCTGTATCAAAAATTTCTTGAATTTTGTGTATCATCAAAATACAAAATTGATGGGAAGTATAGTTTCAATCAAATATTTTCTTATAATACTATCTATAATTGAAATAACTCACCTCCTGCTTGGAATATAGCATGTGCTATAGTCATTCGATTTCCATAGCTCAACTGCATCAAAAAGTTAGTCTCCTTTTCTATAGCTATTTCAATCAGTCTTCCAAAATGTAAGTTGTTCTCAACCATCAAAGACATCAAACTCTTGCCACTGTCGTTGACTGCGTTCAAATTTATATCAGAACTCTTCACGATATTCTCGATCTCCAAACGATTCTTCTTTTTTTTCAAAATCTGACTGAATATTTCGTCAGGATTAAAATTCACTAACTGATTGGTAGATTCGCAAATGTTGATACTTTCCATAGCGAATAGATTTTTTAAGAACTCTAGATACGACTACTACAAAATTCTGAATATAACTGACCATCTCAAAATTTGCAGCAATGTTTAGGGGTACATTTCTATACCTGGATAGTACTGTAAGTCATTAGGGTACTTTAAATCACATTGTCAAATTTCAGACCAACAAATTCTTCGGATGCAGATTAAAAGGATTATTTTTTATTGCTTTAAACGCTCATAAAAGTAATTGTTTCCTTGAATCCTTCATCTATTGTGCTTTTTTCTTTTTCATGAATATATTGAGGTTTCTATTTAAACTCTATTTGAAATATTGCTGCTTGATCTTACCAATAATGGCTCAGACACCGAGGGCTGTACTATAATGGGTAAATAATTACTGTAGGTCGTTAAAACCTCTGGTAGATTGTCAGAGTAATTGATTATGTTAATTTTCATTCTAAGATTTGCAAACGGTGCAAAATATAGTGAAATTAAGAGAGTTTTCTTGATAATTTCTGTATTTAAATGAAGAAATAAATATTCATGCTACATGTGAAATTTTGTACAGATCGCTTGAACACCATATACAGGGTGAGTCTTCAACTTGTACATATATTTTAAAAGTTACAGGGTAGGCGACTCATCAATACACGCTAAAACACCATAAAACCACTTTAAAAAGATAAACGGTTCATATTTTCGAAAGAATCAATCATTCAAGAAACTAAAAGTATTCCTATTTTTTTCAATAAAACGCGTCGTTTTCGAGTTATTTCCAATTTTACCCGGAGAAATTTGACGAAAAAATCATTAATTCAAGAATAATCTGAATGCGTCTCTGAATGAAATATCATCGAATATTATTCCTTCTCTGGTCTTTAAACGAGTTTACAATGTTGTCACAATATTTATCAACTTTGTAGAGATATTTTAATAATAAAATCCCACAAATGTGGGAGATGAAATTGAACACCAAGGAGGATTTAATACGCACAGTTTCTGTTGAAAATTCATAGTTACCGGTCCATATTGAAGTTAAATGTCGATGAAATACAAAATTCGGATATGAATGATGAATCTCGATACAAACTACTTATTGAATTGAAATTAATAAAAAATAATACGATACCTGATAATCTGTGGCGATGTTTCTATCTAAACAACATCCTCTTGGAATTTTATAAACTCGACACGGTTGAAATTATATTAATTCACTTCACATAATAATCAGTAATCACATTAGAACAATAAGTCAATGAATGTATTCAGATTATTCAGAACTTCACATAATGTTTACAGTTTGTTCAGAGACTCTGGTTTGTTATTGTTTAACGTTGGCCCCCACACAACCATACTTCGGTTTTCGCTCTACGCATGCGTGGTAAAATTTGGCGGCAAAGTCGATTTATGATGGAAACGGCAGAATTCATAGATATTCATACCACGGTACACAAATGTATCGTGATTTATACTATGTTTCGTAAAAAATCCTTAACCTCAATGAAAATATCAGCAAGCTGACAACATCTTCTTGAAATTTCTGTGCAAAAATTCACAGAATCGATACAAATTAGATTAGGTTAGGTTGTTTAATAATAAATCTGAATGAAAAGTGTTTCTTCATGATATTGTTTGGGAATTTCGAGGAAAATATGAACAAGTTATTAGTGTTTACAAACTAATCTGCAGAAAAATCGAAGATGGAACTCATTTTGGTGGAATAAATATGAATTTTTAGTTGCAGATATAATCCGATGAAACTATCTGTTTTTGTTGAAATTATCGTGTTTGCAACATTTTTATTCCAACAAGGTTAGTACTCAACTACATGAGTATTCCCGAAATTGGGCCTAAATGTATAAACTCAATTTCTATCGAGAAATATGAACTTTGAATCAATTCCACAGTATCATTTCAGGGACGTATTCAGCACTATTTTTTTTCAAATGGCTATATCTTTTTAACAGAGCCGAATTCGGAAAAATGGAAAATGAAAGAAAGGTTTCTTTTGGCCTCAAGAATCTTCAGTTAAAATATATGTACAAGTCAAAGACTCACCCTGTATATAAAATGCTTGCGAATTATCGACAAAGAAAAACCAGAAATGTCTGTAACTAATTCGGGATCTAAGACTATTTCTTCGACAGCTACTGTCGAAAAAAATTGGATAGCTTTTGTCCAATGTTTTTGACAGCTGCTGTCAAATGTATTTTGACAACTGCCAAGAATTTCTTCAAGATAGATGCTTGAATGCAAATTTACCCACAAAATGGATATTTTTATCTCATTTCATTTCTATCGACAATATTTCTTGAATTGAAAACCACTCTGTGAAGCTTTTCACGTAGATATTTGTGTAGTTGACCTTGTTCCCTACTTTCCAATTCCCATATTCCGAACCTACCTCTAATTCATCATCTTTCCTGCGTCGAAACGGTGAACCAAAAGGAAGCTTTTTCTGCTTCCCAGACTCGCGCCATATATTTGCGATTTTGCCCCATCGCACTTAAAGGGATTCCGGGCACCATAAAGCCCAACTTTCACGCTTCCAGCCCGTTCTAGGAGCTTTATACCGACGATAAAAGAGGTACAGGGAAAATGGTTTCATTTAAATGCAAATGACCTATTAAAATCTGACGATTCCCCCATAGTTCAGACAATAAGTCATTGGAGGAGAGAGTACGCCACTGTTTGGGATGCAAATACGGGGCGAGAGACGCTAAGGGATGGTGATTGATTGAATTTATTACTGCGCTTCTGGTATTGACTTCGGTGAGAGTCATTTTTTGAATTCTCCCGAAGGAATCTGTACAAGAACACAAGGAACTAATGTAAAGACTGTAGATAGATAGATAGATAGTGTACGAATCATCTTTTATATGCCCATTGCCCTTTTTCGATGCACGCTGCTTCACCAGACAGTGTCAGTTCTAGGTATAACTTTGGTATATAAATTCTGGGACACTACAGTCGCCCCTGTGCATATTTGGTAGAAACTGCAAAAGCAGGCCAAATATTCCCTTCAGAATGTGAGGACATCTTCATGAACCCTTTCCCTGTACTATTTTTGTCTTGTGGGCCATATTTCATGGCTGTGAATAGATACATGAACCACAGAGATAGCAAGCCACGTGGCGATCTGTTAACACTCAGCCGAACGCGAACAAACCGAACGTCATCCGTCAGAAACGTCACGTTCGCAATTCTGCGATCTCGCAGAACTCCGAATATAATCGGGACGTCATAAAGGACAGGAACATAGAGACCGCGTCGTTCCCGCGCGATATATCCGTCCACGTCATCAAGCGGACACGGAATTCGGTAGAACGGACCGTAAAATGCGCATAGAAGAGAGATAACTCAGCGAAAACAATGTGCCTCGGTTCGCTTTGATCGCGTTATCCTTCCGCAAATCTATAAAGGGCGTCGAGAAGCGGCAAAAGACCGCTGACAGATAAGGGCAGTCGGCCGTGAAACGATTAGTGACCTTGCCGGGTCGTGTTGACACCCCATTCGGGTTATTGATGTGTTTGCGGTCGAGGGAAACGATGTGGAGGAGATTCCAGCGAGAAAATGCCTGGGAGAAGGATGTGAACTCTCAGAATATCTCTTGTAACAAGTAATTTTCCTTCTCAAACGCTCATACTGTTCGAAAATTCCTCTTCTCTTATCCTCGAACCTATTTGGGAGGATTAGTGAGGAGATTTGTCACAATTTCGATCTAATTGGTTTATAATCCTCGAACGCATAACTTCTAGGATCGCGGGGGGCTAAGTAGAAAATCCGGAGTGATCAGGATGATAATTCGAAAGCCCTAAAGACCTTGCGGATTGTATATTGAAATTGGGTAGTTTAGGATTAATACAGCTCGCCTGTTGTTGAATTATTCATGACTAGTTAGCGAGATTCAGCGTCTGACACAATTTAGGGACATCCTGAATCGTTTAGAGACGTCTAACGTATTTTATTCATGTCATAACATCGTCTATATCTCAGTGAATACAAATCTTCGTTATAAACCCTTGACAAGCGATGTCAATGCAGAAAAATAATCACGTACTTCAGTCTGCCCCACTCTGCCTAACTCTGTGCTTCTCTGTGCCACTCTCTGTCTCTCTATGCCTCTCTCTACCACTCTCTGAACAACTCTCCGACTCTCTGCGCCTCTTTCTGCCTGTCTCTGCCACTTTCTGCCTAACTCTACCACTCTGTGCCACTCTCTGAATTTATCTGCCGCACTCTGTACAACTCTCTGGCTCCTTATGTCTCTATCAGCTTTTCTCTGTCTCTTTTCGCCTCTTTCGGCTTCTCTTTGCCCAACTCTGCCTCTCTGTGCCACTTTCTGCCACTCTGTGCCACCCTCTGCTTTTCTTTGCTTCTCTCTGTACAACACTCTGGCTCTCTATCTCTATCTCTTTCTTCCTCTCCCACTCTATGTCTCTCTCTGCCATTCTCTTTACAACTCTCTGTCTCTTTCTCTCTCTCTGCTCTGAATCTTGCCAAAAATGTCGTTTGAGAGTTTATGAAATGAGAAATCAAAAGAATGCATTACTTCTGCCTTTCTGTGCCACTCTCTACCCCCCTATCCCTCTCTCTGTCACTCTCTGTGAAACTCTCTGTCACTCCCCGCCTCTCTCTGCCTAACTCTGCCTTACTCTGCCTCTCTGTGCCACTCTCTGCTACTCTCTGATTCTCTCTGTACAACTCTTTGGCTCTCTATGCCTCTCTATGTCTTTTTCTGCCTCTCTCTATCTAACTCTGCCTCTCTCTGCTTAACTCTGCCTCACTGTGCCACTCTCTGCCACTCTGTACCACTCTCTGCTTCTCTTTGTACAACTATCTAGCTCTCTATGCCTCTCTCTGTCTCTCTCTCTGCTTCTCTCTGCCTCTCTCTGCCTAACTCTGCCTCTCTGTCTCACTATCTGCCACTCTCTACTTCTCTCTGTACAATTCTTTGGCTCTCTATGCCTCTTCGTGCCTTTCTCTGCCTCTTTCTGCCTCACTGTGCCACTCTCTTTCACTCTGTGCCTTTCTCTGATTGTTCTCTGCTTCTCTTTGTACAACTCTTTGGCTCTCTATGCTTCTCTGTGTCTTTCTCTGCCTCTCTGTGTCTTTCTCTACCTCTCTCTGCCTAACTCTGCCTCACTGTGCCACTCTCTGCCACTCTATGACACTCTCTGCTTCTTCTCTACTTCTCTCTGTACAACTCTTTTGTTCTCTCTGCTTCTCTATGCCTCTTTCTGCCTGACTCTACCTCTCTCGGCCTAACTCTGCCCTGTCTGTGCCACACTCTGACACTCTCTACTTCTCTCTGTACAACTTTATGGCTCTCTATGCCTCTCTGTGTCTTTTCTGCCTCTATCTGCCACTCTCTGCCTAACTCTGCCTCACTGTGCCACTCTCTGCCACTCTGTGCCACTCTCTGCTTGTCTCTGTCCAACTCAATGACTCTCTCTCTGCTTTTCTCTGTCCCTCTCTGCCTAACTCTGCCTCTCTGTGCCACTCTCTGTCTTTCGCTGCTTCTCTCTGTCTCTCTATGCCTCCCTGAAATGATAAATCGAAAGAATAAACGTCCAATCTTCTTATATTTTTCTTCAAATTATATTTAATCCATTTAAGAAATGTGAACTGTTTTCCTCGATAATTGAGAAACGTTTTTAGCGGTATCAATATTACATGGGCCACCCGCTATATCTCGTCTTCGTTTGATCCATAAAACGCTAAAACCGGAACCCATTAGATCGATTTCATTTCCTGCAAATCTCCGGGATACAAACACAGATGTCTCGGCGTTCACAAAACACCGAAACCAAAGAGATTTAAAGTCCGGGACGATTCTCTGTGAGTGGATTTTTATCGATGGTATCGAGCCGATCAACAATTTGTCCCGATCTCTATTTACATGAATCCTGCCGGAGGAAAGCCTGAATTATGTTTCGGCAGGTTAAAGGGGCGAATCGACTCCACGATTTGTTTCTCGAAACTCGATGAATACTCTGATTTCAAAACGCTTGTTCATATTGGACAAAAACTGTTTATCACTCTACATATTTCTGCCTCTCTAGGTGCTTCTCTATGTGCCACTCTCTGCCTCTCAGTATCTCTCTGCCTTTTTGTGTCCCCCTCGGCCTCTTCTGCCTCTCTGTACAACTTTCTGCCTCTCTATGCCATTCTGTGTAACTCCCTGTCTCTCAATACCTCTCTGTGCAACTGTCTTCTTCCCTGTGCCACTCTCTGCCTATCTGTAGAATTATCTGCCTCTCTCTGCCTCTCTATGCCTCTCTATGCCTCTCTGTTCCACTTTCTGTCACTCTGTGCCTTTCTGTATAACTCTCTGCATCTCTCTCTACCTTTCAGTGCCTCTCTCCACCTCTCCGTGCCTCTCCCTGCCTCTCTGTGCCTCTCTGTGCCACTCTCTGCCTCTCTGTGCCACTCTCTGCTCTCTGTCAAAACTGTCAGAACAGAGGCGCGTACTTTACGGCCCGATCCTGGCGCGTGTGCCCGCCTTTATCCCGGTCAATCCCGAAAATCCTGAATTATGTTCTGGCACGGCTACACAAACTGAACGTTCTCTTTCTTCGACCCCCCAATAATGGCCTCGGCGAACGGAGAGCGTTATTTCCCCATTTTATGGTCGTTCGGTTTGGATAAACGATTGTGTTTTTTCGTTTATAAATCGGGAATTTCGGGCCCGGGGAGAGGGGGGTTGTATCGTACGGATGATGTATTCTATGGACCCGACGGGGCATAGAAGAGTGTAAGTATCCACCCTCTATTATCTGCTGGATGTTAGCAACAAAAGAGAGAATGGAGAGACGGTGGAAGTTAATAGTTTTTCGGGAGATGATTGCTGGCAATTGGGTTTCGTTATTGGCTGTTATTATGGGGGTGAAATGGGGCGTGGAGGCTGCGAAATGTGAATGGCCATTTCCAGAATACAATGATAGCGTTACCAGGCATATTTCGATCGAAATGAAGTTTCTTTAACCATCCACAAAAAGTAGCATTACGAAAGCCAATGTTTGTGGACCACCCTGTGTATCGTCAGTGCCGATTTCATTGTCGCCATTCCAATTAGTTTATTGGTCGGAACCCAGTGGGGTATCATGGTTCGTTGGGGGAATTTGACAAACCACATACACCCAGGTTAGTTTTCCTGCAGTAGCGTTGAAAACATGGAAACTGGAAAACTGAGTGACTTCGTCATCGTTACCGTACGAACTCGGGAAATTGGAAAACCGATAATGTTGTTTCGGTGTGCGAGTTGGCAGTTTTAATTCGTCTATATGAGAGAGAGCAGAATGATGAAATGTTGATTTTGGTATTTTAATTTAGGGCTTTGTGATTAAAACTCATTTCGTGAATCGAGTTAAGGAAAGTTAGAGAGGGGGAGGGAGGAATTGATCCTCGGAGATACTTTGAGCAATACAGATCAACAATGTACACATATGAAGTGGATACGACCAAAACAGAGGGAGATATGACGTTTTGAATTATGAAAAAATGGCATTCCGCAGGTGAAAATCTAAACTATGATAGATAGCGACTTGAATTTGTTCTTATTAGATAGATCGTCCTCGAAAACCTACATTTTGATACCAAATATGTCCATATAGGCCTTCTTTGAGTCGACTTTTAATTGTTTTATTTTTTCCAAATTTCATTTTCGAGTTTTGTTCAGACGCTCAGAGCACTCAAAGTATAGGTGGTACTGATCAGTCTAATGGGTATTCTGCATGATTCGAATGGGTAGTAGATCGTCAAGATTGAAAAAGTACTCTGATTTCGCCAGGCAATTCTTGGTGATGACAAATATGGTGTTTTTGGGGGGTCTTACCCCTTACGTAATTTTCACCCAAAAAGTTGAGATTTTCTATATTGATTTTATTATGCTCAGAGATACTATAGACAATGCTGATCAACAATATACAAACAAAAAGTGGATAGGATCCCGAAAAGGGGAGTTATTACGATTTGAAATTTCGGATTTTTGAAAAAATGCCATTTGACAGGTGAAAATCTGAACTATGATAGATAGCCACTTCAATTTGTTCTTATTGGATAGATCGTCCTCGAAAACCTACATTTTGATACCAAATATGTCCATATAGGCCTTCTTTGAGTCGACTTTTAATTGTTTTATTTTTTCCAAATTTCATTTTCGAGTTTTGTTCAGACGCCCAGAGCACTCAAAGTATAGGTGTTACTGATCAGTCTAATGGGTATTCTGCATGATTCGAATGGGTAGTAGATCGTCAAGATTGAAAAAGGACTCTGATTCCGCCAGGGATTTCTTGGTGATGACAAATAGGGTGCTTTTGGGGGGTCTTACCCCTTACGTATTTTTCACCCAAAAAGTTGAGATTTTCAAAATCGATTGTATTATGCTCAGAGATACTACGTGCAATGCTTATTAATAATATTCAAATACAAAGTGAATACGATCACTTTCGTGCTACACTGTATCAAGAAATCCAAACGAATTTCCCTCTTTTTTGCTTTTTCCACATGTCCAACGTAGATAAAACATATTTACCCACATCTAACGTCATTAAGAAACTCAAACAAATCACATCTGAAACCCGAAAATGCATCCTTTTCAATTTCGAGATAAAAATATGTACGTTCAGTTCAAATTTGTATGAGCCAGTGTTAAGTTTGATGACAAACTAGTGAAAACGAGAATTTTACTGCAATTTCGTACTTGATTTCAGCTCACCATTAAAAAAAAATGTTGTGTTCTTGGCCTGTGTGGACCTTCTTGTTGACGGTGAGTGAATCAGGGTCTCGATAAGTTTGATCGAAAATTGGCTGGAATTGTATTCTTTCAAAAACATTCAATGAATCTCGAAAAGTTCCAACAGTCCTCATTTTTTCAAGACGCTTCTCTTGTAGATTGGTTTGACTCAAGCCTACACTCTTGATTCTGTAAGACTTTGGGATGACAGCCAGCTGATCTGTGGATATCCTGTCAAATCATTACCGAAGTAAGTAAAAAAAAAGTACTCAACTTAACGACTTTTTTGTGCCACATTTTTTTTCAAAATTCGAGCAAATTCGAAGAGATATAAATTTCAAATCGGAGCAGATTTTTAAAACTAAGCCACTCTTCGATCAAACAATGGTACAGGATGTCCCAAAAAATATTCGCATTCAAAATTGAAATACATAGACGATAGAAAAACAAATTTCAAGAAGAAAAGCAAACTACATGACAACAGAAAATTAAATTTTTAAATAGAGACATTGTCTTCTTAAACTTCGTTTTTCTAGAGACCGGTAGATGTGCTTAAAAATTACACAACCTTTGATAATCAAGAATTCACCCAATGTTGAAACTCTTGTTT
The DNA here is from genome assembly GCA_951802165.1 of Adalia decempunctata. NCBI lineage: Eukaryota > Metazoa > Arthropoda > Insecta > Coleoptera > Coccinellidae > Adalia > Adalia decempunctata. The sequence goes on from OX637702.1 coordinate 809,078, forward strand.
TCCAGGGATGTGGTGTTGGAGGACATGTTAAAAGAAAGCAATACAAAAACAAACAAAAATCAAAAGACGATGAAACAAAACCCGTTCAACCAAACCAGCCCGACAAGAAAAATTGTAATTTCTTACGAAGATTTCTTATGCTGCCTAAAAAATATATGGATAAGCGTAAAGAACAACAACCAGAAACAAAAGTGCCTGAAGCTCTTCCTGAAATGCGTAAAAGCTAACCAAGAACAAAAATGTATAATACCTTGGACCTACTACGTCAACTTGGCTGTGCACGATTTGAGAGTGGCCACCATGATGGTGGTCACCTGTGGTATTTTTTTCGTGACTTCTGTCGTTTTGGTGGAGAAATGTAAGGAATCAGGTTATGACTCTGTCTTGGACAGTCCCAGATAGAAAATTTTTTCGACTGATAATATTAAAATTTGTGTTGTGATTTAGTTAATGTTTTACTTGTGTTTGTATTTATCTTTCATTGAGTATCACTTGACATGAAGCATTCGAATTTTGATGATTAAAATTTAGAAATACAGAATTATAATTTATTGTAGGTTTCTTTCTTCAACACCAAAAGTTTTTTCCTTTGTCATTTAAGTATTAAAATATTTTTTTACTCCTCAGAAGGTTGCCTTTGGGCTATAATAACTTCTTCATATATTCGAGGAATAAAAAGAATTTTTATTGAAAAATAATATTCCAATTTTTCTTCATTAAAATTTCAACATCCTTTATTAGAAAAACTATAAAGCTGAGTAAGATAACTTTAAAAAAAATGTCTTTATAGTTTTTACGTAGAACTTCTATTTTAGACAATTTTCATTTGGAAAAAAACGGGTAATAAAAAATAAGATTGTAAACAATATTAAAAATATATTCTCAACAATATAAGCATCACAAAATCATGTTTTCACTAGACCAATCCAGTGTACAGCTCTCTATTCGCCTCCCTCTCTCTCCCTCTTCTTCTAGCTAACGCTGCCTGCACACAAACGTGATATATATACAGTCCGGTCCCGATAAAAATATACATGTTGATAAACCAAGCAGTGAATACAAGCCCACTGGAGAAAGCTTCTTCCAAATAATTTTTTGTGGTTAGAACACAAAGCGATTCCTGCGTTTTTTCAAAGCACCGTAACAAACTCTCCACGCACCACAACTTATGCTTCTCTTCGTCCAAATTGTCAGGCCAAACTTTTTTAAGACAGCATTTGAAGTTTCGGTAACTTACGACTATTTTGTCAGAAGATATCACCGTTGAGTTTTTTGTCGTTGTGTTGTTTCTCTTTAGGAGTTCTTCTTTTATCGGACTGGAATAAAATATGAGACATTAAAAAAAACAATTGTGGTCTTTTCTATTGTATGTAGGTACAGGGGCACGAAAAAAGAGTCTCTAAAACATGAAAATTCAAAATTAAAACTGTACTCACTCTGGTATTTCTGTTATGTTGAAACCACATACTGTTCGTTTTTCTTCCCATAATTTTATGGCGAGTCCATAGGATAGTCCACAGGATATTATCTAAGAGAAAAAAAATTGCACATTATTATTGTTTCGCATTCATTTTCATTTAATTGATATGACAAATTATGACAAAAAATACTAGAGGTTACAGACAAGTTTTTGTCTATTTTGAAAACGCGGAGTAGTAACTTTTTGTTTGCCTTTCTACACTTGGATATATTTTTCTATATTGATATATTTTTTGATTCACGTTATGAAAGATGATTACTTTTCCAAGAAACATTTTTTATTCCTCGACAAAAAATGGCCTTTAAACAATATTTTTAATATTCTGACAGATCAAATCAAGTTTTCATTACAAAATAAAATACGAAATTTGGCCTGCTTTAGCCAAGAAATGAGATAATAAGAAACACAATTTTTCTGTTTCAGCTAAAAGAGAATAAACTTAGATTCAAACACCATGTTTCTATTGAACAACGATCTAAAAACAGAAAACTACAAAGAATTCAATGAACAAACAAAACTCACCGACACATTGAAAGCAAACAATATTGCAACGATGAATTTGATAAAATCCATATTTTTTTAAACTCTTAAACACAGAAATCACCACTAAAATTGTCTACCCCTGACAAAAAACTTTTAAACTGGACAAGACACCTCTGTTTATCCTACATTTATACTATTTGTACCCACAGTCGCTGCAAATGACATTCTGCGCATATTTAGCAGGTACCTAGTTTTGCAGAAATCGAAAGTTATTTGCGAAAACAACCTTTGTAGAATTCGGTTCTTTCCGAGATTCCCAGCCCTAAACTAAACTCGTTAAAAGTCAATTTGTTCACCTATTTCAGTTTCACTGATAAACTATCTTTACGAATATTTTGTGGCTCTGTTTGAAGTTTTTATGAGACGTCCTGTAAGGTATTCAATCTTTTCTGTGGGGCTTATTGCATTTTGATTTATGGCTCTGTTGCTTTTATGATTTCCGGTTTAATATTCCCTTGGTATTTCTTGAAGACAACCTTCAGGAATTTCCTGTGTACAGGTCGTTTTGAGGATTTGCAATATGAAAGATTTCAAGTCTTTAATTAAATATTTTTTACAAGCTGCACTTTTGTACCAACGTAAAAAATTTGCAATATCAAATCTCTAACTCTATCTCCCTTGTAATTTTGTCTTATCAACTTTCGTCTGTTAAATTTCACAACTTCGTGCACTACCTGCAGGGTAGTACCATTAGGTATTTCCAAGAAATCTCTCCTTTTATCTACATACAATAAATAGAGTCGAGCAACAGGGTAAAGTTTATTCGTTAAAATTTACTCAAGTCTGGTTGTTCTTAGTTTCAGTATTCTGTGATATCCAGAAAAGCATCATGCATTTCACTCTTTTAGTCGCTTTATCAGCTTTAGTAATTGGGGTAAGTTGCTGAATATTTCGAAATTCTTCTCTTTCAAGCTTTGTTTGTCCATGATTCAAATTAGAATTTTATTGAACTTATTTTATCGAGTTTCAATTTTGTTCAATGGTTTGCTTCTGTATATTTTTATTATGTTTATTAATAACTGTATTTTTTTTGCATTATTATTATATGTGCATTATTTTGATAAGCTCTTCTCAATAAATGATATGTAGGCGTTTTTGTTGGTTTTCCTCTATTTATTTAAGTGTTTATTCTTCATGGAGCTTGTTACATTCTTAATTTTTCAGGTTATACCTTGTAATGGGGATTATATAAATGCGAAAACACTATGGGACGAAGAGAGAACAGTTTGTGATGTTTATATTGAGAGTCTAACAGAGTGAGTGAATCAAAATAGTATAAATCTTTGAAATTTCATTTCCACAATATTTCGAAGACTACACATACGATCGAGTTGAATTTTAGTACTTAACTGTAGAATAGCGACTATTAGATGTATACAAAATTTCGAAAAGATCGTGATACAGAAAGATTAAAAAAATTGACATCTCCGAAATGTCCAATTCGACAACCCCAACTTACAAATTTATTTTTTTCCAGGACGATCAGATCGGAAATATCCAACAAAACTCGTACAGGATTAATGAAAATCGAGGGCAACGATGCAGTGGTAGTAAGCTATGAAAACTTCCGATGTTGCTTGAAAAAATCGTGGATAAATGAGGTTAGATTGGAGGCAATGCGTGAAGAATGTTTGAGGGAACTGGTTGGATGCATTGTTGAATCTGTCAGAGGTGATGGTTGCAAGATGGGCTCCATGGACTACTTCATGATGACGGCTTCCAAACCGTCAATCATGGTTTTCATCATGGGAACTGTAGGCATCATAGTTACAACTGTGTTTGTCCAGCAACAAATCAACAAGAGCGATTTTTTCTCAGGAGGTTGAGGTTGATGAAGACAAGATTAGATTGTCATCTACAATAACTTCGACAGTGACTCAGAGCACTAAAAGTATGGTGAATAGACCGTCAACAAATTGTCTTATAGTTGCATTGGTTTCAATTGTGATCTTGTGCTTTTGATTTACTTCCTTTTTGATTTTTTGTTTTTTATTGAATTTATTTTTGTTTTATATCGGTGTCTTCCTCTCATTCTTCCAATTTATATGGTAATATTGAAACAAGAGTAAAATTAATTCAATGAATGTTTATACCATGCCTATGAATATAAAAAATTTCTCAAGTATACTCCATTCACTTTTATTTAATCACATAGGAGGTCGTGGTTTCGTTTTCAGGAGTTGGTGCGCCTGATGAAAAGCACAGAACATATGATGAAAAGTCAGTGCGCGCACAGAAAATATCGTTAATGACAAAACGACGTTGCCAGTTTCTTTGTTTACATCAAAGTAGAAGTATCAAAGATATTTCACATTTTGTTAGGTTTACAAATTGTTCGCAGATTTTTGGTATTTAATCCATAAGATTAACGTATGTTTATTGTTTTTAGCACCAGTTCGGAGCGTGAGGACGATCTTCAAGACCAGGGCGAATGTTTACATTTCGAGTTTGAAGGGGCACACGGGAATTTCGTTGAAAAAGCTGTTATTTGGACAGATATCGCAGTAGATGGATCGGGTGGAGCCTCGAGAGGTCGATTTAGGATGATATTTTTCAGGTTTTCCAAGAAATTTGGCGATATCTGAGCAGATTTGCAGAAATTAGGTACCTCACTAATGAGGTGGAACTTAGACCTAATTCTCCTATAAGAAACGCCTTTCAAAGGTCGAAATGGTGAAAAATGTATTCTTTAGATGTTGTTTGAAAAAACGCAGCCGAGTTTTATACCCCAACATTGATTTTAAGACAGTTATCAACAAAATAAAATTGACATTATTCTTGATTCTTGTAATTACCCATCAATTCATCTCATATCTTTGGCTTGATTTTTTTTAATGAATTCTTGATTAGAATCAACAATTGATGTCGCCAAGTCTTGAACTTTCAGTTCAAGAGGATAATAAACATTAAATCTTCACAAGCATGCATATGAAAATTATGGGAAACCAATGCAATTTTCTTCCATGGCGAAAAATAATATAATTCAACAGTGATCTCTTGTACTTTTCATGCAAATATCTAGAAAAGGAATCCTTTCTATCAATTCATATGAACGTTAATTATTTTCGTCCATCACATCTTTTCCAATTCATTCATTTTCCGAATAAATTCACATTCTAAGAAATACGCTAAGAATGTAGAAAGGGCAACATAGTGTTGACTTGGAACATAAAAATATTTTGAAAAACGTCATAACGATACAGAGTGGAATGTGTCAAATTTCCAAGGCCAGAGTTGTGATTTTATAATTGTGAATGGACAATGAAATAGAAACGTGTAGAAGTTTGCATCAATGCACTACAAATTTCAACTCGTATCCATTGTAATATACAGTGTGAGCAAAATAAAACCGAAAATCTAAGTTTGTGATGACAAGTGAAGAATAACCATTTGTGATGAATAGTTTTTTGTATCTATCAACTTGAATAAAAATTCAATTATTATAGGATACTTTCCGACTATAAAAACGTTTTTTCTTTCGAATTAATAACTGGCTATTAATCTCTTATGACTATTAAAATAAACAAGATAGAATCTCTGTTCTTATAAGGCAATGTTAATTTCTAATATTCCACTGTTAATTTGGGACACCCTGTATATTGTGTTTATCCCATGGTATAGGTGAATCCGAGTGGTCCAATCTGAAGATTAAATTGCTGTAGGAAAAAGGAAGAAACGATTAAATTTAAGATGATTAAACATAAAGCACACGCATATCAATCGGCTAGAAATCACGGTTTATAACTACTCCATTCTATCGAAATTAAAATTAAAACCCAATTTCTCTTCCGTTTACTGCAAAACACTTTGAAAACGAACGTGTTTGCTGAACTATGTAAAATATACGAATCCAATAAAGTTGCTTTCACAGCGCAATTTTTTATCTATTCCAATGGGGGAAAGTAAACAATTTTAATTTTGATGGAGCAAGTAATGTGTTCAATTAGTAACTAATCGAGTTATAGTCGATGCGGGAGTGAGGATTGTTTTGTTCAGTTACCTGACACCTTCGTCGAAAGTAGCACTGGTACCTGGTTGTTTCGTGTAGTTGCTGTTTTGAGAGACATCCTCTTTTTGTGGAGTGACACGAGCGGTTTTTCCGAGTGCTAGGTGGTCCAATCGGAAGATGTGATTAGGGGTTTTGGAGTTTTCGAGTTTTTGAAATGATACCGACTGTGATCTTCTGGGTCTTGACCGTTTTTGGTATGTTTTCATCGATTTATTCGTATATTTGTGCGTGTTTTCGTCATTTGGTTCGAGATTTGGCGCTATACAGAGTGTTCCTGAATTGGAGGTGCGAATGATAGATTCGTTGAATGATTTGGAGAAGAAAAAGTCCCATAAACATGGGACCGAAAACTTTTCGTTTTCGAGATACAGAGTTTTAAAGTTTGAATTTTTTTCAGTTTTTTCTCGAAATCAGTAGCAGATACGTGTAAAATACAAGAGGCAATAAAGTTTAATGTAACAACAAAGCTTCATTTACAATTTTTCAAACTAACAGTGGCTCACCAAAAAAAGTTCTGAGGGAAAGAAATCGATATTGGTGAACTCTAAATTGTGATATCTATGCCAAATTTCAGTTGAGCATCTTGTGAAATACATATGCTGTGCCGAAAAAACTTGAGAAAAGTCCAAACTTCAACACCCTGTAACTCGAAAACGAAACTTTTGCGGTCCCATGTTTATTGATCTTTTTTCTTGTAATCTTTCCTTTTCATTTTTACCTCCAATTTAGGACCACACTTTATAATGAATACAGGGTGGCCATTTGAAAACGAAACAGACGAGAATACAGGCGAAATAAATTTTTTCGATAGAAATGCTCGGACAGGTCGATTTCTGTTTCGAGGGGGACAACTTAAGATGTAGGTTACGGACGCATAGCGCTTCAACTCTTGCTGCTACAACCCCCACCCCCAATTTTTGAATAGGGAAGATGGGGTGAGTGATACCTCAATTCAAAGGTATTTTTATACTGATTTCAGCACAGTATTTGTTTTTTCATTTTATGCATTAGTTCTCGAAATATTCTTAATTAAGTATTTGAAAATGAAGTGGTGTTTTCATGGCACTTGTTTTTGTTTTTGGAGGACAACGCCCCAGTACACAAATCTCATGTTGCCATGCAAAAAATTCGTCATTTAGGGTTAGAATAACTAAAACACCCCCCTTATTCACCAGATTCGGCTCCGTCCGACTATCATCTCTTTCCTCAACTGAAAAAAGTTTAAAAGGTCGTAAATTTTCTTCCAACGAGGAGGTAATAAAAGCTGTGGAGGACTGGTTTGCAGAGCAAGAAGAAACATTTTTTTGAAAGGTCTAGAGACGTTGCAGGTTCGCTGTAATGAATGTATTCAATTGAGAGGAGAATATGTTGAGTTATAAAATATTTCGACATTGAAATTTTGTTTGGTTCTATAGTAGGCTAAGAATTTTTCAATTTATTCTCGTAAAACCTCCTCTGCAACTGGAAAAGTTTCGAGAAATTTGGATCAGTCAATCCAAAGACTGTTTCCTTTGCATTCAGATGGAAATTAACGTATTCTCGCTACATGGGATGTTTTATCCAGATCACTTTGTCAAAATCACATAAAATCTTGTTAGGTAACTAAAAAAAAATTATCCAAATATTCCTGTAACAACAGATCCTACATCATCGACCCTGTTAAAAATAAATGTTTTCCAATGATTCCATGAATAAGATATTGCGAATCTACCTACAAAGAGGATGAACAAGTGCTTAAAAGCTCTTGACCTCACGTCAGTACATTTTTTTCGGAAAACTGTCAATTTTAGGTGAAATAATTGAACTATTTCCAATTCTAAGGTTATTCCTCATTCGTTATTGAAATCTTTGAACTTGAGACCATTGTTACATTCTTTAATGACATATACACCCCATCAATTAACCAGCTCGAAGTTCACCTGAGACACGATACCACAAAACCAATCATTGCATCTAACGATCCAAAATGACCACTTCGGAATCGTAATTTAACCAACCTCAGACTTCCTCCACACAAGGTGCTGTTGAGACGCAAAAACTACCGTTCATTGCAGATTCTACAAAGTTTTTAGATCAGTTGGCACCGTTTCTAACCTACCTCACAACCATTGATTAATAATTTCCAATGGTTTCACTCGACGCAGTTATAAATATGTCCATTTCGCGGTAGACTCAAGCGTGAAAATAATCACGAATATCAAATGAGATGAGAAATTAGCCTGCTTAGAGGAAAAAGGAAGAAAGGAAGGAACTGATAACATCTGCAGAATGGTCAGCTTTTGCTATTTGTGAGCGTGAAGTCGTTGAGAAGTGTTGCTTTCACCGATGTCTTGTAGATATGTGAAGAAGTTTTCTGTGGGAATTAGTTGGAGATGGGGGTGGTCACTTTGATTTTTTATGGTGTGGGGGTGTGTTCTTTACTTGTTTATGATGTCAAGAAGAATCATGAAGTTTTACCAAGAAGTCTCAACCTAAATGGTAAGATTTTCACAGAAAGAAACGTATTTTTAAGAGTTATCCACCAATTGAGCATACCTCACTCACTCTGTATATCTCAAGCTTCAAATGAATAAATTACGTATAACAAAGAGATTTGTACGGACAACATAACATACACTGCGCAAAAAAATTAACGCACATTATGGAAATCTCAAATTTATTCTACAACTGAAGGTGTTCTCCATGATAATTATTTTTATCAGAATTATGCATGCATATGTTATCCACTTTCAACGTTTTTCTTCAATACAGATGTTTTCTCCCAGCAGGAATAAAAAAAGATGATATTATCAGATTTTGAATGTATTGGCTCCATTCTAAAATCAGTTGTTCTCGATCAATTCCAGTGATCAATAGTTTTTCTTTCGTTTGATTTTCTACACTCGATCGCTATGCAACGCGAAACACGCAATTTGACCCAAGAGGAATGTGACCAAGCGGTAGTTTTTCGAGAAGAAGGGTGGACGTACACAAGAATTGCAGAAAGGTTTGGAGTTTCCCATACAAGTGTGTCCAGAATGTTGTAGCGATTCAGGGAGACAGGTATGAATGTCCGAAGACCAGGACAGAGTAGACCACGGGTAACAACTGCCATTCGAGAACGTTACTTGAGAGTTTCTTCGTTGAGACAACGGTTTGCAACCGCTCGCCTCCTTCAAAATCAGCTTGAGCAAACTCATGAGGTGCAAATTAGCACTCAGACAATAAGAAATCGCCTCAGAGAATATGATTTAAGGCCTCGTGTCGCGGCAAGAGGCCCAGCTCTTACCCCAGCCCATCGAAGGGCGCATTTGGATTTTGCGAGAGAGCATATCCATTGGGAAGAGGCCGATTGGGAAAGAGTTCTCTTCACAGATGAGTCTAGATTCTGTCTCTACCATTGTGATCGACGTTCCCTTGTATACAGACGTCCACATGAAAGATATGCTCAGTGCAATTTCCTGAATACTACTGGTTTCGGGGGAGGATCGATTATGGTATGGGGTGGAATATCTTTGACTGCTCGCACAGACCTAGTGGTCGTTGATAATGGAGCTTTGAATGCTGATAAGTATATAAGGAACATTCTTGAAGAGCGTGTAGTGCCATTTGCCCCATACATTGGTGAAAATTTCATTTTTATGGACGATAATGCCAGACCCCATCGTGCGCGAATCGTTCAGGAGTACCTTGAAGAGGTTGAAGTCTCTCGAATGGAATGGCCAGCAAGAAGTCCAGATCTCAATCCGATTGAGCAGGTTTGGGACAACCTCAATAGAAGGCTGAGAAGTTCAGAAAATCATCCAGCTACTGTTAATGACTTAGGAATCCAACTCGGAGAAATCTGGGAAGGATCAGATCAGAACATTTTAAGATCACTCATTTTGAGTATGAACCGTCGTTGCCGAGCTGTAATTAACGCAAGGGGTGGATATACCAAGTATTAAATCACTTATCAGCCTTTCAGTATTTTGAAAATTGTTCATTTCTCTTCTTTCACATAAGATTCGGTGAAATCCTGAATTTTTCTTCCATTTAATGTGTCTTGTTTCGTTCAAAACCTTCCCGAGAGAACATGAAGAATAAGTTATAAAGTCAATGTATAGTTAACTTTCATTAACATTGAGATTTTCAGAATGTGTGTAAATTTTTTTGCGCAGTGTAGTATAAACACTATTATTGACAGAGTACGTTCTTGTCCAGCCTAAAAAAAGGTAATAGGCGCTTGAATTGAGTGAAATATTTTCCGATGTAGCTATATCATCATACGCTTTGAGCCGGTGCCTCATTATTTACAAACTGTTATTAATCTTCGTTTATTGCTCAGGTAAACAATCGGGAATTATGAAGCGATTACGTTAGGAGTTCTTCCAATATTTACTCGAATCTTTTATACTGGCGTTGTTTAAAAATCATCTTTCCTGTAGAAGGAACCTACATCTTCTCACTCGACTATTTTCCTATTTCTTTCACGGTCTATACATCCCATTTTTATGACTTTTCGATGGCAGAAGTAAGCTTATTCTGAGTGGGGAATAAAAGTTGTCTGAATACAGGTAATACATGAAACCTTCGACAATAGAAAGAGAAGACACTTCCGATACTTCAGTATATGTAATGTGAGGAATTCACATCATTTCAAGAAAAAAAACTCATTTTTGTACAACTGCCATTAAAAGTGACACTTTTAATGACAGCAAGCAATGTTAAAATTGATTGTTTACGTGGAAGCGTGTTGAAAATTTTTTTAACATTGGTGTTAAAAATATTTTTAGCACTCCATTTTCTTATGATCAAATCAGATGAAAAAAATTCAGCAATTGCAAATTTTTATTATCAATATTTAACAATCATTACTTATGAATATTAATATTAATCGTAAAACTAGAACAATTACTAACATCAATGCCCTGTGACGTTAGGGAGCTTCGCAACACAGTATTAGAATCCTCAGCACCATCAGTACTAGTAGAAACCGGAAGTACAATATTGGATGATGATGATGATCCAAAATCTGTTGAGGTTGGGAGAATTTTTTCAGCAATGACATTTCTATTTTCAATAGAATGATCAACATAGCCCTCGGCTACCGTCGTAGACTTCCATCTACCTTGTTTTTTTATATCCGTAATATTTGCTCCTGATTCTGCTAGTAATGAAGCGGAGGATCTTCGAAAACAGTGTCCTGTATATTGCTTTGGTTCTGGCAGTTTGAGGAATTCGGCAACAATAGATAAATTTTCCCAAATGTATTGATACCAACTGGATTGGCAGTGCATTCGTTAGTCATGTATTTCAGGAAAAAACGACGATGTTTGATGACAGAAGGGCGCAGTGCAAAGTACTTGAAAATAGTCAACATACTTCCCAATAATACTGAAAGAACGACTGACATCCGTTTTTGTGTTTGGGAGTTGTATAACCAATGATTTATTTGTTATTTCGATATCTTCCACTGATAAATTACACAATAATTCTTCACGCCGACAGGCTCCAAATAATCCGAAAATAGTTGCAACCTTAACCATCAAGTATATCTCATCTGGTGCCTCATTTATAAACTTTTCAACTTGTTCACGAGTCAGAATTTTCGATTTTTTGGGACGATATCCTTCACTTTTCCGTTTTGAATATGCTATTACCTTAAAATATTTACTAACATCCACACCATTTTTAATAAGGGCGCTTGACTTAATCCTTGAAAATTTGCTCCACAAAGTTAATGAACTCCATATTTTCGATTGTTCTTCTAAGTATGCCAGGAAAACAGGTTCACTGAAGTTTCTTCCTACATTTTTCATTTCACATTTTCATTAATTAATTTGTTGTAAAAAACATTGTTTGATTGGAAAATATTTCTATGACAGATTTCTTCTAATAAAAAAGACTTAAATGGAAATTGTGAGTATTATGAATGTAGACAACGTTATTCTATAATTTTTCTGCACTCATCGTTCAGATCTAGCCTTCTTTTGACATCCAAAGTCGAAAAGATGCCCTGTATAAATCTAAACCTTAAATTCCCCATTCTCGAAATCAATCAGACAATCTTAGACCCCGTTCACGCTCTGACGGATGTGGCATCGATCCGTAATCAGTTTTACCAATCCCTTATACGCCGTTTCGTGTCTAACTCCCTGCGAAACACCCCCAAATTCGGGGGGCCCCCCTGTCGACTTCAAAGTGCCTTCAAGAGGCTAATCAATCTGAACTTTCGACTGAACAATTTGCGGCGATGCCCTGGGATGTTCAGACAAATTCCTCCTGTAATTACGTGATTTTTCACGCGGTACAGAACCAGGGTAGGGGCTAGGGGGGTTGGACAGATGATAGATGCAAGGGATGATCAAACGGCGCACCCCCTTTGTGCGGGAATGGAATGGAAGGTACTTTTCAACAGAACCCAATTCGAAAATGGTTTAAAATATACTGCTCTACAAGAGTTAGGGATATCGTATTCAATCGTTTTTAAAAGTATGTAATCTTGGAGAAAATCGCTCTAAAATCATTTAAAATTCAATAACAACTTGAATCGATCCAATAAAAATCAGTATAAGACATTTCGTCAATCTGGTCGCCTTTTTTCTGAAGTTTGGTTCTTTGCATATGCTTCATGAATGTTCTTATTTTGAAATGAAGTCAGTTTATCAACGGCTTCGATTTGAAACGAGTTTTCTGAAAATGCCAAGACGTAAATTAACGAACGCTGAGGCTAATAGGGCTATCGGAATGCTACAGGGTGGCCTAACTCAGGTTGTTGTAGCAGAAAGGCTCCAAGTCAACCAAAGTGTGATATCTCGACTTTGGAATAGGTTCAGGGAGACAGTTTCCGTGTTGGAAAGAACAAGGCTTGGTGGGCGACGAAAAACAACACCTTCTCAGGATCGTTTCATCACCGTTTCGGCGAGAAGAAACCCTACATCCACGTGTAGAATGCTACGGAATACTCTTCAAAATGCAGATGGAGTCCAAGTTTCCATCGAAACCATCAGACGACGTTTGAGAGAGGTGAATTTAGGTTCTAGACGTCCATTAAGAGGAGTTCCATTAACACGTGACCATAAGCGTCAAAGACTGGAATGGGCAAGGCGACATATCAATTGGAACCATCAATGGCGTAGTGTCCTTTTCACCGATGAATCCAGATATGGACGATTTTCAGATGCTCGAAGAATAAGGGTATGGACAATCCCACGCATACCCCGTAATCGTCGCTATGTCCAAGAAGTCCATCCATTCCGAGGGGGTTGTGTTATGGTATGGGCCGGGATATGTTTCAACCGGCGTACAGATCTACACATTTGTCCTGGAAATATGACCGCCTTACACTATAGGGAGCGTGTCATTGACAATGTTGTGCCAAATTTTCACGCTGCTATTGGTGAAACTTTTCAATTTCTAGACGATAACGCTAGACCGCACCGTGCAGCCATAGTTGAGAATGCGCGCGAGGAGCTTGGTATTCCACTTTTACCAATACCTCCTCACTCACCAGATTTGAATTGCATAGAACATGCATGGGATATGCTCCAAAGAAGATTAGAGAATCATCAACCTTCCCCAGAATCCTTAAATGATCTGAGAGAGCTTCTGCCCCGTTTATGGAACCAAATTCCTCAAGAAATGTTCAACAACCCCTTGTGTAGTATGCAAAGAAGATGTCAAGCTGTTTTTGATGCCCGTGGAGGCCATACATTGTATTGATAGTCTTAAAATGCTTGAATTCTCTGGCAATAAAATTTCGTTATTTTACTCGATTTTTTCTTAACCACTCTGTATACGCTGCAGACCTACAGGCTAAAATTAATTTGCAACTTGAAATCATATTAATATGAATTTTCATCACAAAAATCTTATTTTAATTATATTTTTTTGCAATTTAAGTCAATATCCCTAACTCATGTGGAGCAGTTTATTTAAAATTTGTAGTGTTTGCATTTGTCCAATTTGGTCCACCCTGTACACACCCAAAAATGTTTCGAATATCACCAATTTTTCCATGTTAACAAGCTTGTACGAACGATTAACGATTGAAGGAATTGTGAAATAAAAAGTACATTCCGGGAAAAACATATGACTCTCGCCATTGTTCTTCTCGTTGATTGGCCATTAAAGTGGCTGTAAAATTCGCTTATATTGATGCGAATCAGGAATGATTTTGGACGACCATGACTCTCTGTATAAATACATGTAATACTTAAAATTGTGGACATCGTTAAAAAGTCAAGGTTAGAGACAACTTTGGACGGTACATTTGATTTTCATTTTTATGGTACCAACACAGGAAAGCGTAAAATAAGTCATAAAAATTCTGGGTTTAGTGTCAATACAAAATAACAGCTCAACAAACACTCAAAATCTACAAGAAATCCAAAAAAAAATAAAAAACTTTTGTATGGAAATATGCAGAATTTTTTTGCATGCATTCCACAAGTGCAATTCATTAACACCCAATAGAAAAGTTCATTAATCTGCTATCCTTATCATTTTAATCTCACCCAAAAATTTCAAAAGCTATTGAGTCAATCTCCTATTTTTACGTCTATTGTTGTTTATACCTGGATATTTTATCGGCACTATCCTCGGAATCAACTTATCTGAGTTTAGTATTGTAGAGTTCACTTGATATGACAGAGAAAGAAGGTATCTATATAAATTACATTACATTTTTGTGATAACTAGAGCGTGATTTGACCGATACTACCCACTATGTCGTTCTAATTGATATACCTAGTGTTCCAAAGTGTGCAAACTCTCACTTATTATGCTGTGTTTGATTTCGAATTGTTTGACGCTGGTGATACTAAGGTGGTGATTATGTTAATATTATACGATATCTTTGCTTAATGGAAATCATAAAGAAACAATTATACACTTAAAAGTATACATTACTAGAGAATGGTTTGTTTAGATACCACTGGAAAGTTTTCTATGTAGTCTATTATAACAATATTCTATTTTATTTCCTTTGTATTGCTTCTTTGAGCAGATGGTTCAAAATTATTATAACATGAAGAGCAAAAGTAACTACTTCAACACAGGTGCCCCCTTTCACATTGGGGGGCACAACGCTTTTTAGTTACTTATTCGTTTTTTACATTATTGTCATTTCAATATTTTTTTTATAATTCTTTGTTGAGAGGCAATTATCGATATTCCTTTTAACAATTCTACACATTTTCTTCCTACTATTTTGCATTTATTCCATAAATATGAATACTGTGGGTCCCCTTAAGTCTCAAGAAATTCAGTCTCTACTAGGACAAGTTTAGAAGGCATTGTTGACCCTTCTCCACTTTTCATACTCGTTGTTTTCCCTGTGAGATTTACGAGTATCATAATAACACTTTTCTAATTATCCCTGACCTATTTCTGAGCCCGCTTTCAACTTTCCCGCAGGTCATTGGCGTAAACAGAGATAAAAAGAAGGTGTTGTGAATTTAAAATACATTATCTTGTTCAATTTGATTTTTTACAATCTTTTCTCGAACTGTATCTTAGGTAGAAGATATACGTTACTTTTGGCATGGCGGTTGATTTGAGAATGTAATTTTTTAAGTGTAAGGATTGTGTAATTCACTGTTTTAAACGTCCATGCAATTCGATCTAATCAATCAAAGTTACGATATTACAGATAGCGAGAATATTTAGTTCAATTATTATAATGACCATAATTTTCCATCATTCCCGCAGTTTAAATCGGGTGAAACAACTAGACTGAATCAAAATTATTCCTTACGGAATTTCAGAAAGTGATCACTGAACAGAAAAATTGAAATTAGGAGTGAATATGCAAATGAGCCCTTCATAAAAGTAGCAATTTTTGCTCAATCTATCCATTGCAAAGATGTTATAATTGTGAGCTTTTAATTGATGCTCAATTTGTATAGGTCATTGGTACCAATAGAAGATTTCTTAGACCATTTCATAAAAGTCGATTACTACCCTTTTTCATATTTATTTGAAGTTTTTTCCAGCGTGTATATTTTGAGAATGTTAGGTTATAGTAATTTTCATGTCAGAGAACTAAGCAACGTTTTCCTTCCTACATAGAGGTCGTAGTTATTACGTATTTATCAAAATGTTCATTTTCTTTGGGAAAATAATGATATTGAGAAAATTTTATGTGAATTCAATCATTCCAAAGACCTGGCGAATGTTGAAAAAATTTTGTTCTCTGGAAATATTGGAAATATTTCACGTTTATAAACATATTTGGAAGATTCAGTTATTCTATTTTCTTGTACGGAAATCAAGAATTGAGTGTTGAAATTTTACTGAAAAATAATGGACAGAATAGTGCGTAAATTTGTGATAGTCCATTCGAAAAAAGAATAAAAGTACTCGAATAACCGGACAGAAAACTTCTAAACGAACAAATGGACCTATGGAATTTCCCACTTTTCAAAATTTTCAAGAAATGAGCCTACAGAAGACATTTAATTACCTTTTTGCACAAGTTTAAATGCTCCAGTATGAAAATGTAGCTGTACTACGAAACCTTGAAAGAACTAACTCCATTCACAAAATTTAAAAAGAGTAAATAGAAATTAGCATTGGCAACGTCTCTGAGAATTATTTGACATTTCACGAATACCAACCTGCCTCAGTTTTGAGTAAAAAAAACTTGATAAACCTAAATCTTGTTCAACAGAGATAGTTTTTTTTTATTTTCATGTAGAACCTGAAAAAAATTGAAAAAATACAGGTTTCCATGAAAAAACACCCTGTTTGACCGAAAATATTTACATTTTGTTGATGTGGACCAAAAGGGTTACAGAAAAAAGGACTCTGCTTCCTGAATAGAGTTCAATAGGAATCAAAAACTTTTTCGTGGTTCTCCCTCCGCCACTGGTGGCCCCCCAGCTATTCCTGCGTTGATTTAGGAGCGTTGCCATTACATAATTGCCCGGAGTTTGT
This sequence comes from Adalia decempunctata, assembly GCA_951802165.1. NCBI lineage: Eukaryota > Metazoa > Arthropoda > Insecta > Coleoptera > Coccinellidae > Adalia > Adalia decempunctata. The sequence continues at coordinate 826,009 of OX637702.1, forward strand.
TTCCCGAAAATCCAGAGCCGACTGTATTTATCTGAACAAATTATGCCGGTTTTCATGGGACAAAGACGATTCTGTGTACTTTTCACTCAAAGTATTAGCCGGCCTTATTTGGACAGGAATTTAATGGGATTTTGGAGGCTTACGCTTAACAGATGAGATATGGATAGTCGGAAGTCCTTTAGTTCGTTCAGTGATCTCTTCAAGAATAAATGTTACCCCCGAATCTTTTTGTCTTGGTCCATTTTTTCATACTGTTTTTTTTTTCAATATTCTCGAGGCTCTCTAACCTGTTGTAGTGCGAGTAGGAACTCACATGAATGGGATTTCTCCATGGACAAAAAGACATCACATATACTCCATTAACTTTTATAAAGTATCCTGCTTGACCAAGAATTAGATTTATCAATTTTTTTTCACTCGAAACTTGACTTAAATTGCAGAAAAATATAGTTAAAATAAGATTTTTATGATGAAAATTCATATCAATATGATTTCAAGTTGCAAATTAATTTTAGCGTGTAGATCTGCAGCGTATACAGGGTGGTTAAGAAAAATCGAGTAAAATAACGAAATTTTATTCCCAGAGAATTCAAGCATTTTAAGACTATCAATACAATGTATGGCCTCCACGGGCATCAATAACAGCTTGACATCTTCTTTTCATACTACACACGAGGTTGTTGAACATTTCTTGAGGAATTTGGTTCCATAAACGGGGCGGAAGCTCTCTCAGATCATTTAAGGATTCTGGGGTAGGTTGATGATTATCTAATCTTCTTTGAAGCATATCCCATGCATGTACTATGCAATCCAAATCTGGTGAGTGCGGAGGTATTGGTAAATGCGGAATACCAAGCTCCTCGCGCGTATTCTCAACTATGGCTGCACGGTACGGTCTAGCGTTATCGTCTGAAAATTGAAAAGTTTCACCAATAGCGGCGTGAAAATTTGGCACAACATTGTCAATGACATGCTCCTTATAGTGTAAGGCGGTCATATTCCCAGGACAAATGTGTAGATCTGTGCGCCCGTTGAAACATATCCCGGCCCATACCATAACACTACCCCCTCGGAATGGATGGACTCCTTGGACATAGCGACGATTACAGGGTATGCGTGGGATTGTCCATACCCTTAGTCTTCGAGAATCTGAAAATCGTCCATATCTGGATTCATCAGTGAAAAGGACACTACGCCATTGATCGTTCCAATTGATATGTTGCCTTGCCCATTCCAGTCTTTGTCGCTTATGGTCACGTGTAAATGGAACTCCTCTTAATGGACGTCTAGAACCTAGATTCACCTCTCTCAAACGTCGTCTGATGGTTTCGATGGAAACTTGGACCCCATCTACATTTTGAAGAGTATTCCCTAGCATTCTACACGTAGATGCAGGGTTTCTTCTCGTCGAAACGGTGATGGAACGATCCTTAGCAGGTGTTGTTTTTCGTCACCCACCAAGCCTTGGTCTTTCCAACACGGAACCTGTCTCCCTGAACCTATTCCAAAGTCGAGATATCACACTTTGGCTGACTTGGAGCCTTTCTGCTACAACAACCTGAGTTAGGCCACCCTGTAGCATTCCGATAGCCCTATCAGCCTCAGCGTTTGTTAATTTACGCCTTGGCATTTTCAGAAAACTCGTTTCAAATCGAAGCCGTTGATAAACTGACTTCATTTCAAAATAAGAACATTCATGAAGCATATGCAAAGAACCAAACTACAGAAAAAAGGCGACCAGAGTGACGAAATGTCTCATACTGATTTTAATTGGATCGATTCAAGTTGTTATTGAGTTTTAAATGATTTTACAGCGATTTTCTCGAAGATTACATACTTTTAGAAACGATTGAATACGATATCCCTAACTCTTGTGGAGCAGTATATTTCCAGTATCAACAGAGGAAAAAGATTCCTCAACATTCGCCAGGTCTTTGGAATTATTGAAAACACATATTTTCTCAAATTCATTATTGTCCCAAAGTAAATGAACATTTCGATAAAAACGTAATTGCTACGACCTCTATGTGAAAGGACAAAGTTGCTTAGTTATCTAACGGGGTAATGACTATAACACAACATTTTTAAAATATATACGGTGGAATATCTTAGAGCATCGCAGATTTCTGTTGTTTGAAATTTATACGAAGATTTCTACCAATTTTTAGAGGTTACTTTCCGTTTTCAGAAAGTTGCAGGGCTGAGAGAGACCGCAAAAGTCAACAGCCTCCCATAGAATGGCAAGGATATTCTGTAGCTTTTCACCTTCTTCTTCCTGTGGCAGGATTCCTCATTTTGTGGGGAAGAAGAGATCTCTTCAACAAACTCATGGTACAAGTGGACAGAAGTTGCATATCTGGTAAGTCTATAAGTTACACTTTTCTCAGAATTTTTCATACACCAGTTCAAGATTTCTTTTACCACAAATCTAGGTAAACAACAATTCTCAACAATGAACGTTTCGTGAAGTGAATACGAAGTCAAATTTCTCTTTGGTTCGAAAGGCAATGAACCTAAAGGAATATTTGGTGCCTTCTTTTTCACTTTTCTTGTTGAGCATATCGTCAAAACCTCCATTCATGGCATATCTTCTTGAGAGTTAATGTTCAAGAGACCTCGAAATCGCCAACGATTCTCTCAATCCAAAATTGGGCATATTCGCTTGATTCCGGCAATGACTATCTTGATTGAATCCGAGAATTATCAGGCTCTGCTTCCGATATGGAAATCCAATGATAACTTCGAATCTGGTACGGCAATTTGTCTGCAAATTATCAATTCTGTTCCATCTGGCACAGACACGCCTCTTCATTCCGAGAGTTTAATCGAAAATCGTGATTTAAATGTCAAAATATCCAGATTAACAGGGTTCACTTGGTCGAGGGGTAATTTCTCTCGATTTGCTACCAAAAACAGCGCAGTTTTGGCAGCATCCACATTTTTATTGCACCGAACAATTGACGTACGAGGATATATTGAAAAATTCTTAGCCTACTATAGAACCAAACAAAATTTCAAAGTCAAAATATTTGATTACTCAACATATTCTCCTCTTAATTGAATACATTTATTACAGTGAACCTGCAACGTCACTAGACCTTTCAAAAAAAATGTTTCTTCTTGATGCTCTGCAAACCAGTCCTCCACAGCTTTTATTACCTCCTCGTTGGAAGAAAATTTACGACTTTTTAAAAATTTTTTCAGTTGAGGAAAGAGATGATAGTCGGACGGAGCCTAATCTGGTGAATAAGGGGGGAGTTCTAGTAATTCTAACCCTAAATCACGATTTTTTGCACGGCAACATGAGATTTGTGTACTGGGGTGTTGTCCTGTAACAACAAAATACCTTTGGATAGCTTTCCGCGTCTTTTCTCTTCAATTTTTTCTCGTAGAGTAGTCAGTAATGTCGAATAGTAATCTCCAGTTATTGTCCTACCCTTATCCAAAAAATCAATCATGATTACTCAACGGCAATCCCAAAAAAACTGAAACAATAACTTTTCCAGCAGATTTTTAGACAGGAAACTTCTTAGGTCTTGGAGAACCAGAGTGTCGCCATTCCATCGATTGTTGCTTTGTTTCTGGATCGTAGAAATGTACCCAAGTCTCATCCATAGTAACAATTCGGTTCAAGAAGTCTACATCGTTTTCAAATCGAGCACAGATCGAACGCTTTTGGTCAACATTTTAACATTTGGGGATCCATTTTGCAGAAATTTTTCTCATGTCCAAATTGACGTGAACTATATGATGAACGCGTTCGTATGAAATCGTCAGTGTTTCAGATATCCGTTTTAGCCCAATTCGACGGTCTGATAAAATCATGTCATGAACTGCATCGATATTTTCGGGGACTGACACAGAAACTGGCCTTCCCGATCGGTCATCATCTTCAATGAAAGATTAACCTCTTTTGAAGCTTGCAGTCCAATTTTTCACGGTCGCATACGAAGGACATTGATCACCAAGGGTATTAAGCATATCTTCGTAAATCTGCTTACCTCTTAAACCCTTTTAAATACAGGTACTTGATGATGGCTCGATACTCCAATTTTTCGATTTTTACAATTTCGATGGACATCTTTATTTTTCGATTTATTGCGTAACTCTGGTTCACTTTTTTGACGTCGAACTCTACACTGACGCTTCTGATAAGTTATTGTTCGTTGATATGGTATCGCAATATTATGTTTATGCTGGTTTATGCTGGTCTAGGCTAACTATAGATATCAATACATCCTCGTAGATAGTAAAGCTGTATCGTCCAATGATACAAAGCACCCGAGTCCTAAAGTAGTTTTGCCAAATTCGAAATTCATTTTTAATCACTCATATTCTGATGTATGAAATCATTTCATCCAAAAAACAAATTGATACGTATCTACATAAACCAAAAAATCTACAACAACTAATACAGAAAAAATATTCGAAACATATTTCCTCTTTTTTGAATAAATATTCGTGACCTTTTCATCAAATTTCCAGTTGACCTTCTAATGAAGGATTGATTTTGCTTTTAGATAAAACATTCCTCGAAAATACTTTCGTTGTATCATTGGACGATACAGCTTTACTATCTAGTTCACAATATTCTCACTGACTTCAAAAAATTTTTCTATGAAAACTGGAAGTGTGCCATAAAAAATAAAAACGCCACAGTAATGTGAATTTTTGAAAACGGAATGTATACTCCATTCACAATTATAAAATCACAACTCTGGCATTGGAAATTTGACACATTCCACTCTGTATCGAAGTTATGACGTTTTCAAAATATTTTTATGTTCCAAGTCAACACTATGTTGCCCTTCCTACATTCTTAGCGTATTTCTCAGAATGTGAATTTATTCGGAAAATGAATGAATTGGAAAAGATGTGATGGACGAAAATAATTAACGTTTATATGAATTGATAGAAAGGATTCCTTTTCTAGTTATTTGCATGAAAAGTACAAGAGATCACTGTTGAAATATATTATTTTTCGCCATGGAAGAAAATTGCATTGCTTTCACATAATTTTCATATGCATGCTTGTGAAGATTTAATATTTATTATCCTTTCGAACTGAAAGTTCAAGACTTGACGACATTAATTGTTGATTCTAATCAAGAATTCATTAAAAAAAATCAACCCAAAGATATAAGATGAATTGATGGGTAATTACAAGAATCAAGAATAATGTGAATTTTATTTTGTTGATAACTTTCTTGAAATCAATGTTGGGATATAAAACTCGGCTGCGTTTGTTCAAACAACATCTAAAGAATACATTTTTCACCATCTCGACCTTTGAAAGGCGTTTCTTATAGGAGAATTAGGTCTAAGTTCCACCTCATTAGTGAGGTACCTAACTTTTGCAAATCTGCTCAGATATCGCCAAATTTCTTGGAAAACCTGAAAAATATCATCCTAATCGACCTCTCGAGGCTCCATTCGATCCATCTACTGCGATATCTGTCCAAATAACAGTTTTTTCAACGAAATTCCCATGTACCCCTTCAACCTCGAAATGTAAAAATTCGTCCTGGTCTTGAAAATCGTCCTCACGCTCCAAACTGGTGCTAAAAACAATAAACATACGTTAATCTTGCATATTCGACGAAAAACTCACCTGCAAATATCGATTAAACACCAAAAATCTGCGAACAATTTGTAAACCTAACAAATTGTGGAATATCTTTGATACGTTTACTTTGATGTAAACAAAGAAACTGGCAACGTCGTTTTGTCATTAACGATATTTTCTGTGCGCCCACTGACTTTTCATAATATGTTCTGTGCTTTTCATCAGGGGCACCAACTCCTGAAAACGAAACCATGACGTCTCCTATGTGATTAAATAAAAGTGGATGGAGTATACAGGGTGTTTTTCCAACCTGCGAATTTAATCTGAACCTATCCTAATTCCCACCCCGTATTTTTGAAGAAGTGTTGGAATTATTGAAAGTGGTCCATCCTATTGTTCTACACTGAAAATTTCATCAGTATTGATGAAGCCATACCAAAGTTATGAAAATCTACACCAGTGGTTTTATTCTAAAACCACACCACGCAAGCAAAAAACTTCCCCGCCACTGGAGTATATAACCTGCACACATTTCGTTAAAAAGATTACCGTCCCAGTTAATTCAATTATATATGATAGCATTACGGAGTAGTCTGCAAAAGGCGGATATTGCTTTTACCTTAAAATGAATTAACTTGATAGGGTTGAATTTATTTACCCCATAAAATGTGATATACGAATGAAAATCCTGTGGAAATATTACGAAGTAAATTCTCGAACTAGGGCATATTTCCTTGTTGTCCATTCTCCTCGAGATACAAGGTGTTTTAGAAAACATTCCAATAGATTTGTTTGAGGCCCCAAAATTGCTATTGGCTTACTTCTAAAATTTCGTACGTGCACAAAGATAATGTTCTCTGAACCAGTCCATTTCATGGGACACCCTGAACCTATTTCAGACATTCTTCGTTCCTGGGTGTAACAAAGCTCTACCATATAAAACCAAACTAATTCCCTCCGTCTCCTCAGGGGACAGCAGCCATAGCAATATCTAAAGTCAATTTAACTTTCTTCGCCTTCGTAGATCAATTCAATCAATCCGTGATGAGAAGACGAAATGACAATTTGTTGTTTGCACGCGAGAGAGAATTTAAAGTAACATCCATTTGACAGAGAACTGGAGAAATGTGAGAATCCGAATTCCAGCAACGCATTTACTTATTTTCCAATTAGGTTCAGGCTCTGTTTTATTACCTGCTTTGTCTCGCAAAGGAATTGTTGAACTGGGAAGGTGCTGTGATAAAAATTCCAACGCTAGATTACATATTCACAGTTCTTCAAATCTGTTATATCTTTCCAGTGTTATGTCCGCCCTTCAGAAAGCGTCAAAAACTGCTGAAATGGGCTGTTGAAAATCTCCCAACCACATGGTCATCATCCTCAAGAACACTCACAGGCGGCATTCCCGACCTATGGAAAGATGGATCTCTCCTCTGTACCCTCATAAATATGGCGGTTCCTGGAGCTTGCCAAAACGCCCCAACGCACTGGAAGAAGCCGCCCATACACGCCCAAGCACTGGCCTATAAGTACCTAGGCATTACACCTGTAAGTAAACGTTATACTCGAGAGGAATCAGCTAAAAACTTGATAATTTTCTTTATTAATTATTCCTTCTTTCAGATCTTTGGAGAATCTGACTTCAAAGAACCTCTCACACCCAACCAAGAAAGAAAATTCCTGATCTACCTCCAAGATCTCCAACAAGCCATCAAGTCCAGATCCACCAAGGAGGAAGCTTCTAAATTCACCCAAAACTACCTGGCCAAAGGCATGGGTCTCCATAATGGCGATCAAAACAAGAAAACCACGTTCTACGTCTACTCAAACACAACCAATAGCAACTGTAGCAACGTCTTGGTCTACCTTAGAGGTCCTTACGGAACTCAAGGGACAGCCACCATACCTGCTTTCTACAACCGTAGCCCTCCTTCGCTTTTGAACTGTCTGCATAGGCAACATAGGTCTCTGGATAAGATAGTGTTCAAAAAAGAGGCTAGGAAGTCTTTTCTGATGACCATAGCGATGGATTTCTCTTCTTTGGTGAATTTTGAGAGGAGATCTACAGTGAACGACATCCCCATACACGTAGAAATGGAGACAGATCGTGCAAAAGTCAGTTACATACCCCTCAACTCTGGAATCTACGAGATAAACCTGATATCCAATGGAGAACTTTTGATAAACTCACCTTTCACAGTAAGCGTCACTGAAAACAGTTCAGGGACTAAAGAATCATTTGATACCCCAGAAAAGATCCTAGAGTTACCCACGTTGAGAAGAAGGAAAATCGTAGCCAAGTTCATAGATTGCATCAACGAGAAAATCTTATTGAAAAGCGATTGCACTGATAGATCATCTGCTGAGGAGTCTTCTGATACTGATTCTACAAACCTTGGAAGTGTTGAGGTTCAAACTGCGAAGGTTAAACCCACGGAAAAGACTGTGAAATTCGGCCATGAGACACTGAAGATATCACTACCCATGTTGAGCATAACAGAACATGAGGAGAGTACTTCAGAACATTTGGGCAATGCTTCGGATCAATTGGACAATGCTTCAGAACATTTGGACAATGCTTCGGAAAATTTGGACAATGCTTCAGAAAAATTGGCCAATGCTTCAGAACATTCGTACAATGCTTCAGAAAACGTGGCCAATGCTTCAGAACTTCTGGGCAATGCTTCAAAGCCTTCTAAGATCTCAGATGATTGTCCAGTAGATACACCAATGGATTCTTTAGAAATTTTCGATCTCAAACAACCTAAAACCCAATGTATTTCTCCTTCAGAACCATCAGACACATCTGGAATCAACGAAACTCTAAAAATGCAATCTGATGATGTAGCAACTGAAGAAAGCAATCAAGAAGCCGAATCGATACCTGAACCTTGCTCTGAAGATTTTGTCCAAAAACGCCCTACCTCTATAGTAACTCCTTTCTTAATAACAACAAAGACTACTGAGAGAAATGAACAAAGTACAAAAGTTGTTCAGGAGGATAAAAGCAACAAGTTGAATCCTGGTTCTTTTGAGACCGAAGAAAAAGCTCTCAGCCCAAGAGAACTGATCCTCATGAGAAACGACATAAAGAACAGTTACGTAGAAAGACTTAAAGCCATACTAGTAAACAAACTTACAGAATCTGAAAACACAAAGACGATAAAGAACATGGTGAACACCAGTAACAAGCTAAAAAGTTTGAAGGAATTTCAAGATGAGAATAACAATTCTTTAGAAAGCTCAACCCTCAGAGTTACTTCCCCAATATGCCCAGCCCATATTGCCCCAGAAGTAGAAATAGCTAGCACCTCCCCTATCCCAGTATCAGAAAAAAGGAAACTCTTCACCAGACAGTCATGCTTGTCGCTTCCCAGCTCAAACAACTCTTCATTTTCCGAAAAGGAAAATGGAGAAGTTGCTAAAGAGTTCGACGAAAAGTACAGCCTTAGACTTCTCAGCGTCATCGATACCATCAGAAATTCTGCAAACTCAAGCTTGAGTAGATCCATCTCAAACAGCACCCCCAACATATCCACCTCTAAAAGCTGCCATTTTGGGAGTAACTCTGAGGAAAGATCTTCTTTTATAGAGACCAGGGAGTACTGGATGACTTTATCTTGTAGCTCCATAAACTCGACTTCATACAAAACTAAGCATGATGGAGTCAAGAATGGAGAGAAGAATAAAATGTTTACTGAGAGATACAGATCTGCTGAGGATATTTCCTCAGTTGCTAGAGTCAATTTCGGAAAGAGATTGGCAAAGAGTCATTCTCTGAATCAGAAGGACTTTGAAGCTATCGATTTCGTGAGTTTAGAAGATCGGAAGAAGATGTTGCTGCAAGGTCAATACGAAAAGGAGAGGATGGGCTCTAGGTTCATCAAAAGGAAGATGTTTTCAAGGGTGAGGAGTATAGATGTAGGTCTTACAATTCAGAGGGATCAAGAAGAAGAAAGCAGGAAGATGAGTGAAGTTGATGCAAGTGAGTATTTCTGTTTGATTTCAATTGTATTCTTCTAGTAGTCCTTGGAGAAGAGTCTTATCTTGGCTATAAAATAATAACTTGAATAAAATTTTCAGCAACCACTCCTAAGATAAACGCACAGGAACTGAAACAAGTGGAAACCCTTGAGCATTCCTCAGAAAAGCAACAGAGGGAGACAAAGCAACCATCCCAGTTCAGAAGGGCCTTCAACTTCTTCAAAAACCTGGAAAGATCGTCTTTCCAAAGAAAAAAACCTCAGTCCAAACCGAAACCTGAAATAACGAGAAGATTCTCATTGGACCTCATGGATAAAAAGAAGGATAGGGCTAAGATTGGTGGCAGTTTGAGGATACCAAAAACTTCTGACAAATTCTCGATTTCCAGGATCTACTTCGATATCATGGAAACCAAGAATGGTAATTTCAAAGGTGTCCCTAATAAAGAAGCACTTTCGGAATCATTGGGGTCCTTGAATTCTAGGACCGAAGAAATTTTGGATAGATCTGATGATCCAGTGAGCTACAATATGTTTTGGAATAAGGGGAAGCCGAGAAAAAGGAGAAGCTTGAAGTCTGTTTTTAATATTCATTATTGATTGTTTGTCTTTATTCTTTTACTCAATAAAGTTGTATTTATTTATTATTTGGCTTTTTTATTGAGTTTCAAAACTATTTCTTTTATTGTTGTATGATTAATTCAAATTTAAAGGATGCTCTCAGCCAAAACTGCCACAGCTTCAGTCTGCAAGTTAATCACTTCTTGAAAGCAGTAATGGATATTGTTTCACCCTCAATCACCAATTGTCTTTCTACTCATACAATGTCATTTTTGAATGAAATCGTCATCAACTGAACTGAACAATGTAGATATCGAAATTATATCGCAAATTGGACTGAGATAGTAGCATCCAATTGTGTTTTCTAGATAAAGACTTCCTATGGATGGGATTTCATTCTGAAACATTCGTTGTATCGTTGGTTTGTGAAATTAAGGATATTCGTACAGTGGTGTTCTCCTCTAAAAGGTAAGCAGTAGTTATTGTCCATACCGTATTACATTAAGCATTATACAGAGTGCCCCAGCGAAACTTTCGAACGAAAGGTTTGAGAAATGAATTGAACTTTTAAAACAAATAGACTAGGTTATTTTTTGAATCACAAATTCATAAACTGACCGCAAAATAACTGATTTTTGAGAGATCGTACTGCCTGAACAAGAGCTACATTTGTCTGAATTTTCCTAAGTTTTAGCCAGAAATGGTTTCAATCTTCAAAATTTTTCATTTGAATGGAAAATGACATTTCCAAATTACATGTATTCAATCTAAACCGAAATTTCTTGACTTTTTGTACAACTGCCATTAAAAGTGACACTTTTAATGACAGCAAACAATGTTAAAATTGATTAACATTAGTGTTAAAAATATTTATCTGATGGCATGTCATAATGACAACGTTATGTCACTCAATTTCGATGACATAAGGAAGCTCATTATGGGACTAAGTACCATAATGAATTCATTATGGGACTAAGTACCATAATGAATTCATTATGGTACTAAGTACCATAATGAAATTCTATAAGGAAAACATGTAATGGTTTGATCAAAAAAGTTTATTCAAAATGCATAACTATGTACAAAACTATTTATTATACATGGTAAAAGAACAATTACTACAATTTGTAATATTAATTCCAATGGATTCTACAGTTTTTACATCAGTAGTTCATGATTGTTGGCAAACTTGTAATCCTGTTTGGTTGTTGGCACCAAAAATTGCTTCTGATATTTTTTTCTTTTGCTCTTTCGAATTTTCGATGTAACCTTCAGCGACAGTATTGCTTTTCCATCCGCCATGGCGTTTCACGGTACACAGATCAGCTCCAGAATCAGCCAAAAATGAAGCAGACGATCGCCGAAAACAATGTCCGGTATATTCTTCAGGGCGATGTAAATTCAAGAAAGTGGCAATAACTTTTGGCATTTTACCAAAGGTATGTATTCCAACGGGTTGTTTTGTGCATTTCTTATTTCTATAAGTGACAAAAAACGTAGATGGTTTGTGTTGCAAGGTCGTATTTTCACATATTGTGTGACAAGTTCTACCATATTCAATCCTGGGATATTTCCCGAAGTCACAAAAAATTCTCGCATTACCTTTGTTTTTGTATTCAGTAATGTAATTCTAAAAACGGATCCTTCATCTATTACATTTTCAACAAGCATATTCGTCAATTCCTCTCTTCTGCATGCTCCACTTAGTCCAATTATCATGGCAACTTTATTAAATAAGTATGTATCATCTGATGCTTCCGTTGAAAACTTTTTAACATCTTGTTTAGTAAAAATTTTGGATTTTTTAGCTCTGTAACCTTCTGATTTACGTTTTAGTAATGCAACCAGCTGTAGGTACTTACTAATATCGACGTTTTTTCTTGTTGATAAAATACTTCTTATCATCGAATAATACGACAAACGAGAAGATGGTTTTCTTTCCTTAGATAAGCATTCAAAGTAAGCCAACAATACTTTTTCATGAGTGATATTCTTGATTTTTTTAGCAGAACACCATTCTTCGTACCGATTAAACACCATTTCATATACACTCCGTGATTTTTCCGGCAAAAGGGAGTCCACGATATTTCTCGACATTTCTTCCAAATCAGAAGGTAAACTATCAGCTTCAGAATCACTCATTTTTTAAATTATATTAAATTCTACCTGACAATAATTATTGAGTTTGACAGCGATAAATAAATATTGCCGTTACAACCTGATGACGTTGTCAAGGAAATGGCAAAGCACAGCTCAGTCACCTACTAATATTTGAAACTACACAATATTTACTTCTTTAAAAATAGTTGCCATTGTGACATGTCGAAAATGCAGTTTTTAATTTTTCGAAAATGTATTGATATAAATGCCATCAGATAAAATTTTGTATGTAATACGAATCATAAACAATCATTATGGCACACGCCGTGTTATCGGACTCGGCTACGCCTCGCCCGATGACATTCACGACTTGTACCATAATGATCGTCTTTATGATCCTTATTACATAAATAACTATTTTAGCACTCCATTTTCTTATGATGAAATCAGATGAAAAAAATTCAGCAATTGCAAATTTGTATTATCAATATTCAACAATCATTACTTATGAACATTAATATTAATCGTAAAACTAGAACAATTACTAACATTAATGCCCTGTGACGTTAGGGAGCTTCGCAACACATTATTAGAATCCTCAGCACCATCAGTACTTGTAGAAACCGAAAGTACAATATTGGATTATGATGATCCAAAATCTGTTGAGGTTGGGAGAATTTTTTTTAGCAATGACATTTCTATATGCAATGGAATTATCAACATAGCCCTCGGCTACCGTCGTAGACTTCCATCCACCATGGTTTTTTATATCCGTAATATTTGCTCCTGATTCTGCTAGCCATGAAGCGGAGGATTTTCGAAAACAGTGTCCTGTATATTGCTTTGGTTCTGGCAGTTTGAGGAATTCAGCAACAATAGATGGAATTTTCCCAAATTTATTGATACCAACTGGATTGGCAGTGCATTTATTATTCATGTATTTCAGGAAAGAACGACGATGTTTGATGGCAGAAGGGCGCAGTGCAAAGTACTCATGAAAATAGTCAACATACTTCACAATAATACTGAAAGAACGACTGACTTTCGTTTTTGTGTTTGGAAGTTGTATAACCAATGATTTATTTGTTATTTCGATGTCTTCCACTGATAAATTACACAATTCTTCACGCCGATAGGCTCCAAATAATCCGAAAATAGTTGCAACCTTAACCATCAAGTATTTCTCATCTGGTGCCTCATTTATAGACTTTTCAACTTGTTCACGAGTGAGAATTTTCGATTTTTTGGGACGATATCTTTCACTTTTCCGTTTTAAATATGCTATTACATTAAAATATTTACTAACATCCACACCATTTTTAACAAGGGCGCTTGACTTTATCATTGAAAATTTGCTCCACAAAGTTGATGAACTCCATATTTTTGATTTTTCTTCTAAGTATGCCAGGAAAACAGGTTCACTGAAGTTTCCTTCTACATTTTTCAATTTACACCAGGCCAGGAAATTGTTATATGGAATATCGTACTGCTGAACAGATTTTTTAGGTAGGAGTTCCAGATTTGCTCTTCTTGCAGACTCTTCAATATCCACAGGAACATCCAAATCGTCATTTTTAATAATAATTGGACTCTCGACAAACATATTAAGCAGTTGAAAAACCAAGACGAAAATTGGACAGGAACGAAATTCAAATGACAGCATCTTTTTTCATTTGTTAGTAATCATAACGTTGGCAACGTTTGCCATTCACATCAACCTTTTGATTATTTGAATATTAAAATGCATTTTGAAGTGTATTGTCATTGCAAATTCGCCCATTTCATCATCAAAATAGGGCAGTTGTACAAAAAACATTGTATGTATGGTATTGTGTTAAAAGTGATTTTATTTTGTTCGTGGAATTGTTCAATTCACTCCGCTCATTTCACTAACTTTTTCACTCACAAAATAAAACGTCACTTTTAACACTCATATCAAAAATAACTATTTCATTTCGATTGAGAGTTTTTATCAAAAAATTCAACGATCGTCACAAATTTGCAAAAATTTCTACCACATTTTGATTCCGTAGTAGTACAGTTATCCAGTTTAGTTCTGATGATTTTGAAAATTGGCTTCATTTATTATTGAAAAGCTCTAGATGTTATAGGCTATCGAGGTTTAGAATACCACCCTAAAGATGTCAACGTAGTGTAGGAGATTCTTTCAGTGACTACTTCTCAATTAGGTCAAAATTTAAAGGATTCATTTTAGAGGTGAATCTAACTTTTGGGATATCTTCAAGATCTGATTGTGTCTTGATATGTTTGCCTGTAATTTGACAAACCTCCCTGACATTAGAACACTCTGTATTTCCTCTGAACCAGTCCTGATACAATCGATAGATTTCAGAAACACCTAAAGATGTACCAAGGACTTTGGTTACCACTTCTTATCCAAATTTGGATAGTTCTTACCTGCTTGATGACAGTGTCGAATGGACAATCAGGATACTGCCAGAACTACCAAGAAAGTTGGGATGGTGAATTAATTATTCCAACTACAACCCCACGTTCTCGAAGATATTACCATAATTCGAATCAAAACAACCGAGAAGAAATCAAGTATGTACAGGTATGCGAGCAGGCCACTAAATTTTCACTGTGTGGCACATGCTGGAAGATCATCTACAGAAAAAGCAACATATCGGTCATCCAAACCAACACTTACCAGGAGGCTTCCAATCTGAAAGCGATCCAAATCTCTGGCCTCCAAATAGAAAGGATTGAAACAGGTGCTTTTGCCCATCTTCCAAACTTGAGGATTTTGAATTTAGAATTCAACCATTTGGGGAAAATTGCCAGAGGAATGTTTAACTCTTTACCTAGTCTGACCTTCTTGAATGTGAGCCATAATTTAATCAGCCAAGTGGAGGAAGAGTCATTTCATGGTTCTTTCAAGTTGGAAGGTTTAGATTTGAGCTTCAACAATATCAGTTTCATACCTAACAACACTTTTCAACATTCCAATCTTCTAATCCTGAGTATGTCCAACAATTCATTATCAACCCTTGCTGACGACTTTTGCAAATCGGTACCTAACTTGAATAATCTAGTATTGGACCACAATCTTTTTAACAGGGTCCCTTCTTGTTTAAACGAATCTAGAGTTGTTCATTTATCACTCAAATTCAACTCTATCACTTCTTTGAATGATACTGATTTGCCTTCAACATTAATAGAATTTTTCGTGAGCAATAACAAACTTAGATTCATACACAAAAATACGTTTGTGTCATTAAAAGACTTGAAAATTTTGGATTTATCAGACAATTATTTGGTTAAGATCCATGTGGAATGTTTCAAAAACAACGAAAAACTCAAATCCTTAGATATTTCAGGAACTGGCTTGGGAAATATCGACCCCGAAATGCTTAATTTTGCGGTGAGTTTACAAGATTTAGGCACAGCAAGAAATAACATATCTTCACTACCAAAAGGAATCTTTGAAAAATTATCTACTTTAAAAAATCTGGATCTGTCAGGAAATGAGATAGATTTCTTACAGTTGGGTTTGCTGAAAGATTTGGATTCATTGCAGACTCTGAATTTATCTCAAAACAAACTCGAGTATTTGCAAACTGGCGTTTTTAGAGGCTTGAATACTTTGGAAGTTTTGGATTTGAGTTCTAACAAACTAGAGATGTTTCGTTTCCACAATTTGAGATCGTTAGAAAAATTGAGACTCTTGCATCTGGAATCCAATCTAATGGACATTATTGACGCGTCAGATTTCGAGAATTTCCCTAAAGATTCACATGTTGCGTCTTTAACAATAAGCCTTGATGGTAACAAACTACCCTGTACAATTTTAGCTAGAATCATATCGAAACCAAATGTTAAATTGATGGAAGGAAAAACGTTCGCCACTGAAAACATAGACGGTATCTCTTGCCGCGACAACGTTACTATGGAAACAAAAACGAACATTGAAGAGAGTTTATCAGAAATAAGACACTTTTTCCAAAACGATTTTAAAAAATTCCTCAACGCCAAAACTGAAGGAGCGACCAGACAAGATCTGCGCGAAATTGTGGAATATTTGCATCGAAACTTTTCTAATCATCTCGCTGAAAATTTCAACGGACACGTCAAAGAATTCATGGAATTTGAAAACGCAAGCTTTTATAATTTCTTGAAGGAACTGGATGGTCTTGTCTCCAAACTGTCCGACGAAAGTACATCATTGGAAAATCTCTCTTTAACTCTTAGGGAAGAGATGAAAAGTTTCATATCTTTCGAGAATTCTTCGTTCCAACAGTTTATGGTCAAGATGTCCGAAATTGTCGATAAAGAAAATCGAATTTCATCTCCCATCCAATCAGAGCAGTTGGTTTCCACCGTTGGAACAGAACAATCTACCGAACTTATTCAAGCATTAAACCAACTCAAAGTGTTCATGATTTTGTGCACTATTGCGCTTCTGATAGTTGTGGCACTAAAAATGGTTCCTCGTTTCAAAAAAGGGCACTGGATGGAGTCTGAAAGACAGAGCCATGAAATGCCTATTTTATCCTGACGATGACGGTTATTTTTGAATCCTATGGTTATTCATAAACTAATTCATTTTAGATTTAGTTTTTCGTTTGTATATGTTTTTTTATATTATGTAAAATATTGATTGATTAATAAATGTTTTTTTCAATGATTATTTGAATGATTTCTCTGAAACACGAATATCAGAAATTGGTAGAACAACCATCAAAGGTTTATTGTTGACAATATAGCTCTTTGTCATGGGAAGGGTAATAACGATCATGGGAGGGGTAATGATTGCATATCCTTAATCTACGCCCTCGAATTAGTGAATCCAGCAACTTTGGTGGTGATCCGAGAATTTTTTTTAAATACGCCAATTTTCCTACACCATGGAAATTTTGACGAGATATCACTTTCTCAGATAGCCACCAAAGTTACTATATTCACTGATTCGAGGTCATAGATTACGAATGGGAGGGGTAATAACGATCATGGGGGGGTTATAACGATTGCAAATCATTAAATCAGGTACACAATGTATGAAATACGAGGATATATTGAAAAATTCTTAGCCTACTATAGAAACTAAAATAATTTCAATGTCAAAATATTTCATTACTCAACATATTCTCCTCTGAATTGAATACATTTATTACAGCGAACCTGCAACGTCTCTAGACCTTTCAAAGAAAATGTTTCTTCTTGCTCTGCAAACCAGACCTCCACAGCTTTTATTACATCCTCGTTGGAAGAAAATTTACGACCTTTCAAACTTTTTTTCAGTTGAGGAAAGAGATGATAGTCGGACGGAGCCAAATCTGGTGAATAAGGGGGGTGGTTTTAGTAATTCTAACCCTAAATCACGAATCTTTTGCATGGCAACATGAGATTTGTGTACTGGGGCGTTGTCCTGTAAAAACAAAATACCGGATAGCTTTCCGCGTCTTTTCCCTTTAATTTTTTCCCGTAGAGTGGTCAGTAATGTTGAATAGTAATCTCCAGTTATTGTTCTACCCTTATCCAAGAAATCAATCATGATTACTCCATGGCAATCCCAAAACACTGAAGCAAGAACTTTTCCAGCAGATTTTTGGACACGAAACTTCTTAAGTTTTGCAGAAACAGAGTGTCGCCATTCCATCGATTGTTGCTTTGTTTCTGGATCGTAGAAATGTACCCAAGTCTCATCCATTGTAACAATTCGGTTTAAGAAGTCTACATCGTTTTCAAATCGAGCACAGATCGAACGCGATGCTTCTACCCTTGCACGCTTTCGGTCAACATTCATACATTTGGGGATCCATTTTGCAGAAATTTATCTCATGTCCAAATTGACGTGAACTATATGATGAACGCGTTCGTATGAAATCTGCAGTGCTTCAGATATCCGTTTTAGCCCAATTCGACGGTCTGATAAAATCATGTCATGAACTGCATCGATATTTTCGAGGACTGACTCAGAAACTGGCCTTCCCGATTGGTCATCATCTGCAATGGAAAATTTACCTCTTTTGAAGCTTGCAGTCCAATTTTTCACGGTCGCATACCATGGACATTGATCACCGAGGATATTAAGCATATCTTCGTAAATCTGCTTACCTCTTAACCCTTCCAAATACAGGTACTTGATGATGGCTCGATACTCCCATTTCTCGATTTTTACAATTTCGGTGTACATTTTTTTTTAATTTATTGCGTAACTCTGGTTTACTTTTTTGACGTCGTACTTTACACTGAACACTGACACTTCTAAAAAGTTATTGTTCGTTGATATGGTATCGCAATATTTTGTTGATGCATGGAACTGGTCTAGGCTAACTAGATATCAATACATCCTCGTATTTTATGTGCACCACCTTTTTCTCAGGTCTTCGATGCTCATGGGGGGAGGGAGTTACCCCCAGTACGCCCAGCGTAAATTCGCCCTCGATTGTTGACCCAGAAGGGGGGGCATGGCCCCTATTAGCCCCCCTCAATTTCCGTCAGTGATATGACCCGATAATGGATGGTTGAAAATTGCCTAATCAACGAAACTCAAAACAATGTTGCTGAATAAAGATATCGAAATAATTATATCGCCGATTCGTTCATAAGTGTCGCATCAATTCGTAATAGAGATAAAGACTTCCTATGGAATAAATTGCATTTTGAATCATTCCAGTTCTTGGTGAGGTTCAGTTTAACTGAAGGGGTAAGCTTTTTATTGATCACATTTTTTTTTACCAAAATAGTTATCGAATTATGTGCCGAAAATAGTTCTACTCATTGATAAAGAATTCGAGATGAAATTTAATTGCTCCCCTAAGATTTTTGAAATTTATATCACCATTGTTTAGAAAAAGTTATTTATGATATGAGTGTTAAAAGTGACGTTTTATTTTGTGAGTGAAAAAGTTCGTGAAACGAGTGGAGCGAATTGAACAATTTCACGAACAAAATGAAATCACTTTTAACACAAATACCATACAATGTTTTTTGTACAACTGCCCTATTTTGATGATGAAATGGGCGAATTTGCAATGATAGTAAAACTTCAAAATGCATTTTAATATTCGAATAATCAAAAGGTTGTTGTGAATGACAAACGTTGCCAACGTTATGATTACTAACAAATGAAAAAAAAGGGGTCATTTGAATTTCGTTCCTTTTCAATTTTCGTCTTGGGTTTTTAACTGCTCAATATGTTTGTCGAGAGTTCAATTATTAATAAAAGTGACGATTTGGTTGTTCCTGTGGATATTGAAGAGTCTGCAAGAAGAGCAAATCTGGAACTCCTACCTAAAACATCTGTTCAGCAGTACGATATTGCATATAACAATTTCCTGGCCTGGTGTAAATTGAAAAATGTAGAAGGGAACTTCAGTGAACCTGTTTTCCTGGCATACTTAGAAGAAAAATCAGAAATATGGAGTTCATCAACTTTATGGAGCAAATTTTCAATGATAAAGTCAAGCGCCCTTATTGAAAATGGTGTGGATGTTAGTAAATATTTTAAGGTAACAGCATATTTAAAACGAAAAAGTGAAGGATATCGTCCCAAAAAATCGAAAATTCTCACTCGTGAACAAGTTGAAAAGTTTATAAATGAGGCACCAGATGAGAAATACTTGATGGTTGAGGTTGCAACTATTTTCGGATTATTTGGAGCCTGTCGGCGTGAAGAATTGTGTAATTTATCAGTGGAAGACATCGAAATAACAAATAAATCATTGGTTATACAACTTCCAAACACAAAAACGAAAGTCAGTCGTTCTTTCAGTATTATTGGGAAGTATGTTGACTATTTTCATAAGTACTTTGCACTGCGCTCTTCTGTCATCAAACATCGTCGTTTTTCCTGAAATACATGAATAATAAATGCACTGCCAATCCAGTTGGTATCAATACATTTGGGAAAATTCCATCTATTGTTGCCGAATTCCTCAAACTGCCAGAACCAAAGCGATATACAGGACACTGTTTTCGAAGATCCTCCGCTTCATTGCTAGCAGAATCAGGAGCAAATATTACGGATATAAAAAAACATGGTGGATGGAAGTCTACGCATATAGAAATATAATTGCTGATAAAATTCTCCCAACCTCAACAGATTTTGGATCATCATCATCCAATTCCAATATTGTACTTCCGGTTGTCTGTTTTTTGGTTTCACACTGTGTTCACTTTGTAAATTATAATTAACATTGTTTGCTGTCACTTTTAATGGCAGTTGTACAGAAACTACATATCAGATCGAGTAGGAATTAAGCTTTTGAATATTCATAAAGATATTGTGATTGAAAGAATCTATTCTTCGTGTTGTTTCTTGACTGGGTAATTTATAAGCAGAGATTCTTGTTTCAGTTTCGTTCAATGGAGATGAAGTACCTGCTTTTAATGTGTTTTATCACATTCGTGAGTTGTAATAATGAGAGCATATGCAAAGTCGTTAGCTCTCCAGCATATAAAAGGGAAATATGTGGTAATTATGGTTGCCGATATGTTAGAAATATACCTTTCGAAAATGTAACATGTACAAATTTGGACCAAATGCATTCTACGCCTTCACTATGTTCCGAAAAATGCACAATCATATTTTCTGGTGAAAATGAAATCCTCAGAACAAATTCATTTTCATTGGTGCACAACTTGGAACAGGTATTTTTGAACAGCACACAGATCAAAGAGATCCAAAGTAGATCGTTCTCAGGATCACCTTCAATAAAGCTAATCAATCTTGCAGAAAACCAAATAGAAAAAATTCCAGAAAACACTTTCTCCCACCTCTCAAATTTACAATATCTAGATCTGAGTTACAACAAAATCGAAGAAATAGAAGAAGAATCATTCGAGGGTTGTAGCTCGTTGGAATATCTAGATTTCAGCGACAACAACCTTCGAAATATCTCTTCAAGAACGTTCGAATCTGTTCTGAAATTGAAAACTTTGAATTTATCGAGAAATTCATTGGAAGTTTTGGACCCAAACTGGTGTTTCCATTTTCATTCTTTAAAAACACTGATTGTGGACCACAACAGGATAAGTACTTTAGTGAACTGTACAGCTAATTTCAACATCGACATTTTATCCATTTCCCACAATCTCCTGGAGGTCCTGAACGGTTCTTCTTTCCCAACAACTCTAAAAGAACTGTATTTGAGTGGAAACCAAATTTCGAAGATCGAAAATAAACCATTTCAACATTTATCAGCACTGACACGTTTGGATATCTCAAATAACCAACTGGATCATCTACCTTTTGAACTATTCGTCGACCTTAAAAATTTGACATATTTAGACGTGTCCTCGAACAATTTAAAGAACCTCAACGAAGGTGTTTTCCATGGATTGGTCAGCTTGAATTTTCTCAATCTGAGCAACACCCAAACGTCCAATCTAGAAACTAGAGTTTTTTACTCAACCAAAAAGCTTACGGAAATTGACATGAGCAGAAACAACTTGATTGAGTTAAATATAGAGTCCCTCCTCAAGTTTTGTAAACATCTTCAGTTCTTATGGTTGGATGGGAATTCTTTCACTTGTCCTGATTTGGCCAATATCCTATTCAGAGCCGAAGAAAAAAGTGTTTTAATCCCTTATGGCCTAACGTACAATAGGAGAAATCTGAACGGAATAGAATGTTTTGAGGAAACCCCAAATATCTCGAACGCCACTAAAACTGACCAATTCGTGAATTTCTTCAAGGAAGGTTTCAAAAAAAGCTCGTTCTTCAAGTTTTTTTCGAGCTTCAAACAACCGACAGAAAACAACCATCAAGAGTTGTTGGAAGTGGAGAAAGATCTACTCAAAAATATTTCCGAAGTTATGGAAAAATCAGAAAGACAAATTTTAACGGATCTTTCGTCCGAAGACCGTAAAAAAATGGACAATACGAATAAACTCGTACAGAAATTGATTGAAAGACTCGAATCTGAGAAGGGAACGAAGAAAAACAGCAACTTTACATCGGAGTTGTTAACGGTCTTGGGGGAACATAATACAGCAGCACTGACGGCGGAGAATGCAGAAATTCAAGAACTTACATCTTCCTTAAACAGTTTGAAATTAATGTTTTTTGTATGCCTTCTGATGGTGGTCTCATTTGGAGTTGTCAAATTTTTTAAAATGTATAATTCTAAAGGTTATTCCAGGGGAAATCAAGAAATGCGAACAATTCCTGCTGGAAGCTATGCTTAATTCAAGTACCTACATATTTGTAAGCTTATTTTGAGCACAATGTTAAGTTCTTCAAAATATATGTAACCAGATCTCAGTTTGTTCATTTCAAATATTATAACTTTATACAGGGTGTCCGGTAAACCTTGTACAATATTGAAACTGGTGATAGACCAGGTCATGGCAGTTCAGAATATCAGAACTTCACCTCAGTAAAAATATCACCATTTTCGAGATAATGGGCATTTTCTAAATATCTAGAAAATCACTACCTCACCTCCGTTTTTTGAGTGCTATGTCTACAAATTGAGACTAATTCAAATATCTTTGTTGCTGAAGATTAATGATGAATGATGCTTTCAGACGTACAAAACAGTTTTTCAGAACTTGATACATTTTTCAAGAAATAGAGGTAAAATGAGGTGAGGTAGTGATTTTCTAGATATTAAGAAAATGACCATTATGTCGAAAATGGTGATATCTTTACTGAGGTGAAATTGTGATATTCTGAACAGTCATGACCTGGTCTATCACCAGTTTCAATATTGTACAAGGTTTACCGGACACCCTGTATAAACAATCAAATGAGATTCATATAATTTTTTTTATAGTTTGAATGATAACAATACAAATAAATTTATTTTTTTTTAATTCTGGACCTAGATAAGGGGAAAAAGTTTCAATAATTAATTCTATACTATACTAATTCTTCTCTTATTTCTTGAAGGCTTGGTTCACTTTGTTCTTTATAATAGCCCAAACTCCGAAAATATTTGAAAAGAGTTTTATACGTCTGAGAGTTTTTATCCACTTCCTATGACCAGATTTTTTTTATGCTAGAATAAGAATTGAATAACATAATTAAATAATTTTCATATTGTAACATTCCAAGTTTGTAAATCCTAGGAACATTATGAAAAAGAGAAAAGGGGCAACCCTGCTCTGAAGAGCTGAGGGTAGAATTACGTTAAAGGGGGGTTTATACTTATATTTTTGGCTTGTGATGTGATCGTCTAGATTGGTAGAACTCTATGTTATGTCGTAGTAATTCAGATTCTTAATAACTCAGATTAGTGAATTATAGGATGGGAAATAATGAGGTAAAATTGATAAATAAAACACTAGATTGGACATAAAGGTGGAACAAGAGCCCTTTATTCGTCCAGCGCCATAGTTCGGGGAACCATAGCCTATGAAGGAAAAACGAACGAGAATCAATTGAAACTCAAAGCAAAAAACCTT
Source organism: Adalia decempunctata (assembly GCA_951802165.1). Taxonomy (NCBI): domain Eukaryota; kingdom Metazoa; phylum Arthropoda; class Insecta; order Coleoptera; family Coccinellidae; genus Adalia; species Adalia decempunctata. The sequence goes on from OX637702.1 coordinate 849,595, forward strand.
CTAGCATTACAGATTATATGTTTACAATCCATAGAACAATTATTAATAAGACGAGCACTGGTGATATGTACAATATGGAGCTTCCTATACTCCGGTAAGGTTATTACTGGCACAATTGTGATAAAAAGCAGAATCCAATACATCCAAAGTTATCCAAAGGTTATAGGCATATAGAGTGTGTCACCTGATTATTAATGAAATTCATAAGCAGTATCCTTGTAGTTCCTAGTGTGAGAATCCTTCCTTCTAAGTGTTATGTGTGAGATCCTAGCAGTCGCGTTGGTTTGGAAGTGACGATAAACTCTTTATATTTCCTGTTAACTGATGAACGATGGCACCTTCAAAGCTTTCCTTGCTTATCGGGTACGCCAAGGGCCCGAAGGCGAGGCTTGGTTTCTGAGGACGTTCGTCAAAAGAACTCTCAGGGGAAGTTTCACTGGCCACTGTTGTGGGGGATGTTTTCCCTAGCACAGGCGATATAAACAGTTTACCCTAGGCCTCCAAACCAGTGATATTTGTACGTAAAATATTATCCTAAAAGCAACAACTCCAAATGCCTAAACCATAATGTCGAGTGAATAGTTAAATGTGCAGTAAGCCTTACGAACAGTATAAGAATATTTCAAATGGGTTGGTAGCAGAACAGAGTTCCACAAGATTCAATAGAAATGCAATAATAAAATAGAACAAGCTTACATGAGATTAAATCCTGTGAAATGAAACAGTTATTTAAATGGAGATCGTGTACATACCAGATAACAAAGAAGCGTTTTTAAAAATATACTAAAAGGGCGGATTCCTAGAAGAGGAACTCCATTTCGAATGAACACTATTGTGAACCAGCATCAAAGTCTAAGTCCAAAGAGGCCCTTCCATTCGTTGTCGTTTTTGGAGGTTAGTTTTTCTGCCACAGAATCGTATTTCTTCGATGGTCACAGAAGAACAAGTTTATTTCATGGTGGATGTTCGATATGATTAAAATCTCCTATTTATAAAGATGCGAATTGCCTAAAGTATTGATTGAAGTCGTACTAATATTCATCATTCATAGAAATATAAAATAATATCAAATAAGTTCATTCAACGTAGTTCCACGTTTCGACAATAGACGTTGCAAAGTTGGAAGCCATGGAGTCTGGCAACGGTGCATTTTATTTGCAGGGTAGGAAATTCAGATATGTTACAATATTAAATGAAAAAAAAATCTGGTCATAGGAAGTGGATGAAAACTCTCAGCCGTATTGATGTTTTTATATCAAGTACAGTGGTGAAAGAAAATTCCCACCTCATCGGAGTTAATCTTGAAATAGAGGGTAATGAAAAAAAAGGTGGTTTTTGGGTATTTTCGCGATGTTCAAAGTTTATTTCATGACTGAATCACCCTGTATTCTTTGAAATCCATGGTGATATGTTCTGAAAAAATCAAACAAACATCCTAAATCAACCGAAAAATACAGGGTGTCCACTTAACCCTCATTGTGAATAGTTTCTATAATAATGGATCACCCAGTATGAATTCTTGGTATTTCAGGTTTTTTCGATGTAACAACAACATACCTAGTGAAATAGTTCATTTTGCGAACGTGCTCGCTCTGAAACTGACACATTTTATACTTTCATAATCGGGCATGCATTCAATTATGGATAACCCTGTATTCGTAACGATTTCCGGTCATATTCCTCCATATGGTTGTTCCCTGGGGATGGAATGAAATGTTTCTTGAGAAAAATTGAAGTTCATTCGATTCTGTTCCGAAATACGAGCGTAGTAAAAGTGGGTGATTCTCAACTTCAACTATCCCAAAAACTAGTCATAGGATTGAGTTGGGGCCATGGATACTTTTGATCAGTAGGTCGAGTACAACATTTAACCAAAATTTTAGAACATTTGACGGAACGCCATTTCCCATAAGAAAAGTGCGGGGTCCTTTATTATTACGTATTCAGTTTTATTAATTTCCAAAAAGTAATTTCGAATCAAATTCTTCCCGAAACCTGAGCGAAATTCAGCAATTTCAGTATAAATTAGAAGAAGTTTTCCATAATTATTAGAAACTAGCTGGCCCGGCGAACTTTGTCCCGCCTAAAAGATACTATTACTTACGGTGGATTTCACAAATCGTAATCACCGGTGATCGGAGATCAACGGCTTGGTTCTCTGATTTTTGAACTGTCAAACGTTTCCATGGACATGAGCTATTAAACAGAACAGATACACAAAAATAATATTTCATAATATGTCAATCACTAATAATGGCAATTTTGGATTCAGTTATTTCCGCAAATATATTTACTACCCAAACAGAAATTCAAAAACATTTTAAAAATTATGAGAAAAGATGAGAATGGACATCTCACGATTGGAACTCATCGTCAAAATTCGATTTACTTGACATTTCGATAAAAATTCACTGTGATATTCACCCGCTTCTGGATCTGTCAATAGCCTTTCATGGTACTATAAGCCCTATGTAAATTACACAGTTATTGATATCATATGTTCTTTTTTCGACCATTTCTAACCAAGACGACCGAAATGCTCGAAAAAAGAACAGATGACATCGATCGATGGCCGCGAAAGTCTCAACAAATTCATCGCCGTTTAATTGTGATAATGTCAAATATAGTATCTTCACGATAACGTTATTTGGAATGAATAAAACTATAAAAATAACCGATAATCATCAGTCATAATGTGTGAATAGCGCCACCTGAAGTGGTAAGAACGAAACTTTTCTCATATCTCAACGAAATCTTATCATTTTAGACATCTGTGCTCCTGCGCTAAGACATTTTGGTTTTGCCCAACAGCGCAGAGTTGTAGGCAACTCAAATATCACACTATAACAGTTACTATAGAGGGAATATGATCACTGTACACACTATTTGTTTATATCGCCATCTAACGCGGAGAATCTCAAATGAAGTACAAACGAATAAGCGGTAGCGTAACTGTAACTGTAGCGACATCTAGTGGCCTTACTCAGAAGGAGGAAAAGCATTTCCTGTATAAGTAAAATTTTCATCGATTTTTTCGAAGTTTTATTGAATTTTATAATAACCAGACCGTAGACGAATCCATATATGAAGTTTCATAACAAACAGTCCATCCGATCTCGAGTTATAAATGGTGTAACCAACATCTCTCTTTTATATATATAGATAAACATACGATTATTAATCTAAAAAATGGCATCTTTCTTTGATTGTCAAAATGACACTTTTTATTGGAATACCCTTTACTTAAATTGGATATCACTGAAGAGAGTGTTGAGCAGCTTGGTGTAACCAACATCTTCCTTTTATATATATAGATCTCTGCCGTCAACAGCATGAGTTGAGGAAATGTTTCCCGATTCTCTCCGTCAGCGAATACCGTCCTTCTATCGCATTTTATAGCAGGATCGCAGCAGATCGAGCAGGTATCAGGAGTACTGGGATCGCGCCCCCCGAGTTAGGCAACATATGATACACCGCTCGCAAGTGCACTTGCAGCACCCTCTAGGGGCCAAGTTCCGAAGTAGAATGCTGCATTTCAGCTACGCGAGCTTCAGGCGTTTCAAAGCAGATGGCTACTAGAAAATTATTTATCTTATTTATCAATGTGTTGTTTTGAATTGTTTAAACAATGATATTATTGATATTGATATTATTCCTTTCAAAAAAGGGTCCAGAAGCTCTGGATTTTTATTTTCTGGTTCCTTTTGAATCGTGAAAATTGTCGAGAAAATGAGAAGTGGGAAGATTTTGACTTCGCGCGAGCTGTCATGAAAAATGGTACTGACGTGAAATGACGAGTTTTTGAGCGCTCGTTTTTCATTATTTTAGGTATATTGGCATTTTCCAGTTTAAGATCGAATCCGGGCTCTATTTCCGGAAGTCAATAATCGAATTTTGCACGTAGAGGGGCAGTATCACCTTTTGAATCGTGGTAAATCTCCGTTCAAAAGTGGTCTCTTTATTTCACGAGTAAGTACCCTAATTTACAAGGTAGAGACTTGATTTTTTTTTAAATTGAAGTTGAAGAACGTCCCGATGTCAAATAATTTTCTTTTTTTCGATTTTGTCAGTTTTTCAATTAAAAAAAACAGGGTAATCGTTAGATCTGGGGTTATTGAATATGTTTTTCGTTTTTCATGAGTACAAGCTATATTTTCGAAATAATAATCATGAAAGTTTTTGTAGTTTATAGAAGATTAAATTGCCGAGGGCAAATAGTTGCGATTTTTTCGATTTAATTAGTTTTTCAATTAAAAAAAACAGGTTGAACTTCAGCGTTTTGGAAACTACACTTAATGATTTTTTTCCGACGGTTATTCATCATTTTTTGGAAAAAATCGCAACTATTTGCCCTCGGCAATTTAATCTTCTATAAACTACAAAAACTTTCATGATTATTATTTCGAAAATATAGCTTGTACTCAGGAAAAACGAAAAACATATTCAATAACCCCAGATCTAACGATTACCCTGGTTTTTTTAATTGAAAAACTGATTAAATCGAAAAAAAGAAAACTATTTGCCATCGGGACGTTCTTCAACTTCAATTTAAAAAAAATATCAAGTCTCTACGTCGTAAATTAGGCGAGAAATTAGGGTACTTACTCGTGAAAAAAAGAGACCACTTTGAATGGAGATTTACCACGATTCAAAAGGTGATACTTCCCCTCAAGGCTTAAAAAATTCAGTTAACACAAGAACTCAAGCCGGTCGATCAACAAAGTCGTGTATTTGTTGATTGGGTCCCTGAAATGCTTAAAAATGATGCGGAATTCCATCGAAAATTCATCTTGAATGACGAGGCCAATTTCCACTTGTGGTGGCTTCATCAAAAAGCAAAATTGTAGCATCTGGGGCTCGGAAAACCCAAGAGTTATTGTTGAAAAGCCTCTATATCCTCAACGTGTGACATTTTGGTGCAGTTTATGGTCCGGCAGGGTCATTGGACCTTACGTTTTCGAGAATGAGGCTGGAGCAACAGTTTGGGTGAATGGTTTTAGCTATCGAGAGATTATTAAGGGGAAGTATCACCTTTTGAATCGTGGTAGATCTCCATTCAAAAAGTGGTCTCGTTATTTCACCAGTAACTATCCTAATTTACGACGTAGAGACTTGATTTTTTTTTAAATTGAAGGTGAAGAACGTCCCGAGGGCAAATAGTTTTCTTTTTTTCGATTTAATTAGTTTTTCAATTAAAAAAAACCAGGGTAATCGTTAGATCTGGGGTTATTGAATATGTTTTTCGTTTTTCATGAGTACAAGCTATATTTTTGAAATAATAATCATGAAAATTCTTGTAGTTTATAGAAGATTAAATTGCCGAGAGCAAATAGTTGCGTTTTTTTCCAAAAAATGATGAATAACCGTCGGAAAAAAATCATTGAGTGTAGTTTCCAAAACGCTGAAGTTCAACCTGTTTTTTTTAATTGAAAAACTAATCAAATCGAAAAAATCGCTATTATTTGCCCTCGGCAATTTAATCTTCTATAAACTACAAAAATTTTCATGATGATCATTTCAAAAATATAGCTTGTACTCATTAAAAACTAAAAACATATTCAATAACCCCAGATCTAACGATTACCCTGTTTTTTTTAATTGAAAAACTAATTAAATCGAAATAAAGAGACCACTTTTTGAATGGAGATTTACCACGATTCAAAAGGTGATACTGCCCCTTAACTAAAATAATTGGGAAAAATTCAAAAATTCAGAACAAAACAACGAGTCTCAAAAATTTATAAAGAACTTCTCCAAAAAAATGTAGCAAAGAAGCTAAATACTGCCAAAAAAAGATATAGCGCAAAATACGAAACTTTCGAACCAGACGCGATAATTTTTATTCAGAACAATTTTCCCATAATTGTACTCTCGATACCAGTCGACGGAATATCCTTCTCCAAACGAATTTTCCATCAGGAGCGCATAAGATCGAGGAGGTATCCGGAGCAAGCAAGCGTCTCCTGATAATCCTACTGACGCCACCTAGCGGCACCTGCCCGAACTGCACTACGCCAAGAGTAGGCAACTTGAGCCCAACTACATGATCTTTATATTCTTCCCAACAGATGGCTACAACAACGTTGGTTCATGTGAGAATTTAATTTAATTTGAAGCTTCAAACTACGAAAATGACTTTTGAAATTATGTTCCCTATCGAAAAAACCTTTAGTTAGAAGGGAAAACAATTTGGGAGATATTTGAATCGATGCAAAAGGTTTTTTGAGGGGTAAACTGGAAGAAATAAAAACAGTAAACTCAATAGCACTTTAATCAATTATTAAATAGCACAATATATAAAAATAGATATAACTACCATGTGAAAACATATTCAATAAACCGTCTCGCCTGTGGAACACATGGAAAGATAATTAAATAGAACGGTATACACGATTCCAAAAGGCAACAAATCTTTAAAATCGTCTCTTAAAAATTAACAATCGTCATCGATTAAACTCACAAAATCTCTCATTTATTACTCCTCCAAACACAAAATTCTGGTTTAAAAAACGCGCAAATCGACCATTAAAAAATTCAACCTATAAAACTAACATAAAAATTTATTATATAGGCGCCTAACTGTTTTTTCTTCAGAATCTTCAACTTGATTTGTTACGAATGCTTTTAATTCTTATTTGGGTCTACCACTGACGTGGGTAGCCCCCCGGAGGGGGCTGCTGCTGCGGGTACCCCTGAGGAGGGGGCTGTTGTTGATAGTAACCCTGAGGGGGATAAGTACCAGGTGGATAAACCTGGGGCTGTCCTTGGTAACCGGGGTTAGGTGCGTAACCACCTTGGTAGTTGTAATCTGAAAGAGAAAATTGTACTCGATATGGACAAAATTGAAAGTATACAGGGTGAGTCTTTGAGTAGATTCTTCTCATCAAACTCATAAATTCACACAAAAATGCTATAAAACCACCTGAAAAAATAAATGGATCATATTTTCGAAAGAATCAACCATTTTAGAAAATAAAAGTATTCCTATGTTTTTTCGATAGCAAGCGTCGTTTTCGAGTTATTCCTAATTGTATACGAAGAAATTCGAGGAAAATATCATGAATTTCAACAATAATCTGGATGCTTCCTTGGATTAAATATCATCGAATATTATTTCTTCTCTGGTTTCTTAACAAGTCAACAATGTTGTCTGAAGGTTTATCAACTTCTTCAAGACTAAAATCTCTATGATGGAAAAGCGTTTGATTTAGAAATATGTAATAATAAAATCCCACAAATGTGGGAAATGAAATTGAATTCTAAGAAGCATGGAATCACACATTTTATTCGCACAGTTTCTATTGAAAATTCATTGTTACCGGTCCTTCAGGAAAATATCTATCGAAACAATATAACTCGACACTATGTAATGAAGTTCGATTTTCCGATCATGAAATCGGTCTTCATTTTAAATTAATTTTTCCGGATTTTTATTTCGAATTCCTGCATTTCATTTCCGTTCAGAATTAAACCGAGAAGATCGAATATGATTCGTTCGATATTGTTTTACATGCAGAGAACCTAGTAAAAAGAGTCATAAGAACCACGTAGAATGTAGATAACGCCGTTTTTCTAGTTTATACGTACGATAAGCCAGATTCGAAGATGTTTTACCGGAGTACTTTTCTAGAAAAGTAACATTTCTGCGCCTGCCGTTTCCGCCCCACTCAGGGAGATTATAAAAGGCGATTTTCCCCTCATCTGTGATCCATTATTCATTGTTGCTCCGGCCTAAATAAAGTATTATCTTTTGCGTTTCCGAAATACCCATTATTCATTTTTGCTCCGGCCTGAATAGAATAGTATCATTTGCGTTTCCGAAATATCCTTTCTTTTCGATTTGAAAGTTTAACGAATTCCGTAATTCTCAATTTGTTTCTTTTCTTTACCGAGTGAAAAGTGGTGCACTGAAATCGTAAGTACCGATCCAATTCATTTCAGTCTCATTTTCCTGTATCTTCGTTGAGTCTATCAAAATAGCTGTTACGTCGAGATCCGTATTAAATCTTCCTTTACTCGTACAAGATTTCCTGTAGTCTATAGCACGTTTAACTGAGTTAGTCGGTACCCGATAACGTCTGATCTTGGTGGCGAGTAATCTCACTATCAGACCGGAGGGTTCATGCAAACCAATGCTATAGAACGTGGAGTCGAATTCCGCTTCGGTACCGATCCTTCGCGCCCCTAGTTCGGTGCGTCCTGTTTGACCATTTATATTTAACCTGGCCAAACCCGACCTTTCTAGACGTGAAACAAGCTAAGTAGACAATATAACTCTTTTGAGTTTCCGGACTGAAAGAATATCGGACAGAAAGTAAGCACTATACATTTTCATATCCGTCCCACATTTTTCAACTGTAGATTTAAATTCTCCGTTTAATTCAAATCTTCCCCCCCCCCCTTCTATTCTGGCTGACTCGTACCGTAAAATATTTCTTTTGGATGAATGCTCGCAGTCAGGCAAAACTGAATCACTTTTCTTTACCTGTGTATTTGTTTGATATATGTTGGGATTAATGCATATTTGATGTTTTATTGATATTGGTGAATATTTGATATTTTCTTATTATTGCATATTTGATATTTTCTTGACATTATTGCATTTGTATCACTATTTCAACCGATTGAATAAATTGTGTGAATTGCTCTATTTTCGATTTCTCAGTTATCGCTAACACCCTAGATACAACCGAACTCTGTCTCCGGCTAAGCAGCTATCCTGGCAGGTTTGCTGTTCTACCTGGCGCTCGAGGTAAGGTTTCTAAAAGGGAAAAAAACCCTATTACAACTACTATTACATCAATTCACTGAAAGTCTTTCACATAATCATAAACTGTTTGCTTTATTCTCTGTAAATAAATAAATTCAAGTCCATGGCGCAGGTTATCCCCTAAGCGTCTTTCATGGGATCACAGACTAACGTTGGAGACACAGAACAACGGTTTGTCTTGCATGGCGGCTACGATCCGAGGTAGCGCACCGTTACAGGCGACTGAAATTAAGATCGGCGAGAATCAGAACTACTCGTTTGGCATTTCCAATGAGCAACGCCTAGACGCCATTAGCGAAAAGTAAACAAAACTAGTGCCCTTGTTATAGTTCATCCATTAACGATAGGGAACGTACTGCTTTCTTGGTTTCGCCTATAATATTATTCGAAGAGAAAATCAACAATCTGGCATCGTCTTCTCTAAAGTTCAGTGAAATATCACAGAAGATGGGTTAGGTTAGGTCATTGACCTCGAATCCTATAACCTAGGTTAATGGAGTTAGGTTAGGTTAGTGAAAAAACAATTTTTTATGAGATAGTTTCAGAATATCGAGGGAAATATGAACAAATTATTAATGTTTACAATTTAATCTTGAGGAAAATCGAAGAAGGGACTTATTTTGATGGAAGAAATATGGCTTTTCAATTGCAGGAATAATCGGACAAAACTAAGTGTTTTTTATGGGAAATATCGTGTTTGTAACATTCTTATTCAAATAAGGTTAGTGCTCGAGTATTTCCTAAATGTATCACCCAGAACATCTAATAATCACCTCGATTTCGATCGAAAAATATGAACTTTGAAGTGTTTGCAGAGAATGGTATCAGGCACGTATTTGGCCCTATTTTTTGTTTCAAATGGCTACATCTCTTTAACAGAGCCGAATTCAGAAAAATGGAAAATGAAAAAAAGGTTTCCCTTGGCTTAGAGAATCTACAGTTAAAATATATGTACAAGTCGAAGACTCACCCTGTATTTATAATTCTACGAATCCAACGATGTGTCAAATATTTTTTGAGGTTAGTGCTGGTGGTTAAACAATGGGAATTTAGTTTTGTTCGTGTAGATGTTAAAAAATAGTTATTTATGATATGAGTGTCAAAAGTGACGTTTTGTTTTGTGAGTGAAAAAGTTTGTGAAATGAGCGGAGCGAATTGAACAATTTCACGAACAAAATAAAATCACTTTTAACACAAATACCATACAATGTTTTTTGTACAACTGCCCTATTTTGATAATCAAATGGGCGAATTTGCAATGACAATAAACTTCAAAATGCATTTTAATATTCAAATAATCAAAAGGTTGTTGTGAATGGCAAACGTTGCCAACGTTATGACTACTAACAAATGAGAAGAGACGCTGTCATTTGGATTTCGTTCCTGTCCAATTTTCGTCTTGGGTTTTCAACTGCTTAATATGTTTGTCGAGAGTCCAATTATTAATAAAAGTGGCGGTTTGGTTGTTCCTGTGGATATTGAAGAGTCTGCAAGAAGAGCAAATCTGGAACTCCTACCTAAAAAATCTGTTCAGCAGTACGATATTGCATATAACAATTTCCTGGCCTGGTGTAAATTGAAAAATGTAGAAGGGAACTTCAGTGAACCTGTTTTCCTGGCATACTTAGAAGAAAAATCAAAAATTTGGAGTTCATCAACTTTGTGGAGCAAATTTTCAATGATAAAGTCAAGCGCCCTTATTAAAAATGGTGTGGATGTTAGTAAATATTTTAAGGTAATAGCATATTTAAAACGGAAAAGTGAAGGATATCATCCCAAAAAATCGAAAATTTTCACTCGTGAACAAGTTGAAAAGTTTATAAATGAGGCACCAGATGAGAAATACTTGAAGGTTAAGGTTGCAACTATTTTCGGATTATTTGGAGCCTGTCGGCGTGAAGAATTGTGTAATTTATCAGTGGAAGACATCGAAATAACAAATAAATCATTGGTTATACAACTTCCAAACACAAAAACGAAAGTCAGTCGTTCTTTCAGTATTATTGGGAAGTATGAGTGCCCTTGGCTCAGTGGTAGAGCGTTGGAATTAGGACCCAAAAGTCCGAAGTTCAATCCCGAACTAGGAAAGAAATTTTCTAGTCTCGGTAGGGGCCACCATTCTCACTGTTGGGTCAAAAATTAACAGTGCTGTGCCTAAGGTGGCGTAAGGACACAGTAACAAAGCCTACACAGAACACAACTGCTTACTCCGAACTCGGCACAAGTTACAAGCTTCGAAGCTTGTAGTTTCAGAGGGGTCTCCTCAGGTTTCAGAGGGGTCTCCTCAGGAGACCTAGGAGTAGTCAGGATAAACAATATATCATGTTGACTATTTTCATAAGTACTTTGCACTGCGCCCTTCTGTCATCAAACATCGTCGTTTTTTCCTGAAATACATGAATCATAAATGCACTGCCAATCCAGTTGGTATCAATACATTTGGGAAAATTCAATCTATTGTTGCCGAATTCCTCAAACTGCCAGAACCAAAGCAATATACAGGACACTGTTTTCGAACAGCTTCATTGCTAGCAGAATCAGGAGCAAATGTTACGGATAAAAAAAAACATGGTGGATGGAAGTCTACGACGGTAGCCGAGGGCTATGTTGATCATTCCATTGCATATAGAAATGTTGTTGCTGAAAAAATTCTCCCAACCTCAACAGATTTTGGATCATCATCATCCAATATTGTACTTCCGGTTTCTACAAGTACTGATGGTGCTGAGGATTCTAATAATGTGTTGCGAAGCTCCCTAACGTCACAGGGCATTAATGTTAGTAATGGTTCTAATTTTACGATTAATATTAATGTTCATAAGTAATGGTTGTTAAATATTGATAATCAAAATTTGCAATAGCTGAATTTTTTTCATCTGATTTCATCATTAGAAAATGGAGTGCTAAAAATATTTTTAACACGCTTCCACGTAAACAATCAATTTTAACATTGTTTGCCGTCATTAAAAGTGTCACTTTTAATGGCAGTTGTACAAAAACGTTTATTTTCTTGAAGAATTGTTTTATGGGGGCATTTTTTGGATATTTCTAGTCAATCTTACTGTTGGAAATATCAAACCAGTGAAAATTTACGAAATTTAGTGCACCTCTCGCAACATCGAAAATATACGAAGCGATCGCTGAAAAAATTCACTCACTTTGTTGGTAGGGCAGGGTGCCGTACGGGTTGTATCCCTGCGGCATGGGCGGGGCCGCGTAGGCGGGGTAGGGCGCGCCGGCGGGCGGGGCGTACGGCAGAGGCATGCCCTGCACCTGCGACGGGTACGGAAGCCCTGCCGCTTGGGGCGCTTGCGGCGCCGACGTCTGCTGCGGCGGAGACGTGGGGCTCTCCTTCTTGGCTTCTGAAAGAAAAACGACAACTTCTCCTGTATTTCCGAGAGATAGAACGCCCATTTTTCGTGACGTAGAGGCGATATACCAAGTGTTTGATCAAATTGGATAGAAAAGACAGAATCTAGTGATCTTAAGAGATATTTCGAAAGCCAAAGCTGGTTTCGAAGCAGAAATTAAATTCTGGATCGAAAAACTTACGAGGGGCGGGGCCGGCAGCAGGGAAGGGGGCGTGGGGCACGGTCGCAGTATGCCTGCTAGATTCCTGCGTAAGATCCTTCAGCAACTCCTCTTTTTCGGTCTTCCTGGCGAAGCAGTAATCGGCCACCTTGTTTTGGAATGCTACGAGTAACTGTGGAAAGATTTTCACAATTAAACAAAGCTCAATCTTCGAAAAAACAACAATATCGTATTTTTTTCAACTCTAAATGTAGACTAACTTGAGTCAGATCGTTGTAAAACTTGGTGCCTTCCTGAAGGTTGTTCAAGAGTTCCCTGAAAGCGTCGTGGGCTCCAGCCAGTTGACACATCATCTCTTCTCTCTTACCGGCGGTCGAACCTCTCTCTTGCACGAACTGAGCGTTGGCGTCCTGAAATTAACAGCGTAAGAACTCGAGAATACTAAACAGATGATTTATATGAAAGAACCAAGCTCAGATTGATTTTTAAACACAGTTTCTTAATGCATTCATCGATATCTTCCACCGACGTAGACATAAACTGAAACTATACTCCATTCACTTTTATTTAATCACATACGAGAGCATGGTTTCGTTTTCAGGATGAAAAGCACAGAACATATGATGGAAAGTCAGTGCGCGCACAGAAAATATCGTTAATGACAAAACGACGTTGTCAGTTTCTTTGTTTACATCAAAGATATTCCACATTTTGTTAGGTTTACAAATTGTTCGCAGATTTTTGGTATTTAATCGATATTTTCACGTGCGCTGCAAAAACCGTAAGACTTACGTAGATACAATGTGAGACAGAAATGTACCTCTTGAATAATTCTACAAAAAAGTCCGCAATAGCACATACCCATCTCTGAAAATTGACTTGCTATTACCTGTTTATGGTAATCAGATGTTTTCCAAAATTATGCACTATTTGGGAGTGTGTTTTTATGAATTGGGTATTGATCCTCATCCAACCTAATACGTTATTCATCCCCAGTATTTAATTTAGAACGAAATTGCCCTTCACATCATACAATTACAACGAGTACATCAAAAGATATGGCAGGTTGAGGTGTTGAAGATGAAACCGCACGACCGCACTAAAATGCGTCTCCGTGGTAGGAGTGGGGGACATCATATCTATAAAAGAGTAGTTCGAACACTCGCTAGCCCGGGCACTCCAATAATTCGGACACTGCTATGATTCGGGCAGTCTGAAATTTTCAACTCTGAAATCCGGGCGCGAGGGAATATTCATATTATGCCAAACAATATAATTTTCTTGTCCCCCATACTTTTTCCAAGCGCGCAATTTTTATCCCCGGAGTTTTCCAAGTGCTCAATTTTTGCCCCCGGAGTTTTTCCAAGCGCGCAATTTTTGTCCCCGGAGTTTTTCCAAGCGCGCATTATTTTCCCCGGACTTTTTCCAAGCGCGCGATTTTTATCCCCGGAGTTTTTCCAAGGGCGAAATTTTTGTCCCCGGAGTTTTTCCAAGCGCACATTTTTTTCCCGGACTTTTTCCAAGCGCAAAATTCGATATAAAAATGGTGAAAATTTGGCAGAGACGGTTCGTAAAACTCGAACATTTTTGGGTCATCGTGAAGCACCTACCCTGCAATAAAATAAAATGCACCGTTGCCAGACTACTATGGCTACCATGGCTTCCAACTTTGCAACGTCTATTGTCGAAACGTGGAACTACATTGAATGAACTTATTTGATATTATTTCATAATTCTATGAATGATGAATATTAGTACGACTTCGATCAATACTTTAGGCAATTCGCATCTTTATGAATAAGAGATTTTAATCCACCATGAAGTAAACTCGTTCTTCTGTGACCATCGAAGAAATACGATTCTGTGGAACAAAAACTAACCTACAAAACGATAACGAATGGAGGAGCTCTTTTTACTTCACTTTCACTCGGCTGTTTTCTGTTTTCACTTTCATTCTGGTTCACCATAGTGTTCCTTTGAAATGGATTTCCTCTTCTAGGAATCCGCCATTTTAGTATATTTTAAAGACGCTTCTTTGTTATCTGGTATGTACACTGTCTCCATTTAAATAACTCTGTTTCATTTCACAGGATTTAATCTCATGTAATCTTGTTATGTTTTATTATTGCATTTCTATTGAATATTGTGGAACTCTATTCTGCTACCAACCCATTTGGAATATTCTTATACTGTTCGTTAGGCCTACTGCACATTTAACTATTCACTCGAGGCTATGGTGTAGGCATTTGGAGTTGTCGCTTTAAGTATAATATTTTACGTACAATAATCACTGGTTTGGATGCCTAGGATGAACTGTTTATATCGTCTGTGTCAAGGAAAACATCCCCCACAACAGTGGCAGTGAGAATTCCTCTGAGAGTTCTCTAACGAACGTCCTCAGTAAACATAGCCTCGTCTTCGGGCCATGGCGAGCCAGGCAAGTGAAGGATTGCTTCGATCTGGTTCCACCGTTCATCAGTTAACAGGAAATATAAGTAGTTTATCGTCACTTCCAAACCAACGCGACTGCTAGGATTTCACACATAACACTTGGAAGGAAGGATTCTCACACTAGGAACTACAAGGATACTGCTTATGAATTTCATTAATAATCAGGTGACACACTATATATGCCTATAACCTTTGGATAACTTTAGATGTATTGGATTCTGCTTTTTATCACAATTGTGCCAGTAATAACCTTACCGGAGTATAGAAAGCCCCATATTGTACATATCACCAGTGCTCGTCTTATTAATAATTGTTCTATGGATTGTAAACGTATCATCTGTAATGCTAGAAGGGTTTTTGCTTTCAAATCCAATGAGGAATTGGATTTGGTTCGTTTTTATCCCTTCATATGGCTATGGTTCCTTGAACTACGGTGCTGGACGAATAAAGGCTCTTGTTCCATCTTTATGTCCAATCTAGTGTATTATTTATCTATTTCACCTCATTATTTCCCATCCTATATTTCACTAATCTGAGTTATTACGAATCTGAATTACTACGACATAACATTGAGTTCTACCAATCTAGACGATCACATCACAAGCCAAAAATATAAGTATAAAACCCCCTTTAACGTGAATCTACCGTCAGCTCTTCAGAGCAGGGTTGCCCCTTTTCTCTTTCCATAATGTTCAAAGGATTTACAAAACTGGAATGTTACAGCATAGAGCTTATCTACAAATTAAAATCATTTCCAAAAAATAGTCAACATCCCTGTTCTATAGTCCGTTCAAATATATGAAGGAGGTTTGTAAACCAACAGAATCGTCTGTTGTGCGCACAATAAAGCTTCTATTGCTCAAACGGTTATAACAACGCTCCCTTTTAACGCCCTAAGAGACTGCCAGGATCTTACTCGGAACGGGCTGTGTATGGTACTGGATAGAAATGATTCAATAATTTGAGTCAGCAATTCCCACATTAGAACTTTTTTCCTCAGAAAATCTAGTGCAAATTTTCTGTTTTGATTTGGAACTGTCGTAAACATTCTATATCCGACGTACCCTATTTTTTTTTTTTTGATTGTGTGAAATCTCCTCGATTCGACTCTGGACGGAAAGTAACTATACGAAGAAGCTCCTACCGCTGTTCTTCAAATACCGACCACAAAAACAACCATCGAACACGGAAATCGACCAGAATCGGACCGCAAAATCGCCATTTTGTCTTACCGCATATTACCATCACTCTGAGGTGCAGACTCACCATTATCCTCTGGACCAGCCCCTCCTGCTTCTCCACGCTCTCCCTCACCTGCCTCTGCAGCGGTCCGTAAGTCTCGCCCAACATCTCTACGGACAACGCCGCCTCGCTGACGGCCCCATCTTGCGCCAAAGCCGACATAAACTTGTCCTTCATGTCCGTAGCCGTGTTCTTCAGCTCCGACTCGATCACGTCCCTCTCCGCCTTCAAGGTCTCCACCTCCTCCATCAAGCCCCTGAGAGTGTCCGCCGCCCCCGAATGGAGAAAATCGTCGGTAGCGCCTCTGGGCACGGCCCCCTCCCATTCCGACGTCGGCTTGCTCAACATCATCATGCCGTGGCGGTGGGTCTCGAATTTTTCTCGGACCGTCTTGTCCGCCTGCGAAAATAGGGTTTAAAGTTTGGGAAACTGGCGGATAGATGGCGCGCGCGACTCACGTTGATGGCGTTGTTGATCAGCTGACGATACTTGGCGGAATTCGAGGTTAACATTTCGGTGAGCTTGCTGGAGGGGGTCCTCGTCCATTTGTCCTTGAACTGCGCCCTCAGAGAATCGTCAGACTCCCTCTCTTCGTTCAACATCCTGTCCGTCTACCGGAAAACAAATTACTACGATTCCTCACGAATATTCGCACTCACCTCGTCCAGAATGTCCTTGTTCCTCTTGAGCAGTTCCGGTAGTTCGTCTATTAAAGTCTGCAACTTGCCCAAACCTCCTAATTCGCTTACAGCGTTCGCTTTTTCCACTATAGAAGGAGGCAGGCTCTTACCGTCCGTTATTTCGATCGAAGCCGGCAGATTCATCTCCGATAAAACGCTGGAAAATTCATTTTTCCTATCAGAATATCGCAAAGTTTCGTAAAATCATTTGACCAATTGACCTGTCCAGATCATTGGACCAATTGACCGTCGCCAGATCATTGGACCAATTGGCCTGTCCCGCTCGTAGAAGTCACAGAAATGAAATTTCCATAGATGATGCAAAGTGCATAGAATCAGTAGCGTCATCGCAACTCACTTGTTTTTCACTCGTTTTCGTTTGTTTTCATATTCATGTTACTAGTTCGCGTGATTCGAAGAATGAACGATATTTTTAGTCACACGCGGAATGATTTTCCAATTTCGATCCTTTTCGCCCGATTTCTTCTCGCTTGTGATTATTCTACTCGAAATTTTCAGAACTACAAACATTATTGTGCGCGAGTGTGAGGTGCTGATGACCGACCACTTCAACAGAAGCCCAAGGAGGAATTTCACCTGTTCACGGTAGGCAATATCAATTTTCCAACTTTTCGAATTATTTCTTTCACGATCCTTGGAAAACATTTTTCTGAATGCGGGCCCTTATAGAGCTCCGGAGACCCTCATTTCTGTCGAATTTAAACGTGAATTTCGAATACGTCAAGAAATAAAGATTACGATTCCATCGTTTATTTAAGAAAATGAGCGGCCATTTTAAAATTATATCCCCATGAAAATTTCTGTGCTAAACGTCAGATTTATTCAAGTTCTATGATTCTTCGTCGGGGGAAGGTCAATTGGGCCACTGCATTATCGGAATTTCAGACCCATGAAATGTTTCATGAACTCTTCCTGTATTTTGGTGCTTTAAGCGATGAATAAGGAAAACAATAGGGTTTTCATTCGAAAAAAAAAGGATTTACGAGATTTCAAACATAAAAACATTACTTACCTAGAAATTACACCAAATTTGTGAATATTGGATTATTTGAAACCATTTCATGAAAAAAATGGCCTTTGATAATTTTTTTATCGGTATTCGATAAAAGGACACTATTTTGACGATTTTTCACAGAAAAACTCGAATATCTTGAGAACTTCAAATCAAAATCTGCTCGACCGTCAAATGAACCAATTTACTCCAAGGACCTATTTTTTACCTGTTCAAAACCTGGGTCGACTCCCTAAGTCTCCCAATCTCCGTGTTAACCAATTCCTGCTTTCTGACATCGTAAGCCGCCATAGCCTGGTGAATGGCAACAGGCACAAGATCAGCGAAAAGATCTGAAACAAAACGCCTATTCTTCCAAAACCACAACGAAATTATTCATTAACGACATCAGATCAGGTTTGACTTGGCGAATTTGGTTGCCATTAACTCGCCCATACCTACACGCGGTACGGTTCTCACCTCTGAAACTTTGACTCATCGGATGCTGAACCGGGGTTAGTTTCACCACTTGGGCCTTGCCCAAAGGTTCTAGAGTCTTAACGTCTGGAATTCTCTCGTGATAGATGAAGTCGTTGTCCTTGACCGCTTCAGCCAGATGTCTCTGGACCTTCAAGCAGATGTTGTTGTACAGAGTTTTGCCGGATCTCTGGTGGCAGAACTTGAAAAGTACCTCCGAATGCTGAAAGAAGAAATTTAGAGGGGTTTTTCAGTGAGTCTAGGGATTTTAAAGCCTACCTGAAGCCAGGCAAGTTCTTCGCCTATCATTTTGCCACTCCTGCACACTAAACTCTGGTAAAACTCGGCTATGGCGTGGAATCCAGATTGTTTTCCTGCAATCTAAAACAATAAAAAAATAAAATAAAATCTATCAATCTTCAGAATAACTCACCATAGATATCCAGTCCTTGTCCCAAAGGGCCTTCAGATTCTCCCTCTGGAATATCTTCAACGCTTCGTTGTACAAATCCTCGCAAGCGTAAGCCAACTTGGCAATTATAGCATCTTTCATGCTATCTGAATAATAAAAAAACAACTCAAACTAGAGCCCTAATGGCAAAACGTCTATCTTTACCGTGAATGGCCTTGTGTACGAAAATCTCTTGGGCTTGGGCCAGCATCAGAGCGGAAAGAGCCCCCAGAGTATCCGGGTTCAAATCGGGCGTCGGATCTTGCTGGATCGAAAGCATCACCGTGGATTTCAGATGGTGAAAGATGCCCGCGGATTGCTTGAGACAAAGAGAGCCAATTTCATTTTCAAAAACATGATAAATTCATCAAATCATCAAATTTTGTAGGTTAGCTATCATTTTTGTAGGTTAGATGTCATTTTTGAAGGTTAGATGTCATATTTTGTAGGTTAAATGTCATTTTTGTTGGTCAAATGTCAATTTTGTAAGTTATATGTCATTTTTGTAGGTTAGAAATAGTTTTTATAGGTTAGCTGTCATATCCCATTCACAGATTAATTGTCAGTTCTAAATATTGGCAGCAATGTATCTACTTCTCCGATAAAATGGTATAAAAATGCATATTCTTCGAATTTAAAAAAAAACTTACCTGCAGAAGTTTGGCAGCCAATTTTAACCCTTCGTCACTCTCAATGCTCTGATTGGCTGCCACTGCGCTCTGGAGGGCGGCAATATTGAATAGTACACAAATTTTTTCATAACTGAGAGAAGAAATCGCTAAAAAAACTTCGTTGTATCAGGTCATACACAAAATATTGTTGAACTCACTCAAACTTTGTCGAGAACCAAATATTGACCCTTTATCAAACGCATCCTTCCATTTGAAGGGTATCTGTAATTCGTTCGGTGGAATTTTGGATTCCAGCGAAGCAATTTGATCGTAATATCTGAAAAATTACATTCGTGAACATTTCAACTGACAACTCTATGATTCTCAAATAACTTTTGGTTTTTCTATGCGGGAGCATAAAATATTTCACATAGAATCTTCCAAACACAAAGAATAGAATTGTTTTGAAATCAAAGAATTAAATCAAGAATTCATAGAGTAACTCTGAAGGAAATGTGTGGGTAGTCTAGGCTCGAATTGAATCGTTCAAGCCACAAAAGATTACTATTATTGATGCTAATGATAATCAAATGATGATTCATACCCATAAATAACGTCCAAAGAGCTCTCGTACTTCTCGAAGGCCTTCCAAATAGCATTACTCCTGATTTTGGCGAATTCGTTTATGGCGTCCGAATAATCGACGGGCTCGTCCGCCGTGCTAAATCTGGACTGTATCACATTTTGAAGGGGCTTAACAACATCAATTTCCGACGGTTTTTTCAAGGGAACTTGCAGCAGCTCAGCCATTTTGATTCAAATAAACGTCAAGCTCCAGTTTATTCGTCAGCTGATCGCGGATCAACGTCAAAACAGAGCAAATGTCAAAAAGAACACTTCATAATAAGCCATGAAAGGCAATGTGGCAACGCTGCATTTTAATGTGACACAGTATTCACATTTTAATCACCGTTAATGCCATTGGAGAATTATGTTAAATCTTGGACTTTATAAGTCTTGAGTGTTAAATATCAAAATTCTCCTTAAAATTGTACCGGTAGCGCTTGAAAGTTGAATTGCAATTCGAAAATTCTAGGGATGTTTTTGTTTCTGTGGTCCTGTGAGTGCTATCTATGTGATTGACAAGATGTCTGTGATTTCTGACAATTCTGTTTATAAGACGTAATAAACGGATGGTGAATGATAAAATGAACATTGCAAGTGAAATAAAGTGTTTATTATGTGTTTTTGGTTCATGTAATTCCTTGCATTACAACAGTCTCAGATCTAAGTGAACACAGAAGTCGTTAAAAAGTATCCATTCAACTCCAGTTACAAATAATCTGTTTCGTAATCATGGATGAATCAAAAAAAGTGCAACATTCGATTCCAACCGAAATTCTAGACGACCTCTTGACCAGATTCCTCATAAACGTACCAGATTCGGCGAAAAAAAACTACGTGAGGATTTGTTTCCAAATAGAAAACGCCCACTGGTACTACCTAGATTTTTACGTTAGTAACGATAACAATTTGAAAGCTTGTACCATTTACGAGTTCGCAGCTCATGTATTTCAACACAGTCCGTTCCTGCAGAAAGAAATTCACAGATTACCTGAAATTATGGCTGCATGGAAGCAATACAAACAGACTGTCCCAACATACGGAGCTATATTATTATCGGAAGGACTTACCCACGTCTTATTAGTGAAAAGTTATTGGACCAAAACATCTTGGGGTTTTCCGAAAGGGAAGATAAACGAAGAGGAGGACCCTGCACACTGCGCCGTTCGAGAAGTGCTCGAAGAGACAGGTTTCGACATTGAAGCTTACATAGACCCAAAAGACTGGGTCGAATCAGTCATCAACGATCAGTTGGTCCGACTGTATATTATCAAGAATATACCGATGTCTACCAAGTTCCAACCCAAGACCCGATGCGAAATCAAGTCCGTAGAATGGTTCGCCATAGCCGACTTACCGACAAACAGAAAAGACACTACTCCTAAGGTCAAATTAGGGGTAAACCCCAACGCTTTCTTCCTAATCTTACCGTTCGTCAAAAAGCTGAAACAGTTGTCCAACAGTTACGCTTCGTCCAACAAGAGAAGTCGTAGAAAGTCGAATAGTCTGAGCGACTGCGAGAACTCTGTCTCGAAAAATAAAAACAGAGCGAATCCGAAGGCGGAAGAAGAGAAAAGCAAGACTGTTAAGAAGGTCGAGAAGAAGGTTACGAAAAGAGAGCTGTTTCCGAACGCAGTGATGCCTCGAGACGTCTTCCAGGATATGTTCAAGCTGCCCGAATTGAAAGGGGCCAAGTGCTGGGCCAATTTCAAGTTTGATCAGACAGCCATCATTGAATGTATCCCGTAAGGTCTTGTTTTTTTTAAACCAGAATTTGAGATGTTCTGGAAGTTCTCTTTTAGCTTTTTTCAAAAGTTTCTCATATTTTTTAATAATTAATTCGTCCTGATACTTCGAAAGTTTAAACGGTGAGTTTTTTTCCAAATCAAGACTCATTTTCATGAATTATTCAACAAATGATTGAAAAAAGGTTTCTATACGTAAATACATTAATAAATTGATTGGAATGGTCTTGAATTTGTGAAAAACTGCGTGAAATGCCTCTTTTTCTAAAAATTTGACATAATTTTTTAACGATTATTACCGATGAGGCCCTTATCCCTGGAAAAGTCTTTCTGATGATGATTTTGCTACAATAACATTGTTTATCTAATAACCCCCATTTTAGTTCTTCATTATTGACAGGAATATTCAAAAAATTGAAGCACAAAAGTCGAATATTGAATTTCTATCTATCTTTGAATTTAACGTAACATAATGTATGTTTATTGTGTCCCTTGAAAGGCTGTTGTAATTTTAGTCAGAATGAATTTTTTTTCGTTTAGAATAGGATTTTCCTTTATTTTACGTAATATGTATGTGACTGATGAACGTAGCTTTAATCGCTGACAATTTGAGATGCCTGTCCAGAAATCAATTTGTTAAAAGTACTGGAAGGCATCGGGAAGAAAATTGATGTTTTTATTGGAATTCAGATGTTCCAAAATGAGTTTATCCACAAATTCGAAAATTGATGATATCAAAACATGAAAAATAGATTTATTTCTGAATCTATTTCGATGAAAGTTGTTCATGTTTTGATCTGAGTTTTTGTTTGCACAATTTTGGATCCGTATCCATTAAAAAATAGATGTGTCTTTAAATTATGTATCCCAGTGTTATATTAAGGCAATATATTTTAAGAATATTATTTTTATAATTGATTTTTAATATTTTATCTGGAATACTAGTCATTGGATATTTTTGTCGTCTTGTGATTATTTTTAATTTAAGAAATTTAAGTGGCATATCCGAGCTTTATCTTTTGACGAATTTTGTTTTGATGTTCAGTATTATTATTTCAGTCCATCTTGAAAAAATTACTTGGAAGAAATATGAATTTGTTATGGATGTAAATAAAAATTATATCAGTTTGGAATGTGCTTTCTTTATTAGAATTTTTCATACTTTTTCATTATTGGAAATGTGTTTTGAAACTTTGATTGAAAAAATTATGGAAGTTAGTCAACACTTACCTTGACTTTTCAAATGGATTCAGCCCCAGTTGTTTCCCATAAAAGATCACTTTAGAATTTTTTTCTGGTCGTTTAGAAAATACCAACACCTGCCTTAAATTCTTTTATTAAAAATCTCAACAAAAAAGAAATTGCAATGGAAGGAACAAAACCGTCCCTTACATAGATCAGAATACGCTTATCTGGAAATTCAATGATACAATAATGCACATCATCGAAAAGACCTCTCAAATTTTCTCAATATACAGATAAATACAATTATTAGACGAATGATTTAAATAGACCGAGCAGATCGTTCAATTTTTTTAGTTACTTCAGGAATGAATAAGGGATTTTCAAAGTACTCCTATATTTTGCCCTTTTTATCAATTTTTACATGTTTTCAGTGAGTTTGAACACATTAATAGCATTCACTGAATCCTGAAAAGGAAATAAAGCACCATCTTAGGAATTAAACAAGAGCCGGTACTGCGTATCAAAAAAACATAACCTATTTGAACAAAAATTATGTTATAAGTTTATTTTCTGATTCTTTGGGATTTATTTCAGTTTTAAACCATTTTCTCCCATTTTTTGTTGATATTTCACGAAGATATGAAACAATTTCCAATCAAATTGTCTCAAAACTAACTTAAATAATTGAGTTTCTCAGTGATGTCACATTGTGCATAATTTATAGTTTCTACCTCTTTTTACTCTAATAAATATCCAGAATTATTAACAATTCATTTCTTCGGTTCATATTCGATAAAAATAGTTTTTTCAAAGATGATTCTTTTTAAAAGAAACTTGTAAAATCACCGATTCTAACACGAATAAAGCTGGTTTATAATGAACAAATATAAAGACTCACCTTTCAAAAATCACCCTGTATACATGTTGTCCCTAAACAATGGTCCAATATCCACTTCAAGAAATCGACATTACAATCATACCAATCGCGATGTACAGGGTATTTCATGACATTTGACGAAATTTTTTCACACCTGGACCTTACAGAGTGTCCCCTTAAAATTTTCGCCCATTTTGAATAGAAAAATCAGGACCGAACTGGAAAAATGTAACCTCGATGTCTTCCAAGTCTCTGTAGAGGTTGTATAAAACGCTGTTTTATTGTTTTGAGCTCGTCCATTGGCGTGCACGGTCTATTTAAATCATCGGCGCAAGACAGTAACAAGTAATACGAAGCCATCGTTTCATATAAATCATTAAACAATGTATTAATTTAATAACTTTACAATTTTGTACAATTATAATATGTCATGAAGAACTATATATGTATGTATAAATATTAACAAAAAAAATGATATATGTGAAAGAAACAATATCGTTATAGTAACTCCTCAACAGTAAAAAATCACAATACCTCGGGGTATTTGACAGTTCGACATAAACACAAAAAGCAGACTTGTACGGTGATTTCGAAGAAATTTCAAGAGAAACTCTGCCTTTTCCCTCTCTTTTTCTTCCTCTCTCTCGTTGTTTCTCCTTTTTCTATAGAACTGCATCCATGGGATGCACTTAGTTATTCTAAATCGACCTTGGCTTAGTACTCTCTGTCAGAGTCTCACTCGCAAGCTAAAAGACGTACGTCATTGTCATATGTCAACATAATTGGAAACAAATCTGTACAGCTCCATTTCATAAGAATATAGATATACAGGGTGAGTCTTTGACTTGTACATATATTTTAACTGAAGATTCTTGAGGTCAAAAGAAACCTTTTTTCCGAATTCGGCTCCGTTAAAAAGATATAGCCATTTGAAAAAAAATTGGGCTAATTACGTCCCTGAAATGATACTGTGGAATTGATTCAAAGTTCATATTTCTCGATAGAAATTGAGTTTATACATTTAGGGAATACTCAAGTACTAACCTTATTGGAATAAAAACGTTGCAAACACGATAATTTCAACAAAAACAGTTAGTTTCATCGGATTATATCTGCAACTAATAAGCCACATTTCTCACACAAAAATAAGTTGGTCCTTCGATTTTTCTGCAGATTAGTTTGTGAACACTAATAACTTGTTCGTATTTTCCTGGAAATTCCAAAACAATATCATGAAGAAAGACTTTCATTCAGATTTATTATTAAACAACCTAACCTTATCTAATTTGTATCGATTCTGTGATTTCTTGCACAGAAATGTCAAGAAGATGTTGTCAGCTTGCTGATATTTTCATTGAGGTTAAGGATTTTTTACGAAACAGTATAAATCACGATACATTTATGTACCGTGGTATGAATATCTATGAATTCTGCCGTTTCCATCATAAATCGACTTTGCCGCCAAATTTTACCACGCATGCGTAGAGCGAAATCAGAAATATTGGTTATCTGGAGCCAACTATAAACAATAACAAAGCAGTCTCTGAACAAATTGTAAACATTTTGTGAAGTTCTGAATACATTCATTACATTCAGTGGATTATTGTTCTAATGTGATTATTACGTGAAGTGAATTAATATAATTTCAACCGTGTCGAGTTTATAAAATTCCAAGAGGATGTTGTTTAGCTAGAAACATCGCCACAGATTATCAGGTATCGTTTCATTAATTTCAATTTAATAAGTAGTTTGTGTCGAGATTCATCATTCATATCCGAATTTTGTATTTCATCGACATTTAACTTCAATATGGACCGGTAACTATGAATTTTCAATAGAAACTGTGCGTGTTAAATCCTCCTTGGTGTTCAATTTTATCTCCCACATTTGGGGGATTTTATTATTAAAAAATATCTCGACAAAGTTGATAAATATTGTGACAACATTGTAAACTCGTTAAAAGATCAGAGAAGGAATAATATTCGATGATATTTAATTCAGAGACGCATTCAGATTATTCTTGAAATTAATGATTATTTCGTCAAATTTATCTGGGTAAAATTGGAAATAACTCGAAAACGACGCGTTTTATTGAAAAAAAAATAAGAATACTTTTAGTTTCTCAAATGATTGATTCTTTCGAAAATATGAACCGTTTATCTTTTCAAAGCGGTTTTATGGTGTTTTAGCGTGTATTGATGAGTCGACTACCCTGTAACTTTTATACTAGTAAAGATATTGAATAGGTTTCGATTGAGTAATATGCACCATGAATAGAGTAAAAACTCAACCAAAATTCAGTTAATTCGAAATAACGGTTCCGAAGATATAAACAGAAAAGTGTTTTTTTCATGGATCTTCGACACCCTGTATCTTCCAAACCAAACCGAATTTCGAAAAAAGGTACAGGAAAAAAGTGTATCGTTTGATGAGAGGAATCTACAGTTGAAATATATGTACAAGTCAAAGACTCACCCTGTATATGTCGACGAATTTAGGTTAGAAATACTCACGTGGCGGCGAAATAGACGTATCTGAATTTAAAAAGTCCCATATCAATATAGTATCGTCATGCGAACTACTCACAATTTGAAATTCGTCAAATTGAAGTCTGAATACTCTACCAGTGTGTTCCTGGAAAAAAATCAGGAATCAACGTTGCCGTTTCTACGAGATACCGAGCCGGCACTTACCACCAGAGTTCGCAAACAGAGTGAACTGGTCGGCGCCCTAGGATCCAAGGCTGCCACGAGATCCCAAACTTTGATCTTGCCGTCGTAAGCGCCGCTGACGATCCGCTTGGTGTCGAACCTGATGCAACGGACCAGCTCCTCGTGACCTTCCAACGTTCGCAGACACACGCCGCATTCGATGTCCCACAACCTAAAGAAGAAAAAAAAAATTCTACTTTGTCTCGATCCGAAAGGTTTTCCAATAGGAATAGTCCGTTATTCCGGTAGATGTCGCTTTTGAAGCTGTCATTTTTGACGTTTGACAAGTAGAATTAGGCAATCCAACGACCTGTCAAATATTTTTTTGAGGTTAGTTGGAGGTCAAACAAACCAAATTTAGCTTTGTTCATGTAGACATTAAAACCGTTTATTTGCTTGAAAAATTGTTTTATGTGGAAATTTTTTTGATATTTCTAGTCAATCTTACTCTTAGGAATATCAGACCAGTGAAAATCATTTAAATTAAGTGCATTTTCAATAAAAAATGCCATAAATGTGTGCCAAAGTTGGATGTGCAAGTCGTTCAAATTATGAGAATTTTCTTGAATATTTTGGAGCACCCAGTGTGTGTAACTTGGTGTATTATATACATATCAAGTGAATTATCAGGAAACAAAAGGAAATTGGGTCAGCAGTCATCAAGACTTGACAATATCGAAGATAAGAAACTAAAGTGAATTTGTCTTCGTAGACACTGAAATAAGCAGTATTCAGTTCATATAAAATGTAAAACTGATGAATATTTAAATTTATATCATATAAAATGATAAAGAAGTTACAGGTACAGTGTTCTGATTAATATTCCTTCTCCAATACTTTCTCTTCAATCTCTTCGGGCTCCCAATACTAAAAGTTGTAATCATATGATTGAGTGAAATTTTCTTCGTCAGTGATACTTCAGGATACTTTTTGATATTAGAAATCATAAAAACTCACTCATGAAATGCATAAGATAATAAAATTCCTCATATTTACTGCAAGCCAGCGACCTGTCAGAAAATTTATAGGTTATCTGGAGGCAGGGCGCCACGTGGTTTGGATTGCCTAATCTACTTGTCGAATGTCAGAACGTCTGTCACTGGAACCGTAGATTCTCGAGGTTCAAAGATCCCTTTTTCATCTTTCGTTTTTCCGAATTAGTCTTAAAAAAAAATTGCAGCCATTTAAAAACTGGGCGAGTACGTGCCTGGCATGATTATTTCATTATAGATGCGAACACCTCGAAATTACACTGCGCAAAAAAAATTAACGCACATTATGGAAATCTCAAATTTATTCTACAACTGAAGGTGTTCTCAATGATAATTATTTTTATCAGAATTATGCATGCATATGTTATCCACTTTCAACGTTTTTCTTCAATACAGATGTTTTCTTCCAGCAGGAATAAAAAAAGATGATATTATCAGATTTTGAATGTATTGGCTCCATTCTAAAATCAGTTGTTCTCGATCAATTCTAGTGATCAATAGTTTTTCTTTCGTTTGATTTTCTACACTCGATCGCTATGGAACGCGAAACACGCAATTTGATCCGAGAGGAATGAGCCCAAGCGGTAGTTTTGCGACAAGAATTGCAGAAAGGTTTGGAGTTTTCCATACAAGTGTGTCCAGAATGTTGCAGCGATTCAGGGAGATAGGTATGAATGTCCGAAGACCAGGACAGGGTAGACCACGGGTAACAACTGCCATTCAAGAACGTTACTTGAGAGTTTCTTCGTTGAGACAACGGTTTGCAACCGCTCGCCTCCTTCAAAATCAGCTTGAGCAAACTCATGAGGTGCAAATTAGCACTCAGACAATAAGAAATTGCCTCAGAGAATATGATTTAAGGCCTCGTATCGCGGCAAGAGGCCCAGCCCATCGAAGGGCGCGTTTGGATTTTGCGAGAGAACATATCCATTGGGAAGAGGCCGATTGGGAAAGAGTTCTCTTCACAGATGAGTCTAAATTCTGCCTCTACCATTGTGATCGACGTTCCCTTGTATACAGACGTCCACATGAAAGATATGCTCAGTGCAATTTCCTGAATACTACTGGTTTCGGGGGAGGATCGATTATGGTATGGGGTGGAATATCTTTGACTGCTCGCACAGACCTAGTGGTCGTTGATAATGGAGCTATGAATGCTGATAAGTATATAAGGAACATTCTTCAAGAGCATGTAGTGCCATTTGCCCCATACATTGGTGAAAAATTTCATTTTTATGGACGATAATGCCAGACCCCATCGTGCGCGCATCGTTCAGGAGTACCTTGAAGAGGTTGAAGTCTCTCGAATGGAATGGCCAACAAGAAGTCCAGATCTCGATCCGATTGAACAGGTTTGGGACAACCTCAATAGAATGCTGAGAAGTTCAGAAAATAATCCAGCTACTCTTAATGACTTAGGAATCCAACTCTGAGAAATCTGGGAAGGATTAGATCAGAACATTTTAAGATCACTCATTTTGAGTATGAACCGTCGTTGCCGAGCTGTAATTAACGCAAAGGGTGGAAATACCAAGTATTAAATCACTTATCAGCATTTCAGTATTTTGAAAATTGTTAATTTCTCTTCTTTCACATAAGATTCGGTGAAATCCTGAATTTTTCTTCCATTTAATGTGTCTTGTTTCGTTCAAAACCTTCCCAAAAGAACATAAAAAATAAGTTATAAAGTCAATGTAGAGTTAACTTTCATTAAAATTGAGATTTTCAGAATGTGCGTTAATTTTTTTGCGCTGTGTATTCACTGTCCTCTAACACCATGGTCAAATCCTTCTTTACAAAGACTCAACGGTACTCCACCTTGGTGCCACTCCGCCGGTACCGCTCCAACGACGGATCGTCATTTTTTCCGCAAAATCTACCAATTTTCGAGTTGAAAACCTGAAAAATGGACGAATTTCACTAACCTTATCGTGTTGTCCGAGCTGCCGCTGACCACCAGCCTGTCTCTGTACTGCAAGCACGCGATCCCGCGCTTGTGTCCTGTCAACGTGCGCACGAACTCGCACGTCGAAGTGTTCCACACTTTAATCGTCCTGTCGCCGCTGGCGGACACGATGTACTTTTCGTCAAAGTCGACAACGTTTACGGCGGCCCTGTGCCCCACCAGCACGCGCCTCAGGTTGATCTCCGTCTGCGACGTCATGTCCCAGACTGCTATGGACCGATCCTGCCAAAAAAAAAAAGAAACGCCCATCGTAAGGTAACACACTTGTAACATTCCAGGCGTTTGAAAGTAAGGAAATATTATTCGAAAAGAGAAAAGGAGGCAAAACCTACCCTGAAGCACCTAAAGGTACTTTTATTTTCGGCTTGGCTTGTGATCTTCTATAATTGGTAGAACTCTATGTTCTGTCCTAGTAATTCGGATTCGTAATAACTCAGATTAGTGAAATACAGAATGGGAAATAATGAGGTAAAATAGATAAATAATACACTAGATTGGACATAAGGATGGAACAAGAGCCTTTATTCGTCCAGCACCATAGTTCGAGGAACCATAGCCATATGAAGGAAAAACGAACGAGAATCAATTGAAACTCAAAGCAAAAAACCTTCTAGCATTACAGATGATACGTTTACAATCCATAGAACAATTATTAATAAGACGAGCACTGGTGATATGTACAATATGGAGCTTCCTATACTCCGGTAAGGTTATTACTGGCACAATTGTGATAAAAAGCAGAATCCAATACATCCAAAGGTTATAGGCATATAGAGTGTGTCACCTGATTATTAATGAAATTCATAAGCAGAATCCTTGTAGTTCCTAGTGTGAGAATGCTTCCTTCCAAGTGTTATCTGTGAGATCCTAGCAGTCGCGTTGGTTTAGAAGTGACGATAAACTCCTTATATTTCCTGTTAACTGATGAACGATGGCACCTTCAAAGCACTCCTTGCTTATCCGGTACGCCAGGGCCCGAAGACGAGGCTTGGTTTACTGAGGACGTTCGTCTATAGAACTCTCAGAAGAAGTCTCAAGCCACTGTTGTGGGGGATGTTTTCCTTGGCACAGACGATATAAACAGTTTATCCTAGGCCTCCAAACCAGTGATATTTGTACGTAAAATATTATCCTAAAAGCAACAACTCCAAATGCCTAAACCATAATGTCGAGTGGATAGTTAAACGTGCAGTAGGCCTTACGAACAGTATAAGAATATTCCAAATGGGTTGGTGGCAGAACAGAGTTCCACAATATTCAATAGAAATGCAATAATAAAATAGAACAAGCTTACATGAGATTGAATCCTGTGAAATAAAACAGTTATTTAAATGGGGACTATGTACATACCAGATAACAAAGAAGCGTCTTTAAAATATACTAAAATGGCGGATTCCTAGAAGAGGAACTCCATTTCAAAGGAACACTATTGTGAACCAGAATGAAAGTGAAAACAGACAGCAGCAGTCGAGTGAAAGTGAAGTAAAAGAGGCCCTTCCATTCGTTGTCGTTTCGTAGGTTAGTTTTTCTTCCACAGAATCGTATTTCTTCGATGGTCTCAGAAGAACGAGTTTACTTCTTGGTGGATCTTCGATATGATTAAAATCTCCTATTTATAAAGATGCGAATTGCCTAAAGTATTGATTGAAGTCGTACCAATATTCATCATTCATAGAATTATAAAATAATATCAAATAAGTTCATTCAACTTAGTTTCACGTTTCGACAATAGACGTTGCAAAGTTGGAAGCCATGAAGTAGTCTGGCAACGGTGCATTTTATTTTATTGCAGGGTAGGAAATTCAGATATGTTACAAGCTAAATACAATACAGCTACAGTTGTTCAAAGGTGATAGGCATATAGAGTGTGTCACCTTATACTTAACCCAGTGCTACGCAGCGCTCTTACAGCTCCATGTGTAAGAATCCTTCCTTCCAAGTGTTAAGTGTGTAATCCTATTCGCATTGGTTTGGAAGTGGACAATAAGCTCTTTAGATTTCCCGTTGACTGATGAACGTTGGAACCACGACGAAGCAATCCTTCCGTAGGATACTTGCCCGGCTCACGAAGGCCAATGACCAAGGCTTGTTTTGCTGAGGATGTTCGTTTACAGAACTCTCAGAGGGAAGTCTCCGACATCAATGCTGGAAAGGATGTTTTCTTTAGGTCGATGTAAACAGTTTACCTTAGACCTCCAAACTCTGTACGTAACATTTTATCCTACAAGCAACAACTCCAATGCCTATACCATAATGTCGAGTGAATAGTTAAATGTTCTTTTTGGATGAATAAGAATATTCCAGAGGGATTAATAGTAGTAAAACGAAATTTCATAATATTCAATAGAAATGCAATAATAAAATAGAGTAAGCTTACACGAGATTAAATCCTGTGAATAGAGACAAAGTTATTTTAAAAGTAGAGGTGTACATACCAGAGAACAAAAGAAGCGTCTTGAAGAAATACTAAGATGGCGGATTCCTGGAAGAGGAATTCAATTTCAAAAGAACACTTATTGTTCTCTGGTATATACACTTTCTCCATTTTAATATAACTCTGTTTATATTCACAGGATTTAATCTCATGTAAGCTCATTCTATTTTATTCTTGCATTTCTATTGAATATTGTGTATCTACTTCTATTAATCATCGTGGAATATTCTTATACATCCGATAAGAACTACTGCACATTTATCTATTCACTCGACATTATGGTATACGCTTTGGAGTTGTTGCTTTTAGGATAATATTTCACATACAGGGTTTAGAGGTTTTAGATAAACTGTTTACATCGCCTGTGCCTAAGGATAACACCCTTCCCAGCATTGTGGTTGGAGACTTCCCTCTGAGAGTTCTGTAAACGAACATCCTCAGCCAAACAAGCCTTGGACATTGGTCTTGGGGAGCCAGGCAAGTGTCCTATAGAAGGATTGCTTCGTCGTGGTTCCAACGTTCATCAGTCAACGGGAAATCTAAAGTTTATTGTCCACTTCCAAACCAACGCGAATAGGATCACACACATAACACTTGGAAGGAAGGATTCTTACACATGGAGCTGTAAGAGCGCTGCGTAGAACACACTGTAGATGCCTATCACTTTTGAACAACTGCAGCTGTATTGTATTATGCTGCTTATCATGATTGTGCCAGTAACCATCTTACCGAGGTATAGGAAGCTCCATATTGTACATACCACCAGTTCCCGTCTTATTAATTATTGATCTATAGATTGTTAACATGTCATCTGTTATGCTTAAAGGGTTTTTTTGCTTTGAGTTCAATTATAAATTGAATCTCGTCCGTTTTTCCTCCATTCAGAGTAAAGCCGTTCCTTTCGAATTGCTTCGCTGGACAAATAAAGGCCTGTTCCACTCCTGTATCCAATCAAGTGTTTTATTTATCCTTTTCACCCCATTATTTCCCATTCTTTATTTCACTAATCCGAGTTATTAAGAATCTAAATCACCACGACATAAGGACTGAACGAGAATAAATTCGCTATCACCAAAACGCCTATATCTCTTGAACCAATTGAGAAAAAAATCAAAATTTGATCATAGTTAGCTTTGTTATGAACGTCAGAAACATGTGGAACATTTACTTCATAGATATTCAAATTCTCTGTCGCAAAATGTCAAGCGAAGTGAAAACACGAGAATTTATAGTGAAACTTTTTCAAAATAATCAAAAATGGAGCTTCAAAAGAATCGCAAAAAAGGCTCGCGTTCGTCCGGAAACGGTATCAAGAGTTGTTAAGCGCTTCGACGAAGATCTTACAATTAACCGCAAGGAAAGAACCGCGAGGAAAAAGGGGTTTCATGGCCCAAAAAAAGTGAAGAAAGTCATCAGCCTTTTTCAGAAGAATCCTAACCTTTCAGGACGGAAAGTGGCCCAAATAGCGGGCTGTTCGCAGTCAACCGTTCAGAAAATCAAGTCGAGTTGTGAGTTAGAACATACAGAGTGCAGAAAGTGCCAGACAGGAACGCTGTGAAGAATCAAGAAGCGAAATCAAGAGCAAAGAAATTAAAAAAAGATTTCTTGAAAATTTTTTCCTGTTGCGTGATGGACGACGAAACCTATGTCTTGGCTGTTTTCTCGCAACTTCCTGGTCAGGAATTTTATACTGCAGATTCTCGTGGAAATGTTGACCAACAATTTCGCGTGAAGGAACAAACAAAGTTTCCTAAAAAATTCCTGGTTTGGCAAGCAATTTGCACTTGTGGGAAAAGGAGCAAATTTTTCGTTGGCCAAGGCTCTGTTGACTCAAAGATATACATCGAGGAATGCTTGAAGAAGCGACTTTTACCATTTTTACGTGAGCACGATGTGTCAACAATCTTTTGGCCAGATTTAGCTTCATGCCACTACAGCAAGACCACCAATGAATGGTACGAAGCTAATGAGGTGGTTTTTTGTCCCCAAAGAGGCCAATCCACCAAATTGCCCAGAACTCAGGCCAATCGAAAGATAATGGGCCCTGGTAAAAAGAGAATTGAAGAAGACTAAGAAATCAACGAAAACATTAGCGGAATTCAAGCAAACGTGGAAGACAGCATCCCAGAAAGTGACTGAGAACACTATAAGAAGCATGATGGGAAGAATTCCAGAAAAAATCCATGAGTTTTGTAAAAAATAGTTTTGGTTTTTTTATTGTAAAAACAGTTTTCATTAGAATAAGAAGATGATTCGAAAATGAGTTTGATTTTCGAAATCGGTCCAGTGGTTCAAAAGATATAAGCGTTTTTGTGATAGCGAATTTATTCTCGTTCAGTCCTTAACATACGAGTCCTACCAAACCTAGACGATCACAAGCCAAGACAAGAGTATAAGTATAAAATCCCTTTCAACGTAACTGTACCTTCAGCTGTCCAAAGCAAATAATAATTCCTTTCTTTCTTTGTCAGGAAAGAAACAAGTATTAAATAAGATTCATTCCACGTTTCGACAGTAGACGTTGCAAAGTTAGAAGCAGGTCTGGCATCGGTGCAGCATCTCATTCGCTTAGAGAGTAGAAAATTCGATCACGCCGAACCTTAAGGTCCTCCACTCACCTTAGAACACGTCACCATCATTCCGTTGTTGAACCTCAGGTGCAACACTGCCTCGCAGTGATGTATCAGGGAATGTACCATCTGTCCCGAGTGTACGTTCCACACCCTCACCGTCGAGTCGCTCGATCCGCTGATGATGACCTTGTCGTCGTACTGCAGGCACAGCACCGACCCCGTATGGCCCGTCAGCACCTTCGTGCACTGCAAAGTGGCCCTGTCCCACAGCTTGATCGTGTTGTCTCGCAGCCCCGACACGATCTTCTGGTCGTCGTACTGCAGGCAGTACACGCCCTTGCTGTTCTCCGACCTGCAGTTGATCTTCTGCAAGATGTGTCGGCCGTTGCGCCAGTTGCTCTCTATGGTCTCGATGTCCTTGATGATCTTGGGGTAGAGGGTGCGATAGAAGACGTGCGGGCGGTGGTGCTCGCCCGGTCGCGGCTTGAACAGGTACTGGATCCTTCGAGAGAGAACGTTCAAGGTTAATCCGATAGGTTAGGAGCCCAGGACTGAAACTTACCACTGTCTCCTTTCCGCTAAACCTCTCCAAAGAGTATCAGTCCTCACTTTTCTTTCTATCAGCTTCTTCCACAACATACCCTCGGATATCACCCTGTACCATTCTTTGCACACTATCTCCGCGTTCTGGAGACTCTCCGCGTCCAAATAAGACAGTATGTTCTCCGCCACGTGATCCAAACCCTTCTCTATAACACAAAAGCGATTCTCAACTCCCAAAACTCATCAAATATACACTGCGCAAAATTATGGTAATCTCAAATTTATTCTACAACTGAAGGTGTTCTCAATGATAATTATTTTTATCAGAATTATGCATGCATCTGTTATCCACCTTCAACGTTTTTCTTCAATACAGATGTTTTCTCCCAGCAGGAATAAAAAAAGAAGATATTATCAGATTTTGAACGTATTGGCTCCATTCTAAAATCAGTTGTTCTCGATCAATTCTAGTGATCAATAGTATTTCTTTCGTTTGATTTTCTACACTCGATCGCTATGCAACGCGAAACACGCAATTTGACCCAAGAGAAGTGTGCCCAAGCGGAAGTTTTGCGAGAAGAAGGGTGGACATACACAAGAATTGCAGAAAGGTTTGGAGTTTCCCATACAAGTGTGTCCAGAATGTTGCAGCGATTCAGGGAGACAGGTATGAATGTCCGAAGACCAGGACAGGGTAGACCACGGGTAATAACTGCCATTCAAGAACGTTACTTGAGAGTTTCTTCGTTGAGACAACGGTTTGCAACCGCTCGCCTCCTTCAAAATCAGCTTGAGCAAACTCATGAGGTGCAAATTAGCACTCAGACAATAAGAAATCGCCTCAGAGAATATGATTTAAGGTCTCGTGTCGCGGCAAGAGGCCCAGCTCTTACCCCAGCCCATCGAATGGCGCGTTTGGATTTTGCGAGAGAGCATATCCATTGGGAAGAGGCCGATTGGGAAAGAGTTCTCTTCACAGATGAGCCTAGATTCTGCCTCTACCATTGTGATCGACGTTCCCTTGTATACAGACGTCCACATGAAAGATATGCTCAGTGCAATTTCCTGAATACTACTGGTTTCGGGGGAAGATCGATTATGGTATGGGGTGGAATATCTTTGACTGCTAGCACAGAGCTAGTGGTCGTTGATAATGGAGCTATGAATGCTGATAAGTATAAAAGGAACATTCTTGAAGAGCATGTAGTGCCATTTGCCCCATACATTGGTGAAAATTTCATTTTTATGGACGATAATGCCAGACCCCATCGTGCGCGCATCGTTCAGGTGTACCTTGAAGAGGTTGAAGTCTCTAGAATGGAATGGCCAGCTCTCAATCCGATTGAGCAGGTTGGGGACAACATCAATAGAAGGCTGAGAGGTTCAGAAAATCATCCAGCTACTCTTAATGACTCAGGAATCCAACTCGGAGAAATCTGGGAAGGATTAGATCAGAACATTTTAAGATCAGTCATTTTGAGTATGAACCGTCGTTGCCGAGCTGTAATTAACGCGAGGGGTGGAAATACCAAGTATTAAATCACTTATCAGCATTTCAGTATTTTGAAAATTGTTCATTTCTCTTCTTTCACATAAGATTCGGTGAAATCTTGAATTTTTCTTCCATTTAATGTGTCTTGTTTCGTTCAAAACCTTCCCGAGAGAACATAAAAAATAAGTTATGAAGTCACTAGAGTTAACTTTCATTAAAATTGAGATTTTCAGAATGTGCGTTAATTTTTTTGCGCAGTATAGTTTTACTTGCACTCAACCCTATTTTTTATTAATTTCTGTTGGTACTTCCCCAATAAGCAAATCGATGATGATACTACCAACATGAGAGAGCAAAAATTACTAACTTGGCAACAGCGAAATGAAGTCTCGTTGTAGCATGGGCTTTAGGTAGGAATTAATGTGACCGTGTTGATAATGACACATCCTGGCTAAGAGATTTTCGACGAATTCCACCTGGTCCGTTTCGTTCCACTTTTCGAACATCTTCAGGCACGATTCCCGTTCCGCCGTTATCTCTTTTTTCCTCGCCGTGTCGTAGGGCTGCAACAGTGTCATCGGGTACTGAAAAAAAAACAGTGATAATTAGGAAAAAAGGGGGGAAGTATCTGTAAAAATGTCCCAATAACCTCCTTCTATAGATCACCATAAAAAAAGAAACTATTTCTACCTGAATCTTGTTCGACTTTTCAACGACACCCTGTATACTTATACTGTACAATTCAACACGATGAATATGAATAAGAATTATATAAACAGAACGTACGTGCGTGATTTTGTATTGCAAATTCCTCCACAAAGGTAGCATGAATTAAATTCGTAGAAAACGATAGAAAATATGATGACAAATAAGCTAATTCGACACTAGTTGATCATAATCACATTTTGATTGGAAAATTATAGTTTTTTCTATGGTTTCGAACGGAAAAAGCCTATTTCGGATATGAACTACTTCATAAAATGGCACGTTAATTACTTATAATATTGATGAATAAATAATAAGGTACGATGTTTTTGAAACTCTTCGCTAAATAGACGTCGATCGAATTTTGAGTTGATTTAAAATGGAATTTTATTGCTTATAAATGACGTTTTAGTTCTGTTAGAAATAGATGCATCTATGTTAGAATCATAGACATAGAAAATTCCTTGTCTATGGTTAGAAATGATCAGATTGAACATAGAATTTATAGTATATTGCAAGTTCTATGAGATTAACCCATATTCAGTAGTGAAAAATGGAAATTAG
The DNA here is from genome assembly GCA_951802165.1 of Adalia decempunctata. Taxonomy (NCBI): domain Eukaryota; kingdom Metazoa; phylum Arthropoda; class Insecta; order Coleoptera; family Coccinellidae; genus Adalia; species Adalia decempunctata. The sequence continues at coordinate 887,231 of OX637702.1, forward strand.
CAAACTGCCCTTTTTACACTTATTCCATACAGGTCAAGGAATTCCCAATTCTGAAATTTCAAAAGTAATTCCAAACAGAATCCGAAAGAACTTTTCTAATCTGTTTATCTAATCTAATCAGTTTATTATCCCGCTCAATAATTACACAGATATAAAAACAACCTGAAATTGTCATTTCAAAGGTATTATCCTGAGAAACTTCTATGAATCATCCTTCATCGATTTTTTACAATAATACCCATCCAACAGAACTCATTTTCTCTCAGAATTCGCAACAACAAAGAACCGAGGAATACAGTTATTATAACAGTTAACCATTGTCAATAAATTTCAGTTTCTCTTACACAATTATTGCAAGAATAAATTAATATACACACAACACTTAAATTTCATCATTCCTTGTACCAAGCACAGAATATTAAATTGTTCAAGGAGGAATTTCATTGATTACTTCTCGTATTTAGAAACTCTGTTTGGATTTCTCAGAAGACGTCATACTGCCTAGGTCACTGGAATTTTTAATTAGAAAAGAAACAATGAATTGTAACTGCATAATCGAGTATTCAAGGAAATTAACAATGTTGAAATGAAAATCATAGAACTAATAGTACGGTCCAAGAAATTGAAAAAACATAGAAAAATGTGATCAAATTTTATGTTCTCGAATTCCTGACGTTCAAAAAATAAACAATGATGCTATTAATATGTTTTGTAATGGAATTATTGGCGTGAAACAAGCTAGAAAGCTTCTAAAATTGAAACAGTATCGTAAATATACCGATTCACTGCAGTAGCGAATTCATTCACATCCACCTACAATATCCCTGTTTGAACAGACAAGGAAATCATAAAAGGGAACCATATGGCGTTTCTCGAGAACTCACCTCACAATTGGTAGAATCTTCTATTTTATCCGTTTCCATTTTCAGCATCTTCTTCGCCAACGACCAAACACTAGGAACTTGATGTAACTTTTTCGTAATCACAAAATATGGAGTTTACAGGGAATTAGATTTCATACACTATTCACTGAACACAACCAGCTAGAAAAAGCTGGAAGTGTGAGATTGGGTGGTGAAAACACATCAATTTCGATATTGATTTACTGGGGTGAATAACGCGATCGAGTTTGTTTCATCAGCTTTGTTATTTTGATCGAAATTACGGATTATGAAAAGAAAAGAATGGCTAGATTAGTTAGTATGGCGATGACGAGCATAGGACTTGCACAAGACGCAAGCGCAGAGAAAAACATCAAAGTGACAGGAGAGGAACTGGAGCAAAGAGTGGGATTAGAGTCACAGATTTCTTTGTTTTGGGCACGTTCCACGAAACAACTTATTACTCTTTTTACAGATAATTGTCTATTTTGTTCATGAAAAACTTTATTGACGATTATCTTCAGTACCTACATTCAGTATTTGGTCAATAATGATCGAACTTGTGATTCTGAAAGAACGGAAGCGCGCTCTATGGTCGTCAAACTAAAATAACAAACCTACTTTCACTCTAAATTATTCAATAAAACTCGGAAATGCACGAATGTTTGTAAAAACTGTGAATTACGTCAAAATACAACCACATAATTCTCGTTCCACGTTTCAATCATCCAACTATTATGTCAAATTATTCCGGAAAGTTTTGGAGAATTTTCCATGTCAATTATCCAAAAAATAGTCTCAAATTTGAGCAAACTATGGAAGTTGCATTCCTTTGATCAATTAAACATGAATGTCGAATTGAAAGACCGGCTTAGAATTCTGAAAATTAATAATTTGCGCTGATAAAGTTCTTTATAAGTTGTTGAAAAGACGAATTTACCATACTCCTGAAGCTACTTTGGAGAAAACTTGATGCTTTGCAAGAACCGTAGTTCTTTATTCGAAGACTCGATATCAGCGTTATTTGAATGCACTGAACTTATTGTTATTGTGATCATTTTCCTGTAAGTAATTTAAAAAAATGGTGGATGAGCCAAAGTCATATGACTATTTTTTATATCAGTTTTATAGGTAGCAAGATGCCAACGACTAAATCAGAGATCAACCATTCAGATTATTTCCGACTCTTGCGTAAAATAATCGTTTTATCCGGCTTCAACAGTTTATGGTTCACCGATAATTGGACAGGAAAACTTATAAATATCCACTGCAAAATCGCATCCGCCATTTTCTTCAGTAAAATAATTCTCTTGAACCTTTACTCTATCGAGGTTTTCAAGAACATAAGGGAAAACTGGAGGGAAATAGCTTTCTTCTTAGCTAGTACTCTCACGATAAATACCACGATCCAAAAGTTCTTCATTTTACGTACGGATGCTATGCAGAAATTGTTTAAAGAGGCTTTCGAACTGGACAAATGGGTTATGAAGACTCCTCATGAAGGTATCAGGAAGGCTTTGAAGCCTTTGAGGGACGAGGTTCTCAAGATTTCAATCATTTTGACAATGCTCTTCATAATTTGTTTCGTGTGTTTCTGCGGAGCCGCCATGTACTTTTATTTGATCGGAAGGAGGTGCGATATGGTGGATGCGCCGGGTCAGTGCGAAAGAATATTGCCTTGGAAAACTATGAATTTTTTGAGCACCAACACCCAATTCGGTTTGTCCATGCTGCTCCACGCTGTAGGTTAGATTCCTTGTGAATGTTAGATGACAATTTCTATTCTTTGGTCTTTCAGGAATGAGTTACATTGAATTGTATTTGGTGGCTGCGAATGTAGCAAGATTTGCGGTTTGTGTTTTTCCGACTTTTCGTCTGAGACATTTGAATCACGTCTTGGAAAAATTCGATTATTATGGGGGGTTGCTGAGCGAAAGAGAGAATTTAAAGATGGAAGATGGCCAATATTACGTTGTCAGGGAATGTGTAATAGAACACCAGAAAATCATAAGGTGCATGAGATATTTCTTTAATGCGTACTTTTTTCAAATTAAACCCTTATTTCAGTGACTTTTCTCAGCTGAAAACCAACACGAAAATCTTGTTTTTCATGGATTTCCTCACGATGGCTATACAACTAGCTCCTTACCCCGTTATTATAATGGTAAATTGAAATTCTGAAAGAAACTTCAACTTAACAATGTGAAATTTTAGGGAACGAAGAATATAGACCACATTTATTTCTTCGCTGTGACTTGTTTGATTTTCGCATTTTCCGATCTACTCATGATATACTGGTTTGCACATTATATAGTGGAAGAGGTGGGTGAAACCAATTAGATTTCAGTTTTGGTGGATGCGCCTCGAACCATTCTATGACCGTGTTGGTGCATCCACCATTTTAAATGGATTTGGCGCATCCACCATTTTGTATGGATTGTATTCTTCCTTCAACCTGAATCTGTTGATTTTCCATTGTTTTCCTGCATTTATTTCAGAGTATTGCAGTGCAGTCATCCGTTTACGCCAGTAATTGGTACGAGGCCGATATTCGTACAAAGAAAATGCTCTTGCTCATTATGATACGTTCGAACAAAAGATTGGCCCTAAAGGTTGGGCCTTTTTACGAAATGGATCTGAACATATTTTTGAGGGTAATAAAACGACTACTTGTGTATTGAATTTAAAAAAAAAAGAAAGGCAATGATGTTTGTATTTTCTTTGCAGATAGTTAAGGGGATGTATACTATGATTACGGTATTCAGACAAAGAACAGTAAACTTGTGAATGATTCTGGAAAATCTCAATATCTCAACAGAAAGCTTTTTAGAAATAGATGAAGCATACACTGAATAGATATTTAATTTCATTAAAGATGTTAGCACAAGTCAATTATTTTTTCGTTTTAACCAATCTTGCATATTTTAAGTATCCAAAGCTAATACTTATTTATATTTTCAATTTCCACAGGAATTCAAACGTCAGCCTGGAAAATAAATTATCGTTTTTCTATGATTGGTATGATTTATGGTGATTTCTTCACCCACCCTCATAAACGTCAGTGTCAAGTGTTAACCTATCTATTTTCGTTGGAATTTAATTTGACCGAAATAAAAAAAATATGCGTGTTTTTTCCTAATCCATGATAATCGCTTAGTTTTTCCCCTTAGAATTTCCTCAGAATCTTTGTAGATTTGAGACAGTTTCCTTTAATTGAGCCAGTTACATCAAAAACCGTTTCTGTTATTTTTTGGGAACATTGGACTTCGTAAATGTTGATTTATCCTTGATTTATCGCAAATTGGAGTGAAAGGCTATCCTCACCGTTCCTGTAGGTGTTACAGTTTTCCCAAGTATCAGTCGATCGTACTGACAATGAATGCATTTCAGGAAAATAAATAAAGTATCCTATTTTTGGTGCTTCCGTAAACACTGCTGAAATGGATGCTGAAGAACAAGAAATCAGCTCGAATGCAGGCTGCTGCAATGGTTCTGATGAAATGGGGGAAAATTTGAAAGTGGATGAAATTCCATGTAGGTATTCAAAGCTTGAATTTTTTTAAAACTCTCGTCTAGCATTGCAAGCGATCTGATGTTTTTAAGGGATATTGCTTTTTCGCATTGAAAACTATGTTTTTGTTGGTTTTGATTAATTAAATAATCACTCATTCACACGACTGAGGATGAAACATGCAATCGAAAGCCAAAGATCGCTGAAAGTTTATTTCGAAATGATCCTCGTTTGTGATTTTAATTGCACCAACCTGTTTCATTATGCTTTTAACTTCTTTAATGGGTCAAAAAGCTGCCAAAACACAATATGAAACTAATCTTAAGTTCGTCTTGTACTTACAGTTGTTGCATCAAAATGTTGATCTTGAAATTGGGATTGCTTTAGAAATCATTCTCATTTGATTGGAAAATGATGATTCCTGATATTTCTAAGAACAACTGAATGTTTTAAAAAGAAAATACATGCTTAAAAACAAAAAATACAGGTTCTTTAACCTTGTCAGCAGATAGAACTATCGTAGTCTTCTTTGTGACTCAATGTGCCATTTCTTTTCATTGTTTCAACTGTTTTTATGGTTTTTTCATCCAACATTCACCTTTTCCATTCATTATCACCTTCATTTGCTCAGATTTACAATCATTTCTCATCTGTATCGTTCACTGATACTCAACGACATTGAATCGAAAGGATTAGATAATTCTCTACGACCTTTCTAATTTATCTTACGACTTTCGAGATAATTCACAGAAATTCCTCTATCTGATAAAAACGATGTTGGTAAATACGAGTGAGGTGTTGAGTGCAGAGAGCAAGTTCGGTCAGCTCAAGCTTAGAGTTTTTCGCGGGTAAAATATGGGTTGTTCGCGTCCTAAGGGTTCAGTATGATGGATTCACGCCTCTAGTTTTGCTGGTTGAACGTTGCGGACATGGAATATCCCTCTATTTACGGTAGGTATGTGAGGTCAAGGTCATGTGATAAAGTCCACATTTGGGTCGCGTTTTGTGTCGCACACTGTATGTAAAGGAGCGTCGTGGGCATTCAGTTAAAGTTCCAGTTGCTTCCTCCGTTTTTTTATGGGTAGAATAATTTTTTTCCTTCAAAATTGAAAAAAAAAATAGTGAAGTTAAAATGATTATTAAGAATGAATTATTGAAATTTTTGGTCGATGGCTCATCTGAGGAGATACAAAAAGGGTTCTGTATGTGTACAGAAAAAGTGGGAAAAGTGTAGCGAGCGGAATTTTCAAGAAATAAATTTGTTCAAGTCTTTTGTGTTTTCTTTGTTTCAAACGATCAATTTATGTTACCGCCTTTCAAAAAATCCTCAATCATACATTCCTCAATAACTTAAGCGTATTTGAAACTGATTGACCATAAAAAAGTACAAGGTTCAAGTTATTGTCGACCTCTAAATACAAAACGAATTTTTTATGTAATTTCACGGCTCTCACTCGAAAAAATCTTAATTACCGAGAACGAATGAAAGTTAGCAATGAGTTTCTTTTTAACGAGGATTAAAGCTCGTGTCGTGTCACTGGAAAACCATTAAATCTGTAATTATTTTGGGTTGCTGGCCTAACTATCGTTTGATGTTGTTGATTGTCGTTTTTTTCGTTGTTTTCACGTTTAGAAAGTTAGAATTTGGGAATTCGAAGAATCATTTCTTCGGTTTGGCTTTTATTCATTCAGAATGCAAAATTAGTAATTTTCCCCACTTGTATATCGAGATAAAGATGGTTAGATTTCGAAAAAAATTGCTAATAGATTACAGAACAACTAAAGCAAAAATCCTAAGACTTAAAAGTTCTACAGACAAATTATACTTGAAATAACCTTGAATTTGGAACTTTTGGGTGTTTGTTCAAATTCTCAGCTAGAGCAATCGCCCATTAAGGTACCGAATCCGCCCAAAATGTTTGGCTTTCAGATAAAAACAATTTTCCTGTCTTCTGATGGCACGATGATGATGATTTTTTGTGTATCGCATTTTATGTATCTGACTGATGTACTTGAGGAATTTCAGAAGAATTGGGTGGATACTTTAAGAGATAACGAATTGTTTGGAGATGACATTTTTTAATATTCTCAGTCACTTGATTTTCTAGAAATTTTGCAATCACTTAGAAGTCGTTATTCTAAAGCTTAATACCAAATTTGAACTCTATCGGATGAGTAGTTTCTGAAATATTGAGAAAATTGAATTTCAAAAATACACTGCGCAAAAAAATAAACGCACATTCTGAAAATCTCAATTTTAATGGAAGTTGACTCTATATTGACTTTGTACCTTATTTTTTATGTTCTCTCGGGAAGGTTTTGAACGAAACAAGACACATTAAATGGAAGAAAAATTCAGGATTTCACCGAATCTTATGTGAAAGAAGAGAAATGAACAATTTTCAAAATACTGAAATGCTGTTAAGTGATTTAATACTTGGTATTTCCACCCCTTGCGTTAATGACAGCTCGGCAACGACGGTTCATACTCAAAATGAGTGATCTTAAAATGTTCTGATCTAATCCTTCCCAGATTTCTCCGAGTTGGATTCCTAAGTCATTAAGAGTAGCTGGATGATTTTCTGAACTTCTCAGCCTTCTATTGAGGTTGTCCCAAACCTGCTCGATCGGATTGAGATCTGGACTTCTTGCTGGCCATTCCATTCGAGAGACTTCAACCTCTTCAAGGTACTCCTGAACGATGCGCGCACGATGAGGTCTGGCATTATCGTCCATAAAAATGAAATTTTCACCAATGTATGGGGCAAATGTCACTACATGCTCTTCAAGAATGTTCCTTATATACTTATCAGCATTCATAGCTCCATTATCAACGACCACTAGGTCTGTGCGAGCAGTCAAAGATATTCCACCCCATACCATAATCGATCCTCCCCCGAAACCAGTAGTATTCAGGAAATTGCACTGAGCATATCTTTCATGTGGACGTCTGTATACAAGGGAACGTCGATCACAATGGTAGAGGCAGAATCTAGACTCATCTGTGAAGAGAACTCTTTCCCAATCGGCCTCTTCCCAATGGATATGCTCTCTCGCAAAATCCAAACGCGCCCTTCGATGGGCTGGGGTAAGAGCTGGGCCTCTTGCCGCGACACGAGGCCTTAAATCATATTCTCTGAGGCGATTTCTTATTGTCTGAGTGCTAATTTGCACCTCATGAGTTTGCTCAAGCTGATTTTGAAGGAGGCGAGCGAAAGAACTCTCAAGTAACGTTCTTGAATGGCAGTTGTTACCCGTGGTCTACCCTGTCATGGTCTTCGGACATTCATACCTGTCTCCCTGAATCGCTGCAACATTCTGGACACACTTGTATGGGAAACTCCAGACCTTTCTGCGATTCTTGTGTATGTCCACCCTTCTTCTCGCAAAACTACCGCTTGGGCACATTCCTCTTGTGTCAAATTGCGTGTTTCGCGTTGCATAGCGATCGAGTGTAGAAAATCAAACGAAAGAAAAACTATTGATCACTAGAATTGATCGAGAACAACTGATTTTAGAATGGAGCCAATACATTCAAAATCTGATAATATCATCTTTTTTTATTCCTGCTGGGAGAAAACATCTGTATTGAAGAAAAACGTTGAAAGTGGATAACATATGCATGCATAATTCTGATAAAAATAATTATCATTGAGAACACCTTCAGTTGTAGAATAAATTTGAGATTTCCATAATGTGCGTTAATTTTTTTGCGCAGTGTAGATAACTCAGAAACCATGCTCTTGCTTCTTACAAACTAAAAAAGGACATTTGGACCTCAAATATACCCTTATAATCTCAAGACTCTAGGTCTCAAATCAACTCGATAGAATTGTCGAAAATTTGAAACATACAGGATACAGGGTGTCGCTTGAAATGATTGGAGAATGTGGTACCTGCTGGTGGAGGACTTTGTGTTTATGTTCTGTAAAAGTCCTCGGTTTTTGGGTTAATCGATATTTTCGAAAATTAAAACCCTTTGTCACTCTTTTTGATGACAAGACGCCAAATGAAGGAATTTTTTCAATCTGTTTTTTGGAAAGTGTACCTGGATAGATGCGCTATGAAATGTGTACTTTGATTTTTGGGGCGCACGCGCAGTTCCGGAGATATCCAAGAAAATACGTGAAAATCGGTCGTCTCGTCCTCAAAATTCTTCAAAATTAAATTTCTACCAATTTCTGGTCCCCCTGTACACTCGATCGCGTACCTATGGAACTCTACTCGCCCAGAACGCTTTCGGCGGTCAATCAGAGCGCCAAGTAGATAGTAATCGCGGACATAACGAGCGACGGTCGTGTGTTTACAAACGGAAGAAGGTGTTTTAGTGGATATCGCGCCGTCAGTGCTCTAGGACCTGGGTGAGTGAGTCTAGTCTTCCGTCCGAGGTCGAGTCGTATAGAAGCGCATTCCTATGAAGGACCTGGAGATGGTAGCGGAGAAAGAGGAGAAGATGGACATAAGTGAGTATCTCTCGGTGATTCCGAGTTGCGGGACTGGGAAGTACGAAAGTGCGTAGAAATATTTGCCAAGTTGGTAAATCTCGATGACCGATTTATTGGAAGTAGCTTGCGACACTGTTTTGATGAATATTCAACGAGTCGTGCGGTTTGAATCAAGAATATTTTCGAATTTTATGTTAGGAATGTTTGGAAAGTGAAGTCAAGGAAATTGTCAATTTTTTCACTGTTTACAATACAAATTTGAGTGAATTTACTGTCGTGCTGTGTGAATTAGAATAAAACTCGAATTATTCGGTAGTCAGTTGCATTATTTTACCATCTTATGGAAATAATCAATTATGCAATGAATGATTACACGAATTGACCAAAGAAGACGCTCTGAATATTGTACAATTATAGGAAATGATAAAGCAAGAGAATATTTCACAACACAAATGGAAGATTTTATTTTTGACACATTTAACATTGAAAAATATTTGGATATTTTGAATCCCCTTGATATTGGAAGCTGAGTTATATTTCTTTTCGAAGTTCTTACTTATTGAGTTAATTTTGTTTTGTCAGATTTTATTCTTTTAAATTTATATAATTTTTTTTCATCTGACTGATCCTATACATTGTTAATTGTCTGAAAGAGGCAGTAAAGATTATTTTTATCATGTACTAGCTGGCCCGGCGAACTTTGTTTCGCCTAAATGATACTTACGGTGGATTTCACAAATCGTAATCACCGGTGATCGGAGATCAACTGCTTAGTTCTCTGATTTTTGAACTGTCAAATCGAGTTGATGGTAGATCAAGCTCCTATCACCGGTGATTACGCTTTGTGAAACCTACCGTTGAAATTGTATCAACTAATCATTGCTATTTTTTCAAGCAGGAGATAAATTAGGCAAAATATTCAAACTCTTAGTACCAATGTTATTCGCAGGAAAAAAATTCTCTTTATTTAAGCGATATCTAATTGTTGAACAGTTAACTTTTTGTTTCAAATGCTTTTCAGTTCTCTCATTGCAGTACCTATTTTGTGATGAACATCACGAGTGCAAATATAAATCACGATCGAATTATATGGATGAGAAATAGTTCCAATGATTAATTTTACCTCTGATCTGATAAAAATTAGAACTTATTTTGTGAATAGCGCTTTCTGAGGTGAAAAAACCAAACTTTTCTAATATTCTCAATGTTGGCTAATCAAAATCTAATTAGTGCTTACACCATAAACATCTAAGCCTTTTGGTGCTCAGCTTAAAATAATTGGTAAAAATCTCAGTTGGTGGAGCAGCGAGATTTCCATGTTTCTATGGATATGAGCTGTCATACAGAACAGAAACACAAAAATAATATGTCAATTACTAATTATGGGCAATTTTGGATTCAGTAATTTCCGCAAATATATTTATTACTCGAACAGAAATTAAAAAATTATGAGAAAAGATGAGAAAGAACAACTCACGATTGAAACTGATCGCCAAAATCCGATTTACTTGACATTTCGATAAAAATTCACTGTGATATTCACCCGCTTCTGGATCTGTTGATAGCCTTCCATGGTACTATAAGTTCTTTGCAAAATACACAGTAGTTGTATATACATCGCCATCTAATGCCTTAAGCCTTAAGACCCAAATCTTTATGCGAAATACGGTGTAATGACGTTTGGGGAATGCCTAATTCCAAAGAAAGACGAGGAATGGACAAACCTGGGTTTTCTTCAACACTTTCGGCTACAGCAGCAATATTCTCGGCTGTTCTCGAGCGACGTGCACAGGTTTTTATTCTTCACACCCCTAACTCGTCCCAACAGTTCAAATTTCTCCACCAATTTCTGTATGGCGGTTCGACAAGTCTCTGCCAAATTTTCACCATTTTTGTAGCGAATTTTGATTATTCCAAAACGTTGTTTGAGCGTGTATCGTTCCATTTTTATTGAAGGCGTGGTTTCTAATTGTCAAATGTCAATAAGTCAAACGTCAAATGTCAAAAGTGACGTATACCGGAATAGCGGGCTATTCGAAATATCACCTCTTATCGTAAAACCCTTTATATTATTCTGATGAAATCAGATGTTCGTGTATTCGAATTATTATTAATTATTCGTGCCAGACTCGTGTGTAAGTTCCTTGTCAAACTTTGCATACAATGAACATCGACTGGCACCTCACGTTTTGAACCGGTGACTGTTTCTCACACATGCATGGTTTACGTAAGAAATGTGGACATCAAAACTCTGGCTGTTTACTGAAATTAATAACTTAATTGAATTTGATGAGAATATCCTTCAAATCGACTATATTTGATGGTAGGACTTGATGTTCTTGAGTGGGACATGTTTTGATGATGATTCGTTACGACAGATTTGTGGAAAAAGTAGTTGAGTATAATCGTTTGAAGATTAACTGTTGCCAGTTTTTGTCGGTGTTACTATTTTTATCCTGATTCTAGAGATATTTAGGTGTGGAAATATGACTGACAACTGCAGTTTTCATTGTTTCATGTTTTTGTTGATCATTCTATTTTATTGGGTAGAAATGCCAACCCAGGAAACGTTTTTAAAAGTTTCTGAATCTCCATTTGGACTATTTTCAGTGTTTTCGAAACCAGAATGGTTAAAAGCTACAGCTTTATCATTCTTAATACATTTCTCTTAAAAAAATATCACATAAATCAAAAAAAAGTGAAATTAAACTGATATGTAACCGCTCTTGCTGCGAATTTGAACAATCTGACTAATGCTCAACTCAAATTAAGATCTTATAATAATAATGTCTTCATTTTTGCAGCTATGCCTTGGTTCGGCATGGACATAGGTGGATCTCTCTGCAAACTAGTCTATTTCGAACCCAAAGACAGCACCAAGGCAGAATTGGACAGCGAGGTGGATTCCGTGAAGAACATAAGGAAGTATCTCACCAAAAACTCGGCCTATGGCAAAACCGGCCATCGTGATACACACCTACAGGTAAAAAAGGAACCGTTCGATCATAACTCACGAAGAACTAACAGAATAATGCCATTTTTTCGACAGCCGCTGTCACTTGTAAATTTTTTCTGACAGCCGCTGTCACTTGTCATTTTGTGACAGCCGCTGTCACTTGTCAATCTTCTTGCTGCCATTTTTTCGACATGCATGTTATCAGAGATAACCGAGATGGTCAACTAGGAACTAAAAGTTTGGTACATTTTAATTCTCCATCTCTCTCTAAGTCAGGCGTGCCATGATATAGAGGCGCTGTACGACGGAATCGCGGAGCGCGGGAAATTTGAATAGCCTTCTCATCCAAATTATTCAGCGTTAAACGTAAGTTCGCAGAACTGAATGAAAAACCTTGCATTTTGCAACAGGACAAATGTGTTCTGCTGTAAAATGAAGGTTTTTCATACGGTTCTGCGAACTTAGTGTTTAAGTATTTTAAAGTGAATAGGTTTTATTAAATAAAAGTGGTTCATTCATACTCTTTCCTCGTATATTAAACATTGAATTCGAAAAAATACACTATTTCATTATTCATGAATAATTATGATCATTCGACCACAAGAACAACAGAAACTATTCAGAGTGGTAAAAAAGATTCAAGTAATAATATTGTTACAACTTTCATTATAAATCATTCCAATTGCTGGTGGTAATTTTGAATTACATAACATACATTGTTGAATTACATTCAAGATGGGCAACAATTAAAAATTCATGGAAATTAAAATTTGATGCATAAAACCTTACTAAACAATTTTTCACAAAATATAATAGAGAATATATAATTCTAATAAAATAAAATTTTCCTGCACTAGATTCATCAGACTTTTTTACATATTTGTAGGCTTTTCAGACCATATTACTAGAATTGATTATAAATAAGGGTAAACAATGAAATATATTTTTATTATTGATGACGAAATTTTTTTATTTTTCTTTTAATTGAATTTCTTTCTTTCCTCAATTCTTTAATTTCCTGGTTTTTTCTCTTACACCACCAAGGGATTCCAATCCGACACAATGATTTTATCGTTAATTTTTTTATTTCCCCTTGATGATCAGCACATGCAAGAAGTTCAAAATTCAATTTTGTACCCAAGTAATTTTCTGAACTTAACATAATCTTTGGATGTGACTGATGTGAGGAAGACTCGTTTAGGTACTCCTCTAATGCAGTAATCCCGCATCCAATCAATATGGTAAAATCCTCACTTGGGTACAAAAGTTTGTTGGTACTAGACCATTCTTTATTTGAAACGAATGTATTATGAAATTCTAAATCAGAGGAAAGCAATTTAGAATCACATAATACACAAACTATCTTTTTTTTAATTCCCTTGATGATGAATCCAGAAACATAAGCCACAGAAAAAATTGTTGGACTTCCACGAGAAATATCGCCAGCTATATCTACTGATAAATCCCCCAAATCTAATTCAGTTTGAGAAACTGTACCAGCAGCTGATGATGTTTGCTCTACAGTGTCCATTTGCTGTTCATGTAAATTCAAAAATATTTGTAAATTTGATAACAATGTATGATCATCATCTTCACAATTTTTTGAAGCAAATGCCTTGTTTGCCAGGCCGTTCAAAATCTGGCACTTCAGGCTTCCAATGAATTGTTGGACTGTTGGATTGTCCCCACATCCGCATCCATACCTAACTGCTCCAAATAAATTCTCAAGGGGGTCTTGATTTAAGGACCTTGGATTTAAGGAGGAGCATCCCTGGATTTTCAAATAAGTCCATATGTCCTTTATCGCGTTTAGGGATGTAAGCCATCCAGTCTGGGATGGAGGCTTGGATGGCTTGATGGTGCCACTTTTGGATACCCTTTTGTATGTCCAACCTAGTACAGTTCGGAATGCCTCAGCCCAATATCCCACATGAGGAGATTCCTCCGTTACTGCACATCTTAGGTCTTTGCCTTCTGGTGCCCTAAGTGTTCGACCATTGAAGCTGTCAAAAAGGGTATCCACCTCTTTTATAAAAGTGGCAGTAGCAACAGCCCTTGATTCCATCGTTCCTGAAATGAAAAATTTATGGTTTAACCATTGTATAATAAAAATATATTGTGGGTAATGTAATGATTTCTGTTATACTTTTTTTCAAATTCTGGTTTCATATCATAGTCTCAAAAATGATATTGAAAGATTGAACCATCAAAATAATGAGATATGACCTACTATAGCTCTTTACAGCAATAAATGTCAGTGTGGGGGTCATACAATATAAGTGTTTGTGGTAAATTCAAGGAAATTATTCTACATCAGTTTAAATTGTTAAACTTACCTGAACTTATTAGAGAGTAGATGTAGGCTGCTACAGTATGGCTGCACACTTGAGCAGCTATACTGACTTTCATGCCATATTGCATAATAGGACTCAAATGCATGTCCTTCAATTTATGCATTGTCCGGAAAAAGAGGGGATTTCTTTTATCTATTTCGTGTGCCGTCCTCACATCTGCGAATTTTGCCTCCATAATGCTGTTTTGGTCGCCAATGGTGACTGGCAGAAGCACATTGTGTCGTCTAAATAACGACACATTATTAATATGTCAAGCATTTAATTAAATTATAAATAAAACGGACTACAGCAACTTGCAGGGACACAGTAGGTGATATTATGTGCATATTTTTCAATATTCTAGTTTTCGTAAAATCTACTGCTCCCCACAAATTACCATACTGTTAATACCTTCAACAGATGACATTCCTAAACCAGCATCACTCATCATCAAATCCTGCAAGGCCCCAGTATTTTCTGAAAGCATAAAATCAATGAGCACTCTAATATGGTGTATAAGTGATAAATAAAACGAACTAATGACACTATAATTGGCATATACACAGTAGGTGACCCTATCATATGCATATTTTCTTATTTTGCAGTTGATGTAGATCAATACCTTTGTGAAGTCCTGAAGACAGCATTCCGGAAGGACCAGCCTCACTTTCTTCTGGCAATTCATTTGAGGTGACCCACCGAAAAGGCACCGCATCTTTATTTAATTCATAGGAGATCAAGTTACGAAAGGAAGCTGGCTGGAAATGTTTATTACAAATCTTCCACCTTCTATGAGATTCTCCTTTGAATATCATTCCTAAACTTTCTTGCCACAACTTGGATCTAAAATTTTGAAAATATTAATATGATAATGTTTACGTAATTCAAATATCTTACTTTTCAATATTCCTGGGAAAACAATACATTCTCTTCACCTCCAGATCATCAGATCCACATACAATACAACGCATGTTGGCTAATTTACAAACAAATATTTCTGCTCTGAAGACAGGTCCACACCAATATCTGCTTGTTGTTAGCTCGAAGACGATTTGAAAGCAAAGAACGAGAATGCTGGAGAATTCCAACGAGGTAAACATTTTAAACGGCATATTTTATGATGTTGTAAACAGATTGTAAACAACACCATTTAGGATGTCAACAATCGCCATTTGCATTTGCAAAGAGCAGTTTCCTACCCTTTGGGCTTGAAAATTAGCGCCATCTAAGTAGTGGCACTAATCAGTTTTAAACAAGGATGAACTTATATGAAGTTCATTGAACAGACAGAGATGGCTAAATTTCCTTAAAATGTACCAAATTTCAGTACCTAGTTGACCATCTCGGTTATCTCTGATGTTATGTAAGATAATTTTCCTGCGACTACCCACGAATTTAATTGATATACAGTCTGTTCTTTTAGTCGTTCGAAGAGTAGGTACCTTTGTCGATTTCAAATTTGAAACTTTTCGGTCTTGGGACTCTATCTTTCCGAAATACAGGGTGAGCCATGTCGCTGATTCGGGTCGAACTGGAAGTGATGTTGACTTTGTTTTTCGAATTAGGCCCAGGGCACATTTGGCACTTTTTAAAGGAGAAATTGATGCTTATTATTGATGGCATCTTTATGAATATTCATTTTAGCTATTCGGAATGTTTGAATATTTAATAGAGAATAGAATTTCTTGAAGAATTGTGTGAAAATTTTAGGGTTGTATCATTTGAAATATGTAAGTTATTAGGGTTCAAAATCGCGAGAAAGTGGACGGAAATTCAAACATCCTGTATACAATTTTGAAGGTACTTATTTATTAACCTGTATACTGTAACATTCCAGGTTTGTAAGTCCTAGGAACATTATGAAAAAGAGAAAAGGGGCAACCCTGCTCTGAAGAGCTGAGGGTAGAATTACGTTAAAGGGGGGTTTATACTTATATTTTTGGCTTGTGATGTGATCGTCTAGATTGGTAGAACTCTCTGTTATGTCGTAGTAATTCAGATTCGTAATAACTCAGATTAGTGAAATATAGGATGGGAAATAATGAGGTAAAATAGATAAATAATACACTAGATTGGACATAAAGATGGAACAAGAGCCTTTATTCGTCCAGCGCCATAGTTCGAAGAACCACAGCTATATGAAGGAAAAACGAACGAGAATCAATTGAAACTCAAAGCAAAAACCTTCTAGCATTACAGATGATACGTTTACAATCCATAGAACAATTATTAACAAGACAAGCACTGGTGATATGTACAATATGGAGCTTCCTATACTCCGGTAAGGTTATTACTGGCACAATTGTGATAAAAAGCAGAATTCAATACATCCAAAGGCTATAGGCATATAGAGTGTGTCACTTTATTGTTGCTCAGAGCTTTTAAAGTTCCATGTGTAAGAATCCTTCCTTCCAAGTGTGTGTGTGTGTGGTTTTATTCGCGTTGGTTTGGAAGTGGACAATAAACTCTTTAAATTTCCTGTTAACTGATGAACGGTGGACCCGGGGCGAAGCAATCCGGCCTAGGATACTTGCCCGGCTCACCAAGGCCAATGACCAAGGCTTGTTTTACTGGGGACGTTCGTTTAAAGAACTCCCAGAGGCAAGTCTCCTCCACGATGCTAGGGAGGATGTTTTCCTTAGGCACAGGCGATATAAACAGTTTACCTTAGACCTCCAAACCATGTTTCCCCTGTACGTGAAATATTATACTAAAAGCAACAATGCGTATACCATAATGTCGAGTGAATAGTTAAATGTGCAGTAGGCCTTACGAACAGTATAAGAATATTCCAAATGGGTTGGTAGCAGAACAGAGTTCCACAATATTCAATAGAAATGCAATTATAGAATAGAAACAAGCTTACATGAGATTAAATTCTGTGAAATGAAACAGAGTTATTTAAATGGGAGAGTGTACATACCAGATAACAAAGAAGCGTCTTTAAAATATACTAAAATGGCGGATTCCTAGAAGAGGAACTCCATTTCAAAGGAACACTATTATGAACCAGAATATAAAAGTGAAAACAGACCGCAGCCGAGTGAAAGTGAAGTAAAAAGAGCCCTTCCATTCTAGTCGTTTCGGAGGTTAGTTTATCTTCCACAGAATCGTATTTCTTCGATGGTCACAGAAGGACGAGTTTACTTCTTGGTGGATCTTCGATATCATTAAAATCTCCTATTTATAAAGATGCGAATTGCCTAAAGTATTGCTTGAAGTCGTACTAATATTCATCATTCATAGAATTATAAAATAATATCAAATAAGTTCATTCAACGTAGTTCCACGTTTCGACAATAGACGTTGCAAAGTTGGAAGCCATGGAGTCTGGCAACGGTACATTTTATTTTATCGCAGGGTAGGAAATTCGGATATATTACAATACTACGAAAAAACTCTTCATTTTTATAAAATTGTTGCTGGAACCGACATTTTAGTTAGTCACTTTATCTGTCGCAATTATTTTTATAAATTAATTAATATCTCGAGAACAAATGAAGATAGGAAAACGATTCGAATTGCAAAAGTTCCAGAATTTAACGCAGAATTGAATAATGCAAGGATATACAGGGTGTCCCATTTAAAACCAAAGTTAACATCACTTCTGTTTCAATCGGATATGAACTCGAAATATTCGTTTTTCTCACGGAATTTTCGAGTTTTTCCGGGTGGTGGTCGCGGGAAAATTTCCCCCTGAGCGCTCCTAACCGTTTTTTTACTTAGAGAGAGAAAAAACCGGATATTTTTCCTTTAAGATGAACGATATTTTTATCAGGAGAAGAAGAGGCACCCTGCATTTCATCAGGTTCCCAACCAGCGAAATGAAAAACTTTCTCGCCCTGGCCAAGTCGAAGGGCCTGGCGAACTTCGTGACCACGGTGTGCGCCACCGGAGGCGGCGCTTACAAGTTCGAGAACGATTTTCAGAGGGTGAGTCGATTCGAGAACGAAAAAAATGTCGAAAGCTAGAACCTCGTAGTTTTTTTAGGAGGTCAACATGAAATTGGCCAAGTACGACGAGTTCGACTCGCTGCTGAAAGGACTCCAGTTCGCCGACAGCTACAACCACAGCGAATGCTACTACTGGAGCAATCCCACAGACGAATCTTCGTGTAAGAAGGAGAGATACGACTTTTCCAATCCCTACCCCTTCCTGTTAGTCAACGTGGGGTCCGGCGTTAGCGTATTGGCCGTCAATTCGCCCACCAACTATAAGAGGATATCAGGAACAAGGTAAGAAGTCATTTGACGCTTTTTCCCGCCATGAAAATACGAAAAATGCGAGAAATCCATATCTGCGATATTCGACCTTGAATACCTTTTTTAACACGTATGGGATAACTGGGGCTTTAAAATTTTGCGTATAAAACTGTATTGAAGCCAAAGAATTCAGCCGTATAAGAATTATTGCAAGTTTTACAGGACTAAAAACGAAGAGAATTTCTTGAAATTCATTGGACCAATTGACTGGTTCCGGACGTAAACCACAGAAATAAAACTGTCTTCGAGGTTACATTTCAAGGTTAAACGTCAAATATTTCTCGATTCTGTGATTATTTAGCGGTGTATGGCCAACTGGTCCAATGCATTTTCGTCCGAACTGGGCGATTAGTTTTCGATATTTCATCTAGTTTAATTTTTGATTTATTCGATGGCGATTGTTTTTCTTCTTTTCAGTTTGGGGGGCGGTACGTTCCTAGGTCTCTGCTGCCTCCTGACCGGCTGCAACACCTTCGAGGAGGCCATCGAATTGGCCGCAAGCGGAGACAACACGAACGTGGACAAATTGGTGCGCGACATCTACGGCGGGGACTATTCCAGGTTCGGACTCCCCGGGGACCTGGTGGCCAGCAGGTTGGTCCACAAAATTATCAGAATGAACCTCTAATTCCGATTTTTCCGGTAATTTTCTATCGCGACGTATAAATTTGCTGTTTTCAGCTTCGGACACATGAACTCGAGGGAGAAGAGGACCAAGGTGAAGAGGGAGGATTTGGCGAGGGCCACCTTGGTCACGATCACCAATAACATCGGTTCCATAGCCAGGATGTGCGCCATACAGGAAAAAGTTGATAGGGTGAGTCTAGCGTTTAGTTTTTGTTTCACAGCCTTTCGAAATGATAAAAAAGTATTGCCCCACCCTGTACATTACCCCAGCAACGGTTTGAATAGGTTTTGGTGTAAATATGGAAAGAAGAAGCGAAGAACTCAAGATATTCTTTCAGGTGGTCTTCATCGGTAACTTCTTGAGGGTTAACCCAATAGCGATGAAATTGTTGGCCTACGCGATGGACTACTGGTCGAAAGGCACCATGAAGGCCCTTTTCCTAGAGCACGAAGGCTATTTCGGAGCCATCGGATGCCTACTTCAATACCATCAGTCGCACGATAGAATAATTGATTAGTGAATGAGTTAAGAGGAAAATTATTTATAAAAATATCTATGAATGCTTAGAAACGTAAAATTTACACATTATACAACCGGATATTCGTCGGATCTGACAAAGCGAAGAGGTCGAGGTGAGTTTAAAGTACGTTAACAGTGTTTCAAGTTTGAAACTGCTTATTTTGAGCTGGCGTACTTAGGGGCTTGGAGATATTCTTCAAAACGATAAAATTGTTTGATTTTAATTCATTCTACACAGAGAGGTTGGAAATTACCGGGTGGGGCCTTTAATTTATCGGTTCAAACTCAAACACACCTTCGTTATCCAGTATTTACAGTTTTCGCTTGATTTCATTCGAAATAGGTTCAAAAATCGATCCTTAGGGGATTAAAAAGAATATTCCATTATTTGCAGTCCCAAAAAGAAGTTTAAACTCGAAGAAAGAAAGATTAAACAGGTTTGAAAGCTGAAGATTACTTTGGGACTTTTTAGATCAATTTAAAAGTCGTATTCGTTGTTTTTGTTGATCTTCTGAATTATCGGTCAAGCCTCTAGTTTTTTACTTTGGTCTTTTGAATTTAGGAAACCGGAAACATGCGCTCAAATTTTTAAGATTTTGACCTATCCAAAGACGACTCGCAACAAAGCATTTTTTACAGTTATCGTAATGTATTGTATTTTCATCTTCCATCTATACGAAGGTTTTATATTGAGATATTTAGGTTTAAGAATGTAAACATGTTTTTTATCATCTGAATATATTTATATAAGATGTTTTAATTCTTCACCATCAAAAAACCTCCTTCTAGGAATGCTACAGGAAAATTAAAAACGGAAATTTTTTCATTAAGTTGAAACACCCTGTAGGGTTATTCTGTGATTCGATCTCGCTCGAATATGCTTTATATCAAAGTTCGTTTCGTTCTTAACCTTTTCCTTTTTGATTCTTCGGAATATCTCTGTCGGTTTAGGAAATATAAGCTTTGTTACGTTGAAAAAACATGTCTTTGTGAATGTACCATCAAAATTCACAGTAGGACATATTTAAATGAGCTCAGATCACTAAATGAGTTTACAAACATTAAATTTGGTCAGAATTCTAATTGAACATAATTCTTTGTCAGCGATATACAGGGTGATTGATCAAAAGGATCCATTACAAGTATTCACACTGGGAAACGGAATAATTTTGATTTTTGGCAGAGCACTATCAAATAAACGTCCTGTATGAATATTTAGTCATCAGTAAGGAAATTAAACAATCCACAAGTGTCATCAAGAGAGTATTTAGGTTTAAAAATGTGAACATGTTTTTTATCATCTGAATATATTTATATAAGATGTTTCAATTCTTCACCATCAAAAAACCTCCTTCTAGGAACGCTGCAGGAAAATTAAAAACGGAAATTTTTTCCTCGAGTTGGAACACCCTGTAGCGTTATTCGATCTCGCTCGAATATGCTTTATATCAAAGTTCGTTTCGTTCTTAACCTTTTCCTTTTTGATTCTTCGGAATATCTCTGTTGGTTTAGGAAATATAAGGTTTGTTACGTTGAAGTAACATGCCTTCGAGAATGCTCCTCGAATATCACAGAAGGCCATATTAAAATGAGCTCAGATCACTAAATGAGTGTACAGCACGTTCAAACCATTAAATTTGGTCAGAATGCATACTGACCAGAATTATTCGTCGGCGATATACAGGGTGATCGATCAAAAGGACCCATTACTAGTATTCAGAGTGGGAAACGGAATAATTCTGAAACTTTGATTTTTAGCGGAGCATAATCAAACAATCACCCTGTATAAGTATTTAGTCACCAGTTAAAGGGAAATTAAACATTCTAAAAGCGTCATCAAGAAAGTATTTAGGTTTAGAAATGTGAACATGTTTTGTATCATCTGAATATATTTATATAAGATGTTTCAATTCTTCACCATCAAAAAACCTCCTAGGAACGCTGCAGGAAAATTAAAAACGGAAATTTTTTCCTCGAGTTGGAACACCCTGTAGCGTTATACTCTGATTCGATCTCGATCGAATATGCTTTATATCAAAGTTCGTTTCGTTCTCAACCTTTTCCTTTTTGATTCTTCGGAATATCTCTGTCGGTTTAGGAAATATAAGGTTTGTTACGTTGAAAAAACATGTCTTTGTGAATGTACCATCAAAATTCACAGTAGGACATATTTAAATGAGCTCAGATCACTAAATGAGTTTACAAACATTAAATTTGGTCAGAATTCAAACTGAACGTAATTCTTTGTCAGCGATATACAGGGTGATTGATCAAAAGGACCCATTACAAGTATTCACACTGGGAAACGGAATAATTTTGATTTTTGGCAGAGCACTATCAAATAAACGCCCTGTATGAATATTTAGTCATCAGTAAGGAAATTAAACAACCCACAAGTGTCATCAAGAGAGTATTTAGGTTTAAAAATGTGAACATGTTTTTTATCATCTGAATATATTTATTCAAGACGTTTCAATTCTTCATCGTAAAACCTCCTTCTAGGAATGCGCGGGTTGAATAAAACGCCAAATTCACTCTTAATAATCAATTTATCACAATTTGTTTAACAAAAACTTCACTATAGTCTTGACTAGTGCCGCGTCTCACACTAAAGTCCAACATGTTCATGTAAGTGTCAGTGGCGGCGAATAAGTATTCGGCGTCAAAGGCCAAACAGTGGATAGGGGACTTGGACCAGGAGAACGTCGCTGATTCCATGAAGTAGATCTGAAATTCGTATCTCTACAGGAAAATTAAAAACTGAATTTTTTCCTCGAGTTGGAACACCCTGTAGCGTTATTCTGTGATCCGATCTCGCTCGAATATGCTTTATTTCAAAGTTCGTTTCGTTCTTAACCTTTTCCTGTTTGATTCGTCGAGATATCTCTGTCGGTTTAGGAAAAATAAGGTTTGTTACGTTGAAATAACATGCCTTTGTGAATGCTCCTTGAACATCACAGTAGGGCATATTCGAATGAGCTCAGATCACTAAATGAGTCTACAGCACGTTCCAACCATTGTATTTGGTCAGAATTTAAACTGACTCGAATTCTACGTCGGCGATATACAGGGTGATCGATTAAAAGCGCCCATTTTCTTAAAAAATTGAACAACACAAAGTTTGTAAGAAACCTTCACCGGGGTTAGTAAAAAGCTTCCATTCTATCCTACCTGTACAAAACTGTCTCTCCGTATGTCCCACAAGGTGGCCCTGCTGTCGTTACACCCCGTAATGATCGTATTCACGAAATCGTAGTCGAAACAGTTTACGGTGGAAGCGTAAGGGTCCATGAATTTCTGTACGCATTCTCCGGCCCTCAAGTCCCATCGTCTGAGGTAGCAATCGTAGCCCCCCGACCATAAAATATTCGGATTGTCCCATTTTATATGGAGGACGCCCGCCCCCTTTTGCTCGCTGGAAAACTCTTGCACGGTCCTGCCACTGAAAAAAATTGACTTTTATAAGTCGAATATACATTTTAAGGTAGGTATTGATGATATACAGAGTGATCGACTTGTTATATTCACCTTTCAGGGTCTACGACGATCATGCAAGTGTTTGCGTTATTTGTTGCAGTTCCTATGGCTAATTTTTTGTCAGTCAAAGCCAAGGACCATATGAGATCTTTATATTCCATTTTTATACAGGGAGCCATTATAAACTTTTCCGATAAAGATAATATCTGCACTATCCCTTCTTTACTGCCTACCGCTATCAAATTAGAGTCCATATCTATGCTAGTTAATCTCAAAGGCTCCAAACTTATATTGCACGGAGTGTCTTTCTTGTTTAAAGGAAATGTCCGGACGAAAGTTCTGAAAACAATCGCTTAAAACCTTCGAATTGTGTTTTATTTTAACTCACCCGTTGGCAGCAGCAAGCATATTGTTTTTCACAACAAATTTACAAGTATCATGTTCGAAACCTCGGAAATGATGTTTAACTCTCTGCCTATCGATGATATCTCCGAATCTCTCGTAGCATTTGATGCTATCGCCATGTCCGTACCAGATCCAATTTCTTTCCAAATGGAAATAAGGAATGAATATCTTCGATAAATAAATTTGATCCTCTGCATATCTTCCTATTCTCCAGTTGTTGGATATCCTATGTTTATCGTACGGTAACAGTTTTCTTCTGCATCTAAAATCGAATACTTATGATTCTTAAATATCAGGATATTAAATATTGTCTTCTAACCTGTCCAGGATGTATTTGCTACCTTGATTGGTAACCAGGTACTTTATTCTACGTTTATAAACGATAATGTCCCAATAGTGTACGATTATTTCGTTAAAACGATCGCAAACAGCCATCAGATTTTTCAGATCTGGTATCGACAGATTACCGAAAATCATCAGCAAAATTTCGGTGGATAGATTTTCGATTGGAAAAAATGAAGACATGGTGGAATTGCATTTAACAAATGGGCAATTTGATGAATTTGACGAAATGGCGGGTTTATTTGGTTTGCATAATGTTGGGAAATAATAAAAAAGAGGGAAATAAACTACAAACTAGGGTTAATAATTAGGTTAGTTTATCGAGTTTATAGGTTATGTTTATTTCTGACAGGCGTTCGAAGCGCCATCTACTGTGAAGTATGCGAACTTCATCATTACAAATGAAGAAAACTGTACTTCTAGAAATGTCTAACCGAAAGTTTGAATCATTTAGGATAGATGGCAGCACGGGTTACAATACTTAAATTTTTCAAAATGCCAAAGAACTGAAAAAACGAAGATTCAAATGATCCAAAGAAAAATCGACATAGAAAAGACTGAATTTTGGGTTTCGAAATCAAAAACTCAGAAAGATGATATCAAGTTTATCTATATTTTCGCCATCATCATTGTTTGAACAATGCTGGAAAATAGCCGGGTTTTTCGAAATATCCACAATTCTTTAGGAACCTCAGGAGAAAATACAAAGTATGTGTTTTTTGCGGTGTGAAAGATATCAGGAATATTTTTTAGATTTATCTTTACCACTGGATTGTTATTTTGTACAATCAACAACCAAGAGATAACTTATTTCCGTTTTTCCCATGGTTCTTTCTATATAAAAGAAAAAAGAAAATGTTAGGCTTCATTTCTGGTTTCTTCAGTGAGAAATAACATCAGGTAAGTTGAATAAATTCATTTTCTAATTCTGAACTCCTCTGCAATTTTTCTTTTCAATATACAAGCATATTTTCGAAATGTAACGTTTTCCGCAGAAAAATGTCTTCAAACACCAAAAAGCACATATCCCTACTTTTTGATAGGCCTCAAGAACCTGTTTTTGTGGCAAAGGGTGACGAAAAGGTGGTATTTGATATACCAAACAACTATCTGGTGAGTACACACGACCTTAGACTTCTCTACCTGTTGGTCAAGTATATAAGGGCAGTGGCGTAACATAGATAAGGGATAGAGTTACCATTATTACTTGAATTGAAAAAAAAATACAATAAATGGCTGCTTTTTGTATAAATTACACAAATTTCTTAGTAGTAGATTTTTTTCAGGCTGATAGGTATAAGCCCATTGGCGTGCAACTGGCGAACAGGTTCGGCGAAGACGCGGGGGAAAGGGTGTCTGTGAAGCAGATTTCGGTACCAAATTTGGGCGACATTCTTGACCTTCCCCGTCATTCGAACTTCTCTCTTTTCGTTCCGAAGCACAGAAAATTGGCAGGAAAGTTGATTAACATCTTTTTGGGTGAGTGGAAAAATTTGATTCTTCTTTGATCATGCTACATTATTGAAATATCAGTATGTTATGGAGCTCTCATTTTTCTATAGAAAAATCATAACAAGTTTGGTCAACGAGGTGAATATTTGAAAATATAAAAAAAAAATTTTATCCAACTTTGAAAATTTGTATTTCTTTCTGTGGCCAAGCTAGAGTGATGAAATTTCGGTGTACAATAGATTATTTATTCCTCTTCAAACGAAATATTATAAGATGAGTCTGCGGTGTTGAGATTGGGAATAAAAAATTAAATAAAAAATTTTTTTTTTCATTCAATTCACAAACTTTGAAAATTCGTAACGTCTTCTGTGGTCAAGCTAGAGCGATGAAATTTTCGTATGAAATAGAGCATTTATTCCTCTTCAGGAGAAAAATTGTGAGATGAGTCTGCGGTGGTGAGGTTGGGAGAGAAAACATGAAAAACAAAAAACAAAATTTCATTCAATTCACAAACTTTGAAAATTCGTATTTTTTTCTGTGTCTAATCTAGAGCGATGAAGTTTTGGTGTAAAATAGAGCATTTATTCCTCTTCAAAAGAAACATTATAAGATGAGTCTGCGGTGGTGAGATTGGGAATGAAAAATTAAATAAATTTTTTTTTTCATTCAATCCACAAACTTCGAAAATTCGTAACGTCGTCTGTGGTCAAGCTAGAGCGATGAAATTTTCGTATGAAATGGATCATTTATTCCTATTCAGGAGAAAAATTATTAGATGAGTCTGCGGTGGTGAGGTTGGGAGAGAAAACATGAAAAAAAAAATTTCATTCAATTCACAAACTTTGAAAATTCGTATTTTTTTCTGTGGCCAAGCTAGAGCGATGAAATTTCGGTGTAAAATAGAGCGTTTATTCCTCTTCAAAAGAAACATTATGAGATGAGTCTGCGATGGTGAGATTGGGAATAAAAAATTAAATAAAAAAATTTTTTTTTTCATTCAATTCACAAACTTTGAATATTCGTAACGTCTTCTGTGGTCAAGCTAGAGCGATGAAGTTTTCGTATGAAATACAGGGTCTTTCACGAGGAACCTCACCCATATTTATACGGGAAACTACTGAACGTATTTTCATGAAATTCAGCACTTATAAGTATTTCACGATGCTGATGAAATCTAAAATATTTTCAAGGCATGAGCACCTCCGGTTTTTCCGGAAATGACGTCAACTTCCGTTTTTCAAATTAGAACACCATTTTTTTACTGCAGAAATAGATTCCTTAGAAAATTTTAAGTTATTTTGATGTAATATTTTTCAGTTTTGGTTGGAAAATTCTCTCTGAGCGAGAAAATTCGAAATAAAAATCGAAAATGGAGCTCCGCTGAAACAAGAATAACTTCGAGGTTTTTGGATGGAAAATTTTCATTTTTGGGATTTTTCAAGATGTAAGATTGATGTATCCACTTTGAAAATCAAAATCGCGATTCATGATACAGGGGGTGAAAAAATCGCTTTCAAAGTTAGGGATGACAAAATCGTGAAAAATCAATTTTTTCAAATTAGAACCCTATTTTTTTATGGCAGATATTGAATCTACGTTAAAAAATAATGTGAGTGTATGCATCACACCTTTGCCCTAAAGTGGATATTTTCTGAATTATTCACAAAAAACTGTTTTTCGTCTTGAATTTTCAGCTATTTCTTTTCCCTTCACGCCAAAAATATGAAATTTTAAGGAACTGTTACTTAAACCATGTTTTAGATTTTACTACCCTAATATGCAAGAGAAAAAAGTTACAGGTTGTTCCTAAATAGATGGCGAATTTGGATGCGAATTTGTATCGGAAACCTCTTTATTTCAACTAATCGGCCATCGGTTCTCTCTCCAGTGATAAATAGATAATTCCTTATGAACCATATGCAAAAACTTACCATGTTTTACATTCTTTTTTTTTAATGATAGATATCATTAATTACATGCTACTGAATAAAGAGGAATTTGGCAGATGTAATTAATGATATCTATCATTAAAAAAAAAGAATCTAAAACATGGTAAGTTTTTGCATATGGTTCATAAGGAATTATCTATTTATCACTGGAGAGAGAACCGATGGCCGATTAGTTGAAATAAAGAGGTTTCCGATACAAATTCGCATCCAAATTCGCCATCTATTTAGGAACAACCTGTAACTTTTTTCTCTTGCATATTAGGGTAGTAAAATCTAAAACATGGTTTAAGTAACAGTTCCTGAAAATTTCATATTTTTGGCGTGAAGGGAAAAGAAATAGCTGAAAATTCAAGACGAAAAACAGTTTTTTGTGAATAATTCAGAAAATATCCACTTTTGGGCAAGGGTGTGATGCATACACTCACATTATTTTTTAACGTAGATTCAATATCTGCCATAAAAAAATGGGGTTCTAATTTGAAAAAATTGATTTTTCACGATTCTGTTATCCCTAACTTTGAAAGCGATTTTTTCACCCCCTGTATCATGAATCGCGATTTCGATTTTCAAAGTGGATACATCAATCTTACATCTTGAAAAATCCCAAAAATGAAAATTTTCCATCCAAAAACCTCGAAGTTATTCTTGTTTCAGCGGAGCTCTATTTTCGATTTTTTTTTCGAATTTTCCCGCTCAGAGAGAATTTTCCAACCAAAACTGAAAAATGTTACATCAAAATAACTTGAAATTTTCTAAGGAATCTATTTCTGCAATAAAAAAATGGTGTTCTAATTTGAAAAACGGAAGTTGACGTCATTTCCGGAAAAACCGGAGGTGCTCATGCCTTGAAAATATTTTAGATTTCATCAGCATCGTGAAATACTTATAAGTGCTGAATTTCATGAAAATACGTTCAGTAGTTTCCCGTATAAATATGGGTGAGGTTCCTCGTGAAAGACCCTGTAGAGCATTTATTCCTCTTCAGGAGAAAACATATTAGATGAGTCTGCGGTGGTGAGGTTGGGAGAGAAAACATGAAAACCGAAAAAAAAATTTTTCATTCAATTCACAAATTTTGAAAATTCGTATTTTTTTCTGTGGCCAAGCTACAGTGGGGATATTTCAGTATGTCATAGAGCTCTAATTTTTCTACAGAATAAAAATTATTTGAGGTGACAACGTGAAAAGTCTGGAAAATAGTTGAAGAAAATGTATAATTTTTTTTCCAACTACTGAAATTTCTCTATTTTCTTCTCAATTTTTTCAAAGGAGTCAGATCGGTGGACGATCTTCTGTCAGTAGCAGTCTATTGTCGAGATAGAGTCAACCCCTACCTCTTCAACTACTGTCTTTCAGTAGCGCTCCTCCACAGGCCAGACACCAAAGATGTCGACATTCCATCTTTCATTCGATCATTTCCTGATAAATTTGTGGACAGTCAAGTCTTTGTCAGGGCTCGTGAAGAAGCTGCCATCGTTCCAGAAGGATCTAGGGTAAGTCCTCAAAATCCCCAGGAACTGCTACTCTCACTCGCCTTTTCGGACGAGCCGCCACTGATTCCTGCCATTTTTAGACTCCCATCGAGATACCCAAGGACTACACCGCCTCCAATTTGGAGGAAGAGCATAGATTGGCTTATTTCAGGGAGGATATGGGTATCAACCTCCACCACTGGCACTGGCACCTGGTGTACCCCTTCGAAGCCGCCAGGGAAGTTGTGGCCAAGAATAGGAGGGGGGAACTGTTTTATTACATGCACCAACAGATTATTTCCAGGTGAATTCACGTTTTAGTTAAATCTCCTGAAAAACAGGTAGATTTGGCAACGCCGTTCTTCAGCGATCACTATAGTGACGGCGTTGCCGAATCTACCTATTTTTCAGCAATTCAACTACAATGTCGATTTTCTAACCCATCAAGGTACAACTTTGAGAGACTCTGCAACAGCTTGAAGAGAGTGACTCGTTTGTCAGATTTCAAAGCACCGATAACGGAGGCCTACTTCCCGAAGATGGACAGCTTGGTGGCCAGCAGAAGCTACCCGGCGAGAGTAGCCAATCAGATGCTGCACGATCTGAACAGGGAGACCGATCAGATTAGGCAAGATCTGGACGATATGGTGAGATGGAGGGATAGGATCTTCGCAGCAATCCACAGCGGAGCCGTGGAAGATGTGAGTGGATAATCTACCCTAAATTTCGACATTCAGATGACTATTTTCAATTTTGAAAGTTTTTTTTGAGGTTCAGATCGAGTCATTTGATGTTCAGAAGTTTTCATTTGATGTTCAGAAGTTTTCATTTGATATTCAGAAGTTTTCATTTTAAAGTCCAGATCGAGTCATTTGATATTCAGAACTCTTCATTTGAGGTTCAGATCGAGTCATTTGAGGTTCAGATCGAGTCATTTTAAATTCAGAACTCTTCATTTGAGGTTCAGATCGAGTCATTTGAGGTTCAGAATGTTCAGATCGAGCCATTTGAGGTTCAGATCGAGTCATTTGAGGTTCAGATCGAGCCATTTGAGGTTCAGATCGAGTCATTTGAGGTTCATATCGAGTCATTTGAGGTTCAGATCGAGTCAGTTTAAATTCAGAACTCTTCATTTGAGGTTCAGATCGAGTCATTTTAAATTCAGAACTCTTCATTTGAGGTTCAGATCGAGCCATTTGAGGTTCAGATCGAGTCATTTGAGGTTCAGATCGAGTCATTTGAGGTTCAGACCGAGTCATTTTAAATTCAGAACTCTTCATTTGAGGTTCAGATCGAGTCATTTCAGGTTCAGAATGTACAGATCGAGCCATTTGAGGTTCAGATCGAGTCATTTGAGGTTCAGATCGAGTTATTTTAAATTCAGAACTCTTCATTTGAGGTTCAGATCGAGCCATTTGAGGTTCAGATCGAGTCATTTGATATTCAGAACTCGTCATTTGAGGTTCAGATTGAGTCATTTGAGGCTCAATGAATGATTTGTCATTCAGAATCAATGTTTGAGTAAACATTCAAAACAATTCTTGGGCACTTATTTATTATATTGCATTATTTTTACTTTGATATTCAGAAGGCATTTTGTATTTGGCAGGAGGGTGGTAATAGGATACTGTTGACGGAAAATGAAGGCATAGACATCCTGGGAAATATCATAGAGTCCAGTATCTTATCCCCCAATAGAACTTTCTACGGGGATTTCCACAATATGGGCCACATTTTCATTTCTTACATCCACGATCCAGATCATAGACACCTGGTAGGGAAAATATTCATTTCGATATTTTCGAAATATTGAAAATCTTTCAAGTTTTGAACAATTTTTAAATCGTTATTTAGGAGACTTTCGGAGTGATGGGGGACTCGTCCACCGCCATGAGGGACCCCATATTCTACAGGTGGCACGCGTACATCGACGATATTTTCCAAGAGTTCAAATCCACCTTGCCCAGGTACCAAGTTGGAAATGTAAGTCACACATTTTAGCCACTTTTTTTTGAGTTATAACCGATTTTATCCTAAACTTGAACTTTTTAAGTGTGAATTTCCAAATATTTTTGAATCTAGGACCCATTTTCATCGGAAACAAAATTTAAATACACTAAAGTACACCACACACGATCATATCTTTCCAGCCACTCCCTGAAGTGTACCACACACGTTAAAATCCATTCGTCCCCTCCTTAAAGTGGACCACACACGAAAACATTTCCTTCAAAAATTTCGTACTGAAGGCTTCCACACACGACGATACTTATCTCAAAATTTAATCGTATCTGCCAGCTGGATTTCAACGGGGTTACGGTCACGGGGATCAGCGTCCAGACGCAGGGGGCCCCCGAGAACACCATGAACACGTACTGGCAACAATCAGACGTCGATCTGTCCAGAGGTATGGACTTTTCTCCGAGGGGTCCTGTCTTCGTGAGGTTTACTCACCTGCAGCACCAACCCTTCACCTACTCCATTAAGGTGGACAACAAGGGGGGTAGCAGGAGGGGTACTTGCAGGATTTTCATGGCCCCCAAGTTTGACGAGAGGGGTAACCCTTGGAGGTACAGGGACCAGAGGCTGATGTTCATCGAGCTGGACAAGTTTCCTGTTAATTGTGAGTCGTTTTGGGAATTACGAATATTCTGATAGGTTTAGAAGCTTGTCCATTAGTCGATGTTTAGGGTGGATGAAATTCCAGCCTCACCAAGGGATTCTGGGGCTTCATAATTGGTAATTCTTACTTTTTCTCCAGTGAAACAGGGTCAAAACACGATAAACCGCTCGTCGTCGCAGTCGGCAGTGACGATACCTTTCGAAAGGACCTTCAGGGACTTGGACACGAGTCGTCCCCAGGGGGGAGATGAGTTGGCCCAGTTCAATTTCTGCGGGTGCGGTTGGCCCCACCACATGCTCATACCGAAGGGCACGCCCGAAGGGATGCCCTGCCAACTGTTCGTGATGATTTCGAATTATAACGACGATTCTGTGAGTTTCTGCTAATTTCTCATATTTGTTGACCGACTCGCTGATGTCGAATCCGCGGTCAAATTCAATTCTGTCCGTCTGGTCGAAATTTTTATTTCGCGATAATTTCGGAACTACTGGATCAATCGAGTTGAAATTTCGCATTTAGATAGATAATGTTATAATCAAGCTAAATGCGAAGTTTCGTTCTGATCGCCCAACCAGAACCCATAAAATTCAAACGAAATTTCGAAAATAATTCCTAATATTTCTATGACATATAATTCGGAGTCATAGACGATTTCTTTGACAGCTGTGCCAATTTTCTTTGACCGCTACTTTTCGATTAATTTCTTGAACTGGAAATGCGAGCGCTCAAAAACTTCATCGGAGCTTCGAATAACCCATTTATTTTGCAATTTTCCTTCTTAGGTGGAACAGAACATCGAAGGGCCTTGTAATGACGCCTTCATTTTCTGTGGCATCAAAGATAGGTTGTATCCCGACAGAAGGTCTATGGGATATCCTTTCGACAGAGAACCTCGAGATGGAGTTAACACTTTACAGCAATTTTTGACTCCAAACATGAGAGTGCAAGATGTAACCATCAAATTTTCGAACAGAACCCTGAGACCTCGCAGTAACATGGCTAAATGAAGGTGAATTCAAGGCTACGAATCCAGAAACGAAAGGATTTCAAATAATTATTACTTATTTATGCTTCTTTCTATGTTCTGCTTTTCATTGAATAAAATTTATGCTCGGTAACTCTATGTTTTTACTATACGAACCCTTCTATGCCGATATTTCAGTGTTCTGTGACTTCATTTAATACAGTTCAGTGGATCTCTAGAAGAAAATTCGTTTTTCCGCGAATATGCTGCGAAATCAGCAAGGTGCGTAACTCAAATGAAGCTCATATTAGGTCAAAATAATGGCAAGTAACTT
Source organism: Adalia decempunctata (assembly GCA_951802165.1). Lineage (NCBI taxonomy): Eukaryota > Metazoa > Arthropoda > Insecta > Coleoptera > Coccinellidae > Adalia > Adalia decempunctata. The sequence goes on from OX637702.1 coordinate 919,784, forward strand.
GAAGAATTCATAATTCCCGCAAAAAAGGTCTCAAGAAGTGGCCCAATCAGAAATTCACGGTCGAGTTCGGAGCACGCACCTGTCAGCTTTTTTACCCAATTAAGCATCTTCTATGACTCATGACAGATCACTAAAAAACTGACGTGCATCCACCGAAACTACGCAAAATTTCCCTAACAGAATAACCTCTGCATCATTCATGAGTGAAAAGAATCAGTGCTATTTTTGTTTATTGGTCGACTTTTAAGCTGGTTGCCTTGCATCCTTCACCGTATGTCATGAAATCACAACTCCCATTGTGCATATCAGTCATTGAATAAATACGAAGATAGCTGCAAATTCTTGTGTTCCGATCGAGAAATAATTCATTTCTTAACCTAGTTTCAATTAAATTGTCTAAATATGTCTACTCCAGCTAGACGACGTTTGATGAGGGATTTCAAGAGGTTTGTTATCATCATTTCACCAATCGTCCTTTATTTTCATCCTTATTCTCTTTGTTCTCCCAAATCCTTTGTCTATCCCTTATATTTAATTTTTTATGGAGGACAATCAATTTTTTTTAGACTGCAAGAAGATCCCCCAACTGGTGTCAGTGGGGCACCCACTGATAACAATATTATGATATGGAACGCTGTTATTTTCGGTCCACACGACACTCCCTTCGAAGATGGGACATTTAAGCTTACTATTGAATTTACAGAAGAGTACCCGAATAAACCACCAGCGGTTAGGTTTGTCAGTCATATGTTCCATCCGAATGTTTATGCGGATGGTGGTATTTGTTTAGATATCTTACAGAATAGATGGAGTCCTACTTATGATGTTTCCGCTATCCTTACTTCAATTCAAGTGAGTACAATGATCGGGGGTCTTGATAAAGGACAAAGACACTCAACTTTCACTTAAATCGAAGGTTTTTTTGTATGAAACGATTTGAATTCAATTTTTTTATGCATGTTATGGATATAATTGGGTTGACAGGGGTGTTTGACATGATTGAAATTCTTTCAGTCTCTCTTGAGTGATCCTAACCCCAATTCTCCGGCGAACTCGATGGCTGCACAACTCTACAAAGAAAACAGGAGAGAGTACGAGAAACGAGTTAAAGCATGTGTAGAACAAAGTTTCATCGATTAGCGCTAAGAATTCCGTTTTCAAATTAAACATTAATTCATTGAGAAAAACTGTATAATGTGCTTCGAAATTTTACAAAGACACCTTTCTCCTCGACTGTCTTTTGTTTTTACATCGCATAAATCCGGTTTCTTTTGACGCACCAGGGGTTTTATTTATAAAAAAAAATGTATCCAAATATTATTGATATTTATTATTAGATGGGTTAAGTGCCGATTTTTTTCCACTCTGAAGGTTCTTCGAGCGACGGGGGCTCAATTCGGATCGTTATTTAATTTTTTCTGTTCTGTCCCCGTCGATTAAAGTCTTGAAATTCGATTAAATTTGTTGAAGAACTTTTCTACGGATATTTCTATAAGATCACTGTTTTTAAACATGATTTAAGGAACTTGTTGTTTTTGCAGTTTGTATCTTTGAACTGTTTGAATGAATTTGTTGGTGATGCAGGGGTATGTAGAGTATTTTCTGTAACGATGACTATTTTTGATTTTCATTATACCGAAATTGTTTTTTTGTCAGTTTATTCTTCATCGATTGTTTGGCTTTACTCATCGCAAACCTTATCGCCTATTCGTTTGGATAGTGCTCTATGTGTTATAATAACTGAATATAATAGAATAAATTATTATACCCTGCATTTTTGTTTTATTTGTTATTGTTATCCTGAAATAAAAAGCAAAAAAAATTAGGATACCAAAAGTGAAACACTTGGAAGTTTATGTTCTGAAGGTAATCTACTAGGAAATAATATTAATCTCAAATTGATATTTTTGTTCGTGAGGTCATTTTTGCGTTGATGAAAAAAAATCCCTACTTGCCACCTTTTATGTAACTTTCAAACTTCCCTCACGCCACCTGTTGTTAGGTCTTCGAAGTTTCTGAAGGTGAGCCTGAATTTCTACTCGTCGAATAGTTACGTTGACAATTTGGCCACTAGATGGCAGTATTTGTCTCTAGACGTTTCAATTTGACTAGCGCACTTGTTTTCGTTCATGATCTCTGATTCACACGACATAGCGCAATGATCAATATTATCATTGTTTGAAGAACGATGATATTATCAATAATTTGCCTTTAGGACCTAGTTCCATGAATTTTATTAAAGAAAATGTTCTTACTAACCGTTCAAGCCATCTCACGTCCAAAAACAGTTAAATAAAAAGATTTAATTCGTTGAAACTCAACAAATGAGGTCTATAGAAAGAGGAGTTTTAGAGCTACCAAATGCCCACAAAGTGCTTCTAAGTCCATTTCTCGATGAATTAGAGGGAAAATTCCCAGAAGGCATTTTTCGCTCGTAGTTTGAAAACTATTCATTTTAGGACCTATTTTCATTAATTTTCGAAAAGAAAATGTTCTCACGAGTCGTTTGAGCCATCTCACGTCCAAATTGGAGAGAAAAAGTTCTTCGAAAAAAATCCCATAGTATAGCCTTTGGTCGAAAATGCGGAAAAATAATAAATTCGTTGAAACTCAACAAATGAGGTGTCTAGAGATAGAGGAGCTTAAGAGCTACCAACAAATGCTCACAAAATTCTCCCAAGCCCATTTTTCGATGAATTAGAGCGCAAAATATCAGAAGGCATTTTTCGATCGTAGTTTGAAAACTATACATTTTAGGACCTATTTTCATAACTTTTCTTGAAGTAGAAGGTCTTACGAGTCGTTTGAGCCATCTCACGTCCAAATTGGAGAGAAAAAACTCTTCGAAAAAAATCCCATAGTATAGCCTTTGGTCGAAAATGCCGAAAAAAAATAAATTCGTCGAAACTCAACGAATGAGGTGTCTAGAGATAGAGGAGCTTTAGAGCTACCAACAAATGGAAAAGAAACTCTCGTATGTTCGTTTTTCGATGAGTTAGAGGGAAAATTGTGGGACATCTTTCATCGACTCGTAGTTTGAAAACTTCGCATTTCTGGAACTATTTATTTATCTTTTCTTGGAGTAGAAGCTCTAACGAGTCATTTGAGCTTTACAACGTTCAGAAAAGTGCACTATTTTCAATATCGTGTGATCTCTGATCCACACGACATGGCGCAATGATCAATTAACCCACACTCTGTCTCTAGACATTTCAATTTGACTAGAGCACGAGTGTTTCCATTTCGTGATCTTTGATCCACACGACATGGCGCAATGATCAATTGACCCTCACTCGGTCTCTAGACATTTCAATTTGACTAGAGCACAAGTGTTTCCATTTCATGATCCTTGGTCCACACGACATGGCGCAATGATCAATTGACCCAACTCGGTCTCTAGAAATTCCAATTTGACTAGAGCACAAGTGTTTCCATTTCATGATCCTTGGTCCACACGACATGGCGCAATGATCAATTGACCCAACTCGGTCTCTAGAAATTCCAATTTGACTAGAGCACAAGTGTTTTCATTTCATGATCCTTCATCCAAACGACATTATGCAATACTTTTTTCGAAGGTAGTTTGAAAACCTTGCATTTTAGGACCAAATTTCATAACTTTTCTAAAAGAAAATGTTATCACGAATCGTTTGAGCCATCTCACGTCCAAATTGGAGAGAAACAGTTATTTGAAAAAAATCCCATAGTATAGCCTTTGGTCGAAAATGCCGAAAAAAAAAAAATTCGTTGAAACTCAACAAATGAGGTGTCTAGAGATAGAGGAGCTTCAGGGCTACCAACAAATGCTCCCCAAATTCTCCTGGGTCCATTTTTCGAAGAATTAGAGGGAAGATTCTCAGAAGGCATTTTTCGTTTGTAGTTTAAAAACTATACGGTTTAGGACCAATTTTCATAACTTTTCTCAAAGGAAATGTTCTCACGAATCGTTTGAGCCATCCCACGTCCAAATTGGGCGAAAAAAGTGTTTCGAGAAAAATCCCATAGTATAGCCTTTGGAAAAAAATCAGGGAAAAAAATAAATTCGTTGAAGCTCAACAAATGAGGTGTCTAGAGATAGAGGAGCTTCAGGGCTACCAACAAATGCTCACAAAATTCTTCTAAGCCCATTTTCCGATGAGTTAGAGGAAAAATTCCAAGAAAGCGTTTTTCGATGGTAGTTTGAAAACCTTACATTTTAGAACCAAATTTTCATAACTTTTATTGAATAAAATGTTCTCACGAATCGTTTGAGCCATCTCACGTCCATTTCGGCGAAAAAAAATTTTGGCCAAAATTCGACTTCATTCGCATTTCATAAACTTGGATTTCGTATCAGGAACTCATAACGTTGAGGAGGTATCCGGAGTTAAACATGGCCGCCTGATATGAACCAACGATAGGCAACCAGTGATACATCGGTTTGCTCCTGATGACCTTGGGTTTCAGTAGCTAAGTTCATCGACTCGTAATTGAAAACTTTACATTATCAGACATTGATTTTTAGTGAAGTGAAAGTTGTTACTAATCGTTCAAGCCAATATAAAACATCTATATTTCAATGACTCAGGAGGAATACTCTGAAAGCTTCGAATTGAATGGCTGTGCTGAAAATTGCTTTTAACGCTTCCGGATCATACCGAAATTCAGTTGCTGGCTCATTCCGTGTTTAGAATTTAGGAATATTGGTTGAAGAAGCCATAGGCCTTCCTTTTTTAGTTTTTTCTCGAATTTACGAAATGAAATCACCTACGGCCACCTGTTGTAAATACTCGGAACTTCGCTTTGGCCACCTGTCGGGAGGTACTCAAAGTACTAGTTGTCGTGGTTAGATTCCTACTTATACGGAAGATGCGTTCGGACTGTTCGGAGGCTTGCCACTAGATGGCGCATCCATCGTTTTTCCAAAAAGGTCCATTTTTCATCGAATTTCACCGGAATTTATCGTTTTATTTGTCTCTCAGACTCCACAACTATTTTTTTTAGACATTTTGGACCCAATGACACAGACTGACACAATTTATTGCTTCAGAGTTGGTTTGGACAGATCCGCTTCTGGAATCAGGAACAGGAATAAAACACAGCAGTTACAGAATGTCATTTATGAATTGAACAGGTTACAATCGTTGCATTTGTTCCACAAAATCTCATCGATATTTCACATAAAACACAAATTTATCTCAATTCAACATTCAATATACTCAGTTTACATAACACAACAATAATATACGACATCGCTTTCAACGTTGACAAATACAAATTCATTGTAGTTTAACTCTTAAAGGAGGAAGATAACAACATAGGTAACAACACCGTATTCATTTACTACGAAGAAACAGTAAAATAGACTCCTAAACCATTCAAATATTCCAATTTTTAGATCAATTCACATCATACATATATCAGCAGGAAATCAACTTTTAAAATAATGAATTTAAGACGAATGTTTCTAAAACTTTTCAACCACGCCTCGTATAATGTACGGAGGGGTGACCGAAAAGTTCTCAACTTTCCGTCGCTTTTTCAGCAGAGAAACGATACAATTTCTCCCCTGAAAAAATTTCTTGACGTTCTAAAACATCGATTCAAGATTCAACACTGTAGAAGAAGCTTATATAAGATTGAAAATCTGTTCGTATTCTCTGTAATCGTCAATTTTTTTCAGTAGGAAAATTTTCTACAACTCGTAAATCGCTTCGAAATTCTAAATTTACCGAACTTTTTGTTAAACCCAACCTAATCTATTCGGATCGAATCTACAGGGTGGCCCGTTTGTCGACGTCCAAAATTGAAATTCATCATTCAAATTGAACAATAAACACCGAGTTTCGAAATGAAAAAGTTGAAAAATCGATCTGCGAATGACTTACCAGGTCCGTACTTGAAATTTCACCGATCAGAATTCGACTTCAACGGTTTATAACTTCGCAATCTTTAAAGCTTCATGGAAGTTTGGCGAAATGGTTTATTTTGAAGAGTTCTATGTCCTGTTGAGAAAAAAGACTCACCTTGAAAACACCCTGTCTCACTTATCCAAATTTCAGTTTGGACGTCAACTGTTCGGCCACCCTGTATACCTACTGGTCGTTTGGGGCTCAATTTTTTATTGGAAAGAACAGTTCTACCCAGTTGTCTACCTACCTCATACAGGGTGTCCCAGAATTAGATGAAAAATAAAGGGATCTCGAAAACTGAAAGTGTTTTTGAGTCAAGGCTTTCTAAGATATTTGGTTTTACGTAACTTTTTCGTTCTTGAAGCTGGAGATTTGAAACAAAGCTTTCCATGAGCATTTTTTGGGTAGAAGTCAGTGGCGTCACCGAAAGGATCTTTCAATTCCAAGATCTTGTTTTTTGCCTCCAAACGACCGGACTGTACCGAAAATCTTCTTCCTATTTATTTAAAACGTAGAAATATTAAATTTACCCAACTCCAGACGCCGTCTAGTATCACGAAGAACTCTAATAATAATAATAATAATATTGGATATATACATTCACTCTGTCTCGTCTTTTGGGATATGCCGGATACGAATACGTTGGATTATTTTCCGCCTAACGAAAAAGATCATGTCTTGACTTTTATAAGTATATGTTACGTTTATAATGTCGGGGAAAATGTTCTTCTCCGAATGTTTTCTTTAATTATTGTGGTAAGAGGTGCTTATAGAAAAGCATCACGGTTAAAATCTTGTCTTGCCGAAGATGTAGTTGCCCGGCTCCTGGGGGCTCTCGGACATGAAGAACTGCTTCCAGAGGTGCTCGAACTGCTCGTAGCTCACGTTTTCCTGGCCCTGAAAAGTCCGTCCAAAGCGTCAAGAAAAAAATTAACGTCAAAGATTAAAATTGAAAAAAAAAAATTAAATGACAAAGTTATGGTTTACCTGGGACATTTTGTTGAAGGCTTCCCTGCATTCGCCAGCCTCCAGGCCGTAGCAGGAACACACGGAAGTGAATTCGTCTACGTCTATGGACCCATCACCAGAGGCGTCCTCAAGTTCGAACATAAACCTCATGTACTGCGTCTGCCATTCCAGGGCGTTCTCAGGCCTCTTGGAGTAGTCGTCCCACATGCTAGCCCATTCCTCTACGCTAACCTGCGAAAAAAAACGAAAATCTGTCCTTCGATCCTCTCCAAGAGTTCCAGAAGGCTTTGGGGACACTGCCTTAACAAAACCAGGACAAACAAGTTGTCCAGAGAGTTCAAGAGTGATCTCAACAATGCTCACCTGTCCGTCCTTGTTGGAGTCTGCCCTCTGTCTCAGTCCCTCCCAGATCTCGATCATACTGTTGAAGGTCCTCTTGTAGTCTTCGGAGCCGGGGGCCCAGCCTCGAAGCGAGCAAACTTTCTGAAAGATCACAATTAAATGGAAAATTTTGATTTGCACGTTTTTTTCTTGTTAGGTCTGTTAAATGAGAAAAACCCACCTCTATAGCTAGCTCGAAGTCTTTTCTGTCAATGGTGCCGCTCTGGTTGACGTCTGAAATCGAAAGAAGGACCTGGTCAAGCTCAGAGTAGTCACAAAGCCCTCGTTTATGAACGAGCACTCACAAATTAATTCACTCAATCTTCAATTTCAGAGTGATTCATTTCTCGTTTTTCTAACTGAGTCATCCTCAATTTAGTATGTACGAAATCTGACCAACAGAGACTCTCAAAATGTGCGAACATATACAGGGTATCCCATAGAAAATAGAAGAAATTTAGGGTATTTCCAAGGATACATAACTTGTGGCATCTGATGGACTATACGCCATTAAAACTGCTTGTAAAGTTTCATAAATATGATTCTTTTAATTTCAAAAATTTCTACATGGTTTCTTACTTCATCCCCACCCTGTATAGCCTTCATCCTCAAGCAAACCCTCATCATATCACATCGAGAAAAATAATAAACCACAACATTCCCAAAAATAACTTTTTTATCAAACCACCATATCCTCCAACTTCACATCCCAATTTCTCCCCGGAAATCCCCATAAAACCCGGAAACGACGACTCCCTAACCGAGATTGACGTCTTGGGAGAGACCCCCCAACTCATAACCCCAATATTCATCAACCATCGTCCGATAAACAGAGTTGCCCCGCGGGCGTCCGATAAAAGCAAACTTTGCCAATTTAAAGTTGTATCGAAAACCCTTTCGCCCCCCCGACGGTCCCCGATCAGGTGTTCCGCCCGTCCCCTCGCGTATTAAAAACCATAGGCGTCCTTTTGTTTCGTGCGCTCGTGGGGTCGAGATAGTCCGGACTCATTTACAACATAATGGACATTTTTATGGGATTTTTTGCTATTAAATGTCAGTTGGGGAGGGTCGAGTGGGGTGGGGGGGATCGATGAGGGGTCGTCGGGAAATGCAGCGAGTGCATGGAAACGGAAAAAGCGTATCCGGTTGTTACGTTATGTGTCCGGAAAAAGCAGTTTATTGCTGGTTTGTTTTTGCCTGTTATTATATCGATGAAAATACTGAAATAGGGGTCTTGTAGACCGGGGAATGGAACGACATGTATTAATAAGTCGAAGTGCATTTGTACAGGGTGATAGGTCGATAGGTCTGCTTTCCCCTCTTCTTCACTTTGGACTTTACCAGTAATAAATTGATAAAAAAAGGTTTATTTCTATATTTAATTTTGTGTCTCCTATCCTTACTACAGCAGACTCCTCTGGCACTGTTATTTCAGGAGAAGAATAAGAGCTCCATGTTGCACAAACATTTCATCATTGTGGCTTGATCCTTATAAAAACTCGAATTACAAAATTTCAATGAGTCGGGTTGCAAAATGGTGGATGCGATGGTTCAAATTGTCTTCGCGATTGTGAGATTTACTTTTGTTCCTCCCAATCTTACCATCGCAGACCCATTTTATAATATTTTTTCTAAAGAGGAATAAAGGCTTCATATTGCATTCACATTAAATCGTTTTAGCTTGATCGCAGAAAGAATTACGAATTTTCAAAGTTCCTGAATTGCCGAAAAAAATGATTTATTTTAGTTTTCATTTTTTATCTCCCTACCTTACCTTCGCAGAAATATCTCATAATGTTTCCTCAGAAGAGGAATGAATGTTATATATTTCACTTAAACATTATCGCCCCAGGAGGGCCACATAAAGAATTACGACGAGTCGGGTTGCGAAATGGCGGATGCGCTGGTTCAAATTGTCTTCGCGATTGTGAGATTTACTTTTGTTTCTCCCAATCTTACTATCGCAGACCCATTTTATAATGTTTTTTCTGAAGAGAAATGAACGCTTTATATTGCATTCACATTTAATCGCTTTAGCTTGATCGCAGAAAAAATTACGAATTTTCAAAGTTCGTGAATTGCGGAAAAAAATAATTTTTTTTAGTTTTAATTTCTTATCTCCCAACCTTATCATCGCAGAAATATCTCATAATGTTTCCTAAGAAGATGAATGAATGTTGTATATTCCACTTAAACTTCATTGCCCCAGAAAGGCCACATAAAGAATTACAGTGAGTCGGGTTGCAAAATGGTGGATGCGCCGGTTCAAATTGTCTTCGCGATTGTGAGATTCACTTTTGTGTTTTCCAATCTAACCAGCGCAGACCCATCTTATAATGGGTTTTCTGAAGAGGAATAAATGCTCTATATTGTACCTACATTTAATCGCTTTAGCTTGATCGTAGAAAGAGTTAAGAATTTTGAAAGTTAGTGAATTACGAAAAAAAAATTTTTCTTCTAGTTTTAATTTTTTATTTCCCAGAATTACCATCGCAGAAATATCTCATAATGTTTCCTCAGAAGGGGAATGAATGTTGTATATTCCACTGAAACTTCATCGCCCCAGAAAGACCACATAAAGAATTACAGTGAGCCGGGTTGCGAAATGGTGCATGCGCCGGTTCAAATTGTCTTCGGGATTGTGAGATTTACTTTTGCTTCTCCCAATCTTACCATCGCAGACCCATCTTATAATGTTTTTTCTGAAGAGGAATAAATGCTCTATATTTCACCCACATTTGACTGCTTTAGCTTGACCACAGAAATAATTACGAATTTTCAAAGTTCGTGATTTGCGGAAAAAAAAGATTTTTTTTTAGTTTAAATTTTTTATCTCTCAATCTCACCGTCGCAGAAACGTATCATAATATTTTCTTAGAAGAGGAATGAATGTTGTATATTCCATTGAAACTTCATGGCCCTAGAAAGGCCACATAAAGAATTACAGTGAGACAGGTTGCGAAATGGTGTATGCGCTGGTCCAAATTGTTTTCGCGATTGTGAGATTTCCTTTTGTTTCTCCCAACCTTACCATCACAGACCCATCTTATGATGGTTTTTCTGAAGAGGAATAAATGCTCGATATTACACCTACGTTTAATCGGTTTAGCTTGACCACAGAAAGAATTACGAATTTTCAAAGTCCGTGAATTGAAGATAAAATATTTTTTTTTCCAAGTTTTATTTTTATGTCTCTCAATTTTACCACCGATGACTCCTGTAGTGATGATTTTTCAATAGAGCAACAAAGGCTCTATATTGCACTGCGGTTTTGTCACTCCAGATAGCCCACAGGCGCAGTTACAAATTCTCGAAATTTGTGAATTGAATAATTTTTTTTGTTTTTATTTTTTATCTCTAATCTCACTACCGCAGAAACATCCTCTGATGTTTTCTCTAAAGAGGAATGAATGTTCTATATTGCACTGAAATTTTATCGTTCCAGAAAAGCCACAGAAAGAATTACAGACTTTCTAAATTTATGAATTGAATAAACACGACTTTTTTCTTATTTCATTTTTCTCTCCCAATCTAACCACTGCACACACTTTCAACAAGGGTGTCCCTGTAGAGGAATAGACGTTCTATATGTCACCAAAATTTCATTGCACTAGCTTGACCACGAAACGAATTACAAACTTTCAAAGTTTGCAAACTTAATAAAAAAAATTTTTTGCCTACATTGTATTTCGTGTCTCTTAATCCTACCTCCTACATGTATCTACCTCCGTAGACACCTAAATTGATTTTTCTCTCATCCCTATCTCCCCTCACCTCCTCTCCAAACCCTCCACATACTCCGGGAGAGTTCCGGGACTCCTCAAAACTAATCGGAAAACTTTGGATCGCATCGCATCCAATCCGCATCAATCAGCGTTAATTGCTCGTTCTCCTGAAGACGCTGCAGTTAAGTTGTTGAATAAAGCACGAGATCGGTCTCCCGATTCCATTACGGGACGTCCTCATCCGCCCAGACGCCCTGGGCGCCCTTTTCTGAGTGGAAATTTCCGACTAAAACGCGGTCAAGAAGAAACTCTGTTAGGAGGTTAGATAGACACGATGTAAAAGATTGATTTGGTCCAAGAACTGTGTTAAATGTATTTGGGAGGAGAATGAGACAATTCAGGATCATAATCTACAGGGTGGGCTGATTTCTTCAGCTACAGAACTTTCAATCTAGAAGAGATAGGTTTCAGATTTGGATTAAGGACTGAAGGAGCAAGGAGAATGAATTCGCTATCACAAAAACGCCTATATCTCTTGAAACAATTGAGAAAAATTCAAAATTTGATCATAGTTAGCTTTGTTATGAACGTCAGAAACATGTGGAACATTTACTTCATGGATATTCCAATTCTCTGTCGCAAAATGTCAAGCGGAGTGAAAACACGAGAATTATTAGTGAAACTTTTTCAAAATAATAAAAAATGGAGCTTCAAAAGAATCGCAAAAGAGGCTCGCGTTCGTCCGGAAACGGTATCAAGGGTTGTTAAGCGCTTCAACGAAGATCTTACAATTAACCGCAAGGAAGGAACCGGGAGGAAAAAGGGGTTTCTTAGCCCAAAAAAAGTGAGCAAGCCATCAGCCTTTTTCAGAAGAATCCTAACCTTTCAGGACGGAAAGTGGCCCAAATAGTGGGTTGTTCGCAGTCAACCGTTCAGAAAATCAAGTCGAGTTGTGGGCTTAGAACGTACAAAGTGCAGAAAGTGTCAGACAGGAACGCTGTGAAGAATCAAGAAGCGGAATCAAGAGCAAAGAAATTAAAAAAAAATTTCTTGAAAAATTTTTCCTGTTGCGTGATGGACGACGAAACCTATGTCTTGGCTGATTTCTCGCAACTTCCTGGTCAGGAATTTTATACTGCAGATTCTCGTGGAAATATTGACGAACAATTTTGCGTGAAGAAACAAGCAAAGTTTCCTAAAAAAATCCTGGTTTGGCAAGCAATTTGCACTTGTGGGAAAAGGAGCAAATTTTTCGTTGGCCAAGGCTCTGTTGACAGTGTCAACAATCTTTTGGCCAGATTTAGCTTCATATGCCATTACAGAAAGGCCACCAAGGAATTGTGAGAAGCTAATGAGGTGGTTTTTGTCCCCAAAGAGGCCAATCCACCAAATTGCCCAGAACTCAGGCCAATCGAAAGATATTGGGCCCTGGTAAAAAGAGAATTGAAGAAGACTAAGAAATCAACGAAAACATTAGCAGAATCAAGCAAAAGTGGAAGACAGCATCCCAGAAAGTGACTGAGAACACTATAAGAAGCATGATGGGAAGAATTCCAGAAGAAATCCATGAATTTTGTAAAAACTAGTTTTGGTTTTTTATTGTTTTCATTAGAATTTGAAGATGATTCGAATATGAGTTTGATTTTCGAAATCGGTTCAGTGGTTCAAAAGATATAAGCGTTTTTGTGATAGCGAATTTATTCTCGTTCAGTCCTTAAGAAAAAAAAAGAGCTCCAGAATGTGCCATCTATTCTTCTAGCTCCTACAGCTTTCCAAACTCACTAGAAAATACTCAAAGAGTCAAAATTTCTTCATGGAATTTCACCTCGATGTTTTTACAGGAAACATTCCGTCACTCAGAAAAGGGTTGACTGTCTCCGATATTCAAAGCGAACAGAAAGGCAGGTAAACCCCCAGCAGCTTAATTATGTTTGTGTTGGGACCCAGCGAGAACGATATATCATGGGGGGATGATGGATTATGCGTACATTCACTTTAACGACGTAAAATCCGTTTACAACCGTCCCCGACTCTTCCTGTCATCCTTTTTGCGAAAGACGAGGGTTTGTTTAGGATAGAGTCTGTTTTTTTCCGAGAAAAAGAAGTTTTAAAATATTCAAGATTCTTCGTTAATATTTTGGGATGACCATAAGGCATATTAAAACCCTTTCTCTCCCTCCAAACAAGGAAAACACTTTCACATCGTGAGCTGTTAAACTTTCTTTTACATCAACTTAACACAATTATATAAATATCTGCTTCTCTGCATCTTCGGTCAGAAAAATTTCGTAGTCTTCAATTTAAATACCCGCTGTTCATTATAATTACCCCGCACCCCTCGTTTCCGCCTTCCTCCCGAACAATCTTCCTCAACTAATTGGAGTATTCCCATGGCTTGAGCACGATCATCAAACAGCGTAAGTTCCCTGAAACCTGATATTGCCTATTCCAGTCATTTTGTTCGCGTGAAAAAATTGGGTCGGGGATGTTTGACCTAGTAAGTCACACCCCCTCGTTCCCTCAAGGGGAGAGGAAATTAAATAAATGGGGGTAATTGAGAAGGCACGTTATATTTATATCGTCTTGATAGATATCGTTCCTTGAAATTTTTCCAAGAGATCTCCAGGGAATTCATACTTATGTTAGTTGATTCGTTGATTGTGAGTGATTTTTTGAGGTTGGGTGCATATTTCGCGACAAAATTTGGAAAACGAAATGTCTGTGAAGTTGGTTGCAAAATGGTGCATGCGCTGGTTCAAATTGTTTTCACGATTGCGAGATTTGATTTGGTTTTCCCTGATATTGACCAAGCAGACTCTTATGGTAATATTTTTTCTGAAAAGGAACAAGAACTCCATTTTGTGCCGGAATTTTATCGCTTTAACAGGACCACAGAAGGAATTACGAATCATCAAAGTTTGTGAATTGAATAAAAACAATTTTTCATTCGGTTTTAATTTTTTCTCCCCCAATCTCACATTCGCAGATTCATCTTATGATGTTTTTTATGGAGAGTTATGAATGTTTCATATCCCACCAAAATGTCATCACTCTAGCTATAACACAGAAAGAATAACAAATTTTCAAAGTTTAGGAATCGAACAAAATAATTTTTTTTTTCGGTTTTAATTTTTTCTCCTCCAATTCAACCACTGCAGACTCCTCTTATGTTATGTTTTGTGAAGGGTTGAAAATGGTCTTCATTGCATCAGACTTTGATTGCTCTAGCTAAACCACAGAAAGATTTACGAATTTTCAAAGTTTATGAATTGAATAAAAAAAATCTTTTTTTTCGATTTTGATTTTTCTCTCCAAATTCTACCATCGCAGACTCATCTTCTGATGTTTTTTATGAAGGTTTAGGAATGCTCTATATTGCACCAACATTTCATCGCTCTAGCTTAACCACAGGGACAGAAATATTTTCGACATTCACTTTTAAGCAAAATTTTTATCTGAACAATTCACGGTATTCTATTGTCTGAATATGAAACATCAGAATTGTCTGAAGAGGATCTAGTGGTCTCAGTCGTATTTACATCGTTAAAATCAAGAGAAATAATAGTTTTTAAGTTTTCAAAATGGCGGATGCGCCGGTTAAAATTGTCTTCACGGTTATAAGATTTGATTTTGTCTCTCCTGATATTGACCCAGCAGACTCTTATGGTAATGTTTTTTCTGAAGAGGGACAAGAACTCTATATTGTGCTGAAATTTCATCGCTCTATCAGAACCACAGAAAGAATTAAGAATTATCAAAGTTTGTGAATTGAATAAAAACAATTTTTCATTCGGTTTTAATTTTTTACTCCCCCAATCTTACATTCGCAGATTCATCTTATAGGGTTTTTTAAGAAGGGTTATGAATGCTTCATATTGCACCAAAACGTCATCACTCCAGCTGAACCACAGAAGGAATAACAAATTTTCAAAGTTAAGGAATCGAACAAAATAATTTTTTTTCGGTTTTAATTTTTTCTCTTCCGATTCAACCATTGCAGACTCCTCTTATGTAATTTTTTGTGAAAGGTTAAAAATGGTCTTCATCGCACCAGACTTTAATTGCTCTAGCTAAACCACAGAAAGATTTACGAATTTTCAAAGTTTATGAATTGAATAAAAAAACATATTTTTTTTCGGTTTTTATTTTTTATCTCCCAATCCTACCATTGCAGACTGATTTAATAATGTTTTTTATGAAGAGTTACCTATGAATGCTTTATATTGCACCAACATTTCATCGCTCTAGCTAAACCACAGGGACAGAAATATTTTCGACATTCAATTTTCAGCACAATTTTGATCTGAGCAATTCACGGTATTCTATTGTCTTAATATGAAACATCAAAACTTTCTGAAGAGGATCTAGTGGTTTCGGTCGTATTTACCTCGTTAAAATCAAGAGAAATAATCGTTTTAAAGGGTTGCAAAATGGTGCGTGCGCCGGGTCAAATTGTCTTCGCGATTGTAAGATTTACTTTTGTCTCTCCTGAAACTGACCCAGCAGACTTTCATGGTAATGTTTTTTAGGAAGAGGAGCAAGAACTCTATATTGTGCCGGAATTTTATGGCTCTAGCAGGACCACATAAAGAATTACGAATTATCAAAGTTTGAGAATTGAATAAAAACAATTTTTCATTCGGTTTTAATTTTTTTTCCCCCAATCTTACAATCGCAGATTCATCTTATGATGTTTTTTATGATGGGTTATAAATGCTCCATATTTTTTCACAATGTCATCACTCTAGCTGAACCACAGAAAGAATAACAAATTTTCAAAGTTTAGGAATCGAACAAAATAATTTTTTTTTTCGGTTTTAATTTTTTCTCCTCCAATTCAACCACTGCAGACTCCTCTTATGTTATGTTTTGTGAAGGGTTGAAAATGGTCTTCATTGCATCAGACTTTGATTGCTCTAGCTAAACCACAGAAAGATTTACGAATTTTCAAAGTTTATGAATTGAATAAAAAAAATCTTTTTTTTCGATTTTGATTTTTCTCTCCAAATTCTACCATCGCAGACTCATCTTCTGATGTTTTTTATGAAGGTTTAGGAATGCTCTATATTGCACCAACATTTCATCGCTCTAGCTTAACCACAGGGACAGAAATATTTTCGACATTCACTTTTAAGCAAAATTTTTATCTGAACAATTCACGGTATTCTATTGTCTGAATATGAAACATCAGAATTGTCTGAAGAGGATCTAGTGGTCTCAGTCGTATTTACATCGTTAAAATCAAGAGAAATAATAGTTTTTAAGTTTTCAAAATGGCGGATGCGCCGGTTAAAATTGTCTTCACGGTTATAAGATTTGATTTTGTCTCTCCTGATATTGACCCAGCAGACTCTTATGGTAATGTTTTTTCTGAAGAGGGACAAGAACTCTATATTGTGCTGAAATTTCATCGCTCTATCAGAACCACAGAAAGAATTAAGAATTATCAAAGTTTGTGAATTGAATAAAAACAATTTTTCATTCGGTTTTAATTTTTTACTCCCCCAATCTTACATTCGCAGATTCATCTTATAGGGTTTTTTAAGAAGGGTTATGAATGCTTCATATTGCACCAAAACGTCATCACTCCAGCTGAACCACAGAAGGAATAACAAATTTTCAAAGTTAAGGAATCGAACAAAATAATTTTTTTTCGGTTTTAATTTTTTCTCTTCCGATTCAACCATTGCAGACTCCTCTTATGTAATTTTTTGTGAAAGGTTAAAAATGGTCTTCATCGCACCAGACTTTAATTGCTCTAGCTAAACCACAGAAAGATTTACGAATTTTCAAAGTTTATGAATTGAATAAAAAAACATATTTTTTTTCGGTTTTTATTTTTTATCTCCCAATCCTACCATTGCAGACTGATTTAATAATGTTTTTTATGAAGAGTTACCTATGAATGCTTTATATTGCACCAACATTTCATCGCTCTAGCTAAACCACAGGGACAGAAATATTTTCGACATTCAATTTTCAGCACAATTTTGATCTGAGCAATTCACGGTATTCTATTGTCTTAATATGAAACATCAAAACTTTCTGAAGAGGATCTAGTGGTTTCGGTCGTATTTACCTCGTTAAAATCAAGAGAAATAATCGTTTTAAAGGGTTGCAAAATGGTGCGTGCGCCGGGTCAAATTGTCTTCGCGATTGTAAGATTTACTTTTGTCTCTCCTGAAACTGACCCAGCAGACTTTCATGGTAATGTTTTTTAGGAAGAGGAGCAAGAACTCTATATTGTGCCGGAATTTTATGGCTCTAGCAGGACCACATAAAGAATTACGAATTATCAAAGTTTGAGAATTGAATAAAAACAATTTTTCATTCGGTTTTAATTTTTTTTCCCCCAATCTTACAATCGCAGATTCATCTTATGATGTTTTTTATGATGGGTTATAAATGCTCCATATTTTTTCACAATGTCATCACTCTAGCTGAACCACAGAAAGAATAACAAATTTTCAAAGTTTAGGAATCGAACAAAATAATTTTTTTTCGGTTTTGATTTTTTCTCTTCCAATGCAACCATTGCAGACTCATCTAATGTAATTTTTCGTGAAGGTTTAAGAATGGTCTTCATTGTATCAGACTTTAAGTGCTCTAGCTAAACCACAGAAAAAATTACGAATTTTCAAAGTTTATGAATAGAATAAAAAAAATATATTTTTTTCGGTTTTTATTTTTTCTCTCCCAATCCTACCATTGCAGACTAATTTGATAATGTTTTTTATGAAGAGTTATGAATGCTCTATATTGCACCAAAAGTTCATCGCTCTAGCTGAACCACAGGGACAGAAATATTTTCGACATTCACTTTTCAGCAGACTTTTCATCTGACCAATTCACGGTATTCTATTGTCTGAATATGAAACAGAAAAACTGTCTGAAGAGGATCTAGTGGTTTCGGTCGTATTTTCCTCGTTAAAATCAAAAGAAATAATTGTTTTACAGGGTTGCAAAATGGTGAATGCACCGGTTAAAATTGACTTCACTATTGTTAGATTTGATTTTGTCTCTCCTGATTTTGACCCAGCAGATTCTTATGGTAATGTTTTTTCTGAAGAGGAATCAGAACTCTATATTGTGCCGGAGTTTTATCGCTCTAGCAGGACCACAGAAGGAGTTTGTGAATTGAATAAAAACAATTTTTCATTCGATTTTAATTTTTTATCCACCAATCTTACATTCGCAGATTCATCTCATAATGTTTTCTATAAAAGGTTATGAATGCTCTATATTTTAGCAGAATTTTATCGCTCTAGCTAAACCACAGAACGAATTACGAAGTTTAAAAGTTTATGAATTGAATAAAAAAATTGATTTTTGGTTTCGATTTTTTCTCTCCCAATCTCACCATCGCAGACTCATCTCATATTGTTTTTCATTAAGGGTTATTAATGTTCTATATTGCACCAAAATTTCATTGCTCTACCAAAACCACACAAAAAAATATAAAACTTCAAAATTTATGAATTGAATGAAGTAAAATATTTTCGAAATTCCCTTCTGAGCAAAATTTTCATCTGATCAATTCACGGTATTCTATTGTCTGAATATGAAAGCATACAGAACTGTGATTAATAATATCACGTCTGAAGAGGATCTAGTGGTTTCGGTAGTATTTTCCTCGTAAAATCAAGAGAAATAATCGTTTTCATGGGTTGCAAAATGGTGGATACGCCAGGTTCAAAATTAGTCCGCAGGATTCTAGTGATATTACGAAATCAAAATGAGCCTCTGATAGAAAATAATGAGAACTTTCGAAAACATCATTTCATCTGCCAAAATACACATAAATGCAGCTGATCCTATCTTGAAAACTGTCCTCAATACCATGAATATCGGAAAACTCCATATTTTCCCCCTGGAAACGCCAGATTACTAAAGTTATCCCGGCTAACAAGCAGGTTCCTGCATCCACTGCTTTTGTCGAGACGTCCACAAAAGGAATTTTTACGCGTATCTCCCTCGTTGTTTCCTAACCTACTTTTTTCCGAGCGTTCATACTCGATAAGTCTATTTTTCTTTCTTTTTTTCGTTCGTAGCCATGGAACCGTATCTGAATAATTCAGGAGGAACGAAGGATCCTTTTCATCAGCCCGGGGACGAAAGTAGCAATCGACGATCGGTGGAATCCGTGAAAAATTGAGGAGATGAGGCCATGAGGCTCTCTTTGTGTCGGATTTTTGCATGTAGAATTGGAGTGGATTAGGTAATTTTGGGCCTAAGTGAAAGGGGGGGAAGCTGAAGTGCGGGAGATGTGTCAAAGTATAATCTCCTCGACGGTTGGATATGGAAAATATTCATGAAGGAAAAATACAGGGTGGCCATTTGAAAACAAAAACAGACGAGATCACAGACGAAATAATTTTTTTCGATAGAAATGCTCGGACAGGTCGATTTCTGTTTCGAGGGGGACAACTTAAGATGTAGGTTACGGACGCATAGCGCTTCAACCCTTGCTGCTACAACCCCCACCCCCAATTTTTGAATAGGGAAGATGGGGTGAGTGATACCTCAATTCAGGTATTGTTATACTGATTTCAGCACAGTAATTGTTTTTTCATTTTATGCATTAGTTCTCGAAATATTCTTAACTAAGTATTTGAAAATGAAGTGGTGTTTTCATGGAACTTGTAGTTTTTTTGTGTGAAAAATCGACATCTTGATTAAAGATTTCTATGTCAGTGGATTGGAGGAAGGAAGTCACAGTCATGGTTGTTTTGAAGCTCAAAATGTCGATTTTTCACAAAAAAACACTACAAGTGCCATGAAAACACCACTTCATTTTCAAATACTTAGTTAAGAATATTTCGAGAACTAATGCATAAAATGAAAAAACAATTACTGTGCTGAAATCAGTAGAAAAATACCTTTCAAATGAGGTATCACTCACCCCATCTTCCCTATTCAAAAATTGGGGGTGAGGGTTGTAGTAGCAAGGGTTGAAGCGCTATGCGTCCGTAACCTACATCTTAAGTTGTCCCCCTCGAAACAGAAATCGACCTGTCCGAGCATTTCAATCGAAAATATTTATTTCGTCTGTAATCTCGTCTATTTCGTTTTCAAATGGCCACCCTGTATAGTGTGCGACAGTACGAGTTTAGCCATACGAAGATGTGATTTTTAATATTTCAATGAATGCCTCCAGATGTAATATTTTATAAAACGACAATTGACTACATGAGTCTTTTATAAATGCATAGATACCCTGATGTAGCACCTTCTGAAGATAATTTGAAAATTTATAGAACTATAGAGATTAAACAAAAGTTAATGGTTTCCAAAAATATTGTCAAACTTTTTGTTTCTATCCCCTCGAATAAATACTTCAACTGTTGTAAGTAGGTTGTTAATTATGACCATTGTTCTAAAGACTCATATTCGTTCAATACAGGGTGAGGCCTAAACGCGAAATGAATATACAATTCGAAGAAACTGTAATATGCTGAAGGAAATATACTGCTCCACAAGAGTTAGGGATATCGTATTCAATCGTTTTTAAAAGTATGTAATCTTCGAGAAAATCGCCGTAAAATCATTTAAAACTCAATAACAACTCGAATCGATCCAATAAAAATCAGTCTGAAACATTTCGTCAATCTGGTCGCCTTTTTTCTGAAGTTTGGTTCTTTGCATATGCTTCATGAATGTTCTTATTTTGAAATGAAGTCAGTTTATCAACGGCTTCGATTTGAAACGAGTTTTATGAAAATGCCAAGACGTAAATTAACAAACGTTGAGGCTAATAGGGCTATCGGAATGCTACAGGGTGGCCTAACTCAGGTTGTTGTAGCGGAAAGGCTCCAAGTCAGGCGAAGTGTGATATCTCGACTTTGGAATAGGTTCAGGGAGACAGGTTCCGTGTTGGAAAGACCAAGGCTTGGTGGGCGACGAAAAACCACACCTGCTCAGGATCGTTTCATCACCGTTTCGGCGAGAAGAAACCCTACATCTACGTGTAGAATGCTACTGAATACTCTTCAAAATGCAGATGGGGTCCAAGTTTCCATCGAAACCATCAGACGACGTTTGAGAGAGGTGAATCTAGGCTTTAGACATCCATTAGGAGGAGTTTCATTAACACGTGACCATAAGCGTCAAAGACTGGAAGTGTCCTTTTCACTGACGAATCCAGATATGGACGATTTTAAGATTCTCGAAGAATAAGGGTATGGAAAATCCCACGCATACCCCGTAATCGTCGCTATGTCCAAGAAGTCCATCCATTCCGAGGGGGTAGTGTTATGGTATGGGCCGGGATATGTTTCAACGGGCGCACAGATCTACACATCTGTCATGGGAATAAGACCGCCTTACACTATAGGGAGCATGTTATTGACAATGTTATGCCAAATTTTCACGCTGCTATTGGTGAAACTTTCCAATTTCTAGACGATAACGATAGACCGCACCGTGCAGCCATAGTTGAGAATGCGCGCGAGGAGCTTGGTATTTCACATTTACCTATACATCCGCACTCACCAGATTTGAATTGCATGGGATATGCTCCAATGAAGATTAGATAATCATCAACCTACCCCAGAATCCTTAAATGGTCTGAGAGAGCTTCTGCCCCTTTTATGGAACCAAATTCCTCAAGAAATGTTCAACAACCTCGTGTGTAGTATGCAAAGAAGATGTCAAGCTGTTATTGATGCCCGTGGAGGCCATACATTGTATTGATAGTCTCAAAATGCTTGAATTTTCTGGGAATAATATTTCGTTATTTTACTCGTTTTTTTTAACGACCCTGTATACGCTGCAGACCAACAGGCTACAATTAATTTGCAACTTGAAATCATATCAATATGAATTTTCATCACAAAAATCTTAATTTAACTATATTTTTTTGCAATTTAAGTCAATATCCCTAACTCATGTGGAGCAGTTTACTTCAACTATTGTAAGTAGGTATTTGATTATCAACATTAGTCTAAACACTTATACTCTTTCAATACAGGGTGTGGCCTAAACGCAAAATGAATATACAATCCGAAGAAACTGCAATATACTGAAGGAAAAATTTGTTTCATATGTGCTGCAAATAGGCGAATGCGCCGGTACCTTTTTTTTCAAGTGCTAAGAAAATCGAAGATTAGATACAGGGTGTGGCGTAATGACTGAATATTATGATATCTTCAGGTGGAGGACTTTGTGATGGTTCAGAAAAGTACGTTTTATGCTCCATGAAAGTCTCTCCGTTTTCAGAATTTCGACATTTTCGAAAATTCTTAAAAATTACATCACTTACCACTCTTTTAGGTGGTAAGACTCCAATTGAGTGAATTTTTTCGATCTGTTTTTCGAATAGTATTCCTAGATAGATGCGCTATCGAATGTGAGCTATGATTTTTTGGGAGCATACATAGTTTTTTTTTGACAAAGATCGATTTCAAATTCCCTGTTCTGTTCTTTTCATCTTTCAATTTTCGGAATCATAATCGATTTTTTCGAAATCTGATGTTTTAGATTCGAATCTACCTATAAGGCCCAAAAGCACCCGAAATCAAACCTGTTCTTTTCTCGAATTTCCCCATCGAAATTAGGCAGAATTGATCGCGTACTGATAAATCTGAAGAAAATCCTCGTCCAAATCCGTCCATTTCCCGCCCGATCCGGAAAAACGATCGTCCTGGCATACGCGATCAATCGCTCTTCCCGATGTAGGGTCATTTATCCGGGAGCGTCTTCCAGGTAACCGATTTCCCGAAAAATCGCGAGGCTCATCCCGCAGGACGTATTGGGGGACGATAACAGACGACGCGGACGTGTCGGATTTGGAAAATTCGCCCTAAAGGGGGTCACGCACGTCAGGACTTGTCCGACCGACAAGTCCGTGAAAAAAAATTGTAGCTTGTCGAATGATTTATCTGCCACATTTTCCTTTAGAGCAGCAACCTACGAAAATATCTTCATACTTAAGCGAAATCGGGAATCGTACTCTAATATCTTATATTCTAATCGAATTTGAGGACCTTGTTTTTGTTCACAGGAAGTAATTTCGAGAATATGTATTAATAATTAATCCCCAGGTACCAACTGACACAATAAATACACTAATAACAAATTGTTTTCATACCAAGACTGCTCTATCGATAAACTGGATAGTCCGTGGGCACCTTTACCTCTTTTTCAACCAGAAAGGGTGCCACATGTTACGTGGCCGGCGCTGAGAGTATAAATTGGGACAGGAATGCATTCGGTCGTATTTCCTGGGGTATTATAGCCCCGTGGCGATTTCGCGAAGAATAATTTATTTTTACGAGTTATCATGCACCTTTCTAGCGGTTTCGAGAGTGTGGAGGGGAGGGGAGAGGAGGGATTTGTTGGAATTATTACGTATTACGCCTGGGATTTTGCGGATATGGATTTATTTTCGTATAGAGGGCGAGTGTGAATGATTCGACTGAAAATTTTCTTCATGCTTTCTTGGTCTTTTTTTTTGTAACTTTCACTACCTAAATCAACAAATGTATATCAATATAGAATACTGCGTTTTCGAAATATACAACAAACTTCCCCGTAAATTTTCGCATTTTCCGACAAAATTTCCCTATCGAGCGATTAAGGACTAAACGAGAATAAATTCGCTATCACAAAAACGCTTATATCTTTTGAACCACTGGACTGATTTCGAATATCAAACTTATTTTAGAATCATCTTCTAATTCTAATGAAAACTGTTTTAACAATAAAAAAACCAAAACCATTTTTTATAAAATTCATGGAATTTTTCTGGAATTCTTCCCATCATGCTTCTTATAGTGTCTTCAGTCACTTTCTGGGATGGTGTCTTCCACTTTTGCTTGAATTCCGCTAATGTTTTAGTTGATTTATTGGTATTCTTCAATTCTCTTTCCACCAGGGCCCAATATTTTTCGATAGGCCTGAGTTCTGGGCAATTTGGTGGATTGGCCTCTTTGGGGACAAAAACCCCCTCATTAGCTTTGTACCATTCCTTGGTGGCCTTGCTGTAGTGGCATGAAACTAAATCTGGCCAAAATATTGTTGACACATCGTGCTCACGCAAAAATGGTAAAAGTCGCTTCTTCAAGCATTCCTCGATGTATATCTTCGAGTCAACAGAGCCTTGGCCAACGAAAAATTTGCTCCTTTTCCCACAAGTGCAAATTGCTTGCCAAACCAGGAATTTTTTAGGAAACTTTGCTTGTTTCTTCACGCGAAATTGTTCGTCAACATTTCCACGAGAAACTGCAGTATAAAATTCCTGACCAGGAAGTTGCGAGAAATCAGCCAAGACATAGATTTCGTCGTCCATCACGCAACAGGAAAAATTTCTCAAGAAATCTTTTTTTGATTTCTTTGCTCTTGATTTCGCTTCTTGATTCTTCACAGCGTTCCTGTCTGGCACTTTCTGCACTTTGTATGTTCTAAGCCCACAACTCGACTTGATTTTCTGAACGGTTGACTGCGAACAACCCACTATTTGGGCCACTTTCCGTCCTGAAAGGTTAGGATTTTTCTGAAAAAGGCTGATGGCTTTCTTCACTTTTTTTGGGCTATGAAACCCCTTTTTCCTTCCGGTTCCTTCCTTGTGGTTAATTGTAAGATCTTCGTTGAAGCGCTTAACAACTCTTGATACCGTTTCCGGACGAACGCGAGCCTCTTTTGCGATTCTTTTGAAGCTCCATTTTTGATTATTTTGAAAAAGTTTCACTATAAATTCTGTGTTTTCACATCGCTTGACATTTTGCGACAAAGAATTGGAATATCTATGAAGTAAATGTTCCACATGTTTCTGACGTTCATAACAAAGCTAACTATGATCAAATTTTGATTTTTTCTCAATTGGTTCAAGAGATATAGGCGTTTTTGTGATAGCGAATTTATTCTCGTTCGCTCCTTACATAAAAAATAAAGCAAAACAATCCTAACGAATGATGATACTTCGAAATTTCACCAGATCAAATCCAGATCAAATTTTGACAGACGCCATAGGAATCTGATTCAGGAAACGAATAAAAAAGCGTGAGTCATTGTCGGCTTTTTCTCGGAATTTTAACGACCTAACAATTCTCTCCCGAAATACCCTTCCGAGAAAAATAATGGCGTCTCCCGCCATACGTACGTGATCGTCAAAGGCAGAATATACGAGGTTCGGAGATGATGATGGTTAATAAAAAAGGGAAGCTGTAATAACGAGATTAATTTCATCTGGACGACTGATGCGTCGTTGTTGTTTTTTTCTTGGAGGAATGATGCCTTTTGTTCGTCTTTTAGAAGGATTCTGAAAGGATATAGGTTTTGGGAGACGTCGTTAAAATTGTTTTTATGTTTTAATTCCACATTGTAACACCTTAGAATTTCTGAGCTACTTTGATCAGTCAATGGAGGTACAGTTTGTTTATCCCCCATCTCTAATTGTACGAGAGTATACTCCATTCACTTTTATTTAATCACATATGAGGTCATGGTTTCGTTTTCAGGAGTTGGTGCGCCTGATGAAAAGCACAGAACATATGATGAAAAGTGAGTGCGCACACAGAAAATATCGTTAATGATGAAACGACGTTGCCAGTTTCTTTGTTTACATAAAAGTAAAAGTATCAAAGATATTCCACATTTTGTTAGGTTTACAAATTGTTCGCAGATTTTTGTTATTTAATCGATAATTGCAGGTGAGTTTTTCGTCGAATATCCAAGATTAACGTATGTTTATTGTTTTTAGCACCAGTTTGGAGCGTGAGGACGATTTTCAAGACCAGGACGAATGTTTACATTTCGAGGTTGAAGGGGTACACGGGAATTTCGTTGAAAAAGCTGTTATTTGGACAGATATCGCAGTAGATGGATCGGATGGAGCCTCGAGAGGTCGATTAGGATGATATTTTTCAGGTTTTCCAAGAAATTTGGCGATATCTGAGTAGATTTGCAAAAGTTAGGTACCTCACTAATGAGGTGGAACTTAGACCTAATTCTATAAGAAACGCCTTTCAAAGGTCGAGATGGTGAAAAATGTATTCTTTAGATGTTGTTCGAACAAACGCAGCCGAGTTTTATATCCCATTGATTTCAAGAAAGTTATCAACAAAATAAAATTGACATTATTCTTGATTCTTGTAATTACCCATCAATTCATATTATATCTTTGGGTTGATTTTTTTTAATGAATTCTTGATTAGAATCAACAATTGATGTCGTCAAGTCTTGAACTTTCAGTTCAAAAGGATAATAAATATTGAATCTTCACAAGAATGCATATGAAAATTATGTGAAAGCGATGCAATTTTCTTCCATGGCGAAAAATAATATATTTCAACAGTGATCTCTTGTACTTTTCATGCAAATAACTAGAAAAGGAA
This sequence comes from Adalia decempunctata, assembly GCA_951802165.1. Classification (NCBI taxonomy): domain Eukaryota; kingdom Metazoa; phylum Arthropoda; class Insecta; order Coleoptera; family Coccinellidae; genus Adalia; species Adalia decempunctata. The sequence continues at coordinate 946,082 of OX637702.1, forward strand.
TCCTTTCTATCAATTCATATAAACGTTAATTATTTTCGTCCATCACATATTTTCCAATTCCTTCATTTTCCGAATAAATTCATATTCTGAGAAATGCGCTAAGAATGTAGAAAGGGCAACATAGTGTTGACTTGGAACATAAAAATATTTTGGAAAACGTCATGACTTCGATACAGAGTGGAATGTGCCAAATTTGCAAGGCCAGAGTTGTGATTTTATAATTGTGAATGGAGTAGAGCTGAATTCCACCTACAAAACTTCGAATGAGCAGAACAATACAGGGTGACTCTTTTAAAAAAAATCGTATCTTTCTAAAGGAACTATTGAAATAATTTCAGTTAGAAAAAAGCTAAATCCGGCGCGATTCGACAACGCCAAATAACCAAATTACCAATTTTATCCGGACAATCGTCCCTCCGTCGTATCAAGATTCAACCACCCCCTCCTAAAGCCCTATCCAGGATTGCGATCTCTCCCGGAGTCTACCTTTCTTCCGGGAGGGGTAACCGTACCTCGTACAGCGCCTGAAGCGATTTTGGGAAGCGACCGACGGCGTCGCCCATTCAAACGCTGATTACGTTTTTCACTCCGTATATTGTCGATATAGGCGCCGGTACAGAGCCTCGGAATAATCCGGGAGGAATCATGGAATCCGCGTTGGGGTCGATTTCCAGGTAGGTTTTTTTCCGGGGTAAGAGGTTGGAGATTCGATCCGTCATAACATTTGAACGACTCCGTCAAATCTATTGAAATTTTCAGAGAATATTGTTTCGAAATACACTGCGCAAAAAAATTAACGCACATTATGGAAATCTCAAATTTATTCTACAACTGAAGGTGTTCTCAATGATAATTATTTTTATCAGAATTATGCATGCATATGTTATCCACTTTCAACGTTTTTCTTCAATACAGATGTTTTCTCCCAGCAGGAATAAAGAAAGATGATATCATCAGATTTTGAATGTATTGGCTCCATTCTAAAATCAGTTGTTCTCGATCAATTCAAGTGATCAATAGTTTTTCTTTCGTTTGATTTTCTACACTCGATCGCTATGCAACGCGAAACACGCAATTTGACCCAAGAGGAATGTGCCCAAGCGGTAGTTTTGCGAGAAGAAGGGTGGACATACACAAGAATTGCAGAAAGGTTTGGAGTTTCCCATACAAGTGTGTCCAGAATGTTGCAGCGATTCAGGGAGACAGGTATGAATGTCCGAAGACCAGGACGGGTAGACCACGGGTAACAACTGCCATTCAAGAAAGTTACTTGAGAGTTTCTTCGTTGAGACAACGGTTTGCAACCGCTCGCCTCATTCAAAATCAGCTTGAGCAAACTCATGAGGTGCAAATTAGCACTCAGACAATAAGAAATCGCCTCAGAGAATATGATTTAAGGCCTCGTGTCGCGGCAAGAGGCTCAGCTCTTACCCCAACCCATCGAAGGGCGCGTTTGGATTTTGCGAGAGAGCATATCCATTGTGAAGAGGCCCATTGGGAAAGAGTTCTCTTCACAGATGAGTCTAGATTCTGCCTCTACCATTGTGATCGACGTTCCCTTGTATACAGACGTCCACATGAAAGATATGCTCAGTGCAATTTCCTGAATACTACTGGTTTCGGGGGAGGATCGACTATGGTATAGGGTGGAATATCTTTGACTGCTCGCACAGACCTAGTGGTCGTTGATAATGGAGCTATGAATGCTGATTAGTATATAAGGAACATTCTTGAAGAGCATGTAGTGCCATTTGCCCCATACATTGGTGAAAATTTCATTTTTATGGACGATAATGCCAGGCCCCATCGTGCGCGCATCGTTCAGGAGTACCTTGAAGAGGTTGAAGTCTCTCGAATGGAATGGCCAGCAAGAAGTCCAGATTTCAATCCGATTGAGCAGGTTTGGGACAACCTCAATAGAAGGCTGAGAAGTTCAGAAAATCATCCAGCTACTCTTAATGACTTAGGAATCCAACTCGGAGAAATCTGGAAAGGATTAGATCAGAACATTTAAAGATCACTCATTTTGAGTATGAACCGTCGTTGCCGAGCTGTAATTAACGCAAGGGGTGGAAATACCGAGTATTAAATCACTTATCAGCATTTTAGTATCTTGAAAATTGTTCATTTCTCTTCTTTCACATAAGATTCGGTGAAATCCTGAATTTTTCTTCCATTTAATGTGTCTTGTTTCGTTCAAAACCTCCCCGAGAGAACATAAAAAATAAGTTATAAAGTCAATGTAGAGTTAACTTTCATTAAAATTGAGATTTTCAGAATGTACGTTAATTTTTTTGCGCAGTGTAAAAAATTAGTTAATATGTGGGTAAAGCAGGAACTTTTTCTCGCTATATATTTGAATTCGGCCATTCTCTGCCAATTCCGTAATTCAAGTTCTTTTCTGAACGAAATTATCTGTAGATTTACTTTTAATCGGAAGTTGAACTATTTTCATGAGTCTTTCGTTTGAAATAAAACAGAAGCATGAGCTGGCCCATTTTCTTCTATTTTTGGAAGAAAAAAAAATGAACTTTCGAAATGAAATCAATTTAAATTATTTCATTAAGAACTCCAATCCTTTCTGAGTTCACCCACAAACTTTCAGTTCTCACAGTGAAACCATTTTCAAATGCAACTTGAAATAAAAACACACTACATTGAACGCCCACCTTAACACTTGTGGAGCGATATACAGGGTGACCATTTGAAAACGAAACAGACGAGATTACAGACGAAATAAATTTTTTCGATAGAAATGCTCGGACAGGTCGATTTCTGTTTTGAGGGGGACAACTTAAGATGTAGGTTACGGACGCATAGCGCTTCAACCCTTGCTGCTACAACCCCCCCCCCAATTTTTGAATAGGGAAGATGGGGTGAGTGATACCTCAATTCAAAGGTATTTTTATACTGATTTCAGCACAGTAATTGTTTTTTCATTTTATGCATTAGTTCTCGAAATATTCTTAACTAAGTATTTGAAAATGAAGTGGTGTTTTCATGGCACTTGTAGTGTTCTTTTGTGAAAAATCGACATCTTGATTGAAGATTTCTATGTCAGTGGATTGGAGGAAGGAAGCCACAGTCATGGTTGTTTTGAAGCTCAAAATGTCGATTTTTCACAAAAAAACACTACAAGTGCCATGAAAACACCACTTCACTTTCAAATACTTAGTTAAGAATATTTCGAGAACTAATGCATAAAATGAAAAAACAATAACTGTTCTGAAATCAGTATAAAAATACCTTTCAAATGAGGTATCACTCACCCCATCTTCCCTATTCAAAAATTGGGGGTGAGGGTTGTAGCAGCAAGGGTTGAAGCGCTATGCGTCCGTAACCTACATCTTAAGTTGTCCCCCTCGAAACAGAAATCGACCTGTCCGAGCATTTCTATCGAAAAAATTTATTTCGTCTGTAATCTCGTCTGTTTCGTTTTCAAATGGCCACCCTGTATTTAAATAATGAAAGTGACATTTTCTTCTAGATTTAATCAAACCAGTATTCTCTACTTTCTCATAACCATAATCCACAGACGACCTGCACGAAACGGCCGAAAATCCCTAGAACTCACTCCCCCAAAGAACCTCCAACAGATGTCCCTTTTTCCCTCTCCCCCAAATCCCCCCGATATTTCCTCCCCTGGATAATCCCCGCGTTTAATAAGCCGATACTTTTTTAAACAACTCACCGAAAAAGACGTGAAAGACGTAGAGCAGCTTCTTCTTGCGGAAATCTGAGATGGGCATGTTGTGGAGGGGTCCCTGAAAAGAGAAAGAAACGATTATGAAGAAGACTCAGGGATTAAATCGTTGGAAGATGCAGCGCAATCGTTTTTTCCGGATCTGTGGTTCATTAATTTAAATTCCAGACGGGGGCAAGCATGCAGAAGCTCTAAAAGGTGCTAAGGTGAGGAGGAATGTTGATTTTCATTGGTGGAAATGCTCAGTGCATCTTCCTATTTAATCTCCATAGTCTCAGTGTTTTTTTTTTACTGTAATATGTCCGTGAAAGTAAAGGTTTTATGATAAAAATGGAATAGGAATTAAATTGTGTTACATACTTTGAAATTACGATGATGTATTGATATCTAGTTAGCCTAGACCAGTTCCATGCATAAACAAAATATTGCGATACCATGTCAACGAACAATAACTTATTAGAAGTGTCAGTGTAGAGTTCGACGTCAAAAAGTAAAGCAGAGTTACGCAATGAATAAAAAAAAAGATGTCCACCGAAATTGCAAAAATCGAAAAATTGGAGAATCGAGCCATCATCAAGTACCTGTATTTAAAAGGGTTAAGAGGTAAGCAGATTCACGAAGATATGCTTAATACCCTTGGTGATCAATGCCCTTCGTATGCGACCGTGAAAAATTGGACTGTTAGCTTCAAAAGAGGTAAATTTCCCATTGCAAATGATGACCGATCGGGAAGGCCAGATTCTGTGTCAGTCCCCGAAAATATCGATGCAGTTCATGACATGATTTTATCAGACCGTCGAATTGGACTAAAACGGATATCTGAAGCACTGAAGATTTCATACGAACGCGTTCAACATATAGTTCACGTCAATTTGGACATGAGAAAAATTTCTGCAAAATGGATCCCCGAATGTTTGAATGTTGACCAAAAGCGTGCAAGGGTAGAAGCATCGCGTTCGATCTGTGCTCGATTTGAAAACGATGTAGACTTCTTAAACCGAAGTGTTGCTATGGATGAGACTTAGGTACATTTCTACGATTCAGAAACAAAGTAACAATCGATGGAATGGCGACACTCTGGTTCTCCAAGACCTAAGAAGTTTCGTGTCCGAAAATCTGCTGGAAAAGTTCTTGCTTCATTTTTTTGGGATTGCCATGGAGTAATCATGATTGATTTTTTGGATAAGGATAGGCCAATAACTGGAGATTACTATTCGACATTACTGACCTCTCTACTGGAGAAAATTGAAGAGAAAAGACGCGGAAAGCTATCCAAAGGTATTTCGTTTTTACAGGACAACGCCCCAGTACACAAATCTCATGTTGCCATGCAAAAAATTCGTGATTTAGGGTTAGAATTACTAGAAAACCCCCCTTATTCACCAGATTTGGCTCCGTCCGACTATCATCTCTTTCCTCAACTGAAAAAAAGTTTAAAAGGTCGTAAATTTTCTTTCAACGAGGAGGTAATAAAAGCTGCGGAGAACTGGTTTGCAGAGCAAAAAGAAAGATTTTTTTGAAAGGTCTAGAGACGTTGCAGGTTCGCTGTAATAAATGTATTCAATTGAGGAGAATATGTTGAGTAATAGAATATTTTGAGTAGGCTAAGAATTTCTCAATATATCCTCGTATTAAGCTTGTTCAACTTTTGATTCCCACGAAATACCAATTGTTGAAACCTTCGGCTTTCTCAAGTAAGAAACAATTTTTTTTCCATTTTGAAAAGCGTGTAACTTTTCCAGGAAAGATCTTAGAGCTTTTTAAAGGTCCCCTTCAATTTTGTACAAGCAATAACCCCCTGAAAACTCCCGTACATACAGGGTGGCCATTTGAAAACGAAACAGACGAGATTACAGACGAAATTAATTTTTTCGATAGAAATGCTCGGACAGGTCGATTTCTGTTTCGAGGGGGACAACTTAAGATGTAGGTTACGGACGCATAGCGCTTCAACCCTTGCTGCTACAACTCCCACCCCCAATTTTTGAATAGGGAAGATGGGGTGAGTGATACCTCAATTCAAAGGTATTTTTATACTGATTTCAGCACAGTAATTGTTTTTTCATTTTATGCATTAGTTCTCGAAATATTCTTAACTAAGTATTTGAAAATGAAGTGGTGTTTTCATGGCACTTGTAGTGTTTTTTTGTGAAAAATCGACATCTTGATTAAAGATTTCTATGTCAGTGGATTGGAGGAAGGAAGCCACAGTCATGGTTGTTTTGAAGCTCAAAATGTCGATTTTTCACAAAAAAACACTACAAGTGCCATGAAAACACCACTTCATTTTCAAATACTCAGTTGAGAATATTTCGAGAACTAATGCATAAAATAAAAAACAATTACTGTGCTGAAATCAGTACAAAAATACCTTTGAATTGAGGTATCACTCACCTCATCTTCCCTATTCAAAAATTGGGGTTGAGGGTTGTAGCAGCAAGGGTTGAAGCGCTATGCGTCCGTAACCTACATCTTAAGTTGTCCCCCTCGAAACAGAAATCGACCTGTCCGAGCATTTCTATCTAAAAAATTTATTTCGTCTGTAATCTCGTCTGTTTCGTTTTCAAATCGCCACCCTGTATTTGGCAACATCCTGTAGACTCCTCCCTATCGTGAAAGACCCTACAGACCAAAATACCTCGAATTTCGGTAAATAAACAAACCCAAATTGGGGTTAAATAATCAATCAAATTTCCAGTTATTCCTGTTTTCTTCTTCCCAAATTCAACAACCTCACCACCCTGATTTTAATTGAAAAACAACACAGCATTCTCCAGTCAAATCAACTCTGAAATCCCGATCCTCAATTGCCATCCCCTTTCTTTGCATTTTCCGTATCTGCATTATCCGGGGTGTGTTCTCAATTTCCCGGAATTACGTCATAAACCGACTCCGGGATTATCTGAAGACCGGACCTTGGCCAGATCAGAAGTCAGGCTGCATGTCTGGAGTTTTTAGAGCCGCAGGGGTCAGTCCTGAAGGCGTGGATAGTTCCTGATTTCTTGGGTCGAAGTGATTGTCCCGTTGTGAGAATGAGGTGGATTTTCTTGGATTATCTGTGTTTAAGAATCTGGGTTACCATGACGACAATTTTTTCATAAGGAGGTTCGGTGAGCTTTTATGTTCTCCTCTTGAAGAAATAGAGTGCCAATATTCTAGTGATGAAGAAATTCATAACATTTTTGAAAACACTGCGTAGGAATTACTCCCATTTCACAGTAAGAGCTCTGAAATATTTTTTATTGAATTCAGCGACCTGGAAAACCTACATTTTGATACTAAAGTCAGCCATATATACCCCATTCACTTTTATTTAATCATATAGGAGGTCATGGTTTCGTTTTCAGGAGTTGGTGCCCCTGATGAAAAGCACAGAACATATGATGAAAAGTCAGTGCGAGCACAGAAAATATGATGACAAAACGGCGTTGCCAGTTTCTTTGTTTACATCAAAGTAAAAGTATCAAAGATATTCCACATTTTGTTAGGTTTACAAATTGTTCGCAGATTTTTGGTATTTAATCGATATTTGCAGGTGAGTTTTTCGTCGAATATCCAAGATTAACGTATGTTGATTGTTTTTAGCACCAGTTTGGAGCGTGAGGACGATTTTCAAGACCAGGACGAATGTTTACATTTCGAGGTTGAAGGGGTACACGGGAATTTCGTTGAAAAAGCTGTTATTTGGACAGATAGATGGATCGGATGGAGCCTCGAGAGGTCGATTAGGATGATATTTTTCAGATTTTCCAAGAAATTTGGCGATATCTGAGCAGATTTGCAAAAGTTAGGTACCTCACTAATGAGGTGGAATTTAGACCTAATTCTCCTATAAGAAACGCCTTTCAAAGGTCAAGATGGTGAAAAATGTATTCTTTAGATGTTGTTTGAACAAACGCAGCCGAGTTTTATATTCCAACATTGATTTTAAGAAAGTTATCAACAAAATAAAATTGACATTATTCTTGATTCTTGTAATTACCCATCAATTCACCTTATATCTTTGGGTTGATTTTTTTTAATGAATTCTTGATTATAATCAACAATTGATGTCGTCAAGTCTTGAACTTTCAGTTCAAGAGGATAAAAAACATTAAATCTCCACAAGCATGCATATGAAAATTATGTGAAAGCTATGCAATTTTCTTCCATGGCGAAAAATAATATATTTCAACATTGATCTCTTGTACTTTTCATGCAAATAACTAGAAAAGGAATCCTTTCTATCAATTCATATAAACGTTAATTATTTTCGTCCATCACATCTTTTCCAATTCATTCATTTTCCGAATAAATTCACATTCTGAGAAATACGCTAAGAATGTAGAAAGGGCAACATGGTGTTGACTTGGAACATAAAAATATTTTGGAAAACGTCATAACTTCTATACAGAGTGGAATGTGTCAAATTTCCAAGGCCAGAGTTGTGATTTTATAATTGTGAATGGAGTATATATTCTATTTTGAAAAAATACAATTTCACAGGTGAAAATCTAAACTATGATAGTCAGGGTTCTGGAATGTTTTTAATTGAATTTAGCGACCTCGAAAACCTACATTCTTTGGTTAGATCCACGCAGGTTTTAGTTTTATTGACGAATATGGCGTTTTTAGGAGTTGATACCCCTTAATCATACTGAATTAAAAGTACTGTAAATAAACACTAATTTCAGAGGTATACACATCCCCAAAAGACTTTTCATACTAGAAATTGACCCAGAATACTATTTTTTCTATTCTAAAAAAAGAACATAGTGAACTTTTTTTCGGCACCATTCGATAAAACCATCTAGAACCTTTACCTTACCAACAGTTGCATATTTCCCCTCGTTCTCATCAAAGGTGCATCATCCATCATCAAATCATCACTGAAAATCCTGGGAATCAACAACAAGGATTTATTCCGAAAAAAATTCTCCCCTGGACACATTTTATCAGAATCCTCAATGCAGAAACAAAAACATCAGTCTTAATCCGAAATCGAACCGAAATTCTGACATTCATAAGGTAGCACTCGAATGAAACTGACAATCATTGACAAATACATAGATCTTAATATGTCCTCATATCACCGAATCGAATATTGAGAACTCTTGATTGAATTTCAATCAAAAATTGCCTAGTTGTATTGGAATATTTAGTGATGCAGATGAACTATAAGATTCTCACCCCTTTTTCTAATCAGAATTGAGAATTATACAATTTTCCTCCCACAAATAATGCCATAATTTCGAATTCTGGAAATGACATATTTTCTGTGACTGGCGAATGCACCATTTTGTGTCTAACCCAAGCAAGATCATAGACATTTATTTCTGATCTTTGAGATGCATAGATACCTTAGTTATGTCACTTCATTAGATTGATTTTTGACTTCTTCTACCTTTTGAGAATCGAATCAAAGAGTCCAATAAGTGTACTGGTTATCTAGAATATTTCATCGAAAATATCGTTTTGAGGCTTTAGCTTCTGAATCAGGATATTCAACATAGAAATACTATATGACCATCTCTATGGATTTAATCTATGAGTGACACATTTCTCATAGACATAGAATATTGTCATTTTTCTCTATGCCACGTACTCATTGAAGCGCCCCCTAGTGAATTTCGAATTTAAAATGCTGTAAACACTCTCGTTCTCAATTAATTCTTGTCCAATCTCCAAGTTTATGCAGAATTACTCCAGTTTTATAAGCGTTTCACGTTCGCAACGAATGGTTCTCGATTATTCTTTTCAGAACCGAAGAAAATGTTCCGAGAAAATCGAATCTTTTTTAGTGGACGATATTGGAGTTAATTTAAAAACTGGGGCAGCTTCAATCGATACAGAGAGAGGTTAAATGAAGGGGTTACTCAAATATGAGGAAAATTTAGGGAAAAAAGAGTCATGAACTGAAATTATAAAACTCTCGAAGTGTCAAGAAAAAGACTAATGAAGATTTATCCAAGCTGCATTGTCTATTGGCCTTTGGCCACTACAGAAGCAGTAGGTACTGACAAAGATCCCCTTTGTTATTTCAGGGTCATATAAGACGATTCAGCCCTCGAAAGAACACAATTTTAAAATCCACTCTTCAATACAAAGGACCCCGCACTCTCCTTATGGCAAATGGCGTTCCGTCAAATGTTCTAATATTTTGGTATAATGTAGTACTCGACCTACTGATCAAAAGTGTCCATGGCCCCAACTCAATCCTATGATTAGTTTTTGAGATACAGGGCGTTGAAGTTGAGAATCACCCACTTTTAATACCCTCGTATCTCGGAACAGAATCGAATGAACTTCAATTTTTCTCAAAGAACATTTCATTCCATCCCCAGGGAGCAACCATATAGAGCACTATGACCGAAAATCGTTACGAATACAGGGTTATCCATAATTGAATGCATGCCCGATTTTGAAAGTATAAAATATGTCAGTTCCAGAGCGAGAACGTTCGCAAAATGAACTATTTCACTAGATATGTTGTTGTTACATCGAAAAAACCTGAAATACCCAGAATTCATACTGGGTGATCCATTATTATAGAAACTATACTCAGAGAAGGTTAAGTGGACACCCTGTATTTTTGAGTTGACTTAAGATGTTTGATTTGTTCAGAACATATCACCATGGATTCCAAAGAATACAGGGTGATTCAGTCATGAAATAAACTGTGAACCTCACGAAAATACCCAAAAACCAACTTTTTTTTCATCACCCCGTATTCCAAGATTAACTCCGTTGAGGTGGGAATTTTCTTTCACAACTGTACTTGATATAAAAATATCAATACCGCTGAGAGTTTTCATCCACTTCTTATGACCAGATTTTTTTTCATGTAATATGAAAAGTATTTATTTATGTTATTCTATTCTTATTTCAGCATGAAAAATCTGGTCATAGGAAGTGGATAAAAACTCTCAGCCCTATTGATGTTTTTATATCAAGTACAGTGGTGAAAGAAAATTCCCACCTCAACGGAGTTAATCTCGAAATAGAGGGCGATGAAAAAAAAAAGTGGTTTTTGGGTATTTTCGTGAGGTTCACAGTTTATTTCATGATAACATCACCCTGTATTCTTTGAAGTCCATGATGATATATTCTGAAAAAATCAAACAAACATCTTAAATCAACCCAAAAATACAGGGTGTCCACTTAACCTTCATTGTGAATAGTTTCTATAATAATGGATCACCCAGTATGAATTCTGGGTATTTGAGGTTTTTCGATGTTGTAACATTCCAAGTTTGTAAATCCTAGGAACATTATGAAAAAGAGAAAAGGGGCAACCCTGTTCTGAAGAGCTGAGGGTAGGATTACGTTAAAGGGGGTTTTATACTTATATTTTTGGATTGTGATGTGATCGTCTAGATTGGTAGAACTCTATGTTATGTCGTAGTAATTCAGATTCGTAAAAACTCAGATTAGTGAAATATAGGATGGGAAATAATGAGGTAAAATTGATAAATAAAACACTAGATTGGACATAGAGGTGGAACAAGAGCCTTTATTCGTCCAGCGCCATAGTTCGGGGAACCATAGCCTATGAAGGAAAAACGAACGAGAATCAATTGAAACTCAAAGGAAAAAACCTTCTAGTATTACAGATGATATGTTTACAATCCATTAAACAATTATTAACAAGACGAGCACTGGTGATATGTACAATATGGAGCTTCCTATACTCCGGTAAGGTTATTACTGGCACAATTGTGATAAAAAGCAGAATCCAATACATCCAAAGGTTATAGGCATATAGAGTGTGTCACTTTATTGTTGCGCAGAGCTTTTAAAGTTCCATGTGTAAGAATCCTTCCTTCCAAGTGTGTGTGTGTGTGTGTGATTTTATTCGCGTTGGTTTGGAAGTGGACAATAAACTCTTTAGATTTCCTGTTGACTAATGAACGGTGGACCCGGGACGAAGCAATCCGGCCTAGGATACTTGCCCGGCTCACCAAGGCCAATGACCAAGGCTTGTTTTACTGAGGTCGTTCGTCTAAAGAACTCTCAGAGGCAAGTCTCCTCCACGATGCTAGGGAGGATGTTTTCCTTAGGCAAAGGCGATATAAACAGTTCACCTTAGACCTCCAAACCATGTTTCCCCTGTACGTGAAATATTATACTAAAAGCAACAACTCCAATGCGTATACCATAATGTCGAGTGAATAGTTAAATGTGCAGTAGGCCTTACGAACAGTATAAGAATATTCCAAATGGGTTGGTAGCAGAACAGAGTTCCACAATATTCAATAGAAATGCAATAATAAGATACAATAAGCTTACATGAGATTAGATCCTATGAAATGAAACAGAGTACATACCAGATAACAAGGAAGCGTCTTTAAAATATACTAAAATGGCGGATTCCTAGAAGAGGAACTCCATTTCAAAGGAACACTATTGTGCACCAGAATATGAAAGTGAAAACAGACCGCAGCCGAGTCAAAGTGAAGTAAAAGAGAAGCTTCCATTCGTTGTTGTTTCGGAGGTTAGTTTTACTTCCACAGAATCGTATTTCTTCGATGGTCACAGAAGAACGAGTTTACTTCATGGTGGATCTTCGATATGATTAAAATCTCCTATTTATAGAGATGCGAATTGCCTAAAGTATTGCTTGAAGTCGTACTAATATTCATCATTCATAGAATTATAAAATAATATCAAATAAGTTCATTCAATTTAGTTCCACGTTTCGACAATAGACGTTGCAAAGTTGGAAGCCATGGAGTCTTGCAACGGTGCATTTTTTTTGCAGGGTAGGATATGTTACAATGTAACAACAAAGTATCTAGTGTAATAGTTCATTTTGCGAACGTTCTCGCTCTGGAACTAACATATTTCATACTTTCAAAATCAGGCATGCATTCAATTATGGATAACCCTGTATTCGTAACGATTTTCGGCCATAGTCCTCTGTATGGCTGCTCCCTGGGTATAGAATGAAATGTTTCTTGAGAAAAATTGATGTTCATTCGATTTTGTTCCGAGATACAAGCGTGGTAAAAGTGGGTAATTCTCAACTTCAACGCCCTGTATCTCAAAAACTAGTCACAGGATTGAGTTGGGACCAAGGACACTTTTGATCAGTATGTCAAGTACTACATTATACCAAAATATTAGAACATTTGACGGAACGCCATTTGCCCTAAGGAAAGTGCGGAGTTCTTTGCGACATCTTTCCGAATCTGGTATTCATATTCCCTGAACATTCCCCCAACAAAAAGGCGTAAATTCCCAATGATCCCATTCATATCCTCAGCGCAAAATAGAATATTGTTATCGCTTTCGTATTTTCCGCGAGGGACCTGAGAGAAAATAGGGAAAGAAAAACGGTCTGTGGGCATCCTAGGGGTATAAATTATCCAAACAAACTCCCCAGATGTCTGGATATCAACGGATTCCTATCGTACTTTCTCCCAGATCCCAGAAGTTTACGGCAGTCACGCGGAGAAAAAAAGTTTGCGGAGGTCTACGTTGTTGGAATTTTCCGCATGAACTTTGGGAGTGGCTTTGCCGTTGTGGAAATTCTTAGGGAAAGGAATGTTGGATAGAAGTGGATAGTCAAAGTATTTAAGGCGAATGGGGGGTTATGAGACTTTTATGTGGGTTCTAAATCAGTTTCACGAGGATGTATTGATATCTAGTTAGCCTAGACCAGTTTCATGCATAAACAAAATATTGTGATACCATATCAACGAACAATAACTTATTAGAAGTGTCAGTGTAGAGTTCGACATCAAAAAAGTAAACCAGAGTTACGCAATAAATTGAAAAAAAAGATGTCCACCGAAATTGTAAAATCGAAAAATTGGAGTATCGAACCATCATCAAGTACCTGTATTTAAAAGGGTTAAGAAGTAAGCATATTTACGAAGATGTGCTTAATACCCTTGATGATCAATGTTCTTCGTATGCGACCGTGAAAAATTGGGCTGCAAGCTTCAAAAAGGGTAAATGTTCCATTGAAGATGATGACCGATCGGGAAGGCCAGTTTCTGTGTCCCCGAAAATATCGATGCAGTTCATGACATGATTTTAACAGACCGTCGAATTGGGCTAAAACGGATATCTGAAGCACTGAAGATTTCATACGAACGCGTTCATCATATAGTTCACGTCAATTTGGACATGAGAAAAATTTCTGCAAAATGGATCCCCAAATGTTTGAATGTTGACAAAAAGCGTGCAAGGGTAGAAGCATCGCGTTCGATCTGTGCTCGATTTGAAAACGATGTAGACTTCTTAAACCGAATTGTTACTATGGATGAGACTTGGGTACATTTTTACGATCCAGTAACAAAGCAACAATCGATGGAATGGCGACACTCTGGTTCTCCAAGACCTAAGAAGTTTCGTGTCCAAAAATCTGCCGGAAAAGTTCTTGCTTCAGATTTTTGGAATTGCCATGAATTAATCATGATTGACTTTTTGGATAAGGGTTGAACAATAACTCGAGATTACTATTCGATATTACTGACCACTCTACGGAACAAAATTAAAGAGAAAAGACGCGGAAAGCTATCCAAAGGTATTCTGTTTTTACAGGACAACGCCCCAGTACACAAATCTCATGTTGCCATGCAAAAAATTCGTGATTTAGGGTTAGAATTACCAGAACACCCCCCTTATTCACCAGATTTGGCTCCATCCGACTATCATCTCTTTCCCCAACTGAAAAAATGTTTAAAAAGTCGTAAATTTTCTTCCAACGAGTAGGTTATAAATGCTGTGGAGGACTGTTTTGCAGAGCAAGAAGAAACATTTTTTTTGAAAGGTCTAGAGACGTTGCAGGTTCGCTGAAATGAATGCATTCAATTAAGAGGAGAATATGTTGATTAATAAAATATTTTGACATTGAAATTTTGTTTGGTTCTGTAGTAGGCTAGGAATTTTTTAATATATCCTCGTAACAATGGCGTAGATTCTTCGATTTTTTGAATTTCACTTTTCAGATTCCCTTCGGATATTGGGAGAAGGAACATCAATTCTGAAATAATCTGACTCAGAATCTGTTTCAATGTTCAGAACATTGTACGAATTCGTCAAAAAAGTTAATTCACTTGTAATATTATTTCCATTCTTCAATACCGATAACACCACGCCACTGGACCTTCCAAAGTTAGATTCCGCAATGTTGCCACAGCCGTATCTTATGATTTTGCTATCATTTATGCAATCTTCTTTGCACTCATTGAATACTGACTAAATTTTGGCCTCACCACTTCAAGAATTTATGAATGAGATGTTGTGTCTCCTCTTTCTATGATCTAAGGATTTCTCTATACCATATCGACCTTTGCATGAAAATTCACGATAATAACCTAGCACCTATAGCTTTTAAACGAGACTTTCCAAGAGAAATTGTCCAATTTTGCCCACTCGCATTCGAAGAAACCGGCACTTTCACCATTTTGCAACAACGATAATCTGAAATATAGTTTGTCTATTCACAAACAAACTAAATTTTCTAGACATAACCAGGAAATTTATGCATGTTCATTTATTTTTCTCGAGAATGAATAGATGTTGGTTATGAGAAATTAATTTCTGGGAAATTAATCATAAAAAAGCTTATCTGAGGATGTTACAAATATCATTTGAATTAAAAAAATTTGGTCACTCAAAAAAAGGCTTTCAACAAAAAACTAGGTACTGAATTGTATCCCAACTGAAAGTTCTCTGAAACAAGCAACAATTTCATCTTGCACACAGAAATAAGTGAAGTAAACTGCATGTTTATTGGTTACAACTATGGAATTGACTTGTAAGTGACTGAACTACTAAAGGCAAGAATAAAAGATGAAATATGTGGGACACAATGCTTCCTTGACACAAAGTGTTGCTATAAGTTCTCAGCGAATTGAAATTCTGTCTATTCTTCATCCCTCATTCATTGAAAATTGAACTTTCACCCCAAGATATCAATTTGAAAAATACAAGTTCATCATTTACCTTTCAACCAACCTCACACTCCCCCAATTAATATCAGCCACTTCTCCACTTCCCAAGACATTGATTAACGATCCCCCCCTCCCATAAAGACGATTTTTCACCCCATTATCGACGAGCCCCCGTCGTCTCCAAGTTTGGCATCTGGCATGGGTCTCTCCCATAAATCTGTCGATGTCGTACCACCACCGCCAGTAATTTCTGCATCGATCTTCCCGTGGGTATGCGGGGCTTTATTTCGGGACTGTTAACCCATTTTCCGGGACTAAATCTAGCGGAGACCGTTATCTGAAAGGGGCCTAACGCACTCACGAGCTGAATATTTATATTTCATTAACCGGCTCTGATTTATATTCCGCAGAATTCGAGGATTGGGAGATCGAAATGAGCGATGACGATAGCCCCGGTTGGATGCGGATTATTTGATGTACAGGGTGGTCAAGTGTGTATAACAAAGGTTGGAGGTTAGATTTCGAACTAGGAATTGAGATTATGAGATGAACTTTACTTAATCCTTAATGATATGTTTTATAGCTTCATCGCCTTTATAATTTATCGATTAAAAGTTGTTTATTCGAAGTGAATCAAGTGAATGAGCTAGATTATACAGGGTGTTTGGAGGGTGAGTAGACATAGGTAAATGGTGGATAGGTGATGCTCTTGGCTACTTGTTGCGCCTAATAAAATAACATTTTGCCCAAAGTTCAAAGTGTTATAATTTTTTAGCCATTTTTCTAGAAATTTCCCCTTTTTCTCATTTAAATCTTGAATTTTTTTAAATTTTATGCTCGAGGTGCCTAAAAATAATTTATTTTTTTAGTCTAGTCTTGTCTTATTCAGATTGAATCATAATTTCATACAAACGTCTTCAAAAAACCTGACAGCGTCGTATCAAAATGAAAAAGAAATAATGTTGTGTCCACTTTACAAAGTGAAATGAAAAAATTTACATAGTGTTGGGTTTTAAAATGGTTTTGAAAACTTCTCTAGTTAATACTCTTTGCAATGGTATGTAACATGTACCATTAATAATCAGATAACTCAACAAAAAACCGTTTGGTCTTCAAGGATGCCTTAAGAGGGTGACGACAAAACTATTCCATTGAACAGGTAAAATTAATCTAACATATACTCCATGCACTTTTATTTAATCACATAGGAGGTCATGGTTTCGTTTTCAGGAGTTGGTGCTCCTGAGGAAAAGCACAGAACATATGATGAAAATATCGTTAATGACAAAACGACGTTGCCAGTTTCTTTGTTTACATCAAAGTAAAAGTATCACAGATATTCCACATTTTGTTAGGTTTACAAATTGTTCGCAGATTTTTGGTATTTAATCGATATTTGCAGGTGAGTTTTTCGTCGAATATCCAAGATTAACGTATGTTTTTAGCACCTGTTTGTAGCGTGAGGACGATTTTCAAGACCAGGACGAATGTTTACATTTCGAGGTTGAAGGGGTACACGGGAATTTCGTTGAAAAAGCTGTTATTTGGACAGATACCGCAATAGATGGATCGGATGGAGCCTCGAGAGGTCGATTAGGATGATATTTTTCAGGTTTTCCAAGAAATTTGGCGATATCTGAGCAGATTTGCAAAAGTTAGGTACCTCACTAATGAGGTGGAACTTAGACCTAATTCTTCTATAAGAAACGCCTTTCAACGGTCGAGATGGTGAAAAAGGTACTCTCTAGATGTTGTTTGATCAAACGCAGCCGAATTTTATATCCCCACATTGATTTTAAGTTATCAACAAAATAAAATTGACATTATTCTTGATTCTTGTAATTACCCATCAATTCATCTTATATCTTTGGGTTGATTTTTTTTAATGAATTCTTTCAGTTGAATCAACAATTGATGTCGTCAAGTCTTGAACTTTCAGTTCAAGAGGATAATTAACATTAAATCCTCACAAGCATGCATATGAAAGTTATGTGAAAGCAATGCAATTTTCTTCCATGGCGAAAAATAATATATTTCAACAGTGATCTCTTGTACTTTTCATGCAAATAACTAGAAAAGGAATCCTTTCTATCAATTCATATAAACGTTAATTATTTTCGTCCATCACATCTTTTCCAATTCATTCATTTTCCGAATAAATTCACATTCTGAGAAATGCGCTAAGAATGTAGAAAGGGCAACATAGTGTTGACTTGGAACATAAAAATATTTTGAAAAACGTCATAACTTCGATACAGAGTGGAATGTGTCAAATTTACAAGGCCAGAGTTGTGATTTTATAATTGTGAATGGAGTATAGCTTTTTCTTGAGTTATCTGATTATTAATGGTAGGTACATGTTACATACTATTGCAAAGATTATTAACTAGAGAAGTTTTTAAAACCATTTTAAAACCCCACACTATGTCAATTTTTCTTTTAATTTACTTTGTAAAGTGGACACAACATTTGTTTTTCATTTTGATGTTTGATACAACGCTGTCAGGTTTTTTGAAGATGTTTGTATGAAATTATGATTCAATCTGAATAAGACAAGACTAGACTAAAAAATCAATCATTTTATAGGCACCTTGAGCATTAAATTTGATTTTATTGAGAAAAATGGGAAATTTCTAGATAAATGGCAAAAAATTATAACACTTTGAACTTTGGGCAAAATGTTATTTTATTAGGCGCAAAAAGTAGCCAAGAGCATCACCTATCCAACATTTACCTATGGATACTCACCCTCCGAACACCCTGTATATTAATCTACTTCTGTCGATTCGAGGTCGGTGAAATGCATAGAATGAAAATAGTATATAACATTATTAGCAAGGTTAGAGGGTTTTTACTGGCGAATGGACGATATAACTGACGAGCCGCAGGCGAGTCAGTTACCTCCTTGAGCCAGTAAAACCCGTTACCTTGCGTGTATTGTTTTATATTTTATTTGTTTCTCATTTGTAAAAAGGTTAGATGAATTCCAAAAAAATCTCAATAATTTGTCGCAAATGTCGTAAGCTATGGAAGCGTTGCCATGAACATGTCTGTTTATTTTTCTTTACATTTGTTTTGGCGAAAGCGATAATGAATGTACCAAAAGAAATTATTGAGGCCAGCAGTGTAGCTTCAAATTTATCACCTGCAAAATCATCTTCAAGGTACGAGCGAGAATACGACGACTTCAAAATGTGGCAAAACAAAAATAGTATGATTGGGGTAACTGAAGATGTTTTGTTGGCCTACTTGAATCAACTATCAGCTAGATTCAGCCCTAATACTTTATGGGCAAAATGGTCATTGCTGAAAAGCTGTTTGGAAATGAAAGAAAATGCCCCTGTTCGCAGGTTTGTTTTCCTTAGAGAATTTATTGAAAAATATGACGTTTAATTGTCATTTGCAGATTACAAAAGGTAATAGCGTTTCTGAAACGAAAAAATGAGCGTTATACGCCAAAAAAGGCCAAGGTATTAAGTAAAGAAGAGGCTGAACAATTTCTTTTACATGCTCCTGATGACCATTGGTTGCTAGCGAAAATTGTAACAACATTTGGGATTTTTGGATGTTGTCGATGTGACGAAATTCTCTCTTTAAACATGAATGATGTAGAAGATATGGGAAAATACGTTATTGTGACATTGCGGCAAACAAAAAATTTAACAAGAAGATTCACCATAACCGATGATGGCTGCAGCTTCAAGCCCTGCATGTTATACAGAAAATATGCAAATCTTCGGCCTCCTGGAACAGAAAGCCTAAGATTTTTTTCGACATACCGACATGGAAAGTGCATTTCCCTTAATGCTGGCCAGCACACTGTCGGTGGTGTCCCAAAGCAAATAGCGAAATATTTAGGTTTAAAAGACCCAGAGTTATACACCGGCCACTCTTTTCGCAGAACTGGAGCCACTATGGTCGCGGATTCGGGTGGAGATATTTTAGCACTAAAGCGTGCAGGAGGGTGGAAGAGCACCGAAACTGCGATGAGTTATGTCGATGATTCGGTCAACAAAAAAATCGAAATGTCTAGCAAATTATTTGGTAGTAAGGAGAGTACAAATGTTCTGCAGTCCTCGAGTTCAGCAGTTTCTGAGTCAACAGATGGTTCATCATCATCAGTATCAACTCTTTCATCATCAAAAATCTGTGTTACTGGAAATAACAATTGTACCATGATTTTCAACATATATGACGATAAAACAAAATTTTCTAATGTAAATAATACTACTAACTTGTAAAAATTTTGCAAGTTAACTGTTAGTTTTACAAGTGAGTGACTTGATAAAATAAACTTTCTTGATTGATATTATGTTTTTGGAAACTGACGTTTACAAATGAGAAACAAATAAAATAATTATTCGAATGATTTCTCTGAAACAAGAATATTGGAAACAGTTTGAATAACCATCAAGAGTTCATTGTCGACCTCGAAGTGGGGGCTAGCCCCCCCCTGAAATCCGCCAGTGCATAAGCTTTAAAAACGCATGCTATATTCCAAATCTTACCTTAATCTCCTCTTTTCCCTGAAATTCATCAAATCAAAATTCAAAGGCCGCTAATCAACCGTCAAAACTTAATTGATCGAATAAATCATTGCCCCAACATTCTATTAAGCGTGGAGAAGCTCGAATGCTTTAATTAAACTGCGTCAATCATGCAAAATTCATTCGTTTCTATTCTAATTATGGTAGCCTTAGTAGACGTCTCCTGACATGCGAAGAAGGCTGAATATTCGCCAGTTTTCACTTGTTATTCTCGGCCATTTGCAAATATTAAAAGAGTATGTTCAAGGTTTCTTGCTGAAGGGTGTCTCAAAATCGATATACACACAGAAAAGTTTTTATTGCATGTCGAATTTGAGAGACTCCGAACAAGAAATCTAGTTTATTCCACATCAGTAAGATTCATATTTGACAAGCTTATTGTGCCACCCTTTATAACTACACATATAATCAGTTTTTCTTGTTTTTTGGTGGGAATCTTAACCTTTCAGTGTTTCTTGCCTCAATTGAAATTGCCAATCCCCAAGATTTCAAGTAAAATTGAGCCACTATAGAGGAAGAGCCAGTGACCAATTTATTTTCATATGTCATTTCATAACTCACCAAAATTTACTTGTTTAATATTCAATATCTGCTCGAAAATAAAAACCATTTCTGCCAGCCCATAATGGCCGGAATAGACTACCATAAGCGCTCAAAGTGGCCAGAAAATTAGGTTCAACTATGTCATAGTATCACACACAAAACTTTCAGGAATTGTTATTGATAATATATTGAATCTATGAAAAATAATGACAGAACCTTTTCGTCCCTCCTAAGTGTTGGCAGAACTCTTTGAAAATTCATTAAGAACAGCTGTACTTAGGTATGTCATTTCAGTACGCTTGAAATTTACAGGAAATAAAGAAAATGTGTCTAGAAACCGAATTATAATCATGACAGAAATTTTTTACATCACAAACCATCTGCCAGAACGAGAAATGTTGCCGCGCAAATGCGGGCGAAATGAGCTTATTCTTATTCATATTTGCAAGTCAGACCTAGAGCGCATATTGGGCATGTATTATTGTCAATTGAAGGAATAAATCAAAGGAATTAAAGGTGTTTATTTTTAACATTACAACAATTTATTCAGTAATAAACTATTCAAAAAAATATGCTCTTCCTACGCATCCTCAAAATTTGTTTCCCCAAGAATTTTCCGATTGGATTGAGGAGGTCTTGAGTATACCTGTGTGACTTACGAAACATTCAAAGAAGTGTAAGATCTCAGTCACATCAAGGGGTAAAAAATAAACCATCAGGGCATTTAAAACCCGAAAAGTTGGGTAGACTAAGAGTGGTAAAAGAGAGTATAAGACTTTCACAGTGAGCTTTAGTATTACGAGTACATAGCGAATACCTTTATCATCGGATCAGGTAAATGAAAACAAATTCTATAATTTCATAAAAGAATTTCAGCTTCCTATCAACTTTTGATGAGTCTCGTAAATGCCCAATATGCGCTCTAGGTCTGTCTTGCAAATATGAATAAGCTCATGTTGCCCGCATTTGCGCGGCAACATTTCTCGTTCTGGCAGATGGTTCGTGATGTAAAAAATTTCTGTCATGATTATAATTCGCTTTCTAGACACATTTTCTTTATTTCCTGTAAATTTCAAGCGTACCGAAATTACATACCTAAGTACAGCTGTTCTTAATGAATTTTCAAAGAGTTCTGCCAACACTTAGGAGGGACGAAAAAGTTCTGTCATTATTTTTTATAGATTCAATATATTATCAATAACAATTCCTGAAAGTTTTGTGTATGATACTATGACATAGTTGAACCTAATTTTCTGGCCTCTTTGAGCGCTTATGGTAGTCTACTCCGGCCATTATGGGCTGACAGAAATGGTTTTTATTTTCGAGCAGATATTGAATATTAAACAAGTAAATTTTGGTGAGTTATGAAATGACATATATGAAAATTGGTCACTGGCTCTTGGTCTACTAGTTATTAAGGGCGACACCCTGTATAAACTGGTCTCCAGGAACTCTTTTCATCTTCTACTAATACTCATAAGCTATCAATTTCCTGAAATCGCATAAGATCTACTGAAAAACGTAGCTCTAAGAGCGGTTTCGATCTAGCATCAACAAGGCATTCTTTATTCTATTTAGTCTATTTAGGCTGAGTGCTACTTTCGTACCTACCCCGCCAAAATACCGGGGCATGACGCGTGACATAACGTCACGTATTATTGTCTTTCCATACAGTAACGTGGAGTCCATTCCACCCTGTATACGGTCACAGAATTCTGTCTCCCTAGAAAAGAGAGGCACAAGTGTCACTTATGTGATGTTTAAAAGTGATGTAAATCCCTGAAAACAGTTCATAATTGGTACCTGTATATTCTCGAGTGAGTAACAAGTCAAGTAGGTGGTTTGTGGAAAGTTTGGATGTAGCGATATCGTAAACATTTCTCTTCGAGGTTGGGGTGAAGTCGATATTTAGGATTATGGAAATGGAGTCACGAAAGGGTGTTTATGGGGGCGATGTTGGGCCTAGCTGGAGCCTGATAATTGAATTTGGCGTTACGCTCACAGTCGCGGACTATAATCTGCTGGCGAATGGTATAGGATAGGGTAAAAGGAATTGATAGTGGTATACAACACGAATTGTGTATAGACATTGTAGGACGCATTGTATCGGTTTCCAGGAAAATTTAGGGGTTGGAAATGATGGCTTTATCATGCTGGATGTTAAATCGAGAAAGATCTCGAAAAATTTTCAATGAATCGGTTGAATTTCACGTTCGAATTTTACACTGCGCAAAAAAATTAACGCACATTATGGAAATCTCAAATTTATTCTACAACTGAAGGTGTTCTTAATGATAATTATTTTCATCAAAATTATGCATGCATATGTTATCATCTTTCAACGTTTTTCTTCAATACAGATGTTTTCTCCCAACAGGAATAAAAAAAGATGATATTATCAGATTTTGAATGTATTGGCTCCATTCTAAAATCAGTTGTTCTCGATCAATTCTAGTGATCAATAGTTTTTCTTTCGTTTGAATTTCTACACTCGAACGCGATGCAACGCGAAACACGCAATTTGACCCAAGAGGAATGTGCCCAAGCGGTAGTTTTGCGAGAAGAAGGGTGGACATACACAAGAATCGCAGAAAGGTTTGGAGTTTCCCATGCAAGTGTGGACAGAATGTTGCAGCGATTCAGGGAGACAGGTGTGAATGTCCGAAGACCAGGACAGGGTAGACCACGGGTAACAACTGCCATTCAAGAACGTTACTTGAGAGTTTCTTCGTTGAGACAACGGTTTGCAACCGCTCGCCTCCTTCAAAATCAGCTTGAGCAAACTTATGAGTTGCAAATTAGCACTCAGACAATAAGGAATCGCCTCAGAGAATATGATTTAAGGCCTCGTGTCGCGGCAAGAGGCCCAGCTCTTACCCCAGCCCATCGAAGGGCGCGTTTGGATTTTGCGAGAGAGCATATCCATTGGGAAGAGGCCGATTGGGAAAGAGTTCTCTTCACAGATGAGTTTAGATTCTGCCTCTACCATTGGGATCGACGTTCCCTTGTATACAGACGTCCACATGAAAGATATGCTCAGTGCAATTTCCTGAATACTACTGGTTTCGGGGGAGGATCGATTATGGTATGGGGTGGAATATCTTTGACTGCTCGCACAGACCTAGTGGTCGTTGATAATGGAGCTATGAATTCTGATAAGTATATAAGGAACATTCTTGAAGAGCATGTAGTGCCATTTGCACCATACATTGGTGAAAATTTCATTTTTATGGACGATGATGCCAGACCCCATCGTGCGCGAATCGTTCAGGAGTACCTCGAAGAGGTTGAAGTCTCTCGAATGGAATGGCCAACAAGAAGTCCAGATCTCAATCCGATTGAGCAGGTTTGGGACGACCTCAATAGAAGGCTGAGAAGTTCAGAAAATCATCCAGCTACTCTTAATGACTTAGGAATCCAATTCGGAGAAATCTGGGAAGGATTAGATCAGAACATTTCAAGATCACTCATTTTGAGTATGAAACGTCGTTGCCGAGCTGTAATTAACGCATGGGGTGGAAATACCAAGTATCAAATCACTTATCAGTATTTTGAAAATTATTCTTTTCTCTTCTTTCATATAAGATTCGGTGAAATCCTGAATTTTTCTTCCATTTAATGTGTCTTGTTTCGTTCAAAACCTCCCCGAGAGAACATAAAAAATAAGTTATAAAGTCAATGTAGAGTTAACTTTCATTAAAATTGAGATTTTCAGAATGTGCGTTAATTTTTTTGCACAGTGTAGATTTCTACCCTGCACCGGCCCATCCGCCAATTTGTAATTCCATTTGAAATCAAGGTATCGTTTGGCCTCAGTCTTGATTTTTGAATTCAACACCCTGTAAATCATTGCACTCTTGAATTCTACGTGTAGTCCTGGTATTATTTAAGTTTGATTCGTTGCTCTTACTTTATTTTGAGGCACTTACTAAAATGTATTTGTCATCAACAATAGTGAAAATACGAGGATATATTGAAAAATTCTTAGCCTACTATAGACCCAAACAAAATTTCAATGTCAAAATATTTCATTACTCAACATATCTCCTCTTAATTGAATACATTTATTACAGCGAACCTGCAACGTCTCTAGACCTTTCAAAAAAAAATGTTTCTTCTTGCTCTGCAAACCAGTCATCCACAACTTTTATTACCTCCTCGTTGGAAGAAAATTTACGACCTTTTGAACTTTTTTTCAGTTAGGGAAAGAGATGATAGTCGGACGGAGCCAAATCTGGTGAATAAGGGGGGTGTTCTAGTAATTCTAACCCTAAATCACGAATTTTTTGCATGACAACATGAGATTTGTGTATTGGGGCGTTGTCCTTTAAAAACAAAATACCTTTGGATAGCTTTCCGCGTCTTTTCTCTTTAATTTTTCCCGTAGAGTGGTCAGTGATGTCGAATAGTAATCTCCAGTTATTGTTCTACCCTTATCCAAAAAATCAATCATGATTACTCCATGGCAATCCCAAAAATCTGAACCAAGAACTTTTCCAGCAGATTTTTGAACACGAAACTTCTTAGGTCTTGGAGAACCAGAGTGACGCCATTCCATCAATTGTTGCTTTGTTTCTGGATCGTAGAAATGTACCCAAGTCTCATCTATAGTAACAATTCGGTTTGAGAAGTCTCCATCGTTTTTAAATCGAGCACAGATCGAACACTTGCACGCTTTTGGTCAACATTCAAACATTTGGAGATCCATTTTGCAGATATTTTCCTCATGTCAAAATTGACGTGAACTATATGGTGAACGCGTTCGTATGAAATCTTCAGTGCTTCAGATATCCGTTTTAGTCCAATTCGACGGTCTGATAAAATCATGTCATGAACTGCATCAATATTTTCGGGAACTGACACAGAAACTGGCCTTCCCGATCGGTCATCATCTTCAATGGAAAATTTACCTCTTTTGAAGCTTGCAGCCCAATTTTTCACGGTCGCATACGAAGGACATTGATCACCAAGGGTATTAAGCATATCTTAGAAATCTGCTTACCTCTTAACCCTTTCAAATACAGGTACATGATGATGGCCCGATACCACAATTTTTCGATTTTTACAATTTCGGTGGACATTTTTTAAATTTATTGCGTACTCTGGTTTACTCTCCTGCCGTCGAACTCTACACTGGCACTTCTGATAAGTTATTGTTCGTTGATATGGTATCGCAATATTTTGTTTATGCTGGTCTAGGCTAACTAGATATCAATACATCCTCGTATTTATCAGCAGAAACAGTGAAGATAAACAGTTCATTCTTGGTATATACTTCACCAAGCAACTGTCCTGTCAAGATACATCAATAATATTCCAGAATGTGGTACAGGGTGTTCAATTTCTTCCACGATTTGATAATTCTGAGTGAAACTTTTCGTAGTCTATCGTTTCTAGTGAGGTCAAAAATTCCTGATCTTTGAATGACAATTTCTACGTTACTCATTATGGTTATTCATATCTCGATGGCTCATTGAGATAAGCACTTCTGAAAGGCACGATAACAATCAGAAGATCTTGAAAATTATCAACGAATCAGATAATTTTCAAGTTCAAATTAATATAGATTTCTGCACCAATTTGTAATAATTTTATATTCGAGCAGGACAAATTCAGATTTTTTCTTGTTAGGTTTCCGGAATAAGATAAATCTTGATCTCAAACAAATGGATCGAAGCAACGACATCAAACATAAAGAGGTAGTAAACGTATACATGCTAAAACGACGGTATCATATAGGGGATTCCGTTTGAAACTTAAACAGTTAATTCGCTGGAAACATGAAAATCGAATTTCCCTTTACGAGGCTTTCTACTTTACGTTCCGAAGTTCTATAAAACATTTCGGTATGGATATGGGATAATATCCCTGAAATGCGATATTAGATAAGTGTAATATGGGCTTCATGTTCAGCTTCATATACCAGGGTTATCTTTAGTTATATCCAAGATATTATTTTCTTGAATATATCGAGTTTTCCAATGGGAATTTAACAGTTTCGCCTATGAATATTTTTACGATCTCTCAACGTGAAGATGAAGATTTTTATCGTTTTGAACGAGCCATTTTATTGAAACTTTAAAGAGCAATCCTTGATGCGGAGATTTCAAAAACAACATGAAAGGTTGGAATATCACAGAAACTCATAAAATTGAACAATCCATTCACCAATAAACAGTTCCAATCCGACTAAGGACTGAACGAGAATAAATTCGCTATCACAAAAACGCCTATATCGCTTGAACCAATTGAGAAAAAATCTAAATTTGATCGTAGTTAGCTTTGTTATGAACGTCAGAAACATGTGGAACATTTACTTCATAGATTCCAATTCCAATTCACGAGAATTTATAGTGAAACTTTTTCAAAACAATCAAAAATGGAGCTTCGACAGAATCGCAAAAGAGGCTCGCGTTCGTCCGGAAACGGTATCAAGAGTTGTTAAGCGCATCAACAAAGATCTTACAATTAACCTCAAGGAAGGAACCGGGAGGAAAAAGGGGTTTCATAGCCATCAGCCTTTTTCAGAAGAATCCAAACCTTTCAGGACGGAAAGTGGCCCAAATAGTGGGTTGTTCGCAGTCAACCGTTCAGAAAATCAAGTCGAGTTGTGGGCTTAGAACATACAAAGTGCAGAAAATGCCAGACAGGAATGCTGTGAAGAATCAAGAAGCGAAATCAAGAGCAAAGAAATCAAAAAAAGATTTCTTGAAAAATTTTTCCTGTTGCGTGATGGACGACGAAACCTATGTCTTGGCTGATTTCTCGCAACTTCCTGGTCAGGAATTTTATACTGCAGATTCTCGTGGAAATATTGACGAACCATTTCGCGTGAAGAAACAAGCAAAGTTTCCTAAAAAATTCCTGATTTGGCAAGCAATTTACACTTGTGGGAAAAGGAGCAAATTTTTCATTGGACGGTTCTGTTGACTCGAAGATATACATCGAGGAATGCTTGAAGAAGCGACTTTTGCCATTTTTACGTGAGCACGATGTGTCAACAATCTTTTGGCCAGATTTAGCTTCATGCCACTACAGCAATGCCACCAAGGAATGGTACGAAGCTAATGAGGTGGTTTTTGTCCCCAAAGAGGCCAATCCACCAAATTGCCCAGAACTCAGGCCAATCGAGAGATATTGCGGAGATATTGCCCAGGTAAAAAGTGAATTGAAGGAGACTAAGAAATCAACGAAAACATTAGCGGAATTCAAGCAAACGTGGAAGACAGCATACCAGAAAGTGACTGAGAACACTATAAGAAGCATGATGGGAAGAATTCCAGAAAAAATCCATGAATTTTGTAAAAAATAGTTTCGGTTTTTTTTATTGTAAGAACAGTTTTCATTAGAATTAGAAGATGATACGAAAATGAGTTTGATTTTCGAAATCGGTCCAGTGGTTCAAAAGATATGAGCGTTTTTGTGATAGCGAATTTATTCTCGTTCATTCCTTATATTAAATCCTTCGACTCAATACCTAAATGAAACTCTAAATCGCAATGGAATATCAATAGAAAGTAGTCTATACGGTGGGGCACATTCAGAAATGATATATACTTTTCTCTGCCTCATAAAGAGTCGTTTTAAATGCGCTTTACAGCATATTTAACACTCCAGGGAAACACCAACTAGATTCTCGTGAACATGGGAATTCATTTTATTGATTATCGGGGTTTCCATTCTGATATCGTGCTTCGTTAACAATTCCAGGATTCATTTATCGCGTGTAGACGTCCTCTGAGTTTATTCATCACGATTGTTTGAACAAAGAAAAATCTGAATTGGTTCTGGACTTGAATTAAACTAAATTGCAAATTGGCGAATGCGCCGGTTTAGTGCAGAAATCTATATTGGGTTTGAACTTGAAAATAATCTGCTTCATTGATAATTTTCAAGTTCTTCTGATTGTTATCGAGTCTTTAACTATTGGTCGTCTCAATGAGCCATCGAGATATGAATAACCATAATGAAATACGTAGATATTGTTGAACAAAGATGAGGAATTTTTGAGCTATATAAAAACGATAGACGACGAAAATTACCAAATCTTGAAAGAAATTGATCACCCTGTACCACATTTTGGATTATCATTGATGTATCCTGGCACAACACTTCTTTGGTAACGTGTATATCGTTTATCTTCACTATTGTTAGCAATAAAGACATTTATTTTAGTTAGTGACACCAAATGAAGTTAGAGCAAGGATTTAAACTGGAATAACTCACTAACTATACGTGGAATTCAATATACAATTGTATACAAGGTGTTAAATTTGAAAAACAAGATTAAATCCACACGATACGTCAATTTCGAACGATTTTGAGACATCTCTGATGTTTACAAACGAATCTAAATAAAGAGGTCTTCTACACGCAAAACACAACTTCTATTTCCATATCAAAGGGATCGGAGTCATTCGGGGGGGTCGTGAATCCATTGCCGTGCATATCAAAGCATCATTTACCTTATTTAAGATCCTATTTGGTGGGAAGGTGTTTGAGGAACAATGCTGATAGGCCTTTAGCGATTACAGGTGATTTATGTGTAGTTACACATTTTTTATTGCTGCCTCATGTTTTCAATTAGTCCAATTTACAATTTTCATGAAGTCTACGTCACACTATGTGAAGTATTATATAGGGTGTAGCTGTCGTTGGAACTTATTCGTTTTGAAATACACTAACATATTTTCGCAAAAGATTGCATCTGAACTTTTTTAATATCGTGTTAACGGAGAGATTTGTTGACTTATTGCCTTCCCAAGGGAGGCTTTATTGGGCTTATCTGACGTCCCTTCCGAAGAATCGAAACTTCCAACCCTGTACGTGATAACAGAGGGTTATCCCGTTTTTCTATTTCCTCTTCCACAGGGTTCCCGCATATTGTGGCCGGAATTGTTTACACTGCGACATTTCTCCTTTTCCTTCGAAAAGTATTATTTACAAGTTTTCCCTAGGGCTGGAGTGGGTTCTGACATATACTCCATTCACTTTGGTGGCTATCTGAGAAAGTGATATTTCGGAAAAATTTCTATAATGTAGAATTCGCGTATTTTGAGAAAAAAAAAAGTTTCTCGGTTCACCACTCAAAGAAGTTCGACCACAGCAACATCCTCTTCATAAACTCCACCACCGAATCCGCAAACCCCCCAATTCATACAACCCCCCCCCTTCTCCACCCCCAGAACCCGTTTCCCCACTTGGAACAGTTCCAGACTAAATCTGCCTGTGGAGAGTCCAAAAACGACCTCTGCAGCATCCGATTGAGCGGAATCACTGCCACACCCTCAATTCTGGATCTCTAATCTGCCGTAGGAATTGTTATTGCAGGCCTGGAAAGCACCTTTATTCTGATTCGACTCACTTTTGTTCGCCAGAGTGAATTCTGAGCAAGGAAGGAGCGAGGAATGTCATTTTGAGTTCTGGCAGCAGGATTGTACTGGATAGATCATCTTTTCTGGACGTTTGGGTTCTTTAATCAAGACATAACTTTGTATAGGCATGAATGGATGAATAATAAATACACTGCGCAAAAAAATTAACGCACCTTATGGAAATCTCAAATTTATTCCACAACTGAAGGTGTTCCCAATGATAATTATTTTTATCAGAATTATGCATGCATATGTTATCCACTTTCAACGTTTTTATACAATGCAGATGTTTTCTCCCAGCAGGAATAAAAAAAGATGATATTATCAGATTTTGAATGTATTGGCTCCATTCTAAAATCAGTTGTTCTCGATCAATTCTAGTGATCAATAGTTTTTCTTTCGTTTGATTTTCTACACTCGATCGCTATGCAACGCGAAACACGCAATTTGACCCAAGAGGAATGTGCCCAAGCGGTAGTTTTGCGAGAAGAAGGGTGGACATACACAAGAATTGCAGAAAGGTTTGGAGTTTCCCATACAAGTGTGTCCAGAATGTTGCAGCGATTCAGGGAGACAGGTATGAATGTCCGAAGACCAGGACAGGGTAGACCACGGGTAAAAACTGCCATTCAAGGACGTTAATTAAGAGTTTCTTCGATGAGACAACGGTTTGCAACCGCTCGCCTCCTTCAAAATCAGCTTGAGCAAACTCATGAGGTGCAAATTAGCACTCAGACAATAAGAAATCGCCTCATAGAATATGATTTAAGGCCTCGTGTCGCGGCAAGAGGCCCAGCTCTTACCCCAGCCCATCGAAGGGCGCGTTTGGATTTTGCGAGAGAGCATATCCATTGGGAAGAGGCCGATTGGGAAAGAGTTCTCTTCACTGATGAGTCTAGATTCTGCCTCTACCATTGTGATCGACGTTCCCTTGCATACAGACGTCCACATGAAAGATATGCTCAATGCAATTTCCTGAATACTACTGGTTTCGGGGGAGGATCGATTATGGTATGGGGTGGAATATCTTTGACTGCTCGCACAGACCTAGTGGTCGTTGATAATGGAGCTATGAATGCTGATAAGTATATAAGGAACATTCTTGAAGAGCATGTAGTGCCATTTGCCCCATACATTGGTGAAAATTTCATTTTTATGGACGATAATGCCAGACCCCATCGTGCGCGCATCGTTCAGGAGTACCTTGAAGAGGTTGAAGTCTCTCGAATGGAATGGCCAGCAAAAAGTCCAGATCTCAATCCGATTGAGCAAGTTTGGGACAACCTCAATAGAAGGCTGAGAAGTTCAGAAAATCATCCAGCTACTCTTAATGACTTAGGAATCCAACTGGGAGAAATCTGGGAAGGATTAGATCAGAACATTTCAAGATCACTCATTTTGAGTATGAACCGTCGTTGCCGAGCTGTAATTAACGCAAGGGGTGGAAATACCAAGTATTAAATCACTTATCAGCATTTCAGTATTTTGAAAACTGTTCATTTCTCTTCTTTCACATAAGATTCGGTGAAATCCTGAATTTTTCTTCCATTAAATGTGTCTTGTTTCGTTCAAAACCTTCCCGAGAGAACATAAAAAACAAGTTATAAGGTCAATGTAGAGTTAACTTTTATTAAAATTGGGATTTTCAGAATGTGCGTTAATTTTTTTGCGCAGTGTATATTGGGCTTTTTGGGGTGACAGCCCACTCCTCGAAAGAGTAACAAGTTCCCTCACTCAGCACTTGAACAAATCCGGTCTGAATTCGTTTGAAAATAGCCAAAAACTAGCTTCAATCGAGGATAAAACCTCATCCACTCAAAAACCATCCCTTATGTCCTTCCTGCATCTCTGAAGAATGCCCAGAAGTCATTCATCAACCCTCTTAATTCGCTTCCTGTTGAACCCAATAAATCTGCACAGATCCTGACATGTTGCCGCATAATCACAAAGTTGGACGGGGCTTAACACAACTGGGACACCCTCTAGATGTCTGTCGGTTATTTCGATTGAATTATGGATGCTGACATGATGCGTGGAGCCACTTCTGCTGTTTCGGAATTGCAAATCGAAATGCAAACCATGCAAATGGCTTACGTTTCGTCGGATAACACTTTCCGGTTTAGATTTGTTGAATAATTTAGAAAGTTTCAACATAGATGCATAGAACATCTATGCATCTATGTTTCAACCTTCGCAGTGACAGGCGTATGAAAAGGTTGGTGACATTTCGAGCTGACTCAACGTGAAAAATTAAAGAGAATTTATCTTCGGTTTCTATGAATATGCCAGTTTTTTACAGAAACCTAGGAGCAGAGAATATACACTGCGCAAAAAATTAACGCACATTCTGAAAATCTCAATTTTAATGACAGTTAACTCTACATTGACTTTATAACTTATTTTTTATGTTCTCTCGGGAAGGTTTTGAACGAAACAAGACACATTAAATGGAAGAAAAATTCAGGATTTCACCGAATCTTATGTGGAAGAAGAGAAATGAACAATTTTCAAAATACTGAAATGCTGATAAGTGATTTAATACTTGGTATTTCCACACCTTGCGTTAATTACAGCTCGGCAACGACGGTTCATACTCAAAATGAGTGATCTTAAAATGTTCTGATCTAATCCTTCCCAGATTTCTCCGAGTTGGATTCCTAAGTCATAGAGTAGCTGGATGATTTTCTGAACTTCTCAGCCTTCTATTGAGGTTGTCCCAAACCTGCTCAATCGGATTGAGATCTGGACTTCTTGCTGGCCATTCCCTTCAAGAGACTTCAACCTCTTCAAGGTACTCCTGAACGATGCGCCCACGATGGGGTCTGGCATTATCGTCCATAAAAATGAAATTTTCACCAATGTATGGGGCAAATGGCACTACAGGCTCTTCAAGAATGTTCCTTATATACTTATCAGCATTCATAGCTCCATTATCTACGACCACTAGGTCTGTGCGAGCAGTCAAAGATATTCCACCCCATACCATAATCGATCCTCCCCCGAAACCAGTAGTATTCAGGAAATCGCACTGAGCATATCTTTCATGTGGACGTCTGTATACAAGGGAACGTCGATCACAATGGTAGAGGCAGAATCTAGACTCATCAGTGAAGAGAACTCTTTCCCAATCGGCCTCTTCCCAATGGATATGCTCTCTCGCAAAATCCAAACGCGCCCTTCGATGGGCTGGGGTAAGAGCTGGGCCTCTTGCCGCGACACGAGGCCTTAAATCATAGTCTCTGAGGCGATTTCTTATTGTCTGAGTGCTAATTTGCACCTCATGAGTTTGCTCAAGCTGATTTTGAAGGAGGCGAGCGGTTGCAAACCGTTGTCTCAACGAAGAAACTCTCAAGTAACGTTCTTGAATGGCAGTTGTTACCCGTGGTCTACCCTGTCCTGGTCTTCGGACATTCATACCTGTCTCCCTGAATCGCTGCAATATTCTGGACACACTTGTATGGGAAACTTCAAACCTTTCTGCAATTCTTGTGTATGTCCACCCTTCTTCTCGCAAAACTACCGCTTGGGCACATTCCTCTTGGGTCAAATTGCGTGTTTCGCGTTGCATAGCGATCGAGTGTAGAAAATCAAACGAAAGAAAAACTATTGATCCCTAGAATTGATCGAGAACAACTGATTTTAGAATGGAGCTAATGCATTCAAAATCTGTTAATATCATTTTTTTTTATTCCTGCTGGGAGAAAACATCTGTATTGAAGAAAAACGTTGGAAGTGGATAACATATGCATGCATAATTCTGATAAAAATAATTATCATTGAGAACACCTTCAGTTGTAGAATAAATTTGAGATTTCCATAATGTGCGTTAATTTTTTTGCGCAGTGTATTTGAAATTTTTTTGACTACAAGCATATCCATTTACAGTTTAGTTGAATTTCTCTGAAGTTAACGAAATACTATTGCTATGGAATGAAAATACTCCTGAAGGTCTGTGCTTGAATTTTACCAATCCAGGGTTCAGTAAAACAAGCCAATTATACTTTCGATTATCATTAAATTATCTCGTCCATTACAATGTCCTATAGGAATATTACTCCCGAAAATAGCCCCATTATTTGTGTAGAAATGCAGAATATTTCGACTTGAAAAAAGGACCAAACAGTACGTCGTATTCTCCTTTCAGTGAGTTGGCAAGGAAATGAAGCAAACGATCTTTTTTGCCTCCTTCTTTCATCGAAGGTGAGTCCTCGGAATTTCCAAGTTGGCTCTGTTCCAAACGACAAATCGTTAATACATCGAACTGGAAATATCCAGAGATTCGCTTGTATAGATACCCCCAAAGTTATTCCTACAGATGACGTCGTCTTTGGGGTGTCTCCAAATTTATGGGAACACTCGAGATGGTATTGGAAATTTCGGAATCGACTTTGTCATTTTCAAGTGAAATACGATTTTTTCGAATTGAATTGAACTCTGAAGAAATACGATTTAAAATATACAATTAACACAATTAAATAAACATACAAATTCAAATGGTAATCTTCACTCTGAATTTTTTTTTAACACATTTCACAATATCAATAATCATGCAAAATCTGAAGAATTCTTACCTTTAAACACTGGGAGTCTGAAGTATCTGAAGCTCTGAAACAAAACAAGGAAATCAGCATGCGTAGATAATGTCGGTTGGAAACTCATACATTATTCAAGACTCACTATATTTCCCTGTGAAATCGTCCTAAATAATGACAGACTTCAGGGTTATTACATCCAGAAAAAAGGTTTGAATATTTATGTTGAATAATATAGATTTTCCTAGGTTCACAGTGACTATATTGCACTAAATGAACGTTAGATAAATTGGAATCAACAGTTTGTTTTTCTCATTTCATTCTGAATTAGAAAAATAGTAATTTACGTAACAAGTCCGGAAAATAGGGTTTTTTTGGACGAATCGACAAGATTCTAGGACGAGCCGGAGGCGAGTCCTGGAAGTCTGTGAGTCCAAAAAAACTATTTCCGGGCGTGTTGCGTACAATATTTTTTCGGCAACCGTGAAGAATTACAAATCAATGAGATGACACATCTCTTTATTGATTTTGATTCATATTTGAATTAAACAGAACACAGAACAGAACTGTCATCCGTTATTTCGTTGCTATTGTGATGATCATAAAAATGACAACAACGACGTGTTTTTCCGGCCTAGGCCGGGAAGTACGTACTTTCCGGCCTAGGCCGGGAAATGCTACTTTCTCAAAGAAAAAGCGTCCGGGAAGTGGGTACTTCCCGGACGGTTGCCGAAAAAGTCCATTTCTGGTTCAAAATTCGAAAAATACAATACTAATGATATCTAATTGAAATAAAACAAATAATCTCATCGAA
Organism: Adalia decempunctata; assembly: GCA_951802165.1. Taxonomy (NCBI): domain Eukaryota; kingdom Metazoa; phylum Arthropoda; class Insecta; order Coleoptera; family Coccinellidae; genus Adalia; species Adalia decempunctata. The sequence goes on from OX637702.1 coordinate 981,480, forward strand.
TAATCAATCATTTCCACCATTTTCAACTCCATCAATATGTTTGGCGTCCCAGATAAATGAAATACAAGTGAACATTATTATTCATATCAGCACTCACATAAATGACACTTATGGGTCGTTGAAAATTCAACCCTTGATTCATATCAAAAGGGAGGGCTTTGAAAATGTATGATATGAATTTCGAAATTGTTCGCGTTTATAAGAGAAATAAAACGCATTCTTCCACTTTTGTATAAACAATTTATTCTGAAAATAAACAATTTTGATTCATGATAAATTTGGATAACCAAATTGAGTTATATTATTTCCTTGAAATAAATCAAGATCAGTATTATTTCCTAAACAATACCTTCCTCAACTACTAAATCATAACAACAATACAGAATTCTAAAGATTATCCTTGAATAATTCCATTTCGCAATCTCATAATAGGCGCCCTAAAAATACGATCGAAGATAACCTGAAAATCACGCTTGCGTACTGTGTGTTGCCGACCCACTCCGGACCTCGAATCGCTCTGACAGTCGTAGATATCTGCATTATCGACTCCTACGACGACTGTCTCAAATTTGGCTTGCACTCAATTTATAAACACTTTTGCGTCGAAATTCCAAGTGAAATCGAAATAATTCAAGTCCCGAAAGGTCCTATCGAGCACTGCAAGATGCCCCAGTGAATTAGTTTGGAATTTGCGAGGATATCATAGAAATTTGGAATATAACCTCAAAGTTGGAAGCTCAAGTAAATATTTGATTATTTCTATTAGAATAAAGATGTATTTAGTTTGAATGTTGATGAATCTTGAGGTTTTGACACCGAAGGATGTGGAGGTAGTCGTTTTTTGATCGTCTTATCAATAATTCCTTTATTTTTCAGGGACTCAATTCAAAATGGGAGACGAACCAGTGATGGCAACAAACGACGATGCCAGCGAGTGTAAAAGGGGCGCAGTGCAGCTTGGATACTGGCAAGACAGTTATATATCCTCCTTTGTGCGACATATCGAGAAAAGAGCCCCAGAAATCAACCGGGGTTACTACGCTAGAGTGAAAGGTATGGAACGATTCATACAGAAATTCCTGAGCAAAGCTGGGAGTCTGGCTCAAATAGTGAACTTTGGAGCCGGCTACGACACCTTATATTGGCGTTTAAAGGAAGAAGGCATCCACATTTCGAACTACGTTGAGATAGACTTTCCAAACGTCACCTCGAATAAATGCTACATGATCAAACGGAATAAGGAGTTATTACAGATTATTCATGAACAAGATGGTGAAATCAAGTTTAGCTCTACGGATATGCATTCTGGTAACTACCATTGCTTGGGGGTCGACATAAGAAACTTGGCTTTGTTGGAGACAAAATTACAGCAAGCCGATGTTAATTTCTCGAGCCCCACTTTATTTTTGGCTGAGTGCGTTCTGGTCTACATCGAAAACGACTGTGTGAACCGCCTCTTACAGTGGATTTCCACCAGGTTTAAATCGGGACTGTTTGTGAACTACGAAATGTGCAACATCAACGACACCTTCGGAGATGTTATGTTGGGGAATTTGAGGGCCAGGGGGTGCAATTTAGCTGGAATTTCGTCGTGTAAGAATCTGACCACCCAGAAATCAAGGTTTTCTAGCAACGGTTGGCACGGTACGAAGGGCTGGGACATGGTGCAGATTTATTACAATCTCCCGGCTTCGGAAAGACAGCGGATAGAGAAAATCGAGTTTTTGGACGAACAGGAGCTGTTGATCCAGCTGTTTCAACATTATTGCATTTGTATAGGGTGGTTGGGTCAGGAGTTTTCCGATGTGAACTTCGAGGAATGTTAATTGGGTGTAAAATGGATCGGAGTGAGTGAAATGGACAGTTTTTCGCTGTAAATGTTACTTAATCGAAATTCGGCGGTTAAAATGGCCGACAATGTGATTTTTTGTGATTCCCAAATTCCTAGATGTAAAACGAATTGTAAATGTATAAAAATGTTGAGACGATCGTTTGAGTTTTTGTGCAACTTTGAGATCTTAATTTAAAAAAAAGACATTATTTCGGAAGCACAACATTCTTTTCCATTCTCATCCCTATTTTATTCTTCAGATTCTAAAACGTGCTGTTATGAACTTAAATTTAAGTTGAACTTGTTATTGTTGATTTGGTTTCGAGAAAATTGTTGGATATTGGTTTTTTTGTGTTTTGGCGGCCTCTTCTCTACTTCTAGGTATTTTTTTGAGAAAACTGTGATATTTTTGATGATGGGATTTTGCGGGGTGTGAGAAGTAGGGCTTGTACAAAGGGAAATATAGCTTGGTAGCTTTATTCGTTCTGAACGTTTTGTTTGTTGTGTGATGAGTATTAATGTGAGATTTGATGAAATTAATAAAATTATTGAATCTTTATCTTTGTTTTTATTCCATTTCCTTCGATCCCCAACAAAAGAATGAGGAAATAAGTGAAGGAATTTCCAATCAGAGGTGTTATTTTGAATAGCCCGCCATTTCGGTAGATGACGCTTTTGAAGTTGTCATTTTTTGACGTTTGACTAGTAGAAACGTCATTTATAAAAAAGGAACGATGCACGCTTCAACAACGCGTTGAAATCATTAAACTTCGCTATAAAAATGGTGAAAATTTTGCAGAGACGGTTCGTAAAACTCAAATATTTTTGGTTCGTCGTGAAGCACTTTGTCGAACTGCAATACAGAAATTGTTGGAGAAATAAGAGCTGTTGGGCCAAGTTAGGGATGTGAAGAATAAAATCCGTGCACGTCGCTCAAGAACAGCCGGGAATATTGCTGCTGTAGCCGAAAGTGTTGAGGAAATCTCAGGTTTGTCCATTCTTCGTCGGTTTTTGGAATTAGGCGTTCCACAAACGTCATTACACCATATTTTGCGTAAAGATTTGGGTCTTAAGGGGAAGTATCACCTTTGATTTTTTTAGGTATCTGGCCGTTTGGAAAGATTTCAAACGAAATTCCGGTCCCCCAGAAGTTTGGTTAGTTTCGGTATCGTTTTTGGTGCTCAAAATTTATTTTGAATGAACAAAAAAGGCTTCCTTATACGATCTTTTCACGAAAGCGACCGGAAAATATGGTTCAGGTAGGATTTTCGAGGAATTATGAGGAAAGAACTTGCAGAATGAAATTGCACGATTTTCGTAAGTAAACGGGTTTTGGATGGCCATCATCGGTCTCTAAATGATTATTGTTGATCGTTTTCACGTTTCAGAAAAAGAACCACTCCGTATAAGCCCATTTTGAAGAAATTTGTGTATGTAACATTCAACGGTAGGTATTTGCTCTTAATCGAAAGAATATATTATATCTAGTGCTACTTCTTTCAAAAGAGACACAAGCTTTTAATGCTGTGAGGGCCCTATAATGTGGAGGAGTTTGTGTCTTATTTTAGAACAGGTGAATGATAAATGTGAAGCATATGTTTGACCTGTTCGATATTATTTGTACAAACCTACTGTGATTGTAATGTATGAATATTTTTTAAACTAATAAATTACTATACAGTCAGAATATTTTACTCCTTGTTCATAAGATCAAATAAATGAAATGTATATCTTCTACTCTTATTTTTATTAAGTTAGCTATTTAAGGTTATGTTCCAAGAAAAAGTTCCTGTTGCATCAGAACTCCCTTAAACTATTTGGATTCCAGTAGAGGGATACAATGTTCCATTATTCTTGATTCAGCAAATTGATGTCAAGTCTTGAACTTTCAGTTCAAGAGGATAATAAACATTAAATCTTCACAGGCATGCATATGAAAATCATGTGAAAGCAATTCAATTTTCTTCCATGGCGAAAAATAATCTATTTCAACAGTGATCTCTTGTACTTTTCATGCAAATAACTAGAAAAAGAATCCTTTCTATCTATTCATATAAACGTTAATTATTTTCGTCCATCACATCTTTTCCAATTAATTCATTTTCCGAATAAATTCACATTCTGAGAAATACGCTAAGAATGTAGAAAGGGCAACATAGTGTTGACTTGGAACATAAAAATATTTTGAAAAACGTCATAACTTCGATACAGAGTGGAATGTGTCAAATTTCCAAGGCCAGAGTTGTGATTTTATAATTGTGAATGGAGTATATATTTTTGAACTAATCATCATGAAAATTTTTGTAGTTTATAGAAGATTAAATTGCCAAGGGCAAATAGTCGTAATTTTTTCCAAAAAATGATGAATAACCGTCGAAAAAAATTCATTGAGTGTAGTTTCCAAAACGCTGAAGTTCAACCTGTTTTTTTTAATTGTAAAACTGATTAAATCGAAAAAAAAACTATTTGCCCTCGGGACGTTCTTCAACTCCAATTTAAAAAAAAATCAAATCTCTACGTCGTAAATTAGGGTAGTTACTCGTGAAATAAAGATACCACTTTTTGAATGGAGATTTACCACGATTCAAAAGGTGATACTGCCCCTTAAGGCTTAAAAAATTCAGTTAACACAAGAACTCATGCCGGTCGATCAACAAAGTCGTGTATTTGTTGATTGGGTCCCTGAAATGCTTAAAAATGATCCAGAATTCCATCGAAAATTCATCTTGAATGACGAGGCCCGTTTCCACTTCCGTGGCTTCGTCAAAAAGCAAAATTGTAGCATCTGGGACTCGGAAAACCCAAGAGTTATGGTTGAAAAGCCTCTATATCCTCAACGTGTGACTGTTTGGTGCGGTTTATGGTCTGGCAGGGTCATTGGACCTTACTTTTTCGAGAATGAGGCTGGAGCAACAGTTACGGTGAATAGTTTTAGCTATCGAGAGATTATTAAGGGGAAGTATCACCTTTTGAATCGTGGTAAATCTACATTCAAAAAGGGGTCTCTTTATTTCACGAGTAACTACCCTAATTTACGACGTAGAGACTTGATTTTTTTTTTAAATTGAAGTTGAAGAACGTCCTGAGGGCAAATAGTTTTCTTTTTTTCGATTTAATTAGTTTTTCGATTAAAAAAAAACAGGTTGAACTTCAGCGTTTTGGAAACTACACTTAATGATTTTTTTCGACGGTTATTCATCATTTTTTGGAAAAAATCGCAACTATTTGACCTTGGCAATTTAATCTTCTATAAACTACAAAAATTTTCATTAGGATTAGTTCAAAAATATAGCTTGTACTCATGAAAAACGAAAAACATATTCAATAACACCAGACCTAACGATTACCCTGGTGTTTTTAATTGAAAACTAATTAAATCGAAAAAAGAAAACTATTTGCCCTCGGGACGTTCTTCAACTTCAATAAAAAAAAAATCAAGTCTCTACGTCGTAAATTAGGGTACTTACTCTTGAAATAAAGAGAACACTTTTTGAATGGAGATTTACCACGATTCAAAAGGTGATACTTCCCCTTGATGATTTTTTATGGAAGAAATTGGATGGTATTGATCTGGACAACGTTTACTTCCAACAAGACGGCGCTACGTGCCACACAAGCAACGAAACCATTGATCTTTCACGGGAAAAGTTCCTGGACCGTTTTATCTCTCGAAGAAGTTATCACAATTGGCCACCGAGATCTTGTGACTTCTTCCTTCGGGGCTATGTGAAAGAGAAGGTCTTCACCAAGAGCCCAGCGTCGATTGAAGAACTCAGAGATGGAATTTGAGAGGCTATCGAGGACAAAGGGCAGCCACTTTGCGATTTGGTTTAGGAAAATTCAATGAAATGGATACGGTCCTGTAGTCGCTGTCGTGGTGGTCATTTGGCTGATGTTATTTTCTATTATTAACGGCATACGTTCTTCTTCATAATGAAATAAAGATCCAATCATTTATCAAAGAAAATGGCATTTTTTTTCAATGTCAAAATAAAACCTCTCATTGGAGAACCCTTATTTAAATGGATATTTAAGAAAATGCTTATTTTTACTACAGAGAGTGGGAAATGTTTAAATCTTTTAAGTCCCTTGGCTGCAAAAGAAACTAAAGAACAAACTAAAAATTTGAATTTTCTTCTTGTTTTTCCGCTTGGCAAATTTTTTGCCCTGTTCCTAGAAACTTCCAAACGATTTCGATGAAGAATTTTTGGTCAACTTTAATTCTATCCTTCTGTCCCTAAATGAAACAGAATCTCCGTTTTTTTCACCTAAATTTGTGCGAAAAATGAAAAATAGATTCCTTTTCGCCCGGTGCGGCCTAGGGGTTCCGTATTATCCTCGCCTTCTTAAAAGGTTTGCGATGTTCGGCCATGAATTTACGTTTTAGACTCTGCTGATATTCCGGTGAGTTTCCATGTCGATTATTTTTTATGGGGACATGAGGAGGAAGGAACGGTTCGTTATTTATCGTTTTGGAGGGGTTGGGGGGAGGGAGGGATCGAGATTGGAGTCCGTAAAAATCGAATTTCGGGAGGTATTTAGGTCTGTATTCGAGAATAATGCGATTACGGTTTGTGCAAGGATTTAATGGAATTCTGAGATAAAAGGGTTGTTGAATCGTTTTTGATTATTTGGGGATACATAAACGACGGAATAGATAACGTTCGAAATACAGGGTGAACCTTGCACATGTACATTTTACAGTTTTCAACCAAGAGTACAGGAGCGAGCCAAATCGGACATATTTGAATGTAAAGTCCTATTTACAAACTAGATAAACAAAAATTGATTCGGTGTCTCATAGTTTTATAGTAAGAGGGTGTTTTTAGTGATTGTGCTTTGTAAAAAATTGGCTGTAACTTTTTTCCTATGGAAAATTCAGCGTTTCTGTGAAAACATCTCTGTGGCACTATTTATAGAACAATTTTTCTTCAAATGGGATTCTGACACTTAAGAATTTTGTATATTTCAGTAGAACTTGAAGTAAGCATTCCAAGAATATACAAAACTTGATGTTTTGCCTGAATCAGAATTTCACATTTACCATTAACAGGAAACTTGTAATCTCTAATTTTCGCAGATAATTTCAGTGAAATACCAAGTGTGGAATATTTTTGAAATTGGAGTTTCAAGCTCTACTGAAATATTAAGGATGTCTCCTTTGAAATAAGAAAGAAGATACATATGTGTGTTTTCAATATAAATGATTCCATTTCACTCCAAATATACTGCTCCATAAGAGTTAGGGATATCGTATTCGATCGTTTTTAAAAGTATGTAATCTTCGAGAAAATCGCTGTAAAATCATTTAAAACTCAATACCAACTTGAATCAATCCAATAAAAATCAGAATGAGACATTTCGTCAATCTGGTCGCCTTTTTTCTGAAGTTTGGTTCTTTGCATATGCTTCATAAATGTTCTTATTTTGAAATGAAGTCAGTTTAGCAACGGCTTCGATTTGAAACGAGTTTTCTGAAAATGCAAAGACGTAAATTAACAAACGCTGAAGCTAATAGGGCTATCGGTATGCTACAGGGTGGCCTAACTCAGGTTGTTGTAGCGGAAAGGCTCCAAGTCAGCCAAAGTGTGATATCTCGACTTTGGAATAGGTTCAGGGGGACCTGTTCCATGTTAAAAAGACCAAGGCTTGGTGGGCGACGAAAAACAACACCTGCTCAGGATCATTTCGGCGAGAAGAAACCCTACATCTACGTGTAGAATGCTACGGAATACTCTTCAAAATGCAGATGGGGTCCAAGTTTCCATCGAAACCATCAGACGACGTTTGAGAGAGGTGAATCTAGGTTCTAGACGTCCATTAAGAGGAGTTCCATTAACACGTGACCATAAGCGTCAAAGACTGGAATGGGCAAGGCAACATATCAATTGGAACGATCAATGGCGTAGTGTCCTTGTCACTGATGAATCCAGATATGGACGATTTTCAGATTCTCGAAGAATAAGGGTTTGGACAATCCCACGCATACCCCGTAATCGTCGCTATGTCCAAGAAGTCCATCCATTCCGAGGGGGTAGTGTTATGGTATGGGCCGGGATTTGTTTCAACGGACGCACAGATCTACACATTTGTCCTGGGAATATGACCGCCCTACACTATAGGGAGCATGTCATTGATAATGTTGTACCAAATTTTCACGCTGCTATTGGTGAAACTTTTCAATTTCTAGATGATAACGCTAGACCGCACCGTGCAGCCATAGTTGAGAATGCTCGCGAGGAGCTTGGTATTCCACATTTACCAATACCTCCGCACTCACCAGATTTGAATTGCATAGAACATGCATGGGATATGCACCAAAGAAGATTAGATAATCATCAATCTACCCCAGAATTCTTAAATGATCTGAGAGAGCTTCTGCCCCGTTTATGGAACCAAATTCCTCAAGAAATGTTCAACAACCTCGTGTGTAGTATGCAAAGAAGATGTCAAGCTGTTATTGATGCCCGTGGAGGCCATACATTGTATTGATAGTCTTAAAATGCTTGAATTCTCTGGGAATAAGATTTCGTTATTTTACTCGATTTTTTTTAACTACCCTGTATACGCTGCAGACCTACAGGCTTAAATTAATTCGCAACTTGAATTCATATTAATATGAATTTTCATCACAAAAATCTTATTTTAACTATATTTTTTTGCAATTTAAGTCAATATCCCTAACTCATGTGGAGCAGTTTATTTTACAACCCATTCAACACTTGCCAGCCAGCAAAATATTGTCTTATAAATATCTAATTTTATGTAAGGTTTTTGGAAAAAATACTGACACCATTGAATACTACGTAAAAAGAGCTTTAGGAAAATTGGTTCGACAAGGAAAAAGTTATGGCAACTTTTCCAAAAGGCATATTTGCGAAAAACACCCTACAACTTTAACATAGATATGCTGTTTTCACCATGAAAATAAACCTAATTCTGACACTTCTGTCTGCATTTATGACTTTGTTGAGTCTTGCAGTTTGAAAAAGTCGGATCTATTTAAGACTATTTCGATTCATTCGAGTCCTTCGAAATGCAGAGAATAGAAAATCAATTATTTGAATGTTTCGTCCGAAATTCTAATATTAGCAACCGGTTAAAGAACCATCAGGGGTATATTACCGATCTAGCAGGCGAAAACCAAATTATACAATCTCAAAATCGCTGAATCCAACAAACCTAAGCCCCTGCCTTCAAATCGAACCTTAAAGGCATCCATGGACCCCCCAAATACCCAAACAATCGTCGATTATACCTATCTGTATAAGTCGACGACGACAATAACACCGAAATCTCCCATTTAAACTCCTTTCACATCCCCATCTCGGGCCGTTAACGCAATTCCGGCATCCAGAAACAGTGGTGCCAACCTTGGAGACGTATTAAACGGGAAACCGCTCTAGTGGGGCCCGGCGTACAGCGAATTCCGCATATTTTAGGGGGCGACTAGGCTCAACGCGAATTAATGTCACTACGAGCGGGGGGTAATACCCGCAAAGCCACTGCTATACCGCGCCGTTTCGCGTCGCGACGCCCTGTGGTGACGCCTGTTGATAAATAGTTGCGAGAGGATTTAAAAAAAAATGTGAAAAAACTGTTTGTTTGGGCAGACTTTAACAGTTGAAATAAGGAATTTTGAGGGTAGCTTTTAAACTACCACCCCCCCTTTAGTGACGCCTTCGATATATACAAATTTTTCGACAAAGCAAAGCCATGGATCACATCTATTTGTCGTTAAAATGCTTCAGAAGGGAAAAATAACTATTTTAAGCTAACCGGCGCTTCCGCCATTTTGTACAAACGTTACGTAAAGCGGGGTTTAACAATTATTTATGGAAAAAGTATACAACCAATCTTGATTAATTTTGAAGAGATCTTCCATTATATTATGGCGTATTCATCATGAAAAATTAAGGGTAGTAGCTGCCATTTTTGTGGTAGAAATCGAAGAAGAAAAAATATTTTTATTTCGAGTAATTTTTTTTCAGTTACTACGAGTTTGACATTCAAGGAATGCATTTGAAGGAATCTTACCGACTGAGTTTTGTTGAGAATTTGATTTTAAATCATTTCAATTATGCGTGTTTCCAATTTGAGAGTGCCGAATGCTTTATATGTGGTAGAAATTTAAAAAGAAAAAATTTCAAGTTTTTAGTAATTTTTCAAGTTGCTACCCTTTTCCCTTTCAAGAAAACCATTTCAACAGTTTTTACCGACTGAATTTTGTTTTAATTTGTTTTGGAGACTTTCAAATTCTTCATTATTCCCACAATGACAATTGTTGATAAATTTCAAGAGAATTTTTTTTTAAAGTGGATATTTTAGGTGGATTGTCAAACAATGTGTTTGTTCATTTATAAATACGGATTTTATATGCTTACGTTTTTCTTCAGATCTCAGAACCATCCTACCTAGAGAACTTCGAATCAGAAATGAAGAAATTGATACTAAAAAAATTTTAATATTTTCCGATTTTTTTCAAGTTCCCTATTTTTTCATTTTGATGAAAAAGAAATCGTTCATAGGTTTCAAAAGGTGGTAAAGGGAAAAAACGAATTTTCGAACGATATATCGTGAATTATTGATGATTATATCGTGTTAACAATGAAATCTCGCACCAAATGATACTTTCTGAACAATAAACAAAACATTACTTATTTTAGTAGTGGTTTTATGTAGAATGCCACAAAATGTATATTTGTATTTATGTATACGTATTTTCAAATAATTCGAGCAAAAAACCACAGCTAGTTATGTATAAAGTGCATCGAAAGTTATTATATCGATTTTCTGCTGGACCGGCCCCTTCACCATTTAGTGTCGAAAGTTACGAAAAGTTGAATATAATAATTATTTATGGAAAAAGTATACAACGGATCTTGATGAATTTCGTACTGAACTTCCGTCATACCACTATGTATTCATTAGAGAAATTTGAGAGTATCAAGTATAGAAGAAAACGTAGTAGAAATCCGAAACAAAACAGTTTCGAGTAATTTTTTTTCAGTTACCAATTTCCCATTCAAATAGAGCATTTAGAAAGTTCTCCACAAATGAATTTAGTTAAAAATCTCATCCTCAAACGTTCAATTTCTACATTCTTCCAAGAAAGTTGGCAGTTTGCAAATTTTTGGACGAAAAATGGTACAACTTCTATTCTTCATATTTTATTTTTGTCTGGCATATTCGACATTATTTTCAACAAGATGATTCCTTATATTTCGTTTAAAAAATCAGACTTAATCCCCACAGCAACATCAAAGCAGCTTAATCAGTGGACAATAGAGCTCTTGGGAGATTTTTCCTCTTGAATCTTATCGCCCTGGAATAGGCTTACGTATCTCTCAGCACGATCAAAATTCCCCAAGCACCAACAGAGCCTGTTTAGTTTTCAATAACATCCCCATAGGACCAATCTACCCCCTGTTATCCTTTTTAATCACACCCCATTCTGGAGGAAGGCAGTTTTCTCATATTTACGCAATGTGATAACTACGAAGAGTTCCGAAGTGTTTGCGACCTAATAACCAGATTTTGTGCAGTGTTGCCGGCTTCTTACTCGATTCTACCCCAATTGTGAAAACCTGGTATGCATTCTTTGGGTGTAACTTATAAAGCTGGGAAGGAACACAAGCCATCAGGACACAAGAATCGATATCACTACCATTAATTACAGCCAAATGTTCAGTGTAACTTTCGAGGCGTTCCAAACACCTCGTCTCATCATTTTTCGTTAATAAAGCCCCCTCATTTCCTTGGTACACTCCGAAGTGAACCTTCAATTAACTAATTAAGCCCCAATCGACTACGAACTTCCCCTTCCAATCTTCCCGAAATTCCTCCAGATTTGCTTACGTACGGATTTCGTGGAACAATGGAGAACTTCCCCCAACGTATAGGGGATGTTTCCTTAAATTTTCAACAATACATGATGATTCCTGCTCTTCAGAAGCGAATGAACGAAATAAAAACTTTTAACATTCTTGTGAACATCAAACGACTGAATAAAATTTCACCCAGCACTTCTTCTACTCAAATATACACATATTACAACACTCTCACCGACAGACCTGTCAAAAATCAACATTGTAAAGATCCCCACACATATAACGTCCCCAAAAATTCTATTCGTATTATTACAAATCGAATTAGGGAGTCTCTCCACCGGTAAAGCTCGCTGTCGCTCTGAAGAAAGCGACTGAAAAAACAAAATGAATAATTTATCCTCCAGCTTGGAGGTTGGAGGGGAGGTGGGGACGTCTCCCGAGTTTTTCAGGTCAGGGTAGATGAAATATTCATCGTCTTAAGTATATACGCATAAGTTCCCGTTCCTCGATACTTCTCTGCCTTTGAATTAATTACAATGCCTGGGAATCTCATTTCTGGGACAGAGACGGACCTACTCCTTCAACACAACTTGCCATCGCATCAAATGACGCTTCAAACTCATAATCAAGTCGCCTAAAGACAGATAATGAAATATATCGACAAAATTGCGGCTTCAACGTTGGTAGAAATCTTTTAAATTTCATGTTTCCACACATTTTATATGGTTGCCTTTTTGGCGCCCCCTTAGGCCGTCCCTGGGTGGAAATCAGCCAGGCGAATTTCTACATTTCACAGGGACAGGATGACGGTTTTATTACCTGCCAACCTTTGCACAGATGACAGTTCTTGGTGGAATGAATCGTGTTATAAGGATTTCTGAGGGGATTTTTTAATAATCTACTCTTTTATGGATATGGAAGGAATTTTACCAGCTTGTGGCACTGTTATATTCTGCAGATTCTAGAGAGTCTATGTTTTATGTATATTGAACGGAAAAAGTAGGGAAGAGTGGGTAGAGCTAGCGTAAACGTTGAGTTAAAGTTGAATAAGACTCTATACAAAAAACTGATGTTTTCAGCCTACTGGAAAATCTATATTGTGCTTTAAATTCTCATGGCAGTTGTGATTCAGCTATAATTTTCTCTTCAAATCTTTTCAAACCGTATCAATCCATCGTTTTTGTTTATTTAAATTTGTTCATCCTCTCAATCCCTAAAGGTCCAGGTAGAGAATATAAACTGCTCCACAGTTAGGGATATTGACTTAAATTGCAAAAAAATATAGTTAAAATAAGATTTTTGTGATTAAAATTTTAGCCTGTAGGTCTGCAGCGTATACAGGGTGGTTAAGAAAAATTGAGTAAAATAACGAAATTTTATTCCCAGAGAATTCAAGCATTTTAAGACTATCAATACAAACAGCTTGACATCTTCTTTGCATACTACACACGAGGTTGTTGAACATTTCTTGAGGAATTTGGTTCCATAAACGGGGCAGAAGCTCTCTCAGATCATTTAAGGATTCTGGGGTAAGTTGATGGCTATCTTATCTTCTTTGGAGCATATCCCACGCATGTTCTATGCAATTCAAATCTGGTGAGTGCGGAGGTATTGGTAAATGTGGAATACCAAGCTCCTCGCGCGCATTCTCAACTAAGGCTGCACGGTGCGGTCTAGCGTAATCGTCTAGAAATTGAAAAGTTTCACCAATAGCAGCGTGAAAATTTAGCACAACATTGTCAATGACATGCTTCCTATAGTGTAAGGCGGTCATATTCCCAGGACAAATGTGTAGATCTGTGCGCCCGTTGAAACATATCCCGGCCCATACCATAACACTACCCCCTCGGAATGGATGGACTTCTTGGAATAGCGAGGATTACGGGGTATGCGTGGGATTGTCCATACCCTTATTCTTCGAGAATCTGAAAATCGTCCATATCTGGATTCATCAGTGAAATGGACACTACGCCATTGATCGTTCCAATTGATATGTTGCCTTGCCCATTCCAGTCTTTGACGCTTATGGTCACGTGTTAATGGAACTCCTCTTAATGGACGTCTAGAACCTAGATTCACCTCTCTCAAACGTCGTCTGATGGAAACTTGGACCCCATCTGCATTTTGAAGAGTATTCCGTAACATTCTACACGTAGATGTAGGGTTTCTTCTCGCCGAAACGGTGATGAAACGATCCTGAGCAGGTGTTGTTTTTCGTTGCCCACCAAGCCTTGGTCTTTCCAACACGGAACCTGTCTCCCTGAACCTATTCCAAAGTCGAGATATCACACCTTGGCTGACTGGGAGCCTTTCCGCTACAACAACCTGAGTTAGGCCACCCTGTAGCATTCCGATAGCCCTATTAGCCTCAGCGTTTGTTAATTTACGTCTTGGCATTATCAGAAAACTCGTTTCAAATCGTAGCCGTTGATAAACTGACTTAATTTCAAAATAAGAACATTCATGAAGCATATGCAAAGAACCAAACTTCAGAAAAAAGGCGACCAGATTGACGAATGTCTCATACTGATTTATATTGGATCGATTCAAGTTGTTATTGAGTTTTAAATGATTTTACAGCGATTTTCTCGAAGATTACATACTTTTAAAAACGATTGACTACGATATCCCTTACTCTTGTGGAGCAGTATATTCGCTGGTGGAACTAAAACTGTAAAACTGCTGAACACTAGATGAATTCCACGGCAATAAACGAATATCATTGGCAATTCCAGCGATCCAGTGTTCACCCTAACAGAATTTCCGGTCCATTATTCCCTCGTAATTTATTTACGAAACAATCAGCACCTGCGTGTGTCACAGAACAAAACAGCATCATCCTATAGTTGTTGCGGAAGCGAGATAAAATTAATTCGACGATATTTACGACGATAATCAAATAACAGACGCTTTTGTGCCTCGACTGGAACGCAGCCAGAGCTTTATTTTATACGGGATTAAATCATATCCACCCGAAGCTACGATATTTCCGTGCCTAGGAATTTATTCCCCATTAGGTTGGCACACTGCAGGCCGGTATATCGGAATTGGTGGAGCCGTACTCAGTTTTCGTTTCAAGCCAAAAACTGAGGCTTCAAATTCACTACAACTGCACAATCAACCAGTTTTTTCTTGTGTAAGGCTATAAAAACTCGTCTGCATCACAGAAACCATCCTGGAACAATCAGGTGTACCAACTGGGAGTCCCTAAATTAGCCACAAGAAGCAGAACTTGTGCAATTATGAATAATTGTCCCACTCAAACAACGTCAACTCTAGGAGCAAGAAGGACTACAAGAGACTAACTCGGAGGGCAATTCAAGTTTGAGAATTACCCTCAAGTTCGAAGTGCCAGATAAAATCGTATAATAAATTACGAGAAAAGTTTGAGGACTGAATATCAAGTTGAGAGAGTCGTTAATGCCCCAAAAATAGGAGAAGTATGTTTTGATGTGATATTTAGTGCAGGAGTTATGACTTTTGTTTGGCACAAATGAAAATATATACTTTTTCTTAACTTCCCAGAATTATTTAAGCTTTCAGACAAGCATTCTCTATTCGGGTTGACCATTTACTTATCATTTAACGTTAGAAATATGAAAATTTGAAGAACTCTTATTGGAGCCATGTTTTGCACTCTGTATAGTGCATTCACAAGATCTTTGGACTATTTCCAATTTCTTATGATGTTACGATCACAGGAGTTGAAATGTCGAAAAAATGCCATTTGACAGGTGAAAATCTAAACTATGACAGATAGAGTATCGAATTGTTTTTTATTGAATTCAGCGTCCTCGAAACCTACATTTTGATTCCAAAATTGTCCATATAGGCCTTGTTTGAGTCGAATTTTAATTGTTTTATGTTTTCCAAAATTCATTTTCGAGTTTTGTTCAGACGCTCAGAACACTCAAAGTATAGGTGGTACTGATCAGTCTAATGGGTATTCTGCATGATCCGAATGGGTAGTAGATCGTCAGGATTGAAAAAGGACTCTGATTTCGCCAGGGATTTCTTGGTGATGACAAATATGGTGTTTTTGGGGGGTCTTACCCCTTCGACATTTTTCACCAAAAAAGTTGAGATTTTCGATATCGATTTTATTATGCTCTGAGATACTCTAGATAATGCCGATTGACAATATACAAACAACAAGTGGATAGGATCCCAGCAAGGGGAGTTATAACGATTTGAAATTCGGATTTTTGAAAAAATGACATTTGACAGTGTAACATTCCAAGTTTGTAAATCGTAGGAACATTATGAAAAAGAGAAAAAGGGGCAACCCTGCTCTGAAGAGCTAAGGGTAGATTTACTTTAAAGGGAGTTTTATACTTATATTTTTGGCTTGTGATGTGATCGTCTAGATCGGTATAACTCTATGTTATGTCGTAGTAATTCAGATTCGTAATAACTCAGATTAGTGAAATATAGGATGGGAAATAATTAGGTAAAATAGATGAATAATACACTAGATTGGACATAAAGATGGAACAAGAGCCTTTATTCCTCCAGCACCATAGTTCGAAGAACCATAGCCATATGAAGGAAAAACGAACGAGAATCAATTGAAACTCAAAGCAAAAACCTTCTAGCATAACAGATGATATGTTTACAATCCATAGAACAATTATTAATAAGACGAGCACTGGTGATATGTACAATATGGAGCTTCCCATACACCGGTAAGGTTATTACTGGCACAATTGTAATAAAAAGCAGAATCCAATACATCAAAAGTTATCCAAAGGTTATAGGCATATAGAGTGTGTCACCTGATTATTAATGAAATTCATAAGCAGTATACTTGTAGTTCCTAGTGTGAGAATCCTTCCTTCCAAGTGTTATGTGTGAGATCCTAGCAGTCGCGTTGGTTTGGAAGTGACGATAAACTACTTATATTTCCTGATGAACGGTGGAACCAGATCGAAGCAATCCTTCACTTGCCTGGCTCGCCATGGCCCGAAGACGAGGCTATGTTTACTGAGGACGTTCGTTGGAGAACTCTCAGAGGAATTCTCACTGCCACTGTTGTGGGGGATGTTTTCCTTGGCACAGACGATATAAACAGTTTATCCTAGGCCTCCAAACCAGTGATTATTGTACGTAAAATATTATACTAAAAGCAACAACTCCAAATGCCTACACCATAGCGTCGAGTAAATAGTTAAATGTGCAGTAGGCCTTACGAACAACCCAAATGGGTTGGTAGCAGAACAGAGTTCCACAATATTCAATAGAAATGCAATAATAAAATAGAAAAAGCTTACATGAGATTAAATCCTGTGAAATGAAACAGAGTTATTTAAATGGAGACAGTGTACATACCAGATAACAAAGAAGCGTCTTTAAAATATACTAAAATGGCGGATTCCTAGAAGAGGAACTCCATTTCAAAGGAACACTATTGTGAACCAGAATGAAAGTGAAAACAGAAAGCCGCCGAGTGAAAGTGAAGTAAAAGAGAGCCTTCCATTCGTTGTCGTTTCGGAGGTTAGATTTTCTGCCACAGAATCGTATTTCTTCGATGGTCACAGAAGAACAAGTTTACTTCATGGTGGATCTTCGATATGATTGAAATCTCCTATTTATAAAGATGCGAATTGCCTAAAGTATTGCTTGAAGTCGTACTAATATTCATCATTCATAGAATTATAAAATAATATCAAATAAGTTCATTCAACGTAGTTCCACGTTTCGACAATAGACGTTGCAAAGTTGGAAGCCATGGACTAGTCTGGCAACGGTGCATTTTATTTTATTGTAGGGTAGGAAATTCAGATATGTCACAACAGGTGAAAATCTATCTAGATGCAGAGCCTGCATGAAAAGTTGTTGCTCCATTTTATCATAGTTCAATTCAAGTTACAGCTCCGTATTGAAATAAAGCAGGTTTAATACGAGATATTCAATTCCGATGAATCAAACGGCCTTCATAAAATCCTCTCCAGCCTCCCCGATATACAAGAGTTATAAATATAAGAGATGACCATCAATAAAGTTCGATTCGAAACGACCCGACCGGTGTGAGGCGTGTAAAACCCATTTTACAACCTCCATAAACTTTGACTAATAACATTTTATGAATAGCCATTAGCGTTCTTGTTCCTGACAACATGACGATGGCATACTAATTTCATGACGGATGGTACAATGCTTTATCGCCGTTTTATGTTTCTGCATCAAGCTCTCCGTGGATCAAACTTTTAGGGGTGTTGAAACAATTCGAGTATAGCTATCTTATATTCAACACTTTACGTTATTCATTAGATGTAAAAGGATCTTCATGAAATTCACAGCGAATGTCAAACCCTATGAGGACTCAACTGGGAAACCCTTTATTTTCCAGGAAGGCCAAATAAAGCACCATTCGACTCCATTAAATCGAATAAAAAAGCAACACTCTGAAGGTGCTCTATCTGAACGCCAAATGAAATAAAAGAGAATTGGGCCATTGATTTATGTTTCGCTTCAGAACGAAAACTCCGGGGATTGTTAGTTCGCTTTGTAGCGCTCTTATTTATACCTAGGGTATACAGGTATTATTTCAGAGCTAGAGTGTGTTACAAGACACTTAAACTTCACACAACAAAGGAGAAAAAGATTGAATTCTGATGATATTCGAAGGTGAAGAACCTCTGCTAATGCAAGCAGATCCATGTAAAGTTTACATGGAACTTTTATTTCGAAACTCAAATTAGTTGCTTAGAAAAAACACCACTCGTCCTACGGACTCGTGATGTTTCCAAGCAACTCATTTTTGATTGAACGTAAATCGATAGACTTACAATAAGTTAAAAAAATA
This sequence comes from Adalia decempunctata, assembly GCA_951802165.1. Classification (NCBI taxonomy): domain Eukaryota; kingdom Metazoa; phylum Arthropoda; class Insecta; order Coleoptera; family Coccinellidae; genus Adalia; species Adalia decempunctata. The sequence continues at coordinate 999,946 of OX637702.1, forward strand.
AGATGTCCACCGCAATTGTAAAAATCGAAAAATTTGAGTATCTAGCCATCATCAAGTACCTGTATTTAAAAGGGTTAAGAGATAAGCAGATTTACGAAGATATGCTTAATACCCTTGTTGATCAATGTCCTTCGTATGCGACCGTGAAAAATTGTACTGCAAGCTTCAAAAGAGGTAAATTTGCCATTGAAGATGATGACCGATCGGGAAGGCCAGTTTCTGTGTCAGTCCCCGAAAATATCGATGCAGTTCATGACATGATTTTATCAGACCGTCGAATTGGGCTAAAACGGATATCTGAAGCACTGAAGATTTCATAAGAACGCGTTCATCATATAGTTCACCCCAATTTGGACATGAGAAAAATTTCTGCAAAATGGATTCCCAAATGTTTGAATGTTGACCAAAAGCCTGCAAGGGTAGAAGCATCGCGTTCGATCTGTGCTCGATTTAAAAACGATGTAGACTTATCAAACCGAATTGTTACTATGGATGAGACTTGGGTACATTTCTACGATCCAGAAACAAAGCAGCAATCGATGGAATGGCGACACTCTGGTTCTCCAAGACCTAAGAAGTTTCGTGTCCAAAAATCTGCTGGAAAAGTTCTTGCTTCAGTTTTTTGGCATTGCCATGGAGTAATCATGATTTATTTTTTGGATAAGGGTAGAACAATAACTGGAGATTACTATTCGACATTACTGACCACTCTACGAGAAATTAAAGAGAAAAGACGCGGAAAGCTATACAGGGGTGTTTTGTTTTTACAGGACAACGCCCCAGTACACAAATCTCATGTTTCCATGCCAAAAATTCGTGATTTAGGGTTAGAATTACTAGAACACCCCCCTTATTCACCAGATTTGGCTCCGTCCGACTATAATCTCCATCCTCAACTGAAAAAAAGTTCAAAAGGTCTTAAATTTTTTTCCAACGAGGAGGTAATAAAAGCTGTGGAGGACTGGTTTGCAGAACAAGAAGAAACATTTTTTTTGAAAGGTCTAGAGACGTTGCAGGTTCGCTGTAATAAATTTATTCAATTCAAAGGAGAATATGTTGAGTAATGAAATATTTTGACATTGAAATTTTGTTTGGTTCTATAGCAGGCTAATAATTTTTCAATATATACTCGTATTACCACTTAAAATTCCACAAGATAAAAACAAACTCAACTTTCTCGTGAGCATGAAATTAATCCAAATTTTCACTCCTCGAAAACACAATTCCCAACTTCAAAACAAATTTCTCTGGTCCTTTCACTCACCATTTAACGGAATCTTATTACTTCTCACGTCGGAAAAGTAAACGAGACCTGTTTTCCCACAGGAACACCACCGTCCTATCCCGAATCGAAAACGAGAGCAATGTAAACACACAATGGGAACTTTAAAAAACCCTTACGTTTTTTTAACGCCCAATTATAGAGAGCTATGGTTCCCCGAAGAGCCTACTCGGAAGGACCTTCCGTTTCGGGTAGATCGGTAGTCTTCAGGGACAACGGCCTCATTATGGGGAGCTCGTAAAATTTTGTGACTTTGGGGGATCAAGATAAAGTTTCAGTCTTGAATTTAAGTTGGTGTTTAATTTCTTCATTAGAATTATAAGATATGTTCGAGTCTATTTGCAGGATTTACGTGAATACTTAGTTTTCTTGTTGAATTGTCTCAATTAGACTAGAATTAAACTTTTGTCATTAACTTGTTTCGTACTCTTCGAAATTAACAGCACGAGAAATGTTTCCTTGTGTAGCTTCCGATTGTTTTTCTTGTCTATCTTGAAGACTGGGAGAATCAGGACTTGAGTATTTAGGACTTACTTCATTAATGAGATAATTTCGTTCTTAGGTTCTTAGATGTCTCTACCTTTCGATTAAGCTCATTCTATGCATGTATACATATAATTTGGAAAGAATAGGAGTTGATTTAACAAAACATTTCTTGAAATAATCCTCGAACATGTTATTTAGGAAAAGAAAGGAAACTAACTGCAACGAAAATACATGTTCGACTAAAATAAAACACATTAATGAATACTGAATTAAATACCTGAAAACGGATCCCACAAAGGACAATTATTCCCTCTGAGATACTTCATTTAATACCCCATCTCCCCTCACCCCCTCCAGACCCCCTCCCGAGCGTATTCCCATCTCCGAAGGGTTTCCTCATTTGTTCGCACCCCCGACTGACTAACCTCAACAGCTTTACGAGCCCGGGTCGCTTTTTTGGGTCCCTCCCGTATAAAACGTTGCCCCCTTTCCATTCAATTACGCCGGGATCCCCGGGGGGCCCTGCATCATAGGAGATATGAATTATTTGAATGTACGTGTAAGGTCTTTCATCGTCTATTCTATCCAGGTTTCTTTTCTATACCGGACGGATATTCTGAAGGGGGAAAGAAGTGCTAAGGGTAGTTTTTAGTCCCCGAAGACGAGAGGACGTATTTTACCGGATACGTGACTTCGTGGCTTGGAGAAACGGGTGTACTCACCTAAGTGACACTTATGCAAAGGACGTTATCTACTTGGGCTGAATGACTCTTTTAAAATGCCAATCTGTTTGTGCTCCACTGAACCAGATTGGAGAGATTGAAGGTTATGTACGACGTTATGTATTTAACTATGATATTTTCGATCTATTTTCTCATTTTGGGACACACGAAGGACGACAGATTAAAATATCCAAGGTTATACTTTCTTGATTTTTCATCAATTTGATTTTAAGGGAAGATCTGGAATATATTTATGTTTTTATCACTTCCGGGTATACAGGAAGTAGCTATCGTCGTCAGTATTCCCTATTTCGTTATGATCAGAAAACTGGTTTGAAATAATAATTACCTTTCAACCAAAACAAAATCAATTCCTTTTTCATGAAAAACTGCCTTATTTCAAATGAGAACCAATGTTTTTATACGACTTATGTTTCTTTGTCCGATGGAACACATAAAAATTATTAATATATCTTGAGGAGTGCTCTGTATAAATGTGATGGACTTCAAAAAACTATGAGTTATTAATGTTTGCAAATTGGTGGATGCGTCGGGTTCCTGATTATTATTTTTGTCCTGAATTTGTTGCAAAACTACAGGTACGATTGGAGTGAAATTTGGTGACCTGCTGCCTAATATTAGTTTCAAAGTGTATACAAAATTTCATGAAGATTCTGTGATTAAAAAGAATTTAGAACGAATTCAACATCTCCGAAACTATTCACTCAATTTCGCCGCAATTTTCCCTCTAAAACAATTTCCAAAATATTAAATTTAAATTCTACGAATATTTCAACGTTGCTCAAGCTGTCTCGCACAACAAAAACAGCGGACTGCACCGTAATCCCCTTTTATAAAAATAAAGGCGACATTGTGAACCTGCGGCTCTAGAAAGTGTGCTAATGGCCACCCCTAATCGCCTTTTGAGGCTCAACCGACCGGAAACGCTCTCACGACGGACGATTACAACCCTCATTAGGTCGCAGTCGATGATCACTATCCGAATTATTGCGTAAAGGGTGAAACAATGTGAATAAATTTGATTTTGTCGCCTTCGAACCTAGGGTTAAGTTTTAGGACATTTTCTTCGTTCGGTGGACAGATTCGGATCGAGTTTCGCAGAGAAGGAGAGTTTGGAGTGATTCTGAGACTATCACGCCCTCTGTATTTGCAGTGATGAACGAAAAAAAGAAATTTATAGTATTTCTAGTTGTTCAAGGACCACATGCAGCAGTGATCCTTCTGAGTTAGTATCGATGACGGTATTCAAGATTTAAATTGGATCCTACATTATGAGGCAAGAAAAGGACATCGAGAAGTCCTTTTTCTCCTCCTCGTGACTGTTGGAAGAAGAATATGACGATAGAATCAATTGGAAACTGAAATAATCCAAGTGTTCATAATTAATTTCACATATGGGGTGTTTTTAATCCCTATCAATTTCCTTCACTCTAAAAAAACACACGATACTTAAACAAGGGGTATATCATTCGATGTCTTTATTCAACCTGGATTCTTCTCAATCAATCAACGTTCCAAAGCCCACTAGTTTCATTCTTCACCTCCAGTTATTAAGCAAAAAGCTCGAAAGGAACCCCGCGAGAACTTACCCCTAATTGCAAATCAGGTTATCGCTCCTACCCTCAAACACGAAAGCCTTTCGAGACTTTGATTTATAATTCTCGTCGTGAAAGGTAGCAACGGTAGCCTTGTCCTGACATTTGACTGATTTTCCCTCGCGTTTCCGGAGTATAAGGTGTTGATGAATTTCGGGCAAGCGTTACGAAAAATTATTAAGTCCGCAGTGAATTCAGAGGGGTGCCACTTTTCATTCGCGATTAAAAAATTCGTCGGTATGATTAACTGGAAGGTGGATTGTTGCAAGACCAGGAAACTTAATTTTTTGAAATCTACAACTTAGAGGGTGACAGGTTATGAGAGTTTTTACTCGTTGATTTTTGAATAATCGTAACTTTGGGCTAGGAGGACATTATTTGGTTTTTTCGATATATTTCAAGCCAGGTAATCTCTCCGAATATTTACAGGGAAATTGGTCGGTTTTGACTAAAACCTGTAGTGAAAAATCGAAAAAACATAACGATGAAATATAACTCGCTCCTCCACCAATTTGCAACCAAACCCCATCCTCAATATTTACCCAACTCATGACGCACCCTCCACAATCCATTATTCCTTTCACAACAGTTGAACGTTTAACGAGTTTCAGAAACAAGGTCCCTCGTAATGAGACCTCTAAAACGTGGATGACTAGAAAATTATCTCGACTACAGCTCGTTTCAATCGAGAATCTCATCTGTCATTATTATTTGCTGTGTAATTTAGAGACAACAATAAATTGGATCAATTACCGAGTTTGCCATTATAAGCGGGTAAATATTAGGTGGTTTCCAGTTCTATTTTGACTGGGATAATGGGGGGAAAGTGTAAATACAGCAGGATTCAGTATTTGCACAGGAATAATATTTTAAAATTCTTCAGCAACTGTCAAACACTGTAGATTTGCATGTAACATTTGATCAATAGTCAGAATTTAAAAAAAAAACTACCTAGAGTGAATAGACACATCAAGAACTGTTGGTTTACTTTTTTTCTGATAATTTCCGAACTACTCATTCGATCGAAATGAAATTTTACATTCAGATGAAGAATGGAGCATTCAGACTACGAGCAAATTTTAGTCTAGTTAGCTCTGCCAGAACTGTATAAAATTCTAGCGAGTTTCCAAGCAAGATTCTTGAATTTACAAGGTGGTTTTTTTTATAAGGTGGACCTCATTGCCTTATTCACTTCTGGCATTGCTGGAACAGACTTAGAAAGGGAACACTTTCGCTTGCCAGGAAACAACCATCTAATTACTTCGGAAAATCTACCACCTGAATTAGGTCAATGAAATTGCAAACTATTCTCGATCGGGTTGATATTCAGGCGCAATTACCTGATAAGGGTCTGTTGTGCTAGGAATGTAGCTTGCCTGATTACTAAAATTGTTCCTCTTTAAGTGGCACGTCAACACTTGCTCTATACTAACGTGTATACTCCATTCACAATTATAAAATCACAACTATGGCCATGGTTTCGTTTTCAGGAATTGGTGCACCTGATAAAAAATCTGTGCGCGTACAGAGAATATCTTTATTGACAAAACGGCGTTGCCAGTTTCTTTGTTTACATCAAAGTAAAAGTATCAAAGATATTTTGACATGGGTACAAACGGCAAATTTGAATTGGACCAAAAATCGATTTATAAGCATGAATAAAGCAAAAGTAAGTACTAATCGCCTTTTTTACACTTGATAACGAAGTTTTTTTAGGTATCTGGCCGTTTGGAAAGATTTCAAACGAAATTTCGTAAGTAAACGGGTTTTGGATGGCCATCATCGGTCTCTAAATGATTATTGTTGATCGTTTTCACGTTTCAGAAAAAAAACCACTTCGTATAAGCCCATTTTGAAGAAATTTGTGTATGTAACATTCAACAGTAGGTATTTGCTCTTAATCGAAAGAATATATTATATCTAGTGCTACTTCTTTCAAAAGAGACACAAGCTTTTAATGCTGTAGGGGCCCTATAATGTGGAGGAGTTTGTGTCTTATTTTAGAACAGGTGAATGATAAATGTGAAGCATATGTTTGACCTGTTCCATATTATTTGTACAAACCTACTGTGGTTGTAATGTATGAATATTTTTTAAACTAATAAATTACTATACAGTCAGAATATTTTACTCCTTGTTCATAAGATCAAATAAATGGAATGTATATCTTCTACTCTTATTTTTATTAAGTTAGCTATTAAGGTTATGTTCCAAGAAAAAGTTCCTGTTGCATCAGAACTCCCTTCAACTATTTGGATTCCAGTAGAGGTATATAATGTTCCATTATTCTTGATTCAACAATTGATGGCAAGTCTTGAACTTTCAGTTCAAGAGGATAATAAACATTAAATCTTCACAGGCATGCATATGAAAATCATGTGAAAGCAATGCAATTTTCTTCCATGGCGAAAAATAATATATTTCAACAGCGATCTCTTGTATTTTTCATGCAAATAACTAGAAAAGGAATCCTTTCTATCAATTCATATAAACTTTAATTATTTTCGTCCGTCACATCTTTTCCAATTCATTCATTTTCCGAATAAATTCACATTCTGAGAAATACGCTAAGAATGTAGAAAGGGCAACATAGTGTTGACTTGGAACATAAAAATATTTTGAAAAACGTCATAACTTCGATACAGAGTGGAATGTGTCAAATTTCCAAGGCCAGAGTTGTGATTTTATAATTGTGAATGGAGTATACTCCATTTTGCGTCCCTGAATGAAAATTGTCTCGACGCTGAATGGAATAATTCAGAACGAAAAACTAATGCACTAAATATAGAAGATTCTTATCCAGATGTTTTCCAATACGTTTCGATCATTTAATGCTTCCTCAAGCATCAGATGACGTAAACAACGCAATTCTTTTACAGCCTTTTCATATCTCATACAGCCCCGTAGTATGGCGATAAAATTATATGTCCTATTTCCTGAAAACTCCCAATAGCTGTTTGATTGGTTAATAAAAGAGCACAATTAGATTTTGCGATCGGTTAACTGAATTACCCCTGTGTATCCTATAGAAAGAATGGATTCATGCTGGGAGACGAATTCGATTATCGATTTCTTATTGAATTGAGTTGAGATGAGAAGGAAATTATAGGATGAGTTGTGAATTATAGAGCATAGTTTATTTCTGCACCTCTGTCCTTAGATTTCCTCTATTCGCTTGAGATCTCTTATAAATCAGTTAATTTTCAACTCATTTACATGGTTGTAACATTCCAAATTTGTAAATCCTAGGAACATTATGAAAAAGAGAAAAGGGGCAACCCTGCTCTGAAGAGCTGAGGGTAGAACTACGTTAAAGGGGGTTTTATACTTATATTTTTGGCTTGTGATGTGATCGTCTAGATTGGTAGAACTCTATGTTATGTCGTAGTAATTCAGATTCGTAATAACTCAGATTAGTGAAATATAGGATGGGAAATAATGAGGTAAAATAGATAAATAATACACTAGATTGGACATAAAGATGGAACAAGAGCCTTTATTCGTCCAGCACCATAGTTCGAAGAACCATAGCCATATGAAGGAAAAACGAACGAGAATCAATTGAAACTCAAAGCAAAAACCTTCAAGCATTACAGATGATATGTTTACAATCCATAGAACAATTATTAATAAGACGAGTACTGGTGATATGTACAATATGGAGCTTCCTATACTCCGGTAAGGTTATTACTGGCACAATTGTGTTAAAAAGCAGAATCCAATACATCCAAAGTTATCCAAAGGTTATAGGCATATAGAGTGTGTCACCTGATTATTAATGAAATTCCTAAGCAGTATCCTTGTAGTTCCTATAGTGTGAGAATCCTTCCTTCCAAGTGTTATGTGTGAGATCCTAGCAGTCGCGTTGGTTTGGAGGTGACGATAAACTCTTTGTATTTCCTGTTAACTGATGAACGATGGCACCTTCAAAGCTTTCCTTGCTTATCGGGTACGCCAAGGGCCCGAAGGCGAGGCTTGGTTTACTGAGGACGTTCGTCAAAAGAACTCTCAGAGGAAGTTTCACTGGCCACTGTTGTGGGGGATGTTTTCCTTAGCACAGGCGATATGAACAGTTTACCCTAGGCCTCCAAACCAGTGATATTTGTACGTAAAATATTATCCTAAAAGCAACAACTCCAAATGCCTAAACCATAATGTCGAGTGAATACTTAAATGTGCAGTACCTAATCCTTACGAACAGTATAAGAATATTCCAAATGGGTTGGTAGTAGAACAGAGTTCCACAATATTCAATAGAAATGCAATAATAAAATAGAACAAGCTTACATGAGATTAAATCCTGTGAAATGAAACAGTTATTTAAATGGAGATCGTGTACATACCAGATAACAAAGAAGCGTTTCTAAAAAATACTAAAATGGCGGATTCCTAGAAGAGGAACTCCATTTCAAAGGAACACTATTGTGAACCAGCATGAAAGTGAAAACACACAGCAGCCGAGTGAAAGTGAAGTAAAAGAGGGCCCTTTCATTCGTTGTCGTTTCGGAGGTTAGTTTTTTTCTTCCACAGAATCGTATTTCTTCGATGGTCACAGAAGAACGAGTTTACTTCATGGTGGATCTTCGATATGATTAAAATCTCCTATTTATAAAGATGCGAATTGCCTAAAGTATTGATTGAAGTCGTACTAGTATTCATCATTCATAGAATTATAAAATAATATCAAACAAGTTCATTCAACGTAGTTCCACGTTTCGACAATAGACGTTGCAAAGTTGGAAGCCATGGAGTCTGGCAACGGTGCATTTTATTTTATTTTATTGTAGGGTAGGAAATTCAGATATGTTACATGGTGAAGACTTAAATTGTCGACTACACCGAAAATTAAACTTCGACAGAATCACGTCCTTTTCTGGATCGAAACGAAAGCTCCACAGTCTATATTATTTCAGATTGAATTATCCAATTGAAAGGACTCGCTCTCCTTGCCAAGTTGAAATGGCTCAATTTGTCCAATTCCCCAAATTATAGGGAACGAGCTGCCAAACGGTTTCGTCTCTTATGCAGCAACTGGAAATTTGCAACGGAAGAGGACAATCTGCCTTTTATGTCTTGATTCGACTAAGGTAGGGCTCTGGAACCTCCCCTTTGGCTAGTTTCCAAACGAATATCGTTAATACGACAATGTAAATCGATTTTAACCGCAGCCCAAGATATCCTTTACATCTACACACTATACAGAGCGTCCTAGGGACAAGGACGTATTTACGACCCACCCTTAGAAGCCTACAGCTATGTGTCATCCTAGAAATGCATTTTATGCACATAAAACGCATCCTCCCTCCAACTTTCCATTAAAATGAAGCCATTTGGCTCCAAAACCCAACGAAAAATTGTAAACTATCACACTTTTCCCTCAATAAATTAGGGAGTAAGTCAAGATGGCCATTTGCCTCCCGAAATCTAGACAAGGCAATTCTTGCCAACCCCATAAATTTCCTAAATGTCCCCTTCGTTCGGACGATCGCCCAAAAAGGGGTGAAAAATGCTGTTAGGGGAGAATTTGGGGTGAAATCTAACGAGGGGTCGGTCGTTCTGTGTTACCTGTTTGTTAAGGGTGGAAAAATGTGTCAAAGTTTTTAACCTCGATGTTCGAGGGAGGCTTTAGATAGGGAGGATTCCTAGCTTGTTCCCTGTGGTGTTTGGTTGAAATATGAAATATACTGCTCCACAAGAGTTAGGGATATCGTCTTCAATCGTTTTTAAAAGTATGTAATCTTCGAGAAAATCGCTGTAAAATCATTTTAAACTCAATAACAACTTGAATCGATCCAATAAAAATCAGTATGAGACATTTCGTCAATCTGGTCGCCTTTTTTCTGAAGTTTGGTTCTTTGCATATGCTTCATGTACGTTCTTATTTTGAAATGAAGTCAGTTTATCAACGGCCTCGATTTGAAACGAGTTTTCTGAAAATGCCAAGACGTGAATTAACAAACGCTGAGGCTAATAGGGCTATCGGAATGCTACAGGGTGGCCTAACTCAGGTTGTTGTAGCGGAAAGGCTCCAAGTCAGCCAAAGTGTAATATCTCGACTTTGGAATAGGTTCAGGGAGACAGGTTCCGTGTTGGAAAGACCAAGGCTTGGTGGGCGACTAGAAACAACACCTGCTCAGGATCGTTTCATCACCGTTTCGGCGAGAAGAAACCCTACATCTACGTGTAGAATGCTACGGAATACTCTTCAAAATGCAGATGGGGTTCAAGTTTCCATCGAAACCATCAGACGACGTTTGAGAGAGGTGAATCTAGGTTCTAGACTTACATTAAGAGGAGTTCCATTAACACTTGACCATAAGCGTCAAAGACTGGAATGGGCAAGACAACATATCAACGATCAATAGCGTAGTGTCCTTTTAACTAATGAATCCAGAAATGGACGATTTTCAGATTCTCGAAGAATAAGGATATGGACAATCCCACGCATACCCCGTAATCGTCGCTATGTCCAAAAAGTCCATCCATTCCGAGGGGGTAGTATTATGGTATGGGCCGGGATATGTTTCAACGGGCGCACAGATCTGCATATTTGTCCTGGGAATATGACCGCCTTACACTATAGGGAGCATGTCATTGACAATGTTGTGCCAAATTTTGACGCTGCTATTGGTGAAACTTTTCAATTTCTAGACGATAACGCTAGACCGCACCGTGCAGCCATAGTTGAGAATGCGAGCGAGGAGCTTAGTATTCCACATTTACCAATACCTCCGCACTCACCAGATTTGAATTGCATAAAACATGCATGGGATATGCTCCAAAGAAGATTAGATAATCATCAACCTACCCCAGAATCCTTAAATGATCTGAGAGAGCTTCTGCCCCGTTTATGGAACCAAATTCCTCAAGAAATGTTCAACAACCTCGTGTGTAGTATGTAAAGAAGATGTCAAGCTGTTATTGATGCCCGTGGAGGCCATACATTGTATTGAAAGTCTTAAAATGCTTGAATTCTCTGGGAATAAAATTTCGTTATTTTACTCGATTTTTCTTAACCACCCCGTATACGCTGCAGACCTACAGGTTAAAATAAAATTGCAACTTGAAATCATATTAATATGAATTTTCATCACAAAAATCTTATTTTAAATATATTTTTTCGTAATTTAAGTCAATATCCCTAACTCACGTGGAGCAGTTTATTCAACTTTCAACGTTGTGAACAGTGGTTTTGTCGCGACTGAGATGTTGAAGCAAAACCTGATAAATAACCTCAATAATCAGGCAATATTTCACAGAAGTCGAGCTGGTTGAAAGACAAAATAATAACCTTGAAAATTATGTGGTGATGATCTATTTGTTCACTTTTCTCACCCACATTGGGAACACCCACAACACATTCAGATATAATCAAGATTGACATAATTTTTGAACGATGAGATATGACCTGATCAGATCAGGCTTCATTCAGGATAGCATATACCTCTTTAAGATCGATACAGAATCTCAGAATAATGACAATCACTAATAAAGTGATTGATACTGAATAAAACGATAAATTTCCACGCCCTGACATATTTACATCCAACCGATTGGATACCTTCTTCAGATCCAGCTAAAGGATTCATAAAAATCATAAACAACTTTCTGATTCATTTCTTTATTAATTTCGCTTAAAAATCTGTCATCCAGCATCATCAAAACCTGTAAAATTCCTTCAAAAACGCCAAGACACCCAAAACACAACCAAACATCCACAGGAATAAAGGCCCGACCACATGGTCGAAGTTCAAAGCTTTGGAAACCGTCAAAAAAGTACCTTCGTTCTCTGGTAAACCCTCCTCGTACTTACTACAGATCATACCAACAATACCGTTCTCTCTGAGACTTGCCAGCTTCTCTTCGAAGAATCTAAGAGTGGGATGTCCTCTTGGAAACGCCAGAGATATAGGCAGGGTAGCAACGCTTGGTTTCATTTGTTCCAGAAGAGGAAAACCAGTGGTTGGATCTGCGAACTGTCTCATTTTACCCTTTACCTTCTTTGCTGGGTACAAGATCGCCAAATTCCTATCTGTTATGGCTCTTTGGATGCAGAAGTCCAATTTGTCAGTCCCACATTCCACCAGGTGTTTCTCTATGTAGGATCTCACTTTTGGGGTTGAATTCAAGAGATTAGCTATGGCGTGCGTGGAAACCCCTATGTCCAATCCATTTTCCATCATTTCCCTCATATTTTCGGCAGGATGTACGTGGTTGACGCCGTCCAGAAGATACGTCACTCTTCCCTTAAAGAACATGTTCATGTTGAACGATAAAACGAGGATGCTGACCAATAAAATCGTCCTGGAAACCGATTCAGTTCGTAAACGTACACTCTGCTCGATAAAATACACCAAAGTGGATGAAAAGACTGTTGAAAACTCGTAAAACCCTACATTTCCTCCGGTAATCCTCGTGAAAGCCCACAAGATCGACGTTATGATTGAAAGTAACAGCCAGCAGAACCAAACTTGTAACGGAAAAGCTGTCACTATGTACTTCCATCTTGGGACGTCGAAGGATAAAGGTACGAAAAAGGAGGCCTCGTCAAATATATAAGGCGTCGTGATTTCGAGACCTGGCAGGATGAAAGCTATTACCAAAGTTCCAAATAGGATATCGTGGTTTTTCCAGACGCCCCTCAAATTTTCATCGCTGGGAACACCTTCGTGAAAACTGGCATTTATGTTGGAGTGTTTCAATATAACTTTGATGATTTCAATTTCGATACCTGGGCGTTTACAGGTGGAACACATGGCATATACGTAGGACTTCAGGTAAAGCAGGGAAAGTGTGTTGTTTTTCCAGTTATTTCCAACCTTCTTCACGTCCTTTTCACCAAAATTCCAAGGGGTTAAACGATCGCATGTGGTGATCTCAGACAACTCCAAAGTTTTCGGTTCAAACTTGTGAATCATTCCCGTTTCTGATTGGACGTGGAGGACTTCTAAGACATAAAATTCCCTAAACGTTTTCCTCAAACTCATCGACATAAACTTTCCAATTACAATCAATTTGGCCCTTGGATTAAAAGTATACTTTCCGCTCAATCTCTCAATTATTCCTTCCAATCTATCCACATTTTCGAATATATAAAGCTGGGTTTTCAAGGAAAACTCGTCATCTTGAAATTCCTTCGAAAAATCCATTCTGACCGATGGAAAATCGTAGTTTTCACCATTGGAAACACTCACAAGACTCTTATCCAGAGAAAAAATTCTTATTAGTAGATTCAGGCAGTGGGTAATTGAAATATTCTTGACCGCAAGCATCATGTCGAGATGTTGAAGTCGAACAAAGCAACGTCGCGTTTTTTAAGCGTATTTGATCTTTGTTTTGATTAAAGTTGAAATATGTTGTATTGTTGAGGTTTAACATGCTTCACGTGGGCGCTGATAAGAGTTACTAAGTTCGCGTGCTGGTTTTATAATGTGCGACATGGAAAAAATTGAAACGATTCCAATTCAGCAGTCAGCGGTTGACTCCGTACCTTTATTCTCTTCAGTTATGACTTGATACGAGGATATATTGAAAAATTCTCAGCCTACTATAGAACCAAACAAAATTTCAATGTCAAAATATTTTATTGCTCAACATATTCTCCTCTTAATTGAATACATTTATCACAGCGAAAGTGCAACGTCTCTAGACCTTTCGAAAAAAATGTTTCTTCTTGCTCTGCAAACCAGTTCTCCACAGCTTTTATTACCTCCTCGTTGGAAGAAAATTTACGATCTTTTAAACTTTTTTTCAGTTGAGGAAAGAGATGATAGTCGGACGGAGCCAAATTTGTTGAATAAGGGGGGCGTTCTAGTAATGCTAACCCTAAATCACGAATTTTTGAAAGGCAACATGAGATTTGTGTACTGGGGCGTTGTCCTGTAAAAACAAAATACCTTTGGATAGCTTTGCGCGTCTTTTCTCTTTAATTTTTTCCCCTAGAGTGGTCAGTAATGTCGAGTAGTAATCTCCAGTTATTGTCCTACCCTTATCCAAAAAATCAATCATGATTACTCCATGGCAATCCCAAAAAACTGAAGCAACAACTTTTCCAGCAGATTTTTGGACACGAAACTTCTTAGGTCTTGGAGAACCAGAGTGTCGCCATTCCATCGATTGTTGCTCTGTTTCTGGATCGTAGAAATGTACCCAAGTCTCATCCATAGTAACAATTCGGTTTAAGAAGTCTACATCGTTTTCAAATCGAGCACAGATCGAACGCGATGCTTCTACACTTGCACCCTTTTGGTCAACATTCAAACATTTGGGGATCCATTTTGCAGAATTTTCCTCATGTCCAAATGGACGCGAACTATATGATGAACGCGTTCGTATGAAATCTTCAGTGCTTCAGATATCCGTTTTAGCCAAATTCGACGGTCTGATAAAATCATGTCATGAACTGCATCGATATTTTCGGGGACTGACACAGAAACTGGCCTTCCCGATCGGTCATCATCTTCAATGGCAAATTTACCTCTCTTGAAGCTTGCAGTCAAATTTTTCACGGTCGCACACGAAGGACATTGATCATCAAGGGTATTAAGCATATCATCGTAAATCTGCAAACCTCTTAACCCTTTTAAATACAGGTACTTGATGATGGCTCGATACTCCAATTTCTCGATTTTTACAAATTCGGTGGACATCTTTTTTTTTCACAATTTATTGCGTAACTCTGATTTACTTTTTTGACGTCGAGCTCTACACTGACGCTTCTGATAAGTTGTTGTTCGTTGATATGGTATCGCAATATTTTGTTTTTGCATGGAACTGGTCTAGGCACTCTAGGCTAATTAGATATCAATACATCCTCGTATAAAGGGTTTTCGAATATACAGGGTGTCCCAGAAGTTCTGCACTTGCTTGAGGGGATCGAAAGTGAAAAATATTCTAAGCCCAAATATCCATGTTTGAAATTTTGTGATGAAGTAGTTAATCAGTAATTAATGAAAGTGACCAATCAGGAGCGCGCTATAGAAGAATGAGGGACGCGAGAGTGAGACGCCAGAGCTGCTGCCGGCTTTTCACGCAGTAAACCGAGACTAGCGTCTCACTTTCGCGTCCCCACTGCTTACTCATTCTTTGAAGCGCGCTCCTGATTGGTCACTTTCATTAATTAATAACTAATGAACTACGTTATCAAACAATTTCAAACATGGATATTTGGGCTTAGAATATTTTTCACTTTGTATCCCCTCAAGGAAGTGCGGTACTTCTGGAACACCCACACCCTGTATAACTCTCAGAAAGTGGATTTGCTCACTCACAACCTTACATAGTTCAAAAATAAAGCTCAGACTATCCTTGTGATGTATTTAAGCTTCAAACTAACAGTCAAAACTACGCTTATCTTAATTCCCAGAAATTCCTTCTGAATATGATCGCGATAGGCTCTACCAACATAACAACACCAACAAAAACGCTCAAATACCCCGAAATCTCATTACTTCTCTCCAGTTGGTGCAGCATATTCACACTCAAGATCACCCCGCCCGAAATTAAATGAAAAACGGCCCCACAAAAGAGCCAGATCTCCTCCACGACCTCGTCGACTTCGTCGGCCAATCTGAGGACCAGGAACAGGAAAATAATCACGGAGTTCCCTATGGATGCAAACGTGTACAAGGAGTAAGTCGCAAAACTGAGCAAGTAGATGTAGTCTTGGTGATCTCTCACAAAGCTCAAAAGAGATAAGTTCAGGACCTGCGAATGTAAATGGACATGAATAGAGTTGAATGTAGAGGGGTTATGAGCTTGTTTTGGGGTCAGGGAATTCGCTGAGAAGGTCGATTCTAGAGTTGGGAAGTTGATGCAAGTTTGGGTCTCGTAATGGGGTCGTGGAGATTGAAGTTGTTTGTCTTCGATGTTATGGGGCTCATGGAAGTTTGGTTCGTTGTTTTTCCTTCGTGAGTATCGAGATAGAGAAGTGAATAAGAGAATAAATAGAATTATGTACTTACGAACTGGACAATTCTCAAGAGTAAACACCAAATTAAACCATCAGGCTTTTGGAGACGTTTAGATAATTTATTTTCCCCCAACATATCGATATTTTCAGGATGATATTTCTGTTTCGATTATGACAGATTATTATTTGAGTCAATTTCGAAATGTGACTGACTTGACTTCCATACAGCAATAACAGAGTGCACTAAACTAAGTTTAAAAGATGCTGAACAAAGGACCACGCACTTTCCTTATGGCAAATGGCGTTCCGTTAAATGATATAATATTTTGGTATAATGTAGTACTCGACCAACTGATCAAAAGTGTCCATGGCCCCAACTCAATCCTATGACTACACCTTTTCCAATTGTAATTCAGAAAACGTAAAATGTAATTCAGAAAAGCAAATTGAATTTCAGAAAATGGAAATTGTAATTCAGAATAGTAAGTTGATATTCAGAAAAGGTAATTTGAATTTCAGAATAGTGATATGTAATTCAGAAACGGTAATTTGAATTTCAGAAAATATAAATTGTAATTCAGAATTGGTGATTTGAAATTCAGAAATGGGAAATTTTAATTCAGAAAAACGAAATTGTAATTCAGAAAAAAGAAATTGTAATTCAATTGCTTTCCACTTTCTCTAATGTTATGTATGTTATTGCAATGGAGACATGATTTCATTTAAAATGGGCGGCGAAAAATATTAATTATGATTCTTGAGGTCATTTTCGACTCTTAAAGTACTTAGATACCTTCATAGAAGTAAGAAATATAATAACAATAACTTTATTTCAAAACGAAAACAGAAAAAAAAACAAATTTGAAAATACGAAATACTTAAGACAAGTTCGATGCCACATTGTCCTAGATTCCTATGTTGCATCACTTGATATCGAGCTTTATACTATTCTGAATTACATGTTACATTTTCTGAAATTGAATTGATAACTTCTGAAATACAATTTTCCTTTTCTGAAATTGAATTTGCCATTTCTGAATTTCAATTTACTATTCTGAATTACAACTTTGTTTTTCTGAATTACAACTTTCTTATCTGAATTTCAATTTCGTTTTTCTGAAATTGAATTAACTATTCTGAAATTCAACTTTGAATTTCTGAATTACAACTGTGAAAGGTGTAGTTTTTAGGAAGTTTTGAAGTTGAAAATTACCCACCTTTACTGCGCGCGTATCTCGAAACAGAGTCGAATGAACTTCAATTTCCCAAGAAACATTTTATCCATCCCCAGGGACCAACCTAATAGAGGAATATGACCGAAAATCGTTACGAATACAGGGTTATCCATAATTGAATGCATGCCCGATTTTGAAAGTATAAAATGTGTCAGTTCCAGAGCGAGAACGTTCGAAAAATGAACTATTTCACTAGATATGTTGTTGTTACATCGAAAAAACCTTAAATACCCAGAATTCATACTGGGTGATCCATTATTATAGAAACTATTCACAATGAAGGTTGAGTGGACACTCTGTATTTTTGGGTTGATTTAAGATGTTTGTTTGATTTTTTTTGAACATATCATCATGGACTTCAAAGAATACAGGGTGATTCAGTCATGAAATAAAGTATGAACCTCACGAAAATACCCAAAAACCACCTTTTTTTTTCATCGCCCTCTATTTAAAGATTAACTCCGTTGAGGTGGGAATTTTCTTTCACCACTGTACTCGATATAAAAACATCAATACGACTGAGAGTTTTTTCCACTTCCTATGACCAGATTTTTTTATGCTGGAATAAGAATAGAATAACATAAATAAATAATTTTCATATTACATAAAAAAAATCTGGTCATAGGAAGTGGATGAAAACTCTCACAGCAGTATTGATATTTTTATATCAAGTACAGTGGTGAAAGAAAATTCCCACCTCAATGGAGTTAAACTTGGAATAGAGGGTGATGAAAATAAGGTGGTTTTTGGGTATTTTCGTGAGGTTCACAGTTAATTTCATGACTGAATAACCCTGTATTCTTTGAAGTCAATGGTGATATGTTCTGAACAAATCAAACAAACATCTTAAATCAACCCAAAAATACAGGATGTCCACTTAACCCTCATTGTGAATAGTTCCTATAAAAATGGATCACCCAATATGAATTCTGGGTATTTCAGATTTTTTCGATGTAACAACAACAAATCTAGTGAAATAGTTCATTTTTCGAACTTCTCGCTCTGAAACATTTTATTTTATACTTTCAAAATCGGGCATGCCTTCAATTGTGGATAACCCTGTATTCGAAACGATTTTCGGTCATATTCCTCTATATGGTTGCTCCCTGGAGATGGAATGAGATTATTCTTGAGAAAAATTGAAGTCCATTCGATTCTGTTCCGAGATACGAACGTAGTAAAAGTGGGTAATTCTCAACTTCAACGCCCTGTATCTCAAACATCATTCATAGGATTGAGTTGGGACCATGGACACTTTAGATCAGTAGGTCGAGTACAACATAATACCAAAATTTTAGAAAGGAACGCCATTGTCCATAGGGAAAGTGCGGGGTCCTTTGCAGAGTTTTACATCAATTTTGTCGATGGAAAAGTCCAAATCGAATCCCATCAATTTCAAATCAACCGAAACCACTCCAATCAAGGGGGACACATCAGGATCACACAGACGACACTTACGTCGATCGAATCTTCTCTCTCACGCAAATGACACCTGTACTCGAGAATTCCAGAAACGTGCGGTTCTCATCAAGACAAACTGGGTTAGCAAACATAACAGGTTTCCCTCGGGATTTGTCCAAGAGCTCGTCCTCGTCTCCTTTGAAGATCATATCGGGAAACCCATCTGCGGAAATAGCGAGGGTAGATCCCGAGAATTTTATTGGGGAAATGCTCGCGAGGGTCGAAGGTAGTCAGGGTTTAATTTCTGGGATCAAACGGGATTTGGGATATGAATAAATAAACATAGATAAACATCAGTTAATGTACTCGATTCCTGATTTTCGATCGAGACTATTTGCTTATTTCGAACGTCTTCAGACTCATGGGAAAGCTCCAGATTATCCTATTTTGAATTTACCTGAGAATATCATCAAAAAAGAAGTGACTGCAGCGTTTTTATAACGATCTAAGTCCTTATTTTTAGATTTTTCTCTTTACCTCGAAAAACTCTCACTTCAGAGGTTCCTACTCACCATGGGGACCTAACCTGAACAAAATACACACATGGTCAAAAGGAATTTGACATTTGAAAAACAAATTTCATGAAACAGAAAAATACAGGGTGTTCCATTTGAAAAAAAATCGCATATTTAATTTGAGTAAATTGGTAAATTTATATTAGACACTCTGTATGAAAAAAACTTCAGATCTTTACCGAATGATGAAGCTGATATCTTAAGCTAACTACTGTAAGAATATCGTTCATCTAGATTGAACACAGCGGTTGCTATAAGAACTTTGATGAACCCTGTAACATTCCAAGTTTGTAAATCCTAGGAACATTATGAAAAAGAGAAAAGGGGCAACACTGCTCTGAAGAGCTGAGGGTAGATTTACGTTAAAGGGGGTTTTATACTTATATTTTTGGCTTGTGATGTGATCGTCTAGATTGGTAGAACTCTATGTTATGTCGTAGTAATTCAGATTCGTAATAACTCAGATAAGTGAAATATAGGATGGGAAATAATGAGGTAAAATTGATAAATAATACACTAGATTGGACATAAAGATGGAACAAGAGCCTTTATTCGTCCAGCGCCATAGTTCGAAGAACCACAGCTATATGAAGGAAAAACGAACGAGAATCCATTGAAACTCAAAGCAAAAAACCTTCTAGCATTGCAGATGATATGTCTCTAATCCATAGAACAATTATTAATAAGACGAGCACTGGTGATATGTACAATATGGAGCTTCCTATACTCCGGTAAGGTTATTACTGGCACAATTGTGATAACAAGCAGAATCCAATACATCCAAATGTTATAGGCATATAGAGTGTGTCACTTTATTGTTGCGCAGAGCTTTTAAAGTTCCATGTGTAAGAATCCTTCCTTCCAAGTGTGTGTGTGTGTGTGTGATTTTATTCGTGTAGGTTTGGGAGTGGACAATAAACTCTTTAGATTTCCTGTTGACTGATGAACGGTGGACCCGGGACGAAGCAATCCGGCCTAGGATACTTGCCCGGCTCACCAAGGCCAATGACCAAGGCTTGTTTTACTGAGGACGTTCGTCTAAAGAACTCTCAGAGGCAAGTCTCCTCCACGATGCTAGGGATGTTTTCCTTAGGCACAGGCGATATAAACAGTTTACCTTAGACCTCCAAACCATGTTTCCCCTGTACGTGAAATATTATACTAAAAGCAACAACTCCAATGCGTATACCATAATTTCGAGTGAATAGTTAAATGTGCAGTAGGCCTTACGAATAGTATAAGAATATACCAAATGGGTTGGTAGCAGAACAGAGTTCCACAATATTCAATAGAAATGCAATAATAAAGTAGAACAAGCTTACGTGAGGTTAAATCCTGTGAAAGCAAACACTTATTTAAAATGGGGACAGTACATACCAGATAACAAACAAGCGTCTTCAAAATATACTAAAATGACGGATTCCCAGAAGAGGAACTCCATTTCAAAGGAACACTATTGTAAACCAGAATGAAAGTGAAAACAGACAGCAGCCGAGTGAAAGTGAAGTAAAAAAAGCCCTTCCATTCGTTGTCGTTTCGGAGGTTAGTTTTTCTTCCACAGAATCGTATTTCTTCGATGGTCACAGAAGAACGAGTTTACTTCTTGGTGGATTTTCGATATGATTAAAATCTCCTATTTATAAAGATGCGAATTGCCTGAAGTATTGCTTGAAGTCGTACTAATATTCATCATTCATAGAATTATAAGATAATATCAAATAAGTTCATTCCACGTAGTTCCACGTTTCGACAATAGACGTTGCAAAGTTGGAAGCCATGGAGTCTGGCAACGGTGGATTTTATTTTATCGCAGGGTAGGAAATTCGGATATATTACAAGTGTAAAGCTCTTGTTGTCCTCGAAAGAATTATGCCATGAAATACAGGCTGTTCCATTTGAAAAACTGCCTATTTGTCCATAACTTTTTTTCGACCCTGTATACGTAATTACATTCTTTCCGAACAAAGTTTTCAATTCACTGTCGGCGGTCTCTTTAGAGACTCTCTCTTTAGAGAGCAACTTACAAATACCATAATCATTTATCAGAGCCTCCTCTGTCATATCCGTTTTCCCACCGCATTTTCCGCTGGACCGCGAAATGAAAAAGGCATAAAAACCGACGTCGAAACCCAAGGCGTAACGACGCTACCGCCAAATAGATACGGGCGTCTGAACCATTTGTAATTATTTCTCGGATTGTGTTTCTCTTTGGCAACAATACTATTAATTAACGTAAATATAGAACGGGAAGCGAGCGTGATTATTTATTGTACTTAGGTATAATTAGAGAGAGGAACCGAAGAAACGGAATGACACAAAGCAAAGGCGTCCCAACCAAGTTTGGGTTGTAAGGACTGAACGAGAATGAATTCGCTATCACAAAAACGCCTTTATCACTTGAACCAATTGAGAAAAAATAAAAATTTGATCATAGTTAGCTTTTGTTATGAACGTCAGAAACATGTGAAACATTGGGCGCGTTCATCCGACTAAGCAGCTACCACTACCGCTCCTTCAAACGTCAAAACCATATGATTTGTTCGATTCGTTGTGTCAAAATTACTAACTAATTTGACACAACGAATCGAAAAAATCATATGGTTTTGACGTTTGAAGGAGCGGTAGCGGTAGCTGCTTAGTCGGATGAACGCGCCCATTTACTTCATATTCCAATTCTCTGTCGCAAAATGTCAAGCGAAGTGAAATACGAGAATTTATAGTGAAACTTTTTCAAAATAATCAAAATTGGAGCTTCAAAAGAATCGCAAAAGAGGCTCGCGTTCGTCCGGAAACGGTATCAAGAGTTGTTAAACGCTTCAACGAAGATCTTTCAATTAACCGCAAGGAAGGAACCGGGAGGAAAAAGGGGTTTCATAGCCCAAAAAAAGTGAAGAAAGCCATCAGCCTTTTTCAGAAGAATCCTAACCTTTCAGGACGGAAAGTGGCCCAAATAGTGGGTTGTTCGCAGTCAACCGTTCAGAAAATCGAGTCGAGTTGTCGGCTTAGAACATACAGAGTGCAGAAAGTGCCAGACAGGAACGCTGTGAAGAATCAAGAAGCGAAATCAAGAGCAAAGAAATTAAAAAAAGATTTCTTGAAAAATTTTTCCTGTTGCGTGATGGACGACGAAACCTATGTCTTGGCTGATTTCTCGCAACTTCCTGGTCAGGAATTGTATACTGCAGATTCTCGTGGAAATGTTGACGAACAATTGCGTGAAGAAACAAGCAAAGTTTCCTGAAAAATTCCTGGTTGGCAAGCAATTTGCACTTGTGGGAAAAGGAGCAAATTTTTCGTTGGCCAAGGCTCTGTTGACTCGAAGACATACATCGAGGAATGCTTGAAGAAGCGACTTTTACCATTTTTACGTGAGCACGATGTGTCAACAATCTTTTGGCCAGATTTAGCTTCATGCCACTACAGCAAGGCCACCAAGGAATGGTACGAAGCTAATGAGGTGGTTTTTGTCCCCAAAGAGGCCAATCCACCAAATTGCCCAGAACTCAGGCCAATCGAAAGATATTGGGCCCTGGTAAAAAGAGAATTGAAGAAGACTAAGAAATCAACGAAAACATTCAAGCAAAAGTGGAAGACAGCATCCCAGAAAGTGATTGAGAACACTATAAGAAGCATGATGGGAAGAATTCCAGAAAAAATCCATGAATGTTGTAAAAAATAGTTTCGGTTTTTTATTTTAAAAACAGTTTTCATTAGAATTAGAAGATGATTCGAAAATGAGTTTGATTTTCGAAATCGCCCCAGTGGTTCAAAAAATATAAGCGTTTTTGTGATAGCGAATTTATTCTCGTTCAGTTTTTCCAATAAGAGGTGTATGAACGGCATAATTTCCTCCCTATAATGAAATGAACATTCGATAATTTATCTAAAAAATGGCTTCTTTCCTTGAATGTAAAAATAAGGCCTCTTGTTGGAAAACCCTTCACATACACGGTGGCCAACTCAAAACGAAAATTTACTAAAAAACGCTTTAAAAGTTAATGATTCAAAATCTGATGGTTTCTACCGAAAAATCAGGGCTTGACCTCGGAATTTCCCGGATCCGTAAATCAGAAAACTTCCTCTAGATAAT
This sequence comes from Adalia decempunctata, assembly GCA_951802165.1. Classification (NCBI taxonomy): domain Eukaryota; kingdom Metazoa; phylum Arthropoda; class Insecta; order Coleoptera; family Coccinellidae; genus Adalia; species Adalia decempunctata. The sequence continues at coordinate 1,023,264 of OX637702.1, forward strand.
CCCTCCAAGGAGACAAATCCCACCTCCAAACTCTCGCTTCTCACCCCACCATAGAAAATATATAATTCTTCTTCATCCCTGATTTACGGCCCTTACGGTCGAACGATAGCCATCGAATCGTTAAAAACGAATTTTCCGGGGATGACACTGCAAAAAGTTTCGGGAAAACCTTTTTTTTTATTTGCGGAATAACGCGAACCGAAACGTCGCAAGCCAACAGCCTGAGGGTATTTATGACGAGGCTAATGGCGAAAAAAGACGGCAAAAACAGCGGACTGGGGGTTAAGAATTAACGATGTGATAATTAGCAGTGGCTTCTGTGGGAAGAAGAAGAAAAACAACGAAAGGGGTCCTCAGGCTGTGTTCGAGACTTTTGTGGAAAGAAATAATGGGAATGGTATAAACAGGGCCTTCAAATTAGTGTTTTTTAGAATGCAGAGAATTGAAGAAACTCCTGGGAATTTTCCTTGAAATCCGTGAAGAGTTGGACAAAGAAAAAAACTGCTCCGCATGAGTTAAGGATATTGACTTAAATTGCAAAAAAATATAGTTAAAATAAGATTTTTGTGATGAAAATTCATATTAATACGATTTCAAGTTGAATTAATTTTAGCCTGTAGGTCTGCAGCGTATACAGGGTGGTTAAGAAAAATCGAGTAAAATAACGAAATTTTATTCCCAGAGAATTCAAGCATTTTAAGACTATCAATACAGTGTATGGCCTCCGCGGGCATCAATAACAGCTTGACATCTTCTTTGCATACTACACACGAGGTTGTTGAACATTTCTTGAGGAATTTGGTTCCATAAACGGGGAAGAAGCTCTCTCAGATCATTTGAGGATTCTGGGGTAGGTTGATGATTACCTTATCTTCTTTGGAGCATATCCCATGCATGTTCTATGCAATTCCAATCTGGTGAGTGCGGAGGTATTGGTAAATGTGGAATACCAAGCTCCTCGCGCGCGAAATTGAAAAGTTTCACCAATAGCAGCGTGAAAATTTAGCACAACATTGTCGATGACATGCTCCCTGTAGTGTAAGGCGGTCATATTTCCAGGACAAATGTGTTGATCTGTGCGCCCGATGAAACATATCCCGGCCCATACCATAACACTACCCCCTCGGAATGGATGGACTTCTTGGACATAGCGACGATTACGGGGTATGCGTGGGATTGTCCATACCCTTAATCTTCGAGAATCTGAAAATCGTCCATATCTGGATTCATCAGTGAAAAGGACACTACGCCATTGATCGTTCCAATTGATATGTTGCCTTGCACATTCCAGTCTTTGACGCTTATGGTCACGTGTTAATGGAACTCCTCTTAATGGACGTCCAGAACCTAGATTCACCTCTCTCAAACGTCGTCTGATGGTTTCGATGGAAACTTGGACTCCATCTGCATTTTGAAGAGTATTCCGTAGCATTCTACACGTGGATGTTGGGTTTCTTCTCGCCGAAACGGTGATGAAACGATCCTGATCAGGTGTTGTTTTTCGTCGCCCACCAAGCCTTGGTCTTTCCAACACGGAACCTGTCTCCCTGAACCTATTCCAAAGTCGGGATATCACACTTTGGCTGACTTGGAGCCTTTCCGCTACAACAACCTGAGTTAGGCCACCCTGTAGCATTCCGATAGCCCTATTAGCCTCAGCGTTTGTTAATTTACGTCTTGGCATTTTCAGAAAACTCGTTTCAAATCGAAGCCGTTGATAAACTGACTTCATTTCAAAATAAGAACATTCATGAAGCATATGCAAAGAACCAAACTTCAGAAAAAAGGCGACCAGATTGACGAAATGTCTCATACTGATTTTTATTGGATCGATTCAAGTTGTTATTGAGTTTTAAATGATTTTACAGCGATTTTCTCGAAGATTACATACTTTTAAAAACTATCGAATACGATATCCCTAACTCTTGTGGAGCAGTACTCGTATATTGCCACAATATTCACCTCGCAATTTTCTTAATTCTGGTAACATTGGATTCTGCCTCATCTGATTTCCTGACCAAATAATACGTTTGAACAATTTTAATAAAGAAAATACCTTACTGCAGTCGATCCTTTGCATTTAAGAATGTTCGCATTTCAATCTAATACACTCAAGCTCTTCGTATCAACATTATTGGAGTAGTTTCAATAGCCAGCTTCTGAATTTTGTTGGAAAACACAATTGGTATTGGTTAAATATTTGGGGGGAGTCAAGAGGAATTAATAGTAGGAAGTATTTCTCCTTTAGTTGTAGAAATATTTAATCTTCTTGAGTGGCTGAACTGATCTTTTACTACCTTACCAACGACTAAGAACCCTGTCGACTTACCATACTACAGTTTAACTAGAAGGTTGGGTCAATACAAGTCGTCATGAAAATTTTCATGTCCTCACCCTGAAAACCTTCCTAGATCTGCTAGTATACTAACATTGAAGAATTTAGCCACTTGCACTTGTGTTCGACTAGCCTTAAACCATCCTAAAGGCTTTGTTGGCTTTGTCATTGGATAAAACTTGAATTCTCATGAAGGATGGCTTTTTAGAGAGTTCCAGAATTTGGTTCTAGTGGTCTCCACAAGGTGTCCCAACCAAAACTTTCTCAAATAAGGAAATATGACTCGATGAACCCTTTACTTCATCTCCATGAACTTTGGAGCTCATTTTGAGGAATCCTCTTGCACAAATCTCGGGTTCCTCGTAAACCAAACCCCAAAAACCGATCGCACCTCTCGGGAATTGAATAATCACGGCCTTCTTGATTTGATTTTCGGATGAATAATTTTCCTTCTCGCCCAAGAACACTTCCAGCTCATGCATATTAAACGGGGCCTCGGTAATGATTCGATTAGACGGATTTATAATGCCCGAGGAACCTAAACTGGCGCGTCGTCATCGTCTTCGAAAAACGAATTTTCGGATTAGGAAAAATTTTTACGAATTTTAGGGAAGAGATTTGGGGGTGGGGATGAGAAAATTAGCACGTTAATTTAATGAAAGTAAATTGCGGATACTTTCTGGGGAATTTCGTGTTATGGTAACTTTTGCAGGGGCTGTAATATCTTTCTCGGTTTTAGGTTGATGAGGCTCGTCAGTAGAAATGTTGGCGAGAAAGGAATTTGGTGTTGAAATTGCTTTTGGGGAGTTCTGTTAATGGATGAATGCGAGAGAATAGTTATTTCTGATATGAGTGTTAAAAGTGACGTTTTATTTTGTGAGTGAAAAGGTTTGTGAAATGAGCGGAGCGAATTGAACAATTTCACGAACAAAATAAAATCACTTTTAACACAAATACCATACAATGTTTTTTGTACAACTGCCCTATTTTGATAATGAAATGGGCGAATTTGCAATGACAATAAACTTCAAAATGCATTTTAATATTCACAAAATCAAAAGGTTGTTGTGAATGGCAAACGTTGTCAACGTTATGATTACTAACAAATCAGAAAAGACGCTGTCATTTGAATTTCGTTCCTATCTAATTTTCGTCTTGGGTTTTTAACTTCTTAATATGTTTGTCGAGAGTCCAATTATTAATAAAAGTGACGATTTGGTTGTTCCTGTGGATATTGAAGAGTCTGCAAGAAGAGCAAATCTGGAACTCCTACCTAAAAAATCTGTTCAGCAGTACGATATTGCATATAACAATTTCCTGGCCTGGTGTAAATTGAAAAATGTAGAAGGGAACTTCAGTGGATCTGTTTTCCTGACATACTTAGAAGAAAAATAAAAAATATGGAGTTCATCAACTTTGTGGAGCAAATTTTCAATGATAAAGTCAAGCACACTTATTGAAAATGGTGTGGATGTTAGTGAATATTTTAAGGTAATAGCTTATTTCAAACGGAAAAGTGAAGGATATCGTCCCAAAAAAACGAAAATTCTCACTCGTGAACAAGTTGAAAAGTTTATAAATGAGGCACCAGATGAGAAATACTTGATGGTTAAGGTTGCAACTATTTTCGGATTATTTGGAGCCTGTCGGCGTGAAGAATTATTTTATCAGTGGAAGACATCGAAATAACAAATAAATCATTGGTTATACAACTTCCAAACACAAAAACGAAAGTAAGTCGTTCTTTCAGTATTATTGGGAAATATGTTGACTATTTTCATAAGTCCTTTGCACTGCGCCCTTCTGTCATCAAACATCGTCGTTTTTTCTTGAAATACATGAATAATAAATGCACTGTCAATCCAGTTGGTATCAATACATTTGGGAAAATTCCATCTATTGTTGCCGAATTCCTCAAACTGCCAGAACCAAAGCAATATACAGGACACTGTTTTCGAAGACCCTCCGCTTCATCGCTAGCAGAATCAGGAGCAAATATTACGGATATAAAAAACATGGTGGATGGAAGTCTACGACGGTAGCCGAGGGCTATGTTGATCATCAATGATTATTTGATAGATTTGTCTGAAGTTCGATTATTAGAAATGGGTTGGAATATCAAGTCTTTAATTTTCATCTCTAGGGGGGCCATGGCCCCCCTGTTTGGGGCGCTCTGTATAGCTACTTCGTATAGAAAAAAGTAAAATAATAAATGACACTTCTCTTAGTCTCCGGTTTCAAAACCACTGATGGAATAATTATATGTAAATGGAAATTATGAAATGAGGTATTAAAACATTTCTCAAAGAAATAATTTTTTAATGCTTAGGTACAGAATAGTTCTTCGAATTCACACATAACACAACCGCGTAATATAATACAGCCAAACAATAGATTTAATCATTTGTTATCCAGAACCGATTAAATTCTGACGTAAAAAACTATTTACCATATACCTGAAAATTGGACATTTGAATGCACTCCCTGCATCATGCTATTATTGTTATAATTACCGAATAAATATCGCTGATATTTTCGGATTCGTAAATATTGGAACGTGACATTATCGTTGTTTATACCACCCACCATATTAATGGAACAATTCATAAAAGATTTTTCATGATTTGGAATGATCAGCACTAACAGTCTGTACTCCATTCACTTTCATAAAGTATCCCATGATATTCTGACACATTTCACTGTGTATATTTTGAGTAATGTTAAGTTGTAGTAATTTTCCTGTCAGATGAAAAAGCAACGTTATCCTTTCTACTTAGAGGTCGCAGGAATTACGTATTTATCGAAATGTTTATTCACTTTGGGAGAATAATGAATTTGAGGAAATATGAGTGAATAATTTCAAAGACCTGGCGAATGTTGAAGAAACTTTTTTCTCTGTTAATACTGGAAATATTCCACGTATATAAACGTGGTTGAAAGATTCAGTTATGCTTCTTTCTTGTACGGAAATCAAGAATCGAGTGTTGAAATTTTAATGAAAAATAATGGACAGAACAGTCCGTTACTTTGTGATAGTTCATTCGAAGAAAGAATGAAAGTACTCGAATAACCCGTCAGAAAAACTTCTAAACGGACAGACGGACCTATGGAATTCCCCACTTTTCAAAATTCTCAAGAAATATGCATACAGAAGACATTTAAATACTTTTGCACAACTTGAAATACTCCAGTATGAAAATATAGAAGTGTCACAGTTAAACCTTAAAGAACTAACTCCATTTATAAAGTTGAAAAAGAGTAAATAGAAACTAGCATTGGCAACGTCTCTCACAATTATTTGACAGTGCCAATCTGCGTCAGACTTAAGTAAAAAAAAAACTTGATAAACCTAAATCTTGGCCAAGTGGGATACTTGATAAAAGTGAATAGAGCATAGGAACAAAATATGTACGAGCCAATCTATCAAAAACCGAGTACCAGAATGCACACCTGAGCTGCATAAATCTCCTACTCAAATCTTATTTACTGGATACTTTGTCATCTTTGACGTTGAGCAGGGAACGTCAGCTTAGCTACAGCTTAGTTGCTGTCTCGCCCTGTAGCAGTCGATGATGAATGCCTCCTCGGAGAGATTGACGCTCAAGATGGGCTGAGGGATGCTGTGCAGGATTCAGGCGGAGATATCAAGGATTTATGAGTCGTTTTCGGTATTTTGTAAATTCTTCCCTTATGATTTGGGGTTTTTGTATTGAAAGACTATTTGATATTCGAAAAATGTGTCTATTTAGAATTCTATCGGACGAAATGGGAGAGAAAAATAGAAAGTATTTTTTGTACAACTGCCATTAAAAGGGACACCTTTAATGACAGCAAACAATGTTAAAATTGATTGTTTACGTGGAAGCGTGTTAAAAATATTTTCAACATTAGTGTTAAAATATTTTTAGCACTCCATTTTCTTATGATGAAATCAGATCAAAAAATTCAGCAATTGCCAATTTTTATTATCAATATTTGACAATCATTACCTACTTATGAACATTAATATTAATCGTAAAACTAGAACAATTAAGGCGAGTTTATACAGCAACTAAAATAAAATAAGAACTAAAATAAAATAAGAATGTTCACTTGATGACAGCGTTTATACAGGAAATGAGCTAAAATAAGGAATGAGAATAAGAGATGGTCAACTTTATTCTTATTCTTATTCCTTATTTTAGCTTATTTCCTGTATAAACGCTGTCATTGAAATGCATGAAGTGGACATTCTTATTTTATTTTATTTCTTATTTTATTTTAGTTGCTGTATAAAATCGCCTTTACTAACATTAATGCCCTGTGACGTTAGGGAGCTTCGCAACACATTATTAGAATCCTCAGCACAATCAGTATCTACTTGTAGAAACCGGAAGTACAATAATGGATGATGATGATCCAAAATCTGTTGAGGTTGGGAGAATTTTTTCAGCAATGACATTTCTATATGCAATGGAATGATCAACATAGCCCTCGGCTACCGTCGTAGACTTCCATCCACCATGTTTTTTTATATCCGTAATATTTGCTCCTGATTCTGCTAGCAATGAAACAGAGGATCTTCGAAAACAGTGTCCTGTATATTGCTTTGGTTCTGGCAGTTTGAGGAATTCGGCAACAATAGATGGAATTTTCCCAAATGTATTGATACCAACTGGATTGGCAGTGCATTTATTATTCATGTATTCCAGGAAAAAACGACGATGTTTGATGACAGAAGGGCGCAGTGCAAAGTACTTATGAAAATAGTCAACATACTTCCCAATAATACTGAAAGAACGACTGACTTTCGTTTTTGTGTTTGGAAGTTGTATAATCAATGATTTATTTTTTATTTCGATGTCTTCCACTGATAAATCACACAATTCTTCACGCCGACAGGCTCCAAATAATCCAAAAATAGTTGCAACCTAAACTATCAAGTACCTATTTCTCATCTGGTGGCTCATTTATAAACTTTTCAACTTGTTCACGAGTGAGAATTTTCGATTTTTTGGGACGATATCCTTCACTTTTCCGTTTCAAATATGCTATTACCTTGAAATATTTACTAACATCCACACCATTTTTAATAAGGGCGCTTGACTTTATCATTGAAAATTTGCTCCACAAGTTGATGAACTCCATATTTTTGATTTTTCTTCTAAGTATGGCAGGAAAACAGGTTCACTGAAGTTCCCCTCTACACTTTCCAATTTACACCAGGCCAGGAAATTGTTATATGCAATATCGTAGTGCTGAACAGATTTTTTAGGTAGGAGTTCCACAGTTGCTCTTTTTGCAGACTCTTCAATATCCACAGGAACAACCAAATCGTCACTTTTATTAATAATTGGACTCTCGACAAAAATATTAAGCAGTTAAAAATCCAAGAAGAAAATTGGACAGGAACGAAATTCAAAAGACAGCGTCTTTTTTCATTTGTTAGTAGGTAATCATAACGTTAGCAACGTTTGCCATTCACAACCTGATTATTTGAATATTAAAATGCATTTTGAAGTTTATTGTCATCGCAAATTCGCCCATTTCATTATCAAAATAGGGCAGTTGTACAAAAAACATCGTATGGTATTTGTGTTAAAAGTGATTTTATTTTGTTCGTGAAATTGTTCAATTCGCTCCGCTCATTTCACAAACTTTTTCACTCACAAAATAAAACGTCACTTTTAACACTCATATCATAAATAACTATTATTTTAATTTAAAGTTCCATCACTCTAAAAAATAACCACCCGAAATGTCTAGGAATTATTTTGTTATATTATTTCAATAATACCAATAAAGATTTTTTCTAACCACAACTTTTATAGATGGTTCAATGCATCAGTTCATAAATCTTCTGTATTCTTTTTCTTATCCGCCCTGTATGAAAACGTATGTAAGGAATACACCATAAAAGTGCAATTTCCCATTGAAAAAATTCAAGTAGAAACAAATTTCATGCACAAACCCCTTCAACCAACCCCCAAAAACCTCCCTCCACCTAAAAATCGTCTTCATAGCGTGCTGGCGCCCCCAAAAAACAAGTTGAAAAGTTGTCGCAACTCACCCTCTTTTTCCTGCGGTCGGGCACGGAAAACTCGGCGGGCGTAACTTGGAAATCCTGCAAACGGGACGAGAGAGTGAGATAGAGCCGGGTCGGAGCACTTGGAGCACGTCGAGAGCAAGATTGAGCCGGCAGGAGTACTACGGTTGGGGACGACGCCACGCGTCGAATCCTGCGGTCCTGCGCGATCTCGCGGCCCGCAGGAGCAGGACGAAGAAGAAGTTGGAGAAGTTTGGATGCGGGGTTGGGTGGGGAAACTGTACGAATTTTGATTTTCGCGTTTTTTATCAGTTTTGGAAGTTATATTATGTTTTTTTCACATTTACTTTGTGTTTGATTCCGTTTCCGATGGTTTTTGATCAAATAAACGAATCATTTTGAAATTATTCTCCACAGTGATACTTCGAGATAATGCTGATCAACACAATATAAAAGAATATTGGATACGACGATAGGGACGGAAGCTATGAGAGTTTGAAATTTCCGATTTTTCGAAAAATGCAATTTGACAGGTCAAAATCTTAACGGTGACAGTTAGGGCTTCGAAATATTTTTCATTGGATGAAACGACCTTGAAAACCTACGTTTTGATACCAAAATCATCCATGTAGCCCCCATAAGTAATGAAATATTGCACTTTTTATTTTTCGATTTTTCATTTTCGAGTTCTGTTCACGAGCTCACACCGCTCAAGGTAAGGGTGCTGTCGGTCCCCAAAATTGCTCTTATTCAAGATTCGAATAGGAAGTATATCTTCCAGGTTCAATAATAACGTTAGATCCTCCCCAAATATATTTTTTATTGACAAATATGGTGTTTTTAGGGGGTCATAACCCTTTGTCATTTTTCACCCAAAATTTGAAATTTTTAAAACCGCTCATATTTTGCACAGAGATACTTGGCACTACGCTGATTAATAATGTACATGTATAAATCTCGGTTGCAGCAATAGGGACGGACGATACGACAGTTTGAAATTTCCGATTTTTCAAAAAATGCCATTTGATAGGTCAAAATCTAAACGGTGACAGTTAAGGCTTCGAAATATCTTTCATTGGATGGAACGATCTCGAAAACCTACATTTTGATACCAAAATCATCCATGTAGCCCCCATAAGTAATGAAATATTGCACTTTTTATTTTTCGATTTTTCATTTTCGAGTTCTGTTCACGAGCTCACACCGCTCAAGGTGAGGGTGCTGTCGGTCCCCTAAATTGCTATTATTCAAGATACGAATAGGAAGTACAACTTCCAGGTTCAATAATAACGTTAGATCCCCCCCAAATATATTATTTATTGACAAATATGGTGTTTTTAGGGGGTCATACCCCTTTGTCATTTTTCACCCAAAATTTGAAATTTTTAAAATCGCTCATATTTTGTACAGAGATACTTGGCACTATGCTGATTAATAATATACAGGGTGTTTGGAGGGTGAATAGCCATAGGTAAATGGTGGATGGGTGATGCTCTTGGCTACTTGTTGCGCCTAATAAAATAACATTTTGCCCAAAGTTCAAGGGGTTATAATTTTTTTACCATTTTTCTAGAAATTTCTCATTTTTCTCATTAAAACTTTGAATATTTTCAAATTTAATGCTCGGGGTGCCTATAAAATGATTTATTTCCTTAGTCTAGTCTTGTCTTATTCAGATTGAATCAAAATTTCATACAAACGTCTTCAAAAAACCTGACAGCGTCGTATCAAACTTCAAAATGAAAAAAAAATAATGTTGTGTCCACTTTACAAAGTGAAATAAAAAAAAAATTTACATAGTGTTGGGTTTTAAAATGGCTTTAAAAACTTCTCTTTTTAATACTCTTTGCAATGGTATGTAACATGTACCATTAATAATCAGATAACTCAACAAAAAACCGTTTTGTCTTCAAGGATGCCTTGAAAGGATGACGACAAAACTATTCCATTGAGCAGGCAGAATTTTTTCTCTCATTCTACCACAGCTAAAAATAGCGTGCTCTCTCTATCATCGCCTAACAATACTCCCAAGGGAGGGGGCAGCTGCCCCCCGTGCCCCCCCACAATCAGAATAGAAAAAATGAACTGATTTTCGTATATTATGCTATTATTTCATAAGTTTTTAAGGGATTTTTGAGCTCTAGGGGGGGGGGGGGGCAGCTGCCCCCTGTGCCCCTCCCCCCAGCTCAAAAGCTGGGGGGTAATTACTACATTTGCAAGTCATTTCGTAGGCCTGCAGTAAAGGTGCAGTAATGCAGTTTTGAGTTCACTCAACATTTCGGTGGTTCATCAAAATATTTTGTAGAAAACTAAAGATAGAGAACTTCCAATCATTTATTTTAAATCTTGTTGGCCATTATTGCGTAACATCTCTTTCTTATTTCCGTTGTGGTATAGCTTAGTCCAATTTCTTGCTTCATCATCACAAATGCATTGTCTATTTTTTCTATTAATTGCTCTCTTGTGTCAATGGCCAACAATTTGAACAAGATTTAAAATAAATGATTTGAAGTTCTCTATCTTTAGTTTTCTACAGAATATGTTGATGAACCACCGAAATGTTGAGTGAACTCAAAACTGCATTACTGCACCTTTTTGCAGGCCTATGAAATGACTTGCAAATGTAGTAATTACCCCCCAGCTTTTGAGCTGGGGGGCACGGGGGGCAGCTGCCCCCCCCTAGAGCTCAAAAATCCCTTAAAAACTTATGAAATAATAGCATAATATACGAAAATCAGTTCACTTTTTCTATTTCGATTGGGGGGGGGGGCACTTAGGGCAGCTGCCCTCTCCCTGGCGACGCCTTGGGAGTATTGTTAACCGATGATAGAGAGAGCACGCTATTTTTAGCTGTGGTAGAATGAGAGAAAAGATTTTGCCTGCTCAATGGAATAGTTTTGTCGTCATCCTTTCAAGGCATCCTTGAAGACAAAACGGTTTTTTGTTGAGTTATCTGATTATTAATGGTACATGTTACATACCATTGCAAAGAGTATTAAAAAGAGAAGTTTTTAAAGCCATTTTGAAACCCAACACTATGTAAATTTTGTTTTTATTTCACTTTGTAAAGTGGACACAACATTCTTTTTTTTCATTTTGAAGTTTGATACGACGCTGTCAGGTTTTTTGAAGACGTTTGTATGAAATTTTGATTCAATCTGAATAAGACAAGACTAGACTAAGGAAATAAATCATTTTATAGGCACCTCGAGCATTAAATTTGAAAAAATTCAAGGTTTTAATGAGAAAAATGGGAAATTTCTAGAAAAATGGTAAAAAAATTATAACACCTTGAACTTTGGGCAAAATGTTATTTTATTAGGAGCAACAAGTAGCCAAGAGCATCACCTATCCACCATTTACCTATGGCTACTCACCCTCCAAACACCCTGTATATATGAATCTCGGCGAGAGGGACGGACGATATGACAGTTTGAAATTTCCGATTTTTCAAAAAATGCCATTTGACGGGTCAAAATCTAAACGGTGATAGTTAGGGCTTTGAATTATTTTTCATTGGATGGAACGACCTCGAAAACCTACATTTTGATACCAAAATCACCCATGTAGCCCCCATAGGTAATGAAATATTGCACTTTTTAATTTTCGATTTTTTATTTTCTTATATAGTCCTTATAGGTCCTTACCCTTATCCCAATTTCACCGAAAACTTGGAAATCTCCTGATATCAGAACAGTGTCTTCCCCCCTTTATGTTTCGCATTTTAGCATCAACAAATCCACGCTCCATTTAGCAGCAATTTAATTAAGTAGTTGATAGTGACAGCCCGAACAAAAGCCGCACAGCTCAAGGAAATATCTAATTGACGTTTCGTAATGGGAAATGTAGCGAAAAATAAACGAGGCTCCGAAGATTCTCAGTGCCAGGCAAATCGTCCATTTCGTGCAGGGCATTGTTGACCCAGAGATTTTATTGTTGGGAATACCTACAGACAACAGACCTCCTTGCCAATGCATCCGAGATTCTACAGAATCGATTTGGGTTTCTTCTGGGTGAAATACAGGGTGTCCCGACTAAAACACGCGTGAAATAGAGTTTCTACTTGTCAAATGTCAAAAAATGACAGCTTCAAAAGTGACATCTACCGGACTAGCGGGCTATTAGAGAATCCAACGACCTGTCAAATATTTTTTTGAGGTTAGCTGGTGGTCAAACAAACCAAATTTAGCTTTGTTCATGTAGACATTAAAACCGTTTATTGTCTTGAGAAATTGTTTTATGTGGACATTTTTTTGATATTTCTAGTCAATCTTACTCTTAGGAATATCAGACCAGTGAAAATTATTTAAATTAAGTGCATTTTCAATAAAAAATGCCATAAATGTGTGCCAAAGTTGGATGTGCAAGTCGTTCAAATTATGAGGATTTTCTTGAATATTTTGGAACACCCAGTGTGTGTAATTTGGTGTATTATACACATATTAAGTGACTTATCAGGAAACAAAAGGAAATTGGGTCAGCAGTCATCAAGACTTGACAATATCGAAGATGAGAAACTAAAGTGAATGTGACTTCGTAGACACTGAAATAAGCAGTATTCAGTTCATGTAAAATGTAAAACTGATGAATATTTAAATTTATCTATACTAATATTATAAAGAGGAAAGATTTGTATTTTTGTTTGTTTGATACGAATAGGCTCAAAAACTACTGGACCGATTTCAGAAATTCTTTCACCCAAGAAAGCTTCATTATCCTTGAGTGACATAGGCTATACTTTTCACCCGAAAAAAATGAGGATACCTACTATAACTTCAAAAATTACAAAAAAATCAGCCATAATCAGCTATTTTCACGTGCGCTGCAGAAACCGTAAGACTTACGTGGATACAATGTATGACGGAAATGTACCTCTCAAATAGTTCTACAAAAAAGTCCGCGATAGCATATATCTATCTCTCAAGATTGACTTGCTATTACCTGTTTATGGTAATCAGATGTTTTCCAAAATTATGCACTATTTGGGAGTGTGTTTTTATGAATTGGGTATTGATCCTCATCCAACCTAATACGTTATTTATCCCCAGTATTTAATTTAGAACGAAATTGCCCTTCACATCATACAATTACAACGAGTACATCAAAAGGTATGGCGGGTTGAAGTGTTGAAGATGAAACCGCCGCGTGAAACAAATTTCTCACCGGGCGAAGCTGGGTCGCCCTGCTTGTATCATATAAAAGGATAAAGAAGTTACAGGGACAGAGCTCTGATTAATATTCCTTCTCCAATACTTTCTCTTCAATCTCTTCGGGCTCCCAATACTAAATGTTGTAATCATTTGATTGAGTGAAATTTTCTTCGTCAGTGATACTTCAGGATACTTTTTGATATTAGAAATCATAAAAACTCGTTCACTCATGAAATATATAAGATAATACAATTCCTCAAATTTACTGCAAGCCAGCGACCTGTCAGAAAATTTATAGGTTATCTGGAGGCAAGGCGCCACGTGGTTTGGATTGCCTAATTCAAGTTAACACCCCTTTTTGGAAAACCCTTTATTTTGCCTGCAGAACCTTTTCGAGATGCACATATGGCAAAGAATTTCTGTTTGAAAAAATTCGCACTGAACTCTTAGATTGTACCTCCAATTCAGAAATACACTGTATAAAGATATAGAATAAGGATAAGCTATCCTATGAGTGAATAAGTAGTTCAAAGCGATTTAACACCCTGATTTCACGTTATTTACAAATCACCTTTCACTGTTATGTTTTCGTGGACCATCCTGTATATAACATCCGTAAAATTCCCCGACCAGTCCTACCAACAGCAGAACTGCATTCACTTCACCCACACCAAATTCCATTTTTAGACCAGAAACCAAAATGTATCGATGTTTTTATTTAAATAAATTGTGTGGCATTGAAAATTGATCATCATTTAGGTATTGTTATCTGTACAATAATAAGTCTTAACTCCATCTAAGGGCACTTTTATCGAATGAGTGCAATGAAAACGCCTTCCTTCCGATAAGAAAGCGATAAGGAATATTCACAAATCAAATCCCAATAAGATATAACCTCAACCAAAGTTACCTTAAATCGTCACAAATTCTTCGCAAAAATGCTAGGAACGCTGTTCAAATACATCATGATCCCTGTTTTGATACAGTGCGTTTTCATGTTCATCACCATAGCTTACAATATCGCTTATGGAAATCAGCAGAAAATTTACGATCTGACTTGGGAATTCAACGACGAAACTGTTTACTGGCCTGGCGTTCAGAAATTTAATTTCACCAAAAAAACTGGCAACACACGGAGAGGATTCTGGTAAGTCAGTTTTTAGTCGTCTGATGAATAGACTACCCAACAAAAGTTCCATAAAAATGGCCCACAAAGAAGTGAATTGAACCTATTTAAAAATGTATTTAGATGATCAAATTTATTTGTGAATAAGTTGAATGTTTATAAATACTGTCTTTATCAATATCAAGTTATTAGCAATTGAACGAATTTCTTGAGAAAGTGAACCAACAAAAAAATTAAAACTAGTAAATGATAAACTGGAAAATGTTTATTTATTGGAAGCCAAAATTAGATAAAAAACTTAATGAAAAAATTTCTTGAACACTTATTATAGTTCTCAAGAAGCTCTTTCGAACTTGTTCAAATTCGTAGCAAGAGCGTCGCCCATTTTAATACTGAATCTGGCCAAAGCTGTTTGGCGCCAAATTAATGCAATTTTCGGATCTTCTGATGACACGATGATAACGATTTTTTGGGTAGTCCATTAAATCCATTTCTTCGAAGTACATGAGAAATTTTAGCTGAATAGTCCCATTAGTTTTGAAGATATTCAACTCTTATTTCAGTATTTTTTTTTATTCTCTCGCTAACACCATCTTCCCCAATTTTTGTATAGCGTTGAAGGTCGTTAGTTTACAGCTTAATACCAAATTTCAACTAGATCAGATTTGTACTTTTTGAAAAATTGGAAAAGTAAACTTTGAAAACTGCAAATCTTTTCTTTCGAAAGTTATCCATATTCCGGACGGACAGAACCGAATTCGACCACAGAATCCCACATCATCAATGACTCCAACCATTTCAGACTCAAAATTCCACAATAGCCCAAAAACAAACCCAAATTCCATAATTTTGAGTCCTCGTATACTTCAGGTATGCTACTAACGACTTTCAAGCAGGGGAGCACGGGGGGACCCACCTGGATGCGCCCTACCACTTCAACAAAGAAGGATGGAAGGTGGCCGAGATCCCAATCAACAGATTCTTCGTCAACGGTGAGTAAATACGCGAATACGCGGTGCTACTTCAAAAAAGTCAAAGTACGAATTTTTTCGAGTGGGTTTTCATTGTAGCAATCATGGTGGATTTTAAGTCGGAAGTAGAAGATGCAGGGCCGGATTATATGGTCGACGCGAAGTTGTTGGAGGATAAGGTGAAAAAATTTGAGCCGATACAGAACAACACTGTGCTTTTGGTCAAGTACGGATGGTCCAAATATTGGCCTGACAAGGAAAAATATATGAGAGTTGATGAAGATGGAACACCACATTTTCCAGGTGAATCACCAACCTTGTTGTTTCAGGTATCCATGGAAATTAATTTTTTTTTATTATTTCTAAGGATTGGACAACAGTTCTGCCACATTTATAGCCAACGATGAGAGATTTATAGGTTTAGGGGTAGACACAGCAAGTGGGGACGCAGGTATTTCTAAAAATGCTGAAGTTCACAGAACTCTACTAGGAAAGAATTTGTATATTTTGGAAAACATGAAAATCACAGAGAAATTCCCAGGTATAATCTTCAAGATTTTTCAAAATTGTTCAACTGTGACATCTTTTAATTTTTTTTCAGATAAAACTTTCACCTTGGTTGTGGCCCCCATGAAGCTCACCGAGGGATCGGGGGCCCCAGTTAGGATATTCGCGGTCATAACTTAGAAGACGCATTTTTTAAGGAACGAAAAATTAAACAGCTACAAATAACTGATGAAAATAATGTCATGACTGAAATTAGGTTCAACATGGTCTCCATAATTAAACAATATTGATAAAATGGTCAACAATTGATGATTGATTCATCTTAGGAATTAATTGAAAATATAAAACAAGTATTTTTTAATAAACATGAAAGTTTTTTAGATGAATTACTTTCATTATCCTCTTAAATTGCAATTTATCAGTATTAGATTGCTTCTTCAAAAACCACTCATTGAAAAAGTTCTCCAAGTATAAACTGCTTATAACTTACCTGCTTTTCGAAAGCTTTTAGCAAATAATAATAATAATAATAATAATAATAATATCGTTTATTCCAAGAATGTGTATCATGTTCTACAACAATAAAATACAGAAACTGAAAATCGTCATCTGAAATAAACATTTCAGTATACCAGAAAAAAATGAGTACTTAATTCTACATCCAATTTGAAAACAAAGCACATTTGCGCTTAGTTTCCCTTCCCCTCCTATACAAGCTCTACACTTTTTCTGCAGTACTCGAAGAAATCCTCCCGTACATACGGCTCACAGTCTATTACAACTTGTCTTGCCCTTGCTTTGAATGGTTTGAGAAGTTGAATATTTTGTACTGATTTTGGCAAGGCGGTAAAGAACCTCATGCACATATAGTGAGTATTATTTTCCGTTAGTGTCAAGTGATGTATAGGAAATACATAGGGTTGCATTTGCCTAGTATTATTTATATTTTTACATTTTATAAAATAATTTCCATGCTTATGTATAAAAATTAAACATTTATATATATATAAACCAGTTACTGTCATTAATTTATGCTTTTTAAAAATTCCCCTACATGATTCCCTGTAGCTCATACCAAATATATATCTTATAACCCTTTTTTGTATCAAAAATAGTCTGCTTACTTGATTGCTGCCACCCCATATGGTTATTCCATAACTTAACACCGACATAAAGTTCGCGTGATACAGTATCAACAACGTTTCCTGATAAAGTTGACGTCTGAGTACATTGAAGGTATATCCTACAGAACTCAAGCGACCATTGAGGTACTCTATTTGCTCCAACCACTTCAAATTTGAGTCTAAGTAAACTCCCAGGAACTTCATCGATTTCGCCACTGTTACCTCTGTTGTCCCTATTGATACAATTCTTGGGTACATTTTCTTAGCTTTCCCAGTTTCAAAGAAGAGGCATTCAGTTTTGTTTTTATTTAGCACCAATTTATTTGCTATGCCCCATGTTTCCAATTTCTCTATAGTTGTATCCTTTTCTTGTATAACGTCCTGTAATGTTTTATTCTTAATAAGAATGTTTGTGTCATCTGCATAAATGAAAACTGACTTGTTTTCTGAAATTAATTGTTCAGGGAGGTCATTCAGGTACACTATGAACAGTAAAGGTCCCAGTATGCTGCCCTGTGGTACTCCCAGGATAGGTGTGTTGTCTGCTGACACATATTCTATTCCATCCTCTTCCATCATTACCCTTTGCTTTCTATTGGTGAGATAGCTTTTTATGAATTTTAGGGTATTACCTCTTATACCATATCTCTCAAGTTTGTCGTATAGCCTCTTATATTCCACACAGTCAAATGCACTTGCTAGGTCCAAGAACAATCCTAATGGAGTGTCACCCTCTTCAAGTGCTCTCAGGACCGCCTGAACCAGTTCATACATTGCCGTTTCCGTACTCTTGCTTTTTAGGAAGCCATGTTGGCTTTCACTGAGTATCTTGAATTTACCAAAGAACTTGAGGAGTCTGTCGTAGAGTACTCTTTCAAAAATTTTTGAGAATGCTGTTAGTTTGCTAATTGGTCTATAATTACTTAATTGTTCAGGGTCCCCTTTCTTATACATTGGTTTCACTACTGCTATTTTCAAGTGTTCTGGGAAAATTCCAGTCATGATTGATTTGTTCATTATGTAGCATAAAGGTTTTTTAATTATGTCAAAAGATCTTTCAATGATTTTTAACGGAATTCCGTCCCATCCTACACTATTTTTATTTTTCAGTTTTTTAGTGATAATAATCTTGAGTTCATTCTCCATGATCTCAAACATGTTAAATGAATTTTCTACTCTGTCTATAATAATGTGATCATTTATTTTTGGCATATCCTTCACTGAGTCAAAAGCTTTTCTAGTGAAATAATCATTAAATTTATCCACCATTAGTGGTATATTTCTAGGAGTTTTCTCCTTCTCATCTTTGTTTTTTCCTGTAACAGTTTTGATGACCTGCCAGGTAGCTTTAGATTTGTTATTAGCTTTATGTATCTGTTCCTGAAATTGGGATTTTTTCTGTTCACTTATTTTTTCATCATATATTTTTTTAATATTTTTATAATGCTCTTTAAGCTCTGGTCTTTTCATTGAGACCATGTATGTCTTATCTAACATGTCTTTCAGCAGTATTATTTCTTCGGTTTTTTTGTATCTATTTTTGGTTTGTAAGTTCAATTTCACCAGTGGAAAATTTTGATCGAATATGTCCTGGTATTTTATTGCAAAAAGGTTCCACATTTCATTAATGTTTTCCTCCTGTATATCATACACCTCCGACCAATCCACCCTTTTCAGTTCTTCTTTGAAAGATGTTATTGCCTCTTCCTTGTAATGTCTGGTTAGTTTTTTATTGACTGGTTTTGTTGTTGATTTGCAGTAAATTGTTAATTTCAGTGCTAAGTGGTCGGATGTGTGTGGTTGAAATACTTCTGTGTGTACATTCTCAATGTCTGAAAGGATATTATCTATGCAAGAACTTTTGTTAGCTGTTATTCTTGTAGGTTCTGCAAATAGAAGTTTTGAATTTAAATTATTTACAAAGGATTTAAAACATTGTGTACATTTATCTCTGTTATCTAAAACATCAATATTAAAATCACCCGAAATAACATGATATGCCTTTTCGTTTGCTAATTTATCAAATAATATAGTGAGTCTATCAAAGAATATCCCCTCATCAGAGATGGGTGGTCTGTATATGCAAATCATAATCACCTTCCCACCGTCCACGTGAAACTCAACGGCACAACACTCAAAAACACAAGGAACAGATAACAAATTTATATCTGACCTCAGTTTGTAGTTTATATTGTTCCTACAGTAAATTGCACACCCTCCATGTTGTTTTTCGCTCCGACAGTATGATGAAGCTAGTTGAAAATCCCGTATCTGATAGTTCTTCAATTGTTCCAGTGTTTTCCAGTGTTCGCAAACATTAAGAAAATCAATATCATGGTCATGGACGATGCTCTCAAGTTTCAAATGACTATTCCCAATTGATTGAACATTCTGGAAAAGAACCCTTACTCTTCTGTTTGCTGTTTCTTCCACTCCAGTTTGAATAAAAAAGGATTGATTCTTGTTCCTTCTGGCCAAATGCTTGGGTTTTTTATTTCATCTATATCTTTTTTGGGTACACTTATTTTAAAGGAAGAGTAAATTTCCGGTTTACGAGATATGATTCTTTCGCACACCACATCTTCGAAACCATTTTTTTGTAGATGCAATGT
The DNA here is from genome assembly GCA_951802165.1 of Adalia decempunctata. Lineage (NCBI taxonomy): Eukaryota > Metazoa > Arthropoda > Insecta > Coleoptera > Coccinellidae > Adalia > Adalia decempunctata. The sequence continues at coordinate 1,043,114 of OX637702.1, forward strand.
TAATTCACTGGCCTCTAATTTTGGGTCTAATTTACATACATGTATGTGTCCTAGTTGTTTAATTCCTTTTATTAGTATGGATTTCCCTTGACCATTTCCTATGATACCTCTTGTTTTTCTTGGTTTGCTTTGTTTTGTGTTTTGTTCCCTGTTTGGAGTCACAAAAACTTTAGGTTGCTGTTTTCCTATCAGTGTGCTGTTACCGTTTTGTCTTTTATTTTGTTTATTTATTGCTTGGCTATCTGTGTTTCCCAGTCCTATTATGTCCTCCATTAATCTTTGTTGGTCCTCGAGAAGTGTTCCAACATGAATTTTCTTATGTTCAGCACTAACTGATTCTTTATCGAGAGTGTGTTGACCTTCTACCCTATCATGGGCCCTTTTTTTCGTAATATCACTAAAAAGTGGTTTATTTATGTTTCTGTCATTATTTATGTTTAGTAATTTAATTTCCATGGTCTTCCTGAAATCTTGTAGTTTAGCATCTATGACACTGTCTACAGTTTCTTTTATAATTTTATCCAATTGAAATTGGTCTGTGATTGGTGTTTGTTTTTCTTCTAACTGTTTACTATTAGTATTTTCAGATGTTTCATTGTTTTTTGCAGTTTGTTGGGTTTGTTCCACAAACCGCTGTTCTAATTTATTTAATTTATTAATCAAATCATTATTCTTCTGATTGAGTGAAGCGATTTCGTTTTTTAGTAGTATATTTTGTTGAATCAATTCTTCATTTTTATTTTTCTTGGTTTTGTTTTCATCAATAATTTTTTTCATCTCGTTGTTCAGGCTTGTTTGTTTCTCAAGTTCCTGTTTTAATTTACGATTTTCTTTCATCAACTCCATGATGTTTCCAGACTGCTCCCGACACTCCGGACAAAGAAGTAGTACTTTCCTTTTAGTTAGTGCGAAACATTTTTCCTCTGACGCGGAGAAAATGCCGCATTCCCTGCATTGAGTCGTATGACAAACGTCACATTTATAAATACTGTATTTATCTCCTTCTATGTCGCATTTGATGCATTTCATCCTTCCACTGATTGTGTTTATCACCTTATCAGTAACACATATGTTGACCGAGAATTTATTTTATTTCTATTCTTTTTATTCACAAACTTCCGTTATTAGTGTCCTTTTTCACGATTCCGGAAATAACTTAGATAGCGTTGAATTTGCTGTTATTTCACGCACATTTTGATATATCTTTTACAATTTTCCTTCAAAGATTTGATTACTAAAAGTTCACTTTACGCGGAGCAGTTTGACATACGTCCGTATAGGCGAAAATTCAGCATACATAAGTCTTAAGAAGCGTGAAACTAAATGAAGAATCAATTGCATTTAGTTTGTTCAAGAATTAAATGCAATTACATTGGCCCATGGATTAAATGCAATTGATTTAGTTAAAAAATTAATTGCAATAAATCAATGAATCAAAAGAATTGTTAATAAGTCTTGAACTAAACTAATAGCTATTAATTTAGTTAAAGAATTAATTGCAATTTATTTTGATGAAAAATAAAATGCAATGAATTAAAAAAATTGTTAAGTCTTGAACTGAATGCAATCAATTCAGTTCAAAAATTAATTGCATTCAATCATAAAACCAAAAGAATTGCAATTAATTTTTGAACCTAAATTGCTATGAATTCAGATACAAAATTATTTGAATTCAATAATTGAAACAGAAGAATTCCTTTACATTCTGGAACTAAACTATTTGCTATTAATTTAGTTCAAAATTTAATTGCATTCGATCATTAAAATAGAAGAATTCCTTTACATTCTTGAACGAATCTAATTGCTATTAATTTAGTTCAAAAATGCATTCTATGGATAAACCAGAAGAATTTCTTCAAATTTTTGAACTAAACTAATTGCTATTAATATAGTTCAAAAATTAATTGCAACTCCTCTAGTTTGATGATTGAATGCAATTAATTTTTGAACTACATTAATAGCAATTAGTTTAGTTCAAGAATTTGAAGAAATTCTTCTGGTTTATCGATCGAATGCAATTAATTAATGATTGAACTACGAGAAGTGCAATTAATTTTTGAACTAAATTGATTGCTATTAATTTAGTTAAAAAATTATTCGAAATCGAACATTAAAACAGAAGAATTCCTTTACATACTTGAACAAAACTATTTGCTATTAATTTAGTTCAAAAATTAATTGCAGTCCATCATGAAACCAGGAAATTTCCTTCGAATTGTTGAACTAAACTATTTGCTTTTAATTCAGTTCAAAAATTAATTGCAATTCCTCTAGTTTATCGTTTGAATGCAATTAATTTTTGAACTGAATTAAAAGCAAATAGTTTAGTTCAACAATTCGAAGAAATTAATAGCAATTAATTTAGTACAAGAATTCTTCTGTTTTAATGATCGAATGCAATTAATTTTTAACTGAATTAATTTATTTCGAGAATTAATTGTAAGTCTTGTGGTTTCATGATTAATTGCAATTAATTTTTGAATTAAATCGATTGCAATCAATTTAGTTTAAGAATTGAAAGCCATTCTTGTGGTTTAATGGTTAATTGCAATTAATTTTCGAACTAAATTAATTTAATTAAAGAATTTAAAGCAATTCTTGTGGTTTAATTGCAATTAATTTTTCAACTAAATAAAAAGCAATTAGTTCAGTTCAAAAATTGAAAGCAATTCTTCTGGTCAAGTGATCAAGTGCAATTAATTTAGTTCAAGAATTAATTGCAATCAATCAAGTCCAAGGATTGAAGAAGCCAACAGAGGAACCTGAAAGTAAATAAAACACCGAAATATTCATAAAGTTTCATTAAACCTTGATAAAAATAAATAACATTTCTGTCATCATGAAACGAGATACAAAAGAAAAGATCAAACGCTTTACGCTCCTAACGTTTTCATGGAACCGCATTGGCAATTCTCGAAGAACCATCGAGCCAACCACTAAAAATCTACAATAAAAAATTTTATCTTAGAACGCTCCTCGAAACTTCCACTCCGACTCTATCTCCTGTGCCTCGGCCTGTCTTTGTAGTCCTTACTCGAGCTACCGTGCGAATGGGGCCTAACGGGACTCCTGCTCCTCTCCCTCTTCCCGTATCTGTCTTTGTCTCTTTTGTAATCTCCGTCTTTATACCTCCTGTCGTCTCTGTACTTACGATCCTGAGACCTGTCTCGTGATCTCTCCCTTCGATCGTCTCTCAAGAAGTCTTTTTTTATGTCGTCCCGAACGTTCTCCCTGTCTCTCGACCAGTCTTTTTGGGGACGCTCGTTGTACTTGGCCGGCTCTTGCCTCTGGGCCACCACTTGAGGAGGCATGTTTTCCTAATGATAAAATCCCAATTTCAGGTTATAAAGTCACAAAAAATGAAGATTTCTCGATATGAAGACAAAAATAGACCGAATACTTTAACAAAATACATGGAAAGATCATCTTAAACGTGTTTATACGCTCTGTTGTCAAATCTAAAGAGATTGCAGAAGATTACAATTCAAAATTTTGAAATTGGTGTTCGGCAAAGAGGAAACTACAAAATGTTTATAATAATTGTTATAACGAATCCAAATTATTGAATTAACGGTTTCGTAAGGATCATTTACGTTGTTGCCTTGGTATAAAGTAGCAAGCTTCGTTGAATTTTGTTCCGTTTGATCTCAGAATAAAAAATTCATCTAAAAACTTACCGCCATGAATTTCTGTATCTTTTGCTGAATAGGAACGGGTATTCTAGGGAATAAAGTGGAAAACCACTCTAATTTAACCAACCACTGTCTCAGCATAACGCCAATCGTCATTGTTTGCCCCCCTCCTGCCTTAACGTCTAATTCCTAAAAATCTCAACACTCATAAGTTTCTCCTACAAATCCATACACAAAATGAAAGTTTGAGATTCCAACTCGTCAATATCGGAACAAACATACATACATCACTGATAAAAACAAACTTTTCCATATTAAAACAGAAATAAACTTCAAAGTACAAAATTCCAAATTCCTCAACGACGAATAGAAATCCCACTTTCAACGATATCAAAATAAAGGATAGATGCACTCTACCTGCTCTTACGCACCTCTTCGTCGTGCAAGTACGGTTCGTACCATTCCAGCAAGCACGAGGGCGGTAACGCATATCTTATGTACATGAAACCTAGGGCTCGGATGTAGGGGGAGTCGCAGTGAGACAACAGACCGTTCAGTTGTTTCCTGGTGAGTTTGAGGGTGAACAGTTTGTATAGGAGGCAGTAAGCCGTGGAGACTATACCTCCGGCTCCCACCCCTCTAACTCCCCCGCACATGCCGGTCTGTCCCGAGGTTCTTCTGGAACCTTTCTCCCACGGTTCCAGATGGGTGACTTTGTAGTAGATCTCGTCCACGACCTCGTGATAAGTCTTCAATTCGTATAGATTAACTGCAAGGAAAGATGTAATAAAACCTACAAAAACGTAGGATGTCTTTCTCTCACCTTTAAAATATGAACTGCTCTGGATGTTTGTGAGGATGAGAGGGTTCAGATTCATGGTCCTTTCGTTGCCCCATAATGGCAGGATATTGGACTGTTTGAATCCTTTGGTACTGGATTCTGAAACGAAAATGGGAACGGTTGAAATTGTCGAATTTTTATGATTGACATGTCTTACCTTCATCGTTGCTTGAATTTTTATCCATTTTGGTGAACTAATTGATGGAAAAATACGATTTAACAACAATTTTTACGATAGGAGAACAGCACAGATCAAACAAACTTTCATTTTATTTTGACGTATGTCAAATTGAACTTTCAAAATCAAAACCATCGAGTACCGGTGTTTTTTATAGTTTTTTGGTCTCTGAAATTAATAAACAACCTATGCGGCGTTGTCACGTTGAAAAAAATATCCCGAAATCGAGATATTTTATCCTGAACTTGAAAACATTAAAGTTTTCTAATGCTCTTCCTTATTTGAATCACCTAATAACGAACTACAAGAATAGAAATATGAAGAATGATGCTTTCTACACTTCCCTTTCCCGAAATTTTTCACGAAAGCCCTACTCATAACTTGGTGGTCTTTCACTCTAAATTTATAATTTTCCGATAATTTATATTTTCCCTTACCATCTACAATCTAATTAATATCTATATCGACAGTAGGAACGACTTTTATAGTCAAATGGCATTTTTTGTTATTGTTGTTTAAGAAAGAGAAAGTTTGAAGATATTTCAAAGGAAACCAGGTTGAGATCTGGCAACAACGATTTCGTCAGTTGACACCTAACCAAACAAAAATTCAAACAAATCGAAATATTTTCAAATAATTGAATTGTTATATTAAATAATGAACAACTAGTGATGTATAGTTATTTTGGAAACACTTGAAACACCTTTCAAGGAAATAACACCTGAATAAATATGTTTTGTAGGCTCCAAAGAAGAAGTCTAATATTATACGTTTTTTTCTTCGTTTTCGTATTTTTAATCGTAGTCATCTACCAGTTAATGGAACTTAACAATCTAGGATACCCTTCTCAAAATCTGCCCCCCAATTCCTTGAGTTCAACCTCCACAATAAGAGGAGTTCATGAGAGACTCATGATATTCTACGAAAACAGGAATAACAAATTCCACTGCATAAAGAGCAACGAAAAAATCGATTTCAATCGTATAAACGACGATTATTGTGATTGCCTGGATGGAACTGATGAACCAGGCACCAACGCTTGTTCCGAAGGCGTTTTTTATTGTAAAAACCAGGGCGGTCCTAAGCACTATAAAAAATCTTTTCCGTCCAATAGAGTAAACGATGGGGTTTGTGATTGCTGCGATGGATCTGACGAGTACAGCATAGATACTAAGAGCTTTCTCGGTATGTATTTTGGAAGTATTTATGAGCTTGAGAATTTATTGAAATCGGTGGTTTTTTAGGTACGAAAGTTGAGACTCATTGCACTTACCGTTGTTGAAGTTTGAAGTGATGTACAGATGTGAATGTTGGTACATGATGAGATTATGAAGCGATTACGAAAGAGTGTTGTTGTTTTGATAAAATGTTGATTTATGAAGAGATTGTGTGAGATACAATAAATTTTTTAGTAGTAACCTTTGAATTTTCATTAGTTACAAATTTTAACAAGTCAACCCTGCTTTTTGATTTAAAAACGAATCATTAAATATTTTCTCAGTCATTTTCTCCCTTTCCCCAATTTTTCTCAACTATATCATAAGTGACATTTGTGTGGAGAGTCCTTAGAAGCATTTTTATTGGAAATCCCTTAGAATCAGAATTGGTCCCAAAAAAATTGATTCAAACTAATCACTTTCATCCGAAATATTCTCTGTATGAAATCAAAATAACTCCAGGAATAAAAAAAGTGAGGTAGGCATATATAAACACCAAAAATAGATATATTTCCGAAAAAAACAGAAATGAATAGTGTACAACATAATATACACTTTTTTCGACGAAAAATACGTAGATACTATGAAATCCTGATTGTGCATCAATGAAAAAAATATGCATACACTCACCAACAAAAAAAATTATGGAAAAACAAAATTTCTGAAAAGTGTGATGTATTTCCTAAACGAAGAAAGAAAATGAGACAAATAAAACAGCCTGATGTTAAAACTGAAGTGGACTTTATAATGAATCATGTTTAAATGAGCCTGCATCACTCAATAACTCTACAGGGTGTTTCGAACTTGAGCAAAACTTATACTTTCTCTAAAAAAAAACTGTTGCGCAAAATTCACACTTTTCATCAAAAATAACGAATAATGAATCGATTCGATTTTGAATAAGAATCTTCTTTTTCATGTAACATTTAAAAAAACCTCATTTAACAAATTGAAATGGTCACTTAAAGTTCCTTCAGAATTTTCAAAATGTAACTCTCTTTTTATGTCAACTTTTTTTTCGGTCAATATTTTGGTAAATATGGCTTCTTCCTTACCAATCCATGGCCTTTTTTTGCAGCAAACTTGATAGGGTGTCACATGAACAAATGTTTGCTTACCTGAAATAAAAATAAACGAAAATATTCACATTTCGATTATACAAATTCAGAAACAATAATCAATACATGGAAAACATCAAACACTACATAAACTATACTATTAATATTGTAGAATGAGTAAATAAATTCAGACTTCAATCATTTTTTTTTACCCATTTTAGCGAATGTATCAAGAATCTCTTCGGAAGTTATCCAAGTATCTTGATGACCATTATGTCCCCCATCCAACCAACGCATTATTTTGATTCTTTCACACATCTCCTTGATTTCTGTCCCATTTTCAATGTCAGATTCGTTTTTAAAATGATTGAATTCGTGAAGAAACTGATTGAGAACTACACAACCCTTACTGAACCCAACCAGCTCAATGTTACATTCTCTCAAATCGTTTTTATATTCCTCCTCAGCAGGAAAACAAAAATTCTGAAAGACATCTTCATTTTCACAAAGAACCATACGAAGAACTCATAAAAGACGTACCTCAGTTCTCAGTACTTTGCAAGTATGTTCTAATCTAGCTTTTATCTCTTTATATTCTAATTTTTTCAACGATTCCCCAAGGTTTTCTATCAATTTATAAAGATGTTGAAGGGAACCATGATTGGGGGTAAATTTGGGAACACCATATTTTAGAGAGGGGACAAAATTGGAGTATTTGGTGAATATTCCCTCCTCTATACTAGAATTATATTTCCAACACGATAAGAAAGCGTGAAATGTGAAGAAAATGTTGTATTCATCACGAAAAAAAGAATAAATATTGTTAAATAGTCTTTAAGAGTTTCATTTTGATTCAACTTAGAAAATGGGATAAAAACATTTCGGTATTATGATGAATTTGTGGTCGAATTTACTTCTGTTCGTCCAACTGTTAATCCTTTAAGTTTAAAAAGAAGTCTTGAAATACACTGCGCAAAAAATTAACGCACATTCTGAAAATCTCAATTTTAATGAAAGTTAACTCTACATTGACTTTATAACTTATTTTTTATGTTCTCTCGGGAAGGTTATGAACGAAACAAGACACATTAAATGGAAGAAAAATTCAGGATTTCACCGAATCTTATGTGAAAGAAGAGAAATGAACAATTTTCAAAATACTGAAATGCTGATAAGTGATTTAATACTTGGTATTTCCACCCCTTGCGTTAATTACAGCTCGGCAACGACGGTTCATACTCAAAATGAGTGATCTTAAAATGTTCTCATCTAATCCTTCCCAGATTTCTCCGAGTTGGATTCCTAAGTCATTAAGAGTAGCTGCATGATTTTCTGAACTTCTCAGCCTTCTAGTAAGGTTGTCCCAAACCAGCTCAATCGGATTGAGATCTGGACTTCTTGCTGGCCATTCCATTCGAGAGACTTCAACCTCTTCAAGGTACTCCTGAACGATGCGCGCACAATGGGGTCTGGCATTATCGTCCATAAAAATGAAATTTTCACCAATGTATGGGGCAAATGGCACTACATGCTCTTCAAGAATGTTCCTTATATACTTATATCAGCATTCATAGTTCCATTATCAACGACCACTAGGTCTGTGCGAGCAGTCAAAGATATTCCACCCCATACCATAATCGATCCTCCCCCGAAACCAGTAGTATTCAGGAAATTGCACTGAGCATATCTTTCATGTGGACGTCTGTATACAAGGGAACGTCGATCACAATGGTAGAGGCAGAATCTAGACTCATCTGTGAAGAGAACTCTTTCCCAATCGGCCTCTTCCCAATGGATATGCTCTCTCGCAAAATCCAAACGCGCCCTTCGATGGGCTGAGGTAAGAGCTGGGCCTCTCGCCGCGACACGAGGCCTTAAATCATATTCTCTGAGGCGATTTCTTATTGTCTGAGTGCTAATTTGCACCTCATGAGTTCGCTCAAGCTGATTTTGAAGGAGGCGAACGGTTGCAAAGCGTTGTCTCAACGAAGAAACTCTCAAGTAACGTTCTTGAATGGCAGTTGTTACCCGTGGTCTACCCTGTCCTGGTCTATGTCCACCCTTCTTCTCGCAAAACTACCGCTTGGGCACATTCCTCTTGGGTCAAATTGCGTGTTTCGCGTTGCATAGCGATCGAGTGTAGAAAATCATACGAAAGAAAAACTATTGATCACTAGAATTGATCGAGAACAACTGATTTTAGAATGGAGCCAATACATTCAAAATCTGATAATATCATCTTTTTTTTATTCCTGCTGGGAGAAAACATCTGTATTGAAGAAAAACGTTGAAAGTGGATAACATATGCATGCATAACTCTGATAAAAATAATTATCATTGAGAACACCTTCAGTTGTAGAATAAATTTGAGATTTCCATAATGTGCGTTAATTTTTTTGCGCAGTGTATGTCCAATGGTTTCAAACTTATCAAATCTGTCTTAGAATTTCAATAAGCTCTTATTAATTCTTTTTTGATGAAACCACACATGAAAAAAGTCTTTACTCCTTATACCAATTAATGCAGCTCACCTTGATGGTCTAACCACTAAGATGTGACAATTTTTATAATGCATACTCAAAAGTTTCGCTGTTTTTTCTAAACACCAATCTGCATATTCCTTGGTTCTTTCTTTAGCCGTCATATTTTCGTGAAAATCCTGGAAAATATCGGTATTTTCACCCCCAAAAGAGAAAGAGTATGAAAACGTTTAAGTTTGCCTTCAACATTATTATCTTTTATTAAATCTTTGGCGGGAGAGATTCAATATGCCACAATAAAAACTTGGGATAAAATTTTCTAATTTTACAATTTTTTCTTCAAAATTTCTCCTTAAACTCAGAATTTCTTCCATTTAAAGTCTGCCTTCAACATTGTGCTTCATATACAGTCCAAATTTCAACAATTCCTATCAGAAATATAAAAAAAATGGTTAAGACAGTGACAGAAAAGATCAAATTGGTGTTATTGTGGGAATGTACGGAACCCTAGGAAAATCCCACCGTGTATGAAATCGTAAACGCAATCGACCTGAGCAACGGATTTAATTACTCCTGTGCCTTTATCAATGGCACAAAGCAAGTCTTATTCAAATAAAAATAGTTATCAAAACGCCTACTGATATCCAATCGAAGCCTTCGGTACAAACCGCAACAAACAGATAAAAAGGATCGACAGATTGTGGAAAATATTTACTACCCGCCATTATACCTCAGTTAATTCCAAACGGTCAAAGCGAGCTACATAAAATGACGAAAACTTACGAGTTCGTAACTTTATACTACAAAGGACGCGCGCCTCTCAAAAAAGAAGACAACTCGTACCTCATGTGTCTGTACACCATGCTCTTCGTTTTGTTCGCCATGGTCATCATTTTGCTACTTTGTACCTTCTTCAACCTAGAACAGACTGAAGAAGAACCGGTTTTAACCTACAACAAACCACAACCATTCAAAAAAACAGAGACTACCCAGACCACAACCACTTCAACAACGCCACCTGGCGTCCAAATTGACTACTACGAAGAAACAGCAGCTCCTGTAGTCGACCTGGATAAAGTTGTGGAGTTCTTCATCGGCCCTGAAGAAGACAACGAGCTGAAACCTTCACAAAGGCCCACAAATAGTCCAGCATTGAAAGAAAAGGAAGGAGGGTCGAAACAAGCTCCTCCAGTAGCTACCAGAGGACCTCAAGACTCCTCAGAAGCTACCAACGTGAAAACAACTAACCAAAAGCATCAGATTGATGTCAAAGTCACCTCCAAAGCTACAGAAACACCAACAGAGTCTTCACTGCATTCTACAACCAAAGAAAAAGCTGACCAAGGCTTGGAAATCGAAAACCAAGCCTCAACCAAGGCACCAAAAGGTCATATTTTCACACCACAACCCTACCAAGACCTAGGATTCGAAATCCAAGACTTATCTAGCATACCAAAAGGGTATATTCCACCAAAACAACCAACCAATCCATCTGTAGCTGAAGAAAACCTAAACGAATGGCAAGAAACCACAAATGGAGATCTTCCACCCCCTCCACCAGAGGTAGAATGGGTACCAACGCAACAAAACCTCACCATCAAAGACAAAAAGGCTCAATTTAAGACTCCGGATTGTAGATCGGATAAGTGCAAGGTGGCAGCTTCGAGTATGTTGAGTTCTGTGGACCTTTCAGTAGAACCTTGCAGCAACTTTTACAGTTTTGCTTGTGGTCGTGCTTCTCCTGAAGAAAATGAAGATCCTGACTTTTCTTTTGAAGAATCCAAGCCTGAGTTAGATTTCGTTGAAAAATTCAAGGTGTTTTATCAATCTTGCTTGGACCATGAGATACATCTTAATTACAGGGACAGAGTTAAAGTGACCAAAAAAGTGTTGAGTGATATAGTCAAATTTGATCAAGAACGAAGTACCAAAGATCTAACAGACGTGTTTGGTACTTTGGTTCTTTTAGATGCGATGCCTTTCTTGAATTTTGATATCGATGTTATCAACTCAACTTTCGTTCTCAAGATGTTGCCTCCAGATAAAAAACTGTCGAGTAAATATTGGTCCCCTTTGGCAGAAACTAGAAAAAATTGCCTGAGAAGCACACAGCCTGAAAACAATCGATCTCCTCTAGATATAACGTTTTTGTACTATGATTACGAAAAGTGCCAAAAAAATTACAACGATTATTTGAAATCCGTGGAAACTGCCTTGGAAGAAATGGGAAATTTTGGTAATTTAAGCAGTAAACAAATTGAACTGAGCATTGAAGAAACCCTTGAAACAATTCGTAAACATTTATTACCGATAATTGACGAAATACAATCAGTACAAGATCAACAAAAAACATCAAATATGGAATATATTGAAATTAATCCAAGCGACTTGAAAAAATTGTATCCAATCATTAATTGGCACGAATTCTTCAAAATAATCAATTTGGATACCACAAAACCTTTCATCCAAGTTAACAAAGAATATTTCGAAATCTTATTCAAAAAACTGTCTTCGTTAGATACTAAAACCTTGATTAAAGCTTTCAATGCTATTTTAACAGAGAAATATTACCAAGAAGTGGTACTTCCAACACCTAAACATTCCAGAGCTAAATACTGCAGTAAATTGACCAGAAAACTTTTCCCAGATATTTCTAACTATTTAAACCAAAGAAATGAAGTTGGTAAAGATTTTAAAGACCGAAAAAACTACATACATAGTCTATTTCAAAATATGAAAGAAGATTTTCAAAACACTCTAAATGGTTTGAATTGGTTGGACAATAAATCCAGAATATCAATAAAAAACAAATTGGATAAATTAAAATTGAAAACATACACAAATGATATCAACAACGAAACCATATATTTGAGTCAACTTTACTCGGAATTAGATTTAAAGGAAGGAGATTTCAGTTTAAATTACAATCAAGTTACAGAATTCAGACAAAAAACTTATTTGAACCTTCATGGAAAGTCAGTAACTACTGAAAATATCTACAGGAACTTTGTTGATAACCTGAAGGACGAACCAGTATTTTTTTATGGTCATAACATTGCATATGTTCCTAACGGTCTTGTACATAAGACTTTTATTGATTTACCAAAGTATCTAACGATTGCTAAAATTGGTTTTCCTCTAGCTAAAATTATAGGACATTCTTTTGATCCAATAGGTGTAAAATTTGATTTGAATCTAAGTGAAAACGTCAGTTCGCTTTACAATAAATTCGTGAGAGAATCCAAAAGGACGTTACCCCACCATTTGGACTATAAAAAGCTAGACGTTGTCTTCAATTTGAACGATAAAGTATCAGAAGTTGGGAGAATAGCAGAAAACACCGCGATGGCTATATTGACAAATACAATTGAAGAAATACAACATCAAGCTTTGTTACCCTTGGTATCATTCACATTTTCAAGGGAAAAAATATTTTTCATGGCCTTAGCACAAGAATTTTGCCAAGATACGTCTTTAATGGAATTTGTAGTACAAGCTCACGAAAGCTCAGTTTTACCTGCACAATTTAAAATCCAGAACATCTTGCAGAATTCCGAAGCTTTTAACACTCAATTTAGTTGTAGACCTACTGTTAAATTACCTCAGTTACAGTTTCCACATTTATCCGTTCTTATACCACGGGATATGGATAAAATTACATAATTTAAGCTTAGGAATATTCAATTGTTGAAATAGGAACTGTATAAAAAATATCTGTAAGGTTTGTCAATAAATTTTTGAAATTAACAAGAGTTCAAGTATGTTTTCATTGAAATTGAATGCAGATCATTTTGTAGGACGAAAAATAAAATAAAAGCAGTATTGTTGTGATGAACCAATGAAGATTCTGTACCTGCATATCTCCTCCGAAAAATATGACAAGTCTCCCCTCACCTGGGGCCCCTGGGGGACTACAAGGTGGACAGTAAAGTACATCATTTACTCGGTCATGCAGTCCAGATATATTCGTGATTTTGATAGCTGGTTTGAACATTTTTACATCATTAGAAAGTGGGTTACAGATACCTAGAGATTTTACACAATGTTCGACAGATTTTTGCTCTAAAACAACGGCAATATTCAGTCGAATTTCAGCAAATCAATTGAAATTCACACCTTTTGCTTTAGAACTAACCAAGATCAACTGACGAATTCTAGCAGAATATCTGATGAAATTAGGATTGAGAATTGGATTTTTGATGCTTTGAAAAATAATGCTCATTTTTAAATCAACTCATTTTCAAATAAATAAGGAAACGTTTTTGTATTTTGGTAAGTAAATTCGTCCTTGAAAACTTTGAAGTTTTTAGGTTATATTTCGGCTTTTATGCCTACGAATCATAGATAGTTAAGTCGAAGCCATAGAACTTACTATAAATTCTATGGTCGTAGCGCATAGATTTAAGTAGTTTTGCTCTACAATGGTTTTGCTCTACATGTCAAAACCATAGAATAAAAGAACTCGTAAAATCTTTACAAATGAAATTTAATTTTAAATTTTTTTTATAACTAATCAGTTCAGCATAAAGACAATTAGTTGAATCAATAAAAAATAAGTTCATCCTTCTAGCTTAGACATTAGAAGTTGCTCTTGTAATGATCAATTTGAAATGTTTTCAAGCTTGGATCAAAATATGGCAGAGCATTTTGAGCAATGTATTTACGGATTTAAATGTGTAATAAATAAACTGTTTGAAGCTGCTGTTGTATGTTTACAAACGCTACCTCCAATTCCACTTTTCAATAACAGAAATCGGTCGATATCAATCGGTCTATTTTAAATTCACGTAAATGCATCCAACATAAATAAGTTTGGCGCTGATCCAATTTCGAAACTACATGGTTTTCACATTTCCGATTACAAATGAAACGAAAGAATCTCTGAAAAGTTGTGATTTTCGAAAATGGAAAGAAGGTCCTATTACCGTTCGTCTGTTCGAAGTAGAGAAAGTAACAACAGCAGATATTCTTTAAGCAGCGATGTGGACACAAAAACCAAAATTAAAGACTGTTGTCGTAAAACTGTGGCCTTTATGTGTTCCCAAGTGGGTGTTATTGGACTTATCGTTGGATATACTTTAATTGGAGCCTTATGTTTTATGAAGATCGAACTTAAAGGACATGATACGAATTATTACAAGGGTCAAGCTTTGAAGAAGGCTTGTTCACAGAAGCTGTGGATGGTTGCCAGATTTCACAACGTCTTCAACAAAACTGCATTTGTGCAAGATTCTAACAGAGTTCTGGAAGAGTACCAAAAGCACTTGGTGGTTCTCATAAAGAACAACTACAACGGACGTCCACTTAAAAGTTTGTGGACATTCCCAGCAGCTTTAATGTTTTCTTTGAGCGCCATCACAATGATCGGTTATGGTGATATTGCACCAAGAAGTGTTTGGGGTAAAGTTTGCACAGTGGTTTACGCAGTGTTTGGGATTCCCCTGTACGTTTTATACTTCCTGAACGTTGGTAAAGGGTTGGCTGGTGTTTTTAAATGGGTTTACGTATGGTTTGTCAAGTGTAGCTCCCCCCAGGATCAAACTTACCCCCCTAAGAGGATCTTAGTACCTTCTACCGCTTGCTTATGGGTAATCAGCGGGTATATCTTATTCGGTACCATCATGTTTGCCCAGTGGGAGAAATGGAGCTTTCTGGACAGCAGTTATTTCTGCATAACCAGCTTGTGCAAGCTTGGTTTCGGCGATTTAGTACCTGGCAACCTTTCGACCAAAACTGGAAGCCAGTTGAGACTCGTCATGAACTATTTTTACATGTTTTTCGGTCAAGGTTTAGTCGCCATGTGCTACCATTTGATGAGCGAGGAAGTGAGGATCAAAATGAAGGAATTGAGCGAAGATTTCCATCAATGTCTCAGAGACACCCAGAGTAAAATGAACTCTTGCTTTAAACGGAAGAAAAACGTGGAAATGATGTATTATAAGTGAATATTAAACGTTATCAAAGACACTGTTTCCTTCTATTCGTATATGTGAAGCTACCCGTTAGATTTTAATAAGAATCATAGACTATCTAAGAATGCAGTACCAATTCCCATTCGAACTTTGACCTCGGAACCATCTGATCTAATCTGACAATTATTAGGAGAATCGGAGACGTCAGTTTCGAATAAACTGGTGAGTGCGTGCGTTGTTTTGAATTTTGAATTCTTTCCTCCATTCCTGTGTGAAATTTTGAGAAGTTATGGTATTTTGCCCGATTTTGTGATCGAGATCAGAGAATGTTTAGCCGTCAAGTTTTGTTTACCTCCCTCAGTGGTCTGGTGAGGGATGGGGCAAGAAGATTCAAGGGAAATTTCAAAATCGAACAGGTTAGAAAAAGTTTCCTCGAATTTATATTGTAATTTTATCCTGGATTTTAAATTATTCCAATTATTAAAGCATGGTATATGAAAAACTCGTGATGAGTTTCATGAAATTTCAACCATAGACTAAATAATAACATTCTTCCATGATTTCATCATACTCAATTGTTTTTGTCGCGACCAATTAATTTTATTTCCATGAAACAACACGTATTCTATGTAATCGTGTGCATTTTTCGAAACTACGATCTATAAATCTGTTATTTCTTTCAGAAACCTGAAGTTTTCGTGGATAACCACCCTTTAACAGACACCTTTGGAAGACACCATACCTACCTCCGAATTTCTCTCACAGAAAAATGCAATTTACGTTGTAAGTGCCGGTCTCTCAAATTACATCATTCCAATTTGAGATGAAGGTAAACCAGTTACTAATTGTTGTTAAATTGAAGGTCAGTATTGCATGCCGGAGGAAGGTGTAAGTCTAACGGAGAAATCAAAGTTATTAAGTGCAAAAGAGGTGATTTATCTTGCCAAGTTGTTTGTCGATCAAGGTGTTCGAAAGATCAGGTTGACTGGTGGGGAACCAACGACCAGGAAGGATCTAGCTGATATTATTCGTTAGTAACTTCTCGTTGAATAAAATTATTGTATATCATGTACTTTTCTTCCAGACAATCTTAAACAAATTAGAGGTTTAGAAAGTGTGGCTTTGACGACGAATGGGGTAGTCTTGACCAAAAAGCTGGTAGATTTGCAGAGAGCCGGATTGGATGATATAAATATTAGTTTGGACACTTTAGACCCCAAAAAATATGAGAAAATCACCAGAAGGAAAGGAATGGAAAGAGTTTTGATGGGCATTGATTTGGCCTTACAGTTGGGCTACGATCCAGTGAAAATGAACTGCGTCATCATGAAGGGTGAGGGACTTATTAATTTAGGCCAGGATGATGTTTTTTTTTATTTTCATAGGATTTAACGATGGCGAAGTGATAGATTTTGTTAAGTTAACCGAACACAAAAATTTGGACGTACGGTTCATCGAATACATGCCATTTTCCGGCAACAAGTGGGAAGTGGACAAAATGGTACCCTACAAAACGATGTTACAAAAAATCCAGTCAGTTTACCCCGATTTCACTCCACTTTCAAACGGCCCCAACGATACATCCAAGGTAAATTCAAAACCCGATTAAACATGCATACATCGAAGTCTTTCAGGCTTGGAAAGTACCGGGATTCGTAGGGCAGGTAGGTTTCATCACTTCCATGTCCAACATGTTCTGCGGTACTTGCAACAGGTTGAGGATAACAGCCGATGGTAATCTTAAGGTGTGTCTTTTCGGTAACAAGGAGGTTTCGTTGAGGGACGCCTTAAGGAGTGGGGTAAAGGAAGACGATCTGTTAAGTATGATCGGTTTGGCTGTGAGGAGGAAGGAGAAGCATCATGGAGGTATGTGCTCGTTGAAATTAGGTAGATTCGGTTGATGTTTCGTTTGGTGCGAGGTTTTAGGAAAAGGGGCCGTGTGGGGTATTGATTTTTGAGTGTAGGGCTTAAAAATTCCAAAAACCTTGAAATAAACAAGCATTGGTCCTTTGAGCGGGAATTAGAAGTCCCTTACTTTACGTTTCAAGTTTCAATCTTATTTTTCAAATTCACAGAGTGAAATGCCTAAAATTATTCTAGTTACTCCATTGTTCCACTCTGTATAGTAAAAGTGCACTGCAAATATTTAGTTTTCGCTTCCGATTTGCACATTTTTGGAATTCGAAAGTGTTCTGAATTTTCGTTACAATTATATTTTATTTTGGGACACTTCTTTCAGTTTTAGTGTTTGTATTTTATCGAAATTATCCAAACTTTTTGCAATTTTCTGCCAGCATGCTGCAATTTTGAACGAATAGAGAGAGATTGACCGAACCGTATGAATCAATAGATCAGCTAAGTACTTTTTTCAGGCATGATGAAACTGTCGCAAATGGAGAATCGACCAATGATTCTCATCGGCGGTTAGAGTTGATTAAATTTCTGTAAATTGTTAATTGTTTAAGGTAACTATGACCAGAACTTAACCCTCTTGTTTTCTACACTTTGCCATTCTGGTTTCTGCTTGGTTTTCTTATTTCGGGGTCTTCCAGAAGGGACTTGACGATTTTGGGTTGAATTTTAGACAGTTCAACGATCTGTCAAATAATTTTGAGGTTAGTGCTGGTGGTCAAAAGATGGGAAATTAGCTTTGTTCATGTTGATACTAAAAAACGTTTATTTGCTTGGAAAATTGTTTTAGGAGGTCATTTTCTTGATATTTTTGGTTATACTTTCACTCAGGAATATCAAACCAGTGAAAATTATCGAAATGATGTCCATTCTCATTGAGAAAATGACATAAATGTGTACACAAATTGGATGTGCAAGTCGTTCAAATGATATATGGGTAATACACAAGCTTACACAGTGGGTGTTCCAAAAAAATACTCTTGATTTGAACTACTTGCACATCAGACTTTGCCACGTCCTTTTTTCAAAGGAAATGCACCTAATTTCGATGTTTTTCAGTGGTTTGATATTCAAGAGAGTAAGATTGACTAGAAATATACAAAAAATGTCCCTCTAAAACAATTTTCCAAGCATATAAACGCTTTTAAACTCTACATGAACAAAGCTAAATTCCCATAGTTTGACCTCCAACAATAACCTCAAAAAATATTTGACAGGTCGTTGTTCTATGTTCTATTGAAGTACGAATTGTTACGTCCTGTCTGAAGAACCCTTAAATGCTGCAGTTCATTATCTAAAAAGACATCGTTGCATGTTTCAAGTATGATATTCTTCTTCTTTCTTTGATTTAATTTGTGTTTTTATTGCATACTAATTTTTTTCGAGCATGATTCAGCCTGAAGTTTATTCTCATTGATGAAGCTTCTTCGAAAAAAGGTTTTGCTTCTCTACAGTTTAGGATTTGAAATTTCAAAAACTTCACTTTTTATCATTAGGAGCATTTTTCCTCTTAGTGTTATTATGGTTTCTTTCAGTAGGTACCGAACCTAAAGATTCCTTTTACACCAAATCATAAGAGACCTCATTGAAATTGATACCACTTATCTAGAAAAAAGACAGACCTTAAAAGCCTCCCTGGGGATCACCAATACGAAATTTAAGTACTCTAATTTTCCATTAACTGAACCAAAGGTTCCTTTTCTACCAAATCAGAAGAGACCTCATTTAAATCGTTATCACTCAACGAAAAAGAAGTCAGACCCTCAAAAGCTCCCCTGGGGAACACCAATACAAAATTTAAGTATTCTAATTTGCCCATGACATTCTGACATCTCATCGTGTATATTTTGAAAATGTTAGGTTATTGTCATTTTCCTGTCAGATGAATAAGCAACGTTGTCATTTCTACATTGAGGTCGTAGTAATTGGGTATTTATCATATTTATTCACTTTGGGAAAATAATGAATTTGAAAAAATATTATGTGAATTCAATAATTCCAAAGACCTGGCGAATGTTGAAGAAACTTTTTTCTTTGTGAATACTGGAAATATTTCACGTATATAAACATGGTTGGAAGATTCAGTTATGCTATTTTCTTGTACGAAAATCAAGAATCGAATGTTGGAATTTTACTGAAAAATAATGGACAGAATAGACCGTTACTTTGTGATAGTTCATTCGAAAAAAGAATAAAAGTACTCGAATAGCCCGACAGAAAAACTTCTAAACGAACAGACGGACATATGGAATTCCCCACTTTTCAAAATTCTCAAGAAATAAGCCTTCAGAAGACATTTAAATACCTTTTTGTACAACTTGAAATACCCCAGAAAAAAGTGGTAATACTACGAAACCTTTGTCAAAGTTAAACCTTAGAAGAACTAACTCCATTTACAAAGTTAAAAAAGAGTAAATAGAAATTAGCATTGGCAACGTCTCTCGAAGTTATTTGACATTTCACGAGTGCCAACCTGCGTCAGTTTCAAGTAAAAAAACTTGTTAAAACTAAATCTGGACAACCGGGATACTTTATTCAGAGTGTATTTGAAGGTGAGGTTTTTTTTTGACAGATGGTAGACCTCATCATTTTACCAAAAATTTTTCTATATGAATTATGCCCCTGTTTTGAGAAAATGAAACTGGAATCATACATGACTCGGAATATAGATTGTGATCAGTAATTTTCTATCGTGTTACGGCGAGGGTACGGGTGTTTTCTGTTTCCAAAATGCCTCACGTTTATTCAAATAAGGAACTTGTTGATATGCTTTTAATTTATGGCGAATCAAAACAAAATGCCAGTTCTGTATATAAGTTGTACAGAACGAGATTTCCGCTAAGAAATCGCCCAATTTCGCGGATGTTCATAAACCTGGAACAGAGAGATGCAGGCCAGAGTAGTATCACGGTATCAGTGTCCAAAATTTTTTAAATTACACATTTAGGAGGATGAGTCCTATCACCCGTCAAAAGAAAAGCCTCATCTTGAAATACACTCTGTATAAAAGTGAATGGATTATACACTACGCAAAAAAATTAACGCACATTATGGAAATCACAAATTTATTCTACAACTGAAGGTGCTCTCAGTGATAATTATTTTTATCAGAATTATGCATGCATATGTTATCCACTTTCAACGTTTTTCTTCAATACAGATGTATTCTCCCAGCAGGAATAAAAAAGATGATATTATCAGATTTTGAATGTATTGGCTCCATTCTAAAATCAGTTGTTCTTGATCAATTCTAGTGATCAATAGTTTTTCTTTCGTTTGATTTTCTACACTCGATCGCTATGCAACGCGAAACACGCAAATGGACCCAAGAGGAATGTACCCAAGCGGTAGTTTTGCGAGAAAAAGGGTGGACATACACAAGAATTGCAGAAAGGTTTGGAGTTTCCCATACAAGTGTGTCCAGAATGTTGCAGCGATTCAGGGAGACAGGTATGAATGTCCGAAGACCAGGACAGGGTAGACCACGGGTAACAACTGCCATTCAAGAACGTTACTTGAGAGTTTCTTCGTTGAGACAACGGTTTGCAACCGCTCGCCTCCTTCAAAATCAGCTTGAGCAAACTCATGAGGTGCAAATTAGCACTGAGACAATAAGAAATCGCCTCAGAGAATATGATTTAAGGCCTCGTGTCGCGGCAAGAGGCCCAGATCTTACCCCAGCCCATCGAAGGGCGCGTTTGGATTTTGCGAGAGAGCATATCCATTGGGAAGTGGCCGATGGGGAAAGAGTTCTCTTCACAAATGAGTCTAGATTCTGCCTCTACCATTGTGATCGACGTTCCCTTGTATACAGACGTCCACATGAAAGATATGCTCAGTGCAATTTCCTGAATACTACTGGTTTCGGGGGAGGATCGATTATGGTATGGGGTGGAATATCTTTGACTGCTCGCACAGACCTAGTGGTCGTTGATAATGGAGCTATGAATGCTGGTAAGTATATAAGGAACATTCTTGAAGAGCATGTAGTGCCATTTGCCCCATACATTGGTGAAAATATCATTTTTATGGACGATAATGCCAGACCCCATCGTGCGCGCATCGTTCAGGAGTACCTTGAAGAGGTTGAAGTCTCTCGAATGGAATGGCCAGCAAGAAGTCCAGATCTCGATCCGATTGAGCAGGTTTGGGACAACCTCAATAGAAGGCTGAGAAGTTCAGAAAATCATCCAGCTACTCTAAATGACTTAGGAATCCAACTCGGAGAAATCTGGGAAGGATTAGATCAGAACATTTTAAGATCACTCATTTGGAGTATGAACCGTCGTTGCCGAGCTGTAATTAACGCAAGGGGTGGAAATACCAAGTATTAAATCACTTATCAGCATTTCAGTATTTTGAAAATTGTTCATTTCTCTTCTTCCACATAAGATTCGGTGAAATCCTGAATTTTTCTTCCATTTAATGTGTCTTGTTTCGTTCAAAACCTTCCCGAGAGAACATAAAAAATAAGTTATAAAGTCAATGTAGAGTTTCATTAAAATTGAGATTTTCAGAATGTGCGTTAATTTTTTTGCCCAGTGCATTTACTGAACCCAAAGATCACTTTTCCATCAAAACAGAAGAGGCCTCATTCAAATCACTTTACGAAAAAGAAGACAGGCCCTCAGAAGTTTCCCTGGGGAACACCAATACTAATATTAAACACTCCAATTTTTCTTGCACAAATTCCACTATTTCCTCTATTGCTTTTCTCATTCTAACAGCTTTTTAAACAAATTTCTGCTTGACTAGACGCGAAGCTTATTCGAAAACTGCAAAAAGTTTTTAACGAATCTAGAATCTTCAAAATGGTGTCAAAATTCGTTTCCCATCCACTCTAACTCATGAATCTTCGCCTAACTCTTCTTTCGGGTGGTACTTCTCAACAGAATCGTTCCAGAATCTAACAGACCAAATTTCCCACTTTCAGATACCGATAAATACTCGAAAATCGTTCGAGGTAAGCTCGAATCAGATCTCTTCAAGCCCAGAACGAAAACCAGTTTCGCCTTAACCTTCAAAAGGGCATACAGCACTGACGATAGTAAACTAACACACGTGGACTCCAGCGGCAAAGCTAACATGGTGGACGTCTCCGACAAAGACGTAACTTCTAGAACAGCCACAGCTAGAGGTAGCATAATCGTAGGTCCAGAGTTAACAAGATTGATCAAAGAAAACAACGTCAAAAAAGGGGACGTACTCGGTATCTCAAAATTAGCCGGTATCTTAGCCGCCAAAAGGACCTCTGACCTTATCCCTTTATGCCACAACATTCCCTTGGATAAGATAAAGGTGGAAGCGTCTCTGGACGAAGTCAACGATTGCGTTAACATCGAGGCCACGGTGACTTGCGAGGGTAAGACGGGTGTGGAGATGGAAGCTTTGACAGCGGTCGCGGTGGCAGCTTTGACAGTTTATGACATGTGTAAGGCGGTGGTGAAGACGATGAGGATCGAGAACGTTCATTTGGTGAGGAAGACGGGGGGGAGGAGTGGAGATTACGGGGGGGAGATTAAGTTGAAGAGTTATCAGGAGGTGTTGAGTAAGAAGACTGTGTTTGTTGGGGGTATCTGAGGTTTTGTTGGTAAGCTATGTTGTTCTTTGAGACAAATTTAAGTGGATTGCGTTTTTATTGTCCCTTTTGAGGTTGAATTGAAATTTGAAGATTTTATTGTGATATCTTTCCAAATATTGTAATCTTCGTTGTTTTATTGTAATCAAATTTTTATTGAACGTTTTCTCTCGTAGTTAATTTTTTAAAACGTTTTCTCTAGTAAATTTTATTCTCTTTTATTGATCATTATCTTGTTTTCCGTCTAATAATTTGTTTTATGCAGTGAGTTTTTAAATTTTTTATATTCTTCGTTCCTGTTGATTTTTCCCAGTGTTTCTGATATTATTTCAATATTTCCATATTTTTTTATATGTTTGTTCATATAGAAATGAAAATTCTTATTTCTTGAGAATTGATGTAGAATTGTTCGTTTTGATTTTTTTAGGTACTTTGTTAATTGAATTGTTTGATATTTCAGTGTTGAATTGTTTTGTTGATTCTTGCCAGTTTTCTTTTGAAAATATCGTAATGTTTGTATCAATTTGTTTTTCAGAAGATATTAAAGGTGTTGGAATTTGATTGTTATAGTTATAGATTAAGAAATTTTACATTCGTAGTTTTATTATTAAATTTTTATAGATCTGATTTTTTTTTTAATTTTGCCCCCTCCTAATTTAATCGATACCTATTTATTACAGATGATTTAATTCGAAAAACAGATACGTTGTCGATTCAACTCAAAAAATTGAGCAGTTATTTCAGAAAAAATATACAGGGTGTTTGGATGGTGAGTAGCCATAGGTAAATGGTGGATAGGTGATGCTCTTGGCTACTTGTTGCGCCTAATAAAATAACATTTTGCCCAAAGTTCAAAGTGTTATAATTTTTTTGCCATTTTTTTAGAAATTTCCCATTGTTCTCATTCAAATCTTGAATTTTTTCGAATTTAATGCTCGAGGTGCCTATAAAACTAGCAAGCTATTTTTAGCTGTGTTAGAATGAGAGAAATGATTTTACCTGCTCAATGGAATAGTTTTGTCGTCACCCTTTCAAGGCATCCTTGAAGACAAAACGGGTTTTTGTTGAGTTATCTCATTATTAATGGTACATGTTACATACCATTGCTAAGAGTAATAACTAGAGAAGTTTTTAAAACCCCACACTATGTTAATCTTTTTCTTATTTCACTTTGCAAAGTGGACACAACATTATTTTTTTTTATTTTGATGTTTGATACGACGGTGTCAGGTTTTTTTAGGAAGTTTGTATGAAATTATAATTCAATCTGAATAAGACAAGACTAGACTAAAAAAATAAATCATTTTATAGGCACCTCGAGCATCAAATTTAAAAAAATTCAAGACTTTAATGAGAAAAATGGGAAATTTCTAGAAAAATGGCAAAAAAATTATAACACTTTGAACTTTGGGCAAAATGTTATTTTATTAGGCGCAATAAGTAGCCAAGAGCATCACCTATCCACCATTTACCTATGGCTACTGCAAACACCCTGTATACTACAGCATTTATTACACAAAATATCACGAGTGGAATTCTAGCGTTCAACACATAATTGACACTTATGGCATTTTCACACAAATGACACTTAGGCGTCTATCACATAATTGACACTTGGGCAGCTCTCACATAATTGACACTTGGGCAGCTCTCACACAAATTACACTGTTGCTGGCACTCAAATGACGCTTTTACATCCAACACATAAATGACACTTATACAGTTTTTACAAAAATGACACTCGTGAAGTTGTTACACGAATGATACTTGTACAGGGTCTATTGTTCGTTGAGACGAATTTGGGTAAGTTGTGTTTTTATTGTCCCTTTTTGAGGTTGAATTGAAATTTGAACACTTTATTGTGATATCTTTCCAAAATATTCTAATCATCGTTTTTTTTTATTGTATTTAAATTTTTATCAAACGTTTTCTCTCGTAGTTATTTTTTTTAACTTTTTCTCGAGTAAATTTTATTTTCTTTTAATGATTTTGTTTTCTTTCTGATAATTTGTTTTTGGCAGTGAGTTTTTGTATATTCTTCGTTCCTGTTGATTTTTCCCAGTTTTTCTGATATTATTTCAATATTTCCACACTTTTTTGGAAATACATAGTTGTTCATGAAAATAAACGTTATGGTTTCTTTCTTAAAAATTGAAGTGGAAATGTTGAATTTTTTAGGTGCATTGTTGTTTGAATTGTTTGAAATTTCAGTGTTGAATTGTTTTGTTGATTCTTGCCAGTTTTCCTTTGAAAATATCGTAATATTTGTATCAATTTGTTTTTCAGAATATATTAAAGGTGTTGGAATTTGATTGTTATAGTTATAGATTAAGAAATTTTACTTTCGTAGTTTTATTATTAAAGTTTTATAGATCTGAAGTTATTTTATTTGGTTCCCACCTTATTTAATCGATACCTATTTTTCACAGATGATTTAATTCGAAAAGCAGATACGTTCTCGATTCAACCCATTAAAAAAAATAAGCAAGAAATTATACTACAGCAGTTATTACAAAAAATATCACGAGTGGAATTCAAGCGTTCAACACATAATTGACACTTATGGCATTTTCACACAAATGACACTTATGCGTCTATCACATAATTGCCAATTGGGCAGCTCTCACACAAATTACACTCATGATTCTGGCACTCAAATGACACTTTTACATCCAACACATAAATGATACTTGTGCAGGATCTACTCGTTAAGCTATGTTGTTCGTTGAGAAAAATTTGGGTATATTGTGTTTTTATTGCCCCTTTTTGAGGTTGAATTGAAATTCGAACAGTTTATTGTGATATCTTTCCAAATATTGTAATCTTCGTTGTTTTATTGTAATTGAATTTTTATCAAACGTTTTTTCTCGTGGTTATTTTTTTAAAAGTTTTCTCTAGTAAATTTTATTCTCTTTTAATGATTTGTTTTCGATCTTATAAATTGTTTTTTGCTGTGAGTTTTTTAAATTTGGTATATTCTTCGTTCCTGTTGATTTTTCCCAGTTTTTCTGATATTATTTTAATATTTCCATACCTTTTTGGAACTGGTTGTTTATATTGAAATAATCATTCTAGTTTCTTTCGTGGAAATGTTCGTTTAGATTTTTTTAGGTACATTGTTGATTGAATTGTTTGAAATTTCAGTGTTGAATTATTTTGTTGATTCTTGCCAGTTTTCGTTTGAAAATTGTATCAATTTGTTTTTCAGAAGATATTAATGGTGTTGGAATTTGATTGTTATTGTTATAGATCAAGAATTTTTACATTCGTAGTTTTATTATTAAATTTTTATAGATCTGAAGTTTTTTTTTGTCCCCACCCAATTTGATCCATACCTATTTATTACAGAGTATTCAACTCGAAAAGAAAATATGTGTTGATTCAACTTTTTGAAAAAATTCAGCAGTTTTTTCAGAAACATTTATATTACAGCAGTGTTTTTGAGGATTTTTTGTTGAGCTATGTTGTTCATTGGGTAAATTGTGTTTTTATTGTTCTTTTTGAGGTTGAATTTAAATTTGAACACTGAATTGTGACATAGTTCCAAATGTTGTAGTCTTCGTTGTTTTATTGTGATTAAATTTTCATTGAACGTTTTCTGTCGTAGTTAATTTTTTTGAATGTTTTCTCTACTGAATTTTATTCTCTTTTAATGATTTTGTTTTCGATCTTATATTTTGTTTGATGCAATGAAGTTTGAAATTTCGTATATTCTTTGTTCCTGTTGATTTCTCCCTCTTTTTTGATATTATTGCAATATTTCCATATTTTTTGGAAATGGTTGTTTATATAAATGAACATTCTAGCTACTTCCTCAAAAACTGTGGTGGAAATGTTCGTTTTCTTTTTTTAGGTACATTGTTTGAATTGTTTGAAATTTCAGTGTTGATCTGTTTTGTTGATTTTTGCCAGTTTTCTTTTGAAAATATCGTAACGTTTGTATCAGTTTGTTTTTCAGGTGACATTAATGGCATTGGAATTCGTTTGTTATTGTTATAGATTAAGAAATTTTACACTCGTAGTTTTATTATTAAATTTTCATAGATCTGAAGTTTTTTAGTTTGCCCCTATATCATTTAATCGATACCTATTTATTTCAGATAATTTCCTTCGAAAAAGCATTTTCACACAAATGACACTTATGCGTCTATCACATAATTCACACTTGGGCAGCTCTTACACAAATGACACTTATGTTGCTCTCTCTTAAATGACACATATACATCTTTCACATAATTGACACTTATGTAGTGATCACACAAATTACGCTTATGTTGCCGTCACATAAATGACACTTTGTCTACATTCTACAGGCCCTATTTAAGGAGTGATTCAAATATAATTTGATTGAATTTTTTAATCCAGCTATCTACGAGACATGAAAAGAATTTATGATTTCCCAAAATTATGTCTGATTTCCAAAATGTATCATATCTCCGCTATTCACATGCATGAATATTACCTACATGAGAACAAATTTAATACTTTTGTCTTGTTTTACTTTTCACTGTTGAATTATAAGTAGGCTCGCGTTACCATACTTCAAGAGTAAATTGAAAAGTGAGATAAAAATATAAAATTTTTTTCTCATGTTATATCCATATGAATAGCGAGATGTCGAGATATGATACGTTTTTGAAATCAGCAAACATTTTGTTGCAAGATAAAAGAACTTCCGAACATAGTTTACAGTTGGGAAATCATAAATCCTTCTCATTTCTCGAAAATAGCTGGATTGAAAAATTAAGGTCGGCGTTTAAACCGAGTAGGAAAGATCAGCCGATAGAGGCGCCACCATCCATTTTAAGGAATATCTCCATAGAACTTTCATTATCACAGTTCTATGAGTATCTCTCTAATCATGAATGAAATGTACAATGGCGCTCTCTATCCAAAAATCGCCGAACTATGAAATACGTGGATTTGTGGGTAAAGCAGGAATTTTTTCCCGCCAAAATTTGAATTTGGCCATTTTCTGCCAATTCCGTATTTCAAGTTGATCTTCTGAACGAAATTATCAGTAGATTCACTTTTAATCGGAAGTTGAACTATTTTCATGGGTCTTTCTGTTGAAATAAAACAGAAGCATGGGTTGGCTCATTTTCTTCCATTTTTGAAAGAAAAAAATTAACTGTCGGAATGAAATCGATCAAAATTATTTCAACAAGAACCCTAATCCTTTCTGAGTTCACCCACAAAATTTCAGTTCTCAAAGTGAAACCGTTTTCGAAATCAACTTGAAATAAAAACACACTACATTGAACGCCCACCTTAAATAGTTATACTTGAATTACACCAAAAAAGTGCATGTAGAATGTAACAACAGATTTCGAATGCGAATTCAAACAAGCGAGTGATACAGCATTATTTAAAATGACAATTCTTCAATTTTCGTTCATAACTCAAAATCTATGAGGCTGTATCTGTTTTCAGATTAAGATTAGTCAGGATAAAAGAGCTAGAGAATGTGTAATCAGTTTTCTTGTAGCTGCTACAGTTCTCGAATTTAGCCCACCCTGTGCATCGATCACATTAATGACACTTATGCAGTTTTCACACAAATGACACTTATGCAGTTATCAGTGTTACCACATAAATGAGACTTATGCAGTTTTCACACTTATTATATCTTTATGGATATTCATTTCACAATGATAAACATTCAGAAGACTGATGACTAACTTGCGCTTGTTTTAATAAGCCGTAGAACCACTTCAAATTATAGTTTTCATGTAGAAATGTTCACTAGAAATAAATTTCTTTATTCAAATTCTTAGGCAACAAGTGCCGAAAATCCAGTTCCCAAAAATAGGACGTTGGAAAAGGCAATTCTTTGTCCAGAAGTTTGTCAAATATTTGTTAACAAAATTCGATATTAACTGCCCTCTATTGGAAATTTCTCGAACTGATAAGTTCAAGCTAAACGGTAAAGATGGCGCTATAGGAAAATCAAGATGATGTATCGTGGATTGCCAGCTCTTTGGCGTTAAAATTCCCGAATTATACCTCCTGGAACTCCTGTTATCCTTGAGAAAATTTCGATACGAAGTTCGGAATAATGGTCGTCCATTTTCTAGGGTCATCGAGGAAATTCTATCGAACTCAAGAACCTCTTCCTATTTGTTTGGATTGAGGGATGAATTCATTGGGGTGAAAGCATGGGCGTAGCTGGAAGAAGGCAGAAAAAGGGTATTTTCCACCCTATTGAAGAAAATCTATTTTTTATAATCCTCATTCAGAAGAGAAGTACTATGTACTTGAAGATCAAAGTCCTAATTTGACGTCTTTTCAACATCTTGGAACGCAGTGATTTGAAGGAAATTTGTTTTTCTACATATTTTTGTTGATAAATAGGATTTAAGCAGAAAACGAGGTCTCACTTCGAACTTTTTTCAAGAGCTCAGAGAATTCTTATAATTTTGTTGGATAATTCTTTCTCAGAAAGTTTTTATTGATACAAAAGTGGGCTGAATTTTCAAATTAGTTCTTCTTCCATACAATTTGGCTACGAAAGAAATGTACCTGAGATTTTGAATAGGTCCAACCCAAATATTATACAGAGGAACCGACAAATCATGGACAGTACCAATTTTCCACCCATCCATTTCGTCAATTGAAAACAGACAATCTTTTACCTATTTTACATCCACACCAATCCTTCGCAAGTATGGCGCGAGTCCTTGTCTTGTCCGATTGTCAGGGGAGATGATGACCGTGTCTGACATCTTTGCAAAGGCTAAGCAGTACGACTAGTAGTACTTCGCGATATGTCTTTACAATAGCATCGTGGGTAATCAGTTTCACTTTCTAAAATGTTTTGCGCGCATGGCCTGATCATCATCTTGGGATATTTAGCTACTTTAGGTGAGTACAAGATACGTAATTGATGAGAGATTGAAGATTCTTCGAAATTCGACATTTTAAAACGTTAGATTTTTTGGGAAATTGGTATGAGACTAAATTTGTGAATAGGTGGATAGAAATAGGTTGAATGATGAATTTAGTGGATAAATCAGATTCTCTGAAGAGTTTTCTTTAGTATGTTACACACATACAAAGCGTTTTTTACTCAGGAAAATACTGCTACTAGTTTTCGGAAAGTTTTTTCTCTAGTCTACAACTTTGGGATATACAATTTCTTTAATTGGAGTAAAAAACGTCCTGTATCATTGCCTCATTGAAATCTTTATAACTTCATTAGGTACATCTGATGTCATCCTTGAGTTATTTCAGTTTTATTCCATTCAAAACAGTCTGAACTCGATAAAGGTTCCAAACTCAAAATCTATGAACCGTAGGTTGAATCTGTTCTCAGATATGGATTAGTCAGAAAAAGGGCTCGAGAATTTGTTATCAGTTTTCATCTAGCTGCTATAGTTCTCGAAATCCTTTTAGTACACGAATTTTGTCTACCCTGTAGATCGATCACATTAATGACACTTATGCAGTTATCAGTGTTACCACAAAAATGAAACTTATGCAGTTTTCACACAGTATCGTTGCCTAATTGAAACCTTCATAACTTCATTAGGTACATCTGATGTCATTCTTGAGTTATTTCAGTTTTATTCCATTCAAAACAGTCTAAACTTGATAAAGGTTCTTATAATCAAATAAGAAAAAAAGAATAATTGTACAAGACAAGTTTTGAAGATTATTTCAACTTCCATATAATCATTGAAGCAAAAAAAATGTGTAGAATTGAATCAGTGCTTCACTACACATTTTCATATATCGCAAAGCTTTTCATTTTCACTTTTTTCTAATTTTTTTTTGACAATTTAGGCTACTTCACATATCATGCAATATTTCTAGACCTGAGCAAGCAAAATCAAAGATTTTCAGGATTTGTCTTCATGAGAACTTAAGCTTTCTGAATCATTCGAAACATTTCCGAAAATCAATACAGGGTGACCCAAAATTGGCGCCGAATTTCCCCGATACAATAAATTCAAAGTTTTCCAAACAAATCCTGAAATTTTACCCTTGTTGGGTTCCTATAAAGCTGAAGTCTCACTTAAGTTGTCCCTCATGATAAAAACTTGAATCTCATTTATTCCCCCCACTCCATCGACCCATTTTCAACAAGAGATGCACAAACCCTCAAACGAGAACCCGCAAGTTCGTACTTGCAACAAATGGAGTTTTGGCACAGAGGAGGCTGTCGCCTTTGTACAGAAAGCCACAATGGGTTTCGAAACTGCAGATCTGGAACGTGTCCCGAATAAACCTATAATTGGATGTGTTCCATACGCTCGTGGATCTAACTGCTCTTCATTGAAGAAATTGAGTTTGGAAACCCGTTAATTATGATCGTATGTGAGTGTGTATGAACTCTTGTAGGGTTTGGGATGTGGATTAATCATCCACAGATACAGGGTGTCCCGTAAAAAATCGTCAAAAAAACTACAGAAATTTCTATATAAACTATTTCAAATTTATTCAAATTCATCGTCATGAAATTTTGTAATGCCCTCAGTACTTGTAATAATAATTCATGGCGAATTCAATGCAATGTATAAACTTTTTAAACACGAATTCATCCATTCAATCTTTTGTTTATTAATTGCTTTGGTTCACGAGTAATTTTAGGTCGATGAAGCGTTTAATTGAGCCTCATTATTATTGATAATCGATTGGCTTTGTGATGGTTGGAGAGGCGATATCTTAGAAATTATTTAAATTAAATTTTGATATACAGAGTGAGTCACCAGGAACTGTACGTATTCCTGCCACTTATAGAGGTTACACAGGTGAATATCAAATGGCCATTTGAAAGTTTTATATAGGGAATATTGCCTTGAAGTATCTTTGGAAACAAACTTGTTCATATCTCTGAAAATTTTTGTTGTTTTTGGCTTCAGCAAAAAGATGCTGAATTTATAGTCTTTGTCTTCATTCTTAAATTCTCTTACAACCCTCGAAAGGTCGAATTCCATTCACCTCAAGGTAGTTTGGGTTGTAAAATCGGTAGTACTATTTCATTCATGCGGTGTACTTCCTTTTCTTTGGAGATTCAATGGGAATTGAATGAATTGTTGTAAAATTATTAAGGATTTTTCAATAAGAGGGGTAATTTTGACATTCAAAGAAAAATGCCATTTTTTCGGATAAAGATCGGATGTTAATTTCTTTATAAAGAGGAAAATAACAACCACAACTACAGGACCATATCCTTTTCATGAAAATTTCCATAACCAAATCGCAAAATGGCTGCCCTGTATCCTCAATGGCCTCACGAATTCCATCTTTGAGGTCTTGAATCGACGCTGGGCTCTTGGCGTAAACCTTCTCTTGCCAATTGTGATCACCTCTTCTAGAGATAACAAGGTCCGAAAACTTTTCCCGTGAAAGATCAATGGTTTCCTTGCTTGTGTGGCACGTAGCGCCGTCTTGTTGAAAGTAAACGTTGTCCAGATCAATACCATCCAATTCTGGCCATAGGAAATCGTTAATCATCTCTCGATAGCGCAATCCATTCATCGTAACTGTTGCTCCAGCCTCATTCTCGAAAAACTAAGGTCCAATGACCCCGCCGGACCATAAACCGCACCAAACAGTCACACGTCGAGGATAGAGAGGCTTTTCAACAATAATTAACCATAAACCGTGTGTGGCGTGAAACTGAGGACCTTTTACTGAACATAAAACATATTTTTGTCTCAAAATCCTCTACCCATCCATAGGTGGGAGTAGAGAGGAGTAGTAAAATTTTTCAGACAGATTTGTGTGAGATATTTTACAACTCCTCCACTCCAAGTACCTCTATATCCACTTTACCATATTGTTGCTTATTTGGTTAATTGTTTCTGTGCATATAATAGTTGTTCTATTTTTTTTTTATTTTTTCTGCCTGCACTGTATAAACTTGTTGATTTATTTAGTTCTTAGGCTTACATAGTACTTTGTCCTAGGCCTTTATTTATTTCTAATAACAATATTATTATCCATTCATTTCGTCACACACTGTATTGACTGAATGAGAATAAATTCGCTATCACAAAAACGCTTATATCTTTTGAACCACTGGACCGATTTCGAAAATCAAACTCATTTTCGAATCATTTTCTAATTCTAATGAAAACTTTTTTTACAATAAAAAACCAAAACTATTTTTTACAAAATTCATGGATTTTTTCTGGAATTCTTCCCATCATGCTTCTTATAGTGTTCTCAGTCACTTTCTGGGATGCTGTCTTCCACTTTTGCTTGAATTCCGCTAATGTTTACGTTGATTTCTTAGTCTTCTTCAATGCTCTTTTCACCAGGTCTCAATATCTTCCGATAGGCCTGAGTTCTGGGCAATTTGGTGGATTGGCCTCTTCGTGAACAAAAACCACCTCATTAGCTTCTTACCATTCCTTGGTGGCCTTGCTGTAGTGGCATGAAGCTAAATCTGGCCAAAAGCTTGTTGACACATCGTGCTCACGTAAAAATGGCCAACGAAAAATTTGCTCCTTTTCCCACAAGTGCAAATTGCTTGCCAAACCAGGAATTTTTTAGGAAACTTTGCTTGTTTCTTCACGCGAAATTGTTCGTCAATATTTCCACGAGAATCTGCAGTATAAAAATCCTGACCAGGAAGTTGCGAGAAATCAGCCAAGACATAGGTTTCGTCGTCCATCACACAACAGGAAACATTTTTCAAGAAATCTTTTTTTAATTTCTTTGCTCTTGATTTCGCTTCTTGATTCTTCACAGCGTTCCTGTCTGGCACTTTCTGCACTTTGTATGTTCTAAGCCCACAACTCGACTTGATTTTCTGAACGGTTGACTGCGAACAACCCCATATTTGGGCCACTTTCCGTCCTGAAAGGTTAGAATTCTTCTTCTCACTTTTTTTGGGCTATGAAACCCCTTTTTCATCCCGATTCCTTCCTTGCGGTTAATTATAAGATCTTCGTTGAAGCGCTTAACAACTCTTGATACCGTTTCCGGACGAACGCGAGCCTCTTTTGCGATTCTTTTGAAGCTCCATTTTTGATTATTTTGAAAAAGTTTCACTATAAATTCTCGTGTTTTCACTTCGCTTGACATTTTGCGACAGAGAATTGGAATATCTATGAAGTAATTGTTCCAGATGTTTCCGACGTTCATAACAAAGCTAACTATGATCAAATTTAGATTTTTTCTCAATTGGTTCAAGAGATATAGGCGTTTTTGTGATATCGAATTTATTCTCGTTCAGTCCTTGTGTACACTGTGTCCCATTTTGGTTGAGACTGCACTGTATCTCAGCTATTATTGAAGATAGAGACATGCGATTTTTGTCACCCTTTTCCTCTATCACTTTTTTGTAAAACTTCCAAAGCCACAAACAGAAAGATTCCAAATAGTTTTGTTCCTGAAATACAGGGCGATAACGAAAATGTTCACTTTTTCAGATGTTAATATTTCTCAGGCCCTGTATAAGATAGAAAAATAATGAAAACTGCTTACAATAGATATTTTCACATTAAAGTCAGTGGCGCATTTGAACATTTTTTTAGAGCTGTTTCTGAGATTGGGCACAAACTTGTTTTTTTTTTTTAATGGAACACTCTGTATATTTCAACGTAAAATTTTCGCAATTCAAAACACGCCTCTGACTCATGCAAAATATCTATTATGAGCAGTTTTCACCTGATACAAGGCCTGAGAAATAATAACATCTCAAAAAGTGAACATATTTGTTTTCGTCCTGTATTTCAGGAGCAAAAGTAGTTGGGATATTTCTGTTTGTGGCTCTAAAAGTTTCACAAAAAAGTGATACAGGGTCACTCAACCCGCATGTCTATCTTCAATAATAGCCGAGATACAGTGCAGTCTCAACCAAAATGGGAGACAGTGTATATCCAACAGTTTGTCGTTCTGTTTTCGCAGGTGGATCAGAGGAAGGTCCCAGGACGAAAAGGACGAAACCCCCCGCCTCGTCCCGCACGGAAAACGAGCTGGACAGCGATCTGGACGAGAGGAACAATCAGCTGAAGGCCAATTACGTGCCGCCAGGATTCATAAGTCCTTCGGTGATCGAATATCTGGAACTGGGGAAATCCATCCCAGGTGAGTTTGAACAGGCTCTATAGCCACACCGAGGCTGTCGGACTTTAAACAAACAGGAAAACAGGAAAACAGGACCGTCTTTTCGATTTAATCACACACCCACTTATCAGAATCAGGAATGAAATGCTGATCAATTGGATTCTCGCAATTTCCATCTGTTGTTGCACAATTGGAACATATGAATTAAGTCCTTTCTTCCTCATTGTTATGGTTGGCCATCAATCGGGTGCAACCATAATTTCGCTGTTTAATTATTGCAAAATAAGTACGGAGTTCGTCAAGGAATGCCGTAAGAGTAACTTCACACATATTAGCAAGGCACACACGAAAGGGAAATCTGTGAGATCTGATCCGCAGTCCAAATCTGTTACAGATCTGGACTCTGGATCGGATCGCTCCAGCCGATCTGGTCTGTCGGGATCAATGAGATATATGATCCGCGACAGACCAGATCGGCGGGAGCGATTCCATCCGCAGTCCAGATCTGTAACAGATTTGGACTGCGGATCAGATCTCACAGATTTCCCTTTCGTGTGTGCCTTGCTATTAAGTTGAAGTTGCGTTCAAAAACGATCGCTCTATTGATAAATAAGCTTATATTTGTCTGGTCGCAGATTGAACGGTTCAACGAACTGTTTATGGAAGACTTTCCCATAGGTTTCTTCGTCGACATCTTATTTACTCCGTATGGGACGCGAGAAGATCTACAGCTTGAGATCAGGAAGAAAGTGCCATTTTCAAAACGCTTAAACTTAACTGAAGAAAAAGGCACAGTTCTCAGTATCCCAGTTTATAAACGGCGTAGACCAACAATTTTTATTTTAAAATAAAGCTTAATAATTTGTCTAGAATGTGTATTACTCGATTTTCCATTTTTCTTCGTATATTAGGAAAAAAACCTGGTGAGCTGTAATTTCATAAAAATCTGGAAAAACGATTTTATTTCCATGATATCTCCGTCAATTTTCGGTATAAATGTATGAAATTTTCAGTATACATGCGGAATAATATACTGCTCCACAAGAGTTAGGGATATCGTATTCAATCGTTTTTAAAGGTATGTAATCTTCGAGAAAATCACTGAAAAATCATTTAAAACTCAATAACAACTTGAATGGATCCAATAAAAATCAGTATGAGACATTTCGTCAATCTGGTCGCCTTTTTTCAGAAGTTTGGTTCTTTGCATATGCTTCATGAATGTTCTTATTCTGAAATGAAGTCAGTTTATCAAAAGCTTCGATTTGAAACGAGTTTTCTGAAAATGCCAAGACGTAAATTAACAAACGCTGAGGCTGATAGGGCTATCGGAATGCTACAGGGTGGCCTAACTCAAGTTGTTGTAGCGGAAAGGCTCCAATTCAGCCAAAGCGTGATATCTCGACTTTGAAATAGGTTCAGGGAGACAGGTTTCGTGTTGAAAGACCAAGGCTTAGTGGGCGACGAAAAACAACACCTGCTCAGGATCGTTTCATCACCGTTTCGGCGAGAAGAAACCCTACATCTACGTGTAGAATGCTACGGAATACTCATCAAAATGCAGATGGGGTCCAAGTTTCCATCGAAACCATCAGACGACGTTTGGGAGAGATGAATCTAGATTCTAGACGTCCATTAAGAGGAGTTCCATTAACACGTGACCATAAGCGTCAAAGACTGGAATGGGCAAGGCAACATATAAATTGGAACGATCAATGGCGTAGTGTCCTATTCACTGATGAATCCAGATATGGACGATTTTCAGATTCTCGAAGAATAAGGGAATGGACAATCCCACGCATACTCCGTAATCGTCGCTATGTCCAAGAAGTCCATCCATTCCGAGGGGGTAGTGTTATGGTTTGGGCCGGGATATGTTCCAACGGGCGCACAGATCTGCATATTTGTCCTGGGAATATGACCGCCTCACACTATAGGGAGCATGTCATTGACAATGTTGGGCCAAATTTTCACGCTGCTATTGGTGAAACTTTTCAATTTCTAGACGATAACGCTAGACCGCACCGTGCAGCCATAGTTGAGAATGCGTGCGAGGAGCTTGGTGTTCCACATTTACCAATACCTCCGCACTCACCAGATTTGAATTGCATAGAACATGCATGGGATATGCTTCAAAGAAGATTAGATAATCATCAACCTACCCCAGAATCCTTGAATGATCTGAGAGAGCTTCTGCCCCGTTTATGGAACCAAATTCCTCAAGAAATGTTCAACAACCTCGTGTGTAGTATGCAAAGAAGATGTCAAGCTGTTATTGATGCCCGTGGAGGCCATACATTGTATTGATAATCCTAAAATGCTTGAATTCTCTGGGAATAAAATTTCGTTATTTACTCGATTTTTCTTAACCACCCTGTATACGCTGCAGACCTACTACAGGCTAAAATTAATTTGCAACTTGAAATCATATTAATATGAATTTTCATCACAAAAATCTTATTTTTACTATATTCTTTTTCAATTTAAGTCAATATCCCTAACTCATGTGGAGCACTTTATTATTCCGCATGTATACTGAAATATACACGGATAAATTCATTGACTGATTTGTCTCACGGCTGGAATATTGTTTGTGGTTATTCTGGAAAGAAGATCTAGTCGACCTTTCGTGTTCTAAAATAAATTAATATTCATTGCGAACTTTGTTTCTCTATCTTAGTCGGTAGAGATTGTGATAGAATTTCTTGTCAGCTTCAAAGAATATTAAAATACATCATGGATTCGTACAAATTACACTTTTTCGTTGCAAAATAAGATATTATTGCAGACTAACGATTTTGAATATACTACCGAATCTAGGGGGGTTTTCAGGGAGGGGGCATTGAAAATTTTGCAACCAAGAGTATAGAGTGAGTCAAATTAGACACATTTTGATATGGAACCCTATTTATTAACTAGATAGAGAGTGTTTTTTGTGAATGTTCATTCTAGAAAAGTAAGTGTAATTTTTTCCCTGTGGAAATTCTGCGTTTCTGATGTGGAAAAATTTCTTGGGTGAATTTTCGATAGGGATTTGACAGAAGGTGGGAGCCATTTTATTTTGACATTTCTGTTCAGTAAGCATTGACGAATTTTCGTGGAAAAAATCATGCCGAAACAACGTTTACAAATGGTTAAAATTTATTTCTCTATTTCAGTATCGTAATGTGTTCATTACAGTACTAAAAACAGTGCTGTAATGAATTCATTACAGCATCGTTTTCAGTAACAATTTTCGTTTTTTGGTTGTCAGCAATGACTTCCGATCCTTTTAAATTTCAGCAGACGTCAATTTGTAAATGTCAATTTTCGTACTTAATAACATTCACACCAACTGCCAAGATACAATATGGAAGTCACTAGGACCTATAATTTGAATTTTTTCATTGAATTTCACAAAATTTGAGTGAAATAGAGAAAATATCGTCTAATACTCGTTGCAGAATGCAATTCCAATACTCATGCGTTCGAAAACTCGCTCCTTCGTCGCTCGTTTTCTAATTTCGCATTCGTATTGGAATAGGAGCCCATTCTGCAACTAGTTTTAGAATATACTATTTCAAAATCAATGTTCTATTCGCCAAATTTATGGATCACTTCGTGAAATTTTATGGTTTACATAATCACCCATCAGAGCAGCTCATTCGTCGAACTAACGATAGATTTCGGACAACATTTTCTTTACCCGATGCAAAAACAACAGCAAGACAAAGAACTGTACGTACAGAAGAAAGTATCGCTGCAGTAAGTGATAGTGTTAATGAAGATCCAGATTTGTCTATTCGTCGACGTTCACAACAAGCTGGACTCTGTGCATCCACCACATGGAGAATTTTGAGTGAAGATCTTGGTCTACACCCATACAAGATCCAACTGGTTCAAGAACTGTAGCCACTTGACCATAATAAGCGTCGTTTGTTTGCTGATTGGGCCCTAGAACATCTTGAAGTTGATTCACTTTTTTATCGGAAAATTGTGTTTCGTGATGAAGCTCATTTCTGGTTGAACGGCTACGTAAACAAACAAATTCGCCGTATATGGAGTGAAAACAATCCTCAAGAAGTTTTGCAGGTTCCATTGCATCCTGAAAAATGCACTGTATTATGTGCTTTAAGGTGCATACAAACTGTTGTCACGTCACGTGAGCTCACCCGAGGAAATGGGAAGAAGATATGGAGAATATAGCTGCTTTTACAGTTGCTGGTGATTCTCATAGAAGGGATTCGATTTACCAAATGAATCAACGAACAGAGGAAGTGGGGGAATTCCATCAATTAATTCAAGAATTATTGAATGAGCACCCAGATCGGTTTCAAATGTATGTCAGAATGACATTTCACAAAATATCAGACGTAATAACACGTGCATACAGAAAATGTAAATTTGCGGAATATAGATCTTGCGTGCTTTCAGTGCTATAACGTGACAGCAGATACAATGTTGCAAAAGTTTTTACTACATTT
Source organism: Adalia decempunctata (assembly GCA_951802165.1). Lineage (NCBI taxonomy): Eukaryota > Metazoa > Arthropoda > Insecta > Coleoptera > Coccinellidae > Adalia > Adalia decempunctata. The sequence continues at coordinate 1,082,405 of OX637702.1, forward strand.
TGATTCCGTAGTAGTATAATCACCCAGTTTAGTGCTGATGATTTGGCTTCACTATTCATTATTGAAAGGTGTGTCTCTCTTCCTATGGTCTAAGTTCCATGCATTATCGTGGTTGCACATTTTGGGAAGATGACGTGATGTGACGTGACGTGATAACAATGTGTCTGTACCTTTACACGCTGGAGGCATATTAGTCCATATTTCTTTGAAAACGATGCTGGAGCTGATGCTACAGTGAATGGTGCTCGTTACAGATCGATGATCAATGATTATTTGTTTCAAAATTTGAATGGTATCGACCCAGAAGTGTTGTGGTTCCAACAAGATGGTGCTACACCTCATGATGCTGCTACCGTAACAATTGTTTCATTGAAAAAAGTAATATTTACTATAAAAAAACACCCGATACATTAGATTATTCACTTTCATTCGACTTCGGTTGAATGCAGAAAATGACAAATAATTATTCGAATGAATTGTCTGAAATTCGAATATCAGAAATTGGTTGAGCAACCATCAAGGGTTTATTGTCGACCTCGAATGCTCCAGTGCGACCAACTGAAAACGAGACAGAAACAAAGTTGTTTGAATCCAAAAACAACAAAATAGATGAGTCAATCTTCCTCGCTATTCAGTTTGGAAATGGGCGAGCATCTTCATCTCGTATTTCGAGAAATCCAATATATTTTTACGACTTTGACATTGGTATTTCTATATTAGAATTCGTCCGAAAAGGAACATGCTAATTATTCTTCGAGTCGTGATATCGTTTCAGTTGTTTTGTTTGTTCGAGATAACTCAGTGGGTGGAACAATGGGATGAAGGAGATATCGATACTGTTATTAAATGGATACGGATCTTATGCAAGGTTGTTTGCGAGCTATACCATTTTTTGCAGTACAGAAGACTGAATTTGATTCTTTCCATACTCAACTACACATTTAAGCTACCTAGAGGGGGTTTCTTATTAGTGATAGAACTTTAAATCGAAATAAAACACATTTAGATTAAGATTGAAGCCAATTTCTTTTATTCGAAAGATAATTTTATGTAATATATTTTTTTTTAAATAATTTCCGACATATGTATGTCCACCATGACTATCTCTTAGGAATCTCATTCGACCAGACCAAATTTGGACCAATTTTTCGAGTTATTCAGGCCTTATTACAGCTACAACACTAGTTATGTTGGCTTCCATAGCGTCTATGGTTTTTGGTTTATCAGCATAAACGGATCCACCTTGCCAATTAATGAATTGAGGATATTGTTCAACCAATTCCTCAACAATATGTAGACAAAAGTATAAATCTTAATGAGAAACCATTTCGTAATTTTCCTCGGAACAAAGACATCCATTATGAATTATGATAGCTTTGCTTAAAAGTTCATACACAGAACTGATTAAAGTGAGATATGAATAATTCAAAGTTGGACGTATCGAAATTATACCTTGACAAAGTCAAGGCTGCTTGTGGTGACCCAAATCTGATCTGCCAGTTAGAGACAATGAGGTGTTTCTCAATGAAAATGCACTTAAATGGTTATCGTGTCTGTTTTGTGTACAGGGTGAACGTAACGAAATAATGTCGTGTTTGATTGGTATGGTATGATATGATGGTTTTGTGGTATCAATGTGGAGTTTTGAATGAATCTGCCCAATCGTTTTGAATGAAACTGCCATTTGTCACCTTTAATAAATCGATAATTTTCGCTGATATTTCGCGCAGAGATACTTTGAGATATGCAGATCAATAAAATATAAACAAATATTGGATAGGACGATGGGAACGGAAGCTATGACAGTTTTAAATTTCCAATTTTTCGAAAAATGCCATTTGATAGGTCAATATCTAAACGGTGACAGTTAGGGCTTCGAAATATTTTTTATTGAATGGAACGACCTCGAAAACCTACATTTTGATACCAAGATCACTCATGTAGCCCCCATAGGTAATGAATCATTGCACTTTTTATTTTTCGATTTTTCATTTTCGAGTTCTGTTCACGAGCTCACACCGCTCAAGGTAAGGGTGCTGTCGGTCCCCAAAATTGCTATTATTTAAGATTCGAATAGGAAGTACAACTTCCAGGTTCAATAATAACGTTAGATCCTCCCCAAATATATTTTTTATTGTCAAATATGGTGTTTTTAGGGGGTCATACCCCTTTGTCATTTTTCACCCAAAATTTGAAATTTTTAAAATCGCTCATATTTTGCACAGAGTTACTTGGCACTATGCTGATTAATAATATACACATGAATCTCGGTTGCGGTGAGAGGGACGGACGATATGACAGTTTGAAATTTCCGATTTTTCAAAAAAATGCCATTTTACAGGTCAAAATCTAAACGGTGACAGTTAGGGCTTCGAAATATTTTTTATTGAATGGAACGACCTCGAAAACCTACATTTTGATACCAGAATCACCCATGTAGCCCTTATAGATATTCCACTTTTTATTTTTCGATTTTTCATTTTCGAGTTCTGTTCCCGAGCTCATACCGCTCAAGGTAAGGGTGCTGTCGGTCCCCAAAATTGCTCTTATTCAAGATTCGAATAGGAAGTATAACTTCCAGGTTCCATAATAACGTTAGATCCCCCCCAAATATATTTTTCATTGACAAATATGGTGTTTTTAGGGGGTCATACCTCTTTGTCATTTTTCACCCAAAAATGGAAAAATTTAAAATCGCTCATATTTTATTGAGAGATACTTGGGGATATGCTGATCCACAAAATATAAACAAATATTGGATACGACGATAGGGACGGAAGCTATGAGAGTTTGAAATTTACAATTTTACGAAAAATGCCATTTGACAGGTGAAAATCTAAATCGAGATGGTTAGAGCTCTGGAATGTGTTTTATTGAATTCAGCGACCTTGAAAACCTACATTTTGATACCAAAGTCGGCCATGTAACGCTCATAATCAAAGATATTTCGAATTTAATTTTTTCGATATATTATTTTTCTACTTAATTTTCCGACTTCTCGCAGGTAGGCCAGGGACGGATTATCCAGTTTTGGGCACAGTACCCTACACCAATTTCTACTGCGACGACCAGCCTTATCCAGGATTCTACGCAGACGAAGAAGCCAGATGTCAAAGTTGGCACTACTGCGACATAGACGGAAGACAAACCACCTTCCTCTGCCCCAACGGAACCCAATTCAGCCAGGCAGTCTTCGTCTGCGATTGGTGGTTCAACGTCAGGTGCGAACTAAGTTCGAAGTGAGTTTCCATAAAAAAAAATACACTGCGCAAAAAAATTAACGCACATTCTGAAAATCTCAATTTTAATGAAAGTTAACACTAGTGACTTTATAACTTATTTTTTATGTTCTCCCGGGAAGGTTTTGAACGAAACAAGACACATTAAATTGGAGAAAAATTCAGGATTTCACCGAATCTTATGTGAAAAAAGAGATATGAATAATTTTCAAAATACTGAAATGCTGGTAAGTGATTTAATACTTGGTATTTCCACCCCTTGCTTTAATTACAGCTCGGCAACGACGGTTCATACTCAAAATGAGTGATCTTAAAATGTTCTGATCTAATCCTTCCCAGATTTCTCCGAGTTGGATTCCTAAGTCATTAAGAGTAGCTGGATGATTTTCTGAACTTCTCAGCCTTCTATTGAGGTTGTCCCAAACCTGCTCAATCGGATTGAGATCTGGACTTCTTGCTGGCCATTCCATTCGAGAGACTTCAACCTCTTCAAGGTACTCCTGAACGATGCGCGCACGATGGGGTCTGGCATTATCGTCCATAAAAATGAAATTTTCACCAATGAATGGGGCAAATGGCACTACATGCTCTTCAAGAATGTTCCTTATATTCTTATCAGCATTCATAGCTTCATTATTAACGACCACTAGGTCTGTGCGAGCAGTCAAAGATATTCCACCCCATACCATAATCGATCCTCCCCCGAAACCAGTAGTATTCAGGAAATTGCACTGAGCCTGTCTTTCATGTGGACGTCTGTATACAAGGGAACGTCGATCACAATGGTAGAGGCAGAATCTAGACTCATCTGTGAAGACAACTCTTTCCAAATCGGCCTCTTCCTAATGGATATGCTCTCTCGCAAAATCCAAACGCGCCCTTCGATGGGCTGGGGTAAGAGCTGGGCCTCTTGCCGCGACACGAGGCCTTAAATCATATTCTCTGAGGCGATTCCTTATTGTCTGAGTGCTAATTTGCACCTCATGAGTTTGCTCAAGCTGATTTTGAAGGAGGCGAGCGGTTGCAAACCGTTGTCTCAACGAAGAAACTCTCAAGTAACGTTCTTGAATGGCAGTTGTTACCCGTGGTCTATCCTGTCCTGGTCTTCGGACATTCATACCTGTCTCCCTGAATCGCTGCAACATTCTGGACACACTTGTATGGGCAACTCCAAACCTTTCTGCGATTCTTGTGTATGTCCACCCTTCTTCTCGCAAAACTACCGCTTGGGCACATTCCTCTTGGGTCAAATTGCGTGTTTCGCGTTGCATAGCGATCGAGTGTAGAAAATCAAACGAAAGAAAAACTGTTGATCACTAGAATTGATCGAGAACAACTGATTTTAGAAAGGAGCCAATACATTCAAAATCTGATAATATCATCTTTTTTTATTCCTGCTGGGAGAAAACATCTGCATTGAAGAAAAACGTTGAAAGTGGATAACATATGCATGCATAATTCTGATAAAAATAATTATCATTGAGAACACCTTCAGTTGTAGAATAAATTTGAGATTTCCATAATGTGCGTTAATTTTTTTGCGCAGTGTATATAAGGAATAAAATTGTTTATAATTTTTTTTGTAGGTTGTCTGTCATAAATAGTAGGCTTTATGGGAGGCCTAAATTGGACCCTTCACTTCCGCATCGCTCAATAACTAAGCAACTCTTGGAAAATATTTTTAACGACGAGAAGAGAAAATGATTTTGGTGGTTTTTTGGAAGAATTTTAAATTTTAAATAACTCTGTAAATAAATTAGTTTTTAGTACATTTCTTTTTCATTGACCCCTTGAAATATCCATCGATTTCCTGCACGATATACCTTCTGTATAGGCCTTTTATACAGGGTGTACTAGTGACACATCGTTCATAAAACACATCTCTATAACAAATTAATTTTTACAGCCAGTTTGACGGTTAATTAACGGGCCAGATCAAAGGTCGAATAACTGCAGTTATGGGATATCGAGTGCAGCTCGTATCCAGTTTTCACCCCACAGGAATACCGGGAATACGTCATGTCCGGGGAAGTTAATAAGGGAGAGTTAAAAATGAAGTAATCAACGAGTTTGATTAACGTGTCTGGATTAGTTTTACCGATGTCGATGTCCATCGGAGAGATACAGGTGGAAAGTTGTGATTTGTCGGTTTTTTAGGTTGGAAAATTGTTGGAAATGTATGAAAGTTTATTCCCTACGCTGATGCTTCAACAAATTTTGGTCTGAAAAGTGTTGAAAGGTGTTCATTTGACAGGCAAAAATCTAAACTATGATAGATAGCGACTTGAATTTGTACTTATTGGATTGATCGTCCTCGAAAACCTACATTTTGATACCAAATATGTCCATATAGGCCTTCTTTGAGTCGACTTTTAATTGTTTTATTTTTTCCAAATTTCAGTTTCGAGTTTTGTTCAGACGCTCAGAGCACTCAAAGTATAGGTGGTACTGATCAGTCTTATGGGTATTCTGCATGATTCGAATGGGTAGTAGATCGTAAAGATTGAAAAAGGACTTTGATTTCGCCGGGGATTTCTTGGTGATGACAAATATGGTGTTTTTGGGGGGTCTTACCCCTTACGTATTTTTCACCCAAAAAGTTGAGATTTTCGATATTGATTTTATTATGCTCAGAGATACTATAGACAATGCTGATTAACAATATACAAACGAAAAGTGGATAGGATCCCAACAAGGGGAGTTATGACGATTTGAAATTTCGGATTGTTGAAAAAATGCCATTGGACAGGTGAAAATCTAAACTATGGTAGATAGCGACTTGAATTTGCTCTTATTGGATAGATCGTCCTCGAAAACCTACATTTTGATACCAAATATGTCCATATAGACCTTCTTTGAGTCGACTTTTAATTGTTTTATTTTTTCCAAATTTCATTTTCGAGTTTTGTTCAGACGCTCAGAGCACTCAAAGTATAGGTGGTACTGATCAGTCTAATGGTATTCTGCATGATTCGAATGGGTAGGAGATCGTGAGGATTGAAAAAGGACTCTGATTCCGCCAGGGATTTCTTGGTGATGACAAACATGGTGTTTTTGGGGTGTCTTATCCCTTACGTATTTTTCACCCAAAAAGTTGAGATTTTCGATATTGATTTTATTATGCTCAGAGATACTATAGACAATGCTGATTAACAATATACGAACAAAAAGTGGATAGGACCCCAGTAAGGGGAGTTATGACGATTTGAAATTTCGGATTTTTGAAAAAATGCCATTTGACAGGTGAAAATCTAAACTATGATAGATAGCGACTTGAATTTGTTCTTATTGGATAGATCGTCCTCGAAAACCTACATTTTGATACCAAATATGTCCATATAGGCCTTCTTTGAATCGACTTTCAATTGTTTTATTTTTTTCAAATTTCATTTTCGAGTTTTGTTCAGACGCTCAGAGCACTCAAAGTATAGGTGGTACTGATCAGTCTGATGGGTATTCTGCATGATTCGAATGGGAAGTAGATTGTCAAGATTGAAAAAGGGCTCTGATTTCACCAGGGATTTCTTGGTGATGACAAATATGGTGTTTTTTTACGTATTTTTCACCCAAAAAGTTGAGATTTTCGATATTGATTTTATTATGCTGAGAGATACTATAGACAATGCTGATTAACAATATACAAACGAAAAGTGAATAGGATCCCAACAAGGGGAGTTATGACGATTTGAAATTTCGGATTTTTGAAAAAATGCCATTTGACAGGTGAAAATCTAAACTATGATAGATAGCGACTTGAATTTATTCTTATTGGATAGATCGTCCTCGAAAACCTACATTTTGATACCAAATATGTCAATATAGGCCTTCTTTGAGTCGACTTTTAATTGTTTTATTTTTTCCAAATTTCATTTTCGAGTTTTGTTCAGACGCTCAGAGCACTCAAAGTATAGGTGGTACTGATCAGTCTAATGGTATTCTGCATGATTCGAATGGGTAGGAGATCGTGAGGATTGAAAAAGGACTCTGATTCCGCCAGGGATTTCTTGGTGATGACAAACATGGTGTTTTTGGGGGGTCTTATCCCTTACGTATTTTTCACCCAAAAAGTTGAGATTTTCGATATTGATTTTATTATGCTCAGAGATACTATAGACAATGCTGATTAACAATATACAAACGAAAAATGGATAGGATCCCAACAAGGGGAGTTATGACGATTTGAAATTTCGGATTTTTGAAAAAAAGCCATTTGACAGGTGAAAATCTAAACTATGATAGATAGCGACTTGGATTTGTTCTTATTGGATAGATCGTCCTCGAAAACCTACATTTTGATACCAAATATGTCCATATAGGCCTTCTTTGGGTCGACTTTTAATTGTTTTATTTTTTCCAAATTTCATTTTCGAGTTTTGTTCAGACGCTCAGAGCACTCAAAGTTTAGGTGGTACTGATCAGTCTAATGGGTATTCTGCATGATTCGAATGGGTAGTAGATCGTCAAGATTGAAAAAGGAGTTTGATTTCGCCAGGGATTTCTTGGTGATGACAAATATGGTGTTTTTGGGGGGTCTTACCCCTTTCGTATTTTTCACCCAAAAAGTTGAGATTTTCGATATTGATTTCATTATGCTCAGGGATACTATAGACAATGCTGATTAACAATATACAAACGAAAAGTGGATAGGATCCCAACAAGAGGAGTTATGACGATTTGAAATTTTCCATTTGACAGGTGAAAATCTGAACTATGATAGATAGCGACTTGAATTTATTCTTATTGGATAGATCGTCCTCGAAAACCTACATTTTGATACCAAATATGTCCATATAGGCCTTCTTTGAGTCGACTTTTAATTGATTTATTTTTTCCAAATTTCATTTTCGAGTTTTGTTCAGACGCTCAGTGCACTCAAAGTATAGGTGATACTGATCAGTCTAATGGGTATTCTGCATGATTCGAATGGGTAGTAGATCGTCAAGATTGAAAAAGGGCTCTGATTTCAGCAGGGATTTCTTGGTGATGTGAAATATGGTGTTTTTGGGGGATCTTACCCCTTACGTATTTTTCACCCAAAAAGTTGAGATTTTCGATATGAATTTTATTATGCTCAGAGATACTATAGACAATGCTGATTAACAATATACAAACAAAAAGTGGATACGATCAAAGAAGCGGGAGCTATGACGATTTGAATTTCGAAAAAATGCCATTTGACTGGTGAAAATCTAAACTATGATAGATAAAGTCTCGTCTTATTTTTTATTGAATTCAGCGTCCCCGAAAACTTATAATTCGATACCAAACTTGTCCATATAGACCTTCTTTTACTCAAGTTTTTTTTGGTTTTTTGTTTTGCATTTTTCATTTTCGAGTTTTGTTCAGAGGCTCACAGCACTCAAAGTATTGGTGGTACTAATCGTTCTAATGGGTTTTGTGAATGGCTCGAATGGATAGTAGATCTTCTAGATAGAAAAACGTCTTTAGATTTGCCAGGGATTTCTTGGTGATGACAAATATGGTCTTACCCCTTTGTCATAAGAAAGCTCCCGATAGTTTTCATGAAAAACTGCCTTATTTCAAATGAGGACCAGTGTTTTGTTAGTGAATTATGTTTGTATTCCCAACAACACACATGAAGAGCATGTATATATCTTGAGCATATGTTCAGCATTATTGTGGGAGAGTTAAAAAATACTGATCTGTATACGTTTTCAAATTGGCGAATGCGCAGGGTTCGTAATTATCATTTTCGCCTCAATTTTGTTCAAAAACTACAGATTTGAAGCTTTCTGAAATATTTCTTGCTGCTTCTTCTCTATACTATTTATATTTTGATAATTCACAACGAGTAATAACACAAAATTACGTTTCATTCAACCCAAATTCACGTTATTCATCAACACAGTCTCCATAGATTCTCTCCCCCATGCAAAGAACCTTAAAGGGCACGTAATTGACATAATTATTGTCTCCACAGACTGCCTAACGATTCTTTACCCTCAGTAGGCTCAATTTCACCTCGTCTAATCGGAGTATCACAAGGTTTCGACCTTGGTCAAACAGTTTTCAGAGCCTACCTCATCATTCTCATATCAATTCAATGTAGAACTTTCCAATTCGCGATAAACCCAATCGTCAGATGAATCTGCATGGATGATTAGATTTGTGGATGTTCGAAAATCGAGTTTGAATCTGGCATGAATAGAGAGGGAGCTTTTACGAGGGTTCAACGAAAAGTTATGGTTCTTTTGGGCGCTCACAATTGGAAAACTATACTCCATTCACTTTTATTTGATCACATAGGAGGTCACGGTTTCGTTTTCAGGAGTTGGTGCACCTGATGAAAAGCACAGAACATATGATGAAAAGTCAGTGCGCGCACAGAAAATATCGTTAATGACAAAACGACGTTGCCAGTTTCTTTGTTTACATCGAAGTATCAAAGATATTCCACATTTTGTTAGGTTTACAAATTGTTCGCAGATTTTTGGTATTTAATCGATATTTGCAGGTGAGTTTTTCGTCGAATATCCAAGATTAACGTATGTTGATTGTTTTTAGCACCTGTTTGGAGCGTGAGGACGATTTTCAAGACCCGGACGAATGTTTGAATTTCGAGGTTGAAGGGGTACACGGGAATTTCGTTGAAAAAGCTGTTATTTGGACAGATATCGCAGTAGATGGATCGGATGGAGCCTCGAGTGGTCGATTAGGATGATATTTTTCAGGTTTTCCAAGAAATTTGGCGATATCTGAGCAGATTTGCAAAAGTTAGGTACCTCACTAATGAGGTGGAACTTAGACCTAATTCTCCTATAAGAAACGCCTTTCAAAGGTCGAGATGGTGAAAAATTCTTCTTTAGATGTTGTTTGAACAGACGCAGCCGAGTTTTATACCCCAACATTGATTTTGAGAAAGTTATCAACAAAATAAAATTGACATTATTCTTGATTCTTGTAATTACCCATCAATTCATCTTATATCTTTGGGTTGTTTTTTTTTAATGAATTCTTGATTAGAATCAACAATTGATGTCGTCAAGTCTTGAACATTCAGTTCAAGAGGATAATAAACATTAAATCTTCACAAGCATGCATATGAAAATTATGTGAAAGCAATGCAATTTTCTTCCATAGCGAAAAATAATTTATTTCAACAGTGATCTCTTGTACTTTTTATGCAAATAACTAGAAAAGGAATCCTTTCTATCAATTCATATAAACGTTAATTATTCTCGTCCATCACATCTTTTCCAATTCATTCATTTTCCGAATAAATTCACATTCTGAGAAATACGCTAAGAATGTAGAAAGGGCAACATGTTGACTTGGAACATAAAAATATTTTGAAAAACGTCAAAACTTCGATACAGAGTGGAATGTGTCAAACTTCCAAGGCCAGAGTTGTGATTTTATAATTGTGAATGGAGTATATTTGTTCAGTTGTTGCCAATTTTATGTCGGCGAGTGTAGTAGTTCTACATCTCAAAATTGTCAGGTTCTGGATCGAATCGCGCCAGCAGCGAGATTTTCTATGCGAAATGGGCCGCGTCATCGAAACTTTCCGACTCGGGGGAAATCACAGAAAACCCCTGATCGAGTCATAGAAATTCGAATCGGGAGTGCGTTCCGTCGCGATATAATATCAATTGTAATGTATTCACGTGCCGTCGCAGGTCTCGAGGCTGACTAGATGCGATGAGCCGAATGAATTTATAATGATGGTGCTGGGATCTAGGATGTTTATTCATGTCACGAGGAATTTTCCGGGGATTTTCCTCGTGAGGGAGCGTCGTTGAATATTCAGGAAATATTTTCCGGGTCGGGTAGTCCTTAAAATGTCAAGTTCGAGAATTCAATCTGCAAAAAGTGCGGTTCGATTTAGTGGTGTTTACAGGACGACCTTAACCTTAAAGTTTTAACATATCTGAATTTCCTACCCTGCGAATAAAATGCACCGTTGCCAGACTCCATGGCTTCCAACTTTGCAACGTCTATTGTCGAAACGTGGAACTACTTTGAATGAACTTATTTGATATTATTTTATAATTCTATGAATGATGAATATCAGTACGACTTCAATCAATACTTTAGGCAATTCGCATCTTTATAAATAGGAGATTTTAATCATATCGAAGATCCACCATGAAGTAAACTTGTTCTTCTGTGACCATCGAAGAAATACGATTCTGTGGAAGAAAAACTAACCTCCGAAACGACAACGAATGGAAGGGCCTCTTTTACTTTCATTCTGGTTCACAATGGTGTTACTTTGAAAGGGGGTTCCTCTTCTGGGAATACGCCATTTTATTATATTTTAAAGACGCTTGTTTGTTATCTGGTATGTACACTGTCCCCATTTTAAATAACTCTGTTTCATTTCACAGGATTTAACCCCACGTAAGCTTGTTCTACTTTATTATTGCATTTCTATTGAATATTGTGGAACTCTGTTCTGCTACCAACCCATTTGGAATATTCTTATACTGTTCGTAAGGCTTACTGCACATTTAACTATTCACTCGACATTATGGTATAGGCATTTGGAGTTGTTGCTCTTAGGATAATATTTTACGTACAAATACCACTGGTTTGGAAGCCTAGGGTAAACTGTTTATATCGCCTGTGCTAAGGAAAACATCCACCACAACAGTGGCCAGTGAAAATTCCTCTGGAAGTTCTATAACGAACGTCTCCAGTAAACCAAGCCTCGCCTTCGGGCCCTTGGCATACCCGATAAGCAAGGAAAGCTTTCAAGGTGCCATCGTTCATCAGTTAACAGGAAATATAAAGAGTTCATCGTCACTTCCAAACCAACGCGACTGCTATGATCTCACACATAACACTTAGAAGGAAGGATTCTCACACTAGGAACTACAAGGATACTGCTTATGAATTTCATTAATAATCAGGTGACACACTCTATATGCCTATAACCTTTGGATGTATTGGATTCTGCTTTTTATCACAATTGTGCCAGTAATAACCTTACCGGAGTATAGGAAGCCCCATATCATACATATCACCAGTGCTCGTCTTATTAATAATTGTTCTATGGATTGTAAACATATCATCTGTATTGCTAGAAGGTTTTTGCTTTGAGTTTCAATTGATTCTCGTTCGTTTTTCCTTCATATAGCTATGGTTCTTCGAACTATGGCGCTGGACGAATAAAGGGCTCTTGTTCCACCTTTATGTCCAATCTAGTGTTTTATTTATCAATTTTACCTCATTATTTCCCATCCTATTTTTCACTAATCTGAGTTATTACGAATCTGAATTACTACGACATAACATAGAGTTCTACCAATCTAGACGATCACATCACAAGCCAAAAATATGAGTATAAAACCCCCTTTAACGTAATTGTACCCTCAGCTCTTCCGAGCAGGGTTGCCCCTGTTTTCTTTTTCATAATGTTCCTAGGATTTACAAACTTGGAATGTTACAAAGTCGCAGCAGAAATCACAGTTAGGTCCTATTCACACTTGTTTTGAGTCGAGTCAACCGCAATTTCCTGTTTATAGATAGATAGTTAGTTGGAAAATTTACGTAGTAGCGAAATGGTGAATGCGCCAGTCCCATTATTCGCTAAATTTATGGCGTTTTCCCACAGGCCCTGCTGTGGGTAGACAGGTCAGGAATTCTTTAATATAGAGAAGGATTATTTGGTCCAAAAATACGAGGATGTATTGATATCTAGTTAGCCTATATACCATATCAACGAACAATAACTTATTAGAAGTGTCAGTGTAGAGTTCGACGACAAAAAAGTAAACCAGAGTTACGCAATAAATTTAAAAAAAGATGACCACCGAAATTGTTAAAATCGAAAAAGTGGAGTATCGAGCCATCATCAAGTACCTGTATTTAAAAGGGTTAAGAGGTAAGCAGATTTACGAAGATATGCTTGATACCCTTGGTGATCAATGTCCTTCGTATGCGACCGTGAAAAATTGGATTGCAAGCTTCAAAAGAGGTAAATTTTCCATTGAAGATGATGACCGATCGGAAAGGCCAGTTTCTGTGTCAGTCCCCGAAAATATCGATGCAGTTCATGACATGATTTTATCAGACCGTCGAATTGGGCTAAAACGGATATCTGAAGCACTGAAGATTTCATACGAACGCGTTCATCATATAGTTCACGTCAATTTGAACTTGAGAAAAATTTCTGCAAAATGGATCCCCAAATATTTGAATGTTGACCAAAAGCGTGCAAGGGTAGAAGCATCGCGTTCGATTTGTGCTCGATTTGAAAACGATGTAGACTTCTTAAACCGAATGTTTACTATGGATGAGACTTGAGTACATTTCTACGATCCAGAAACAAAGCAACAATCGATGGAATGGCGACACTCTGGTTCTCCAAGACCTAAGAAGTTTCGTGTCCAAAAATCCGCTGGAAAAGTTCTTGCTTCAGTTTTTTGGGATTGCCATGGAGTAATCATGATTGATTTTTTGGATAAGGGTAGAACAATAACAGGAGATCAAAATTCGACATTACTGACCACTCTACGGAAAAAAATCAAAGAGAAAAGACGCGGAATGCTATCCAAAGGTATTTTGTTTTTACAGGACAACGCCCCAGTACACAAATCTCATGTTGCCATGCAAATAATTCGTGATTAAGGGTTAGAATTACTAGAACACCCCCCTTATTCACCAGATTTGGCTCCGTCCGACTATTATCTCTATCCTCAACTGAAAAAAAATTTAAAAGGTCGTAAATTTTCTTCCAACCAGAAGGTAATAGAATTTGTGGAGGACTGGTTTGCAGATCAAGAAGAAAGATTTTTTTGAAAGGTCTAGAGACGTTGCAGGTTCGCTGTAATAAATGTATTCAATTAAGAGGAGAATATGTTGAGTAATGAAATATTTTGAGATTGAAATTTTGTTTGGTTCTATAGAAGGCTAAGAATCTTTCAATATATCCTCGTAGCTCGATAACAAAACTCTGGTCCTCATTTGAAATAAGTTTTGAATATGCAGAGAATAAAAAATAAATTTCGAATGAAATGTCTGTAATTTTGTAATCATCAAAGGTTTATTGTGGACCTCGAAATTGAGGACATGGCCCCCAAAGCCTCCTTCAAATCTGCCAATACGTGTTCTATATTAAAACCGGGAATTGAAATATGTCCCTGGCGCAGAAAAAAGTATTTAATTCAACCACATCCCAATTTATTCAGTACAATATGGGAACCAGCAGTAGGTTTGTTTATAACCCCGATAATCATAGCACAATCGAGTTTTTAAAACTACACACCATCAGTCTTTTCCCACACAATTCGAACCGAACCAAGCCTATACAGAATACCAAATTAGGGCAAATAATTGCGCATATATTATCAATTTTTAGCGAATAACATATTCATCCAACGATATCATTTGAAAATTGATATATCATGTAAATTTATAGACCGAAATACAGCGTGTAGATAGAGTTACATTACCCCTCTGGGATGGAATCCTGAAATCAAGTTATAATTATGCGATTGACGTATTCGGTTTTATACGAACGCATTAATTATTGTCAATCAGATTGTTTGTTCTCGCGGTGCTCATGGACAGGAATTTAAAGGTGGAAATGGAAAATTGTTGACCTAGGTTTATTTGTGGTATGCACGTGGAAAAATCACATCCGCAAATACGCTGAAAATGAAGTTAAGCTCGAAGAAACGACAAGGCAACCCTATTTTTCCATTTTCTTTCTGTACATTGTACAATGGTGAAATTCTGAAAGCAAGTCTCATCAATATACAAGGTGGGCCATCTTCGAGAATCTGAAAATCGTCCATATCTGGATTCATCAGTGAAAAGGACACTACGCCATTGATCGTTCCAATTGATATGTTGCCTTGCCCATTCCAGTCTTTGACGCTTATGGTCACGTGTTAATGGAACTCCTCTTAATGGACGTCTAGAACCTAGATTCACCTCTCTCAAACGTCATCTGATGGTTTCGATGGAAACTTGGACCCCATCTGCATTTTGAAGAGTATTCCGTAGCATTCTACACGTAGATGTAGGGTTTCTTTTCGCCGAAACGGTGATGAAACGATCCTGAGCAGGTGTTGTTTTTCGTCGCCCACCAAGCCTTGGTCTTTCCAACACGGAACCTGTCTCCCTGAACCTATTCCAAAGTCGAGATATCACACTTCGGCTGACTTGGAGCCTTTCCGCTACAACAACCTGAGTTAGGCCACCCTGTAGCATTCCGATAGCCCTATTAGCCTCAGCGTTTGTTAATTTACGTCTTGGGATTTTCAGAAAACTCGTTTCAAATCGAAGCCGTTCATAAACTGACTTCATTTCGAAATAAGAACATTCATGAAGCATATGCAAAGAACCAAACTTCAGAAAAAAGGCGACCAGATTGACGAAATGTCTCATACCTACTGATTTTTATTGGATCAATTCAAGTTGTTATTGAGTTTTAAATGATTTTACAGCGATTTTCTCGAAGATTACATACTTTTAAAAACGATTGAATATGATATCCCTAACTATTGTGGAGCAGTATATTCAGTGTTTTATTTGAATACAAATTCATTTCCTAATTGAAAGGTGGATCCTTTCTAAAAATAAATTCGTATATGGTTGATTCTTTGTACTAGAACAGTGATTATTGAAATCATCTCATCTCTTCGACATCTGCTTATGTTCAGAATTGTTGTTCCTCATGAATAGTCATTGCGTTGTTCAAACAATAATCTACGATCTATTACATGTGGATTACATTCACCTTGCGAATGCGTGAAGTGCTGTCCATTTTTCAGATTCACTGCTGGTCAGGAATTGAAACTATTATACAATCCTTATACTTTATACTTTCTTGGATTACGTTCGCGATTTGTTCGATTTGATTGGAAATCAGAGTATGGTAATGAAGCAAACAGAGTAGAAATGCATGGTGATGTCGTGCTCTAAATCAACACCAGGTATACAGGGTGGATCAACAAATGGTTCTTGGATCGACATTCATTTGCGAAGAGCTAATTTTTTTTAGCATAACATAGAATCAAAAAAAGATACCATTCGTATTTGAAATAAGGAAGTTGTTTTTTTTTCACCCTTTATACGAGAGATAAAAAAAAACTGAATACGGTGTCGTATTGCTAATGAAAAAGTGCCTGTAGAATGTTTTTGCCGTTTTCAGATATTTCAGAAAATGAAGAAGTTATGGCACATTTTCGAAATCGCCAAAATATCCAAATTTCGATATATCTTGAAAACAAATGAAGATATCGTGAAACGGCTTTCAGTTATGGAGTTTTCACGAAAATCGAGCCCAGGACTCCTTTCAACATTTCCACCTATCTAGCCTGGAAGTACAAAAACAGCCAAAATCAAGCAATTTGGGTGACCCTGTACATAAAACAAATTCATTCAACATTCACTTTTACCAAATAGCTGAGAAAAAGAGACCATCTCACAAAATTACGGTCAACTTGAGTTTGAAGCTCATTTCTCCACATTTCAAACGAGGAAAGTATATTTTAAAGGTAATAGTGATCGTGATAAAGCCTATGGATAAAATAAGTTGATGGCAACTTCTCGCCACAGGCGATTATTTTTTGTGGTATTTTCTATTCAATCAATTCGCAGATTGTTGCTGAATTGAAAGTGTTGTAGGTTTGAAGATTTGATTATAAATTGATATTCCACCGAATTTGTTTGCGTTAAGTTTACATTGAATTGTTATCGATGGAAAGATCTAATTATTTCATTAGTTAATTGAGCGATTATGGAGAATTACCGTTGTTGATGGCCATGAATTTATTACATAAACGTGATCGATTGGTCAATTAATAAATGATGGGTTTATTATTACAGATGTTTTTATATTTATAGAACCAGATCTTTTTTGATGCTTTTTCGTTTCCATAAATGTTTTGGTTATTTGATAAACTCAATTCTTTCCAAAATACACTGCGCAAAAAAATTAACGCACATTCTGAAAATCTCAATTTTAATGAAAATTAACTCTAAATTGACTTTATAATTTATTTTTTATGTTCTCTCGGGAAGGTTTTGAACGAAACAAGACACATTAAATGGAAGAAAAATTCAGGATTTCACCGAATCTTATGTGAAAGAAGAGAAATGAATAATTTTCAAAATACTGAAATGCTGATAAGTGATTTAATACTTGGTATTTCCACCCCTTGCGTTAATTACATCTCGGCAACGACGGTTCATACTTAAAATGAGTGATCTTGAAATGTTCTCATCTAATCCTTCCCAGATTTCTCCGAGTTGGATTCCTCAGTCATTAAGAGTAGCTGGATGATTTTCTGAACTTCTCAGCCTTCTATTGAGGTTATCTCAAACCTGCTCAATCGGATTGAGAGACTTCAGCCTCTTCAAGGTACTCCTGAACGATGCGCGCACGATGGGGTCTGGCATTATCGTCCATAAAAATGAAATTTTCACCAATGTATGGGGCAAATGGCACTACATGCTCTTCAAGAATGTTCCATATATACTTATCAGCATTCATAGCTTCATTATCAACGACCACTAGGTCTGTGCGAGCAGGCAAAGATATTCCACCCCATACCATAATCGATCCTCCCCCGAAACCAGTAGTATTCAGGAAATTGCACTGAACCTATCTTTCATGTGGACGTCTGTATACAAGGGAACGTCGATCACAATGGTAGAGGCAGAATCTAGACTCATCTGTGAAGAGAACTCTTTCCCAATATCGGCCTCTTCCCAATGGATATGCCCTCTCGCAAAATCCAAACGCGCCCTTCGATAGGCTGGGGTAAGAGCTGGGCCTCTTGCCGCGACACGAGGCCTTAAATCACATTCTCTGAGACGATTTCTTATTGTCTGAGTGCTAATTTGCACCTCATGAGTTTGCTCAAGCTGATTTTGAAGGAGGCGAGCGGTTGCAAACCGTTGTCTCAACGAAGAAACCCTCAAGTAACGTTCTTGAATGGCAGTTGTTACCCATGCTCTACCCTGTCCTGGTCTTCGGACATTCATACCTGTCTCCCTGAATCGCTGCAACATTCTGGACACACTTGTATGGGAAACTCCAAACCTTTCTGCAATTCTTGTGTATGTCCACCCTTCTTCTCGCAAAACTACCGCTTGGGCACATTCCTCTTGGGTCAAATTGCGTGTTTCGCGTTGCACAGCGATCGAGTGTAGAAAATCAAACGAAAGAAAAACTATTGATCACTAGAATTGATCGAGAACAACTGATTTTAGAATGGAGCCAATGCATTCAAAATCTGATAATTTCATCTTTTTTTATTCCTGCTGGGAGAAAACATCTGTATTGAAGAAAAACGTTGAAAGTGGATAACATATGCATGTATAATTCTGATAAAAATAATTATCATTGAGAACACCACCAGTTGTAGAATAAATTTGAGATTTACATAATGTGCGTTAATTTTTTTGCGCAGTGTAAAACTGAGTTTTAGAAGAATTATAACGCGATGAAATTATTTGTTCATTCAAGGATTAGGTGAAATTAGTATTACTAAATGATGATTATCAATAATCAATCAATAAATGAAGGCAAGTCTCCAGAGTATTAACTGAATAATTGAAATGGTTTTTCAATTTTAAAGCATCATCTCTTGATATTTCGTACAGGAACCCCAATTAGTTACAGCTCCGATAGTTTTTAATGAACCTATAATGAATCGTTTAAACAAATCGCCTGGTATTCCGGCAAAATCAACGCATAATTTTTTAAAAACCGGAAATCCATCAACAATGGCCAGTTTGTGAAAGGCCACTTTAGAACGTATCCAATTTCGTTGCCCGAAATACTCGTAAAGAGATTAGTACCACAGTCACTCGGCAAGGACGAAAGTAGGTACTACGTTTGCTCTTATTTCACGATTCGCACCGGATGATTTTTCCGTTCGGTGAACGTACCTAGGGTTTCGTAAGACTTCAATCACTCAAATCTGAAGCTAATTGAAGATAATTATCTTCAGATTTGATGATCAGGATATTGGTTGATTGGAGCTGGCTCTTTTCGACGCGTAGACGATATCTGAGATAATATACAGGAGTCATTTTCAGCAATTATTAAATTGAAATATACTGCTCCACAAGAGTTGGGGATATCGTATTCAATCGTTTTTAAAAGTATGTAATCTTCGAGAAAATCGCTGTAAAATCATTCGAAACTCAATAACAACTCGAATCGATCCAATAAAAATCAGTATGCGACATTTCGTCAATCTGGTCGCCTTTTTTCTGAAGTTTGCTTCTTTGCATATGCTTCATGAATGTTCTTATTTTGAAATGAAGTCAGTTTATCAACGGCTTCGATTTGAAACGAGTTTTCTGAAAATGCCAAGACGTAAATTAACAAACGCTGAGGCTAATAGGGCTATCGGAATGCTACAGGGTGGCCTAACTCAGGTTGTTGTAGCGGAAAGGCTCCAAGTCAGCCAAAGTGTGATATCTCGACTTTCGAATGGGTTCAGGGAGACGGGTTCCGTGTTGGAAAGACCAAGACTTGGTGGGCGACGAAAAACAACACCTGTTCATGATCGTTTCATCACCGTTTCGGCGAGAAGAAACCCTACATCTACGTGTAGAATGCTACGGAATACTCTTCAAAATGCAGATGAGGTCCAGGTTTCCATCGAAACCATCAGACGACGTTTGAGAGAGGTGAATCTAGGTTCTAGACGTCCATTAAGAGGAGTTCCATTAACACGTGACCATCAGCGTCAAAGACTGGAATGGGCAAGGCAACATATCAATTGGAACGATCAATGGCGTAGTGTCCTTTTCACTGCTGAATCCAGATATGGACGATTTTCAGATTCTCGAAGAATAAGGGTATGGACAATCCCACGCACACCCCGTAATGTCCAAGAAGTCTATCCATTCCGAGGGGGTAGTGTCATGGTATGGGCCGGGATATGTTTCAACGGGCGCACATATCTACACATTTGTCCTGGGAATATGACTCACACTATAGGGAGCATATCATTGACAATGTTGTGCCAAATTTTCACGCTGCTATTGGTGAAACTTTTCATTTTCTAGACGATAACGCTAGACCGCACCGTCAGCCATAGTTTAGAATGCGCGTGAGGAGCTTGGTATTCCACATTTACCAATACCTCCGCACTCACCAGATTTGAATTGCATAAAACATGCATGGGATATGCTCCAAAGAAGATTAGACCATCATCAACCTACCCCAGAATCCTTAAATGATCTGAGTGAGCTTCTGCCCCGTATATGGAACCAAATTCCTCAAGAAATGTTCAACAACCTCGTGTGTAGTATGCAAAGAAGATGTCAAGCTGTTATTGATGCCCGTGGAGGCCATGCATTGTATTAATAGTATTAAAATGCTTGAATTCTCTGGGAATAAAATTTCGTTATTTTACTCGATTTTTCTTAACCACCCTGTTTACGCTGCAGACCTACAGGCTAAAATTAATTTGCACCTTGCAATCATATCAATATGAATTTTCATCACAAAAATCTTATTTTAACTATGTATATTTTTTTGCAATTCAAGTCAATATCCCTAACTCATGTGGAGCAGTTTATTTGATATATTGACCTAAAATTCATTCCAAGCACAGTTACATTCACTATGGAAAAATTGAAATAAACTGGCTGTGTATACAGCTCAAAATAATCTCTGAGATCAAAAAGAGAATGCTCTACAAAACACCAATTTTTTATCGCATAATAATCAAACTAGGAGGATCATTATAAACCTCACAAATCTGAAGCGGAAAATCATAACAAAGAATCTGTTGTCTTCCTATCATCCACAGAGATGAAACAATACACACAATTAAATTTCCCTGGTATCTGGTACCATTTTACTTCCATAATTCTATGGTTATCTGGTCTCGATGCCTCAAGGAACTTTCAATTAATAATTAAATAAGGAAAAAATCGATATTTCCGTTCCCAGATCATCATATCGAGACAGTTATAATCATTTCAATTATACGTGTGAAAAAATGTTCGAAGAAATAATAATTAGTATTTACAGGGTGTTCCCTATTGAATTGCAGGATAAAATCATGGATAAGAGTCTCAAAAATAGATATAAGAGATGTTATTTTGAATAACCCGTTATTTTGGCAGATGTCACTTTCGGCAGATGTCATTTTTTGACGTTTCACAGGTAGAAACTACGCCATTATGAAAATGAAAAGTTATGAAGTAAATTTAAGCACTTTTGAAATTAAAAAAAGATCTTGACTCATTGTAATAGGAATTTATGCTGGTAATATGATGATTGATATAGTTTCTGAATCTCAATGGAACAGGAATGTTTTTCCCAATTAGGCACTCAGATGAGCAATTTTTTCACACCACATCACGTTAAATTTTGGAAAAATTATGCAAAACATAGAATTTGAGTTAGATCTTTCTATAAAAAAAACTAGACATGAGCCTCCAAAATCATAGTTTACATTCAATAGGGCATCTATACAGGAATACTTTTCAGAAAACAGTTTGCAAAAAATGGCGAACAGTGTAGTTTTTTTGGATTTTCTAAAATGTAGTATAAGGACTGAACGAGAATGAATTCGCTATCACAAAAACGCCTATATCTCTTGAACCAATTGAGAAAAAATCAAAATTTGATCATAGTTAGCTTTGTTATGAACGTCAGAAACATGTGGAACATTTACTTCATAGATATTCCAATTCTCTGTTGCAAAATGTCAAGCGAAGTGAAAACACGAGAATTTTTAGTGAAACTTTTTCAAAATAATCAAAAATGGAACTTCAAAAGAATCGCAAAAGAGGCTCGCGTTCGTCCGGAAACGGTATCAAGAGTTGTTAAGCGCTTCAACGAAGATCTTACAATTAACCGCAAGGAAGGAACCGGGAGGAAAAAGGGGTTTCTTAGCCCAAAAGAAGTGAAGAAAGCCATCAGCCTTTTTCAGAAGAATCCTAACCTTTCAGGACGGAAAGTGGCCCAAATAGTGGGTTGTTCGCAGTCAACCGTTCAGAAAATCAAGTCGAGTTGTGGGCTTAGTACAAAGTGCAGAAAGTGCCAGACAGGAACGCTGTGAAGAATCAAGAACCGAAATCAAGAGCAAAGAAATTAAAAAAAGATTTCTTGAAAATTTTTTCCTGTTGCGTGATGGACGACAAAACCTATGTCTCGGCTGATTTCTCAATTCTCGCAACTTCCTGGTCAGGAATTTTATACTGCAGATTCTCGTGGAAATGTTGACGAACAATTTCGCGTGAAGAAACAAGCAAAGTTTCCTAAAAAATTCCTGGTTTGGCAAGCAATTTGCACTTGTGGGAAAAGGAGCAAATTTTTCGTTGGCCAAGGCTCTGTTGACTCGAAGATATACATCGAGGAATGCTTGAAGATGCGACTTTTACCATTTTTACGTGAGCACGATGTGTCAACAATCTTTTGGCCAGATTAAGCTTCATGCCACTACAGCAAGGCCACAAAGGAATGGTACGAAGCTAATGAGGTGGTTTTTGTCCCCAAAGAGGCCAATCCACCAAATTGCCCAGAACTCAGGCCAATCGAAAGATATTGGGCCCTGGTAAAAAAAATTGAAGAAGACTAAGAAATCAACGAAAACATTAGCGGAATTCAAGCAAAAATGGAAGACAGCATCCCAGAAAGTGACTGAGAACACTATTAGAAGCACGATGGGAAGAATTCCAGAAAAAATGC
Source organism: Adalia decempunctata (assembly GCA_951802165.1). NCBI lineage: Eukaryota > Metazoa > Arthropoda > Insecta > Coleoptera > Coccinellidae > Adalia > Adalia decempunctata. The sequence continues at coordinate 1,105,286 of OX637702.1, forward strand.
ATGAATTTTGTAAAAAATCGTTTTGGTTTTTTTATTGTGAAAACAGTTTTGATTAGAATTAGAAGATGATTCGAAAATGAGTTTGATTTCCGAAATCGGTCCAGTGGTTCAAAAGATATAAGCGTTTTTGTGATAGCGAATTTATTCTCGTTCAGTCCTTATTTCAAAAACTGAGGCACTTCTACTGAACACATCATATTTTCCTGAACCGTCACAAAGTCCTCTACCCTCAGGTACCATACTACCCATCCATCATGCCACACCTTGTATATAATTTCAATTTGAAATCCAGTTTATCTGAAGATTGAACCCAAATTGTTTATATTCTTAACTGCCGAAAAGCATACGACATATTCGCCAATCAATTACCCTGGAAAACCTACAGGGTGATCCATAAATAATTATCAACACACAGCAGCATCTTCTTCACTCTACTTCCACGGTGTCTTCTCCAATCCAACTACCATCGACCTTCACAAGGCGAATTAGCAAATTAACCGTTCTCAAAAACGAGCAGAACCAAAAGAAGTACCATTGACATTGCTATATAGAGTGTGCCGGCGGGGGACGACTATCTTGGGGGGGTTCTTTAGAACGCAGTCGACATAGACTTCCATGGGTACCAAGAAAATAGCGCAAAACGGTTTTTCTAGCGGACCCATGAAAGCGATATGAACACATACGTGAATCGGTGTTAATTTACGGAAATGCGTTGAGTTTGTTTGCGTGAAAGTTGGTTATTGTTCGAGAGTTTTGCAAGGAGAGAGAATGGGTTTTGTCAGGGTTTTAGTGGACTTTTTGGCGGTTTTGACAGGTGAGTTACCAGAGGATTGTTTGACCTCTCAGAGGTTCATTTGGTTGGTGATTTTTCAAAGAAATGACGCTGAGAATTCGAAAATTGAAAAAGGCTGAATGAATAGTCATAGAATTGTAAAAACAAGCATTGTTGTTGTACTAAACCTTATGGGCTTTTGTAAATTTGTCGTATCTGCTACGGATTCAAAAAAAAATCTATCGATTCTCTCTAAATCAAGTTAGCATAAAAAGAAGTCTAAACTGTCTGGGGATCTATACTCCATTCACAATTATAAAATCACAACTCTGGCCTTGGAAATTTGACACATTCCACTCTGTATCCAAGTTATGACGTTTTTCAAAATATTTTTATGTTCCAAGTCAACACTATGTTGCCCTTTCTACATTCTTAGCGTATTTCTCAGAATGTGAATTTATTCGGAAAATGAATGAATTGGAAAAGATGTGATGGACGAAAATGATTAACGTTTATATGAATTGATAGAAAGGATTTCTTTTCTAGTTATTTGCATGAAAAGTACAAGAGATCACTGTTGAAATATATTATTTTTCGGCATGGAAGAAAATTGCATTGCTTTCACATAATTTTCATATGCATGCTTGTGAAGATTTAATGTTTATTATCCTCTTGAACTGAAAGTTCAAGACTTGACGACATCAATTGTTGATTCTAATCAAGAATTCATTAAAAAAAATCAACCCGAAGATATAAGACGAATTGATGTGTAATTACAAGAATCAAGAATAATGTCAATTTTATTTTGTTGATAACTTTCTCAAAATCAATGTTGGGGTATGAAACTCGGCTGCGTCTGTTCAAACAACATCTAAAGAATACATTTTTCACCATCTCGACCTTTGAAAGGCGTTTCTTATGGGAGAATTAAATCTAAGTTCCACCTCATTATAGTGAGGTACCTAACTTTTGCAAATCTGCTCAGATATAGCCAAATTTCTTGGAAAACCTGAAAAATATCATCCTAATCGACCTCTCAAGACTCCATTCGATCCATCTACTGCGATATCTGTCCAAATAACAGCTTTTTCAACGAAATTCCCGTATACCCCTTCAACCTCGAAATGTAAACATTCGTCCTGTTCTTGAAAATCGTCCTCACGCTCCACCCTGGTGCTAAAAACAATAAACATACGTTAATCTTGGATATTCGACGAAAAACTCACCTGCAAATATCGATTAAATACCAAAAATCTGCGAACAATTTGTGAACCTATCAAAATGTGGAATATCTTTGATACTTTTACTTTGATGTAAACAGAAAACTGGCAACGTCTTTTTGTCATTAACGATATTTTCTGTGCGCACACTGACTTTTCATCATATGTTCTGTGCTTTTCATCAGGTTCACCAACTCCTGAAAACGAAACCATGACCTCCTATGTGATCAAATAAAAGTGAATGGAGTATAGCTGGCAATGACACTTGTACACCCTGTATCGATACGTTTGCGGTCCCATGGGACATTTTCACTGAAATGATCCCTATTCGTTTAAACCTTCAATCTTGTAACACCCTGTGTAGACAACTAAATACACTCTCTTGAGCTTCTATTCAAACCATATGTCTTGTGTGAAAAGTAAAAACCGAATAGGTAAACACAACCGGTATCAATAAAAAACATAAGTACCAATAGTGAAAGCACTACACATACACTCAGACACATAATATGCCGACAGGACATGCCAGATGTGGAATACCACACTGACACAAATTTATCCCATTACAATTTATCACACATTGGACATCACTTTCTCCCATAGATAAAAGGTTCATCTGCTCAAAACGATACCTAATTAAGTACCAAAGATTGTGATTTATTGGTTTCGAATCGAGAAACGACGTGCATGATTTGTGACAGACAGTTTCAGAATGTTGTAATTTTATGGTCCAGAAGATTATGAAGATGGAACACAGTTGCATCAAGTGGTTTAGAGACTGCTCTTGGTGTAGCAGAAGATATCAATTAATACCTCTGATTTATGGGTGTTCTAGATCAATTGGTAATTTGGTGTGAAGAAATTGATTTGGGACAAGATGAGGATTTTCTTTCGATTGAGTAATAATGCGTTGTACTGGTATTTTCACATTCTTTAATGTGAAGATTGCATCATCGGTAATCAGCTAGCAAAATGGTAATAACTCAGCTTCTCTTGGTACTTAGATGTACGAGGTATATTAAAAAATTCTTAGCCTACTATAGAACCAAACAAAATTTCAATGTTAAAATATTTTATTTCTCAACATATTCTCTTCTCAATCGAATACATTCATTACAGCGAACCTGCAACGTCTCTAGACCTTTCAAAAAAATGTTTCTTCTTGCTCTGCAAACCAGTCCTCCACAGCCTTTATTAACTCCTGGTTGAAAGAAAATTTACGACTTTTTTTCAATTGGGGAAAGAGATGATAGTCGAACGAGGCCAAATCTGGTGAATAGGGGGGGTGTTCAAGTAATTCTAACCCCAAATCACGAATTTTTTGCATGGCAACATGAGATTTGTGTATTGGGGCGTTGTCCTGTAAAAACAAAATTCCTTTGGATAGCTTTCCGAGTTTTTTCTCTTCAATTTTTTTCCGTAGAGTGGTCAGTAATGTCGAATAGTAATCTCCAGTTATTGTTCTACCCTTATCCAAAAAATCAATCATCATTACTCCATGGCAATCCCAAAAAACTGAAGCAAGAACTTTTCCAGCAGATTTTTGGACACGAAACTTCTCAGGTCTTGGAGAACCAGAGTGTCGCCATTCCATCGATTGTTGCTTTGTTTCTGGATCGTAGAAATGTACCCAAGTCTCATCCATAGTAACAATTCGGTTAAAGAAGTCTACATCGTTTCCAAATCGTGCACAGATCGAACGCGATGCTTCTACCATTGCACGCTTTTGGTCAACATTCAAGCATTTGGGGATCCATTCTGCAGAAATTTTTCTCATGTCCAAATTGACGTGAACTATATGATGAAAGCGTTCGTATGAAATCTTAAGTGCTTCAGATATCTGTTTCAGCCCAATTCGACGGTGTGATAAAATCATGTCATAAACTGCATCGATATTTTCGGGGACTGACACAGAAACTGGCCTTCCCGATCATCATCTTCAATGGAAAATTTACCTCTTTTGAAGCTTGCAGTCCAATTTTCCACGGTCGCATACGAAGGACATTGATCACCAAGGGTATTAAGCATATCTTCGTAAATCTGCTTACCTCATAACCCTTTTAAATACAGCTACTTGATAATGGCTCGATACTCCAATTTTTCGATTTTTACATTTTCGGTGGACATCTCTTTTTTATTTATTGTGTAACTCTAGTTTACTTCTTTGACGTCGAACACTTCACTGACACTTCTAATAAGTTATTGTTCGTTGATATGGTATCGTAATATTTTGTTTATGCATGGAACTGGTCTAGGCTAACTAGATATCAATACATCCTCGTAGATCTCCAAATTCTTCTAATGCTATTTGAAAGGAAATTGAATCAACTAATTCTGCCCAAGATTCAATCAACTGAACACCTACAGGTGATTATCCAAATCCTTAACAGTTTCTTCCAATTAAATTACTGAATGTACCATTGGCGTTGCTTGCCAAGGTTGATTAAAAACTAGGTAACTACTCCAATCACTCACTGCACTGCAGGTATGTGCACAAGGTTCAGTTTCAAAACATCCTATTACTAGAATGGGAAATACCAAGCTTTTCGATAAAATATGGTTTCCAAATGGTAACTCCCACTGTTTTTATAGTTCCGGAATATGAGATTCAGAAGTCAACGGAGCGTGTTTCTTTATTGAGTTACAATGACAATAATGTTACGATAAGGATGTATGAATGAGGACATTCAACCATATTAACTAACTTTGCATAGTGATTCAAAATGCTAGGAATGTATAGACCTTTTCCTGAGGATGATTTGGCCATCGATACTGTTTTTTTTTATCAACCAGCAGGATGAGACTCTTAGAAATCAACCTGCCTTTTTTACGAAGGCTTTAATACAGTTTTGCGAAATTTAATAAGCAACCATTATTCAGGGAACTTACAAAATGCTACATGGAATCAGAGTACAATTTTATTGTTTCCCAGACGACGTTAAAGTCGCTGTGTTTCTTGTGAAACAGCGTGGGTTATTATTGTTCAGAAATCTGTTGAAAAATTGAGAGATGATGAATAGCTTAACAGGCTATTAAAGCTTTTTAATCTCGTGTGATTATTTGTTGAATTGTTTGTGAGGAAAGATGTGTATGTGATTTGTTGTTGTGGTTGGATGTTGTTATTATGGTGACAACGACATGAGAATTTGTACTGTCTCATTATTATCATCTTAATTACTCTGAAGAAAAATACCGAAAAGCTGTGAAATGTGGCAGCACTGAATAAAGTTTATACACTGCGCAAAAAAATTTATTCTACAACTGAAGGTGTTCTCAATGATAATTATTTCTATCAGAATTATGCATGCATATGTTATCCACTTTCAACGTTTTTCTTCAATACAGATGTTTTCTCCCAGCAGGAATAAAAAAAGATGATATTATCAGATTTTGAATGTATTGGCTCCATTCTAAAATCAGTTGTTCTCGATCAATTCTAGTGATCAATAGTTTATTTTTCGTTTGATTTTCTACACTCGATCGCTATGCAACGCGAAACACGCAATTTGACCCAAGAGGAATGTGCCCAAGCGGTAGTTTTGCGAGAAGAAGGGTGGACATACACAAGAATTGCAGAAAGGTTTGGAGTTTCCCATACAAGTGTGTCCAGAATATTGCAGCGATTCAGGGAGACAGGTATGAATGTCCGAAGACCAGGACAGGGTAGACCACGGGTAACAACTGCCATTCAAGAACGTTACTTGAGAGTTTCTTCGTTGAGACAACGGTTTGCAACCGCTCGCCTCCTTCAAAATCAGCCTGAGCAAACTCATGAGGTGCAAATTAGCACTCAGACAATAAGAAATCGCCTCAGAGAATATGATTTAAGGCCTCGTGTCGCGGCAAGAGGCCCAGCTCTTACCCCAGCCCATCAAAGGGCGCGTTTGGATTTGCGAGAGAGCATATCCATTGGGAAGAGGCCGATTGGGAAAGAGTTCTCCTCACAGATTAGTCTAGATTCTGCCTCTACCATTGTAATCGACGTTCCCTTGTATACAGACGTCCACATGAAAGATATGCTCAGTGCAATTTCCTGAATACTACTGGTTTCGGGGGAGGATCGATTATGGTATGGGGTGGAATATCTTTGACTGCTCGCACAGACCTAGTGGCCGTTGATAATGGAGCTATGAATGTGATAAGTATATTAGGAACATTCTTGAAGAGCATGTAGTGCCATTTGCCCCATACATTGGTGAAAATTTCATTTTCATGGACGATAATGCCAGACCCCCATCGTGCGCGCATCGTTCAGGAGTACCTTGAAGAGGTTGAAGTCTCTAGAATGGAATGGCCAGCAAGAAGTCCAGATCTCAATCCGATTGAGCAGGTTTGGGACAACCTCAATAGAAGGCTGAGAAGTTCAGTTTAATGACTTAGGAATCCAACTCGGAGAAATCTGGGAAGGATTAGATCAGAACATTTCAAGATCACTCATTTTGAGTATGAACCGTCGTTGCCGAGCTGTAATTAACGCAAGGGGTGGAAATACCAAGTATTAAATCACTTATCAGCGTTTCAGTATTTTGAAAATTGTTCATTTCTCTTCTTTCACATAAGATTCGGTGAAATCCTGAATTTTTCTTCCATTTATTTGTGTCTTGTTTCGTTCAAAACCTTCCCGAGAGAACATAAAAAATTAGTTATAAAGTCAATGTAGAGTTAACTTTCATTAAAATTGAGATTTTCAGAATGTGCGTTAATTTTTTTGCGCAGTGTATAACAATTGGCGAGGGAGATTCATTCAGAAGCGTTTACGTATTGATTGCTTGTTAGCCAACAGTTACTGTCGTAGTAAACATAATATCAAATTGAATGTGAGTTATCACCTTTGCCAGTATGGTTAAGAAATAAACCCTTTGATGAGTCTGCATTTTATTCTTCACCAGTGGCGGCTCGTCAGGGACGGCAGGGTCGGCAGTGCCGACCCTATAAATTTTATGTCCAGCCAAAATGTAAATTACTCTTTCTTCTGTTGAATTACTAAATTTATTATGATTATTGTATTTCCAAGACCTGTGTAAATAAAATTCTATAAATCATTGATTGATTTTAGTACTTTTTTCAATAAGATGAACGCATAACGATTATAAAGGGTTTTCCAATAGGAAGAGTTAGTTTGAAGCTGTCCTTCTTTTACCTTTGTCAAGTGGAAACAACGCCATTAATAACGCTTCAACAACGCATTGAACCTATTAAAATTCACTATAAAAATGGTGAAAATTTGGTAGAGACGGTTCTTTGGAGTTAGGCATTCCACAAACGTCATTATACAGTATTTTACATGAAGATTTCGGTCTTAAGGCTCATAAAATTCAGTTAACACTAGAACTCAAGCCGGTCGATCATTAACAACGTCGTGTCTTTGATGATTGGGTCCAGAAATGCCTGAAAATGATCCGGAATTCCATCGAAAAATCATCTTGAGTGATCTAGACAACGTTTTGTTTGAACAAAACGGCGCTACGTGCCACACAAGCAACGAAATCATTGATCTTAAGGAGTTTCTCTAAGCGCGAAATTTTTGTCCCCGGACTTTTTCCAACCGCAAAATTTTTGTCCCCGGAGTTTTTCCAACCGCAAAATTTTTGTCCCCGGAGTTTTTCCAAGCGCGAAATTTTTGTCCCCGGAGTTTTTCCAAGCGTTCAATTTTTGTCCCCGGAGTTTTTCCAACCGCAAAATTTTTGTCCCCGGAGTTTTTCCAAGCGCGAAATTTTTGTCCCCGGACTTTTTCCAACCGCAAAATTTTTGTCCCCGGAGTTTTTCCAAGCGCGAAATTTTTGTCCCCGGAGTTTTTCCAAGCGCGAAATTTTTGTCCCCGGAGTTTTCCCAAGCGCTCAATTTTTGTCCCCGGAGTTTTTCCTAGCGCTCAAATTCTGTCCCCGGAGTTTTTCCAACCGCAAAATTTTTGTCCCCGGAGTTTCACAAAGCGCGAAATTTTTGTCCCCGGAGTTTTCCATGCGCGAAATTTCTGCCCCTGAAGTTTTTCCAAGCGCGAAATTTTTGTCCCCGGAGTTTTTCCAAGCGTGAAATTTCTGTTTGGGGTGGTTTATGGTCCGGCGGGGTCATTGGACCTTACTTAAATTCAGTTACGTCGTCTCTTTGCTGATTGGGTCCTTGAAATGCATGAAAATGATCCTCGGTGGCAGCAAAATTGTCGCATCTGGAGCTGTTAAAAATGGAATTTTTCTTTGAATGTCAAATTAACAACTCTTATTGGAAAACCCATTAATTCTGAGTGAGATTTACAGAGAATGAACCTGTATATTTCTTGGTCCAATGCCAAGATTCTGTGATATCACCTCGATTACCATCAAACGTTAATAATAACCATGTTAATGGTAACTGTTTACTACCTCTCCATCTCTTTTCAACTCGTTCATATCGAATCAATCAGAGATGAAATAGATAAGGCAACGCGGCTTAACCACAGACCAATCTCCCGAAGTCAAATTGCACTTATTATAAAGCCTGTTATCCAACGTTTATACCTAGCGCACGCTAATTTTTTACGGACGTGTTCTCGGTGCTATTACGACAAGGTTCATTTTTCAGTGTTTATTAATTATTATTTAATGTTGCTCCGAGTATTTCCTTCGTTTCTCTGTCCGGTGTTTATGCAGAGAAATCCGATAATGCGTTTCCTGCTGATAGGCCTGCTTTCTACTTATCCGAGTTTGAGAAGATTTATAGGGTAATAATTTGTCAAATGATACCCGACTATATAAAAAACGTTACCTTAGGAAAGAAACTTTAATTTCCTCTATTGAATCTTCAAAATATCGCTAAAGTAAAACAAACCATTCGTTACATTGAAGGATTGAAGTAAGAAACATTTCCATTTTCCACCGATAAAATGAAAAACTTCATGGTTCAATGGCTATTTTCTCGCTCTGTATTGTGTACGAGGATATATTGAAAAATTCTTAGCCTACTATAGAACCAAACAAAATTTCCATGTCAAAATATTTTATTACTCAACATATTCTCCTCCTAATTGAGTACATTCATTACAGCGAACCTGCAACGTCTCTAGACCTTTCAAAAAAAATGTTTTTTCTTGCTCTGCAAACCAGTCCTCCACAGTTTTTATAACCTCCTCGTTGGAAGAAAATTAACGACCTTTTAAACTTTTTTTCAGTTGAGGAAAGAGATGATAGTCGGACGGAGCCAAATCTGGTGAATAAGGGGGGTGTTCTTGTAATTCTAACCCTAAATCACGAATTTGCATGGCAACATGAGATTTGTGTACTGGGGCGTTGTCCTGTAAAAACAAAACACCTTTGGGTATAGCTTTCCGCGTCTTTTCTCTTTAATTTTTTTCCGTAGAGTGGTCAGTAATGTCAAAGAGTAATCTTCAGTTATTGTTCTACCCTTATCCTATCAATCATGATTACTCCATGGCAATCCCAAAAAACCGAAGCAAGAACTTTCTCAGCAGATTTTTGGACAGGAAACTTCTTAGGTCTTGGAGAACCAGAGTGTCGCCATTCTATCGATTGGTGCTTTGTTTCTGGATCGTAGAAATATACCCAAGGGTGGTGTGCTTTGGAAACTAGATCTCTACTAGTCTAATTCTGTTATGTATTTTAGTTGTTCCAACTTAGGGACATGATCCTCCTTTTCATATACCCAAGTCTCATCCATAGTAACAATTCGGTTTAAGAAGTCTACATCGTTTTCAAATCGAGCACAGATCGAACGCGATGCTTCTACCCTTGCACGCTTTTGGTCAACATTCAAACATTTGGGGATCCATTTTGCAGAAATGTTTCTCATGTTCAAATTGACGTGAACTATATGATGAACGCGTTCGTATGATATCTTCAGTGCTTCAGATATTCGTTTTAGCCCAATTCGACGGTCTGATAAAATCATGTCATGAACTGCATCGATATTTTCGGAGACAGACACAGAAACTGGCCTTCCCGATCGGTCATCATCTTCAATGAAAAATTTACCTCTTTCGAAGCTCGCAGTCCAATTTTTCACGGTCGCATACGAAGGACATTGATCACCAAGGGTATTAAGCACATCTTCGTAAATCTGCTTACCTCTTAACCCTTTTAAATACAGGTACTTGATGATGGCTCCATACAATTTTTCGATTTTTACAATTTCGGTGGACATCTTTTTTTTTAATTCATTGCGTTTATGCATGGAATTGGTCTAGGCTAACTGGATATCAATACATCCTCGTACATAAGTTGATGAAGAAGAGTCTGGGGTAAACTGTACCATATTATGGATATTCAAAAACTCCAGTTTGGTATCAAAAGAGATGGACTTTTTTCTAATAATGGACAGGAAGCCACAAAACACTATAACTCATCTGCAAATGCATTTCATTGCCTTTTCGAGCATTTTTTTAGTGTTTTAAACCAAACTTGAACCTCCAGATTCGTTCTGATGTGAAACAATAAAGAAACGAAAGATCTACACTTAATTTCAATAAAGTTTCAAACGTACGCTCGCGGTTTATCGATGAACATTCAAAGGTTGAATCTTAAAGACCCATAATCGCATTAGAAATTCAGACAAAAACCAACTTTCACACGAAAATGCAACGAAACGAAAGCGATATTATCGAATTTCTCCGATTGTGCGATTATGGTTATGGCCAACCTTGAACTTGATCTTGATGGATCTCTATCGTTCTTCTGCGGTCTTTATGAAGGTGTGGCTACGTCGGATTTAATTTGGTATAATTCGATCCTATCTACGTTTACGATCTCTTTGTTGCATCGAAAAGATTGGAGGAAGGATATGGAGTTGATAGGGTCTTGGTGGAAGAAATGAGAAGTCTTTGATCACCAGGATATTTCGGAATGTTTGAAATTCCAATTTTTCGAAACATGCCATTTGACAGGTGAAAATCTAAACTATGATAGTAGGGACTCTGGAATGTTCTTTATTCGATTCAGCGACCTCGAAAACCTGCATTTTGATACCAAAGACGGTATTGTAATATATCCGAATTTCCTACCCTGCGATAAAATAAAATTCAACGTTGCCAGACTACTCCATGGCTTCCAACTTTGCAACGTCTATTGTATTATTTTATAATTCTACGAATGATGAATATTAGTACGACTTCAAGCAATACTTTAGGCAATTCGCATCTTTATAAATAGGAGATTTTAATCATATCTAAGATACACCATGAAGTAAACTTGTTCTTCAGTGACCATCGAAGAAATACGATTCTGTGAAAGTAAAACTAACCTCCGAAACGACAACGAATGGAAGGGCTCTTTTACTCCACTTTTTCACTCGGGTGCTGTGTGTTTTCACTTTCATGCTGGTTCACAATAGTGTTCCTTTGAAATGGAGTTCCTCTTCTAGGAATCCGCCATTTTAGTATATTTTAAAGACGCTTCTTTGTTATCTGGTATGTACACGATCTCCATTCAAATAACTCTGTTTCATTTCACAGGATTTAATCTCATGTAAGCTTGTTCTATTTTGTTATTGCATTTCTATTGAATATTGTGGAACTCTGTTCTGCTACCAACCCATTTGGAATATTCTTATACTGTTCGTAAGGCCTACTGCACATTTAACTATTCACTCGACATTATGGTATAGGCATTTGGAGTTGTTGCTTTTAGTATAATATTTTACGTACAATAATCACTGGTTTGGAGGCCTAGGATAAACTGTTTATATCGTCTGTGCCAAGGAAAACATCCCCCACAACAGTGGCAGTGAGAATTCCTCTGGGAGTTCTATAACGAACGTCCCCAGTAAACATAGCCTCGTCTTCGGGCCATGGCGAGCCAGGCAAGTGAAGGATTGCTTCGATCTGGTTCCACCGTTCATCAGTTAACAGGAAATATAAGGAGTTTATCGTCACTTCCAAACCAACGCGACTGCTATGATCTCACACATAACACTTGGAAGGAAGGATTCTCACACTAGGAACTACAAGGATACTGCTTAGGAATTTCATTAATAATCAGGTGACACACTCTATATGCCTATAACCTCTGGATAACTTTGGATGTATTGGATTCTGCTTTTTATCACAATTGTGCCAGTAATAACCTTACCGGAGTATAGGAAGCTCCATATTGTACATATCACTAGTGCTCGTCCTATTAATAATTGTTCTATGGATTGTAAACGTATCATCTGTAATGCTAAAAGGGTTTTTGCTTTCAAATCCAATGAGGAATTGGATTTGGTTCGTTTTTATCCCTTCATATGGCTATGGTTCCTTGAACTATGCTGCTGGACGAATAAAGGCTCTTGTTCCATCTTACTGTCCAATCTAGTGTATTATTTATTTATTTTGCCTCATTATTTCCCATCCTATATTTCACTAATCTGAGTTATTACGAATCTGAATTACTACGACATAACATAGAGTTCTACCAATCTAGACGATCACATCACAAGCCAAAAATATAAGTATAAAACCCCCTTTAACGTAATTCTACCTCTACCTCTAGCCAGCTCTTCAGAGCAGGGCAGGATTCACTTTTTCTCTCCCTGTTTAATAATGTTCCTAGGATTTACAAACTTGGAATGTTACAGTATAAAAATTTCGATCTCGACCACTCGACTCCGCCAGATCTCAAATAAATTTGACAAAACCGCCTAATTTTGTTGCTAGAGGATGATGATACGAGTATGTTCGATTCAAGTAACCTCTCAATTCTCTCCATTCAACACTAAACTCTTCAGGGATCTATCCAATTCTCACTGCCAATCTCGCAGCAAACTCTCCATTAGCCCCAGTCTTTGACCGAGTCAAAGAAGTAACGTAACACTTTACGGGAACTGTAGCAAAACGAAGGACATAGGTACACGAAGCAGTGAAAGTAATCATATCGCCTCCTTTTATTTTTTATTAAAAGAACGTATCATGTCGCACCTCTGGAGCGTGCTTCGTATGGCATTGTTTCCTCATTTTACATGAATCACAGGTCGTTCTAGTCTGCGCCCGATATGGTCTAAGAAGTAGTTATGGCTGACGGCGTTCTACCATTGCAAAAACGCGAAAAAGTAGACTAGGTGGACTTGCGGAATTCAAGAGTTATTAGGATTCTTACTACTGGATATACATTCCATATGAACCACAAAAAAGGGGGTTTATTAACTCAAATTGTGTTTTGAGGTTTTGATCAAGGCAGAATTTGAGCTACATATTGAAACACCCTGTATGTACCTTGTCTAAAACTGAAAAGCAATGAAGTTGTTTGATGCCGAGAGAGCTTTCTCATTAACGTTCATCTCTATGTAAGTTCACTCAGATCTGAGGAAAAGTTCCTTAACCAAAGGAGGTCTGCAATCCATGTGTAGCAAGTTGCTAGTGGCTGGTTTGCTTTCTCAGTCTCTTTGGTGTTATGGCCTAGACATGGGATGATTTCGCTTTGTTTTCTGATCTTCCTATCACCAGATGCCGAAGTTCTCCAGTTGATTTTGAAGACATTATCTTTGTGGACATAAAAAGTGATCGGGGTTTATGCCATGTAACATTCCAAGTTTGTAAATCCTAAGAACATTATGGAAAGAGAAAAGGGGCAACCCTGCTCTGAACAGCTGAGGGTAGAATTACGTTAAATGGTTTTACATTTATATTTTTGGCTTATGATGTGATCGTCTAGATTGATTGAACTCTATGTTATGTCGTAGTAATTCAGATTCGTAATAACTCAGATTAGTGAAATATAGGATGGGAAATAATGAGGTAAAATAGATAAATAATACACTAGATTGGACATAAAGCTGGAACAAGAGCCTTTATTCGTCCAGCGCCATATTTCGGGGAACCATAGCCATATGAAGAAAAAACGAACGAGAATCAATTGAAACTCAAAGCAAAAAACCTTCTAGCATTACAGATAATATGTTTACAACCCATAGAACTATTATTAATAAGACGAGCACTGGTGATATGTACAATATGGAGCTTCCTATACTCCGGTAAGGTTATTACTGGCACAATTGTGATAAAAAGCAGAATCCAATACATCCAAAGTTATCCAAAGGTTATAGGCAAATAGAGTGTGTCACCTGATTATTAATGAAATTCATAAGCAGTATCCTTGTAGTTCCTAGTGTGAGAATCCTTCCTTCCAAGTGTTATGTGTGAGATCATAGCAGTCGCGATGGTTTGGAAGTGACGATAAACTCCTTATATTTCCTGTTAACTGATGAACGGTGGAACCAGATCGAAGCAATCCTTCACTTGCCTGGCTCGCCATGGCCCGAAGACGAGGCTATGTTTACTGAGGGCGTTTGTTAGAGAACTCTCAGAGGAAGTCTCACTGCCACTGTTGTGGGGGATGTTTTCCTTGGCACAGACGATATAAACAGTTTATCCTAGGCCTCCAAACCAGTGATTATTGTACGTAAAATATTATACTAAAAGCAACAACTCCAAATGCCTATACCATAATGTCGAGTGAATAGTTAAATGTGCAGTAGGCCTAGCGAACAGTATAAGAATATTCCAAATGGGTTGGTAGCAGAACAGAGTTCCACAATATTCAATAGAAATGCAATAATAAGATAGAACAAGCTTACATGAGATTAAATCCTGTGAAATGAAACAGAGTTATTTAAATGGGGACCGTGTACATACCAGATAACAAAGAAGCGTCTTTAAAATATACTAAAATGGCGGATTCCTAGAAGAGGAACTCCATTCCAAAGGAACACTATTGTGAACCAGAATGAAAGTGAAAACTAATAGCAGCCGTCGAGTGAAAAGTGAAGTAAAAAAGAGCTCCTTCCATTCGTTGTCGTTTCGGAGGTTAGTTTTTCTTCCACAGAATCGTATTTCTTCGATGGTCACAGAAGAACGAGTTTACTTCATGGTGGATCTTCGATATGATTAAAATCTCCTATTTATAAAGATGCGAATTGCCTAAAGTATTGATTGAAGTCGTACTAATATTCATCATCCATAGAATTATAAAATAACATCAAATGAGTTCATTCAACGTAGTTCCACGTTTCGACAATAGACGTTGCAAAGTTGGAAGCCATGGAGTAGTCTGGCAACGGTGCATTTTATTTTATTGCAGGGTAGGAAATTCAGATATGTTACAGCCACTACTAATTACCTTCTTTTGGGATTGGTGCTTCTCTGACATCAATACCACGCAATGAGACAGCCTGTAGGGTCGATTCACGAAAAGAATTCTCTTAGAATTCCAACAATTATGCGTATTTCAATACCTCGACCTTTGAACTATCTCACGAAACTATTCGTGGGTTGGTAACGAAAACGAGATTTCTCAAAGTTTCTAAAACAAAAGAATTCCTCTTCGACGAAGGTTTCCGCCGAATAAGCCCACTGGGATTCCGGACATGAGAATGGGAAGCTTTCAAAATATTTTGCAAGGTAGATAAAGATGCCTGATTGATGGTCGTTCCTTTGTGTGAATTATGCAGATCGGTCTCTAAATTTGCATATAAACTACTTTTCTCTTTCGTGTGGAATAAAGAGACTGGAGAAATGTGTACAATACTAGTTTTACTCACCATCGCTTGAAAGTGTTGCAACGAGAACGTTACAAGAAAATTCGAATGTGTTTTACGATTTGCACTTCGTCACGTTCGTTATTTGTCTTCCTGGCTCTAGTTGGGCCATTCTTTCTCAACCTGGCCCAGAATTAAACGAAGAACTACTCGAGATACAGATCCTCAAAATTTCGTTCTTCTGGCCATAAAGTAGTTATGACTATCTTCCTGGTAATTTAGGTGAAGATCGAAGCACTCGACCAGACCAATTTTGGACCACTTTTTCGAGAAATTCAGGCCTTATTTCAGCAATAACACCAATTATGTTGGCTTTCAAAGCGTCTATTGTTTCTGCTTTATCAGCATAAACCAATGACTTTACATATCCTCAAAAAAACTGATCCATTGGAGTTATTTCGCATGATCTTGGATGCCAATTAATTGAACCATTTCTCGAAAAAATGACATCGCCAAATCTTTCTTTCAATAAATCGATTGTTACGGTAGCAGCATGAGGTGTAGCATCATCTTGTTGAAACCAAAACACTTCTGGGTCGATACCATTCAAATTTTGAAACAAATAATCATTGATCATCGATCTGTAACGAGCACCATTCACTGTAACATTAGCTCCAGTATCGTTTTTAAAGAAATATGGACGGATGATGCCTCCAGCGTGTAAAGCACCATACAGTGCATTTTTCAGGATGCAATGAAACATTGTAACATATCTGAATTTCCTACCCTACAATAAAATAAAATGCACCGTTGCCAGCCTACTCCATGGCTTCCAACTTTGCAACGTCTATTGTCGAAACGTGGAACTATACTCCATTCACTTTTATAAAGTAGCCCGGTTGGCGCTGGAATTCTGACACATTTCACCGCGTATATTTTGAAAATGTTAGGTTATACTCATTCTTCTGTCAGATATGAACGCAACGTTGCCGTTTCTACATATAAATCGTAGAAATGACGTATTTATCAAAATGTTTATTTACTTTGGGAAAACAATGAATTTGGGGAAATATTATGTGAATTCAATAATTCCAAAGAAACTTTTTTCTGTTAATACTGGAAATATTTCACGTGTACGAGTATAAACATGATTGGAAGATTCAGTTATGCTATTTTCTTGTACGGAAATCAAGAACCGAGTGTTGAAATTTTACTGAAAAATAATGGACAGAATAGTCCGTTACTTTGTGATAGTTCATTAACCCGATAGAAAAACTTTTAGACGAACAGAACAGACGGACGTATGGAAATCCCCACTTTTCAAAATTCTCAAGAAATAAGCCTAATGAGGACAATTAAATACCTCTTTGCGCAACTTGAAATACTCCAGTATGAAAATGTATTGATACTACGAATCTTGTGTCACAGTTAAAGCTTAAAAGAACTAACTCCATTCACAAAGTTAAAAAAGAGTAATTAGAAAGTAGACTTGGCAATGTCGCTTGATTTTCACGAGTGCCAACCTGCGTCCGTTTTAAGTAAAAGAACTTGATAAACCTAAACCATGGCCCACCAAGATACTTTATAAAAGTGAATGGAGTATACGTTGAATGAACTTATTTGATATAATTTTAGAATTCTATGAATGATGAATATTAGTACGACTTCAATCTTCAATCAATACTTTAGGCAATTCGCATCTTTATAAATAGGAGATTTTAATCATATCGAATTTCCACCATGAAGTAAACTTTTTCTTCTGTGACCATCCAAGACATACAATTCTGTGGAAGAAAAACTAACCTCCGAAACGACAACGAAGGAAAGAGCTTTTTTTTACTTCATTTTCACTGCGCGGCTGCTGTTATCCATTCGTTTTCACTTTCATTCTGGTACACAATAGTGTTTTTTTGAAATGGGGTTCCTCTTCTAGGAATCCGCCATTTTAGTATATTTTAAAGACGCTTTTTTGTTATCTGGAAAACATCCCCCACAACAGTGGCCAGTGAGACTTCCTCTGAGAGTTCTATTTCTATAGACGAACGTCCTCAGTAAACCAAGCCTCGTGCTCGGGCCATGGCGAGTCAGGCAAGTGAAGGATTGCTTCGATCTGGTTCCACCGTTCATCAGTTAACAGGAAATATAAGGAGTTTATCGTCACTTCCAAACCAACGCGACTGTTATGATCTCACACATAACACTTGGAAGGAAGAATTCTCACACTAGGAACTACAAGGATACTGCTTATGAATTTCATTAATAATCAGGTGACACACTCTATATGCCTATAACCTTTGGATAACTTTGGATGTATTGGATTCTGCTTTTTATCACAATTGTGCCAGTAATAACCTTACCGGAGTATAGGAAGCTCCATATTGTACATATCACCAGTGCTCGTCTTATTAATAATTGTTCTATGGATTGTAAACATATCATCTGTAATGCTAGAAGGTTTTTGCTTTGAGTTTCAATTGATTCTCGTTCGTTTTTCCTTCATATGGCTATGGTTCTTCGAATTATGGTGCTGGACGAAAAAAGGCTCGTGTTCCATCTTTATGTCCAATCTAGTGTATTATTTATCTATTTTACCTCATTATTTCCCATCCTATATTTCACTAATCTGAGTTATTACGAATCTGAATTACTACGACATAACATAGAGTTGTACCAATCTAGACGATCACATCACAAGCCAAAAATATAAGTAAAAAACCCCTTTTAACGTAAATCTACCCTTAGCTCTTCAGAGCAGGGTTGTCCCTTTCCTCTTTCCATAATGTTCTAAGGATTCACAAACTTGGAATGTTACATTGTGAGGCACGAAATAGGTGAGAAAGTATTTTTTCGCCTTTTCCGTAGGACATGAGGTTCTATACTATACAGGGTGACCCGCATATGTGCGACAGTCCAATTTTTATTCGGGAAACGAGCTATGGACCATTTTTTTCATCTATACTGTGTGTATATCGTATTTATCGACAGGAATTAGAGGTGGTAGATATCAGGAAACACCTAGAAACCGCCAGACCTACTCAGAACCTAAAACAAACCAGGAATCGAACTACGAACGAATAATCCTCGTTTCAACCTTGCTAACTTCGTCTGCGCTCTCTGAAAAGCTCCAAACCGACTGCCAGGAGTGGCAGGTTCGAACCCGCCCATCTGCGAACGATAATCGAAGGGAAAACAGCCGTTATGGGTCGACCGCATCCGATGTCGACACAAAATCGATGTTATCGCCGACCGCGTCGTCTAATTCCTAAGTTTGTTTAATGGATTTACGGCGCAGCGTGCGGTTCCCGATGCAACAGGCCCGAAATTAGACGATTAACAAACTGGGACGTTTAATTAATAAGTTGCTGCGAGCGCGCCGGCCCGCAGGGCGGCCCGCCGAGCCGGTAAAGGTGATCGGGGCTTAAGGAGGTAAGGGAAAGGGCCCCGAAGGGGAGCAGGCACGTGGCTCGAATTATCGAGACTGGAAGATGTCTAGGAAGGGGTTACAGTGCACTGAGACCTTAAGGTCTTGTGTGTCTACGTCAGAGCTGATTTACAGCTCGATGAATGCTCCTAGCCCAGTGGTTAGGGTGTTGGACTAGGACCGGCAAGTCCGAGTTCAATCCCGAGGCTAGGAAAGGGTTTTTAAGTCTCGGTCATTTCACTGTTGGGTCTAAAATTAACAGAGCTGCACCTGAGGTGGCGTAAGGACATTGTAGCACAGAACACAACTAACTTCGGAAATCTTGTAGTTTCTGAGAGGTCTCCTCGGGAGAACTAGGAGTAATCCGTACAATCAATATCAATATCTCCAGTTCAGAAGTGCCAGTGATCTCCACTAGCTGAGACAATTTTGTTGAGGGGTTTTCCCAGTGTTGTTCTGACTTGTTTTACCATCCAAACTGTTGCCCCATAAGTGATTATTGTTCTCACAAACATAGAGCACATCCTTAGGGCATTCCTTAGAGCTACAGCCCCAAGTCTTACTGGCTTAACTTCTGCAGGCCATCAGAACCTTTGTTGGTTTCTCAGCAGCGATTTAAGGCTTCCATTACACAACCCTACAGGCTGTCTCATTGAGTGGTATTGATGTCTAAGAAGCACTAATCCCAAAAGAAGTTAATAAGGTAGTGGCATAAACCTCAATCTCTTCTGATGTCGACAAGGACAATGTCTTCATAACCATCTGGAGAACAACACATAGGGAACAGAGGGAACTCAGAAAGAAGCATCCCATGTCTAGGCCATAACACCAAAGAGACTGGGAAAGCAAACCAGCCACTAGCAACAAGCTAAACATGGAGTTCAGACCTCATTTGGTTATGGAACTTTTGCTCAGATCTGAGTGAACAACAGAAGTCAAACTTACATAGGGCTGAACGTAAATGAGAACGCTCTCTTGGCATCAAACATCAATTAACTTCCTCTGCATTCATTAGTTTTTAACTAGCTGACTGTTGGGTCTAAAATCAACAGTGCTGTGCCTGAGGTTGCGTAAGGACACTGTAGCAAAACCTACACAGAACACATCTGCTTCAGAAAGCTTGTAGTTTCTGAGGGGTCACCTCGGGAGACCAAGGAGTAATCAGTATAATCAATATCTCCAGTTCAAAAGTGCCAGGTGATCTCCACTAGCTGAGACAATTTTGTTGAGGGGTTTCCCAGTGCTGTTCTAACTTGTTTTACCATCCAAACTGTTGCCCCATAAGTGATTATTGTTCTCACAAACATAGAGCACATCCTTAGGGCATTCCTCAGAGCTACAGCCCTAAGTCTTACTGGCTTAACTTCTGCAGGCCATCAGAACCTTTGTTGGTTTCTCAGCAGCGATTTAAGGCTCCCATTGCTCGACCCTACAGGCTGTCTCATTGAGTGGTATTGATGTCTAGGAAGCACTAATCCCAAAAGAAGATAATAAGGTAGTGGCATAAACCTCAATATCTTCTGATGTCGACAAGGACAATGTCTTCATAACCATCTGGAGAACAACACATAGGGAACAGAGGGAACTCAGAAAGAAGCATCCCATGTCTGGGCCATAACACCAAAGAGACTGGGAAAACAAACCTGCCACTAGCAACAAGCTAAACATGGAGTTCAGACCTCATTTGGTCATGGAACTTTTGCTCAGATCTGAGTGAACAACAGAAGTCAAACTTACATGGGGCTGAACGTAAATGAGAACGCTCTCTTGGCATCAAACATCAATTAACTTCCTCTGCATTCATTAGTTTTTATCTAGCTGACTGTTGGGTCAAAAATTAACAGTGCTGTGCCTGAGGTAGCGTAAGGGCACAGTAACAAAACCTACACAGAACACATCTGCTTCGGAAAGCTTGTAGTTTCTGAGGGGTCTCCTCGGGAGACCAAGGAGTAATCAGTACAATCAATATCAATATCTTCAGTTCAAAAGTGCCAGTGATCTCCACTAGCTGAGACAATTTTGTTGAGGGTTTTCCCAGTGCTGTTCTGACTTGTTTTACCATCCAAACTGTTGCCCCATAAGTGATTATTGTTCTCACAAACATAGAGCACATCCTTGGGGCATTTCTTAGAGCTACAGCCCAAAGTCTTACTGGCTTAACTTCTGCAGGCCATCAGAACCTTTGTTGGTTTCTCAGCAGCGATTTAAGGCTCCCATTACTCGACCCTACAGGCTGTCTCATTGAGTGGTATTGATGTCTAAGAAGCACTAATCCCAAAAGAAGATAATGAGGTAGTGGCATAAACCTCAATATCTTCTGATGTCGACAAGGACAATGTCTTCATAACCATCTGGAGAACAACACATAGGGAACAGAGGGAACTCAGAAAGAAGCATCCCATGTCTAGGCCATAACACCAAAGAGACTGGGAAAGCAAACCAGCCACTAGCAGCAAGCTAAACATGCAGTTCAGACCTCATTTGGTCATGGAACTTTTGCTCAGATCTGAGCGAACAACAGAAGTCAAACTTACATAGGGCTGAACGTAAATGAGAACGCTCTCTTGGCATCAAACATCAATTAACTTTCTCTGCATTCATTAGTTTTTAACAAGCTCATTCTCACCAAATGCTTCCAAAGGCCTTCTGTGAAAAGACGTATCTTATTCTCACTGTGCTCCAAACAGTTCTTGGTTCTTACAGTTCCAAAGTCCCATAGGAACTTTTTGGAAAGATCCATTTCAGAAAGACTTCTCCTAAGTGCTTCTCTTTTAGATCCTTCCTTCCCCAAAAGCCTTCTCTTGTAGGTGCATTTGTCTATACCACAGGAAAGATCTGGGCCAGAATGTGACGTTTGTGCTCCCTTTCTAGCTAGTGTGTTGGCCTTTCATTTGCTTCCTGAGTGACCAGTAGCTGGAGAGACCTTGCTGTTCTTGCCTACTTCATCAAGTTTCCTTCAACACTTCCATATCAGCTTTGAGTCCATGGCATAGGAGTTCAGTGCTTTGATAGCAGCTTGATTATCAGAATAGATCAATATGTCAACCCTTGATAGTTTCTTTCCAGGTTTATATCAACACATCTTCCGATTTCAAGTATTTCTTCCTGAAAAACACTGGAGTGGGAGCCTATCAATAGTTGACACTTGGTTCTTGCCCCCTTATCCTCCAATGCTGACCCTTACGTAGTTTAAGAACCATATGAACACCATTTAGTGGTATTCACTTTGAAATTTTGGGTACTGCATTCCTAAACTATGGACACTTCTTCTGCCCGATGTGATGTTATTCCCCAGTCTGGCAGGAGCAGGAATCTTTTCGAGAAAGAGCTTGAAGATTCCCAGAGTTCGAAAGCAACAACAACCTTTGTCTAGTCAAGACATGCAAAAGTATGATTGGACATTTAGTGCCTACTGTGCATTCTTCGGAAATCCTGATCGTCTTAAATGCAAAAAAGGACGACTCCAACTTTGGACGCCTTAGACCGATTACTTCCTCTCCAGCGATTTTAATGAGCCATTTTTTCCCGCCTTGCAAACATTAAGTCCCGGCCGTCTAATTGGCAGTTAGGAAGCAACATTTCCTGCGTTTTAAGTCCGAATGAAGAGAGCATCTACGGAAAGTTTTGTCGCCTATAAATTTCCAGATAGAAGGTGCTGTTGCTGCTGCAGTTGGTCCTTTGTAGGTCGCGGATCGTTATCGGAATAATGACGATATGGAAGTGTTTGTTGTCGGCAGTCATCTGGGAAAGTTTTGGGTCTAAACGGGGGTCCCGAGGGTGCAGCAAGCTTAATTACGTATCCGGTCGTATTCAGGGGGTTCCCTCAGTTCTGGATGGCATATACGTTTGTGCCGCGTAGAGAATGTCTGCGTGGTTTTCATTGAATCTGTCGAGATGTACAGTACCTGTTGAAAACTGTTTCGTTCCCATACAGGGTGTGGCTTGATAAAGGTATAATAATATGGTACTTTGTGATGAATAAAAAAATTCCTCCATGATTTTCCCGAAGTGTAATAAATATACAAAATGAAAAGAACTGCAAAATGTATATAAATGCGAAATTTTATCAAAATCCTCTGACCCATTATTGAGAAAATGAAATTTATATGTGTTGCAAAAAGGTGGAGGCGCCAGTACTATATTTTTTCCAGGTGCTAAGAAAATTGAAGATTACATACAGAGTGAGGCGTAATGAATGGATGATATGGTACCAGTGGACAGAGGACTTTGTGATGGTTCAGAAAATATGTTTTAGGCTTGGCAAAAGTCCTCAGGTTTTCGAAATATTTGACTTTTTCGAAAATTCGAAAAAAATTACATCTTTTGTCACTCTTTTTGGTGACAAGACTCCTATTGAAGGAATTTTTTCAATCTCTTTTTTGAATAGTATTTCTGGATACATGCGCTATCGAATGTTAACCATGATTTTGGCGTCACATGCATAGTTTTCTTTCAAACAAAGATCTATCTCAAATCTCATGTGTCGATTATTTTCTCCTAAGTTCAACCTAATGTGGTGTACAAAAAAATACGGTCTGCTGACTGTCAAATTGAGAAGAAACATGACAGTTTCATTGAGATTCCGAAATGATATACGAGGATGTATTGATATCTAGTTAGCCTAGACCAGTTCCATGCATAAACAAAATATTGCGATACCATATCAACGAACAATAACTTATTAGAAGTGTCAGTGTAGAGTTCGACGTCAAAAAGTAAACCAGAGTTACGCAATATATTAAAAAAAAGATGTTCACCGAAATTGTAAAAATCGATAAATTGGAATATCGAGCTATCATCAAGTACCTGTATTTAAAAGGGTTAAGAGGTAAGCAGATTTACGAAGATATGCTTAATACCCTTGGTGATCAATGTCCTTCGTATGCGACCGTGAAAAATTGGTCTGCAAGCTTCAAAAGAGGTAGAATTTCCATTGAAGATGATGACCGATCGGGAAGGCCAGTTTCTGTGTCAGTCCCCGAAAATATCGATGCAGTTCATGACATGATTTTATCAGACCGTCGAATTGGGCCAAAACGGATATCTGAAGCACTGAAGATTTCATACGAACGCGTTCATCATATAGTTCACGTCAATTTGGACATGAGGAAAATTTCTGCAAAATGGATCCCCAAATGTTTGAATGTTGACCAAAAGCGTGCAAGGGTAGAAGCATCGCGTTCGATCTGTGCTCGATTTGAAAACGATGTAGACTTCTTAAACCGAATTTTTACTATGGATGAGACTTGGGTACATTTCTACGATCCAGAAACGAAGCAAGAATCGATGGAATGGCGACACTCTGGTTCTCCAAGACCTAAGAAGTTTCGTGTCCAAAAATCTGCTGGAAAAGTTCTTGCTTCAGTTGTTTGGGATTGCCATGGAGTAATCATGATTGATTTCTTGGATAAGGGTGGAAGAATAACTGGAGATTACTATTCGACAGTACTGACCACTCTATGGGAAAAAATTAAAGAGAAAAGACGCGGAAAGCTATGCAAAGTTATTTTGTTTCTACAGGACAACGCCCCAGTACACAAATCTCATGTTGCCATGCAGATTTGGCTCCGTCCGACTATCATCTCTTTCCTCAACTGAAAAAAAGTTTTAAAGGTCGTAAATTTTCTTCCAACCAGGAGGTTATAAAAGCAGTGGAGGACTGGTTTGCAGAGCAAGAAGAAACATTCTTTTGAAAGGTCTAGAGACGTTGCAGGTTCGCTGTTATAAGTGTATTCAATTAATGGGAGAATATGTTGAGTAATAAAATATTTTGACATTGAAATTTTGTTTGATTCTATAGTATAGCATTTGAGACAAGATAAACTCCTATTACAGTGAGTCAAGAGCTCTTTTCATAATTGAAAAAGTGCTAAAATACACAGTTTCTTGTGATTGATGCAACAATGTTTCCTAGGAGAATAATACTGTGGGTGAAAACATCAACAGACCCTTCCCCCAAAGTTATAAATTTACCATCACAACCCCCCAAAACACCCCAAAAGTTCCCCATAATCATGAACACGTATTCCGAATGTCCTCCATACCCGCAACCTCGGCAAATAATAAACAATTTGGATGTGCCGCAAATCGTGATTTGGGGATTTCAATAACAATAATTACGTGTCAATAATTCGGTCTATCGGATATACTGATATAGCGTACGGGCGAATAGTTGGACACGGCTCCATGCAAGGAATTCCTGAATTAATTAAAACCGGAAACTGACCGCTGTTGACCGGATCTAGAACGGAGTTAGGAAGACGTCAAACACAAGGAGTCGACGCCAACTTCGTTATTTGTAATGGGAGAATTCTCACGAATTTACAAAAGTTGGCCTTGAGCGATTTTCGACTATACATCTTTGTTAAGCAAAGAAAGAACGTTGTGACATCTAGGCAAGTCGTGCAGAACGATTGTGTGTGGAATACTGGAATGTTTTTGTCTCTGGGAATGTCGAAAACGAGTTCGATATTATGAAAACTCATTACGAGTCCGCATGTCTAATTAGAGCTGTTTGCAGTTCGGTTCTTCCAGTCCTCACTTTCGAGATCTGTTACGCAGCTCTAGAGTTAACGAGTCGGTAGTCAGAGCACTTGTGAATTCGCCTTTATTGTATATCTACCTGCTGTATGTTCACCTGTATATTTCGTACGTGAGATGGCAAGGCCTGGGTAACCTTACATTATCCCAAAACAAGTAAACAAGTTGAAAAAGATTGACCCGGAATCAGTGGCGCACCGAGGGGGGGGCTGTCGGGCTGCAGCCCCCCCCCCCGAGCTCTGACAAAGAAAAGTAATTCAAATATTTCCATCTTATTGTTTTTCTAAAAGTAATGATAATTATTTTAGAACAGAATGGAAACTTAAACATTTCCTTTACAGATAGAAATAGGGATTGATATACATATACAGGGTGTTTCATTGGTGAATGAACATACGTTGACCTGAGCTAGAGCTAGGCGAGTCCAAAAAACTGTCTAATCAATTCCATAACCGAGATACAGGTGGTTTATGTATTCACCAAAAATTTCAATTCCTCATAACTTCTGAACCAACTAGTATAGCTGGTTGATATTTGGAACGTATGATTCACTTCTACAGGTCGATCGATTCACTTTTGAATTTCCAAAGAATTTCAGGTCCGTATTTGAAAAATATGGGACTTCTTTCAAGCTGAGATTAACCCTGTATATTGAAATTTTGGGATTTTATTGAGATATTTGAAAAGAGAAGAAAAGTTTCAATGGTTTTCAGTAGATTTCATTGTCCCGCACGTCATTTTGCTCAAAGAGAGCTTAAGGGAAAGATCCAATTGAATATTGGAATTCCACAAAATTCTCAGAAAAATCGTACATTATGATCAAATTGATCTCGAGAAGATACAACGATTGGATCCAGGTGATGAAATTAGAAGAACTAACTTTAGTAGCTGGATTTTACGAAATGAAAGAATGGTCAACAGAATTTTATTATGCAATGAAATACGTAATAATCCAGACATGATCCAAAAAAGTATCAGACATATTTTTTGAAGAGGGCAAGAATGTGTATTGAACAGAATGGTGGCACTTTCGAGCACCTTCTGTATTTCACGTTGAATTTTTATGTTTCTTCAGTTATTTATTCATCTTTGTTGACTTCAACTAAATTTTTCTCGATGAATAATGTTTTTCCGGAAATAACTCCAAATGATTCCACAGAATATTATGAAATTCGAACGTGCAATTAGTGGGACAAAAAAAATTCAATCAGATCATAATGTACGATTTTTCTGAGAATTTTGTGGAACTCCAATATTCAGTTGGAAATGACGTGCGGGACAATGAAATCTACTGAACTCCATTGAAAATTTTCTTCTCTTTTCAAATATCTCAATCAAATCGTAAAATTTCAATATACAGGGTGTTGAATCTCAGCTTGGAAGAAGTCCCATATTTTTCAAATACGGACCTGGAATTTTTTGGAAATTCAAAAGTAATTCGATCGACCTGTAGAAGTGAATCATACGTTCCAAATAACAACCGACCATACTGGTTGGTTAAAAAGTTATGAGGAATTGAAATTTTTGGTGAATACATAAAGCACCCTGTATCTCGGTTATGGAATTGATTAGACCTATCATATATCGGTTTTTTGGACTCGCCTAGGGTAGCTCTAGCTCAGGTTACCGTATGTTCATTTACCAATGAAACACCCGGTATAATAACGAATGCGATATATCCATTACTTAAGAAGGTTTTCGCTTGCGGCGCATTTTTTAAATTATATAACTTACAAAAACCTGATTAATCTTGAGCAGCCCCCCCCCCGAAAAAAAATTTCTGGGTGCGCCACTGCCCGGAATAACATTACCATTACAAAAAACAGAAACACCTTGAAAACCTCGAGAAAGGGTCACCAAAACAAAAAATTCTTAGCCTACTATAGAACCAAACAAAATTTCATCGTCAAAATATTTTATTACTCAACATATTCTCCTCTTGATCGAATACATTTTTTACATCGAACCTGCAACGTCTCTAGATCTTTCAAAAAAAATGTTTTTTTTTGCTCTGAAAACCAGTCCTCCACAGCTTTTATTACCTCCTCGTTGGAAGAAAATTTACGATCTTTTGAATTTTTTCTCAGTTGAGGAAAGAGATGATAGTTGGACGGAGCCAAATCTGGTGAATAAGGGGGGTGTTCTAGTAATTCTAACCCTAAATCACGAATTTTTTGCATGGCAACATGAGATTTGTATACTGGGGCGTTGTCCTGTGAGAACAAAATACCTTTGGATAGCTTTCCGCGTCTTTTCTCTTTAATTTTTTCCGTAGAGTGGCCAGTTATGTCGAATAGTAATCTCCAGTTATTGTTCTACCCTTATCCAAAAAATCAATCACGATAATTCCATGGCAATCCCAAAAAACTGAAGCAAGAACTTTTCCAGCAGATTTTTGGACACGAAACTTCTTAGGTCTTGGAGAACCAGAGTGTCGCCATTCCATCGATTGTTGCTTTGTTTCTGGATCGTAGAAATGTATCCAAGTCTCATCCATAGTAACAATTCGGTTTGAGAAGTCTACATCGTTTTCAAATCGAGCACAGATCGAAAGCGATGCTTCTACCCTTGCACGCTTTTGGTCAACATTCAAACATTTGGGGATCCATTTCGCAGATATTTTCTCATGTCCAAATTCACGTGAACTATTTGATGAACGCGTTCGTATGGAATCTTCAGTGCTTAAGATATCCGTTTTAGCCCAATTGGACGGTCTGATAAAATCATGTCATGAACTGCATCGATATTTTCGGGGACTGACACAGAAACTGGCCTTCCCGATCGGTCATCATCTTCAATGAAAAATTTACCTCTTTTGAAGCTTGCAGTCCAATTTTTCACGGCCGCATAGGAAGGACATTGATCACTAAAGGTATTAAGCATATCTTCGTAAACCTGCTTACCTCTTATCCGTTTTAAATACAGGTACTTGATGATTGCTCGATACTCCAATTTTTCGATTTTTACAATTTCGGTGGACATCTTTTTTTTTAATTTATTGCGTAACTCTGGTCTACTTTTTTGAGGTCGAACTCTACACTGACACTTCTTTAATAAGTTTTGTTCGTTGATATGGTATCGTAATATTTTGTTTATGCATGGAACTGGTCTAGGCTAACTAGATATCAATACATCCCCGTAAAATATCCCATATATACAGAACGTTGCAAGAGATGCATTGGCGAATAAGAAACACTCAAATTAAATCCAGCGTCCGCAAAGGTGCGGTTCAAGCTAAAATAAAACTTTTAATTAAAACCCTGCGTCTCAAATTTCCCTCTTTTCCGAACCATGCAATCCCATCATGCAAATTTTCCGAAGTTCCGTCCTTGCCAAGCCGCTTACTCGATTAGATCGGCATCTAAATGGCACAACTAGATCGGCATAAAACGCCCGGTGCATTTCCGCTGATTGGACCAAATTGCGAAATGCAAGGCCTGGTGGCTCAAGCACACGCATCGGCATCGGTATTTGCCCGATGAGATGCAGAAGAAAGAGCTATCTGGATCGTAAATCTAGAATTACTTTCAAGGTACCTGTGCATATGGATTGGGAGTTACGTAAGAGAACCCCCTGGCTTGAAACGCCACTGGCGATCTAATTTATAATCTCCAACTCAAGATACATAATATATCTATACATAATTATTTTCAATATGGTAGACCAAGAACACCAAACTTGTCCTCCATCTTGATTTTACAAATTTGTGTCCACCATTTTGGTGTTACCATTTTGGAGCCCCTATTTTCAATGTTTGGATCACGATCTGCGATCAAAATCGTAATCTGCAACCTCAGAAACTCCTACATACTCATTTTCAATAGAATCGGGCCACAATTACAAAATTCGTCCGTCATATTGAAAGTGCCATCTTGATTCTTGGAATTTTGAAGAAGAAATCAACGCCTCTTACCTCTTGAACGCTTATCAACTGATTCTGAGTCAAGTCGCACTATAATCACAAAATGCGTCTGCCATTTTGTAAACGCCATCTTGAATTCACAGAATATGATTGAATAATCAAGTTCTCAATGGTCTACAACTGGTATACTCTTACAGAATCATTTCCAGCGACCTATTATCGACAAATTCGTCCGCCATATTGGAACTGCCATCTTGAATTTAGCAATTTTGAAGGAGAAATCAAACTCTTCTACATCTTGAACCCTCATCCATTAATCCTGAATCAAATCGAACTACAATCACTTAACTCGTCCGCCATTTTATAACCGCCATCTTGAATTCACGAGATATGATCAAATATTCATATTCTTTACGGTCTACTGCCTGAAACACTGCTAAAAACTCATTTCCAATAGAGTCGACCTATTATCGAGAAATATAGTCCGCCATATTGAAACTGCCATCTTGATTTTTGGAATTTTGAAGAAGAAATCAACGTCTCCTACCTCTCAAACTCTGATCTACTGATTCTGAATCAAATCGCACTTTTATCACAAAACGAGTCCGCCATTTTGTATCTGCCATCTTGAATCCCTGGGATATGATTGAATAATCATGTTTTCTATGGTCTACAACTCGAAACACTCTTACAAACTCATTCCCAATAGAATCGACCAATTATCGAGAAATTCTTCCGCCATATTGAAACTGCCATCTTGATTTTTGAAATTTTGAAGAAGAAATTAAACTCTCCTACCTCTTAAACTCTCATCCCATTGATTCTGATTCAAATCGAACTACAATCACTTAACGCGTCCGCCATTTTATAACCGCCATATTGAATTCACGAGATATGATTAAATATTCATGTTCTTTACGCGCTTCACGGTCTATTGCCTGAAACACTGCTAAAAACTCATTTCCAATAGAGTCGACCTATTATCGAGAAATATAGTCCGCCATATTGAAACTGCCATCTTGATTTTTGGAATTTTTAAGAAAAAATCAAAGTCTCCTACCTCTCAAACTCTGATCTACTGATTCTGAATCAAATCGCACTTTTATCACAAAACGAGTCCGCCATTTTGTATCTGCCATCTTGAATTCCTGGGATATGATTGAATAACCATGTTTTCTATGGTCTACAACTTGAAACACTCTTACAAACTCATTCCCAATAGAATCGACCAATTATCGAGAAATTCTTCCGCCATATTGAAACTGCCATCTTGATTTTTGGAATTTTGAGGAACAAATCGTTTTCCCCCACCCCCAAAAACCTTCGACCACTGATTCTGAATAGAATCGCACCATAATCACAACACGCGTCCGCCATTTTGTAGACGCCATCTTGAATTCATCTGATTTGTTTCAATAATAATATTCTTCATGGGTTACGTCCCCATAAACTCTCACGAAGTCATTTTCAATAAAAACGACCCATTATCGAGAAATTTGTTCGCCATATTGAAGCAGCCATCTTGAATTTGATAAAACAGCCACAATTTTCGCCCTCAAAAATACCAATGTTGAGGAGAAGCTTAAAGTTCATTTAACAAACAGCTTCCACAACCATCAAGGGTGAAATCGTCTTCAAAAGATTTGTACATATCCGTAGGAATATACAGGGTGAGACATCTATACTATAATGAAAAGTTTGCGTTCATATTGACCCACTCTGTATACTAAAATAAGCGATATTATTCCTAGATTATCCTCTATTCATTACAGAAGCCCGCCAATTTCAAATAAAAATATTCAAAATTAAATTTTCGAGAAAATGTAGGCTTGGCAAGCTCAACTTGAGACGCTACTGTTGCGTAGCTGTAAAAGACGATCGTTGGTATTCCTGATTGATTCGTTATTTGTTTTTCCGATTGAGTTTGTATAAGAATGCGGTTGGTATTGAAATTGAGATTGCATCAGTGAATTTCCTAGGTTTTTATACAGGAAATTGAAAGACACATTGAGTGCATGTACTTGCTGGTTGAGCCCAGTAATTTTATTCAACAATATTCACTAATTTCTCTTTCAATATTTCCTTTATTCACACAAAGAAATCAGTTATCAATTTGAATTTACTCTAAAAAATTTGTATGTAATCAATCTTGCCGAAAAAAAGGCAGATTGACCATTATATTTTAATGATATTTCAACCTTCAACTACGAAAACAATGATTCAAAAGAACCTAAACAACAAATTACCACTCGATCCTTCAGTACCTCTCACTCAATTAGCAAATAAAGTCCCACAAATATTATTGCAAAATCCAGTCCAATGTCAAATGCAACACATCAGGGCCTCTATTCTTGAAAACCAGGGAGTAGAACGATCGAGAGAACGGCGACGTGGCCCTACTGATTAGTAGGGCCACGTCGCCGTTCTCTCGATCGTTCTACTCCCTGGTTTTCAAGAATAAAGGCCCAGGTTCCGCACAAATTAAGCAAACAAAGACAATCTAAATCCTTCTTAAAGAGGACCATTTTAAAAGAATACGTATCTGTAGCAAGGTTAACTCTCAGTGATCTTATCTGGCATAAAAAGTAGTCGTGAGAACTTTGATCACGATTTAAATAACAATAAAACACACCATTCAATATGACATTCACTGAAAACGCTTGCTTATACTCCATTCACAATTATAAAATCACAACTCTGGTCATGGTTTCGTTTTCAGGAATTGGTGCACCTGATAAAAAATCTGTGCGCGTACAGAGAATATCTTTAATGACAAAACGGCGTTGCCAGTTTCTTTGTTTACATCAAAGTAAAAGTATCAAAGATATTTTGACATGGGTACAAACGGCAAATTTGAATTGGACCAAAAATCGATTTATAAGCATGATAAAGCAAAAGTAGGTACTAATCGCCTTTTTTACACTTGATAACGAAGTTTTTTTTAGGTATCTGGCCGTTTGGAAAGATTTCAAACGAAATTCCGGTCCCCCAGAAGTTTGGTTAGTTTCGGTATCGTTTTTGGTGCTCAAAATTTATTTGGAATGTGTAAATGGACAAAAAAGGCTTCCTTATACGATCTTTTCACGAAAGCGACCGGAAAATATGGTTCAGGTAGGATTTTCGAGGAATTATGAGGAAAGAACTTGCAGAATGAAATTGCACGATTTTCGTAAGTAGGTAAACGGGTTTTGGATGGCCATCATCGGTCTCTAAATGATTATTGTTGATCGTTTTCACGTTTCAGAAAAAGAACCACTTCGTATAAGCCCATTTTGAAGAAATTTGTGTATGTAACATTCAACGTTAGGTATTTGCTCTTAATCGAGAGAATATGTTATATCTAGTGCTACTTCTTTCAAAAGAGACACAAGCTTTTAATGCTGTAGGGGCCCTATAATGTGGAGGAGTTTGTGTCTTATTTTAGAACAGGTGAATGATAAATGTGAAGCATATGTTTGACCTGTTCCATATTATTTGTACAAACCTACTGTGGTTGTAATGTATGAATATTTTTTAAACTAATAAATTACTATATAGTCAGAATATTTTACTCCTTATCCATAAGATCAAATAAATGAAATGTATATCTTCTACTCTTATTTTTATTAAGTTAGCTATTAAGGTTATGTTCCAAGAAAAAGTTCCTGTTGCATCAGAACTCCCTTCAACTATTTGGATTCCAGTAGAGGGATATAATGTTCCATTATTCTTGATTCAACAATTGATGTCAAGTCTTGAACTTTCAGTTCAAGATAATAAACATTAAATCTTCACAGGCATGCATATGAAAATCATGTGAAAGCAATGCAATTTTCTTCCATGGCGAAAAATAATATATTACAACAGTGATCTCTTGTACTTTTCATGCAAATAACAAGAAAAGGAATCCTTTCTATCAATTCATATAAACGTTAATTATTTTCGTCCTCACATCTCTTCCAATTCATTCATTTTCCGAATAAATTCTGAGAAATACGCTAAGAATGTAGAAAGGGCAACATAGTGTTGACTTGGAACATAAAAATATTTTGAAAAACGTCATAACTTCGATACAGAGTGGAATGTGTCAAATTTCCAAGGCCAGAGTTGAGATTTTATAATTGTGAATGGAGTATATGTTCGAATTGCACAGTGTGCGGTGTTGTACTCACCTTGTATAGTCTATGAATAAGTCCAGAACTCAATCTATGAGTGACATAGTCACAAAGATCCCACACAACAGAATTATCCCAAAATCTCTATCTTCCCATTATTGTTTCAGTCATATCGCCAGCCCTCAGCATCTCAATCACCCTCAACAGTCAACCCAAGGAATCATCCACCATGGGTACCTCTTCAGTAATAACGACTCCATCTTCTCTACCAGCCATCAAAAACGACACCATGGAAAGGCACAAGAGACTTCTGCCCTACCTCAACTACTACGTCGCTCAAAACAAAACTTACAACCCTATCTCTGGAAAACCCAAACGGTACCACGTGTACGTTCAGAATAGTCCAGGGAGACCCAGTCCTGACTTTTACCCAGATGACAGAAATGTGTATACTCCATTCTTGGAGACTAACGCTTTACCTGGTCCTTTTGTACCTATGGTATCAGGAGATCCTGGTAAAAACGTGAAAGTACACTTTATAAGGCTGCAAAAGAAGCCACAATCTCAAATAGACTTCAGTTCCATCTACCAGAAGCTGTTGAAAGCGAAACAGCAAAGACAACCAGTGCAGGTTGAACATTACGAAAGTCCTGAGTATAAAGCAAGACCGCAGCAATATCCTACCAGTTACAAATACCAGAATCTTAAGACTGTGGTTCAAACTTACACCCCCACGAACATCGATGTGTCACACTCCGAGTACTCAAACCAAAATCCAGAGAATTCAATATCCACCTATAGGAACCACCTTCAAAAACCGTACTTTACCAAAGAAGTGGTTTTGGATCTGCCACAAAACTCATACGTACCTAGGCAGAAACTTAAACAGAACGTGTACCGAAAACCGATCATAGTACTACAAAAACCACCGGTGTATTACCAAGGGGACCACGAAGAAAAACCTGAAGCCAAACCAGTCATTTACGTGCAAGCTAGACCACAAAACTTCAAACAGTACTCTCCACCTGTAGTGGAAGAAAACTATGTGGCCCAAAAGTTCCTAGAGTACCCCAGGTACGTCTCAACGCCTCCTACACAGTCGTACCAACCTGACTACTACCAGTACCACCCAGAGTACCCAATTCACCCAGTTACACCCTCCCCAGTTCCTACCTCAACCGAAACTTTACAAATCGATCAAAACCAGTTGCCCCACGACAACCCAAGGTCACTCACCATCCTACTGAAAAAACTACAAGATGCCAACGCTCTACCTCACACTTTCACGGTGGACAACATCGACAACAGCATAAACACTTTGGTGAAGATCTTAAACTCCTTAAAGAAGCACAGAACCTCTTTCAAACCTATAGTTGTGGCTGATGAAAATGAGGAATATACTGGAAGTAGCGAAGAGTTGAGTTCTGAACGTCCAGAAGTTGTGGAGCATACACTGCCTCCTTCTGTTCATACAGAGGTAGTTTCTCATTCCTACCCTGAAGAAGGCGGTACCCCTGGTACTGCAGGGGTGGATTATCCCGCTCTTTCATCGATACCACCCACTAGCTTCAACTGTAAGACCCAGAGGTACAAGGGTTTCTTTGGGGATCCAGATACAAACTGTCAGGTATGTGTTCAATGAAATTTTTAGAATGTTGAGTTCTCAAAAGGTCCTACTTTTCGTCACAGCTTTAGGTGACCTATTTTCAGTTTTATTTTCACGTGTTACCATTGATTTTGTTCTGAAAATCATAAATAATTCACCTGATAATTATGTGGGTTTGATCTTACATAACCTCATTGACTTCGAAGTTTCGAGGCAATAAATTGTAGTGTTAGAGAGCCAATTCCGCCTTTCTTGCAAATTCATAATGCGTATTTTTACGTAAACAAAAGAAAAACCATGCAAATGGTGTCATTCGTAATTATTTTCGTTCGAATCAAGCATGTCACTCACCTTAGTTTCCTGATGCTGCAGGCAAACCATCTTATTGTAAGCACACCAAAGTTTAAACAAAAACCGACACAAAAACAATCCTCGCTATCACTTCTGTTTTATTTTCACTTTATTACCATAAAATCCGACTTTACTGCTTATGGGAGATTGAAAAACAAGCAGTTGCACCAAAAAACACGCACAAGATGTTTATCAAAGTTCGCACAGTGGTATCTTGATAAAAATTCACATCTTGATAAGTTTTTGAAAGTAACTTGTTGATATTTCTTCCTGGTTCTGAATTTGGCCACAAAATTGTAAATCTCTGGGAAATATGTCTCTATGGTGAAAAATTCGCAGATTCCAGAGGTGCATAGAAACATTTATCTGTTTGTTTCCATGGATTTTGAAAATTCGATGATTCGTCTTCACACTGGGGCATAGAGAACAGTATTCCTCGGAATTTTTGTTGAGCCTGATTCTATTTAAACTAGGACTTTGTCATTTTGTCCCGATGCTTGTATTTTTCGATTTTCTAGCCAGAAATGGACTCAAATGATGAAGTTCGTATTCATGGTCAATTCAATTCTGTCCCTGTGTAAAATGGATAACGGAAAAACCCGGAAACTTGAAATTTTCGGAAAGGTTCGCGTCTAGAATGCCAGGTTTGAGTTCTATGGTGGGCAAAATCGAAATTTTGTTTTCCTAATATTTTGGAAATTATAAGGATCCGATCAAGATGAAATTTAGATGGAGAATAACTTATTCAAGCTATATACAAACTTTTGTCCAGATCGCTCGACCAGAAATATATGAAATACTTGCGAAGTATTCGAAAACATCACAATATTTCTGTATCAGCAGTTCCGGAATCATATATTGCTTTGACAGCTGTCAAAAAATGACAGCTGTCAAAAATGACAGCTGTCAAAAATGACAGCCGTCATAAAATTTGACAGCTGTCAAAAAAATTCAATTGATTTCTTGAACTGAAAAAAATGTGAGGTGCAGCTTTTAGTATTCTTGTATTATTGAAATTGTTTTTCCAGGTCTGGCATTACTGTGAC
Source organism: Adalia decempunctata (assembly GCA_951802165.1). NCBI lineage: Eukaryota > Metazoa > Arthropoda > Insecta > Coleoptera > Coccinellidae > Adalia > Adalia decempunctata. The sequence continues at coordinate 1,141,632 of OX637702.1, forward strand.
CTCAATGGAGGTCAAGCTTCTTTCCTGTGTCCAAACGGCACAATATTCAGCCAAGTGGCCCTCACTTGCGATTGGTGGTACAACGTTAAATGCTCGTCAACACCCCAACTTTATGTGTTGAACGAAAGATTGTACAAGTATATTCTTCCATTTGTTCCGAAATTTCCGGAAGATTACAGTGGTCCTTTAGTTGATAAGTGAGTGCATGATTTTTTCGATTAAATTCTTTTATTTTTCATGTGTTTTTTCATGAGATTCTTAATTCATTTTCAGATACCTAGCAATCAAGTTCATGGAAATGGAAGAGAAAATGAAGAAAGAACGAAAAGGAAAGGACAAAAGCGAAGAAAATGATTCAACTTCAGAAGAAACAACAGAAGTATCTACAGAAACAGAAACGGAAAAACCAACTTAAATTTTACGAATTTGTTTGAAATGGACAGTTTAAAATTGTGATCGAAGTGAAACATCTTCTTGTTGTTCTTTTCGATTCTTGTTATTATTTATTTGTGTAAAATATTGATGTGAGAGTGAATCTGAGTTGTAAATATACTGTGTTGATTAGATTCGCTCTTTTATTGGCATAATTCACCCTTTTCTTTATTTTTTGACAGGACTCATCAACTTTTTCGTTTTTGATTTTACGTCCAAATTGCAAGGGAACTGTTGAGAATAAAATTCCCTAGAAAAATCACCCCTATAAATTTCCTTTTTTATTTTTCGTATCTTTGGAACCCAGGTTCGAACCCCGCGTTTGTCTAAAGTTCCTTTGAATCGAATGCTTCCAAAACAGATTTTTTTCTATTTCCTGGCACACAATGAGCCACTGAACCAAAATTGCAACTTTTTTTTCAAATCTAATCAAAACTAGCGCCATCTGGATCCCAACTTGGAAAATTTCGAAAGAGAGGGGAGGAATTCAATCATTCCTGGTCAACCCTTAAATCGGACATCCCTGTCCGATTGCCCCCACCCCCAATCCGTCATTTCCAGCGTTGACGGCCCCCCCGACAGTAGGAGGGATTACCATTAACAGATGCACAGTGCACAGAATAGGTGTGAAATTGCATCATTTTCACTGCACATGCCCGACCACCGTCACCGGGGGTTGAAACAATTTCGAAATTACTTCATTAGTTTCTTACCGATACTCTTCGAGAAAAGACCTGCCCTAAAGGTCCCCACACCGAAACGAAATTCGCCCGTTTGAAATTTAGCGCGTGTTCAAGGACCTAATTGTTCTTCTTCTCGGGTTTTTGGCCTTCGTCCGCGTTCCGTAGCCAGGCACGGGTTTGAACTTGAGGCGAATCAACAGGTTGTCTTGTGCGGCACGTGTAACATCGGCCAAGTTCAAGGTAAAAAGAAATCGATGTTGCACTGATGAAGGAGGAATATTGGGGAAGGAGGGCGAGAAGAAAGATCAAAGGATGCCGCAGCCTTTTGCATGTCTAAACCACCGTGTTTGATGTACCTTACTTTTTGCTTCTTTCACTTTGAATTTTGTTTTAATTATGTATTAGGAAATGCATGAATTTGGATATTGTTGATTATAAGGTCTTTAGGTTGATTTAATTTGAGATATAATCAAGTAAGAATGAAAAAAGAAGATTGGAAGACAAAAAGAAGAAAGAAGATGGAGCTTACTGAGAAAAAGTTATGGTAAGTCATGTATTAGGTTTTAAAAATAAAACCAATAGACAAAACTGATCAATTTATAAACGTTAACAGTCAAATAACAACTCGATTTTTCCACCATAGAATATAGAAAAGCCTGAAAGTAAATTTGTCAAAATTCAACAAACATTCGAAAAATCTTCTTCCACAAAATAAAGGGCTCAGAGTTAGGCTTACGAATCGAAAGAGAAATAATTGAACAATTTATTACTGCAAATTTAGTTTTCCTACGTTTTTTCGTTGTTTCATAAAATCCGAAAAACTTTTCAAATCTCGACGGATAAATGTAGAGATCATAGAATATTATCACGTTTCAATGACAGTTTACGAAAATTCGCACATTTTCTATTTAATTTTTTGCGACCTTTGAATTCATGCTTAGACGAAGATTTTCTTCGACTCTTTCATGTCACATTTCTTTTTCGTCCATCCTCGTATAAATATATTCCGAATTCCTAAAAATGATCGTAAATTGCCCCAGATTCCTGATATGAATGATAGTGATAGACTACCAAACATACACAAATTCACATCGAATTGAGGAATCTATGCGCCTCCAGATATTTGAATTTTCATTCAAATCTAAAAATTACGGTTACTATCAAAAGAAAATGTGTACAGGTCGAATTCCACTCAAGAAGTTGCTGTATCTTCAAGAAATCCAGGAACCAATGGCATTATAACCGAGAAAATTTGGCCCAAAATATTGAAAATGTACAAAAAAGTGTTCGTAATATTCTAAGGTCGTTTGGTACACGTCATTTACGTAAATTCAACAAGGCATGTGGATCGACCTGATGGGTTCAAAGGGAGGAGTTTGTAAAATAGGAATAAGTTCGAACAATATAAATTTCCCACAGATGATAAAATCAATTTCGAACATCAGGTATAATTATTTCCACGTTAGGTAGCTTTCAATATCTTCAATGGAAATAGATATTGAAACTCGTCAAGGAGTCCTTTTACGTAAATAGGAAAACGCTTATGGACTAACGAATTAATCATTTTATTTGTCAATATCGCTCCTTACACATATTGATACATTTTAGTAATTCTAATATCTAGATCGCTCCAAATTGAGAGAGTTGTTTCAATTAATACTGGTGATATAACATGTACAGTTAGATTTGATGAAATCTAACTCTTTTCAAATTCATAAGCAATATAAGCATAATTTCTCTAACTCAACTTTGAATTTTTCCCATTCAGAAAAAATGGTGGAAGAACCAGTGATTCCACCATTTTTAGGTAAATCCAAATCTGGAAAAAAACTCTAGTTTTGTTCGAAAAGTAATGGAAAAGCAGAAGCTATCAATATCATCACATATATTAATATCATTGTTTAAAGAGAACATATTTGGTATTCATTTCGTTAAGATGTATCGAAATTAACTGTTGGTAGAATTGATTGAAGTTCCTAGATTCAAACTTGGGGGTTATGTTATGATTTCAAAACGAAATTTTCTAACTGAAGTAAATAAACAAAACCAATTGGATGTTCAATAACATGTAAAAATGGGAGACTATCCAGATTCTGATGAAGAATTCGAACTTCAATACGGGGACGAACTCGAACTCCTAAACGACGTAGAAATTTTCAGTGAACCCGTTGCAAAAGTAGCGGGAAACCAAAAATCTCGAAAAAGTTTAGATTACGGCTTGCCAGGGACTTCCAAAAGCTCACAGTCCACTTTATTTCCATCCCAGCCACAAGAAAGCTGCAGCGGTCAAGGCAATCTTGATAATTCGTTCAATGATGACTTTCGTCCACTCAACGATAAAGATGACACCACTCTTAGTAGCCAAGCCCTACCAACAGTATCTGTGGATCAGGCTCCGACCAAAAAACGTACAATCGAAGAATTATTCGGAGATATAGACGATCTACTTTTCGAAAATGAACGTAAAGCAAAAAAGGCTAGACCTGATTCCATGATAGAACAACAAATGGAGATGATAGATAAGATTCTGGAACTCAGGAAACAAAGGCAGGAAAACGAGAATTTCCTTGTACGTAAAAATACCAGAATATCTTCGGATGAGCGAGATAAATTGAATTTATCTTGGAGAGTTCCTTCGTATCCATTTATGAGTGTAACCAGGCACGATAAAGAAAAATTTTACGTGAGATGTCACTCAGAGGACTTTGAAAGGGAAGATGTGGTTAGAGTGATAAACGATATAAATTACGTTGGAGTTATGGGAGATTTATTCAAAGAAACCTGGCAAACGGCCCAAGAAATCCTAAACAAAGAACTAGATTCTAAAAAAACGGAAGATGAATCAATGGAGGTTGAAGAAATAGAAGACAACGAACTATGGGTAGATCTGTACAAACCCAAACGTTACCTAGAACTTTTGAGCGACGAAGCGACCAATAGAGTCCTTTTAAAATGGCTCAAACTTTGGGATAAAGTCGTATTCAACCGCAGGCCTAAAATACGACCGGAAGCAACCATCGAAAAAAACTTTAAAACAAGCAAATTCAACTTCTTAAACATGATAGACAACCATCTGAAGTTGGACGAAGACGGTAGGCCTCTCTATAAAGTAGCGTTACTTTGCGGAAGACCAGGTCTTGGAAAAACAACTTTAGCGCACATAGTTGCCAAACATGCCGGCTACAACGTTATAGAAATCAACGCTTCGGACGATAGAAGCTTGGAAAGTTTCAAGACATCCTTGGAAAACGCAACTCAGATGAGATCGGTGATCGACCAACAAAAACGTCCAAATTGTATTATATTCGATGAAATTGATGGGGCTCCGGCCAACTCCATCGAATTCTTGGTCAAATTCATAAATGGAACAGCCGCTAAAGGTAAGAAGAAAGATAAAGGACCAAACGTTTTAAAAAGACCGATAATTTGTATTTGTAACGATGCCTACGTACCGGCTTTGAGAACCCTGAGACAAATCGCTTTTATAATCAATTTTCCCCCCACGTCTTCAGGAAGATTATCCGAGAGACTCCTGGAAATTTGTAGGAAGCAACTGTTGCACACTGACGTTGGAGCAATGCTCGCTTTGGCTGAAAAATCGAACAACGATGTAAGATCGTGTTTGAGTATCCTCCATTTTTTTAAAACTAAAAGACAAGCCATAACTTTATCGGATATTTACAGATCTAGTATCGGTCAAAAAGACATGCAGAAAGGTTTATTTTCAGTTTGGACCGACATTTTCAGCATAGAAAGGGCTAAAGTCAAATTTTCAGGAGCACAGAACTCAAATAAAGAAGATAAAGAGAAAAACTATGATATGAGTTATAGAGCAAGAATGCAGAAAGTTTTAAACGTTGTCCAATCTTTCGGCGATTACGAAAGGTTGGCGCAGGGTGTCTTTGAGAATTATCCTCAAATGCAGATCAAAGAAGCCTCTCTATTCGGTACTTGCCAAGCGTTGAATTGGTTCTGTTTCACTGACAAACTGAATAAATTCATTATGAGCGAACAGAACTACAGTTTGAGTTCTTATTTACCTTTTGCTTTTGTCGTGTGGCATTTTCAGTTCTCCTCTTTAGCTTGGCCGAAAATTAAGTATCCTAGTGAAGGTTATGAAGTACGGCAAAAACTGAATAACAACATGGCGACCATATCAGAAATGTTAAAAGGTGTGCAACCTAAAGTAAGAGTGTTTTTAAACCCTAAAAACTTAATATTGGACACTCTGCCCCTTTTAACTAGAATAATAACTCCTCCTTTTCGTCCTGTAAATATTCACTTATTCACAGCGGAAGAAAAATTAACATTTATTAAAGTTGTTGATATTATGATTGATTATAACTTGAACTACGTACAAGAAAAAAACGCTGCTGGGATTTACGAATTTAAATTAGATCCAGATGTTATGCCGATTGTTCTGTACCCTAATGTATCCAAAGATAGAAACGCTTTATCGTATTTCAACAAGCAGTTGTTATCCAGAGAAGTTGAACTAGAAAAAATAAAAAGATTGCAAATTTCAACTAGTACAGAAAATAATGCTTCAAACACCAAGAAAAAGGATGAATCTAAGCTCAAATCTCCAGAAGATCAAAAACTACCAAATCACTTGCAAAGATTGAAAATCAAATCCTTGAAAAAAGTTGAATCAGCTGTGACCAAAGACTTCTTTGGCAGGGTTATCGAAGCCCCAACAGGAAGTAACAAAGGGCCTGAATTGCAAGGAGACATTTGGTATAAATATAAAGAGGGATACAGCAACGCAGTCAGAAAAAAAATAAAAATGTCAAGTCTTATGTAAGCGTCATGATTGTGATAGATTTGTTTATTGATTAAATTATTTTCGGATTTTTTATTGCTTTGTTATCCTATAAAACCCGATATAAATCATATCCTTGTTTATGAAATTGGGTCAATGACCCTAAATATTTCAGAGACAACCCTGTTAAGAAACGAAGAGACGGTCCTGTTCCATATCGAAATGAAGAATGTGCTAAACCCTCTAATTATTATTATAATCAGTGGAGGGAAGGCTCAAAAAGTGATTCTCTTATCAACGGATAGAAAAACCGTAATCTAAATTGGGAAATTCCAGCTTTGGAGCCCGGATTACCAAAATAATTGGAAAGAAAATGGGATATTTGACAGCTTATCTATGACGGCCACATGGTACCGACCCATAGAGATAGCGCGAAGATAGACCCCTTTTTTTAAACCACAGAAAACGGAACTCATCCTTCACGTTCATAACAACACACACCACGAAATAAATAAAACAAAATTCCCTGCCCTTGGTCCCTTTTTTTTGGAAAAAAGTAAATCCAAATTCGCCAAAAATATACATTTCACAACACCCAATGGTACGAAATTAGCAAATCAACAACGAAAATCCGAACAATTACAAAGTTACTGAACCGATTAAGAATCCAACAAAAGTAACTGTACAATTAGATTCCATTCTAATCATTTTATCCATGCAGGAGGTGAAAAATCGGGTGGCGTTGTGATATGTGATGAGATGACAGGTGAGTTTTTCCGTGGAAATGGTGCGTTTCTCGAGCCGTTGTGGAGGAAATGATGCTGTGAAAAGTGTTTTTCCACGTTGTTATGTAATGATTGCCCAGAGTAAACCTTCCGTTTTGCCATTTATCATTCAGTTCCATCAGCTGGAATTCACTATGGCGGTGATATATTGATATCAAAATTCAATTGGATTAAAAGTAATTTTTGTTTTTCTCGATTATGCCGAAAGAAACAAAAGGTAGATGGATTTCCGAATAAACCATTGAAGGGCAAATGTCATTCTATTAAAAGAAATGAATAACCTACACTTTTATGGGTTTATTTAGAGAATTCGATAAATAATTGTGGATTGCATCCACGAATTTATGTTAAAAATACAGGAAAACAATATAAATAGTGCGTAAATTTGAATAATTCTCAAGATGAACCTTTCTCATCTCTGTACAGCCTTTTGAAATCATAGAGATTGAATAACTGTATATCAGATGTTCAATACAGTTTTAGGTCAACAACTTAATCTAGCTAGCTGTATTATATTCCAATTGCATAAAGCATGTTATTTTTCCAGTTTCTTCCACTTTTGGGCGAATTTTAATGCTTTTTCTCTTCAGCAGGTTAAGAAAGCAATGGATCAACAATTTTGTTTACGTTGGAACAATCATCCCACAAATTTAACTGATGTCCTAAGTAGTTTATTGAGAAGAGAAGCACTATGTGATGTTACTTTAGCCTGCGACGGTGAAACTTTCAAAGCGCATCAAACGATTCTGTCAGCGTGTAGTCCCTACTTCGAAACGATATTCATACAGAATGCTCATCCCCATCCCATAGTTTTCCTAAAAGATGTCAATTACAACGAAATGAAGGCACTGCTCGATTTCATGTATAAAGGTGAAGTTAACGTGTCGCAGAACTTGCTGCCTATGTTCCTAAAGACGGCCGAGGCTCTACAAATAAGGGGGCTTACGGACAACAATTCCCTCAACAGCAAGGGCGAGGAGATAGGCGTCGTGCCAAAGAGGGATAAGGAACAAGATAGATCGTTAGAGAGGTACTCTCCCCCTAGTGAGAAACGTAAACGAAAGTCTGCTAGCTGTGATAACCCAAATTCAGTTTCTGACAGGTTCAGTGAGTCTCAGGTGAGCGAATCAGTTTCCAGCACTCTTTGATCCACCATTTCAAATTCTGAATTCGTAAAGGCTAAACCACAGAGTTTTCTATAACACAGATTGTGGAATTGCCAACTCTGGCTATGGTTACACTTGTATTCTATGGTTCAATTTCCTTTGAACATAGATGCATAGAATATTCTATGCATCCTTCTAGGAGCATAGAATAACTAATAATAATAATTCTATGCTCCTAGCATCCATCTTTAAACAAAATTTGACAGTTATTCGCTGAAACAAATTGATATTGATTTATTCCTAGAATATAATATTTTGATCTTTACATGTTTTTTATAATTCCAATAAAAATAGCTACAGGGCCTGAGTTTGAATTGTACTAATTTTATTTTAACGTAGATTTCTCTTATGAAATGAAACACCTTTATGACTCTTAAAATTGACCCTCGTTGATTTATTTCACTATCCTTTATACTTTTAGAGGTGAATAAGGTCGTTTTTGCAGGTCCCACCTCAAAGTAATTATAAATCGAGCCCCACTCTACCAAAGTTAAACCCCATATCACCGTCCGACAGAGATGGTTACGGACCTGAGGATATGAGGGTATCGTCGCCCCATATCAAACAGGAACCGGCCCCAGATTCAAGTCCTCTCATAGACTCATTTCATTCGATGTCAGAAACGCTACAAACGGTAAGTACATTTTTCTACCCATCAATGGTACCAAGTTTGATTTTACACCGGTAAAACACGAATTTGATAGATCTGGATCAGTCTGTGAGGTTTAAAAATCGATTGAAGCTCAGATTTTGTTGTTTTGAGAAAAATATGGGACCATGAACACCCCCTTGTGGAACCCCGTTTAAAATTGGGTTTGGTGTATTTTCATGGAGATTTCTTTGCAGGGTGGTAGCGTGAGTGTTCATTCGGAAGAAATGAAGCTTCAAAACCTGTCGGATCAAGGCGATAACGACGGGGCCCCCACGATACCGCCACCGGAGATGTCCGATACGATAGATGGTGAGTTTAAACATTTTCAAGCTTGCATGATCTCGCTTTCACGCTGCCGGTAGTACATTAATTTTGAGTAGGCGATCTCTCTTCTTTCTGTTTCTGTCGAGGTTCTTCAGCTTCTTTTCGTTCTCACCGCAGTCCTTCGCTGGCTTCTTTTTTTTTGTTCTTGTTCCGAATGCATGCTTTTGTGAGTACGGGATGGTAGAAAGCGGCTTCAGTACGGCGTTTCTTGGATCCTATTGATGTGTGAGTATATCTTGAATTCATATTTCAATTGAGATATATTTCGGTATTTTCTGTTGTCGTGGTTTGTTGTTTCGATCGTGGAAGGTCTAAACGGTTAAGCTAGGTTTGGACGAGTCTGAAATGGGATTTATTTATTCATCACAGGAAATAAATAGAAGATTTAAAACATAGGAAGAACAAGAAATAAATTAGTCGAAAGAGGATAATATTACAATTTTGATTGTGCTTTATTCGGTTTTATTTCTTTTTCTCTTATCAAGTTTATTGTTTGATACTTTTTCATTTTACAAGTATTATTTTTCTTTAGGTTGTAATATTATCGTCTTTTTCTTATTCAGAACAACATTATTCTGAAAAATAAAGAAAGTGAATTGGATTTTTGGCGATTGCATAGGAATTTTCGTGTTTTCGAAAGTAAGGTGTGAAAATATAAAAAAAAAATTCGAGAAAGGTTTAAAGTATTACTACTCCAAGCTTTTATATACAGGTTTTTTCTGAACTGATGCGAAGGATTTTAGTGTATGATGGCTGAGGTGTTTTTCCTGAAAAATTTACAAATTTCTTGTTTTTCTTTTTTTTATTATTATTCAATCAAATGATCGGTGTTTTTTCTCATGAAATTCTACTATTGGGTGTTTTTAAAGAGCCTCAGAACTTCAATTTAGAATGAGACTGACAAATTGTTGAAATGACATTGTTTTATTTCAATTTGTTACATAATTTTATACTTTTGATTTCTTTTTTATTTCGGGCATATTTAAACCACAGCTATGTATAATAAGTTCCATTTGACCACTACAATTTTTGACTGCTGTCTCCAATTATTAATTCCTAATGCAATGGCTTGAATTTTGGCTTCCAATTCTTCAAGAATTGGTATTTGGCATAAACCTATGAAATAATGAAGGGAATCTGAATCGTACCAACAAGGAGGTCGATTTACTGTCAATGTCAACATAGGTTGACAATTCTAAGCTGTCAAAAGTACTTCATCTTGAGATCTGTCAACGTCAAACGTCAGTAAACATTTTCACAATTTACTCTGAGGCTCTTGTCGCAAATTTAAGAGCCTTTTAAAGGGTATAAGATCTTAGATCGGTTCTACAATATTTTGCCAAATGATTTTTGAAAAATTAAGATAAACTGAACGCTCTGTATCTTGAGAAGCAAGCGTTTTCGGGTTCATTTGATTTTTTTTGCACTAAAAACCTTAGTATTCTCTTTAAATTTTTTCGCATCAATTTCGAAACACCCTGTATAATTAGTGTGATATTGGCTTTTATTTCTATCTTCCTTTGGTGATAATTTTCGAGTGATGGCGTCGTGCTGTCATTTTAGACAGATTTCGACGTCTTTTTCGGAAAAGGTCATGTAAAAAGCCGAGAGGAGATGAAGAAACTTGTAGGAAAAAAAGGGCCGCTTCAATAAAAAAATCGACGGCTTGAGCGTTCTCCTAAACTGTTAACGCAGTTCCTGAAGATTGTACTGTTTCGCTTTCAGTTGGCCATACTGTATAAATACTGGAAATGTAGGTTATAGATTTGCATTTTTTATATCTTTTTTCTCGTGAACTACCAATCGAATTACACTGAAGTATCTGCCGTGATGAAAAACCCACCGAGATATTTTTTTCAACAAATATTATAAACAAAAAGGAGCGAAAAGTGAATAATATGTGATATTCTTCGTATTTTTACATACTTGAGTTGAAAATTTTCAAGAAATTGAAGAATTCACCATATTCATTAGCTATCGGTTGCAGCTTTTTGAGCATCTTTGGGTTGGTACCAATCTGTCATCAATGTCAATGCTCAATGTCAAACCTCATTAATGTCAATTGTCATTGATTGTTTACAATTTTTGAAGTTTCGAACGTGCTATTTATTTTGAATTTTGATAGAGCAGAAACAATTTTTGGTAAAAATGGATGCTAAAAAGGTGTAAGTACATCTTTTGTACACCTAAATTTCATAAAGAATATAATGAAACCATGTTAATGAATTGGCGGGCTTATTTTAAATCAGTAATGACAGTGATGACATTATTATAATTATTGCTGCCAACCTAAAAACGCTCAAAAAGCTGCAACCGATAGCTTATGAATATGGTCAATTCCACAAAATGTAATTATTTTGCTGGGGTGGAAACCTGGTTTGTCGACTACGAGCTATTTTTCAGTGAATTTCAGCTATTTACGTCTTTATTCAATTGAGAAAAAACTCCTAAGCTCGACCTTCAATACTATTTATCAGTTCTTCGGTTTCTACATATATCTAAGCATAAAAAGTGCATCAATAACTTGTAATTAGAACCAATTGGATTCCACCAAGGTAGCATAACTAATTTTTCAGGTACCCTAATTGTAAAACATCCGTTCACTTCGTTTACGCGCACACTGAAGACGTCTCTCGCAAGAGCGTGTATAAATGTACCATATTATAATATAAACAATGTAAATAATTTATTGACTTCCAAATAACGTTACCCTTTTAATACAACTATGTTTCTAAAACAAAAACTCATTGGCTGGTGCAGGTTTCAAACTTTTCATAACAACATTTTTTTTCTCTGCATGTATAAGGAGGTTATTCGAATTTTCTGCCACTTAAAACGACTAAAATTATAAAAAAACAGAAATGGCTCGACCGCTTACTGTTGGAGTGTAGAACGCACGGCGCGTAGAGCAAGTGCTTCCATTTTTCGAAAAAAAGAATCTATCGAAAAAGAAGAAATAAGTGAGTTGTCAAGTGAAAAATCAGTATTGGAAAGTGGTTAAGATTGAACATCTATAGTCAAAAGGTGAATCAATTGGTGTTAAATCTTCAGAAAAACAACATTTCCTTTTGGAAAATGTATATGTACATACAAAGAAATGATTTACAATAATAAAAAAAGCAAAATTTGAAAAAGTATAAAATTCTACACTGAATTTTGAAAATTTAGTACTTGTATTCACTCTCAATACAAAGTATATGACCACTAAGTGCATCAACAACTGCTTGTAACCTTTTCTGCGTTCTTTCCACAAAGATTTTGAGAATATCCTGCTAAAATGGTTGCAAAACATGCATTTCTGAGGCACATAGACAAAAAAATTATTAAACTTGAAGAAAACGTTTTTTTTTATCGTCTTGAATTGATATTATAAAAAAAAAACATTAATGTAGTACTGAAATTATCGGAAAACATTGATTACCTCAAGTTTTGACAAGCATTTCGTCTAATATTTGACATTCAAGTTTGACTGAACAGAAGTCGATGGATTTAGTTCTACTTTCCATAATATGACTTCAGTGAAGCTGTTCCATTTATGTAGAACAATGTGTCACTTTTAACCTTCAATCTACCAGCGCCCTTCAAAAGAAAAATGACACAGTTGTCACTTGTCACTCATGACAGTGCAAATGGGTATAGCCCACTAATCTATACTCCATTAGTTTTATAAAGTATACCGGTTGGTCAAGATTTAGGTTCATCAAGTCAATTTCAAAATAATTCTAAGGGACGTTGCCAATGCTAATTTCTACTCTCAATCTCAATATAATCGTCACGCTTGGAAACTAAAAATGGGAAGGTAGTTTTGAAGAAGCAGAGACAAAGTATCAGGAAGTGCTATGCAGAATTGAAATCTGCGTATTCTGATAGTAATCTTTTTTGTTCGAATGATCTATCACAAAGTAACAGACTTTTCTGTCCATAATTTTCAGTAAAATTTCGATTCTTGATTTCCGTACAAGAAAATAGCATAACTGAATCTTCCAACCATGTTTATGTACGTGAAATATTTCCACTATTAACAGAGAAAAAGTTTATTCAACATTCGCCATGTCTTTGGAATTATAGAATTCATATAATATTTTCTCAAATTCATTAATTTCCCAAAGTAAATGAAAATTTTGATAAATACGTAATTTCTACGACTTCTATGTAGAAAAGGCAACGCTGCGTTTGTATCTGACAGAAGAATGACTAACCTAACATTTTTAAAATATACACGGTGAAATGTGTCAGAATATAATGGCCAAACGTGATACTTTATAGAATTGAATGGATTATAGCTGTCAGTTAGGATGAGAGTAGGTTCTGAAGTAACAAAACAAGATATAAGGTTGCCAGGTGAATTAATAACGTCAAAAATATCTGACAATTCGCAGTCGCCAAATATTTCCTGATAGAAAAGAGGGGGGATTATTTGACTGGCCTGCTTGTTCTCCATGTCTCAATACTGTTGAAAATTTGGGAGATATGATGAAAAGAAGAGTTAGGCAGTTCTTGAAGATTGACGGAAAACAATATACAGTATTTAAAAAAAATTTGCACTGATCAAGACTACAGAGCAAAGCACATTTTATTTTGAATTTACAATTTTTGAGGGTCTTGTGTTTATGAAATTTTACTTTGCTTCTGGTATTATTAAGATTTTGATTCATTTTTGTCAATTTTTGCAATAAATTATGAATACTACCAATAAATGATCATCTTATTTAAGGTGGGCGTTCAATGTAGTGTGTTTTTATTTCGAGTTGCGTTTGAAAATGGTTTTACTTTAAGACCTGAAATTTTGTGGGTAAACTCAGAAAAGATTGGAGTTCTTAAGGAAATAATTTAAATCGATTTCATTTCAAAAGTTCATTTTTTTTTCTTTCAAAAATAGAAGAAAATGAGCCAACTCATGCTTCTGTTACATTCCAAACGAAAGACCCATGAAAATAGTTCAACTTCCGATTAAAAGTGAATCTACAGATAATTTAGTTCACAAAAACAACTGGAAATACGGAATTGGCACAGAATGGACAAATTCAAATATATGGCGAGAAATAGTTCCTGCTTTACCTACATATTCACTAGTTCAGCGATTTTCGGATAGAGAGCGCCATTGTACATTTCATTCATAATTAGAGAGATATTCAAAGAACTTATAGTGATAGTGTGAGTTCTATGGAGATATTCCATAAAATGCACGGTGGCGCCTCTATCGGATTAGTTTTCCTACTCACTCTGAACGTGAACCTTAACTGTAATGATAATACTTTATTTCCATATAATGTCAGCAAAACATTATGGAAAAAGGGGTAAGAGGAAAAAAGATACAAAACAATTACACTAATAAAGAAATTAAGACAGACTTAATAATAAATTGAGGTTAGGGGTACTATTCATCTTCGACACAATGAAGCTCTGTTGTTTTTAAAGGAAGATTCCTAGGAAGCACTTGTTCTATGTGGGTGTAGGGTGAAGCCCCGTCTGCACTTGGAACTCTTAACTTGCTCTGGGGTGCACTTTTTCCACTCAACTACCGCTGTCACTATCCAAAACCATTAACACCCTCTTATTTGCCTATAATGCTCTTTCTCTCTCTCTCTCTATCTCTTGGTCAAAGAATAAGAGTTAAAACAGTGTTTTCTTCGTTTTGCAGGTTCGAAAACCTGGCACATGCGACTCACTTTCGACAAACTACCTGGCGCCTGCAACTTGCACCGGTGCAAATTGTGCGGCAAAATAGTGACGCACATCCGTAATCACTATCACGTGCACTTCCCGGGCAGGTTCGAGTGCCCGCTGTGTCGAGCCACTTACACGAGAAGCGACAATCTGCGCACCCATTGCAAGTTCAAACATCCGCGTTACAATCCGGACACGAGGAAGTTCGACGGAGGCGCGGGCGCTGCGCACGCGCCTCCCCTGGTCGGCGACGCGTCGTCCGACTGATCGTTGCTCTATCGTTACTTTTGGTACTATTACTGCGCGATGGGGTCCTAACTGGACGAAGCCCCCTACGGTCCGGTCGCGGTTTAGGCGGCGCCCCGGTCGATCTTTCATCACACCCCCCTCCCCCCTCCACTAGTCGTATTTCGAAAGGTCATGCTAAATTTATACATGAAATTTTCCATTGCAAAGTATTGAATCTCCATTTCGACGAGTCCCTCTTAATTTCGACGTTTCGCTCTTAATTTCGCCGAGTCACTCTTAATTCCGACGTTTCGCTCTTAATTTCGACGAGTCCCTCTTAATTTTGAAGAGTCAATCTTAATTTCGACGATTCACTCTTAATTCTGTTGAGTCCCTTTTCATTTCGACGAGCGACTCTTAATTTCGACAATTCATTCTTAATTTCGAACAGTAACTCTTTATTCCGACTAGATATTTCTAAAGTTATCTCTTCATTTCTACGAGTCAGTTTTCATTTCGACGATTCACTCTTTAATTCCGACGAAACCCTTTTATTTTCGACGAGTGACTCTTAATTTCGAATTGTCGCTCTTAATTTCGACGAGTCGCTCTTAATTTCGACGAGTCGCTCTGAATATCGACGAGTCACTCTTTATTTCAACGGGTCACTTTTAATTTCGACGAGTCCCTCTTAATTTCGACGAGTGCCTCTTGATTTCGACGAGTAGCTCTTTATTTCTAAGAGTCCCTCCTAATTTCGACGAGTTACTCTTTATTTTGATGATACAGTCTCAATTTCGACGATTCACTCCTGATTCCTATGAGCCCCTTTTCATTTCGACGAGTGACTCTCAATTTCGACAAGTCATTCTTAATTTCGAACAGTAACTCTTTATTTCGACTGGATATTTCTGAAGTTATCTCTTCATTTTGAAGAGTCAGTCTTAATTTCGATGATTCACTCTTAATTCCGACGAGCCCCTTTTCATTTCGACGAGTGACACTTATTTTCGAGAAATCACTCTTAATTTCGACGAGACACTCTTCATTTCGACAAGACAACGCTCATTTGCGTCGAGTTAACTCTTTATTTGGAAGAGTCACTGTATTATTCCGAAGAGTTATCTCCTTTCTTCGAGGAGTCATTACTTAAGTCTTTATTGCTTTCTTTCGAAATGAAGGAGATTCATTTCGAATAGCCACTCATTTATTGTGAAGGAAGAACTCTCCATTTAGGCTTTCCACTTTATTTCGGTGAGTTGACTCTCATTCATCACTATTCATTTCGACGAGTTGCGTCTTAATTTCGAAGTGTTAACTCTTTTTTTCGACGAGACATATTTTCGAAGAGTCGTTACATATTTTCAGTGACTTAACACTTCATTTCGGCGAGTCGACACTCATTTCGACGAAACAACACTTAATTTCGGCGAGTTAACACTTAATTTCGACGAGTCAACACTTAATCTCGAAGAGTCATTGTTAACCTTCGAAAAGTCGGAATTCTGATGAGAATAGTTTTTTATTCGGAGAGTTAACGGGTCACCTCGAGAAGCCACCGCAAATACGATGAACCAAGAACTGAACCTTGCGGAACCCCTTTTCCTTTTTCCACTTTGATAAACAACGAATGATTGCAGAGTTGTTTCTCTGCAATAAAAACACCACTCACGCGAAGAAAGATCGTCTACGGCGCCTGACTCAGTTGTTTTAAAAATTTGAACATCTAGCTCCAGCCAATGACAGTTTGAAACATCACATTTGAAAAAAAAAATCAAGAAATAGTATCACTAAATTATAAACCTGATTGATTATCGGACTGATGGGGGTTTTGTACCGTTTATGATTTCTGTATCTGTTTTTCCCAAGTCAAGGTCAATTCTCTAAGATGCTGTTATTTGGAGGGAGATGAAAAAATTTGAATGTGCTTTTGGTTGTACTTTGAATTAGACAGAGAAACAATAGATCTGATTTCCGTCCCAATCTTAACGAAAGTATTACTACAATTATCGTTTTTTTGTTTTTATAATGTTGGCAGAACATCAACAAGATGAGTTTATATCTTTGAGATTAGTTTCAACGAATCGTTCGTCGTTCTTCCACTTTCTTATTTCTACCATGTGCAATTCGAAGTGCAATAAGTGAACCACATTAAAAAAAAGCATCATTAGGTTATAGTCTGTGATGTGATGTCTTTTGGATTCTTGTATTTGAAAAATCGATCTGTACTAACCGTCCAAAAGTGAGATGCATTTTAAGAGATCTTCGGCAACTGATACTATAGTTGGAGGGCTGGTAGCACCAAAAGTGTTTGGAGAGAATCAACGAAAAGTTTGAAATGAAAAACAGTAGAAACAAAACTTTAGCTATCGGCTCTCCAACAACTTATAAAAGTCTGTTTTTATATTAGATCTATCGAATTTGATAAAGAAGCGTTAAAGTTAAGTGCAATTTTTTTACTTTGGTATTACCTCATCTTCTCTTCTCGTTACTGTTTAGAAGTATTTTTTAACTTATATGCTGCCTTTTAATTTTACCTATTTCGTTAGTATTTTTGATAAAATGTTGCAAAATTTCGTTGGTAAGTTCTCGAAACGAAAATAAAATTGAAGCTTACTATTTATTATTGCCGACGAAGCAATATGGTCGAAAATGTTTTGTTCTGGGAACAAATCCGCTTATTGTGTCCTGTAATGAGGCACGCTGCCTGTATCGTTCAGTCATTTAAGGAAACACCCTCAGGAATATCTATCCAGAGAAACATGTGATGTTGAATGGAGAACACAACGATAAAAGTATGTAGAAAAATTGTAACAAGTCCTCAAATTAAGTAGTATTCTTTTGAGGTTATTTTTTGGAAAGATAACAATCAATTTCTCTTGGTTCATTTTTTACATCTCAAACAAATCAATAAATACCCATATAGAAAATTTATCCAAGTGTAGAACAATCTAAATTTTCCCCCAAATATTTTTTCATCTTGTTTTCATTTTATTTTCAAAAATACAACACTTTATTTACAAGTTTCAATCTTTTTCCCCCAAATAAACTATTCAGTTTTTGTTTCTACTCTTAGATGCTTTTTTTTGTTATGTATGTTTTTTAATGTGTTTTCGATCGAGAGAAAAAAGATGTCGGACTGAAATTTTTCCAGATATGAACCCTTGAATGGTTGGACGATCAATTTTAGAGTGATATGTTCATTGTTGGTACCTTATATATTGTACATAATTTGTGGTGTTGATACGGTGTGGTTCTTGAATAATATTATGTTTTCGTACGAAGAAAAAGCTTCTAATATATTTGTAAAAACTTATTTACATCATATGAATCTATAAAGTATATTTTAGGAATTTTGAAATACATTTGTTGTTAGTTTTTATATTAATATACTATCTATACTAAAAAAAAATAAATATATCGTAATATATTGGCATTATGAAGGTTTAAAAATCATGGAGGATCAAGAAAATTTAAAAAAAGTATGTGATAATATAGGGATGGTGCTAAGCAACTTTTTCTATCATATTTGAAATGTGCAATATTTAGTTTTTATCTTTGTTATGATACTGTTTTCAGAGTGACTAATAACTGTTTTATGTATTCGCCTCTGTGCCTTGATGTGGAACGAAAAACTTTCTTTTTACTACTTTTTTTTATTATTCGTGACTGTAATTTTCAAGGATTCGTTTTTTGGTTATGAAATTCCAATATTTATAGTTATTTCATCGCAAATTCATTAATAGAGTGTTAATTTTTCTACGTCAATTCACGGAGGTCAATAGTCAAATTTTAAAATAGTAGTCATCAGATAATTTTATATACATGGAGTAATTCTGTTTTTCAATCGACTAAAAGTTTTTTGAAGGTGTAATTGTCCAAAATTTATCGTAAGAATGTTCCAAGTGAGTTATTGAAGAATATTTAAAATAGGTTGGGATTTTCATTGGTACTAATATAATTTGTGAAAGTGTATAAACATTCTTCCCCTGCAATTGATTGTTAAAGTATATTTTCTTGATTTTTATTACGTTTAATTGTTCATTCTATCTTATAGTTTCTATACTGTCGAGTGTTATATCATTTATCTTCTCTATTTATTTATAATTTAATTTCGATCTGTTTTTATTGTTTGTTTCGAAATTTCAAGAATTGTTTGGGGAATAATAGCAATTATAAAAGTATTCGTCCTACTCGATGTTGTTGAAATATTGATTGAGGTGAATGTTCAATTTTTTAAATCGGTGGATTTTTGTGAGAATTTTTTTGAATTTTTGGTGATGTCGAGAAAAGAAGTCAATTGTTTCGAATCAATGAATTGTTTAATCTGCTCAATTTATTACTATCGAAAATAACAAGCAGTCTTGTCTGTATTTTTAACCGATTAATATTAACATTTTTTATGATTATTAATTTTCTTCGTGGATGAACAAAACTTATACGTGTGTACTTCATTAATTTTTATTAAAAATGGTGTGTTACATTTGTTTTTATTGAAGATCCTTAATATCGAATAATTCTGGAGGGTTTTTCAAAAAGAGGTGTTATTTTGAATATTTCGGTAGATGTCACTTTTGACGCTGTCATTTTTTGACATTTGACAAGTAGAAACTACGCCATTAATTAAAATGGAATGATTCTGGCATTGAAATTATTAAAATTCACTAATAAATGGTGAAAATTTGGCAGAGACGGTTCGTAAAACTGAACAAGTGTTGAAGAAAACCAAGGTTTGTCCATTCCTCGTCGTTCTTTAGAATTCGGTTTTCGCCAAAGGTCATTACACCGCATCCTTTTGGGTCTTAAGTCTCATAAAGTTCAGTAAACTCAATAACTCAAGCCGGTCGATCAACAAAGTCGTGTATTTGTTGATTGGGTCCAGAAATGCCTGAAAATGATCCGGAATTCCATCGAATAATCATCTTGAGTGTTCTGAAAAACGTTTCCTTTGAACAAAACGGCGCTACGTGCCACACAAGCAACCAAACCATTGATCTTAAGGAGTTTCTCTAAGCGCGAAATTTGTGTCCCCGGAGTTTTTCCAAGCGCAAAATTTTTGTCCCCGGAGTTTTTCCAAGCGCTCAATTTTTGTCCCCGGAGTTTTTCCAACCTCAAAATTTTTGTCCCCGGAGTTTTTCCAACCGCAAAATTTTTGTCCCCGGAGTTTTTCCAACGGCAAAATTTTTGTCCCCGGAGTTTTTCGAAGCGCGAAATTTTTTCCCCGGAGTTTTTTCAAGCGCAAAATTTTTGTCCCCGGAGTTTTTCCAACCGCAAAATTTTTGTCCCCGGAGTTTTTCCAACGGCAAAATTTTTGTCCCCGGAGTTTTTCCAAGCGCGAAATTTTTTCCCCGGAGTTTTTTCAAGCGCAAAATTTTTGTCCCCGGAGTTTTTCCAACCGCAAAATTTTTGTCCCCGGAGTTTTTCCAAGCGCGAAATTTTTGTCCTCTGAGTTTTCCAAGTGCGAAATTTCTGTTTGGGGTGGTTTATGGTCCGGTTCTGTAGTCGTGGTCGTGGTAGTCATTTATTAACGGCATACCTTCCTCTTTATAATTAAAGAAACATCTGATCATGTATCTAAAAAAATGGCATTTTTCTTTGAATGTCAAAATAACACCTCTTAATGGAAAACCCTTTATTTTGTGATGTGTTTTACAATCGGTTTATTTCTTTGTTAGCCTCAAATTTATTATTAGTTATCGTTCATTAAAAATTGTTAAAGAACGACTCATTAGTTGAAAATTTGACATGTATTCATGAGAATTATGCAGGTAGGTTAGGTAAGTGGAAATTTGACATAACTATACAGGGTGTTCTGTTTGAATATGTCGTTTTATCCGCAGATAGAACTCGAGTTTACCCTGTGACATTAGAATGAGAGGATAATATTTAAAAACTTTCAGAACAGCTGAGTATACCCTACAAAATCATGCCACGAAACAACAACAAATTCAATGGAACTTTGAATTATCTGATTTCTAGAACAATTTCCAAAATGGTCGAAAAATCATATGGGGTCATTTGAATTTGATTCAACATAAAGTGTGATGAAATTTTAACATCCATTTTTATGCAGGGTGTATTTTAAGGTGAGGCTTTTCTTTTGACAGATGCTAGAACTCATCAAAATAAGTCATTTTACCAAAAAAATTTTATATGAATTATGCCCCTGTTTCGAAAAAATGAAACTAGAATATTTTCTAGTTTCTAGGTGAATCTGAAAATTCCTCAATACGAACCTGCTTCATGGCCTGCTTCTCCGTAGAGATTCTCTTGTTTTTTGCCTCCTATCATACATGACCCAGATGTTCATAACCCGGAACAGAGAGATGCAGGCCAGAGTGGTATTAAGGTATTGATGCCCAAAATTTGTTATACATTTTTTTTAATTGAATATTTCATATAAGAAATTTTCTTTAAAACTACTTATTTTGATGAGTTCTAACACCTGTCAAAAGAAAAGCCTCTCCTTAATTTTCAATTTTGTATTCATGGAACAATTTTAGGAATTCATTTCAATTTGATGTCACATACAGGTCAAAAATATTGTGATGTATACTCCATTCACAATTATAAAATCACAACTCTGGCCTTGGAAATTTGACACATTCCACTCTGTATCGAAGTTATGACGTTTTTTAAAATATTTTTATGTCCCAAGTCAACACTATGTTGCCCTTTCTACATTTTTAGCGTATTTCTCAGAATGTGAATTTATTCGGAAAATGAATGAATTGGAAAAGATGTGACGGACGAAAATAATTAACGTTTATATGAATTGATAGAAAGGATTCCTTTTCTTGTTATTTGCATGAAAAGTACAAGTGATCACTGTTGAAATATATTATTTTTCGCCATGGAAGAAAATTGCATTGCTTTCACATGATTTTCATATGCATGCCTGTGAAGGTTTAATGTTTATTATCCTCTTGAACTGAAAGTTCAAGACTTGATATCAATTGTTGAATCAAGAATAATGGAACATTATATCCCTCTACTGGAATCCAAATAGTTGAAGGGAGTTCTGATGCAAGAGGAACTTTTTCTTGGAACATAACCTTAATAGCATAACTTAAAAAAAATAAGAGTAGAAGATATACATTTCATTTATTTGATCTTATGAACAAGGAGTAAAATATTCTGACTGTATAGTAATTTATTCGTTTAAAAAATATTCATACATTACAATCACAGTAGGTTTGTACAAATAATATGGAACAGGTCAAACATATGCTTCACATTTATCATTCACCTGTTCTGAAATAAGACACAAACTCCTCCACATTATAGGGCCCCTACAGCATTAAAAGCTTGTGTCTCTTTTGAAAGAAGTAGCACTAGATATAATATATGCTTTCGATTAAGAGCAAATACCTACCGTTGAATGTTACATACACAAATTTCTTCAAAATTGGCTTATACGAAGTGGTTCTTTTTCTGAAACGTGAAAACGATCAACAATAATCATTTAGAGACCAATGATGGCCATCCAAAACCCGTTTACTTACGAAAATCGTGCAATTTCATTCTGCAAGTTCTTTCCTCATAATTCCACGAAAATCCTACCTGAACCATATTTTCCGGTCGCTTTCGGGAAAAGATCGTATAAGGAAGCCTTTTTTGTCCATTTACACATTCCAAATAAATTTTGAGCACCAAAAACGATACCGAAGCTAACCAAACTTCTGGGGGACCGGAATTTCGTTTGAAATCTTTCCAAACGGCCAGATACCTAAAAAAAACTTCGTTATCAAGTGAAAAAGGCGATTAGTACTTATTTTTGCTTTATTCATGCTTATAAATCGATTTTTGGTCCAATTCAAATTTGCCGTTTGTACCCATGTCAAAATATCTTTGATACTTTTACTTTGATGTAAACAAAGAAACTGGCAACGCCGTTTTGTCATTAGAGATATTCTCTGTACGCGCGCAGATTCTTTATCAGGTGCACCAATTCCTGAAAACGAAACCATGGCCAGAGTTGTGATTTTATAATTGTGAATGGAGTATACAATTTCGGTTTATTTAGTGGAAATAAACTTATCTATCCATTATCTTTCTTGATCCATGAGTTTATTAAGTTTACTTGGCAATGAATATTGATATTCAATCCATACTGTACCGCAAATTCGAATGAGCCTCAGATCCCCAGGATCGTACCGCTTTGTTCTCGCTTTCCGCGACCAGAAACGGTAACGACGCCACCTACCGACGCTCCAACCAATTCTAACCTCAAATTTTCCCCTGTTTCAGACATGAAGTGCTACAAGGTGTCCCAGCTGTTCGAGAGGGTGGGCACCATGGACGAGAGACGCAGGTGCGTGCTGTGCGGCAAGATCGTGAGCAACACGAGGAATCACTATTACGTGCACTTTCCGGGTCAGTACTCGTGCACGCAGTGCCCCGCCGTGTACACCAGGAGCGACACGCTGCTGCTGCACATGCGCACCAAGCATCCCGGGATGGCTTAGCCGACCCTCTGTGTACGGTAAGCGCCGGGTCGGCCAGCCGCGCGCGTTATAGGGTTAAGGGGCGACGAGAGGCGGGAGAGGTAAGAGACTGTTTTCTTGGGTGGAATTCGAGATTTTTCATTGAAGAATTGACGTGCGTCTTCGACATATACAGGGTGTTCCGAAATTGAACGTACAAACGAAAAGGGGAGGTTAAGAAAAAAGTCCCATAAACATGGGGTCGCAAACGTTTCGTTTTCAAGATACAGGGTGTACTAAGGGAGTATTTGAACGGAAATTATGACAACAGGTGGATTGGACGAAGTGGACATCCTCAGACTTCAACAGATTAGAGATCTCTTACAGCAAGTTGATTTTTACGACAATTTTTATTTTTCTGAGAATTTTGGTAGGATCTATCAATTTTTTTTTCTCGAAACCGGTAGCAGATACGACAGAACTACAAGAGACCGAAAAGCTTGGTATAACAACGAAGCTTCTTTTCACATTCTTTCCAATTAACAGTTGCTCACCAAAAAAAAGTTCCGGAGGAAAACTGGTGACGGTGTTCCAGAAAAAATATCACCCTGTGGATCTGCTATCGAAATTGCCATGTCGCGTGGTGAGAACTCTCAAAGGTAATATCTATGCCAAATTTCAGTCGAATATCTTGTGAATTTCAGATACTACGAGAAAAAAGCTTGAAGAAAATTCAAACTTCAACACTTTTTTTTCTTAAACTTACTTGAGGAATCTGCCCTTTTCGTTTGTACGTTCAATTTAGGAACCGCTTTGTATTATAACATGGGTTCTTAAGGGGCAGTATCACCTTTTGAATCGTGGTAAATCTCCATTCAAAAGTGGTCTCTTAATTTCACGAGTAAGTACCCTAATTTACGATGTGGAGACTTGATTTTTTTTTTTTAATTGAAGTTGAAGAACGTCCCGAGGCAAATAGTTTTCTATTTTTCGATTTAATTAGTTTTTCAATTAAAAAAACCAGGGTAATCGTTAGATCTGGGGTTATTGAATATGTTTTTCGTTTTTCATGAGTACAAGCTATATTTTCGAAATAATAATCATGAAAATTTTTGTAATTTATAGAAGATTAAATTGCCGAGGGCAAATAGTTGCGATTTTGTCCAAAAAATGATGAATAAGCGTCGGAAAAAAATCATTAAGTGTAGTTTCCAAAACGCTGAAGTTAAACCTGTTTTTCTAAATTTAAAAACTAATTGAATCGAAAAAATCGCAACTATTCGCCCTTGGCAATTTAATCTTCTATAAACTACAAAAATTTTCATGATGATTATTTCAAAAATATAGCTTGTACTCATGAAAAACGAAAAACATATTCAATAACCCCAAATCTAACGATTACCCTGGTTTTTTCAATTGAAAAACTGATTAAATCGAAAAAAAGAAAACTATTTGCCCTCGGTACGTTCTTCAACTTCAATTAAAAAAAAAATCAAGTCTACGTCGTAAATTAGGGTCTACTCGTGAAATGAGACCACTTTTTAATGGAGATTTACCACGATTCAAAAGGTGATACTGCCCCTTACGGTTGAAAGGAGCCTTTTTTCATTTTCCATTTTTTTTATTCGGCCCTTTCAAAGATACACAGGATGTTCTAAAATCTCTTTGACAAACTTTAATTGACACATGGTAGTTGTGCTAATTCTGACCATTTTTCTTTCCATGAACATAGGTCCGATTCGTTTCTGTTTGGAAGATACAAGCATTTGAAAAATTATATTTTTATCTTCAAATCATAAAAATAAATGAAAATTCTGAAGCTATAAAAATTGAACAGAGTCAGTTGAATTCAAAATTGATTTTCCTCCTCTAAATATCAGAAGGGAATCCGAAAAGTAAAATCCAAAAAATCGAAGAATCTGCGACATTGTTACTTAGAAATGATAAGAGTAGAACATACCTGTGTAAACTAAAATCAGGATTCAAATAGTCCAATTTACCACAAACAAGACACATACGAATCATTTTTCAACGTATTTTGCTAAAAATATTCAGAAATAAATCCAAATTTCACTTTTCCTACGCGATATGCTGATGACAACACTGTTCAAAAAGTTACACAAAATTAAAATAGCAGAACGAAATTAATGAATGAACTGGTTACAGATTCAGAAAACGGTGCTGCCATAACGTGCTCATTCATTATGTGAGGCAAAAACGGCTGAGCCGAGCTTTCAAAAATTAGAAAAAAAGTGACAACATTGTACACGTTTTTTCGGAATTCTTTCAAGATCAGATGCATCTTCTACATAACCTCTAAGTGTCTTGTCATTCTTGGCGCCTGCGTACAAATCAACACTATTTCACGCACCATCGGTGTAAAGACGAATAAAATAAGGTTTTCTCGAAGAATTCTGTCTCTAATCTTTCTCAACCTCGTCGTACTCTAATTTTTCTGAAGTAATTTCTATCAAGTCTCAATATATTTTAATAGAGGGGGAAAGAATGGAAAAGGCTCATCAGTGATGAGAAAAAGGGGGGGCGTAGCTATAAAGGTTCACAAGGTGTCAAAAACTATACACATAATTAAATTTACAAACACATCACAAATCATCGAAAGATGTTTTATCTCATGTTCAAACTTTTTTTTTTAAACGATCAGAAAGATTAAGTTTCTATAAGGATATCGGTGAGATTTCCAATATTCGAGTGCAATTATTTTATTCGATTGAAAATAACACATATCTACAAACCGAAATTTCTGATTTCAACATGGTAGAATTGTTCAAGAAAGGTAAGTCTTTCCTTGGAGATGCTGTGATATACAAGGAAGGGTTTCGTGAAACTTAATTTCTTTGTAGGTTTGTGTTAGATAATATCTGCAATAATATCCTAGTCAAGATTCGAACATTACTGCAATTTTTGCGTAGTGGACAGTTGTAATATCCAGTGAATTTTTCCTAAAAAAAAAAACAGTTTAAAACCAAAGATTCTGAATTAAAAAAAATATTAAATAATCTTTTCTAAGATTATTTCAACACAGAAAGAACAAAATATACGTAAATTCAGAGCAAACAAAATTTTATATACACATATTTTATTTATATTTTGATCTTGAGGGTAGTTTTATCATTTTACGTATTTAAGATCGATCATTTCTCAACTGATCGACATTTTGAATGCTCTAAGTTTGTAATATAGTCTTAAGATAGGATGAACATTTATTGAGTACAAAACTATTGCCATATATTAAGTAAACAAGTTATTTACTTCAATATTTCTGTGAACTTCGTAATGTACTTTTCGATTGTGAAATCCAAAGTTCTGACTGAAATTTAAATTTTCCTGGATGGAAAATCGCCAAAACCGTACTGTTTTTGCCAAAAAAGTTATACCAAATCTAACTAGTCATTTATGTATACATTTTGCAGATCCCTCATATTCATATACCTTCCTGTAT
Organism: Adalia decempunctata; assembly: GCA_951802165.1. Taxonomy (NCBI): domain Eukaryota; kingdom Metazoa; phylum Arthropoda; class Insecta; order Coleoptera; family Coccinellidae; genus Adalia; species Adalia decempunctata. Next base: position 1,168,217 of record OX637702.1, read on the forward strand.
AAAACTTAACATACTTCGGAATTGCCAAAGATTGAAGTCGTGCAGAAAGAAGCAGCTGTACAGGGTGTGCTATTATCACGAAAAAAGTCAAATCTAAGTGTTACAATCTTAGCAAGGATTATTAATTTCCAACCACTTGTATGCATCATTTAAAATTTAAATAATCGCCCTGTATATATGTTTCCCACTCAACAGAGAATTTGATTCCAATACTCTGTTTTTTCTTCTGCATTACTTTTGATCCTGCGATTTCTTTTTATCTGGATACAAATCTTTTTCAAGTGTTATAATAAATTGGATTATCTATAATATTTTGAACAAGATTTTTCTCAATGTGTCAGAGTTTTTCATACTATCAACCTGCATTTTCTATCATACATTGATTCAATCAGATGTGAAATGAATAATGGTGTGTAATATTTTGTTTTTACGTTTTTTATTTCTTTATTTAATTTTTTATTTGTTATGGTAGGAAATCGGGTTTTATCCTAGTTGTAAATGAGGTAATTTCACGAAAAGTACTCTGATCATGTGTAAATATGTGCCATTATTAAGAATGTATTTTTATACTTCACAGAAACTTCGATTTTAGTAGTGGGGAGTCTTGTAAATAGTTCAACAAAACTTTACATCGATACATAGGTTTTAATATACTCACCTGTATAGTCAAGAAAGAATATATCAAATATTTATTTATAGATTATCAATTTCGAAATCAATTGTGTTTCTTTGGATAAGTAAGGCAATATTATCTACTTTTCAATATTTTGATAATAAACGCTGTTGCAGTTGAAAAAGATTCTGGATTATTTCGAACCTAACTCTTCAGATCGACAATTCCTCGAAATTCTTATCCCCTGAGTTTTTAAACTGCGCAATTTTTGTCCCAGGAGTGTTTTGTTGTTATCTGATATATTCTTAAATTTTTTGTGGTTTTATTATTTTTTTAATCTACAATTATGTCCCAAAAAATGAAAGAACATATCAAATAACAAAATTGTTGTAGAGCAATTTCTAATTTTATCACAAAAACTTTTTGATTGACATCTTAAAGCACTACCTGTATCCGTCAATTTACAGACACCCTGTATACAGATATCTCACCATGTACCTTAAATCGCTTTAAACTGTATTCGTGAAAATTTGTAATGGTTAATTACCAATTATACAGAATTTAATGATATCAATTCGTAACTTCGTGAAAATCGACTAATAGCTGTTTTGGTGAGACGCCCGGTACATATAGCAGCAGGAACACACCATCAGAAAGGTGGCCAAGACGCCTGTGGACTTAGTAAGTACAAGATAAGGTGGCGAATTTCAAGTCGAATTGCTTGGTCATTTTTTTTATCAACTGTGCATGCGTTCCATTCTGCTGAAGCTTTGTTATTGTTATTCACTCTTCTTGGTTCATTTTTAAAGTTTTATAAAGTAGCAGTAAGAGTTTTGGATGCTTGCAGAAATAACTAACCTCCATATATCGTACAACGAAATGTTCGAAGCTTCAGGCTCCAGCGTGCTGTTGTGGAGATGCAAGTGCTGCTCGAAACAAGTGACTAACAGGTGGCACCACTATCACTCGCACACCCCGAGCAGGTCCGCTTGCCCCTATTGTCCGGCTTCGTACAGCAGGATCGATACTCTGAGGAGTCACATGAGGACGAAACACAACCTATTCATCAAGCAATACTAATTTTCGAATTATATTTTCTGAAATTACTCGAATAATGTGTAACTTTTATTGAGGGTTGCATATTTTAAGTGTAGTAGTTCTCTTGAATCTTTGTTTTCGTGAATTGTTGATTTTTATTAATTAAAGGTGGAATTACTGTCGTTTTTTATGATTGTTATTGTTGGAATTGTTTGATTCAATAAAATGTACTTGCTCGAGTTGAAATTATTTCGTCTTTCTCTAATAGGTTGGATCCCAGATAAAAAGATTTCCAGGTTTTCTAATGGCACGATAAAAACGATTTCTAGAAACTACAAATATTCAGGGTAGGTTTGGATCCCCGAATGACGCAGTTGAGTCGTTTAATGGGCAAAAATTCGAGCAGGACTGTTTTCTTGATCATTTCAAAACTAAGGATTCGATCGACGTGAAATCCTGTATTCAGGTAGGAAATGAAATGTTCAAGCTACATGCAAATTTTCATCCAGATCGCATATTCAGAACCCTATAAAATTCTATCGTATTTCCGAAAAAAATATTTCTTTAATAACAGCTGATTACGATGCTTGAATCGATGTTTTCTGAACATCGTCAAGATTTTCCCACCCCTAGTTTTCATATTCACAGATAACCATAGAATTATGTATAGATAGCAGAATCTGTGGTCCGATGGTTTTGTTTTTGACACCCACGACCATAGAATATATTGAATGACTGTTGTGATTACAAGAAAATTGCTGAATTTTCATTTTCAAACGAAAGAAAATTGCTAATCCTGTTTAAATATTTGATGTTATTTGATACGTCTACATCGCTGTTCTCAGTAATGCACAGGCGTCACCTCACTATCGCCACCAATATAAATAAATCTTGATTTCCAAAGTGTTTTGATCAAGATGAAGAACAATCTATATTTCCTACTATTTTGTATGCTCGCATACAGAGTGCTATGCGATGAACATACACCTTCCCTGCTGGACGAGGTAACAAAAGAATGTGATCTCAGCAGAAGCCAATTTTCTGAATTCGAAAATCAACCAGAATTTAAGGGATGTGGGAATTGGACTGCCATAACATCCATAATATCAATCGAACAATATTCCGAAGATAATAAAGTTAATATGAGATGTAAGCTATATTACGAATCTCTCGTTTCCATGTGTAAAGATGAAAAATTACACGATAAGTTTCTGGAATTGTTGAAGCAGTCTGTGACGGACAATTTATCTGTGACGGAAGATGATTGTAAAAATTTTTCGAGTAGTAGATCTGAATCTTTGATTTTACACAACATTGTAAGAAATAAGGATCTTTATACGGATTTATGCAGAGAATACAGAAGGGGAAAACCTTTTTTGAATAGCATGTGTGCTAGATCTTGTGTATTCGACAAAGAAATGGATCTGATAAATGTGAAACCTCCACAAAGTCAAGATGCAATAAAGGATAAGAAACCTGATTTGAGTAAGGACCAACTGAAACAACCTGATGTTATCAATAAAGTACAGGAAAATCTAAATGAAAATAAGGAAGAGGAAGTAGTTGTTACAACAGGTACTGAGGCAAAAAAGCAAGACGTCCCTGCGCTAGAAGTACACCCTGAAACAATTCCTCAGGTAAAAGTGGACCAATTAAATGTGGATACCAAAAATAATTTGGCAAGCGCCACTACAAAAGGTTCTATTGTTGCCAATAAACCAGTACTCCCGAAACAAGCCGACCTAGCATCGAAAGTGGACCAAGATCCTGATACTTACATTGACGAACAGGCCCCACCGACTAATCCTAATGTCGACGATCTAAATATGGGGGAAAATCCAGTTCCCGATGATATTGATGTGAATTCTCTCAAAGCCGAGCCTGAAAAGAAGGTAAAAGAGGAGGAACCTGTGATAGATACGGCTCAGGAAGGGAATATTGAAGACGACGATGAGGACGAAGAAGCTGTCCCGGACAAATGTAAGTTTAACATTAAAAAATCTAATCTAATCTGATATTTCGAAGAACGGGACTTGGGGTTAGTGCAGGTTCATCGATCTAAAATATTTTCATCTCTGGATTTTGTGGAGAATTGAAAATTTGGGTATAAGTTTTTTATGTCGAAGAAATTCAATCTCTCGTTCTTCGTAAATGTGTAAGATTAAACCTGCATGTTTTCTAAGCTTGCTAATGAGTTTTTTACAAAATTTGGGATCGAACAAATATTAATGTTTTATACAGGGTGAGTCTTTGACTTGTACATATATTTTAACTGTAGATTCTTGATGCCAAAGGAAACCTTTTTTTCATTTTCCATTTTTCCGAATTCGGCTCTGTTAAAGAGATATAGCCATTTAAAAAAAAAGTTGGGCTAAATACGTGCCTGAAACAATTCTCTGCAAACACCTCAAAGTTCATACTTTTCGATTGAAATTGTTATTAGATGTTCTGGTTGATACAATTAGAAAATACTCAAGCACTGACCTTATTTGAATAAGAATGTTACAAACACGATATTTCCTAACAAAACACTCAGTTCTGTCCGATCATTTCGGCAATTGAAAAGCTATATTTCTCCCACCAAAATAAGTTCCTCCTGATTTCCTGAAGATTAGTTTGTAAACACCAATAATTTGTTCATATTTTCCTCGATATTCTAAAACGATCGCATAAAAAATGGTTTTTCACTAACCTATCCTAACTCCATTAACCAAAGTCATATGATTCAGGGTCAATGACCTAAGCTTACCACATTCTCTGTGATATAGCACAGAACTATAGAGAAGACGATGCCAGATTGCCGATTTTCTCTTCAAACAATGCGAACTCAAGAAAGCAGTACGTCCCCTAGCGTTAGCGGATGAACTATCACAATCGCTAAAGGCGTCTAGGCGTTGCTCTTTAAAAATGCCAAAAGAGTAGTTCTGATTCTCGCCAATATAGCGCTACGTTCCCTTCAGAAGGCCGTGGAATCCACGGCGTGGATGAAGCCATTGTAGCCGTGACGCAAGACCGTTGTTCTGTGCTCCAACCAGTCCAACCTAAAACTTTAGTCAGTGATCCCATAGACTCGTTCACTCTTTATTTATTTACAGAGAATGAAGCAAACAGGCTTAGAATATAAAACAAATATTCTAAGCAAACAGGTGATGATTATGTAAATGACTTTCAGTGAATTGATGTGATAGTAGTGTCGTTCTGGTGTCGAGTTATATTGTTTCGATAGATATTTTGCTGAAGGACCGGTAACAATGAATTTTAAATAGCAACTGCCTATAAAATAATTTCATGCTTCTTAGAATTCAATTTTATGTCCCACGAATGTAGAATTTTATTATTACATATCTCTACATCAAACGTTTTTTCATCATAGAGATTTTAGTCTTGACAAAGTTGATAAACATTCTGACAACGTTGGTAACTTGTTGAGAGACCAGAGAAAAAAATTATATTCGATGAGATTTAACTCAGGACAGCACTCAGATTATTCTTGAAATTCATGATTTTTTCCTCTATTTTAATCTTATACAATTAGGAATAACTTGAGAACGACGCGTTTTATTGAAAAACTATAAGAATACTTTTGTTTTCTAAAATAATCAATTCTTTCGAAAACGTGAACCGTTCATCTTTTTCAAGTGGTTTCATAGTATTTTTGCGTGAATTTTTAAGTCGACTATACTGTAACTTTTTTACCAGGAGAAATATGAAATAAGTTTCAATTGAGGAATATGCACCATGAATAGACTAAACAATAAACCAAAATTCAGTTCATTCGAAATATCGGTTCCGAATATATGGAAAGAATAGTGTTAATTTCATGGATTTTTGACACCCTGTATCTTCCAAACGGAACTGAATTTTGAAAAATGGCATGGGAAAAAAGTGTTTCTTTTGATGGGAGGAATCTATAGTTAAAATATATGTACAAGTCAAAGACTCACCCTGTATAATCCTATTTTGAAATCTGGCACTGTTTAACAGAGAATGAAAAAGAAAAAGTTGCAACTAACCTCTCTTTTTCAAGATGACCTTCAAATGATTGAAGATGACCTTCAAATGTTGAAGATGACCTTCAAATGATTGAAGATGACCTTCAAATTATTGAAGATGACCTTGAAATGTTTCCTGAATACAAATTGCTATAAATAAGCCTTTATTACCTGCTTTACGCTTTACATGTGCTTCTACACATATAATTTTTTATTGCACCATGTGGATTTTTTTTCAGGAAGTTTATTTAGAAATTACACAACTGCTCGCTTATCAACCGACAATGTTATGTGTTTTGTTTGGCACCCTTGCTAACTTTCCTTATATTTGGATAATTTTCCAAATGTATGCTTCACCTTTTTAACCCTACTACTCAGCACTTGCGGGCTCCTAGCTTGAATTTTAAGTGTCAGTTAAACTTGTGCTTGACGAGTGTTTTTTGTTCCAGTCAAAGCACCCAAAGTTAGTCAACTGAGTGAACGTTACAGATACGATTCTGACATCAATGGGAGTTCTTACTTTTTCAGCTATTTTTCCTTCACTTGTGTCATTCTAGTTCTTGGATATGTTCTGTACCATAATAAACAGAAGGTGGGTGGTTTGTATTTGTAAAAAATTGGTTTATCAACCATGATTTTTAGGTTTTAGCCTTGCTTGTAGAAGGTAGGCATTCGAGAAAGCCACAGCGTTCTAGAAGACCTAATTCTGCTAACTACCACAAGTTAGATAGTAATCTTGAAGAAGCCATTTCGTCATCTGTTAGCAAAAATCCTAGCCATGTTATTTATTGAGTTATTTGTGTCGTGCTTCAACACATTTTTGTAAATACAGTATTTAGATTTAAATTTAAGAATAAAAGCACTTTTTGTTGTTTGCGATTCTTCAATAAAGTGATATTTTAAAGATACAATTTATTTATTTCTATCTCACAATTTTTGTTTAATTTTGTAGAATTTGGATTAATAAACTTCTTACATGTTGTCATTTATCTGTTCCCTTTTGTGATTTGTTTATTCCTATTTTTATTCACTGTTTTCTTCGAATTTTTCCTGTTGAAGATGAATATATTTATCGGAGATTGATTTGAAGGTTTCGATAGTCCTATAGGTCTCATCGGGTAATCTAAAACACAAATCACACAAAAAATCGTACCAATACAAAGACTAAATACTCACATTGAAGAAATTGGTTAGGTTGTGACCCAGATGTGATAACGGTAGGCATGGGAAACTTTGCATGGGTTGAAGTTTCAATCGGTGAATGTGTGGAAGGTTGTGAAACCATCTCTGTGGTAGATTCAGGTTTTGTTTGATCAGTCTCGTTGTTATCGTGGTCGTTGCTAATGCCACCTCTGGAATGTCTTTTGATCCAGTCTAAATACTTGGAAATATCGGTATAAAGACCTAAGACGCCGGGTGATGCGCATTTATACCCAAAAGAAACGACACCTGCAAAAATTCAAGGCTATACTCCATTCACTTGATAAAGTATCCGGTGGGCCAAGATTTAGGTTTGTCAAGTTTTTTTACTCGAAACTGACGCAGGTTGGCAATACTGAAATGTCAAATAATTCTGAGAGACGTTGCCAATGTTAATTTGTGTTTGGTCTTTTTTAACTTTGTTAATGGAGTAAGTTCTTTTAAGGTTTCTTTCATGTTTTGCAAAAATTTCATATGTTCTGTAGGCTTTTTTCTTGAGAATTTTGAAAAGTGGGGAATTCCATAGGTCCGTCTGTTCGTTTAGAAGTTTTTCTGTCGTTTTATTCGACTAATTTAATTTTTTTCGAATGAACTAAGTAGCACAAAGTAACGGACTATTATGTCTATTATTTCCCAGGAAAATTTCAGCACTCGATTTTTGATTTCCTTTCAAGAAAATAGCATAACTGAATCTTCCAACCATGTTTATGTACGTGAAATATTTCCAGTATCAACAGAGAAAGAAGTTTCTTCATCATTCGCCAGGTCTTTGGAATTATTGAATTCACATTGTAATATTTTTTTAAATTCATTATTTTCCCAAAGTTACTAAACTTTTTTTTAAATACGTAATTACTACGACCTCTATGTAGAAAGGACAACGTTGCTTATTCATCTGACAGGAAAATTACTATTACTTAATATGTATTGTCAAAATATACACGGTGAAATGTGTCAGAATGTCATGGCCAACCGTGATACTTTATGAAAGTGAATTTGGTGGTTTTAAATCACCTAACACTGTGTACCTCCCATCGTCGCTTAGGATTTGAAGAGGTCCACCACTGTCGCCCTGGAAATTGACGAAATTACAAAATTGAAAACACTGAATTCTGTCCATTTTCACCTGGCAAGTATCGATGCCACCCTGTATATATCCGGCGCAAAAAGCGTTTATTATGTTGGAAATGTTCTTCTCTATTCGATTCAACATCGATCTACACTCCCCGTCTGGATGTATAAGAAGTCTGCTCTCTCGAACGGTACATGGAGTGTCACCGTCGTACTTTAAGACTCCCAGTCCAGGTACCAAACCTTCTCTTGGTCGCTTTATCGATGCTAGAAGGCGGAAAATTACATGAAAAACTTCCGGAGACCTAAAATGAACCCTGAGGAACCCCTCAACGATATACTACTCAATTTGACTTGATAGACCACTAAAAAACATTGGGAGACCTAAAAATGAACCATGGGGAACCCCTTATCGAAATACTACTCACGGTGAGTGGGTAGACCACAAGAAAAACATTCGGAGACCTAGAAATGAACCCTGAGGAACCCCTAATCGATGTACTACTTACTGTGATTTGGTAGACCACAAGAAAACCTTTCGGAGACCTAGAAATGAACCCTGAGGAACTCCTAATCGATGTACTACTTACGGTGACTTGGTAGACCACAAGTGAGACTTTAGGAGACCTAGAAATGAACTCTGAGGAACCCCTTATCGATGTACTACTTACGGTGACTTGGTAGACCAAGAGTGAGACTTTAGGAGACCTAGAAATGAACCCTGAGGAATCCCTTATCGATGTACTACTTACGGTGACTTGGTAGACCACAAGTGAGACTTTAGGAGACCTAGAAATGAACCCTGAGGAACCCCTCATCGAATTACTTCTCACGGTGACTTGGTAGACCACAAGTGAGACTTTAGGAGACCTAGAAATGAACCCTGAGGAACCCCTTATCGATGTACTACTTACGGTGACTTGGTAGACCAAGAGTGAGACTTTAGGAGACCTAGAAATGAACCCTGAGGAATCCCTTATCGATGTACTACTTACGGTGACTTGGTAGACCACAAGTGAGACTTTAGGAGACCTAGAAATGAACCCTGAGGAACCCCTCATCGAATTACTTCTCACGGTGACTTGGTAGACCACAAGTGAGACTTTAGGAGACCTAGAAATGAATCCTGAGGAACCCCTTATCGATGTACTACTTACGGTTATTTGGTAGACAGATAGGGGTAAACTGGGATGCGTCTTCTTTGAGGGTAACCAAGGCTAAATCGTAGTAAGGTTGTTTCTTAGCGTACAGCTCGTGTATCACCACTTTTTCGGCCTTGAACTCCACTTGCGTAGTTTCCGTCGAACAAACGTTGTACACCCCTAACTTGATCGAGTACTGGTTTTCTAATTTCGATTTGGAAGAACTGAAAAAAGAAGTTAAAACCCAGTAGGATTCTACAAACTTTGGGTACCTTTTGAAACAGTGGGCTGCTGTTAAGACAGTTCTGGAGTTTATCAACGAGCCTCCACAGCCTACTACTTTGTCGCTGATGAGGGCTGTGTACCAAGGGTATTTGTAGAAACCTAGGTCGTATCCACCAACTATGCGGTCTTTTCTGGTGGCTGCTGGTGATCCATAGCCTACTGGTCTTCCGCAGTTTGATTCTACGGGAAAACTGTGAATGGGGGGTTCCACAATGGCGTATTCGTGGACGTTTTATATTAGGGCAATATTATGGAGGATACAAAATATGAACTACATATTGATCTCCAGGGGAGGACAAGTCTTCATTATTGAAAATATTTAACAGAAATTCGAAGTTACCTGAACAAGAGCGAAAACTAAAACACAAAAGCACCATTGATATCACTTTCAGCATGTCATCAACAAAAACAAACCATGTCAGATCGATTTTCCGCGACTGACTATTAGAATTATTCGAATACCTTAGTTTTCCTTTATCTCATGCAAATTTTGTTCGCATTTCAAATGGTGCATTTGCTAATACATGAAGAATTCACTGATTATACCCACTCACACTTTAGTATCACTTTGTGTCGTTTAAAAGAAAATTCAAGTGGACAGACACATGGCAGAATGGAGAACTGAGTTGAGTTTTTCTAAAACTGCGGTCGCCATAAAAAAAAACACTATTTTGTTCTGGAATCATCCTCAACATATCCTTCCTTGGTGGTGCTACTGTAGACGGCAATTATGGATTATTAATTATTGGATTATCTTAATTAAGAACAAAAACAAAGAAGATACAACTTAAGCTGACTTTATTTCATAAAAAACCAGTGGTTCTACATAAATAATCCTACAAAACTTTCACTTACACATAACAAATATATACAAAATAGTAATAAAGACAAAATAAATATTATTCTACAACCATACAGTGTGTTACTTTTATACAAGCAAAACGGCAAGATTAGAATTTAAGATTTCAATCGTTGCCATTCGAGGAGTGATCTCTCTTAAAAGGCCCACATGTGAAAACTTACGACAAGGCTTTGAGCTTCATATAACATCAGGTATACATTTACAAGGTGTCCATATCACTTATCACAGTGACCGTATTCGAAATCACAACCAATATTCCAAACACTTATACAAAAAGGTTCCGTAATTCTCTTTTAAGGTTAGGTCAACCGGTCCTGAGGATCTGGTGAAGCTTACCAACCTTCTCCTTTCCCATTTCCCCAGGTACCCACTTATCGTTGTTGTTGTTGTTGTTGTTATTGCTGAGATGACCGTAGCTCTTGTGGGTTCCATCTCCAGTTCTCATGATCCTCTTCTTGACCACATCCGGAGAAGCTTCCCTGAGATCGTAAGCCAGACCAAAGTGAGCCATCATGTCTATGAAGAAGGCTGTTGCGTTGAGACCTGCACCAAATTCGCTCGCTTTGTAGTCCCAGGGGAAGGCGTGATGGTAGTTATGCCAGCCTTCGCCTCCAGCCCAAAGGGCTACGATTCTGCTCTCCACTGAGACCATGTTCCTTAAAAATAAGCGTGGTTAGAGTTAGGTTTGTGGAGTTGAGTATCAAGGTGACTGGAGGCTTAAAAGTTTCAGGATCTTAGAGAAAGGACTTCAGGTGGCTGTTGCTTTAACTGGCCACCTTTTACTGACGATGGGCTTAAAAGGCTTCGCCTCCAATGTTAGATTTGTGGTGTTGAGTCTAACTGTTCAGTTTCTGAATATTCAAATGATTCTGAGTTGGTTTTTTTGTTCTATTTTCATATCTTTCCTTTGAATCATTGTTGTATTTAACTTTTCCTGTACTATACTGTCTTGAAGAGCCAATAAAATTTATTTATTTATTATTTATCAAGGTGAATGCAGGGTAAAAAGTTTATGGTTCTTAGAGAAAAGATTTAAGGTGGCTGTTGTTCTAACTGGCCATCTTTTACTGACAATGGGCTTCAAAAGGCATCGTCTCCAAAGTTAGATTTGTGGTGTTGAGTACTACTGTTCAGTTTCTGAATATTTAAACGATTCTGAGTTGTTTTTTTTTGTTCTATTTTCATATCTTTTCTTTCAATCATTGTTGTATTTAACTTTTCCTGTACTATACTGTCTTGAAGAGCCAATAAAATTTATTTATTTATTATTTATCAAGGTGAATGCAGGGTAAAAAGTTTATGGTTCTTAGAGAAAAGATTTAAGGTGGCTGTTGTTCTAACTGGCCATCTTTTACTGACAATGGGCTATAAAAGGTTTCATCTCCAAAGTTAGATTTGTGGTATTGAGTATTACTATTCAGTTTCTGAATATTCAAATAATTCTGAGTTGGTGTTATGGTCTTGTGTCCACTAATTATTTGGTTTTTTGTTCTATTTTTATAGGTTTTCTTTGAATCATTGTTGTATTTGACTTGTCCTATACTATACTGTCTTAAAGGATCAATAAAGTTTATTTATTTTTTAGTTATTAAGGTAAATGCAGACTGAAAAGTTTCTGGTTCTTTTACTGACATTGGGCTTCAAAAGGCTTCGCCTCCTAAGGTTTTGTGGTACTCTGATCATCAGCTACTTTAGATACTTACTTGTCGAAAGGTTTGGAGCCATAGAAATGAGCTATGCTGTTGACTGTCCACGTGATGTGAAGCAGGGTAACGTATCTTAAGAAGTAGCTTATGAAGAGTGAATTCCACTCTGTTTCTCCCCATAGGACGACTGGTAGGTAGACTGGTATTACTAGGGCCAGGAAGAAGTACAAAGTCTTGTAGTATCTGAGGAGAGAAGAGATGTTAATTCTTTCGAAATGAGGGATTACTTGAAGTCTCTGGATTCTGAAGTGTAGCTTGGTAATGGTGTGAATGAGATGGAGGAATTCACTCACTTCTTTTGGAACATAACATGAGGATCAGCTTCCAAGTCAGACACGTCGATAGTCTTTCCTTTCTGGATGACCAAAGGATGTTTTCTGCTCATCAACCAGCCCATGTGAGAAAAGAAGAAGCCTCTCATAGCGTTGTGTGGGTCAGCATCTGTGTCGCTGAATTTATGGTGAAGTCTATGGTCTCTCACCCATATGTACATGCAGTTCTGAAATTTTGGGCTATTAGGAAGGAGTCCTACAATTTTTTGAAGCTTTGGCGAACATTTCTGGGTGATACATATGGAGGTTTTCCAATAAGTTGTGTTATTTTGAATAGCTCGCTATTCCGGTAGATGTCGCTTTTGAAACTGTCATTTTTTGACGTTTGACAAGTAGTAACTACGCCATTAATAGAAATGGAACGCATTGAAGTTATTCAAATTCGCTATAAAGGTGGTGAAAATTTGGCAGAGACGGTTCGTGAAACTCGAACGTTTTTGGGTCGTCGTGAAGCACCTCGTCGAACCGCAATACAGAAATTGGTGGAGAATTTGAGCTGTTGGGACAAGTTAGTGATGTGAAGAATAAAACCCGTGCACGTCGTTCAAGAACAGCCGAGAATATTGCTGCTGTAGCCGAAAGTGTTGAGGAGAACCCTGGTTAGTCCATTCCTCGTCGTTCTTTGGAATCAATCATTCTACAAACGTTCCTACTGTATTTTGCATAAAGATTTGGGTCTTAAGGCTAATAAAAAGTTTTCCACATCTGGTATGACCTCCAAGATCCCCAGACCTAAATCCAATCGAGCAAGTTTGGGAACAATGACAAAGAAACCTTAAGGCCTAGGAGACCACAGTTAGCAACGCTTCAACAGAACCCAGATCTTTCACCACTACTTTGTCAAGGAATTTAGCAAAATATTCTCAATAACTTGGTAGAAAGCTTTCAGAGAAGACGCCAAGTGGTTGATGATGAACATGGTGGTCACACCATATGAGTTATTTTAATTTTCAGAATTCGCTTCTTGAATTAAAATTTTATACTTTCTTTTTTGGTTTTTGTGAATATCTTTATAATTTCTTTTAAATCTTCTCATCTTTTTTCTGACATACTGTAACATATACATATTTCAACAGGAAATTGGGTTTTTTGAAGAGAAAACACAAATAAATATCAACTTTTGAAGAGAAGTTCAGTCAACCACAAATATGGCATATCTTTATAGAAAAATTATTCTTTGAACAAGGTGTTCCACAACAAGAGTTGCAAACTTGGAAGATGTTACAAGGCATCTAGGTGAGTCTAAATAACCTTCATGTTATGGTATTATGGCTCTTTTTGGGGTATAAGGACTGAACGAGAATAAATTTGCTGTCACAAAAACGCCTTTATCTCTTGAACCAATTGAGAAAAAAATCAAAATTCGATCATAGTTAGCTTTGTTATGAACGTCAGAAACATGTGGAACATTTACTTCATAGATATTCCAATTCTCTGTCGCAAAATGTCAAGCGAAGTGAAAACACGAGAATTTATAGTGATACTTTTTCAAAATAATCAAAAATGGAGCTTCAAAAAAAATCGCAAAAGAGGCTCGCGTTCGTCCGGAAACGGTATCAAGAGTTGTTAAGCGCTTCAACGAAGATCTTACAATTAACCGCAAGGAAGGAACCGGGAGGAAAATGGGTTTCTTAGCCCAAAAAAAGTGAAGAAAGCCATCAGCCATTTTCAGAAGAATCCTAACCTTTCAGGACGGAAAGTGGCCCAAATAGTGGGTTGTTCGCAGTCAACCGTTCAAAAAATCAAGTCGAGTTGTGGGCTTAGAACATACAAAGTGCAGAAAGTGCCAGACAGGAACGCTGTGAAGAATCAAGAAGCGAAATCAAGAGCAAAGAAATAAAAAAAAGATTTCTTTAAAAAATTTTCCTGTTGCTTGATGGACGACGAAACCTATGTCTTGGCTGATTTCTCGCAACTTCCTGGTCAGGAATTTTAGACTGCAGATTCTCGTGGAAATGTTGACGAGCAATTTCGCGTGAAGAAACAAGCAAAGTTTCCTAAAAAAATTCCTGGTTTGGCAAGCAATTTGCACTTGTGGGAAAAGGAGCAAATTTTTCGTTGGCCAAGGCTCTGTTGACTCGAAGATATACATCGAGGAATGCTTGAAGAAGCGACTTTTACCATTTTTACGTGAGCACGATGTGTCAACAATCTTTTGGCCAGATTTAGGTTCATGCCACTACAGCAAGGCCACCAAGGAATGGTACGAAGCTAATGAGGTGGTTTTTGTCCCCAAAGAGGCCAATCCACCAAATTGCCCAGAACTCAGGCCAATCGAAAGATATTGGGCCCTGGTAAAAAGAGAATTGAAGAAGACTAAGAAATCAACGAAAACATTAGCAGAATTCAAGCAAAAGTGGAAGACAGCATCCCAGAAAATGACTGAGAACACTATAAGAAACATGATGGGAAGAATTCCAGAAAAAATCCATGAATTTTGTAAAATATAGTTTTGATTTTTTATTGTTTTCATTAGAATTAGAAGATTATTCGAAAATGAGTTTGATTTTTGAAATCGGTCCAGTGGTTCAAAAGATATAAGCGTTTTTGTGATAGCGAATTTATTCTCGTTCAGTCCTTATACTATATAGGGTGATCAGTTGAAATTCGCCCTTAATTTGTTTTCAGACTCAATCAAATCTCCTCAAAATCAATCGAGTTTATTGTTCTGCGTTTATTTAATAGAATTCAAAGAAATCTGTATTCACACAGCGGAATATTACCATATTTTCAAATCTTCGTCTATATTTCGTCATTTCTACAAGACTACTCGAGTGAACTCGAAAATTCTTCACTTCTCCTCTACTCTTTAAGTGTTTACCCATCGCCTAGTCCATGGATTGCGTTCTTAGTTTGTTTTACACTCGACATTGGGCTCAAGGCGAACTATAACGTTCAAACAAAATACTGGAATTCTCGAGTATTTTGCTAAACACGATTTGATAAAAATTGAAGACTTACTTGACCTGCCATCGTTTGTAAAGTCAGCAACATCAGCTTTAAGGGTAGTCTGGCCTTGTATGCTTTGTGGGAATACAGACGATGAGCTCCTCCTGTTATTCCTACTCCTGTCAGAAAAGTGAAGAGCCAATCTGGAATTTAAAGAAAAAAAGTGAATATTCAATAAGGGTCTATTTTGAATATCCCAATCTGTATTTAACTTTATCATTAGTTCGCGAAGAGTCTGGTTTGAATAATTCTATTGTATCTTAATTAGGAACTTTCCAATTTCATGGACTTATCATTTAATGACAATTGGAAATTTTTAAAATTCCGTAATCAGAAGTAACCCTAGTACGTCTACTCAATTAGGGTACCTTTAATAGGTTCTGTGTTGAAATGACTAATTTAATTGATGTTGTTCCCTAGAATTTACATTTTTAATTCCTGATTCTATTTTTGGAAAGCTAAAATTGTATTCTTGTAATTTATTTCAGTGAATTTCACTGTAACGCCTGAATATTCAAATTTGGCCAATTTACTATTGTTGCGTATTTTCCTAGCGTAATTCGAAAATGATAACAATGGTTTTTATAACGCTCAATGCACCATAAATTGTTCCTATACAATTTATTTGATTAATGGACTATATAAGTGTTTATGCGGAATTTTGTGCATCAAATGTTTATTACCATATTGCACTCGACAAAGTTATATTCTTGGGATTTCCCTCCAGTGTTTCCTGTTGATACTTCATTGAAGGCCTTCGGTATTTTAAAAATTTTAATGGAAGAGTAAGACAATGTGATCAATTTGCTGATTTAAATAAATTAAATTGAATGAGTGCAATTGGAATAATTATTGTTGATTGACCGATATTCATTTGGAGGAAGAAAGTTCCTTTTTGACTGCCTGAAAGATCTTTTTGAAATCAGTGGGTTTTTGGAGTTAGTCCTCTAACACTTTCCTCTACAGGGTGATTCAGTTTCCAACGAGTACTACGTGTGTTTTATTGTCCAAAAAAGTGATATCGAAAACAATTATATATTCGAAATTAAGTAAGATATTAAAACGAATTGAAGATAAAGATGATCGATATTGAGATGAACTTTGTTGTGAAGTATGTATACAGGGTGTACACATCTTCTGATATTTTTTTTAAAAACTGAAAATGACATATTAATTATTCTATTTCGACCAAAACTCATTGGAATCTGACCAAATTTCCAATTTTCATTCCTCCTTTTGTAATTCTCTTGACCGCGTAGTCGTGTAGATACTAAAGCATAGAAAACGATTATAGAACTTACAGAACATGATGGTCAAAACTTTGGCCTCGGTGAAACAGAGATACAGCCCGTATAGAGCCCCAGAATGTAGCACGATGAATCCCAAAACATTTTTCCACACTATAGCCCTCTTAAAATTCGGATCCGTTCCTATGTCGGCCGGTAAAAGGTACTTTTTCACCGTCTTTTCCTCCATCTTTGGATCCACACTACCAGCGCAGACCTCTCGAACCATAGTGGTAGACATTGCTCTGCAAAAAAATCGGTTTGATGTAAATCGGGGTGGTTCACTGGCGCACTTTGTACGTACTGATATCGGCGACTGGCGATATACACGGTGGGCGAACAACTGATGTGGACGGAAGGTGAGGAAAGGTAGTAGGGGTGGACTGGAAGTTTTGGAGGTGCGTGGTTTGAGTGCGTGGAAAATTTCCGAAGTGATAAGAGTTTTTTGATGAATTTTTAATTCGTTAAATCGTTAGATGTGAAATCAGCATTGAAATAATTTTTCCTGAATGAAATTCATGAATCGAGATAAAATTTGATGAAAATATTAAGGTGTTTTAATTTTTTATCAGTTATATACAGGGGGTCATAGTTTTTTCGCCACTCACAATAGGAGCAGATTTTTATCTTTTTTCTTTTACATCCATGGAGAGAACGTTCAGTAGCACATTCTAGAATGATTTTTGCATATACAGGTTGTTCAATTTGATAGGAATATATCATATTCTTTTCTAACACACTATTTCAAAATTTTCAGTACCTATTTTCCAAATTATTCAAAAAATAACTGAATGAACAAGAGAAAAAAGGGAAAAGCTGTCGAAAAATTAAGACAGCTGCAAAAAAGTTTGACATTGGTAAAAAAAATTGACAGCTACTGTCAATCTCGGAACTGTTACAGAAACATTCAGAATTATTATTTTCGATAATTTTCTAGAAAGCTTTCTAGGAACAATTTCATTCACAAATATTTTAAAAGCAACTAAGTTTCATGATTGAATCAAAATCCACTTTGAATTTCAGCTTTTAGATTCTACGAAGGAATATTCTTGCCATATATATTCTGGAAGAACAATAAAATGAAGAATTACCATTATTTCTTCGTATTGTGTCACACTATTTGTCTCGCTTAACAGTAGCACATTCTAGAATGATTTTTGCATATACCGGTTGTTCAATTTGATAGGAATATATCATATTCTCTACTAACACACTATTTCAAAATTTTCAGTACTTATTTTCCAAATTATTCGAAAAAATAACTAAATAAACAAGAGAAAAAAGGGAAAAGCTGTTGAAAAATTAAGACAGCTGCAAAAAAGTTTGACATTGGTAAAAAAAATTGACAGCTACTGTCAATCTCGGAACTGTTACAGAAACATTCAGAATTATTATTTTCGATAATTTTCTAGAAAGCTTTCTAGGAACAATTTCATTCACAAATATTTTAAAAGCAACTAAATTTCATGATTGAATCAAAATCCACTTTGAATTTCAGCTTTTAGATTCTACGAAGGAATATTCTTGCCATATATATTCTGGAAGAACAATAAAATGAAGAATTACCATTATTTCTTCGTATTGTGTCACACTATTTGTCTCGCTTAACAGTAGCACATTCTAGAATGATTTTTGCATATACCGGTTGTTCAATTTGATAGGAATATATCATATTCTTTACTAACACACTATTTCAAAATTTTCAGTACTTATTTTCCAAATCATTCGAAAAAATAACTAAATAAACAAGAGAAAAAAGGGAAAAGCTGTCGAAAAATTAAGACAGCTGCAAAAAAGTTTGACATTGGTCAAAAAAATTGACAGCTACAGTCAATCTCGGAACTGTTACAGAAACATTCAGAATTATTATTTTCGATAATTTTCTAGGAAGCTTTCTAGGAATAATTTCATTCACAATTATTTTAAAAGCAACTAAGTTTCATGATTGAATCAAAATCCACTTTGAATTTCAGCTTTTTGATTCTACGAAGGAATATTCTGGAAGAACAATAAAATGAAGAATTACCATTATTTCTTCGTATTGTGTCACACTATTTGTCTCGCTTTACAGTAGCACATTCTAGAATGATTTTTGCATATACAGGTTGTTCAATTTGATAGGAATATATCATATTCTTTTCTAACAGACTATTTCAAAATCTTCAGTACTTATTTTCCAAATTATTCGAAAAAATTACTAAATAAACAGGAGAAAAAAGGGAAAAGCTGTCGAAAAATTAAGACAGCTGCAAAAAAGTTTGACATTGGTCAAAAAATTTGATAGCTACTGTCAATCTCGGAACTGTTACAGAAACATTCAGAATTATTATTTTCGATAATTTTCTAGAAAGCTTTCTAGGAATAATTTCATTCACAAATATTTTAAAAGCAACTAAGTTTCATGATTGAATCAAAATCCATTTTGAATTTCAGCTTTTAGATTCTACGAAGGAATATTCTGGAAGAACAATAAAATGAAGAATTACCATTATTTCTTCGTATTGTGTCACACTATTTGTCTCGCTTTACAGTAGCACATTCTAGAATGATTTTTGCTTATACAGGTTGTTCAATTTGATAGGAATATATCATATTCTTTTCTAACACACTATTTCAAAATTTTCAGTACTTATTTTCCAAATTATTCGAAAAAATAACTAAATGAACAAGAGAAAAAAGGGAATAGCTGTCGAAAAATTAAGACAGCTGCAAAAAAGTTTGACATTGGTCAAAAAATTGACAGCTACTGTCAATCTCGGAACTGTTACAGAAACATTCAGAATTATTATTTTCGATAATTTGCTAGAATGCTTTCTAGGAATATAATTTCATTCACAAATATTTTAAAAGCAACAAAGTTTCATGATTGAATCAAAATTCTGTTTGAATTTCAGTTTTTGGATTTTAGGAAAGAATATTCTGGAAGAACAATAAAATGAAGAATAACTATTATTTCTTCATATTGTGTCACACTATTTGTCTCGCTTTACAGTTGCACAAGCCAATTTAACACTTTGTTTCTCGAAAATAATTGGTGATTACTTTTAGGTGTATATGACCTTTCCAAATCGTCAAATGTTGGAAATATTGAATTATACATTGTTTCATATACGTTACATAACTCAATTTTCTTCAGTTTCCCATTTATTACGATTCAATGATTCGAATGTTGACAATAATAAATGGTACAAACTCCTTAAAAATACTTTCTCGCATGTTATATTAGATTCGAACGAAGTCTCATAAAAATTGGATCACCGCAAGCGCTGACTTAAATTCAAAAGCTTTTGAGCACACGTTCATCCACCTTTTAGGTAGACTCGCATTTTCCGGGTCGGGATATCAGTTAAAAAATTTGACAGCTGTCAAATAAATAAATGTTTATCGAGCGTACTTTGTAAGCGAAAAAAATGGGCGAGAGGTTCCTTGGACGATCGTTAAACAATAAAGATGTAAATGTGGAAAATTGCATTGAATGGAAATACATAAATCACATCTTCGAAGAATACCATACGACTATGGATTCTAGTAGATTGTGATTTGCATTGAATGGGAAAACTCGAGCGGCAGGTTGAAAATTTTTCTGATTTATTGTCTTCAAATTGTTCATAATTAACTTTTTAACAATTATAATTGAAGTGTTTAAATTATCTACTTTTTTGATACATACATTTCATACACTGAGTGCTTTATTTTTAATATCAACAAAATCATATCAATATTTCACTAAAAAAAACGTATTATTCACAACAAACAACTAATTTTGTTTAAATTAACGTGCATTCAAAAATATGGGAACTCTGTCAATTTGAGAGTCAGTTCACACTGAATTTTGATATTTGGCCGAAAAGTTTGATCAAAATCAACAAAAAAATATAATTCAAAATTGATATGGAAAAAAATAGAAATTAATTGTATTCTTGTCATACCCAGAAAATCATACCTTCAAATAAATTTGGAAATATCCATCCTCATGATAGATATTTATTGAATTTCTATATCTCACTAAGAATTGTATTTATTGAATAGTTTAACGATTTCCTATTTATTCATCTTTGATATAAATTTGAATGAATTTTTAAAATTAAAATAAGTATAGAATTTAGAAAAATTTTATTTTTCAAATTATCAATTGGAATTCCTGAAATATTTTGTTTTTTTTATATCAGTACATTTTAATTTTATTCTGTGTAAGTTTTCTCTTGTCATCATTCTTCTTCGTTCAGCTGTTATATCATTTGAATCTATCTATTCTTATTTTTAAAAAGTCTTTGATTTGAATTTTGAAATTTGTTCCTGCAAATTCTGTGTAAATTTTCTCTTGTTATAATTTCTCTTCGTTCAGCTGTTATATCATTTTTATCTATCTATTTTTATTCTATTCTGAAATTCCAACATTGTTAATAAGTCTTTGATTTGGATTTTGAAATTTGTATCTACAAATTCACTGTAAATTTTCTCTTGTTTTGATTTTTCTTTGCTTCAGCTGTAATATCATTTTTATCTATCTATTTTCATTTTATTCTGAAATTCCAACAATGTTAATAAGTCTTCGATTTGGATTCTGAAATTTGTATCTACAAATTCTGTTTTGATTTTTCTTCTTTCAGCTGTAATATCATTTTTATCTATCTATTTTCATTTTATTCTGAAATTCCAACAATGTTAATAAGTCTCTGATTTGGATTTTGAAACTCCTTAGGTACTACAAATTCTGTATAAAAAATTTTCTTCTGTTATAATTTTTCTTCGTTCATCTGTAATATCATTTTTATCTATCTATTTTTATTTTATTCTGAAATTCCAACAATGTTAAAAAGTCTTTGATTTGGATTTTGAAATTTCTTACTACAAATTGTGTGTAAATTTTCTTTTGTCATAATTTTTCTTCGTTCAGCTGTAATATCATTTTTATCTATCTACTTTATTTTGTTCTTAAATTCCAAAAATGTTAAAAAGTCTTTGATTTGGTTTTTGGAATTTCTTACTACAAATTATGTGTAAATTTCCTCTTGTTATAATTTATCTTCGTTCAGCTGTAATATCAGTTTTATCTATCTATTTTATTTTGTTCTGAAATTCCAACAATGTTAAAAAGTCTTTGATTTGAATTTTGAAATATCTCACTAGTGTGTAAATTTTCTCTTATAATTTTTCTTCATTCAGCTGTAATATCATTCTGATATATCTATTTTTATTTATTTTGAAATTCCAACAATATTAAAAATTTTTTTACTTTGATTCTGCAAGTTTTTTACAAGAATTTTCTCTTGTCATAATTTCTCTTCGTTCAGCTGTAATATCAGTTTTATCTGTCTATTTTTATTTTATTCTGAAAATCCAACAATGTTAAAACGTCTTTGATTTGGATTTTGAAATTTGTTCCTACAAATGCTGTCTAGATTTTCGCTTATTATAATTTCTCATGGTTCATGGTAATAGCATTTTGATCTATCGATTCGTATTTTATTCTGAAATACCAACAATGTTAAAAGGGTCTTTGATTTGGATTTTTAAATTTCTTACTAGGAATTCTGTAAATTTTCTCTTGTTATAATTTTTCTTCGTTCAGCTGTAATATCATTCTGATCTATCTATTTTTATTTTATTCTGAAATTCCAACAATGTTAAAAAATTTTTGACTTTGATTCTGCAAGTTTTTTCTACAAACTCCGTGTGAATTTTCTCTTGTCATAATTTCTCTTCGTTCAGCTGTAATATCATTTTTATCTGTTTATTTTTATTTTATTCTGAAATTCCAACAATGTTAAAACGTCTTTGATTTGGATTTTGAAATTTGTTTTTACAAATTCTGTCTAGATTTTCGCTTATTATAATTTCTCATCGTTCAGCAGTAATAGCATTTTGATCCATCGATTCTCATCTTATTTTGAAATACCAAAAATGTTAAAAAGGTCTTTGATTTGGATTTTGAAATTTCTTACTGCACATTCTGTCAATTTTCTCTTGTTATAATTTTTCTTCGTTCAGCTCTAATATCATTTTTATCTGTCTATTTTTATTTTATTCTGAAATTCAAACAATGTTGACTTTGATTCTGCAATTTTTTTTCTACAAATTCCGTAACGGACTACTAACTACTAACGGACTACTCTATCCAATATTTACAAATTCCGTGTGAATTTTCTCTTTTAATTTCGTTTTTTAAGCTGTAATATTTACTGAACAATATGTAGAGGTGGAAAACGCCAACATTTTAATAAATTCATTATCAATAACAAATTTGCAATTGAAACAATTAAAAACATACCTAGTTTTTATATTATTTGGTAATGAAAACAAATTGAACGTATTTTCATCGGGTTTTTGTCAAAATATTCGTGTAAAAATTCCATCAAAATATAGTTTTTCACTGGTAACTTGTTGGACACAAAGATTAAGAAATTAAAATAATTTCTAATTTTTCACAAACTCTCACCAAGAAATGTAGGAATTAATGATGAACTATAAAACGAAAACTAAATATTTGGAGGTCAAAAATTTAACGGAAACTAAACAAATAAAAAAGAAATATTTAACAAAATAAAATTTCAATAAGTTAGAATGAAAATATTTCAAATTAAAAATAATAAATGATAATCAAATTGAATAAAAACAGATAACACCTCAAATATTTCATAAGTAGGTACGATATCAGGATGGGCCACAAAAATATCATAGTTTTATTCGAAAAAAAATTCTAATTTTTTCAAACTACCAAATTTCGATACTGTGTCATACAGGGTCTTGAATTTAAAATTGACAGAATTCCCACATTTTTCTAGGAGGCACCTAGGTTTTAACATTGTTTTTCTTCTTGAGATTAACTGAATATTACCTTTTTTGACTGCTGGAACTTTTATCCAAGAAACCCCACTGATGGAACTGAAGTCTAATGGGTACTTGGTACTTTGTACTATTTTCAAATTACCCCAATTAGTTCTTCGACGACTACGAGACTGGTACTGACCACCGTACTCCGCCGATCGGTTTTATACGCGATCGAAATCGTACACAATGAGTAATTTTCCCTGTCGGGAACTTTGGGCATTAGTAAATTTTAGGACACGGTGTTAAGGACGCGCGATAGGTTAAAGTTTCCCCTGTCGCAACCTTGAAAGGCTAGATCGGTACCCTAATTCCGAAAGTGGGGCAAAGCATTTGCAAACAAAGACCGAAAATAAAAATCGTTCTGTTGCACAAGTTGCACAAAATTTCCGGTGGAGTAGTTTTTAGGAAATCGGATCGATACACACTGTATTCATTAGTCGTTCTTAACTTAACGAACGAAATTATCATAATTCAAACATCATAAAACTGGTAGGTTTGAGGAGATTGAGAAAAATTAATAAAAGCAACGACCTGGGAGTTTGATGGTCTTTTAATATCACGATGATAACGATTTTAAGAGTTCCGGACATCCTTTAGAAAAAATAAAGATGCATAAAAAACCTGCTGTTGGCACTGATAAGATTTTGTTTAAGAAAGAAAATCTGAATATTTGTCCTGCTTTTCATTTCAGTCGAAAGAGGTCGCGCTGTTCTTTCATAACCTCAATCATAATTGACATTCAATTAGGCAATCCAACGATCTGTCAAATATTTTTTGAGGTTAGTGCTGGTGGTCAAACGATGGGAATTTAGCTTTGTTCATGTAAACATTGTAAACTCCATTCACTTTTATAAAGTATGCCGTTTGGCCAAGATTCAGGTTTATCGAGTTTATATCAAGTAAATAATTATCAGAGACGTTGCCAATGCTTATTTCTGTTAGGTTCTTTTGAAGTTTAACTGTGACACAGGTTTTTTTAGTACTATACTACATTTTTATACTGGAGTAAGGACTGAACGAGAATAAATTCGCTATCACAAAAACGCCTATATCTCTTGAACCAATTGAGAAAAAATCTAAATTTGATCATAGTTAGCTTTGTTATGAACGTCAGAAACATGTGGAACATTTACTTCATAGATATTCCAATTCTCTGTCGCGAAATTTCGAGCGAAGTGAAAACACGAGAATTTATAGTGAAACTTTTTCAAAATAATCAAAAATGGAGCTTCAAAAGAGGCTCGCGTTCGTCCGGAAACGGTATCAAGAGTTGTTAAGCGCTTCAACGAAGATCTTACAATTAACCGGGAGGAAAAAGGGGTTTCATAGCACAAAAAAAGTGAAGAAAGCCATCAGCCTTTTTCAGAAGAATCCTAACCTTTCAGGACGGAAAGTGGCCCAAATAGTGGGTTGTTTGCAGTCAACCGTTCAGAAAATCAAGTCGAGTTGTGGGCTTAGAACATACAAAGTGCAGAAAATGCCAGACAGGAACGCTGTGAAGAATCAAGAAGCGAAATCAAGAGCAAAAAAAAAGATTTCTTGAAATTCTTTTCCTGTTGCGTGATGGACGACGAAACCTATGTCTTGGCTGATTTCTCGAAACTTCCCGGTCAGGAATTTTATACTGCAGATTCTCGTGGAAATGTTGACGACCAATTTCGCGTGAAGAAACAGGCAAAGTTTCCTAAAAAATTCCTGGTTTGGCAAGCAATTTGCACTTGTGGGAAAAGGAGCAAATTTTTCGTTGGCCAAGACTCTGTTGACTCGAAGATATACATCGAGGAATGCTTGAAGAAGCGACTTTTACCATTTTTACGTGAGCACGATGTGTCAACAATCTTTTGGTCAGATTTAGCTTCATGCCACTACAGCAAGGCCACCAAGGAATGGTACGAAGCTAATGGGTTTTTGTCCCCAAAGAGGCCAATCCACCAAATTGCCCAGAACTCAGGCCAATCGAAAGATATTGGGCCCTGGTAAAAAGAGAATTGAAGAAGACTAAGAAATCAACTGAAACGTTAGCGGAATTCAAGCAAAAGTGGAAGACAGCATCCCAGAAAGTGACTGAGAACACTATAAGAAGCATGATGGGAAGAATTCCAGAAAAATCCATGAATCTTGTAACAAATAGTTTTGGTTTTTTTATTGTAAAAATAGTTTTCATTAAATATAAGCGTTTTTGTGATAGCGAATTTATTCTCGGTCAGTCCTTATTTCAAGTCGTACAATAAGGTTTTTAAATGTTTTCTGTAGGCTTACTTCTTGAGAATTTTGAAAAGTAGGGAAATCCATAGGTCGTCTGTTCGTTTAGAAGTTTTTCTGTCGGGTTATTCGAGTAATTTCATTTTTTTTTTCGAATGAACTATCTTCCAACCATGTTTATATACGTGAAATATGTCCAGTATTAACAGAGAAAAAAGTTTCTTCAACATTCGCCAGGTCTTTGGAATTATAAATTCACATAATATTTTCTCGAATTCATTATTTCCCCAAAGTAAATAAACATTTCGATAAATACGTAATAACTACGACCTCTATGTAGAAAGGACAACGTTGCTCAGTTCTCCGACTGGAAAATTACTATAACCTAACATTTTCAAAATATACAGGGTTAAATGTGTCAGAATGCCGTGACCAACCGGGATACTTTATAAAAGTGAATGGGGTTAGTCAATCTTTCTCTTTGGAGTATGAGACCAGTGAAAATTATTTAAATTATGTCCCTTTTAATAAAAAAAAAATAGAGAATTGATTGAAATTTGAAACATATACGTTTGTCGTTATTAAAATGAATTTTTGAGATTTTCATAATTTCGTTTTGTTTTAATAAAATTATATACTTTTCTTTACATTGTATTCTTGATATTGTGAATTCATAATTTGTCTGAAATCTTATTGTTCTAACCTGAAATTCTTAACTGTAACTTATTTCAAAGGATAATTGTTTTTTCTGAAGAGTAAACCCAAAATAGTTCAATGCCCTCAACTTTTGACAAGCAGTTTATTACCCAAAAAGATCAATACACTTTGCACGATGATTTTTTCCTTTTTTAGGATTTCATTGACTGTATCATCTCTCAAGTTTTTCTTCGGTGTTGTAACCTCGAGAATAAACATCTTATTTGTTCATTTTCGTGCCTCGAATGTTGTTATTCCGCAAATACTATTGTTTTTGGAAAAAGTCAACGACATTTATTTAAGGATTTCCAATACTACGAAACGGAAAACAATGAATTGGCTCATTAATTTATCGAATACAAAATCGGTAAATGAATTATTCATGTACCTATATATAAAGCTGGTAGATCTGATGTGGTGCTCGCATCAAAACAATGATAATGATACGTTGCAGTTTCTGTGTCACAAAAATTATGCAACTGTTCGAATTGATCAAATTTAACGGAATTTACGCAGACAAAGAAGTAAAAAATTGGGTTATTTTGATTCATGAAAAGCAACACCAAAAATGAGGAATTTGCCTTTTTTCTTCCATCATCGAGAAATCTCAATTTTTGTCTTGAATTATTCAAATGTATAAAACTTTTATATGTTTCTATTTTAACTCATGTTTCGGTCTCAACATTTTCTTCTTCTCCTTATCTTTTGGTTTCATGTTTATCTGGAACTTCTTTTTCTGATTTAGCACTTATTTTTCTTTACACTGCGAAAAAAAATTAACGCACATTCTGAAAATCTCAATTTTAATGAAAGTTAACTCTACATTGACTATATAACTTATTTTTTATGTTCTCTCGGTAAGGTTTTGAACGAAACAAGACACATTAAATGGAAGAAAAATTCAGGATTTCACCGAATCTTATGTGAAAGAAGAGAAATGAACAATTTTCGAAATATTGAAATGCTGATAAGTGATTTAATACTTGGTATTTCCACCCCTTGCGTTAATTACAGCTCGGCAACGACGGTTCATACTCAAAATGAGTTATCTTAAAATGATCTGATCTAATCCTTCCCAGATTTCTCCGAGTTGGATTCCTAAGTCATTAAGAGAAGCTGGATGATTTTCTGAACTTCTCAGCCTTCTATTGAGGTTGTCCCAAACCTGCTCAATCAGATTGAGATCTGGACTTCTTGCTGGCCATTCCATTCGAGAGACTTCAACCTCTTCAAGGTACTCCTGAACGATGCGCGCACGATGGGGTCTGGCATTATCGTCCATAAAAATGAAATTTTCACCAATGTATGGGGCAAATGGCACTACATGCTCTTCAAGAATGTTCCTTATATATTTATCAGCATTCATAGCTCCATTATCAACGACCACTAGGTCTGTGCGAGCAGTCAAAGATATTCCACCCCATACCATAATCGATCCTCCCCCGAAACCAGTAGTATTCAGGAAATTGCACTGAGCATATCTTTTATGTGGACGTCTGTATACAAGGGAACGTCGATCACAATGGTAGAGGCAGAATCTAGACTCATCTGTGGAGAGAACTCTTTCCCAATCGGCCTCTTCCCAATGGATATGCTCTCTCGCAAAATCCAAACGCGCCCTTCGATGGGCTGGGGTAAGAGCTGGGCCTCTTGCCGCGACACGAGGCCTTAAATCATATTCTCTGAGGCGATTTCTTATTGTCTGAGTGCTAATTTGCTCCTCATGAGTTTGCTCAAGCTGATTTTGAAGGAGGCGAGCGGTTGCAAACCGTTGTCTCAACGAAGAAACTCTCAAGTAACGTTCTTGAATGGCAGTTGTTACCCGTGGTCTACCCTGTCCTGGTCTTCGGACATTCATACCTGTCTCCCTGAATCGCTGCAACATTCTGGACACACTTGTATGGGAAACTCCAAACCTTTCTGCAATTCTTGTGTATGTCCACCCTTCTTCTCGCAAAACTACCGCTTGGGCACATTCCTCTTGTGTCAAATTGCGTATTTCGCGCTGCATAGCGATCGAGTGTAGAAAATCAAACGAAAGAAAAACTATTGATCACTAGAATTGATCGAGAACCACTGATTTTAGAATGGAGCCAATACATTCAAAATCTGATAATATCATCTTTTCTTATTCCTGTTGGGAGAAAACATCTGTATTGAAGAAAAACGTTGAAAGTGGATAACATATGAATGCATAATTCTGATAAAAATAATTATCATTGAGAACACCTTCAGTTGTAGAATAAATTTGAGATTTCCATAATGTGCGTTAATTTTTTTTTGCGCTGTGTATATTTCACCTTTAACTTACCCTTCGGTTTAATTTTTATCTGGAACTCATTTCTTTTGATTCAGCACTTATTTTCTGTCTTCGACTTACCCTTCGCTGTATACTTTATTTTATGTTTTTTTACTATTCTTTTCATCTCGATAATTTTTAGCTTACTTTCTTCATTTGATGAGGAGAGTCAAATAAAACGAAAAAAATCACTTTATTTTGTATTTCATCGTTAAATTTTCGGGAGAATTAAATTTACATCTATTTAACAATTCACAAAACTCATGATCTACATCCGTATCTATATGATCAGCCTCGTCTACCAGTTGTTTCCAAAAGGCCAAAGCTCCGTCACAATCGTTGCGTTTACCTGTGAATTTTTTTTTAAATCAATTTCAAAACAGAACAGAATTAAAAAAAAATGATTCAGCGACTTAAAACTGAGAAAACTCACTGTACAATCGCATGATCGCCAATTGGATTTTGTGAACTGGCAACAACTTGGGCGGCAATTCTCGTGAAGCTGCAAGAATGGTCTGTAAGGCCTTCATATTACCGGTTTGAACCCATCTCTCACACCTCCTTTCTATGTCCTTGCTGGGATTCACACTGATGCCCTAAAAGGAAGACCCTTTTCAGAAAACACCGCCTAAACTGGCCATCTCCTTAAAAAGAAACTCCCACCCTGTATATTCTTTTGAAATAGAACAATACAGATTTGTTTTGAAAAAATCAATTGTCAATGAAAAGGCAACCCTGTACGTCGAAAATTAGCGATTTTCTCCGTGCCTACCTGCAAAACCGTGACCACCTGCTTGGTCAAGCCCTTTTCGCACATGGCAGACACCAACGCAGACCGGGCTCCTATATTCCCGTGCACCAACGCCGAAGCGTCCAAGACCTTCTGCAACAGCTCGTCATTCCCGGCCTCCAATACCTCCGACAACAACACGACCTGCATGGGCGTCTTGCCGTAGTCCTTGCAAAAATTCACGTACACGTCCACCGTATTCTCCAGGGTATCTCTTGAAAATCGAAAGAACGTAAGAATTCTTCGTTTGGTGGCTCCACCCTGTATCGTTACACGCTTCCAAGTCGCGAAGTGACGTTTGGCAACCAATATCGCTGTTAATACTCGTGCGGTGTTGCCAATGAATCACTTCGCGTCTTTGACGTCTGTCATTGCCATAACTACTTACTTTTCTATGTGGAATTGCACCAAAGCGCCTAGAATGATGTTGGTGGGTTCGCAGTAACCACGGTCTATCAAAATTTCGAACAACACCCTTTGTTGGTCCATATCTTTCGCAGATTTCAATAAGTTTACAATGTTTCTCTGCATGGACTTTCCGAAAGCAGCAAATTCCCTAATGACAGATAAAACACAGAATACATTCAGTGTTCCAACACAGAATAATGAGAAATTCAAGAATGTCATAGAAAACGGTGATGGTCCATTTGACCTACTCACTTTTGAATCGGATGCCTCAAGAGAACGTCTACCGCTTCATCGAATTTATCGTTCTCCAACAGCAAACCGGCGAGATCTATAATCTTGAAGTTGTCCGTCTTGAAGGAGGGATTGTTCCTTATTATTTCCTCGTAGACTTTCATCGCTTCCTCCAGGTTCTTTTCTTGCACGTGTGTGTACAGAACAGCCGACCTCATACCGGGCGAGGAATTGTAACCTTTAGTGTCCATTTCTTCCTTCAATTCTTTCACCCTCTCGAGATTTCCCAGTCCCGAGTATTTCTGGATGAGTTTTCTGAGTACGCCCCTGGTTTCCATGCCCTTGTTTTTGAGCTCGATGAGGTGATGTTCCAGCTGTTCAGAGCTCATGTTTCTCTGCGAGGGAAGTTCGATTAAGCATTTTGGGGAGACAATTTTAATATAATTCAGTTTTTCAATTCCAAATCTTTTGAAAATCGATTTATACAGGGTGAGTCTTTGACTTGTACATATATTTCAACTGTAGATTCCTCTCATCAAACGAAACACTTTTTTCCTATACCATTTTTCAAAATTCGGTTTGGTTTGGGAGATACAGGGTGTCGAAAATCCATGAAAAAAACACTTTTCTGTTTATATCTTCGGAACCGTTATTTCGAATTAACTGAATTTTGGTTGAGTTTTTACTCTATTCATGGTGCATATTCCTTAATCGAAACCTATTCAATATCTTTACTAGTATAAAAGTTACAGGCTAGTCGACTCATCAATACACGCTAAAACACCATGAAACCACTTTAAAAAGATAAACGGTTCATATTTTCGAAAGAATCAATCATTTAAGAAACTAAAAGTATTCCTATTTTTTTTCAATAAAACGCGTCGTTTTCGAGTTATTTCCAATTTTACCGGGAGAAATTTGACGAAAAAATCATTAATTTCCAGAATAATCTGAATGCGTCTCTGAATTAAATATCATCGAATATTATTCCTTCTCTGGTCTTTAAACGAGTTTGCAATGTTGTCACAATATTTATCAACTTTGTTGAGATATTTTTTAATAATAAAATCCCCCAAATGTGGGAGATAAAATTGAACACCAAGGAGGATTTAACACGCACAGTTTCTATTGAAAGTTCATAGTTACCGGTCCATATTGAAGTTAAATGTCGATGAAATACAAAATTCGGATATGAATGATGAATCTCAACACAAACTACTTATTAAATTGAAATTAATGAAACGATACCTGATAATCTGTGGCGATGTTTCTATCTAAACAACATTCTCTTGGAATTTTATAAACTCGTCACGGTTTAAATTATATTAATTCACTTCACGTAATGATCACATAAGAACAATAATCCACTGAATGTAATGAATGTATTCAGAACTTCAAATAATGTTTACAGTTTGTTCAGAGACTCTGGTTTGTTATTGTTCAACGTTGGCCTGCAGATAACCAATAATTCGGTTTTCGCTCTACGCATGCGTGGTAAAATTTGGCGGCAAAGTCGATTTATGATGGAAACGCCAGAATTCATAGAGATATTTATACCACGGTACACAAATGTATCGTGATTTATACTATGTTTCGTAAAAAATCCTTAACCTCAATGAAAATATCAGCAAGCTGACAACATCTTCTTGAAATTTCTGTGCAAAAATTCACAGAATCGATACAAATTAGATTAGGTTAGGTTGTTTAATAACAAATCTGAATGAAGAGCGAGATGAAAAGTCTCTCTTCATGATATTGTTTGGTAATTTCGAGGAAAATATGAACAAGTTATTAGTGTTTACAAACTAATCAGCAGAAGGAACTTATTTTGTTAGAATAAATGTGGCGTTTTAGTTGCAGATATAATCCGATGAAACTAACTGTTTTTGTTGAAATTAACGTATTTGCAACATTTTTATTCCAATAAGGTTAGTACTTGACGACTTGAATATTCCCTGAATTGGGCCTAAATGTATAAACTCAATTTCTATCGAGAAATATGAACTATGAATCAATTCCACAGTATCATTTCAGGGACGTATTTAGCCCAATGTTTTTTTTTTCAAATGGCTATATCTTTTTAACAGAGCCGAATTCGGAAAAATGGAAAATGTAAAATGAAAAAAAGGTTTCTTTTGGCCTCAAGAATCTTCATTTAAAATATATGTACAAGTCAAAGACTCACCCTGTATGGTACATGCACGAAAATGGCGACAAGGGAGGGATAAATGTCATTGATGACATATTGGATAATCTAAGGACCTGTCAAACATCTTTTGAGGTTAGGGCTGGTGGTCAAACAATGGGAATTGTTTAGGGGGGCGTTTTTTTGATATTTCTAGTCGATCTTAGTCTGAGGAATATTTCAAATGAAATGAAATCGTAAATGTGAACTTACAGGGTGAAGAAAGACCTCAACGTTCGAAATCTTGCTGAAATCTATAATGTCGTTGACTGCTTCTTGTATTTCATCTACTTTGTCCGGTAAATAGTAATCTCCCATTATTAAAACTGATATTTCCTCTGCTACCGTACTACTTATCAGCAGGTTCCTTTTTTTGAATTCCTACCACAAAATCAATTGCTACTATCGAATTTTTTTATCATTATTCAGTAGAAATTCCCTTACCTTGACTAAATCTACAAAATACCTCATTCTCGAGATATTCCTCAGTTTTTCCAAGACGTCAATCAAAAATTTACCAGGTAAAACGTCAGTTTGGGATTCTGAAATTTTCTGTAACAGCGTAACGCAAGAATGGTGATCGGCTGTGATCAACCAAGCAAAAGACAACTGATCCATTATTTTTTCGGGTTCGATCTGAACTTCTGGGTATTTGTCACCTGAAATTTTACGTTTAATAATTATTCTTTTCATTTCTGCAACTTTTTCGAAAGAATACACTTTAAAATACCTTTTTTCTTTATGAAAACTTACACAATTGGTTGGCCAAAGATATGTTCTTATTTTTGAGTAAAGCTATGATCATCGGGGTCAATAATGCTCTGATGGTGTACCCCACTTCTTGAAACATCGTTAACACCCTCTGGGGGTCCTTCAAATTGCATCGGGGATAAATAAATGTATCAAACGATTCACAGTCAAATTGTACCCCCATATCCGAAGCGGTTTGTACAATCTTCAGTAGACCTACAAAATATTCAGATTTAAGCCTGAAAAATGTCCTCAATATACAGAAAAGTCCCCATTTATCAGGGTAAAGCGTCAACAGCAAGTTTTTGAGGTCACATTCATTTCAATTCTCGCTTCGTTGTTTGTACTTTTATAACAGAGAAAATATTCAATAAGCACTCAAAAAAATCAACTTTACCTATTTCTCCTTCCCTCAAATGAGCATCGATCAATATGGGCCAGAAATAGTGGGGTTTTAAGACGCTGAAATGCCCCAATAAATCCAAAGCGACTGTGAACATTTCGTTCCTCAACGCAGATTCCGTTACGTTCTGCAGAGCGTATTTGTTTGAACTCGTATTCTTTAGGTCTTCGGCCAGTTCCACAATTTTATCAATCGGCTACAAAAACATCATTTCCATAACGAAAGAATCAATATTTCAACGAGAAAAACTTACGGCGCAACAAAACAGCATTTCTCTCAAAATGCAGTTTCCGTAATTCTCTAAGTTAACGTCGATAAACATTTTATATATTTCGAAGGCTGCGTCGTATTTTGCGATGTGTATCAGGTTTATACAAAGTTTCTCTAGTTCGGTTATGAAATGTTTGCTCAGCGTCGACTTATCTACTAATTTTGTGATCTGGAATCAAGAGCAAGTTTGAATGAAACTGAGAATATTTTAGGGGTAAAACTCACAAGTCTGGCCCAAGTATAATTCCCACTGGATCCTAAAGACTCCAACAAGGATAAAACTTGTTCTTCTTTGTAACTTATCTTGTATTTTTCTAACGCTTCTTTGAATTCGTTCAAGTCTTTATTTTGCGCCAATCCTTTTATTATAAAAAATAAGGTATCGTTGCTTTCTTTCACCTTCGACAACTGCATTGTTTTCATTATATTCAAACCTGATTTATGCCCTCTGCAATTTTCCAATCTGTACTTTAAATGATTAAATCTCATTCAAACTTACCCGTCAATGGTATGAACTAGAATGAGATAATTAAAAATCTCTTCGTCAAGATTATAACTTCTTTTCTTCATCTCTGCCAATACTTTCAAAGCCTTTTCAACATCTCCACACTCACACACGTTCTTCAATATCGCCTTCAAAATAGTATTCGTAATTTTATCACCAAGAGAAGATATCAAGGAATCTGCATCTACACATCGTTTATTTTCTGTACATATATTAATATAGGACTTGTACACTCTCTCTGAGAATTTCCCAGAAGTCTCATACTTCTTCAGTACAGTTTCACACAGGTCGTGCTTAGTTAAATTATTGTCGTTTGGAATTGAGTTACTACAGCACTCGAGTAGGAGTAATACTTGTTTTTCAGTCAAGGTATCTAGGTATAAAGAAGAAGAAAGGTATATAAAGCGATAAACCTGTTAGAAACAATACTTTACCGTCTTTAATGGTAGAGAAAAGATTTGCTATTTGATTCAATTGTATCCTATGTAAATTGCTGATATATGTGACTAGCTCGTCGAAATTCGATACTTTTTCTTTCGTGACGATTCGGCCTTCCTTGAAGGCAGAACTCACAGAATGGAAAATTTTACGAGTGAGTCTTTCATGAGAATAGAGCCTCCTGTTGTGTCGAATAACCTGGTCGACTGCTTCCAACGTTAACGGACTGAATAACCTTTGACAATACCTCAGACAATTATACATTTCAATAAATAAGTAACATTTGTTGTCATAAATAAGGATTCAAGTGTTTTTGGATAAATATTGAACTTTGAATATTTTGACTTTCGACTCCGTTTTTTATTGGTTATGGCTCTGGCCATAGAAGTATATTTGAAATTTTATCTTTCAATCGAACCACAGAAATGCGAATAGTTCAAAAGTACCTTCTACAGGTCGTCGTGTTCTGTGGTGAAAAGCATAGATATGAGATCATAGATCTCACAAAAATGTGTTGTCTATGGTTTATCTATGGTGAACATGATATTCAAAATTTGAAAATGGCCGTGCATATTTAGAGTTGAAGATGAATTTATTTTATATGATTTTCTGACTTGTTTGTGATCTCAAAGATGTGAAAACAACACGAATATTTGAACAAACCAAGACATGAAGGAAGTCAAGTAGTAAACATGTTTATGCAGTGGATGGAAATCCAAATGGAATATTTTCGAGAGAATATTGTAAGTGTAAAGAAAAATGTGGGATTCCATTCTGGGATTTTTTCGAAAATTAGTAGAGAAAATTGTTCTTCTGATTGGTTTTACATTTTTGATTCGGTCCAATTGTGACTCAATCGAATCAGGTAGCTTTTCGCGCTGTGAAAATAATGTGTACAGGTAGCTATCTTGCTTAGTCCACCTCTACACCGTGTGTGTTGTGTAGATTGGGTATCTTTATCCATCCATTCGCGAAGTGACCACCGCTAGATAGGTAGATGTTCGCGTAGAAAGTTCCTCTAACACTAATAAGTATAGGTAATCCGGTATAGTTGGATTTTGCTGTTATTATTCACCTGCGAATGTTGTTTTGAGTTGTAACCGGAGGTGAGTGTATGCCAGCTTGATTTATGGAGAAAATTTAGTGAAAATGTTTGAGGTTTTTGAGCGATAGGATCAGGAAGACATTGTTTTAGCTTCTTCTGTGAATTATTGCAGACGAACATTTCTTTATGGTCTAAATCTTGTTTGTATTTCAGTCGAGAAATTGTTTGGGAAATTTCAAAAAGACCGAAAATTTTCGTTTTAAATTGTTCGTATTAATTATGCAGAATGTTTTTAATATATATTCTCCATTGGCTGCAATTTTAATGAAAAAATGGTATTGTTATATTGAGTTTTTCACGAAAATTTGGCTCTGTTCGAAGTTAATATTCTTTCAATCACTACGAAAGAAGATCATGATTTCTAACATTTCAGATTCACAATAAAACTGAACAATTTTCCATTAAATGGTCATTCTGGTTTTCCAATGAATTTTTTTGAGCGCTAGTCCTTTTTAAAAGATTGCTATTATATATTTTTCACATTCTTTTTTATTTCCAGAATCACGAAATCTTGAATTTAATCCAGCTAAATTATTCATTGCCCATTGTAGATTCAGAATTATTTTAATAGTTCATTCTAATCGCTTGGATTCCACTTCATTGCCTGAGAATAATTGATATTGATTTTTTATCTACGGATCAACCTACATCTATTTCATTTGGTTAAATTCATGAGGCGATTTGATATTTTTTTAATTTCATTTATATATTCTTCACCCTTAGACAGCATACATCTTTGTTTTGTTTGACAGATGTCAATTTTATTTGACAGCTGTCAATTTTGTTTGACACCTGTCAATTTGGTTTGACAGAAAAAACATTACTAGAGGATTCTGCGGCAGATAGATAGGAAGAGAAAAAATTAAATGCGCAACAAAATTTTTTTTTCAAGTAATTCTCAAACTTTGAAAATTTTTAATAGCGTCTGTGGTCAAGCTAGAACGATGAATTTTTGGTGCAATGTAGAGCTGTTATTCCTCTATAGAAAGAACATTACTAGAGGATTCTGCGGCAGATAGATAGGAAGAGAAAAAATTAAATGCGCAACAAAATGTTTTTTTATGTAATTCTCAAACTTTGAAAATTTTTAATAGCCTCTATGGTCTAGCTAGCGCGATGAATTTCACGTGAGGTGTAGAGCTGTTATTCCTCTACAGAAAAAACATTACTAGAGGATTCTGCGGCAGATAGATAGGAAGAGAAAAAATTAAATGCGCAACAAAATGTTTTTTTATGTAATTCTCAAACTTTGAAAATTTTTAATAGCCTCTATGGTCTAGCTAGCGCGATGAATTTCACGTGAGGTGTAGAGCTGTTATTCCTCTACAGAAAAAACATTACTAGAGGATTCTGCGGCAGATAGATAGGAAGAGAAAAAATTAAATGCGCAACAATTTTTTTTTTCAAGTAATTCTCAAACTTTGAAAATTTTTAATAGCGTCTGTGGTCAAGCTAGAACGATGAATTTTTGGTGCAATGTAGAGCTGTTATTCCTCTATAGAAAGAACATTACTAGAGGATTCTGCGGCAGATAGATAGGAAGAGAAAAAATTAAATGCGCAACAAAATGTTTTTTTATGTAATTCTCAAACTTTGAAAATTTTTAATAGCCTCGATGGTCTAGCTAGAGCGATGAATTTTAGGTGAGATGTAGAGCTTTTATTCCTCTACAGAAAAAACATTACTATAGGATTCTGCGGCAGATAGATAGGAAGAGAAAAAATTAAATGCGCAACAAAATTTTTTTTTCAAGTAATTCTCAAACTTTGAAAATTTTTAATAGCTTCTGTGGTCAAGCTAGAACGATGAATTTTTGGTGCAATGTAGAGCTGTTATTCCTCTATAGAAAGAACATCACTAGAGGATTCTGCGGCAGATAGATAGGAAGAGAAAAATTAAATGCGCAACAAAATGTTTTTTTTATGTAATTCTCAAACTTTGAAAACTTTTAATAGCCTCTATGGTCTAGATAGAGCGATGAATTCTAGGTGAGCCTCTACGGAAAAAACATTACTAGAGGATTCTGCGGCAGATAGATAGGAAGAGAAAAAATTAAATGATATTGATTTTTTATCTACGGATCAACCCACATCTTTTTCATTTGATTAAATTCATGAGGCGATTTGATATATTTTTTTTATTTCATTTATATATTCTTCACCCTTAGACAGCATACATCTTTGTTTTGTTTGACAGATGTCAATTTTATTTGACAGCTGTCAATTTGGTTTGACAGCTGTTACATTCTTCTATGACTATGTAAAAAAAATCTTATTCGATGTTTTTATCGACGTTTAGTAGCACTTCTTGCAGTTGATTTTTGTTGTTATTTTTGCCCCTTTGATCACAACAAACGTACTACAAAATGTTACATTTACTTGAAGCACTTAGTTCAGGCATCACTTCCAACAAGTTTTTTCTCTTACCGTTTAATGAGGATCACCCTGTATATTATCACATCTGACGTGAAAATCCCTTTCGAATTATTTATAATGGAACGTATTTCATTTCGTTGTTCGAGGAAATGACAATCGGTGTCACAAAATTGTCTGAAAGTTTTTCGAAATCGAAAGTATTTATCGTTCATTCACCAATCTATTTATTTCCCGAATATGGAGAAATTTGTACGATACAGTATTTGCAAGACGAAATAATTATTACTCCACGACTGATGAAAAAGGACGCAGAATGTTTAATGAAAGGTTGTTATCTCCAGTAAAATACAGAGTTCATCATTACCACATCATTCTACATCATATAAAATTGGTACGTTTAAGTAGATGGAATTATTCAACCCGATAAATTGGAACGAACAATTTTCCGGTTACGAATGATGATTTTTCTTTTCAATAGATCCCACTTGTTGTTCAACAATAAAACACTATGATTGTATGCAAATTTAGTCTGACGATTTCGGTTAAATCGAATATTCGTTTTTTTTTAAGGATGTCAGAGACAATTCTTGATGAAACTTCGCATATAGAAACTGTGCTTGACGAATCGGACGTAGAGAAGGAAAAATGCGGTGACGTCTACAGGGAGGAAAAACAACTAGACGATGAAGAGGTGAGTGCATTTTCATAACGTCGAATTCGAGTATTTTGAAAAAACTACAATATTATTTCGATACATGGTTATTCAATTTTATTCTCTAACACCGTGGCCGCAGAATTTTTTCGTATTTATTTTAGGAAGATTCGCATTCAAATATTCTACGGAAAGAAATGACAGCTGTCAAAAAACAATTGACAGCTGTCAAAAATATTTGACAGCTGTCAAAAGCAATTGACAGCTGTCAAAAACATTTGACAGCTGTCAAAAGCAATTGACAGCTGTCAAAAACAATTGATAGCCGTCAAAAGCAATTGACAGCTGTCATTGAGTCCATCCGTTTCCCCGTTCCCGCTCAAAATAGGATAAACGGCGAAATTCAAACGGAAAAGACTCGCCCTGTATATATCATATCTCTATTTCGACGTGATGTCAACAAGCTTAATTTCGAGCGCTACCGAACAAGGAAATAATTTTTTTATCGTTGCGTGTTTCTCTAAATGAAAGAAAGCGGAATATGTAATGACGATTTTGTTGGACTTGTCCACTTCACTGACAATGAGGCTATTATCAACATTTCCTCTTTTTTTAATGTATGATATTTCGAATATGATAATAATTCGTCGACAATTTTAAATTCTGTTGACTCGTTTCAATTGTGACAGTTTTACAGGTGTGAATCATAGAACTTATAGTGGAGTGAACAATGAACACTCTCATTTTCCTGAACTCTCTTTGTTCCCTGCAATTTCTTTGATAGAGATGACAGTTATCGTCATCGATTTATAATTTTCCTCGTTTCTGAATTTCTGTGATCGTCTAAGAGACGGGAAATTTATAAAACAATCACAACATAAAAAAGAGGAGTACCTTGACGTCACCTTTGAAGAATATATTATGACATTCATGTTTGATATTGTTGCGAAAATTTCTGTTTGTTTTTTTTGGGAGCATTGTTTTATGAAAACTATTATAATTGGTTTCTGGTTCAAGGCCAACTGCGAGTTGTATACAGGGTCTTTCACGAGGAACCTCACCCATATTTATACGGAAAACGACTGAACGTATTTTCATGAAATTCAGCACTTATAAGTATTTCACGATGCTGATGAAATCTTAAATATTTTCAAGGCATGAGCACCTCCGGTTTTTCCGGAAATGACGTCAACTTCCGTTTTTCAAATTAGAACACCATTTTTTTATTGCAGAAATAGATTCCTTAGAAAATTTCAAGTTATTTTGATGTAACATTTTTCAGTTTTGGTTGGAAAATTCTCTCTGAGCGGGAAAATTCGAAAAAAAATCGAAAATAGAGCTCCGCTGAAACAAGAATAGCTTCGAGGTTTTTGGATGGAAAATTTTCATTTTTGGGATTTTTCAAGATGTAAGATTGATGTATCCACTTTAAAAATCGAAATCGCGATTCATGATACAGGGGGTGAAAAAATCGCTTTCAAAGTTAGGGATGTCAAAATCGTGAAAAATCAATTTTTTCAAATTAGAACCCCATTTTTTTATAGCAGATATTGAATCTACGTTGAAAAATAATGTGAGTGTATGCATCACACCCTTGCCCTAAAGTGGATATTTTCTGAGTTATTCACAAAAAACTGTTTTTCGTCTTGAATTTTCAGCTATTTCTTTTCCCTTCACGCCAAAAAGATGAAATTTTCAGGAACTGTTACTTAAACCATGTTTTATATTTTACTACCCTAATATGCAAGAGAAAAAAGTTACAGGTTGTTCCTAAATAGATGGCGAATTTGGATTCGAATTTGTATCGGAAACCTCTTTATTTCAACTAATCGGCCATCGGTTTTCTCTCCAGTGATAAATAAATAATTCCTTATGAACCATATGCAAAAACTTACCATGTTTTACATTCTTTTTTTTAATGATAGATATCATTAATTACATGCTACTGAATAAAGAGGAATTTGGCAGATGTAATTAATGATATCTATCATTAAAAAAAAAGAATGTAAAACATGGTAAGTTTTTGCATATGGTTCATAAGGAATTATTTATTTATCACTGGAGAGAAAACCGATGGCCGATTAGTTGAAATAAAGAGGTTTCCGATACAAATTCGAATCCAAATTCGCCATCTATTTAGGAACAACCTGTAACTTTTTTCTCTTGCATATTAGGGTAGTAAAATCTAAAACATGGTTTAAGTAACAGTTCCTGAAAATTTAATCTTTTTGGCGTGAAGGAAAAAGAAATAGCTGAAAATTAAAGACGAAAAACAGTTTTTTGTGAATAACTCAGAAAATATCCACTTTAGGGCAAGGGTATGATGCATACACTCACATTATTTTTCAACGTAGATTCAATATCTGCCATAAAAAAATGGGGTTCTAATTTGAAAAAATTGATTTTTCACGATTTTGACATCCCTAACTTTGAAAGCGATTTTTTCACCCCCTGTATCATGAATCGCGATTTCGATTTTTAAAGTGGATACATCAATCTTACATCTTGAAAAATCCCAAAAATGAAAATTTTCCATCCAAAAACCTCGAAGTTATTCTTGTTTCAGCGGAGCTCTATTTTCGATTTTTTTTTCGAATTTTCCCGCTCAGAGAGAATTTTCCAACCAAAACTGAAAAATGTTACATCAAAATAACTTGAAATTTTCTAAGGAATATATTTCTGCAATAAAAAAATGGTGTTCTAATTTGAAAAACGGAAATTGACGTCATTTCCGGGAAAACCGGAGGTGCTCATGCCTTGAAAATATTTTAGATTTCATCAGCATCGTGAAATACTTATAAGTGCTGAATTTCATGAAAATACGTTCATTAGTTTCCCGTATAAATATGGGTGAGGTTCCTCGTGAAAGACCCTGTATAGTTTGATTTTATCGTGCGAAATTGTCAAAACGAAATTGCAATATCAAATTATGTACGTGAAAACGATCAAGTTCAAGAGCGCATTCAACGCACTCGAATAATTTATTCGAACATGCTTCTTTTATTATGTGCATTCGATGAAAATTTTTGAATCCTTGATTTACAAAAATTGGGGTAACAGTCTTTTTTCAAATTAATAGCCTTTTTCATTTTTGGGGGTTTCCCAAATACGTATGTTCCGTGGGCTTCCTCGGATTTACCTTAAACTAGACAAACTCATATATGTAGTGATGTATGATTTGAATGATTTTATTCAATTCGCACAAAAATAGTTGAATTGATTTTTTTTGTCGGCTAGTGTATTAGATTTTCAGGCAACGGTAGCCATAAAATTGTTGGACATTCTTGGTTCGTTTTTGTTTCATTTTCGTTTCTATAGTACGCGAAAGCTAATGGGTATCTGCAAGTTCAATAGATGGTAAACGAGGTCATTATGAATTAAACTGTTGAAACGAGAGGAAGGTACTTGACACCTAACAGATGAGTTATTCTCCAGCAGGATCCTCATCTTGAGATCGGTTATTCGTATTTGTTGGTTCGCAGAACAATAGAAGAGGAAAATCGGATTGGAAGAGAAACCGATTTTTCTACGAACGTTCATAGTGAATAATTCGATTTTCGTGGGGAATAATCGATTATTTTGTCGAAAATTCTTGTTAATTTTCTTCAAAATTTCTTTCGGAGAGCTGTTATTCGGCAAATAGATAGGAAGAGAAAAAAATTGAATGCGCAACAAAATGTTTTTTTATGTAATTCTCAAACTTTGAAAATTTTTAATAGCGTCTGTGGTCAAGCTAGGACGATGAATTTTTGATGCAATGTAGAGCTGTTATTCCTCTACAGAAAAAAAAATTACTAGACGATTTTGCGGCAAATAGATAGAAAGAGAAAAAATTAAATGCCCAACAAAATGTTTTTTTTATCAATTCTCAAACTTTGAAAATTTTTAATAGCGTCTGTGGTCAAGCTAGAACGATGAATTTTTGGTGCAATGTAGAGCTGTTATTCCTCTATAGAAAGAACAGTACTAGAGGATTCTGCGGCAGATAGATAGGAAGAGAAAAAATTAAATGCGTAACAAAATGTTTTTTTATGTAATTCTCAAACTTTGAAAATTTTTAATAGCGTCTGTGGTCAAGCTAGGGGGATGAATTTTTGGTGCAATGTGGATCTGTTATTCCTCTACAGAAAAAACATTACTAGAGGATTCTGCGGCAGATAGATAGGAAGAGAAAAAATTAAATGCGCAAAAAATTTTTTTTCAAGTAATTCTCAAATTTGAAAATTTTTAATAGCGTCTGTGGTTAAGCTAGAACGATGAATTTTTGGTGCAATGTAGAGCTGTTATTCCTCTATAGAAAGAACATTACTAGAGGATTCTGCGGCAGATAGATAGGAAGAGAAAAGATTAAATGCGCAACAAAATGTTTTTTTATGTAATTCTCAAACTTTGAAAATTTTTAATAGCCTCTATGGTCTAGCTAGAGCGATGAATTTTAGGTGAGATGTAGAGCTGTTATTCCTCTACAAAAAAAATATTACTCGAGGATTTTGCGGCAAATAGATAGGAAGAGAAAAAATTAAATGCGCAAAAAATTTTTTTTCAAGTAATTCTCAAATTTGAAAATTTTTAATAGCGTCTGTGGTTAAGCTAGAACGATGAATTTTTGGTGCAATGTAGAGCTGTTATTCTTCTATAGAAAGAACATTACTAGAGGATTCTGCGGCAGATAGATAGGAAGAGAAAAAATTAAATGCGCAACAAAATGTTTTTTTATGTAATTCTCAAACTTTGAAAATTTTTAATAGCCTCTATGGTCTAGCTAGAGCGATGAATTTTAGGTGAGATGTAGAACTGTTATTCCTCTACAAAAAAAATATTACTCGAGGATTTTGCGGCAAATAGATAGGAAGAGAAAAAATTAAATGCGCAAAAAATTTTTTTTCAAGTAATTCTCAAATTTGAAAATTTTTAATAGCGTCTGTGGTCAAGCTAGAACGATGCATTTTTGGTGGTGTAGAGCTGTTATTCCTCTACAGATAAAACTTTACTAGGGATTCTGCGGCGAATAGATAGGAGGGGCAAAAATAAATTCGAAAAAAGTTTTTTCTCTTTTTCTCTCAATTCGCAAACTTTGAGAATTCGTAATTGTTCCTGTGGTCAAGCAAGAGCGATGCAATTTTGGTGCGATATAGAGCTATTATTCCTCTACAGAAAAAACCTTACCAGAGTATTCCGCATGGATTAAATCGGCAGGGAAAAACTTAAATGTTGAAAAAAAATAATTTTTCCAGCAACTCTGTTCGTGATCCGAGAAATTTTTTTTTCTCAAAATTGCGAATTTCCCTTCGTTATGGAAATTTCCCGAAAAATCATACTCTCAGATGGCCACCAAAATATACTGTTTTCACTAATTCGAGGTCGTAGATTACGAATCTGTAATTAGTTTCTTCCTAGGTTTGATATTTCAGGAAATTTTCAACTTTTTGTGGAAAATTTAGAAAAACATTATTAGATGGGTCTGCGGTGGAAATATTGGGATATGATGAATTTAATTAAAAAAATCCTCTTGTTTGCTGGCACATTTTCCGTTCGGTCCCAATACCTCGATAAATTTCCAAACGTGTGGATTTTCCGCACGGAGTTTTCATTCCTCCGCTACCTCCTCGTTTTCCTGTTCTCCCGTCGTTTCTGGAAAACGGAAAGCACTGACGTCGTTGACTGACAGCTGAGATATCCTGGATCGACGCCGGGCGTCGTTCTCTCCATCCAGACGCGGAGCAGACGTAACGCGTCAGCATAGCGCTTCGTTTTCGAGTTCTTGACATGGAATTTTCGAAATTCGTTTCTCCGTGGACCGTTCAAATTTTGTTAGAAAGAAGTGGATTCCGTATTTCTCTTCGAAAATGGAAATGAAAATTTAAAAATTTTCAGGAATTCAGCTACAGGGACCATGCCAGAGTCTTCAGTGGGGAGGTGTTGGAATATTTTCAAAGTTTCATAAAACCGAAAAAAGAACCGGACTATGAGGAACGCTACGCGAAAGCCAAAAAACTTCTCCCTTACGAAGATGCGCCGCCATTTCTTCAGCACAATCCTCACATCTTATCAGGTTACAGAGGAATCCTGAGTACCGAACATTGCATCGATAGGTAAGACGCACTCTTGTTTATTTTTAAATGTTTTCCCAATTTTCGTATACGTAATTTGTTTTTAATTCTTAGCCTTTTCTGGTGGACCAACGAATCCATCAACATTTGGTCGCATATTTTCGGATTGCTGCTTTTTACAGGTCTAGCGATCAACGATCTGTTTATATTGAAAATTGAGGCTTCTTTTTCTGACAAATTCATCGTGGCCTCGGTCTTGGTTTGCTTCCAGGTGAGAATTCGTATTTACAT
The DNA here is from genome assembly GCA_951802165.1 of Adalia decempunctata. Lineage (NCBI taxonomy): Eukaryota > Metazoa > Arthropoda > Insecta > Coleoptera > Coccinellidae > Adalia > Adalia decempunctata. The sequence goes on from OX637702.1 coordinate 1,213,174, forward strand.
GCTCGCAATTAATTTTTTTCATGTGTGGAATATTATGAATATTCATAACACGAATAAAAAACCATTTCAATGAAACAATAGTTGAAAAGTTATTTTCTCAAACTTCTGTTCTTTTTTCAAAAATGTTAATAATATAAAGTTTTTCAGATATGCATGTCATTGTCCGCCATCTACCACACCTTCAACTGTAGATCTTGCAGAGACTGTGACATATTTCTTACTTTCGATCTCTTCGGTATCGCCCTGTCTTTGCTGGCCATCTACACGTCGGGAATCTATTACGCTTTCTGGTGCGATTCGGTGGGTAAAAAATATATTATTTTCTTCGGAATATTCTGCTCGATATAATGAGGGAGAGAATGACGAATTTTCTCGAATATCGACATTGAAAAAAATGTATATGTCTGTATATTTACAACATAATTTTTTTTTCATTTTCCAATCTTTTCTTATGTTTCTATTTGGAATGAAAATTGAAATATTTCCTCGTGTTTCCTTAATTCCGCAGGACCTGCAAAATTTCTACATGAGCACGGTGACTTTCATCTTCATAATTGCGATGCTTCTTCAAGTGCCTCAATTTCAAGTCGATCCTTTCATCAAGATGTTCGTGTTCGTCGCTTGGGCAGCGTACGGCGTTGTCCCAACTTTTCATTGGACCATGATCATGGGCGGTTGGGATAATCCCATAGTTTCCGTAAGTATACATTTTGTCCCTTTATAGATTTTCAGAGCCAGAGATTCTCCAACACGAAGAGGTAGAGATCCTTCACCTGGATGTAAAAACATTCTCAAATTCATTTCTATTAAAATATTATAGTTATTAATTATCTTTTTTTTTCAGTTGCTTCTCCCCAGAGTACTTGGCATGTACCTCATCACGGGAACAGCCTTCCTGATCTACATCACGAAAATACCGGAACGATTTTCCAATGGCAATTTCGATTTCATCGGTCACTCTCACCAATGGTGGCACTTCTTCGTCGTGATGGCTCTGTATTATTGGCACAACACGGGAATGCTGTACGTCGATTACAGATTAAACCACGGATGTGCAAATCACATGAAATTACCGTGAAATTTCAACAAGAAAAGTTATGTCGGTATTTATTTTAATCCAGAATGTAGAAATTTTCATATTGAAAATGTGCATGACAGAAAAATGAAACACCCTGTATGATAAGATTTTTAGATATTTCTGTAATTTTTTTGTTTCCGATTACGAAAATAAAAGTTTATATTTCGACAAAACGAGTTTTTCTTTCGAGTCTGAATTTTCGGGAAAATAAGAGGGCTCTTGGAAAAAACCAGAACTATTGAGTTCAAAAATTACGCTTGCAGCGCCATCTAGTAGCACCTCGCTGAACTAAACAGCCCTCTAGCGGCAAATTGGCGAACTATGTAGTTCGGCGTACCCCTCATAGATGGCGCTGGCGGCGTAAATCAGCGCCATCTAGCGGCAAACCGCTGAACTACTTAATTCACCGTACCCCTCATAGATGGCGCTGGTGGTCGTGAACAGCGCCTCTAGCGGCAAATCGCTGAACTACTTAGTTCGGCGTACCCCCGGTAGATGGCGCCAGGTGTACTGAATGCGCTACTAGCTCCATCTATCGGTGGCACGCTGAACTAAGTAGTTCAGCGAATTGCCGCTAGAGGCGCTGTTCACGGCTACCAGCGCCATCTATGAGGGGTACGGTGAACTGAGTAGTTCAGCGATTTGCCACTAGAGGCGCTGTTCGCGGCTACCAGCGCCATCTATGAGGGGTACGGTGAACTAAGTAGTTCAGCGATTTGCCGCTAGATGGCGCTCTCGTTTTTTACTCTCTTCAGGAATTATCCGCTATATCTCTTCTACGGCGACATCTTGCATTTACCACTTCAGGTTTTTGCACACCTCAATTCTTTTTTGCACTAAAATTAATAGGATGAAAGGGAAAAAAAACCACTTGGTAATATTGATAGTGAATTTTATTTACAAAGGACATTTGTTTTTATATTTGTCAATATAAACAAGTTTGTTGTTATTAACATTTGGTAAAATTATCAATTTAGATATAAACATTTATCTTACCAACATCTAATCAAGAAAAAATAGTCAGTCATATTTTGAAATGCCCAATCAAAGTAATTGGTATGTATATAAATTAAATGATCAGTTCAATACTCTCACTTTCATCCGTACAATATGGAAAGTTTAGAAATTTTGGAATGGTTCTCTATTTCGTTCCGCCATTTCATACAAACGTAAAAAAGTAAAATATAAGTATAGTGTTAGTTTTACAAAGATTAAAGCAATTCAAATTGAACAATTTTTTCCATAAGAAAAAGGATAATAATCAATTTATGAAATCATGACATGTAATATGTGATGACAACAAATTCAGAATTGAATTGGAGACAATTGAAATTAACAGAAGAATTTCAACATTAGTGTAAATATTTTTTTTAATAAATAGAAACTAATAAATAGCCTTAACATTCAAAGTGAATCAATAAAAATTTACAGTAAATTGCACTCACCATATTATATATAATAGTTCCGCAAAAATAACTTCAACAAGTTGTAACATGATTAAATTTAAACATTGTGCGGTAGTTTTCTTTCGATCATAGTAAAATTGGAAGAAAATATGCTGAAAAAGCAATGATTTTGGCAACATGAAAGAAATCTCGACAGTCTATACAATTATTTCAACATCCGTAATCACTGAAATTAATATTGTGTGTTTTTGATTTTGAAACAATGATTTTGTTCATGTCCGAACGAACTCTCAAAGTTGAATCACACTTATAATTATTTAAACAATCATTCAACATTTCAGAGGATCAAATATATATATCAGAACAATGAGTTCCCCATAATAATATTGATTCCAACTATCACGTGCTTATTTGAAAAATTGAATATAAAACGAAAAAACGATATTCACAAAAAAGTTCCGGAAAATTACATAAAGCATGAATAATTGGAATCAACAATTTCAATGTTATAGTACAACCTTCAACAAATATCAATATCAACTTGTGATTGTAACGTGATCTTATTGCTGAAAGGAATGCAGGATGACTCTTGTAAACGATGGAGCAAACGGAATTATCACTTGATTGAAGAGGATAATACACACATTAACATATTCCTCGTAATTATTGAAATGAATTTGAGACGAAACCATTACAGAGCCATCCTTTATCATAACACCAAGGTAAGATAATAAATTTCCAAAGATTTCGATTGAAAAATAGACAGTGTAGTCGTAGTGAAGCGTTTTATCTCAGTTACATAAATATTTGATACTAAAACGTATGAACGGTATTTTACCACCAGTAAACAGTTACCCTGCCTAGCAAAATAGTACACACAATAATAAAATGATCACAACTTTAAATGTATTCCGACAAATGTACCGCAACTTCTCGAAACCTGCGTTCATTGATAATTGTCATGGATTGATTTCTTTTTACACACTTTGAATCAATATCACTTTGCGTTAGAATATTAGAATCTGGGAAAATATATATTACATAAACAATTCTGTGAAAGGCATATCACACATTGAAAATAGATTTTTATTACATTTCGCTCCGGTTGCATTCGAAAAACGCCATCATCTGAAGATGGACAAGAATTTAAACCTACCGCGAAATTTATCAATTCCCGATTTGAAAGTTCGATGAGATAAACCCAATTTTCAAGTACTCTGGGAAACGATCTTCGAATAAAAAAGGAGGTGTGTTGCCCCAATTAAATTTATCCGTCAACGTCAAAAAGTGAAAACTAACCTCGAAAATCGGGATCAGTATCCGAGACCGCCTTCCGCAACCAACAGAAACCCCAGCAGTACTCACCGACCGTCTCAGAAGCTCTGCCGGAACATCTCCAGACTGGCCCTCCGCAGCCTGTTCAAACGCAACCGAAGCCTGCTCCTCATCGAATATTTACACTCCTCTCACACGACGATCGAATCGTCACAGTCCTCGACCACCTTCACCACCACGTCCGAAGACGACTGTCTCTTCAGTTTCGGCAGTAGGGACGGCCTGGAATCGCCGCCCGATATCGATCGCACCACCGGCGCCCTGTTCTTCCTCTGCTCCCCGATGCACGAGATGTCGTCCATGCTGCCGTCCCCGTCCGTCGACAGCATGTCGTCGTCGGAGGTCGCGTGCGTCAACGTCGGCAGGGTGGAGGTCAGGTGCTCCTTTTCCTTCTCGATCTCCTGGATGTGGTCGACCAGGAGGTGTTCCTCCTCTTCCGCTTGCTGCTGGGAGGATTGGTTGGCGGGCATCAGTTCTTCGGGGCTGAACACCTTGGAGCTTCTCAAGGAGGATAGTCGGTTGTTGGCGGCTTGACATGCGGTGTCTAAGGTGTTGATGTCTTCGAGGGTGCTGCGGATCTTCTTCAACTGTTCCCGGATTATGGTCTCGATGCACTGCGTCTGATTGGCGATGTCGTGTAAACTGTCTTGAGCGGGCACCACTTTGTTAGTCCTCAACACGCACGGCGCGAAAACGATGGCTAGAGAGGCGGCGCTCATCCTGTTCACTTCTTCGTGCAAGGCCACGCGGGCCAGATGGAACATCAGCCGTTCCATGAGATCGTAGTTGATGGGAGGCAGTTTCTTCAGGATGTCGTACAGGGTGGTCACCCTGTCTTGGGGATCGTGGAGATTGGCGGCTGTTATGAAGTTCTCGTAACACTCGAACGTGAGCAGAGGTTCGGGCATCTCGCGGAGGAAACTCTTCAAGACGGAGGCGAGCACGTGCACTTGGTACCTCTCGAACTCGATCTCGTTCGGGTACTCGTCCATCCTCGTCTTCAGCTCTTTGATCTTGGAGCTCACGCCCGATTTCCTGTAGATCCCCTCGGTGTACAGGCCGTTGAGTTCGATGACGTGCAGTAACCTCTCGATGACCACCGGGATCTTGTTCTCTTCGGTGATGAGGTTGACCAGAGGTACTCCGAACACCCTGTTGACTCCCCCTTGCGCTGACTCTTTGACGCAGACGGCTTGGATGTTGGTGTAGCATTTTTTATGGCAGGTGAGTTTGCAGGATTGGCAGACGAGGCCTCGTTCGATCGGCCACATGAAGAAGGAGTTGCAGATCTCGCAGGCGGTGGGGATGTTGATGATGGTCAGGAGGAAGTTGTGTCCCTTGAATTTTATGGTCTCCAACTTTCTCTTCTTCTCCTTTTTCCGTTTGGTCTTGTTCGGTTTCTCTTCGGCTCTGGTCAGCATGAATTCGTTCATGAAGCCTCGGAAGGCGTTCAGGCCCATCGTGACAGGGAAGTCTTTGTCCTTTTCCTTCTGCTCCTTCTGACAGACCGTCTCCATGGCCTGTTGAAAGTTGCAGATCAGATCTTTGTAGCGCACGCTGCACATCTCGAAGCCGTGCTTGTTGGCGCTGTAGATTTGCACCAGGTTGTCCTTAAACTCCCGGAGAGCCTGCTTGAAGAGGCGATCCACCTCGCTGGGTTTCTCCCCGATGTCGCCCTCGATCTTCATGATCTTCTCGGTGATGAACCTCTGCATCAGGTGCAACTCTTCGGAACCGTTGATGATCTGGTCCGTGCTGTCGGAGAAGAGCGAGGTCTTGGTGAGGTTGAACTTGCCCTCGTCCGGTTTGGCGAGGTCGTAGGGCGTCCTCGAGTGTTTCCTCAGTTTCCGCCGGGCGCCCTTCGAGTTGTCGACGCCGGGCGTCACCAGATCGCACGGCGACACCTTCTTGTTCTGGATGCACTTGGCGTGAAAGGACTTTTTGCAGCGCATGCACTTGTAGCCGTGCGTGATGAACTGGTCCATGTGGTCGTTGCAGGAGGTGCACAGGTCGTCCTTGGAGATGCGCGCGATCTTGCGGAACGAGTGGCCCACGAGGGTGAAGCTCACGTTGGCCTTGCGCCATTGGAGGTCGTCAGAGTCGATCTTGGCCTGGGGCGTGTGCTCGATCACCGATGGCGCTTCCGTTATGAGGTTGGTGGCGGGGTCGCTGTTGCGTCTGCGCAGATCCAGACCTGGAAAGGAAAAAGTGTGATTTTCCGGAGCCTGATGAAGTGAAAACGGAGAAAAACAAACAAATCGCAATTGAAAACTAACGAAAAGTCTTCTTATCGTAAGATCAACACTTTTAGAAGTTTACAAGAAAGTGTGTCGATTTTTTCTGCCTGAAAAGCTATTAATTCTAAAATACCTTGAAATTTACAAGTAGAATGAAAGAAAAATTGATTATGACAAAGATTAAAAGCTCAATCAATGTTTAAACTATTAACAACATCGCGTTAAGTTAAGAAACACAGCAAAATCAGACCAACGAAAAAGAAAACAACCAAAAAAGAAAATCGCAGTTGCAAACTGACAAAAATTCTTCTTATCGTCAGATCGACACTTTCAGTAGCTGTCAAGGAAATGCCCCGATTTTTCCTGTGGAAAATCTTCAGATTCCGAAAAAAACCTCTAAATTTGGAAGTAGAATAAGAAAAATTGATTATACCAAAGATTAAAAGCTCAATAAAAGTTTAAACTATCAACAAGAAACACAGCAAAATCGGACCAACGAAAAAGAAAACAAACAAAAAAGAAAATCGCAGTTGCAAACTGACAAAAATTCTTCTTATCGTCAGATCGACACTTTCAGTAGCTGTCAAGAAAATACCCCGATTTTTCCTGTGAAAAATCTTCAGATTCCGAAAAAAACCTCTAAACTTGGAAGTAGAATAAGAAAAATTGATTATGACAAAGATTAAAAGCTCAATCAAAGTTTCAACTATTAAAAAGAAACACAGCAAAATCGGACCAACGAAAACGAAAACAAACAAAAAAGAAAATCGCAGTTGCAAACTGACAAAAATTCTTCTTATCGTCAGATCGACACTTTCAGTAGCTGCCAAGAAAATGCCCCGATTTTTCCTAAGGAAAATCTTCAGATTCCGAAAAAAATCTCTAAATTTGGAAGTAGAATAAGAAAAATTGATTATGACAAAGATTAAAAGCTTAATCAAAGTTTAAAAACTAATAACAAGAAACACAGCAAAATCGGACCAACGAAAAAGAAAACAAACAAAAAAGAAAATTGCAGTTGCAAACTGACAAAAATTCTTCTCATCGTCAGATCGACACTTTCAGTAGCTGTCAAGAAAATACCCCGATTTTTCCTGTGAAAAATCTTCAGATTCCGAAAAAAACCTCTAAACTTGGAAGTAGAATAAGAAAAATTGATTATGACAAAGATTAAAAGCTCAATCAAAGTTTCAACTATTAAAAAGAAACACAGCAAAATCGGACCAACGAAAAAGAAAACAAACAAAAAAGAAAATCGCAGTTGCAAACTGACAAAAATTCTTCTTATCGTCAGATCGACACTTTCAGTAGCTATCAAGAAAATGCCCCGATTTTTCCTGTGGAAAATCTTCAGATTCCGAAAAAACCTCTAAATTTGGAAGTAGAATAAGAAAAATTGATTATGACAAAGATTAAAAGCTCAATAAAAGTTTAAACTATTAACAAGAGACACAGCAAAATCGGACCAACGAAAAAGAAAACAAACAAAAAAGAAAATCGCAGTTGCAAACTGACAAAAATTCCTCTTATCGTCAGATCGACACTTTCAGTAGCTATCAAGAAAATGCCCCGATTTTTCCTGTGGAAAATCTTCAGATTCCGAAAAAACCTCTAAATTTGGAAGTAGAATAAGAAAAATTGATTATGACAAAGATTAAAAGCTCAATAAAAGTTTAAACTATTAACAAGAGACACAGCAAAATCGGACCAACGAAAAAGAAAACAAACAAAAAAGAAAATCGCAGTTGCAAACTGACAAAAATTCTTCTTATCGTCAGATCGACACTTTCAGTAGCTGTCAAGAAAATGCCATGATTTTTCCTGAAAAAACCTCTAAATTTGGAAGTAGAATAAGAAAAATTGATTATGACAAAGATTAAAAGCTCAATCAAAGTCTAAACTATCAACAAGAAACACAGCAAAATCGGATCAACGAAAAAGAAAACAAACAAAAAAGAAAATCGCAGTTGCAAACTGACAAAAATTCTTCTTATCTTCAGATCGACAATTTCAGTAACTGACAAGAAAATGCCCTGATTTTTCCTGTGAAAAATCTTCAGATTCCGAAAAAAACCTCTAAATTTTGGAAGTAGAATAAGAAAAATTGATTATGACAAAGATTAAAAGCTCAATCAAAGTTTAAACTATTAACAAGAGACACAGCAAAATCGGACCAACGAAAAAGAAAACAAACAAAAAAGAAAATCGCAGTTGCAAACTGACAAAAATTCTTCTTATCGTCAGATCGACACTTTCAGTAGCTGTCAAGAAAATGCCATGATTTTTCCTGAAAAAACCTCTAAATTTGGAAGTAGAATAAGAAAAATTGATTATGACAAAGATTAAAAGCTCAATCAAAGTCTAAACTATCAACAAGAAACACAGCAAAATCGGATCAACGAAAAAGAAAACAAACAAAAAAGAAAATCGCAGTTGCAAACTGACAAAAATTCTTCTTATCTTCAGATCGACAATTTCAGTAACTGACAAGAAAATGCCCTGATTTTTCCTGTGAAAAATCTTCAGATTCCGAAAAAAGCCTCTAAATTTTGGAAGTAGAATAAGAAAAATTGATTATGACAAAGATTAAAAGCTCAATCAAAGTTTAAACTATTAACAAGAAAAACACATCAAAATCGGACCAACGAAAAAGAAAACAAACAAAAAAGAAAATCGCAGTTGCAAACTGACAAAAATTCTTCTTATCGTCAGATCGACACTTTCAGTAGCTGTCAAGAAAATGCCATGATTTTTCCTGAAAAAACCTCTAAATTTGGAAGTAGAATAAGAAAAATTGATTATGACAAAGATTAAAAGCTCAATCAAAGTCTAAACTATCAACAAGAAACACAGCAAAATCGGATCAACGAAAAAGAAAACAAACAAAAAAGAAAATCGCAGTTGCAAACTGACAAAAATTCTTCTTATCTTCAGATCGACAATTTCAGTAACTGACAAGAAAATGCCCTGATTTTTCCTGTGAAAAATCTTCAGATTCCGAAAAAAACCTCTAATTTTGGAAGTAGAATAAGAAAAATTGATTATTACAAAGATTAAAAGCTCAATCAAAGTTTAAACTATTAACAAGAAACACAGCAAAATCGGACCAACGAAAAAGAAAACAAACAAAAAAGAATATCGCACTTTTAGAAGTTTAAAAGAAAGTGTATCGATTTTTTCTGCCCGAAAAGCTATTAATTCTAAAATACCTTGAAATTTACAAGTAGAATGAGAGAAAAATTTATTATATCAAAGACTGAACCCTCAATCAAAATTTAAACAAATAAAAACATCGCAAACATTAAGAAACACACAAAATTAGACCAAATCACTCACCGATATGATGCCTCTGTCTCTTGGGCGTGAGCACCTGCTTGGGCGTGCTGGTGGTGACGTCCTTCAGGAACGGCTTGAATTTCCCCGCGCCCCCGTCCGCGTGGATGACGTTGGACTCGTCGATGGTGCCGAGGACCAACTTGTCCCCGGAACCGCTGTCGGTGACCTCCTCGCCGAGACTCTTGACCTGGGCGCGTTTGGCCTTCCTCACGCTCCTGGCGGGCGCTTCCGGCTTGCCCAAGATCTGCTCGGTCTTGCTGGGCGCGTGGTTGTAGGCGTAATAGACGTCCGTCTTTTCGTCCGAACCGAACCTGGTGATCCTGCGGACGGGCGGGAGGCTCTTGAGGCTGTCGCCGGCGCTTCTGAAAGCGATGAAACACATTTTCACCTATTCTTCATGTTTGATCGAAATTAAGTTATTTTTCTCGACGTCGTCGCTTTGTCTACCGAGCGATGGTGTCGATTCGTCATCTTGACTAGTTATGACTGTCGAAGGGATGTTATCTGGTCACGTAATCTAGTGGTGCGTCCAGCGATTTTGTGTACCTTCCGAGTTATCGGTAAGAAGACAATGGTTACGGATGTTTGTCGTTTCGTCGATTAGATAAGGCGAAATTTCACCCCGCTTCGGGCCGTGTTCACATTCTTGTGGTCTTCCATTTTGCCAAGATGAATGAAATATGAATTTTTTTTTCTTATTTAGTTTTGTATCTGCCGATTTTAACAACGCAGAATCCTCGAGTGATGTTTTTTCTGTAGAGGAATATCAGCTCTACATTGCACCAAAAAAGCATCGTTCTAGCTTGACCACAGAGGCTATTAAAAATTTTCAAAGTTTGAGAATTACATAAAAAAACATTTTGTTGCGCATTTAATTTTTTCTCTTCCTATCTATTTGCCGCAAAATCCTCGAGTGATGTTTTTTCTGTAGAGGAATAACAGCTCTACATTGCACCAAAAAAGCATCGTTCTAGCTTGACCACAGAGGCTATTAAAAATTTTCAAAGTTTGAGAATTACATAAAAAAACATTTTGTTGCGCATTTAATTTTTTCTCTTCCTATCTATTTGCCGCAAAATCCTCGAGTGATGTTTTTTCTGTAGAGGAATAACAGCTCTACATTGCACCAAAAAAGCATCGTTCTAGCTTGACCACAGAGGCTATTAAAAATTTTCAAAGTTTGAGAATTACATAAAAAAACATTTTGTTGCGCATTTAATTTTTTCTCTTCCTATCTATTTGCCGCAAAATCCTCGAGTGATGTTTTTTCTATAGAGGAATAACAGCTCTACATTGCACCAAAAAAGCATCGTTCTAGCTTGACCACAGAGGCTATTAAAAATTTTCAAAGTTTGAGAATTACATAAAAAAACATTTTGTTGCGCATTTAATTTTTTCTCTTCCTATCTATTTGCCGCAAAATCCTCGAGTGATGTTTTTTCTGTAGAGGAATAACAGCTCTACATTGCACCAAAAAAGCATCGTTCTAGCTTGACCACAGAGGCTATTAAAAATTTTCAAAGTTTGAGAATTACATAAAAAAACATTTTGTTGCGCATTTAATTTTTTCTCTTCCTATCTATTTGCCGCAAAATCCTCGAGTGATGTTTTTTCTGTAGAGGAATAACAGCTCTACATTGCACCAAAAAAGCATCGTTCTAGCTTGACCACAGAGGCTATTAAAAATTTTCAAAGTTTGAGAATTACATAAAAAAACATTTTGTTGCGCATTTAATTTTTTCTCTTCCTATCTATTTGCCGCAAAATCCTCGAGTGATGTTTTTTCTGTAGAGGAATAACAGCTCTACATTGCATCAAAAAATCATCGCTCGAGCTTGACCACAGAGGCTATAAAAAAAAGTTCGAGAATGACATAAAAAATAGTTATTTATTATACAAGGGAAAAAGTATTAGATCGAGGTTATGACAAAAAAACGAGAGCTAAAATCTAATATTTTTCCCGTGTATAATAAAAACTATTTTTTATGTAATTCTCAAACTTTGAAAATTTTTAATAGCGTCTGTGGTCAAGCTCGAGCGATGATTTTTTGATTTAATGTAGAGCTGTAATTCCTCTACAGAAAAAACATTACTAAAGGATTTTGTGGCAAAAAAATAGGAAGAAAAAAAATTAAATGCGCAACAAAATGTTTTTTTATGTAATTCTCAAACTAGGAAATTTTTAATAGCGTCTGTGGTCAAGCTAGAACGATGCATTCTTGGTGCAATGTAGAGCTGTTATTTCTCTACAGAAAAAACATTACGAGAGGATTCTGCGCCAAATAGATAGGATGAGAAAAAATTAAATGAGCAACAAAATGTTTTTTTTAAGTAATTCTCAAACTCTGAAATTTTTAATAGCGTCTGTGGTCAAGCTAGAACGATGCATTCTTGGTGCAATGTAGAGCTGTTATTTCTCTACAGAAAAAACATTACTAGAGAATTTTGCGGCAAATAGATAAGAAGAGAAAAAATTAAATGCGCAACAAAATGTTTTTTATGTAATTCTCAAACTTTGAAATTTTTAATAGCGTCTGAGGTCAAGCTAGAACGATGCATTCTTGGTGCAATGTAGAGCTGTTATTTCTCTACAGAAAAAACATTACTAGAGAATTTTGCGGCAAAAAACTTGGAAAAGGAAGAATTAAATGCGCAACAAAATGTTTTTTATGTAATTCTCAAATTTGACAATTTTCAATAGCGTCTGTGGTCAAGCTAGAACGATGCATTCTTGGTGCAATGTAGAGCTGTTATTTCTCTACAGAAAAAACATTACTAGAGAATTTTGCGGCAAATAGATAAGAAGAGAAAAAATTAAATGCGCAACTAAATGTTTTTTTTATGTAATTCTCAAACTTTGAAATTTTTAATAGCGTCTGTGGTCAAGCTAGAACGATGCATTCTTGGTGCAATGTAGAGCTGTTATTTCTCTACAGAAAAAACATTACTAGAGAATTTTGCGGCAAAAAACTTGGAAGAGGAAAAATTAAATGCGCAACAAAATGTTTTTTTATGTAATTCTCAAATTTGACAATTTTTAATAGCGTCTGTGGTCAAGCTAGAACGATGCATTCTTGGTGCAATGTAGAGCTGTTATTTCTCTACAGAAAAAACAGTACTAGAGAATTTTGCGGCAAATAGATAAGAAGAGAAAAAATTAAATGCGCAACAAAATGTTTTTTTATGTAATTCTCAAACTTTGAAATTTTTAATAGCGTCTGTGGTCAAGCTAGAACGATGCATTCTTGGTGCAATGTAGAGCTGTTATTTCCCTACAGAAAAAACATTACTAGAGAATTTTGCGGCAAAAAACTTGGAAGAGGAAAAATTAAATGCGCAACAAAATGTTTTTTATGTAATTCTCAAATTTGACAATTTTTAATAGCGTCTGTGGTCAAGCTAGAACGATGCATTCTTGGTGCAATGTAGAGCTGTTATTTCTCTACAGAAAAAACATTACTAGAGAATTTTGCGGCGAAAAACTTGGAAGAGGAAAAATTAAATGCGCAACAAAATGTTTTTTTATGTAATTCTCAAATTTGACAATTTTTGATAGCGTCTGTGGTCAAGCTAGAACGATGAATTTCTGGTGCAATGTAGATCTGTTATTCCTCTACAGAAAAAAACATTACTAGAGGATTTTGCGACCAATAGATGGAAGAGAAAAAATTAAATGCGCAACAAAATGTTTTTTTTAAGTAATTCTCAAACTTTGAAATTTTTAATAGCGTCTGTGGTCAAGCTAGAACGATGCATTCTTGGTGCAATGTAGAGCTGTTATTTCTCTACAGAAAAAACATTACTAGAGAATTTTGCGGCAAATAGATAAGATGAGAAAAAATTAAATGCGCAACAAAATGTTTTTTTATGTAATTCTCAAACTTTGAAATTTTTAATAGCGTCTGTGGTCAAGTTAGAACGATGCATTCTTGGTGCAATGTAGAGCTGTTATTTCTCTACAGAAAAAACATTACTAGAGAATTTTGCGGCAAATAGATAAGAAGAGAAAAAATTAAATGCGCAACAAAATGTTTTTTTATGTAATTCTCAAACTTTGAAATTTTTAATAGCGTCTGTGGTCAAGCTAGAACGATGCATTCTTGGTGCAATGTAGAGCTGTTATTTCTCTACAGAAAAAACATTACTAGAGAATTTTGCGGCAAATAGATAAGAAGAGAAAAAATTAAATGCGCAACAAAATGTTTTTTTTATGTAATTCTCGAACTTTGAAATTTTTAATAGCGTCTGTGGTCAAGCTAGAACGATGCATTCTTGGTGCAATGTAGAGCTGTTATTTCTCTACAGAAAAAACATTACTAGAGGATTTTGCGGCGAATAGATAGGAAGAGAAAAAATTAAATGAGCAACAAAATGTTTTTTTTATGTAATTCTCAAACTTTGAAATTTTTAATAGCGTCTGTGGTCAAGCTAGAACGATGCATTCTTGGTGCAATGTAGAGCTGTTATTTCTCTACAGAAAAAACATCACTAGAGAATTTTGCGGCAAATAGATAAGAAGAGAAAAAATTAAATGCGCAACAAAATGTTTTTTTTATGTAATTCTCAAACTTTGAAATTTTTAATAGCGTCTGTGGTCAAGCTAGAACGATGCATTCTTGGTGCAATGTAGAGCTGTTATTTCTCTACAGAAAAAACAGTACTAGAGAATTTCGCGGCAAATAGATAAGAAGAGAAAAAATTAAATGCGCAACAAAATGTTTTTTTATGTAATTCTCAAACTTTGAAATTTTTAATAGCGTCTGTGGTCAAGCTAGAACGATGCATTCTTGGTGCAATGTAGAGCTGTTATTTCCCTACAGAAAAAACATTACTAGAGAATTTTGCGGCAAAAAACTTGGAAGAGGAAAAATTAAATGCGCAACAAAATGTTTTTTATGTAATTCTCAAATTTGACAATTTTTAATAGCGTCTGTGGTCAAGCTAGAACGATGCATTCTTGGTGCAATGTAGAGCTGTTATTTCTCTGCAGAAAAAACATTACTAGAGAATTTTGCGGCGAAAAACTTGGAAGAGGAAAAATTAAATGCGCAACAAAATGTTTTTTTATGTAATTCTCAAATTTGACAATTTTTGATAGCGTCTGTGGTCAAGCTAGAACGATGAATTTCTGGTGCAATGTAGATCTGTTATTCCTCTACAGAAAAAAACATGACTAGAGGATTTTGCGACCAATAGATGGAAGAGAAAAAATTAAATGCGCAACAAAATGTTTTTTTTAAGTAATTCTCAAACTTTGAAATTTTTAATAGCGTCTGTGGTCAAGCTAGAACGATGCATTCTTGGTGCAATGTAGAGCTGTTATTTCTCTACAGAAAAAACATTACTAGAGAATTTTGCGGCAAATAGATAAGATGAGAAAAAATTAAATGCGCAACAAAATGTTTTTTTATGTAATTCTCAAACTTTGAAATTTTTAATAGCGTCTGTGGTCAAGCTAGAACGATGCATTCTTGGTGCAATGTAGAGCTGTTATTTCTCTACAGAAAAAACATTACTAGAGAATTTTGCGGCAAATAGATAAGAAGAGAAAAAATTAAATGCGCAACAAAATGTTTTTTTTATGTAATTCTCAAACTTTGAAATTTTTAATAGCGTCTGTGGTCAAGCTAGAACGATGCATTCTTGGTGCAATGTAGAGCTGTTATTTCTCTACAGAAAAAACATTACTAGAGAATTTTGCGGCAAATAGATAAGAAGAGAAAAAATTAAATGCGCAACAAAATGTTTTTTTTATGTAATTCTCAAACTTTGAAATTTTTAATAGCGTCTGTGGTCAAGCTAGAACGATGCATTCTTGGTGCAATGTAGAGCTGTTATTTCTCTACAGAAAAAACATTACTAGAGAATTTTGCGGCAAATAAATAAGAAGAGAAAAAATTCAATGCGCAACAAAATGTTTTTTTATGTAATTCTCAAACTTTGAAATTTTTAATAGCGTCTGTGGTCAAGCTAGAACGATGCATTCTTGGTGCAATGTAGAGCTGTTATTTCTCTACAGAAAAAACATTACTAGAGAATTTTGCGGCAAATAGATAAGAAGAGAAAAAATTAAATGCGCAACAAAATGTTTTTTGTATGTAATTCACAAACTTTGAAAATTTTTAATAGCGTCTATGGTCAAGCTAGAAGGATGAATTTTTGGTACAATGTAGAGCTGTTATTCCTCTACAGAAAAAACATTACTAGAGAATTTTGCGGCAAAAAACTTGGAAGAGGAAAAATTAAATGTGCAATAAAATGTTTTTTTTTATGTAATTCTCAAACTTTGAAAATTTTTAATAGCGTCTGTGGTCAAGCTAGAACGATGAATTCTTGGTGCAATGTAGAGCTGTTATTCCTCTACAGAAAAAACATTACTAGAGGATTTTGCGGCAAATAGATAGGAAGAGAAAAAATTAAATGTGCAATAAAATGTTTTTTTTATGTAATTCTCAAACTTTGAAAATTTTTAATAGCGTCTGTGGTCAAGCTAGAGCGATGATTTTTTGATGCAGGGCAGAGCTGTTATTCCTCTACAGAAAAAACATTACAAGAGGATTCTGCGGCAAATAGATAGGAAGAGAAAATATTGAATGCGCAACAAAATGTTTTTCTATGTAATTCTCAAACTTGAAAATGTTTAATAGCGTCTGTGGTCAAGCTAGAAGGATGAATTTTTGGTACAATGTAGAGCTGTTATTCCTCTACAGAAAAAACATTACTAGAGAATTTTGCGGCTAAAAAATAAAAAGAGAAACAATTAAATGCGCAACAAAAAGTTTTTTTTTATGTAATTCTCAAACTTTGAAAATTTTTAATAGCGTCTGTGGTCAAGCTAGAACGATGAATTTTTGGTGCAATGTAGAGCTGTAATTCCTCTACAGAAAAAACATTACTAAAGGATTTTGTGGCAAAAAAATAGGAAGAAAAAAATTAAATGCGCAACAAAATGTTTTTTTATGTAATTCTCAAATTTGAAAATTTTTAATAGCGTCTGTGGTCAAGCTAGAGCGATGATTTTTTGATGCAGGGTAGAGCTGTTATTCCTCTACAGAAAAAACATTACAAGAGGATTCTGCGGCAAATAGATAGGAAGAGAAAATATTGAATGCGCAACAAAATGTTTTTCTATGTAATTCTCAAACTTGAAAATTTTTAATAGCGTCTGTGGTCAAGCTAGAAGGATGAATTTTTGGTACAATGTAGAGCTGTTATTCCTCTACAGAAAAAACATTACTAGAGAATTTTGCGGCAAAAAAATAGGAAGAGAAACAATTAAATGCGCAACAAAAAGTTTTTTTTTATGTAATTCTCAAACTTTGAAAATTTTTAATAGCGTCTGTGGTCAAGCTAGAACGATGAATTTTTGGTGCAATGTAGAGCTGTAATTCCTCTACAGAAAAAACATTACTAAAGGATTTTGTGGCAAAAAAATAGGAAGAAAAAAAATTAAATGCGCAACAAAATGTTTTTTTATGTAATTCTCAAATTTGAAAATTTTTAATAGCATCTGTGGTCAAGCTAGAACGATGAATTTGCGGTGCAATGTAGACCTGTTATTCCTCTACAGAAAAAACATTACTAGAGAATTTTGCGGCAAATAGATAGGAAGAGAAAAAATTAAATGCGCAACAAAATGTTTTTTTATGTAATTCTCAAATTTCAAAATTTTTAATAGCATCTGTGGTCAAGCTAGAACGATGAATTTGCGGTGCAATGTAGAGCTGTTATTCCTCCACAGAAAAAACATTACTAGAGAATTTTGCGGCAAATAGATAGGAAGAGAAAAAATTAAGTGCGCAACAAAATGTTTTTTTATGTAATTCTCAAATTTGAAATTTTTTTATAGCATCTGTGGTCAAGCTAGAACGATGAATTTGCGGTGCAATGTAGAGCTGTTATTTCTCTACAGAAAAAACATAACTAGAGAATTTTGCGGCAAATAGATAGGAAGAGAAAAAATTAAATGCGCAACAAAATGTTTTTTTATGTAATTCTCAAATTTCAAAATTTTTAATAGCATCTGTGGTCAAGCTAGAACGATGAATTTGCGGTGCAATGTAGAGCTGTTATTCCTCCACAGAAAAAACATTACTAGAGAATTTTGCGGCAAATAGATAGGAAGAGAAAAAATTAAGTGCGCAACAAAATGTTTTTTTATGTAATTCTCAAATTTGAAATTTTTTTATAGCATCTGTGGTCAAGCTAGAACGATGAATTTGCGGTGCAATGTAGAGCTATTATTTCTCTACAGAAAAAACATAACTAGAGAATTTTGCGGCAAATAGATAGGAAGAGAAAAAATTAAATGCGCAACAAAATGTTTTTTTTATGTCATTCTCAAATTTGAAAATTTTTAATAGCCTCTATGGTCTAGCTAGAGCGATGAATTTTAGGTGAAATGTAGAGCTGTTATTCCTCTACAGAAAAAACATTACTAGAGAATTTTGCGGCAAATAGATAGGAAGAGAAAAAATTAAATGCGCAACAAAATGTTTTTTTTATGTCATTCTCAAATTTGAAAATTTTTAATAGCCTCTATGGTCTAGCTAGAGCGATGAATTTTAGGTGAGATGTAGAGCTGTTATTCCTCTACAGAAAAAACATTACTAGAGGATTTTGCGGCGAATCGATTGGAAGAGAAAAAATTGAATGCGCAACAAAATGTTTTTTTTATGTTATTCTCAAACTTTGAAAATTTTTAATAGCGTCTGTGGTCAAGCTAGAAGGATGAATTTCTGGTGCAATGTAGAGCTGTTATTTCTCTACAGAAAAAACATTACTAGAGGATTCTGTGGTGATTAGATTCGGAGAGAAAAATCAAAACTACAAAAAAATATTATTTTTTTGCGGTTTTGATTTTTTCAAAGGTTTTTTTCGCCTAATTTCACACTTCTCGATACGCCCAGCAATATGAAATCAATTTACCGCAACAATCATAAGAAAAGTCGTCAAAATAAACCGAACGAAACCTCAAATACACCACAAAAAAAAATCTCCTCCAAACTCACCTAACCTCCCCCGCCGACTTGGTCTCCCTCTTCGCCGCCCCCCCGCTCCAATGCACCGCCGGCGACCTCGCCAGCTGCACCTTCGGCGAGAAATCCTGCTCGGAACCGCCCCTCGTCGCCAACTCTCCGCCGCCGCCTCCGAAATTATCGTACGACGAAAACCTATCGCCCACCACGAGCGGCGGCGCCGACATCGTCATGGCCGCGCCGCCCCCGTTCTCGCTGTCCGTCTCGCTGCTCCTGGCGAACGACGACGACCACCGCTCCCTGCTGGCCACCGCCGAGGCGGTGGAGGAAGTCCTGGTGCCCGACTGCAGCGAGTCGGCGCTCTGTTGCGACCCGAAGCTACGCTGGGACGCGAGCGAGTCGCTGCTGCCCTTGCGCTGTTCGGACGAGGGCTGGTACTCGGCGAGCGCCAGGTCGGAGTAGTCGATGGTGCGATGCGCCTTGGTGATCTTGCGACGCAGCGTGAGGTCCAGGAAGACTCCTTCCTGTTTTATGTCGGCTAGTCTGTGGAAATGAGAAGGATGTGAGTATTTTACGGGGCCAAGGACGGAGCCTTGGGGTATTCCCGAGTCTCCATTGGATCGCTGTTTCATGTCGACTAGTTTGTGGAAATGAAGAAGTGATGAAAGGATTGTAAGAGGCCAAAGACGTCGCCTTGGGGTATTCCGGAACCTCCATTGGTTTACTGTTTTATGATGAGTAAACTGCTCTACATGAGTTAAAGATATTGACTTAAAAAGCAAAAAAACATAGTTAAAATAAGATCAAAATAGGGGATCACGTCCATAAGACAAGAGTAATTAATAAGGGAAATGGACTACTAGTCCATTTCCCTTATTAATTACTCTTGTCTTATGGACGTGATCCCCTATTTTGATTATTCACCTTGCGGGCTCCAAACCGTATGAACGGGCGAATTCTACTTCCCTCGGTACACTGCATAAGACTCCAAAGTGAGTCGTTGCGAAATCCGTATGGGAAAAATGAATGTACGTAGAGATCTAGTTTTCGAGGGGACCTCTGGGATGAAGCGTGGACATTTGCCCGCTAGGTGGAACACGGTACATTAATTCAATTAATTGTACTCGACTTGTTCCTGCTAGAGAGTATATAGGTTCTACGTTTTCAGTTGGCACTCATCGTGGCAATGGATTAAGTGGCGCTGATGACGGCTAATAAGCCAGAAACCGGTACGTCACTATCCTGCTGCGGTGGTGCCACCCGGTGGTATACTTTGGAAATTAGATCTCTACTAGTCCATTTCCCTTATTAAAATAAGATTTTTGTGATGAAAATTCATATTAATATGATTTCAAACTGCAAATTAATTTTAGCCTGTAGGTCTGCAGCGTATACAGGGTGGTTAAGAAAAATCCAGTAAAATAACGAAATTTTATTCCCAGAGAATTCAAGCATTTTAAGACTTTCAATGCAATGTATGGCCTCCACGGGCATCAATAACAGCTTGACATCTTCTTTGCATACTACACACGAGGTTGTTTAACATTTCTTGATGAATTTGGTTCCATAAACGGGGCAGAAGCTCTCTCAGATCATTTAAGGATTCTGGGGTAGGTTGATGATTATCTAATCTTCTTTGGAGCATATCCCATGCATGTTCTATGCAATTCAAATCTGGTGAGTGCGGAGGTATTGGTAAATGTGGAATACCAAGATCCTCGCGCGCATTCTCAACTATGGCTGCACGGTGCGGTCTAGCGTTATCGTCTAGAAATTGAAAAGTTTCACCAATAGCAGCGTGAAAATTTGGCAGATGTCAATGACATGCTCCCTATAGTGTAAGGCGGTCATATTCCCAGGACAAATGTGTAGATCTGTGCGCCCGTTGAAACATATCCCGGCCCATACCATAACACTACCCCCTCGGAATGGATGGACTTCTTGGACATAGCGACGATTACGAGGTATGCGTGGGATTGTCCATACCCTTATTCTTCGAGAATCTGAAAATCTTCCATATCTGGATTCATCAGTGAAAAGGACACTACGCCATTGATCGTTCCAATTGATATGTTGCCTTGCCCATTCCAGTCTTTGACGCCTATGGTCACGTGTCAATGGAACTCCTCTTAATGGACGTCTAGAACCTAGATTCACCTCTCTCAAACGTCGTCTGACGGATTCGATGGAAACTTGGACCCCATCTGCATTTTGAAGAGTATTCCGTAGCATTCTACACGTAGATGTAGGGTTTCTTCTCGCCGAAACGGTGATGAAACGATCCTGAGCAGGTGTTGTTTTTCGTCGCCCACCAAGCTTTGGTCTTTCCAACACGGAACCTGTCTCCCTGAACCTATTCCAAACTGGAGACATCACACTTTGGCTGACTTGGAGCCTTTTCGCTACAACAACCTGAGTTAGGCCACCCTGTAGCATTCCGATAGCCCTATTAGCCTCAGCGTTTGTGAATTTACGTCTTGGCATTTTCAGAAAACTCGTTTCAAATCGAAGCCGTTGATAAACTGACTTCATTTCAAAATAAGAACATTCATGAAGCATATGCAAAGAACCAAACTTCAGAAAAAAGGCGACCAGATTGACGAAATGTCTCATACTGATTTTCATTGGATCGATTCAAGTTGTTATTGAGTTTTAAATGATTTCACAGCGATTTTCCTGAAAATTACATACTTTTAAAAACGATTGAATACGATATCCCTAACTCTTGTGGAACAGTATATTTGGGAACAAAGACGAGATATAAGGATTGTAAGGGGCCAAGAACGTCGCCTTGGGGTTTTCCAGCTTCTCAATCAGTTTCTTTTGTCCTGCATCGAGTTTTGACCTAAAAATTAAGACTCTTCACTCACCTATTTTGATGTGGTAACATTCCTGACGTCTGCTGAGAAATAAGAGTGGTGGTGACGGTGGGAAGTGACATGGTGTAGCTAAGTCGACTGTGTAGAGATTCCGTGTCGCCGTCCTCTTGGATGCCGCTGCTTCTACAGAATAAAACGTTATAAATGTTAATATTAGATGTTCTGAAGAGGTTAAAAGTAGTACGTACTCGTCAGAGTCCCTCAGTCTCCTCTCTACGTTATCGCGAAGCTCTTCTTGACTAGATTCCTTGCTGACGAACGCCTCGTCCGAACTGGCGAGCTTCACCTGCAGATGCGATTGGACCGAAGTCACGCTCTGGAAAAGATTGAAGGTATGAAAGAGAGACAATTTTGAGAGGCATAAAAATAACAAGTTGGTAAGAAATCCTGAATTGGAAGAGGAAGTACTGTGGGAAGATCTCTGAAACTACCAAGTTCCTGCTGCTTGGCAATAGATGGCTCCAGCTTGTAACATTCCAAGTTTGTAAATCCTAGGAACATTATGAAAAAGAGAAAAGGGGCAACCCTGCTCTGAAGAGCTGAGGGTAGAATTACGTTAAAGGGGGTTTTATACTCATATTTTTGGCTTGTGATGTGATCGTCTAGATTGGCAGAACTCTATGTTATGTCGTAGTAATTCAGATTCGTAATAACTCAGATTAGTGAAATATAGGATGGGAAATAATGAGGTAAAATAGATAAATAATACACTAGATTGGACATGAAGATGGAACAAGAGCCCTTTATTCGTCCAGCGCCATAGTTCGGGGAACCATAGCCTATGAAGGAAAAACGAACGAGAATAAATTGAAACGCAAAGCAAAAAAACCTTCTAGCATTACAGATGATATGTTTACAATCCATAGAACAATTATTAACAAGACGAGCACTGGTGATATGAACAATATGGAGCTTCCTATACTCCGGTAAGGTTATTACTGGCACAATTGTGATAAAAAGCAGAATCCAATACATCCAAAGGTTATAGGCATATAGAGTGTGTCACTTTATTGTTGCGCAGCGCTTTTACAGCTCCATGTGTAAGAATCCTTCCTTCCAAGTGTGTGTGTGTGTGTGTGATTTTATTCGCGTTGGTTTGGAAGTGGACAATACACTCTTTAGATTTCCTGTTGACTGATGAACGGTGGACCCGGGACGAAGCAATCCGGCCTAGGATACATGCCCGGCTCACCAAGGCCAATGACCAAGGCTTGTTTCACTGAGGACGTTCGTCTAAAGAACTCTCAGAGGCAAGTCTCCTCCACGATGCTAGGGAGGATGTTTTCCTTAGGCACAGGCGATATAAACAGTTTACCTTAGACCTCCAAACCATGTTTCCCCTGTACGTGAAATATTATACTAAAAGCAACAACTCCAATGCGTATACCATAATGTCGAGTGAATAGTTAAATGTGCAGTAGGCCTTACGAACAGTATAAGAATATTCCAAATGGGTTGGTAGCAGAATAGAGTTCCAGAATATTCAATAGAAATGCAATAATAAGATACAATAAGCTTACATGAGATTAGATCCTGTGAAATGAAACAGAGTACATACCAGATAACAAGGAAGCGTCTTTAAAAAATACTAAAATGGCGGATTCCTAGAAGAGGAACTCCATTTCAAAGGAACACTATTATGAACCAGAATATAAAAGTGAAAACAGACCGCCGCCGAGTGAATGCATGAAAGTAAGAGAGACCATTTCATTCGTTGTCGTTTTGGAGGTTAGTTTTACTTCCACAGAATCGTATTTCTTCGATGGTCACAGAAGAACAAGTTTACTTCATGGTAGATCTTCGATATGATTTAAATCTCCTATTTATAAAGATGCGAATTGCCTAAAGTATTGCTTGAAGTCGTACTAATATTCATAATTCATAGAATTATAAAATAATATCAAATAAGTTCATTTAACGTAGTTCCACGTTTCGACAATAGACGTTGCAAAGTTGGAAGCCATGGAGTCTGGCAACGGTGCATTTTATTTCATTGCAGGGTAGGAAATTCAGATATGTTACAAGCTCTGGAAGCCAATGGAAGAAAAGAAGACTCTCGGTTTCAGTTTCAGCACCCTCCAACAGCAACCGCAGAAAACCTGTTAAAATCGGTACTCCTAAAAAAAAATCAAGACCAACTTACCGGCACCTTAGGACCCTTAGACACCTCCATGATCTTCCTCACTTTGTACCCCCTGCAATGTGCTTGGAACGCCACCAGTCCCATCTTAAACTTCTCGTACCAACTCCTCGCCTTATACCCCCTCCACACCTTCTGTATCTTCACGGCAGCCGTCACTCTCTTAAAGTACCTCTGCACCAAATACATCCTGCAGTACGACTGGATGGTCACGATCGCCATCTTGATCCTCAAAAACTTCCTCCTCTCCAAGCACGCTCTGAACCATCGCTGCAAGATGATGATGCTGGACATGATCTGCTGGTGCAGCTTGCAGTCCAGCTTGTACTTTTCGCTCTCTCTCAAGAACACCTTGCTGATCCCCAGCTGGTAATTGTCTCTGTTTAAATTCAGGGTGGCTAAAAAGTCTCGCACGTCGTTCTGCGAACTGAGCAACCCTTTCGGTAGCAGGATCCTGTACAGTTGGATGAACTCGTCGTAGGTCAAACGCACGTTGAAACCGGCCTGTCTGATTCGCACCGTTTCCAACATGCCCGTGTATCGGAGCTGTCTTTGCACAGTCTCATGGTCGAACTTGTTCGGAATCTTGTTGGCGTTGGATTTGATGCAGCGGATGAAGAAGGGGTTGGCCTGGTTCAGGGTGTCCATCAGGGAGTGCAGGGACTGCTGGAACTGGGCGGTGACCGTGGTAGGTTGTTTGCGAGCCTTGCCGAGCTGACCTTGACTGGCTCCGGTGATTCCTGTGCGACCCGCCAGTGTCTTGACAGACTGCAAATTCTTGAGGCCCTTCTTTCCTCGTTCGCGCGGTCGGAACGACTTGTTCTTCCTGCGGGAGAGACGGGAATGAGTTGGAGGTCGTTTGGGAGGTTGGAGGAACGTGCAAGCATGCTTGATCGGAGGTACACAGATAACCAGCGTTTAAGCAACCTTTGAGTACGGTACACCAAAAGACAGCGAGATGGTTTGAGATTATGGTAAAGAAGGATGAACAACAACATTAAGATTCTTAACACAATTAAAGAAGGTACATTGTAGCAATATTATACACTCAAACCTAAAATTAGGGTAGTTATTGACGGAAGAATGGGTTCCTCACTGTTAATCGGTTTCGAAAGACATCAAGAATCTTTGGAACTGCTCCTTTAGATGGTTCTACATTTGGTCTTGCTGTCGATGAAATAACAATGAATTGACGCATATATCTGGACTAAGAAATGTGCGCAGGTGATTTTAATTAAGGTTTAACATTTTTTCAATGTTTATAAACACAGTAAGTCTCTGACCGGCTCATATATTTGGAAAGTAGACCCTCAAAATAAAAAGAAACCTTATTTTTCATTATTTCTGTTTCCAAAAAAATTGAGCAGCTAAATAAGAATGAGATGCAAGTGAGGTTACGAAAGAATGACTCTTTATTGCTTGACATATAGAGGATGAGTGTTTGACTAGTACATACAGGGTGGCCATTTGAAAACGAAACAGACGAGATTACAGACGAAATAAATTTTTTCGATAGAAATGCTCGGACAGGTCGATTTCTGTTTCGAGGGGGACAACTTAAGATGTAGGTTACGGACGCATAGCGCTTCAACCCTTGCTACTACAACCCTCACCCCCAATTTTTGAATAGGGAAGATGGGGTGAGTGATACCTCATTTGAAAGGTATTTTTATACTGATTTCAGCACAGTAATTGTTTTTTCATTTTATGCATTCGTTCTCGAAATATTCTTAACTAAGTATTTGAAAATGAAGTGGTGTTTTCATGGAACGTTTTTTTGTGAAAAATCGACATTTTGAGCTTCAAAACAACCATGACTGTGGCTTCCTTCCTCCAATCCACTGACATAGAAATCTTTAATCAAGATGTCGATTTTTCACAAAAAAACACTACAAGTGCCATGAAAACACCACTTCATTTTCAAATACTTAGTTAAGAATCTTTCGAGAACTAATGCATAAAATGAAAAAACAATTACTGTGCTGAAATCAGTATAAAAATACCTTTGAATTGAGGTATCACTCACCCCATCTTCCCTATTCAAAAATTGGGGGTGGGGGTTGTAGCAGCAAGGGTTGAAGTGCTATGCGTCCTTAACCTACATCTTAAGTTGTCCCTCTCGAAACAGAAATCGACCTGTCCGAGCATTTCTATCGAAAAAATTTATTTCGTCTGTAATCTCGTCTGTTTCGTTTTCAAATGGCCACCCTGTATATTTTAACTGTAGATACTTAGGGCCTTAGCAAACATTTTTCCCTTTTTCCATTTTCGGTCCATTTGAAAAAAAATTGGGCCAGATACGTGCCTGATACGATTCTCTGCAAACAGCTCAAAGTTCATATTTTTCGATTGAAATTGAGGTGATTATTAGATGTTCTGTCGTGATATATTTAGGAAATACTCAAGCACTAACCTTTTTTGAATAAGAATGTTACAAACACGATATTTCCCAACAAAAACACTTAGTTTTGTCCGATTGTTCCTGCAATTGAAAAACCATTTTTCTCCCACCAAAATAAGTACCTTCTTCGATTTTCCTGAAGATTGGTTTGTAAACTCCAATAATTCATTCATATTTTCCTAGATATCCCAAAACTATCACATAAAATATTGCGCCATGGACGATTTATTCGTTTACAGAGAATAACGCAAACACGTGATGATTATATGAGGACTTTCAGTGAATGGATGTAATAATAACCGTGTAGTGTCGAGTTAAAATTCCAAGGGGATATTGTTTAGGTAGAAACATCGCCACAGATTATGTACTACCGAGTATCATTTTATTTTTCATTAATTTCAATTCAATACGTGGTTTGTATCTACATTCATCATTAATATTCGAATTTTGGATTTCATTGACATTTATTTTCAATATGGACCAGTAACAATAAATTTTTAACAGAAACTGTGCGTATAAAATGCATAATTTCATGCTTCTTAGAATTCAATTTTATCTCCCACATTTGTGGGATTTTATTGTTACATATCCCTACATCAAACGTTTTTCCATCATGGAGATTTTAGTCTTGACGAAGTTGATGAACATTCTGACAACATTGTTAACTTGTTGAGAGACCAGAAAAAATTATTCTATGATATTTCATCCATGGAAGCATCCAGATTATTCATGATTTTTTCCTCATATGTTATCGTATACAATTAGGAATAACTCGAAAACGACGCGTTTTATTGAAGAACAATAAGAATACTTTTATTTTCTAAAATGGTCTATTTGTTCGAAACTATGAACCGTTTATCTTTTCCAAGTGGTTTTATAGTATTTTGGCATGAATTTACGAGTCGGCTACACTGTAACTTTTATACTAGGAGAAATATTGAATAAGTTTTGACTGAGGAATATGTACCATGAATAGAGTAAACAATCAACCAAAATTCAGTGCATTTGAAATAACGGTTCCAAAGATATGAACATAAAGTGTTAATTTAATGGATTTTCGATATCCTGTATCTTTCAAACGAAACAGAATTTTGAAAAATGACATGGGAAAAAAGTGTTTCGTTTGATAAGAGGAATCTACAGTTAAAACGTGAAAATTTTATTTTTTGATTGTTTATGCCCTTGTTTAAAAAAAAAACATTGATGATAGCTTTGATATTTCTTTTTTTCATGAATTTTCTTATGTACCCTTGGAATCCTTGAAACAATGAGTTATAAAAGTTCTTGAGAAGGAATTCCTTTTATCTTTTCTTGCTTTGCTTTATGTTTTTACAGTGGATTCTGTCATAACACATTTGATGATAGTATGATTAAAAAGTAGAGTATCAAATCAGTAAATAAATAATAATAACTCCAAACCAACAAAGCATGGTTTATTCCTTATCAAAGCACAATAGCATCAGAATTTTCCTTCAATCTCTAAACCTTATCACTCTTCATTCAACCAAACCTCCAAATTATCTCCAAGATCAAACAAACACTTCGAATACTAAAAAACAAGATCGACCCACCTCAAAATTACGTCCATACACTCATCTCGAAAGCACGAACATTAAATCAGCACCAAACTTGCAAATTTCTTAGATCTCTATCGGAAGTTTTCGAGCGCACTACAAGTACCTCATTGTCGTGGATATGAATGAAGTACCACAGTAGAAAGAAAAAGACCCCACGTTATAGAAGAACGTTAAACAGGCGCCACGACGACTAAAATTAAAATTTTTTACGCCATTTGTGAGGAGTTACATAAAAGGTTTATGAGGGCACTTTATTTGGGCCGGAAGTGGATTGACTTTGCGATAGTACCTGTCAAAACTGACCGCTGTAACAAGGTGAACCTTAGGTTGAAGACGATTGCTGTTTCTTCCCTGAATTTGCCAATTTTTTTTATTTATCATATTTTTATTCCTATTGGAAGATTGATATAACGAATGTAACTGAAGGTCAAGTTTTTCTCCCAAAGATGCCAAGAATAAAATTATTTCATTTGTAGCAATAAACTTTGGATGTCGGTGATTTTTCGATAGTTTTTAATTTAGTTGCTTGGTTAATTTATTTTTCTTATCGAAGTGTTCATAATACTAGAAATAGAGGATATAAATATGAAATAGATTTACCATTCCTGCTAAAAATAATCGCTTGGAAACCGTAAACTTCATAATCTTATCTTTTGAGGTTTATAAATACACCGACTAGTTAATTTTTTCTATTTCATAAATATCAAATTTTCCGAGGGATATACAGCGTGTTCCATCAACTTGTTATGAGATTACAGGGCGTTTAGATGTTAGGTTCTTACGTCTTAACGTTGGGAAATACAGGGTGTGTAGCAATGATAATAAAATTTCCGAAAAATTACAACCTGTGCCACTATTTTCAAGACATCAAATGTAAGAATTTTTCCATTCTCTTTTCTAGATAGTATTCTTGGATATGCAGGGTGAGTCTTTGACTTGTACATATATTTTAACTGTAGATTCCTCTCATCAAACGAAACACTTTTTCCTATACCATTTTTCAGAATTCGGTTTGGTTTGGAAGATACAGGGTGTCGAAAATCCATGAAAAAACACTTTTCTGTTTATATCTTCGGAACCGTTACTTCGAATGAACTGAATTTTGGTTGAGTTTTTACTCTATTCATGGTGCATATTCCTCAATCGAAACCTATTCAATATCTTCACTAGTATAAAAGTTACAGGGTAGTCGACTCATCAATACGCGCTAAAACACCATAAAGCCACTTTAAAAAGATAAACGGTTCATATTTTCGAAAGAACCAATCATTTAAGAAACTAAAAGTATTCTTATTTTTTTTTCAATAAAACGCGTCGTTTTCGAGTTATTTCCAATTTTACCCGGAGAAATTTGACGAAAAAATCATTAATTTCAAGAATAACCTGAATGCGTCTCTGAATTAAATATCATCAAATATTATTCCTTCTCTGGTCTTTAAACGAGTTTACAATGTTGTCACAATATTTATCAACTTTGTCGATATATTTTAATAATAAAATCCCCCAAATGTGGGAGAGAAAATTGAACACCAAGGAGGATTTAACACGCACAGTTTCTATTGAAAATTCATAGTTACCGGTCCATATTGAAGTGAAATGTCGATTAAATACAAAATTCGGATATGAATGATGAATCTCGACACAAACTACTTATCAAATTGAAATTAATGAAAAGATACCTGATAATCTGTGGCGATGTTTCTATCTAAACAAAATCCTCTTGGAATTTTATAAACTCGACACGGTTGAAATTATATTAATTCACTTCACATAATAATCACATTAGAACAATAATGCACTGAATGTATTCAGAACTTCACATAATGATTACAGTTTGTTCAGAGACTCTGGTTATTATTGTTCATAGTTGGCTCCAGATAACCAATATTTCGGTTTACGCTCTACGCATGCGTGGTAAAATTTGGCGGCAAAGTCGATTTATGATGGAAACGGCAGAATTCATAGATATTTATACCACGGTACACAAATGTATCGTGATTTATACTATGTTTCGTGAAAAATCCTTAACCTCAATGAAAATATCAGCAAGCTGACAACATCTTCTTGAAATTTCTGTGCAAAAATTCACAGAATCGATACAAATTAGATTAGGTTAGGTTGTTTAATAACAAATCTGAACGAAAAGTCTTTCTTCATGATTTTGTTAGGGAATTTCGAGGAAAATATGAACAAGTTATTAGTGTTTACAAACTAATCTGCAGAAAAATCGAAGAAGGAACTTATTTTGGTGGAATAAATGCGGCTTTTTAGTTGCAGATATGATCCGATGAAACTGTTTTTGTTGAAATTATCGTGTTTGCAACATTTTTATTCCAATAAGGTTAGTATAGGTACTTGAATATTCCCTTAATGTATAAACTCAATTTCTATCGAGAAATATGAACTCTGAATCAATTCCACAGTATCATTTCAGGGACGTATTTAGCACAATTTTTTTTTAAATGGCTATATCTTTTTAACAGAGCCGAATTCGGAAAAATGGAAAATGAAAAGAAGGTTTCTTTCGACCTCAAGAATCTTCAGTTAAAATATATGTACAAGTCAAAGACTCACCCTGAATATGCACAAGTCAAAGGCTCTACCTATAAATATCTATTAAGTTTTCGTAATATTCCCAACAAAAATTGTGTTTGTTTATCTGAATCTTTAAATACAGGGTGGCCATTTGAAAACGAAACAGACGAGATTACAGACGAAATAAATTTTTTCGATAGAAATGCTCGGACAGGTCGATTTCTGTTTCGAGGGGGACAACTTAAGATGTAGGTTACGGACGCATAGCGCTTCAAGCCTTGCTGCTACAACCCCCACCCCCAAATTTTGAATAGGGAAGATGGGGTGAGTGATACCTCATTTGAAAGGTATTTTTATACTGATTTCAGCACAGTAATTGTTTTTTCATTTTATGCATTAGTTCTCGAAATATTCTTAACTAAGTATTTGAAAATGAAGTGGTGTTTTCATGGCACTTGTAGTGTTTTTTTGTGAAAAATCGACATCTTGATTAAAGATTTCTATGTCAGTGCATTGGAGGAAGAAAGCCACAATCATGGTTGTTTTGAAGCTCAAAATGTCGATTTTTCACAAAAAAACACTACAATAAGTGCCATGAAAACACCACTTTACCTTTCAAATGAGGTATCACTCACCCCATCTTCCCTATACAAAAATTGGGGGTGGGGGTTGTAGCAGCAAGGGTTGAAGCGCTATGCGTCCGTAACCTACATCTTAAGTTGTCCCCCTCGAAACAGAAATCGACCTGTCCGAGCATTTCTATCGAAAAAATTTATTTCGTCTGTAATCTCGTCTGTTTCGTTTTCAAATGGCCACCCTGTATAACGATGCCGACTTCTTTTTTCCCGTCGAGTCTCGAATTTTTACGTCTTCCAACAAACTCAGAATGTACAATCTTCTAATACAGGGTGTCCCAAATAAGAGTGACTGATTTTAAACATAAATGCCTAACTTATTAATTGCTCCAAAGAGATGGGGTTTTCATTAGTTTCACAAGTTTATCAAAGAGATTTTTTTAGGCTTGGCTGGCATTTCATCTCATCAACACAGGGTGTTTTACTAATGTTGGTCAAATTCAAAGTGAAAAATATGTATTATTTTAAATGGAACACCCTATAATTTTTGATCTCATTCGGAAGTGCGATCATCCTCCTTTACAAAAATGTATGTTTTCTATATTTTGTTCCATTAACAACAAAGATTTTCGATGTTTCATGTAGTAGTACATTTTCAATTAGTAGTTTTAATTTTTTTTAATTAATAGTACGCTCCGTCAGGAAATACAAAATGGCAGGTTATGTTGTTGTTTACTTGCTTTGAACTTGCGTCTGTCTAGAGCGCGTTGTTAGAGAGAGAGCGTAAAGAAGGATCATCGAAAAGCCATCGCTTCAGATCACAGAGTGTTTGACATTAGGCCTACTACGATTCGGTAGATATGGTCTCAGCTTATTATTATAATATCAATTCATAGGGCACCCAATTCAAATTGCTTACATACATATTTTTCCCTTTGAATTCGACCAACACTAGTAAAACACCCTGTGTGGATGAGATGAAATGTCAGCCAAGCCTAAAAAATCTCTTTGATAAACTAGTAAGACTATTATAAACCCCATCTCTTCGGAGCAATTAATAAGCTGGTCATTTACGTTTAAAATCAGTCACTCTTATTTGGTACATCCTGAATATGCACAAGTCAGAGGCTCGTTCTGTAAATATCTTTCTCTATTTCAGAATCGTAATGTGTTCATTACAGTACTAAAAACAGTGCTGTAATGAATTCATTACAGCATCGTTTTCAGTAACATTTTTCGTTTTGTGGTTGTCAGCAATGACTTCCGATCCTTTTAAATTTCAGCAGACGTCAATTTGGAAATGTCAAATTTCGTACTTCCTAACATTCACACCAACTGCCAAGATACAATATGAAAGTCACTAGGACCTATAATTTGAATTTTTTCATTGAATTTCACAAAATTTGAGTGAAATAGAGAAAATATCGTCTAATACTCGTTGCAGAATGCAATTCCAATACTCATGTTTCGCATTCGTATTGGAATGGGAGCCCATTCTGCAACTAGTTTTAGAATATACTATTAATTTTTGGTCATATTCTCAACAAAATTGGTGTTTGTCTTTTTTCCCATCTTGTATGGAATTTTAACATTCTGCACCAAACTTAGAATCTACAATCTTCTTATATCCGAGCATATTTCGATTCAACCCGTCCTCAAACAGCACCGCCACCTCACCAAAGCGGACAACAACACCTCACACATACACAGCACCAACCCACCGACAAAAAAGACACCAGCCACCTAAGCCAAAATAACCAGAAGAAGGCGACCAGCTTTCGCACCTTCACCTTAAAAAAAACATTTTCATATCAAAACGTACATGACGATCTGATTGGCCCGCTGTATGGCCATCGCCTCGTCCGGACACAACACCCTCTCCAGGGCGTTACCAGAAGCGCCACCTAGGGACTCTTTCCTCCTCCTGTCCGCCGTCGCTGCCTCTTCGCCGCCCCTGGACGTCATCGCCGCCGAGTTACGATGGTAGAACTGCGGCCACGATAACCTGTTATGGTTGTTACCGCTGGCGCTACCATCGTTCTGTCTGCCGTACCTGGCCGGCGGGACGGTGTTACGTTGCTTGCTACAGACGGAAGTGGGCGGGTGAAATATACGCAGATTTTTTCGTCGAAATCTCGGAGATATCGCGCCGGTTCGTCCTTTCGATTTTCATGCAGAAAATATCAAAAATTCTGGCATGCACAACATACATAGACCATAAAATATGGATGAGGAGAGAACATCGAATGCGGGTGAACATTAATGATGTATTCTGATTGATTAAACATCGAGAAAATCGTATTAAAGTAAGGAAGACAAATAACTATATTATTTCTTATGGAAAAAAGGTAACAAACTTCACATTCGACCGAGAAAAACCCAACCAAGAGATCAGAAGAAAAATATTCCAAAGATCTAATAAAAGTTCAATAAAATGTTTCATTTTCATTGAATAATCAAAAAGGTTAACTTCCGTTAGGAAAGTGGAGATCTAAGTCAAATGTAAACCGCTAGGATCGTGCTGCGATCGAAGAAGAGTATACTGCATTCACTTTTATAAAGTATCCCAGTTGGCCAAGATTTAGGTTTATCAAGTTTTTTTAATTTCAAACTGACGCAGGTTGGTACTCGTGAAATGTCAAATAATTCTCAGAGACGTTGCCAATGCTTATTTCTATTTACTCTTTTTTAACTTAAATTTTAACGTAAATAGAGTTAGATCTTTTAAGGTTTAACTGTGACACAGGTTTCGTGGTACTACTACATTTTCCCACTGGAGTATTTCAAGTTGAGCAAAAAGGTATTTAAATGTCTTCTGTAGCCTTATTTCTTCAGAATTTTGAAAAGTGGGGAATTCCATAGGTCTGTCTGTTCGTTTAGAAGTTTTTCTGTCGGGTTATTCGAGTACTTTTATTCTTTTTTCGAATGAACTATCGCTAAGTAACGGAGACTATTCTGTCCATTATTTTTCAGTAGAATTTCAACACCCGATTCTTGATTTCCGAACAAAAAAATAGCATAACTGAATCTTCCAACCATGTTTATACAGGGTGACTGGTGACGTAAGGGACAACGGCTAAGTGGAGATAGAGGACCTCAAACTGAATGAGAATTTGGGTTTCAAATGTCCCATAAGGGTATTCGTTTCGGAGATATAGGGTGATTTATGAAAAAATGCTAAATCTATGAACTCCCATATCTTCGTTAATATGATATGTTTTTCGCTGATATTTTACATGTTTGTTCATACGGGCATTCTCTGTCAGCATAAGAAAAAAAAAATTGAAAAAATTGCTGGCCCCCTACTCAAAAATTTCAATTTGCATGTCAAGTGAGAAATATCACACGGTATATGAGATAAAATAAAATCAAATAGAAATTTGGAAAGAGGGAAAAAAACTGATGAAATATCAGTTTTTTGTTTGAATGGCACAAATTTTCTTTCGTTTCTATGACATGTTGAAGTAAGAATATTACAATATTTTTATATTCAAATCATGAAAATTAGTACTACTGATAGAAAAAACTTGAATTCGAGGCGCTAGAATGAGCCTGGCATCGAAATATTCCTTCAAATCTATTTTATCAATTAATATTTCGATGCCATATAAAATTTCAAAATACAATTTGTTGTAGATGGGGTGATGAAAGAGTTGGATACTCAAACACAAAAATAGAAAAAGTCGCAAATATAATTCATAAAAAAATCGAGTAAGGAAATGTTCGAAATGAGAGCCGTTCACCTCCATACATTTATTGGCTCTCTTGAACAAATGAAGCACAGCTTTTCTAATCAGAGGAATATTTGTTTTAATTTCTTCGCATGCTTCAGTTATTCTGCTCTTCAAATGTTCACGGCTTGTTATTGTTTCTTTATACACCGTATCCTTAAGATGACCCCATAGGAAATAATCCAGAGGAGTTAGATCGAGTGATCTAGCAGGCCAATTCCTAGAACCTCCCCGACCAATCCACCTGTCAGGAAACTCTCTATTCAGAAAATTCTTTACTTCATTTTGATGCCAGGCTCATTCTAGCGCCTCGAATTCAAGGTTTTTTCTATCAGTAGTACTAATTTTCATGATATGAATATAAAAATATTGTAATATTCTTACTTCAACATATCATAGAAACGAAAGAAAATTTGTGCCATTCAAACAAAAAACAGATATTTCATCAGTTTTTTTCCCTCTTTCCAAATTTCTATTTGATTTTATTTTATCTCATATACCGTGTGATATTTCTCACTTGACATGTAAATTGAAATTTTTGAGTACGGGCCAGCAATTTTTTCAATTTTTTTTTCCTTATGCTGACAGAGAATGCCTGTATGAACAAACATGTAAAATATCAGCGAAAAACATATCATAATAACGAAGATATGGGAGTTCATAGATTAAGCATTTTTTCATAAATCACCCTATATCTCCGAAACGAATACCCTTATGGGACATTTGAAACCCAAATTCTCATTCAGTTTGAGGTCCTCTATCTCCACTTAGCCGTTGTCCCTTACGTCACCAGTCACCCTGTATACGTCAAATAAACTGCTCCACATGAGTTAGGGATATTGACTTAAATTGCAAAAAAATATAGCTAAAATAAGATTTTTGTGATGAAAATTCATATTAATATGATTTCAAGTTGCAAATTAATTTTAGTCTGTAGGTCTGTAGCGTATACAGGGTGGCTAAGAAAAATCCAGTAAAATAACGAAATTTCATTCCCAGAGAATTCAAGCATTTTAAGACTATCAATACCATGTATGGCCTCCACGGGCATCAATAACAGCTTGACATCTTCTTTGCATACTACACACGAGGTTGTTGAACATTTCTTGAGGAATTTGGTTCCATAAACGGGGCAGAAGCTATCTCAGATCATTTAAGGATTCTGGGGTAGGTTGATGATTATCTAATCTTCTTTGGAGCATATCCCATGCATGTTCTATGCAATTCAAATCGGGTGAGAGCGGAGGTATTGGTGAACCAACTGAACCAAGCTCCTCGCGCGCATTCTCAACTATGGCTGCACGGTGCGGTCTAGCGTTATCGTCTAGAAATTGAAAAGGTTCACCAATAGCAGCGTGAAAATTTGGCAAAACATTGTCAATGACATGCTCCCTATAGTGTAAGGCGGTCATATTACCAGGCCAAATGTGTAGATCTGTGCGCCCGTTGAAACATATCCCGGCCCATACCATAACACTACCCCCTCGGAATGGATGGACTTCTTGGACATAGCGACGATTACGGGGTATGCGTGGGATTGTCCATACATTCTTCGAGGATCTGAAGATCGTCCATATCTGGATTCATCATTGAAAAGGACACTACGCCATTGATGGTTCCAATTGATATGTTGCCTTGCCATTCCAGTCTTTGACGCTTATGGTCACGTGCAAATGGAACTCCTCTTAATGGACGTCTAGAACCTAGATTCACCTCTCTCAAACGTCGTCTGATGGTTTCGATGGAAACTTGGACCCCATCTGCATTTTGAAGAGTATTCTGTAGCATTCTACACGTAGATGTAGGGTGATGAAACGGTGATGAAACGATCCTGAGCAGTTGTTGTTTTTCGTCGCCCACCAAGCCTTGGTCTTTCCAACCGAGAAACTTTATAAAAGTTATGGAGTTATGCCACTTGTCTATTTTCTCCCAATTTTTATTAAATATACTCATCACTTCTAAATTGAGGTTAGGTTTTCTCCGATTGGGTTTTTTCTCGGCGACAAAACAGAACATGAAGTACGGTCGACGTGACACAAGAACTATCAAAGATTCACGATGGAAAGATGATCATGATTTCTAACTTAAGGAAGAAGTCAACCATTCACCACTTACGCAATTCTGTTAATTGTCAGATTGACGGCCGATACCGTCACCAGATGGCTAAAGAACCGAACATAATATTGGTCAGTTATCACAAAACGATGTCATCTTAGCATTAACCGCAAACAAAAAATCATTTAAAACATCAGATTTTGCACCCAAATATGATCTAGTAAGAAATTTAATGAGTCTCGAATCCAAAGCACCAAACACAATACGAATTTTGAAATTTAGTTGTAGATAAAGGGTTTTCCGAAAAGAGGTGTTATTTTGACATTCAAAGCAAAATAATATCAGTCAAATGATCACCACGACTACAATCCATTCACCGTAACTGCTGCTCCAGCCTCATTCTCGAAAAAGTAAGGTCCATTGGCCCCGCCGGACTATAAACCGCACCAAACAGTCACAAGGGTTTTCCGAGCCCCAGATGCGACAATTTTGCTGTGAAAATGGGACTCATCAATCAAGATGATTTCTCGATGGAATTCCAGATCATTTTCATGCATTTCAAGGACCCAATCAGCCAAGACACGCCGTTGTTGATCGACCGGCTTGAATTCTTGTATTAACTGAACTTTATGAGCCTTAAGACCCAAATCTTTACGCAAAATACGGTGTAATGACGTTTTTGGGTCGCCTAATTCCAAAGAACGACGAGGAATGGACAAACCTGGGTTCCCTTCAACACTTGCTGCTACAGCAGCAATATTCTCGGCTGTTCTTGAGCAACATGCACGGATTTTATTCTTCACATCTCTAACTTGTCCAAACAGCTCAAATTTTTCCACCAACTTCTTTATTGCGGTTCGACGAGGTGCTTCACGACGACCCAAAAATGTTTCGAGTTTTACGAACCGTCTCTGCCAAATTTCCACCATTTTTATAGTGAATTTTAATAATTTCTATGCGTTGTCAAAGCGTGTATCGTTCCATTCTTATCAATGACGTTTCTACTTGTCAAACGTCAAAAAATGACAGCTTCAAAAGCGACATCTACCGAAATAACGGTCTATTCAAAATAACACCTCTCATTGCAAAACCCTTTACAGTCTTCCTTCTTAAACTAACGAAAAAGCGAAATGAACCCATTTTGACTCACCTAATAATGTTTTCGTTCGGAGTATGATTCCTCTGATACCTCTGCTGTATATTGTTCCTATTACCGTCGACCCTACCCTGCCTCTGCTTCCTACCGGCCTCGTGGAAAGCGAAATAG
Source organism: Adalia decempunctata (assembly GCA_951802165.1). Classification (NCBI taxonomy): domain Eukaryota; kingdom Metazoa; phylum Arthropoda; class Insecta; order Coleoptera; family Coccinellidae; genus Adalia; species Adalia decempunctata. Next base: position 1,250,704 of record OX637702.1, read on the forward strand.
GACCTGAAGAAGGCCCTGACTATCGCCCATCGAAAAACGGCGACTGGATCGGCCCCCACAAGTTCCCTGACGAAGGCCATCGAGCTGTTTTTGAGGACGCCCACTATATCTTGCCGCATCAGGTCCAAATTCTTCTCCCTCATATCGGTCACCTGGTATTTGACTTTACCGGCGTAGTGGACCACTATAAAGGCTCCCTCTTTCTTCTGCGGCTTCTGGTAGAACTTGTTATCCTTGTGGACCATATTGAATTTCTGGAGCAACGTCTCGTTGGTCGCCCCTGGAAAGCTGGACGCGAAAAAAGATCGAAATGACATAGAGAACAAGGAAATCATGGAGTCTAGCCATAGCCCAAAGAAAAAGATATAATAAGTTTCACAAAAATGCTACTTTAACAACTCTTCCGTTATATTCACCTAAATTTTCGAGCTGTCAAGAAACACATAAATAACCACCAGACGAAATTCTTCTTTAAATCTCATTTTAAATGAAATTCAACGAAATATGGGTGGAAAATAAATATTTGACACAGGAATAATTTAAATTTACATCTGTGATTCAAATAATATTGAAATCTGTGAATTAGTTATTTCTATGGAATTGAGAGGACACAGATCGTGTAACAAAGATCAGTAGAATCTTAGACCATAGAAAGTCTATGGTCTAAGGGAAACACAGATTAATTTGACACTTTATAAACATTTTCTACCGTGAATTAGTTTCTTCTATGGAATTGAGAGGGCACAGATCATGGAACGAAGATCGGAGCATCTTGGACCATAGAGAATCTATGGTCTAAGGGAAGCATAGATTAATTTGACATTTTCAAATATTTTCAACCGTGCATTAGTTTCTTCTATGGAATTGAAAGGACATAGATCATGGAACGAAGATCGGTAGCGTCATGAACCATAGAGATTCTATGGTCTGAGGGAAGCACAGATAGATTTGACAGTTTTCAAACTCAAATTGGAGTTTATATCTCTACAAATATTTGTAATGAAATAATTTTTGGCGCAGATTGAACAAGAATTTTCTCATTTAAATTCCTGATTTAGGATCAATAAATTTGTGATTTGATTTGGAAAGATTTTTAATTCTTCTATATTCAGTGAGCATTTCATAGAAGTTTCCTGAACGAAAAAGGATCAAACCAAGAATACAAAGATCACTTACTTGCACTGATCGTCCAGAACGCACAACAGCCCATTCGGCTTCCCCTCGATCAGCTGCAAACAGCCCGTATTGTCCATGAATTCAATATTGGTCCATCTGATCCCCTCCTTCCTATACTCCTCTTGCTCGTACTTGAACACGTGCTGATTGAAGTAATACTGCAGATGTTCGTTGGCGTAATTGATGCACAACTGTTCGAAACTGTTGTTCAGACCGAAATCCTCGAATCCGAATATATCCAAGACACCGATAGAATTGCCCTGGTGCTCTCTCAACGTGTCTTTCTTGGAGAGTAGGGCGTGGTTGACTTGTAGGACTATCCAGTCGAATAGGGCTCCGTAGAGGCACTTGGCCATTGCGTCTCTGCTAGCCGTGGCTTCTGGGAGTCTATAGTTGATTATTAGGGTTTCTCCGGAGGCCCTGGCTCTTTTGGCGATGAGGGCTTGCATTAATGTTTCTTGTTTTACTCGTAGAAGTTCTGAGATTAAGGCTACGACTTCAGGGTTCTTAACTCCGACTGCTTCGTCGTGGTGGTAAGCGGATTTTCTGGGTTGAAACTCGACGTTACCCAAAAGTAGCACAGCGGACAAAACCGAAAAGAGCCTTCTTTGTTTTTCGGCTGTGAAACCCACCATTTCCATGCTCTGTTTCAACCGCGAAAACTCGTACCTCTCGTCCACGTTGTCCAGCTTGTAACACGACTTGTTCAGGTAGTAATATTGATCGGGGGATCTCAGATGCAACACTTGCTTCTCCTGCTCGCTTGCCCCTTCCAAGAGGTAGTAAAAAACGTGGTAATTCCTCTCGTTACGCCCCTGAGAGCATATCCTAGATTTTTCCAGGAGGTATTTCTGTACTACCGCCCCATGCACCATCCCGTTCTCTTTATAATTCACCTGGATGAACTTTCCGAATCTACTCGAGTTGTTGTTATGGGCTGTCTTAGCGTTTCCAAACGCTTCTAAAACGGGCCCAGCACTCAATATAGTTTGTTCCACCCCACTTCCATGAGAACCCTTTTGACTTAAAGCCGTTAAGTGATGAAGAAGGAAATTTGTGCTCTCCGTCTTGCCGGAACCACTCTCACCACTTATAACAATACACTGGTTCTTCCTGTCTTTTAACATGCAATGGTAGGCAGTGTCAGCCACCGCGAATATGTGAGGGGGTAAATTGGGGCCCAACCTCCTGTTTTGGTACAACTTCACATACTTTGGATTATAAATCGGATAGAATTTAAAAGGATTCAAGGCTATCAATATCGAGCCTACGTATGTGTAAATATGCCCAGCTACGAACCTAGCTCTCAAATTATCCAGCAAAGTCTGCTCGTTCAAGTCGGGCAGTTGGCATAGATCGGGATACTCCCTGTCTTTGGGCTGGTACAAGAACCGATGAAAATAATCCCTGATTAGCTGTGGATCCATCACGAAATCCCTCCAAAGGTAATCATTGGATTTTTCTCTCAGATAAAACCTGTAGGAAGACTGATCCGTCCTATTCTTTGGCCATAGCATCATCAACTGCACCGGACTCTCTGTACTCAGCAGACTCCTCTCCTTGCATTCTTGCCCGTAACTGTCTCCAATCACTTCAGCCAGTTCGTAAGAAACGTTATCGTTCAGTCCCAATCTATCCACGATGCAAGATACTATTTCTTCAGAGGTGGTTTGTTTGCTTGCCTCGACCGAAAGTGCCTCGTAAAGAGCTGATAGGGCTCCCACATAGACTTGGACGATGTACCGGTTGTTTTCGGGCGAAGACATTGTGGAAACTTATCACTTTTCACTTTACTATGCACTTGAGTCTTTGATACGAGCTGTTATTGTCCGAGATCGAAATGGAAATGGCACTAGTTTGAAAACCCATTTTTCTGAGGTGTACGTTGAAGCTTTACGTCCCCATCTCTCAGAAGGTCTGAAGCAACATGTGAACAGCAAATATCTGCAAAAAAACGTCATCATAAAATGGAAAAAAAACTCCTATCAATGCACATAAATTATCATTGTTGATAATTCAGACTGCCCCTCAAATGAGCAATTTTAAATCTCAATCTTTTCACTAATTCAATGCAATTCACTGTAATTTTCAAGGCTGAAGTGTTAATTCACATGCTTATCTACTAGGTAGCAATTATATCTTTTGTTTCTCTACAGTATGAATAAGAATATGTGAAGCTTATTTCCTAAAGCATACAAGCCCATATTACCTTATATCAACAGGAATAATGCTTGTTTTGTACTGAGCGCTAAAGTTACTTTTCGGAAAACTTATTGTGTCTATTTTTAGATGGGACTTCTATTGTTTCTAACTAAAATTTCGAAGTTCTTTGTTATGAAAATGATAATTTTGATTCTTCCATCAAGTGGGCATTGATTTTCATAAAAGTATCACAAAATTCATAGATTCTCAATAGAAATGCATTCAAAATTCGCGTCTTTCATAGAATAAAACATGTCATAGAAAACAAAGAAACTCAGAATATTCAATTCTTGTGAGATATCTCTACAATATACGGACTGTATCATTATTTTAGGGTGCTTGTTTCAACTGAAAAAACTTTGAAAAGCCCTGGCCAAAGACTTTAAACCAATTTACAACATAAAAAATCTCTTGAACCACTAGATGTTGAACCACAGAAATTGAAGCACCAAAGAAAATCTGTAAACAACAGATCAATTTCAATAATTTTGGGTGACACTTCAAAACAAGATAAAGAAAGATAGTGAAAGCTGAAAGCAATAGGATATTTAAATTTGTTTGATCAACCTAGAATTTCTCAAAATAATCCACCTAAACAAATGTCATTTGAAGTGGTTCATATAACATGCCAGTTCTATTCATAATTTCAATCCAAATGACCTTTCTTCTTATGTACTCCTTGATAGTTTGATAACAGAAAACAAATCTAAAAATTTTCCTCATCTGTTGAGTTGAGCTATTTTGAAAACTTCACTGTTTACCGTCAATAGGGGTATGTTATTGATGAGTTTGGCGACATCTGCACAATGAATATTGGCAAATTAGCCCCATGTATGATTCCTAGTTAAACTCTGACAGGAGTGAAAGAAAATAGGAATAATACATGTCAAAATGGGGTCACATGTTGCATCTGCCAAACAAGTCCCTTTATTCACAATTCCTCAAAGGTTGTCGCAGTCTCAAAGACGACATTTTCAACACAATCGTCTCGAACAGAAAGTCCATAATATAGAACCGCCGAATATGCAATCGACACTCGATTTAACAGCAGCCGCATACGTTTCACTTGTCAAGATGAGTAAATTCTACACCCATATAAACAGGTCCAACTCGGTTTGTTTCCCGTGGTATCCGCCCATAAAAATAACGCACATGAGGATCAACCGCGACAAATCGGTACCTACCTCGGGTTTGTATTCACGAAATTCGGAATTTGGCAGTCACAACCATTTGAAACGTAAATATTTAAGTTGATTTTTCACTAAACTGGCTCACCTACCACCATTTTTTATTTCTAAACTACTGGTTTTAGCGGCGTTGCCAGTCGCGGACATAGGGTATTGCGGCTACTCGGAATGCGTCGGTTGAAGGCCTGTCAAAATCGAATTTAAATTTAACGCTCAGAATCGCTCGTTAGTTTCCAATTAGCGAAGGAATTCCGCAAGGGAACTATCTATTAAAATATTTCAAATGGATATCGCATCAACTTCGATGATTCCATGAGAGATTAGTGAATTTTCGAATGAAATTCTTTCGTTCTTTGTGTTGGCGAACCTGTTAAAGTCTTTGAGTTCGGGAACGAAACGGAGCGCTGGCAACGTTGCAGTGGCAGCCATCGTCCGTCAAGAATTCCACGTGACAGGAGCGCCAATTATGAATCATGGACTCCCAGAAATTCCGAGTAAATTGAATAGAAGAACCTTACTCATTAACCGATTAATACTAATTTAGAAGTCGCAAATTATTCATCTGCACGGCTTCAAATCACAAGGCTTGTTTGGCGAAATCGGATGTGGTGACATGGACTAGAAAGAATTCCAGCGATTTTCTTCAATGTTGTTTTGAGTGTAGCATAACAATTTAAATGATGTTTATATCTCTCATTTCAATTTTGTAATTGACGAGGTATTCTATTCTACACATTTAAATGATTTTGTAAACACAAAGTGAAAGTAATTTGGGTAGTTTCCAATTTTCATTTGGAGTAAAATTTTTAAACGTCAGAAATGTCAGTGGCGTTCAAATGTCAAATAGCCTTTCAATCTACGCCACTGATAGTGTTTGAAGCATGCAAGATACCTTAAAAGTTTTGTTTTAAACAAAAAGGGGTATATATTTCGAGTAGCATCGAAATATCTTCATCCATATTGGATTTCTTGCAAAAAAACTAGGTAGTTATTTTTCCATCTTCAATTAACACCCTGTGTCTTGGAAATGAATTGATTCAGTCTTTGAGACACTCTAGAAACTTTCGACAGCTATCGAAAGTTTCTTTATAATTCTTATGACTAGGAAACGTCTGAAACAAGAAATTTTAATGTGCACCCTGTATCTCAGAAATGAATGAGGTTTTGAAATTTTTGTTGTCAGAATCTTGAGTTTCACTAAAAAGTAGACATTTCAGTGAAAACCGCATCTCTCTATCTTCAGTAATAACGAAGATACAGATACAGTGTCGAAAATAGGAAATCTTTACAGGGTGAGCCAACTTTTGTATGGCTAAAGTCCTATTATTAGCAGCTGGATGGACGAAAACCGATGTCGATGACTGAGGATCAATTTTCATGACAACTTCACACCTTTATAGCAGTTACAGGGTGTTTCTTGCAAATTTACTTTTTTATGTCCAAAAATGTTTGCATTATGTGATAACAATTTTTGGGCATCCATCACGTAGAATTCATTGACTCAGATCAATATTTCCTGTTTTCTTCTTATTTTTGACCATTTTACAACTTGATACTTTCATACAGGTGATTTTTGGTGAAATGGGTCAATTTGATGGTTCTACCACATGAAATAGAGATTCTCCTTTAAAAACACCCTGTGGACAATGGAACGCCCACTTGAACAATAATTATAGGTTTTGCATGATCCTTGTGGCCTTAAACACTCTAAAATACTAAAGGATTGTTGTCTGCCTCATACTTTCATTTTAAAGGAAGATTCGCCTTGAAGAAACCAGAGGAAATTGATTTTGACTTCTGTCAAACGAAATTTGACAGATGTCAAAAAAATTGACAGCTGTCAAACGAAATTTAACAGAAGTCAAAAGAAATTTGACAGATGTCAAAAAAAATTGACAGCTGTCAAACGAAATTTGACAGATGTCAAAAGAAATTTGAAAGATGTCAATAGAAATTTGACAGATGTCAAAAAAATTGACAGATGTCAATAGAAATTTGACTGCAGCTGATTAGTGATAGCGCTTCGAAATTTTCGGAAAACACCCTGTATCTTCAAAACAAAGAACCAGCATAACGTTTGATGGCCATGGGTTAATAATGAATAAAAATTATCGCATTATTCAAACTCCACCCTATATTCTCTTACCTGCTCATGATCCAACTTACCTACGACACCCTGTACATTCTGCACCTAAATAAGATCAGGAAAATCACTAAAAAATCAACAGACTCCGAATATATTTTACAGTTTTTTCATTTACTTTATTAATCTTTCTAACAATCAAAGTTCTTTTTTATAAAATTCAATCACTTCACTTTACACACTAATTGTAAGTTTTTTATACAAAATTCATCCTAAGTTGTTCATCGTGTGCAAAAGAATCGAAAAAGTGTCCATTTTCGTTAAACTTAATTATCCTTTTTAAGTAAGGTACATTGTTGCGTCCAGATTCCTATGCCCCCCCACTCCCCTCTCTCTCCAACGGGCGAATCTAGTATATCACTTCGTAAACTGTCGCTTTTTTGTCACCAGATCCTGTCACTATGTACTTATCGTCACTAGATATGTCGCAACTTAGCACGCTCGACGATTCCTTAGACTGAAACAGAAAAGAAATTGTATCGATATGTGGTGAGAGGGCTTTAGGGAATATTACGGGACCAAGGACGTCGCCCTGGGGCACTCCAGAACGAAATCCTTCTGAAGGGTTTTTCAATAAGAGGAAGTAATTTGAGCAGTCCGCTATTTCCAACCAAAAAGACCAAGATAAACCACAAGAGCTCCATTACAGCCTTCTCATGAGCTAGAGGAAATTTGGGCTCAAAAACCCAAAAGTGGTGAAAAAAAAAAGAAATATTAAAGTAAAAGAGTAATTAATTGCTGGGGTGACCAGGAATTTGCCAAAGCAGCACTGCTTTTAGCCTCTGAAGACTCATAAGATTCTCATGCTGATTATCCTGAGAACCTGACTTGAGGATGAAGTTCTCCACCGAATACGTCGCAAAAATGCCGGATAATCTTCCAACCAGAAAGACGAGGTTCAAGCATTGACCACAAGAGCTCCCTTTCGACCTTCCCCAGAGCTAGAGGAAGAGTGGTGTCCAACCAAAGATCGTGAAAATTCAAAAAAATGGAATATCTAAGTAAAGGAGCAGTTATTCGCAGGAGTGACCAGGAATTTGCCAAAGAAGCATTGCTTTTAGCCTCTGAAGAGTCGAAAGATTCCAAAGCTGATAACCCTGAGGATCTGACTTCAGGAAGGAGTTCTTCACGATGACCCTGCATTTTGATCGAAATATCGAAAACCTAGCAAAACCTTCCAACCAAAAACACCAGGTAGAACCACAAGAGCTCCATGACAGCCTTCTCCAGAGCTAGAGGAATTTGGGGCTCAAAAACTCGTACTAACCTGGAATATGCTGGCACCGTAGGGCGTCCTCCAAGCGTTCAGCAGATTATCCTTGCCGGTGCTCACGAACCACTTCCCGCAAGCCGCGAACTTCAGACTCAGCACGCAGCTCTCGTGCAGATGCAGCTGATACTTGTCCGGCTTGTTGGCGTGCAGCACCTCCACGTGCGAATTCTCCATCCCCACCGCCAGCCACTCCCCGCCCATCGGGCAGTAGCCCAGCGAGAAGATCTGCGAGCTGAAGTCGTGCTGTTGCAGCTGCTTGCCCTCTCGCAGGTCCCAGCTGCGCACCGTGTTGTCCAGGCCGCCGGTCCACAGCTTGGTGCCGTCCGACGAGATGTCGATGCAAGAAGCGCCGTCCGTGTGGCCTTGGAACTGCCGCACTAGGGTCTGGTTCTGCAGGTCCCAGACGGCGATGTTGCCGTCGCTGCAACAGCTGAAGCAGACCTTGGAGTCGGGGCTGATGGCCAGGGCGTAGCAGGCGGGCGCCGAGGAGGTCAGTTCGGCCTTTATGCGGGGCGTGGGGCTGGCCAGGTCCCAGATGGAGAGGTTGCTGGCCTCGCCGCCCACTATCAGGGTTCTGCCGTCAGGGAGCAGCTTCACGGAGCGGATGTAGTTGTCTCTTTGCTGTGGGAAGATCAAATTAAAGGGTATTCGAAATGAAGACGAACTGGAGACTCACCAGGCAGTCTAGCTGGGACACGGGGCTCTTGGAGGCCGGCTGGCTGATGTCCCAAACCTTGACGCAACCTTTTCCACCGGTATATACATATTTAGTGGGATTGGATATGGTCACAGCGCAGACCACTTCGCCGTGGTTGAGGGTATTTATTTGTCTAGCGTGCCTGGGAATGCCCGGTCCCAGTAGGGCATCGGCGGGAAAGGGCACCGGCTGCAGTTGTCCCTCTCCGTTCATGTGAAAGGAATAAGCCCTAAAAAATCAAAATCATGTTTTTTTTCGTTCGTATAAGATATACAAGTATAAGTATCGTTCAATCATAGTCCAAGTATGGTTCAAGCATAGTCCAAGTATGGTATAAGCATAGTTCAAGTAAGGTATGAGCATAGTTCAAGTATGGTATAAGCATCGTTCCAATATATTTCAAATGAAATTTAAGTATAGTTCAAGTATACTTCCAAGTACGGTATGACTATAGTTCAAGTATAGACCGAGTATGATATAAGTATAGTATGTATAAGTATTTTTCAAGTATAGTCCAAGTATGGTATAAGCATAGTTCAAGTATGGTATAAGCATCGTTCCAATATACAAAGTGAGTCTTTGACTTGTACATATATTTTAACTATAGATTCCTCTCATCAAACGAACACTTTTTTCCTATGCCATTTTTCACAATTCGGTTTGGTTTGGGAAATACAGGGTGTCGAAAATGCATGAAAAAAACACTTTTCTGTTTATACCTTCGGAACCGTTATTTCGAATGGACTGAATTTTGGTTGAGTTTTTACTCTATTCATGGTGCATATCCCTCAATCGAAACCTATTCAATATCTCTACTAGTATAAAAGTTACAGGGTATTCGACTCATCAATACACGCTAAAACACCATGAAACCACTTTAAAAAGATAAACGGTTCATATTTTCGAAAGAATCAATCATTTAAGAAACTAAAAGTATTCTTATTTTTTTTCAATGAAACGCGTCGTTTTCGAGTTATCTCCAATTTTACCCGGAGAAATTCGACGAAAAAATCATTAATTTCAAGAATAATCTGAATGCCTCTCTGAATTAAATATCATCGAATATTATTTCTTCTCTGGTCTTTAAACGAGTTTACGATGTTCTCACAATATTTATCAACTTTGTCGGGATATTTTAATAATACCATCCCACAAATGTGGGACATAAAATTGAACACCAAGGAGGATTTAATACGTACAGTTTCTATTGAAAATTCATAGTTACCGGTCCATATTGAAGTTAAATGTCGATGAAATACAAAATTCGGATATGAATGATGAATCTCAATACAAACTACTTATTGAATTGAAATTAATGAAAAATAATTCGATACCTGATAATCTGTGGCGATGTTTCTATCTAAACAACATCCTCTTGGAATTTTATAAACTCGACACGATTGAAATTGTATTAATTCACTTCACATAATAATCACATTAGAACAATAATTTACTGAATGTATTCAGAACTTCACATAATGTTTACAGTTTGTTCAGAGACCCTGGTTTGTTATTGTTTATAGTTGGCCCCCAGATAATCAATAATTCGGTTTTTGCTCTACGCAAGCGTGGTAAAATTTGGCGGCAAAGTCGATTTATGATGGAAACGGCAGAATTCATAGATATTTATACCACGGTACAAAAATGTGTCGTGATTTATACTATGTTTCGTAAAAAATCCTTAACCTCAATGAAAATATCAGCAAGCTGACAACATCTTCTTGAAATTTCTGTGCAAAAATTCACAGAATCGATACAAATTAGATTAGGTTAGGTTGTTTAATAATAAATCTGAATGGAAAGTCTTTCTTCATGATATTGTTTGGGAATTTCGAGGAAAATATGAACAAGTTATTAGTGTTTACAAACTAATCTGCAGAAAAATCGAAGAAGGAACTCATTTTGGTGGAATAAATGTGGCTTTTTAGTTGCAGATATAATCCGATGAAACTAACTGTTTTTGTTGAAATTATCGTGTTTGCAACATTTTTATTCCAATAAGGTTAGTACTTGAGTATTCCCTAAATGTGTAAACTTAATTTCTATCGAGAAATATGAACTTTGAATTAATTGCACAGTATCATTTCAGGGAAGTTGTTAGCACCATTTTATTTTCAAATGGCTATATCTTTTTAACAGAGCTGAATTCGGAAAAATGGAAAATGAAAAAAAGGTTTCTTTTGACCTCAAGAATCTTCAGTTAAAATATATGTACAAGTCAAAGACTCACCCTGTATTTCAAATGAAATTTAAGTATATATAGTTCAAGTATACTTTCAATTACGGTATGAGTATAGTTCAAGTATAGACCGAGTATGATATAAGTATAGTATCAGTATTCTTCAAGATTAGTTCAAGTATGGTATAAGTATAGTTCAAGTATAGTCCAAGTATGATAAAAGTATAGTTCCAACGTCAGCTCCCTTCCGCTTCTAGCTCCTCCAAGCTAAAAAAATGTGAAATAAAACTTACGGTTTTCCTCCGGCCATGCTGCCCAGACCGTTCGTGATAGCGGGCGCCCTGGTGTGCGGGTGGGCGTCGTACGCCATGGGCGGTCGGCCGTAGGCCGCAGGAACTACGTTATTGTAAGGTCCGCCCATGTGCTCCGGAGCCCTCACTCCCATGGGATAGGGAGGATACTGACTTGGTCCCATCTTGGGGGTGGCGGGACCCCCTTGACTCGGTCCTACCATGTTGGGCGTGGTGGAGCGCGGTTTCGAACCCGGGGTCATGGGTTTTTCCTGAAAAAATAACGGTTATTCGAGGTAAAGATGGAGAAGTACCCAGAAGTTTGCTTGGAATGCTGTTTGAACCATGCAGGAGCTAAATACGAAATTTTGACTTGGAGGAAAGAAAGACAAACTGGTTTTTCCTTTCACCCTGTATAGATGGCACCACGGAGTCGTTCCTGAAGAATTCCACCCTTAAAAGTTCCATCATTTCGAAAATTCCAAGCTTAAAACGAACCCTGAACGCGTCCATGTTCACATAACCTCAAAATTTCGATTCTCCATCAACCGCAGAAAAGTGTACCCCCTGTATATCTTCCTGCGAGTTCAGACGCGCTTACAGAAAAAAAAAGAAGCACCAAAACACACCATGCAGCTGGCTACTTACATCTTTAACCTTGAGCGAAGGCGTGCTCCTTGAAGAAGAAGAGCCGCTTCTGCTCGGTGGTCTCTCGATCTTAACCTTATCGCCGTTCGTGCTGCCATTTTCCCTTATGTCGGACGCGGAATTACTGAGGGCCGCGTGATCGCCGTTCGTGTGTGGCGACGCTGTCTCCTGAAATTTTCTCAGTCAGAAACGTGCGAACGGAGCCTTACAGTATTTTCCCAGATGATCATGCCTCATGTGTCAGTAGCCCACAGATTCGCAAGCATAGAGTGTTATTCGTCATGCAAGAACAGCCTAGGTGACATTAGAACTACCACACCAGAAGGGATCGAGTTATTAGGAATTGAAGTCGAAAACACTCTGTATATAAAGCATCATAAGACAGACAACACGTTTTGGGTACCTTTTAAACTGTCAAACATGACAATGACAGATTTGACATTTGCACGTCAGGATTGACATATGTCAAAACTTGACATAACATTCCTAGTATGGCACTTGTTTCACGAAAGTTTTTATTGTGAGTCGTTTAACATCAAAATCGTAAGAACTCTTCGATTTTTCTCTCAAATAATTGTTTTCATTTTTAAATTTGTGATCTTTGTCGATCATTTTTGCCCCATTTTGTTAAGATCTGTATAAATCTTTGCTGAATCTTTTTCTTAGTTGTGTGAATCTTAAAAAAATCTCCAAACGTAATGTTCACAAATTCAGTGATTTGTGTTCTTCTGCAAACGAGAAGAAGACCCAAAACTCAGTGGTCAACCCACTCTCTGTGGTCAAAAGCCTTTGCCCATCGAACCAGAACGAAATAACTGTTCTTCTTCCTTTAATTTCTTACAGTTTTCCACAAATATGGGAGTACATTCGTACAACTTCCAACTCAAGTCAAGAAGTTGAGACATTCTAGGACTGATTTTTGGAAAAAAAAGGTTTATTTTGATGAGCTCTTCCTCCTATTTGGAATAAGCCACCTTTGAAAACACCCTGTATACAAAACATGATAAAACATTGCTTTAGAATTAGATCAACACGTTTTGGGTACTTTCACCGTTGAAAACGTCAAATTTTACGGTGACAATGTCAAATTTGACATTAGCACGTCAAGTTTGACATATGTCAGAAATCAAATATGTCGCTTGTTCCTCTAAACTTTTGAATGTGAGGCGTTTGACATCAACATGGTCCAGTGTCGTTTTTTGGATTTGTAAGTTGCAACTTGTTAGATGAAAGAATTTTAGGTTATCTATGTTTTATAAATTTTTTTTTCGAATAATTTCTTCATTTTAAACTTTGTGATCTTTGTCGACTATTTTTTCGCCATATTTTTCTTAGCTCTTTGTCATTTTCTTATTTCTCTGAATCTAAAAAATCTCCAAATGTACTTGAACTTGAGTTCCTCTGCATTCGAGAAGAAGACCCAAAACTCTGTGGCCAAAAGCCTTTGCCCATCGAAACAGAACGAAATAACTGTTCTTCTTCCTTAAACTTCTTACACTTTTCCACGAATATCGGAGTACATTCGTACAATTTCCCACTGAATTTCTGTAATTGTCTTGCGTGTTTAGAAGCTATTAAAAGTTCCATTTTATGGTGTTTAAATACCCATCTTCCCATCCACTTATTCGTATTACAGATGAACGACGCTAAGACGTATGTTTTCACGCTACAACTAACCGTTTTAAAACAGTTGTTTTTCGATTTAAATATCGATGAAAATGAAGACCCTCTTTAATGAGATTTCTCTAGGAAGATGAAAGTTGTGAGTTCCACTTAGAGGTTAAATGAAAAGAGAGCAACCAACAACCACACTAGAAGAATAATCGATATTTGTCGAAGCAGAAAGGTGAAAAGGTACTCACCTCATTGGCGACATCTACAACTAAATCTTGATCACTCTTTTCACCGTCACTGTCCTGAAATCAGAAAAGGGGAATCTTATACCTAAATCAAGATTCTTCTGAAGCACCAAATTAAAAAAATGTGATTTTTCCATCTTTACATTCCGAAACAATTCCATTACTTGATTGAAAACGAACGCCCTATGTAATCAGGTCGATGTTCATAAATTAAACAAAACAACCATTAAAGGACTTCGAATAGTACACGTCACAAAAGTACATCAAATATTCATCTGTATATGACCCATTATTGGTTGTGGGTCAATCAAACAGCGAATTGATTCGGTAAACTTTTTCATTAAATCCAAATTGAGTAGAAAAAAGCTTCTATAATTCCTTTACTTTATGAATAATCGAATAGAGGTCGATAAAAAATTCATAAGAAACATCCCTAAATGATTCTTTTCCTTTCATGCAATTATAGGTCACGAAATATCGAAATAGATCCTCGATTTAAAGGAGATTCTATCGACGTACGGCACTGTACCCCGGGATCAGTACATTGTAGCCCCAACCTAATTGGGCGAAGCGGCAACAGAACCAACTTCATCAAGAAATTCAACCGAGAGCAATATACAGATCTGTCTCTATTATACTCCGCACTGACAATATCACTCTCCTTTCTCCCATCCTAACCGTACCCAGAATTACATAATTCAGAACAACGTGTCTCGGAAAGGTCCTCCACAGGGATGCCCACATCGCCGACCGACGAATCAATGTGAAAAACATCGAATTATCTATGTATCAGGTTCAGTATCTTCGAAAGCTCATGGCTGTTCTTAATTCTTGATATTGGTTTATGCCAAGGGGTAACCGAAATAATTACCCCAAGGGGTAACTAATAATTACCCCAAGGGGTAACCAATAATCACCCCCAATGGTAACCAATAATTACCCCCCCCCCCCCCAGGGGTAACAATAATCACTACAGGGGTAACTAATAATTACCCCAAATTGTGACCAATAATTACCCCAAGGGGTAACTAACAATTACTCCCAAGAGTAATCAATAATAACCCAGAGGGGTAAGCAATAATTCATCGAGAAGTAATTTCTAGTCACCCATCGGGTTGATAATAATTACCCCGGGGTAATTATAATAATTACCCATGGGTTAATTATAATAATTACCCCTGGGTTAATTATAATAACTACCCCTGGGTTAATTATAATAATTACCCCTGTGTTAATGGTAATAATTACCCCCAGTGGTAACTAGAAATTACCCACTAGGAAGGGAATAATTTCCTTCAGTCTGTCAGATACTCCCTTTCCGAAATATCGATACGTCATCGACATCCCTGGCGAACCTACCCCCTTAGATAGATCCCCCAGAATCATTCTGCATAATTCAATTTCCGAATTCCGTCGTAAAATAATGCAATAACGCGTCGGGGTTGGCGGCCCAGGCCCACCTCCTCAGGGAGCGGGCGCATCCACCTTGGGGAGAAAACTGTCGTTTATTTATAACCCCTAAACTTCATCCGTATCAGTTAGTGATCCAGCGCCAAACATGGCCGACACTTTGTCATCGACGGGGCGAACAACAACCGCCCCCCGACCTGGGGGGCGCCAGGACCGTATCGGGGGAAAAGGAGATGGAGAAACGAGACAAAATTCTTTGCAAGTTGGGTCGTGTGTGGAAGGCTTTAGGGAGTCTTCAGATTATGTCGGATTCTTGATTTTTGTAGTGATTGAGAATTGAGACGGTTCGATGATGAATATATCTCTCAAGCCAGAATTAACCGTGAGTACCATTCTTTCATTGTTTACTTTGTTGTAAATTATACATATTCTTTTTTCTTTTGGTAGATAAGTCCATTATTCTCTCCAAAATATCTCATTGCATATTTAACAGAGGGATATAGCTATTTTTAAGGAAATTTTGATGTGGTTTTTCTGATGAGAATGTCATTGAAGGAAATAAATTCTTTTTCGACTAATAACACTTGTAAAAATTTGAGAAATAAAAGATGTTGAGACATGATATTTTGAAACAATATTAAAGTTCTTTTCGATGATTGCAACTGGAAGTACCAATTTTTCGTTTGTTTTTCTTCAATATTGGATTTTAGATTGAAATATTCGTTTTCAATCGTTTCTTATGTTTTTGGTCGTTTATGAAAGTTTTTTTCATTTTATTGTACATATTCTGTTTCTATTGAGGAAAAAGTTTATCAATATTATGAATTAACTCCAAAAAAATTGTAGATATCGAGACCAAGTTTCATTTTAATAGGTCTTGAAGAGTCAATTGAGCTGAAGAAGAAAATCACTTTATTTAAATGAATTAAGTGAAATCTATATAGACAATTAAGAATGACAAAACATTACGAGTAGTTTCACAAAAAAATTTCTGAAAATATGACAAACCACGAAAAAAATAAAACAAAAATATAAGAAAACAAATCTTATGACTCACATGTACTAATTTTTCTTCTCTTCTTCTTTTTACATCTTGTTCTGGATCTGGTGACGACCTTGGTCTATATTTTTCTCTCTCTGCTGGCGAAACAGAATTCTAAAAAAAAGATTTCTGTATTTAATACAAAGAAGCTGAAAATAACCTCAAAACCCAAAAAAATCACAAAGTCACAAAAAAATCCCTTACCAGTCTATCCTCAGTATTGTTCGAACTAGGCCTCTTGTCGACGGCCTCCCCCCTCCCGTGCAGGTCGGAAGGCTTAAGCAGCGGATGCGCACCCGCCCCCAGAGCGGAACCGTGAGGAACGCCGGGCAGAGAAGGTACGTTTCCGCCCCCCAATGCCGCGGCTCCGCCGAAACCCAAGAGACCGGCGGGACCCATTCCAGGGAGTCCCGGATGAGGTCCCATGGGCATGCCTGGACCGTGAGCGCCGTGAGGTAGCTGCTGGGCGTGTATCTGTTGCTGAGAAAAGTTGGGTTATAGTCGTTTGCGAGATTCAGGATGGAGAGTATGGGGTGGACTCGAAAAACAAGGCGAAAGTCGATGAATGTGAATATTGCCAGGGGCGACTGTAGTGATCCCTGTTCTTTACCGGCGATTTCCAATGGAATTTGGATTGAAAATCGCCTTCTTTCACTTTTTGGATATGAAGGAAGGAACTACAATGTTCTAAATGTAGGAAATTGACATCTGAAGAAAGTATTTTAATAATTTGACTATTTCTGCTGGAAGTTGAGGATGCTACATATCTTATACTATCTTCAATAACTCTTTGACATTACAAAACAGCATTTTTTTATCCAGTGAAGATTTAACTGCAGTTACAAATCAGGGTTTTGAAAAGAGGGGTCATTTTAAATTTGTTACCAACTGGACAAGGTCAGAAATCATTCTGGACCATTGTAACTTTTCTCTGAAGCTTGCTATTCAAGAAAAAATGATGCCTCTCATTCAAGTCCTTTGTCAAATTCCCCAATATAAATCTAGATAAGTTTTTCTTCGAAATACAAGCTACTATACTTCTAAAGATATATCACTAACAGATCTACTTACAAGCAATTGTTGAAGACCTTGTTGTTGCTGTTGCTGGAACAACAACACGAATTAAAACCATAAAACAACCCTCACCTTGATAAGAAGAAAAATGTCCAGAGATATGAAATTTGAAATGAGAAATAAAACGAGAAAAGAATTATTCCATATCTCTGATTCAGGCTCTACATGAGAACAAAACAAACTAAAAAGCACTCAAATTAAAACATGCAAAAGTGACTACAAAAAAAAACGCTTTCTAAAGATAATAGTGAATATTCTGAGAATACTCTTCAAACTGAACGTAAAATAGGACCCCATTAAACCCACTCTACACCTACTTCTCTATCACGTGTCATACACTTACCCCGATGATAGCGTTGAGCTCCGTCATGGTGACTTGTTTGGCCCTTTCTACAGCGCTTGCCACCGACTGCTGGTGCTCTTGGGCCAGGAAAGGTAGCACTTGGGCGATTATAGCATTTAGGCGTTTTGCTATTTCAGTCTGGAAAAAGCAGAACGTTTACATTTCCTCTGCTAACACTTCGAGTTTCAAGAGGAAAAAGGAAAGAAAGATCTTTCATTTAATAAGTTCTGATTCTTGTCAAGTACAATATTGTTATAATTTCTGCAAGAGATAACTGATAATTACCCCCTGGGTAATGATAATTACCACAAGGGGTAACCATAAGGACCCAAAGAGGTAACCAGGCATCACCCCGGGGACAATGATCATAATTGTCCCAAGGGGCGATGATAATCATTACCCCAGGAATAATGAAGATAATTACCCCAGGGATAATGAAGATAATTACCCCAGGGGTAATGATAATAATTACCCCAGGGGGTAACTTGAAACTATTTCAGCCTGGAATAAGCAGAACGTTTACATCTCCTCTGCAAACAGTTTGAAGAGGGAAACAGAAAGATGTTTCACTTTATACGATCTGATTCTTGCAATATTGTTATATTTCGGAGAACCAATGTCGTGGGCGTAATTTTCTAGGAACTGGAAAATCAGAATCGATATCACGCATTGTTGTGGACTCTCTGTATGAATGGGAGAATCAACAGACCACAAAATGAATTACCAGCGATAAAAATCGATACTTTTCGTTAGCAGACCTTGGAAATGTTTTGACTAATTATAATCGGCCATTATTCATCGTGAGCTTATTATACAAAACGATAACGTTGATGGCCGATAGACCGAACGATGTCGACATAAAGGATTCCTTTTATTGCAACTTCGAACCTACTCGTAAAACTCGAAAAAAATTGAGTTTTATCGCGAATGGACACGTGAAATAAAAAAGTAGATTATAGTAATTTTTACTACACGAGAAAAGGTTATAGAGGGTGGCCAATTGGAAACACAATTGAATGATAAGTTTCAAATTTGAAATCCGAATTCTCGTTAAGCATTGAGATCCTCGAAATGGCTTTGTTTCGTTTTCAGTTGTCCACCCTGTATAAAGTATATATATGGAAGGATCAAGTGGATATGTAGAAGATGAACTTACCTGTTTGTGCATTTCAACATTAAGGCCATAGGACATTTCGTAATACTGAAATAAAGAAATAAGATATTAATTTCATGAAAAAGATTCAAAATATAAGTACAATAATGAATAGATAAAAGACACACAATGAGAAAGTTCGAGGATATATTGAAAAATTCTTAGCCTACTATAGAACCAAACAAAATTTCAATGTCAAAATATTTTATTACTCAACAAATTCTCCTCCTAATTGAATACATTTATTACAGCGAACCTGCAACGTCTCTAGACCTTTCAAAAAAAATGTTTCTTCTTGCTCTGCAAACCAGTCCTCCACAGCTTTCATTACCTCCTCGTTAGAAGAAAATTTACGACCTTTTAAACTTTTTTCAGTTGAGGAAAGAGATGATAGTCGGACGGAGCCAAATCTGGTGCATAAGGGGGGTGTTCTAGTAATTCTAACCCTAAATCACGAATTTTTTGCATGGCAACATGAGATTTGTGTACTGGGGCGATGTCCTGTAAAAACAAAATACCTTTGGATAGCTTTCCGCATCTTTTCTCTTTAATTTTCTTCCGTAGAGTGGTCAGTAATGTCGAATAGTAATCTCCAGTTATTGTTCTACCCTTATCCAAAAAATAAATCATGATTACTCCATGGCAATCCCAGAAAACTGAAGCAAGAACTTTTCCAGCAGATTTTTGGACACGAAACTTCTTAGGTCTTGGAGAACCAGAGTGTCGCCATTCCATCGATGGTTGCTTCGTTTCTGGATCGTAGAAATGTACTCAAGTCTCATCCATAGTAACAATTCGGTTTAAGAAGTCTACATCGTTTTCAAATCGAGCACAGATCGAACGCGATGCTTCTACCCTTGCACGCTTTTGGTCAACATTCAAACATTTGGGGATCCATTTTGCAGAAATTTTTCTCATGTCCAAATTGACGTGAACTATATGATGAACGCGTTCGTATGAAATCTTCAGTGCTTCAGATACCCGTTTTAGCCCAATTCGACGGTCTGATAAAATCATGTCATGAAATGCATTGATATTTTCGGGGACTGACACAGAAACTGGCTTTCCAGATCGGTCATCATCTTCAGTGGAAAATTTACATCTTTTGATGCTTGCAGTCCAATTTTTCACGGTCGCATACGAAGGACATTAATCACCAAGGGTATTAAGAATATCTTCGTAAATCTGCTTACCTCTTAACCCTTTTAAATACATGTACTTGATGATGGCTCTAAACTCCAATTTTTCGATTTTTACAATTCGGTGGACATCTTTTTTTTTTAAATTTATTGCGTTACTCTGGTTTGCTTTTTTGACGTCGAACTCTACACTGACACTTCTAATAAGTTATTGTTCGTTGATATGGTATCGCAATATTTTGTTTATGCATGGAACTGGCCTAGGCTAACTAGATATCAAAACATCCTCGTATCTGGTGGCAATGTGATGCATCTTTTGACAGGTTTTGAAATTCTTTTTACGAGTATTCTTCTCAGTTCGAGAAAAGGGCCAAGAACAACTCGATGAAATATGGAAAAGGGAAATATTGGAATTGCCTGTATATTAAACCAAGTTTCTATGAGATTATGAGAATAAGATATTTTTTGCCATATTTTACATTAGGTCGTTTTTTCCTCAAACTTCTAGCCCCGTATGCGTACTATTCAAAGTATCGATCGATTGGGTAATAATTGAAGTATACTCTACAACAAATTCCCGATAATATGGACGATATACGTTCGCAAAATCGTAGCCAATTTGGAAAATACCAACAATATCGTCTCATTGGCGCGTTAAACCTCATTACCGTTGTCCGGCATCGGAACATCATTTCCACCTCCTCGTAAACCACTCGATAATGCGGAAACTCGATAATTACGAGGGAAAACCTGTATTATTCATTCGCGAGTAGGCGCTCCGATCGATCCCGCATATTACAAGGGACGATTTCCAGTCGGGTTTTCAGCAATTTAGACGCCACTCAGCCCGATTGGAGTATCGCTTTTCATATCGGAAAAACCCCCCCGTAAACGTACCGGGTCGATCGCGATGAATAGGTACCAGCATTTCTCGGTTTGTATCGGCTCATTATTCGGTAGGAAAATTAGGATTTGTGTAATCGATTGATTTATTTGGGAACTTTTATGTCCACAGAAGGCCACTGCCGTTGACAATCGCGTTCTAGATCGTAATAAGGAACCAGAAAAGGCTGAACAACGAAGTGAAATTTTCATATTTAAGGCCGCCGTTGAGAGCGAGTAGGAAAACTAATCCGATAGAGGCGCCACCGTGCATTTTATGGAATATCTCCATAGAACTGACATTGTTGGGAATAATTCATATTTTTGATCTCCCTATCTTTGATTAATAATCACTCAGTTGCAGGAACGTCCATTATAATTTAAAAGTGTCATTAAAATCCTAATGTCACATTAAACATGGTATTCTGTGGCAGGAAACCATGTTTAATGTGGCATTAGGATATTAATGACACTTTTAAATTATAATGGACGTTCCTGCAACTGAGTGAATGTCAGTTTGAAGGAAATATAAGTTTGAGAAAAAAGTCATATTTTTATTATTCTCGTTTCAATTCGTGCTTTTAAATTAACATTTGGCGACCGTGACAGGACTTTAGAAGCTAGGAAATGAATGTTATCAAGAAGGAACGAGAATGGATGAGAAAGCAATTCTCAAAATGCTGCGGAGAGTTGGACCAGATGATATTAGATAAGGCCACAAATGAGCAGCATCTGTTACCAGTATTGAGAAAATTAGAAGATAAAAGCGAAAGACTGTTCAGAGCGGATGAAAATATCAGAACATCATTATTATCTTCAGACATCGACGACTCGGCGTTTGAAGAAGAATTAAATGGAGTTGAATTTTTCCGGGAAGAATTAATAAAATACAGATGTAAGTGCGAATTCTTCCTCAAGAAAGAAGAGTTTGAGGATGAATCACCAGGCAACTTGTATTTGGAATCGACAAATGCCCGCAGAAAGGTGATTAATGTTTGCAAAGATGAGAATACGCTAAATTTAAAGCAAGATGTTGAGGAAGAATATAACGAAGATGATTCAAGAGAAAATGCTAGCAGCCTATGTTTCCGTCTGCCACTCGAGGGTATGGAATCTAAGCTGGAATTGAGAAACAATGATTCGGATCCAGGGAAAGAACTGAAGAAAAACATAGAGAGTTTCTACGACATAATGAATGAAGCTAAAGGAAGAGAAACGCTTTGTGCACTGAAAAACAGCAAGGAGGTACAGTTCGACTTGGACTCGACACCTGAAAATAAATTGAAGAAGGATTCCCTGACCGTGAACGTGATAGAAAGATTTGAGAAGAATGACGTCAGCGAAAAGATTGTAAACGATATTGAAACGATGCAACTAGCTGTAGAAGCTATTTCTAATAATACAGACGAAAGCGTGAAAAATATTGACAACTGTGTGATTGTGGTTACTGGACTTGACGAGAAAGCCTCGATGAAGATAGTTTCGAGGAAGGCGAAGACTTGGAAGAGAAGGAAGAAATTGTTGTAGAACTGAAACGTTATAGTTATGAATGATAGTTTGAGCTTAACAATTTCAATATTCTATAAAGTTGTTAAGGGGGGAGAATGTTGGGAATAATTCATATTTTTGATCTCCCTATCTTTGATTAATAATGTCAGTTTGAAGGAAATATAAGTTTGAGAAAAAAGTCATATTTCCAATTATTATTCTCGTACCAATTTGTTCATTTTCCTGCTTTTAAATTAACAGACATTATCACTATAAGTTCTATGCATATCTCTCTAATTATGAATGAAATGTACAATGGCGCTCTCTATCCGAAAATCGCTGAACTATGAAATTAGTGAATATGTGGGTAAAGCAGGAACTGTTTCTCGCCATATATTTGAATTTGGCCATTCTCTGCCAATTCCGTATTTCGAGTTGTTTTTCTGAACGAAATTATCAGTAGATTCACTTTTAATCCGAAGTTGAACTATTTTCATGGGTCTTTCGTTTGAAATAAAACAGAAGCATGAGTTGGCTCATTTTCTTCTATTTTTGAAAGAAAAAAAATGAACTTTCGAAATGAAATCGATTTCAATTATTCCATCAAGAACTCTAATCCTTTTTGAGTTTAGTCACAAAGTTTCACTTCTCAAAGTGAAACCATTTTCGAATGCAACTTTGAAAAAAAACACACTACATTGAACGCCCACCTTACTCTTTGGCGCTTTGAATTTTGCACGTTAAGGGGCAGTATCACCTTTTGAATCGTGGTATTTCTCCATTCAAAAAGTAGTCTCTTTATTTCACGAGTAACTACCCTAATTTACGACGTAGAGACTTGATTTTTTTTTTAAGTTGAAGTTGAAGAACGTCCCGAGGGCAAATAGTTTTCTTTTTTTCGATTTAATTAGTTTTTCAATTTCATTTGACAAGTAGAAACTACGCCATTGATAAAAATGGAATTATTCTGGCATTGGAATTATTGAAATTCACTAAAAAATGGTGAAAATTTGGCAGAGGCGGTCCTTAAATCTGGAACATTTTTGGGTCGTCGTGAAACACCTTGTAGAACTGCAATACAGAAATTGGTGGAAAAATTTGAGCTGTTGGGACGAGTTAGTGATGTGCAGAATAAAACCTGTGCACGTCGCTTAAGAACGCCGAGAATATTGCTGCTGTAGCCGAAAGTGTTGAAGAAAACCAAGGTTTGTCCATTCCTCGTCGTTCTTTAGAATTCGGTTTTCGCATTCTGCATAAAGATTTGGGTCTTAAGTCTCATAAAGTTCAGTAAACTCAAGAACTCAAGCCGGTCGATCATCAACAACGTCGTGTCTTTGTTGATTGGGTATAGAAATGCCTGAAAATGATCCCGAATTCCATCGAAAAATCATCTTGAGTGATCTGAAAAACGTTTCGTTTGAACAAAACGGCGCTACGTGCCACACAAGCAACGAAACCATTGATCTGAAGGAGTTTCTCCAAGCGCGCAATTTTTGTCCCCGGAGTTTTTCCAAGCGCGAAATCTTTGTCCCCGGAGTTTTTCCAAGCGCGAAATTTTTGTCCCCGAAGTTTTTCCACGCGCAAAATTTTTGCCCCCGGAGTTTTTCCAACCGCAAAATTTTTGTCCCCGGAGTTTTTCCAACCGCAAAATTTTTGTCCCCGGAGTTTTTCCAAGCTCGCAATTTTTGTCCCCGGAGTTTTTCCAAGCGCTCAAATTCTGTCCCTGGAGTTTTTCCAAGCGTGAAATTTTTGTCCCCGGAGTTTTTCCAAGCTTGCAATTGTTGTCCCCGGACATTTTCCAACCGCAAAATTTTTGTCCCCGGAGTTTTACCAAGCGCGAAATTTTTATCCCCGGAGATTTCCAAGCGCGAAATTTCTGCCCCTGAAGTTTTTCCAAGCGCAAATTTTTGTCCCCGGAGTTTTTCCAAGCGGGAAGTCATTTATTAACGGCATACCTTCCTCTTTATAATGAAATGTCAAAATAACACCTCTTTATGGAAAACCCTTCATTTTGTGATGTGTTTTACAATCGGTTTATTTCTTTGTTAGCCTCAAATTTATTATTAGTTATCGTTCATTAAAAATTGTTAAAGAAGGACTCATTAGTTGAAAATTTGACATGTATTCATGAGAATTATGCAGGTATGTTTGGTAAGTGGAAATTTGACATAACTCTACAGGGTGTTCTGTTAGAATATGTTGTTTTATCCGCAGATAGGACTCGAGTTTACCCTGTGACATTAGAATGAAAGGATAATATTTAAAAACTTTCAGAACAACTGAGTATACTCTACAAAATCATGCCACGAAACAAAAAACAAATTCAATGGAACTTTGAATTATTTGATTTTCAGAACAATTTCCAAAATGGTCGAAAAATCATATGGGGTCATTTGAATTTGATTCAACATAAAGTGTGATGAAATTTTAACATCCACTTTTATACAGGGTGTATTTTAAGGTGAGGCTTTTCTTTTGACAGATGCTAGAACTCATCAAAATAAGTCATTTTACCAAAAAATTTCATATGAATTATGCCCCTGTTTCGAAAAAATGAAACTAGAATATTTTCTAGTTTCTAGGTGAATCTGAAAGTTCCTCAATCCGAACCTGATTCTCCGTAGATATTCTCTTGTTTTTTGCCTCCTATCATACATGACTCAGATGTTCATAACCCGAAACAGAGAGATGCAGGCCAGAGTGGTATTAAGGTATTGATGCCCAAAATTCGTTATACATTTTTTTAATTGAATATTTCATATAAGACATTTTTCTTAAAACTACTTATTTCGATGAGCTCTAACACCTGTCAAAAAAAAAAGCCTCACCTTAAAATACATCCTGTATACATTCTCGAGTTATCTTTATTTTTAATTTTGTATTCATGGAAAAATTTTAGGAATTACAATTTATTTTGAAAAACGTCATAACTTCGATACAGAGTGGAATGTGTCAAATTTACAAGGCCAGAGTTGTAATGTTATAATTGTGAATGGAGTATAAGCGAGATTTTTAGTCCTAAGCGCTAATAAAGAATTTTATAGCGTAGCAAACAATGGCGTAGATTCTTCGATTTTTTGAAATTCACTTTTCAGAATCCCTTCTAATACTGAGAAGGGGAAAATCAATTCTGAATTTAGCTGACTCTGTTCCCCTAACTCAGAATCTGTTTCAAAGTTCGTAACGTTGTATGAATTCGTCAAAAAGAGTTAATTCACTTGTAATTTTATTTCCATTCCTCAATACCGTTAACACCACGCCACTGGACCTTTCAAAGTTAGATTCCGCAATGTTACCACGACCTTATCTAACGATATTGCTTTCCTTTATGCCATCTTCGTTCCTCTCATTAAAAACTGACTAAATTTAGACTTCACCAATTCTCGAATTTATGAACGAGATGCTGCGTCTCCTCTTTCTATGGTCTAAGGTTCGAACTGTGGCGTGAAAGGGGCTTAACGGAATAGATGTAATCCGCAATGTCCACTTCCTCCTCGTTCAGACCTTCCAGAGTAATAATTTCTCACGTCGACGCTGTGTCATTACGGTCGAACTCATTAGATAAAATCGCATAATGGGAACAAAAGATGGGAACGGGACTTAATGAGACGTTTATTGTTCGCTGAACAATGAAGAGACACTCAATTATTGTCACCTGACGTCGTTAAGAGTCGCGGATGTTACGCTTGATACGTTTCCTGGGGACAAAGACGTCTTTTCGGAAGGGGAAGGAGGGTTATTCTTGGTCTAAGACTAGGTGGAAGACAAAATATGAAACAATGTTAAAATTGATTGTTTACGTGGAATCGTGTTGAAAATATTTTTAGCACTCCATTTTCTTATGATGAAATCAGATGAAAAAAATTCAGCAATTGCAAATTTTTATCATCAATATTTAACAATCATAAAACTAGAACAAGTACTAACATTAATGCTCTGTGACGTTAGGGAGCTTCGCAACACATTATTAGAATCCTCAGCACCATCAGTACTTGTAGAAACCGGAAGTACAATATTGGATGATGATGATCCAAAATCTGTTGAGGTTGGGAGAATTTTTTCAGCAATGACATTTCTATATGCAATGGAATGATCAACATAGCCTTCGGCTACCGTCGTAGACTTTCATCCACCATGTTTTTTTATATCCGTAATATTTGCTCCTGATTCTGCTAGCAATGAAGCGGAGGATCTTCGAAAACAGTGTCCTGTATATTGCTTTGGTTCTGGCAGTTTGAGGAATTCGGCAACAATGGATGCAATTTTCCCAAATGTATTGATACCAACTGGATTGGCAGTGAATTTATTATTCATGTATTTTAGGAAAAAACGACGATGTTTGATGAAAGAAGGGCGCAGTGCAAAGTACTTATGAAAATAGTCAACATACTTCCCAATAATACTGAAAGAACGACTGACTTTCGTTTTTGTGTTTGGAAGTTGTATAACCAATGATTTATTTGTTACTTCGATGTCTTCCACTGATAAATGACACAATTCTTCACGCCGACAGGCTCCAAATAATCCGAAAATAGTTGCAACCTTAACCATCGAGTATTTCTCATCTGGTGCATCATTTATAAACTTTTCAACTTGTTCACGAGTGATAATTTTCGATTTTTTGGGACGATATACTTCACTTTTCCGTTTTAAATATGCTATTACTTTAAAATATTTACTAACATCCACACCATTTTTAATAGGGGCGCTTGACTTCATCATTGAAAATTTGCTCCACAAAGTTGATGAACTCCATATTTTTTAATTTTTCTTCTAAGTATGCCAGGAAAACAGGTTCACTGAAGTTCCCTTCTACATTTTTCAATTTCCACCAGGCCAGGAAATTGTTATATGCAAGTTCCAGATTTGTTCTTCTTGTAGACTCTTCAATATCCACAGGAACAACCAAATCGTCACTTTTATTAATAATTGGACTCCCGACAAACATATTAAGCAGTTAAAAACCCAAGACGAAAATGGGACAGGAACGAAATTCAAATGACAGCGTCTTTTCTCATTTGTTAGTAATCATAACGTTGGCAACGTTTGCCATTCACAACAACCTTTTGATTATTTGAATATTAAAATGCATTTTGAAGTTTATTGTCATTGCAAATTCGCTCATTTCATCATCAAAATAGGGCAGTTGTACAAAAAACATTGTATGGTATTTGTGTTGGAAGTGATTTTATTTCGTTCAATTCGCTCCGCTCATTTCACAAACTTTTTCACTCTCAAAATAAAACGTCACTTTCAACACTCATATCATAAATAACTACATATTTCATTTTGATTGAGAGTTTATTTATTAGAAAATTCAAAGAACGTCACAACTTTGCAAAAATTTCTACTACAATTTGATTCCGTAGTAGTACAGTTACCCAGTTTAGTTCTGATGATTTTGGAAATTGGCTTCACTATTTATCAATCATTGAAGGGTTGCGTCTACTCTTCGTTTAAGGGAGGCCCAAGAGACCTTAAGGTCGCAGTGGTGGTAACCTCTTTCCAAAATATAAACTGGAGTTACCCACACTGGCCAGATACAGATAATTACGATGTGCGTACAGTCACGGCACTCAGATCCTCGGGATAGTCTGCTTCCAACTAGATAAAGGTGCAATTGGGGATAATTCTCTATTGGCGTCAGACTGTAGATCTGGCCGCATGCCTAGTACGTCCCTGTCCCCCGTTTTAAGGTCGACGGTGCAAAATCGAACGGCGAAGCTCGACGCCGCTGCAAAAATCCATCAAATCACGTCGGAAATCGACGCCCGAAAAAGAAAAGGACGGATTCGAGAGCCGTCGGCGTAAAGTGTACACATGGCCCTTCCGTTTGACAGCCCGCCGCGTCGTTGTTTGACGCCGGTACCTAAAATACCTCACCCCCCGTAATAACAAACGGTCGGATTTTTCCCATTTCCAATCCGAATTTCCCGAGCTTTCCCCGATTCCGTATCGATTCTCCTTCTTTTTTCTCGCGCGGAGGGCCATCTCTTTTTGTTCGGTATTTACGGGACGGAAGACATGTGTGCGTGGTGGAGGGGGGGGGGAATGAGGTTTTTCGGCTTCGTGTGTGACGTTTGAAAATCGGTCAATTCTCGATCTGAATTTTCCACATGCACTCGTATATTTTGAAAAAAATTAAGATCTATACTCCATTCACATTTATAAAGTGAAATGTCAAATAATTCTGAGTGACGTTGCCAATGCTAATGTCTATTTACCCTATTTCAACTTTGTAAATGGAATTCATTCTTTTGAGGTTTGACTGTGACTCAGGAAACGTAATACTACTACATTTTCATAATGGAGTATTTCAAGTTGTGCAAAAAGGTATTCAAATGTCTTCTGTAGGCTTATTTCTTGTGAATTTTAAAAAGTGGGGAATTCCATAGGTCCGTCTGTTCGTTTAGAAGTTTTTCTGTCGGGTTATTCAAGTACTTTTATTTTTTTTTCGAATAAACTATCACAAAGTAACGGACTATTCTGTCCATTATTTTTCAGTAAAATTTCAACACTGGATTCCGTACAAGAAAATAGCATAACTGAATCTTTCAACCATGTTTATCTACGTGAAATATTTCCAGTATCAACAGAGAAAAAAGTTTCTTCAACATTCGTCAGGTCTTTGGAATTATTGAATTCACATAATATTTTCTTCATTATTTCCCCAAAGTGAATAAACATTTCGATAAATACCTAATTACTATTAAGGACTGAACGAGAATAAATTCGCTATCACAAAAAACGCCTATATCTCTTGAAACAATTGAGAAAAAATCAAAATTTGATCATAGTTAGCTTTGTTATGAACGTCAGAAACATGTGGAACATTTACTTCATAGATATCCAATTCTCTGTCGCAAAATGTCAAGCGAAGTGAAAACACGAGAATTTATAGTGAAACTTTTTTAAAATAATCAAAAATGGAGCTTCAAAAGAATCGCAAAAGAGGCTCGCGTTCGTCCGGAAACGGTATCAAGAGTTGTTAACAGCTTCAACGAAGATCTTACAATTAACCGCAAGGAAGGAATCGGGAGGAAAAAGGGGTTTCATAGCCCAAAAAAATTAAAGAAAGCCATAAGCCTTTTTCAGAAGAATCCTAACAATTCAGGACGGAAAGTGGCCCAAATAGTGGGTTGTTCGCAGTCAACCGTTTAGAAAATCAAGTCGAGTTGTGGGCTTAGATTATACAAAGTGCAGAAAGTGCCAGACAGGAACAATGTGGAGAATCAAGAAGCGAAATCAAGAGCAAAGAAATTAAAAAAAGATTTCTTGAAAAAGTTTTACTGTTGCGTGATGGACGACGAAACCTATGTCTTGGCTGATTTCTCGCAACTTCCTGGTCAGGAATTTTATACTGCAGATTCTCGTGGAAATGTTGACGAACAATTTCGCGTGAAGAAACAAGCAAAGTTTCCTAAAAAATTCCTGGTTTGGCAAGCAATTTGCACTTGTGGGAAAAGGAGCAAATTTTTCGTTGGCCAAGGCTCTGTTGACTCGAAGATATACCTCGAGGAATGCTTGAAGAAGCGACTTTTACCATTTTAACGTGAACACGATGTGTCAACAATCTTTTGGCCAGATTTAGCTTCATGCCACTACAGCAAGGCCACCAAGGAATGGCATACGAAGCTAATGAGGTGGTTTTTGTCCCCAAAGAGGCCAGTCCACCAAATTGCCCAGAACTCAGACCAATCGAAAGATATTGGGCTCTGGTAAAAGGAGAATTGAAGAAGACTGAGAAATCAACGAAAAAATTAGCGGAATTCAAGCAAAAGTGGAAGACAGCATCCCAGAAAGTGACTGAGAACACTATTAGAAGCACGATGGGAAGAATTCCAGAAAAAAACCATTAATTTTGAAAAAAATAGTTTTGGTTTTTTTATTGTAAAAACCGTTGTCATTAGAATTGGAAGATGATTCGAAAATGAGTTTGATTTTCGAAATCGGTCTAGTGGTTCAAAGGATATAAGCGTTTTTGTGATAGCGAATTCATTCTCGTTCAGTCCTTACCTCTATGTAGAGAGGACAAGGTTGCGCAGTTATCTGACAGAAAGATAACTATAATCAAGAGTCTCTTGCAGTCTACAGATCTATAATTTCCGGTTTTTTAATCCTCAAATGCTAATACTTCTTTAAACGTCAACGACATCACAAATACCGTAAATTCCAACATAAATTCCTCCCACCCCCACTTGCCATCAACCCAACCGTCCCTCTATCTTTCAACGTTTACGAAACCCCCATTATCAGCTTCAAATTCGCCCACCCTTTACGGTTACTCCCAAACGCCGATAGAGGGCGCCCCAATTCCTACACCCGTAGGAAACTGTCGCGGAGCGTCGTCGTCATCCCATCCTCGTCGCCAAAAACACAATCGGCCACCTCTCTTGATCCTCGACCGCGCATGCAACAAACTTCCCGGATCCGTCCGAGAGTCGTCCGGATTTTTTCCGGACTACTGACACGCTCGGAATCCCATCCAAAGGGGGAGGAGGAAAGGGGGAAGAAGGAGGATGGAGGGAAGGAGAGAGGGAGGCGATGTATCGATTACCGAGAGCTCGACAAGGTGCTTGTCACGTCTGATACAAGTGAAATAGCTGTTTATGGTGACTACTTTAGCGGGTGCGGTCCCGGATGTCAACTCTTATGTGTTCCGGGCTTTGAATGGGGGCGTCTCTCTCTCTCTCTCTCTCTCTTCCCCATTCTCTCACTACATTCCGGCGGCGACGCGTGCGTCGCTTGTTTCGGTTTTGGATCGCGGGTCATCTTGAAATTCCGTGGGGTGGTTTTTTCTTGTGGCACTCGAGATGGCGCTGAGCTCGCGCACCACAAGAATTCATATTAGGGTAGTAAAATCTAAAACATGGTTTAAGTAATAGTTCCTGAAAATTTCATCTTTTTGGCGTGAAGGGAAAAGAAATAGCTGAAAATTCAAGACGAAAAACAGTTTTTTGTGAATAACTCAGAAAATATCCATTTTAGGGCAGTGTGTGATGCATACACTCACATTATTTTTTAACGTAGATTCAATATCTGCCATAAAAAAATGGGGTTCTAATTTTAAAAAATTGATTTTTCACGATTTTGTCATCCCTAACTTTGAAAGCGATTTTTTCACCCCCTGTATCATGAATCGCGATTTCGATTTTCGAAGTGGATACATCAATCTTACATCTTGAAAAATCCCAAAAATGAAAATTTTCCATCCAAAAACCTCGAAGTTATTCTTGTTTCAGCGGAGCTCTATTTTCCATTTTTTTTTCGAATTTTCCCGCTCAGAGAGAATTTCCCAACCAAAACTGAAAAATGTTACATCAAAATAACTTGAAATTTTCTAAGGAATCTATTTCTGCAATAAAAAAATGGTGTTCTAATTTGAAAAACGGAAGTTGACGTCATTTCCGGAAAAACCGGAGGTGCTCATGCCTTGAAAATATTTTATATTTCATCAGCATCGTGCTGAATTTCATGAAAAAACGTTCAGTAGTTTCCCGTATAAATATGGGTGAGGTTCCTCGTGAAAGACCCTGTATATATATATATTCTTTTGAAAGAGAGAATTACATACTGTTTTCTTAAATCAAACAATATATGGCATATGGCACGTGTGAAGAAATGGCGACAAGGAACAGATTGTATAAATAAAAGAATAAAATCTGTTTCCCGCTCCAAATCTAAGTATTAGCAGAGGGAATGTAAACGCGGTGGACATCGATCATGACCCGCCAGATCTCCAGACTCGAATAGTTTAGATTTCTTTCTTTGAATACAGGGTGTATTTTAAGGTGAGCTTTTCTTTTGATAGGTGGTAGAAATCATCAAAATAAGTCATTTAACCAAAAATTTCCAATACGAAATGTTCAATACTACTCTGGCCTGCATCTCTCTGTTACAGGTTCATGAACGTCCGCGAAGTTGGGTGATTTCTTAGCAGAAATCTTGATCTGTACTAGTTATACACCGAACTGGTATTTTGTTTTGATTCACTATGAATTGAAAGCATATAAACAAGTTCATTATTTGAATAAACGTGCGGCATTTTCGAAACATAAAACACTCGTACTGGCTGTCCCAATTCAATTGAAGAAGAAAAACTCAATATCTTTGAAACGGATCAGATTTTCGAGAAACCGGTTACAGGGTGATACTCAGTGAATATGCGGCTGAGAAGCAATGATGAAAAATATAGGGTGTCCAATTTGAAAATTACAAACTTTTCTCTCTAGCACTTGAACGGCGAATAATTTTTCGGATCAGATAGAAGTAGCGTATAGGCAATGGAAATTATAAAAGAAAACTTTCGTGATATTTCCAACAGAAAACGAGATACACTGCGCAAAAAAATTAACGCACATTCTGAAAATCTCAATTTTAATGAAAGTTAACTCTACATTGACTTTATAACTTAGTTTTTATGTTCTCTCGGGAAGGTTTCGAACAAAACAAGAAACATTAATTGGAAGAAAAATTCAGGATTTCACCGAATCTTATGTGAAAGAAGAGAAATGAACAATTTTCAAAATACTGAAATGCTGATTAGTGATTTAATACTTGGTATTTCCACCCCTTGCGTTAATTACAGCTCCGCAACGACGGTTCATACTCGAAATCAGTGATCTTAAAATGTTCTGATCTAATCCTTCCCAGATTTCTCCGAGTTGGATTCCTAAGTCATTAAGAGTAGCCGGATGATTTTCTGAACTTCTCAGCCTTCTATTGAGGTTGTCCCAAACCTGCTCAATCGGATTGAGATCTGGACTTCTTGCTGGCCATTCCATTCGAGAGACTTCAACCTCTTCAAGGTACTCCTGAACGATGCGCGCACGATGGGATCTGGCATTATCGTCCATAAAGATGAAATTTTCACCAATGTATGGGGCAAATGGCATGACATGCTCTTCAACAATATACCTTATATACTTATCAGCATTCATAGCTCCATTATCAACGACCACTAGGTCTGTGCGAGCAGTCAAAGATATTCCACCCCATACCATAATCGATCCTCCCCCGAAACCAGTAGTATTCAGGAAATTGCACTGAGCATATCTTTCATGTGGACGTCTGTATACAAGGGAACGTCGATCACAATGGTAGAGGCAGAATCTAGACTCATCTGTGAAGAGAACTCTTTCCTAATCGGCCTCTTCCCAATGGATATGCTCTCTCGCAAAATCCAAACGCGCCCTTCGATGGGCTGGGGTAAGAGCTGGGCCTCTTGCAGCGAGGCGATTTCTTATTGTCTGAGTGCTAATTTGCACCTCATGAGTTTGCTCAAGCTGATTTTGAAGGAGGCGAGCGGTTGCAAACCGTTGTCTCAACGAAGAAACTCTCAAGTAACGTTCTTGAATGGCAGTTGTTACCCGTGGTCTACCCTGTCCTGGTCTTCGGACATTCATACCTGTAACCCTGAATCGCTGCAACATTCTGGACACACTTGTATGGGAAACTCCAAACCTTTCTGCAATACTAGTGTATGTCCACCCTTCTTCTCGCAAAACTACCGCTTGGACACATTCCTCTTGGGTCAAATTGCGTGTTTCGCGTTGCATAGCGATCGAGTGTAGAGAATCAAACGAAAGAAAAACTATTGATCACTAGAATTGATCGAGAACAACTGATTTTAGAATGGAGCCAATACATTCAAAATCTGATAATATAATCTTTTTTTATTCCTGCTGGGAGAAAACATCTGTATTGAAGAAAAACGTTGAAAGTGGATAACATATGCATACATAATTCTGATAAAAATAATTATCATTGAGAACACCTTCAGTCGTAGAATAAATTTGAGATTTCCATAATGTGCGTTAATTTTTTTGCGCAGTGTATATCGGAATATTAGAAACAGCAATTTTTCAGAAACGCCCTGTAACTCGAGAACCGATTCAGAGATCTGGGATCTGTTTGCTGGCAATTGATTATTTTGAAAAAAGAGATCGGGAGTCCCTGAACATTTTTTCTCTAACCCTTATGATTCTCGAGATGCTCTCAGTGATCATCGAATTTGGGAAACCCTGTAGAGTTACCCAGTTAAGTTTGGACGATTTTGAAAATTGGCGTCAATTTGATCATTTTTAAAATTCATCTCGTACTTCGAACTATGAGTACCGCTCTACTTGGGAACGCCAATTTGGCAATCCAAACCACGTGGCGCCCTGCCTCCAGATAACCTATAAAATTTCTGACAGGTCGCTAGCTTGCAGTAAACATGAGGAATTTTATTATCTTATATGCATTTCATGAGTGAACGAGTGAGTTTTTATGATTTCTGATATCAAAAAGTATCCTGAAGTATCACTGACGAAGAAAATTTCACTCAATCATATGATTACAACTTTAAGTATTGGGAGCCCGAAGAGATTGAAGAGAAAGTATTGGAGAAGGAATATTAATCAGAGCTCTGTCCCTGTAACTTCTTTATCCTTTTATATGATATAAAGTTAAATATTCATCAGTTTTACATTTTACATGAACTGTACGAGTATACTGCTTATTTCAGTGTCTACGAAGACACATTCACTTTAGTTTCTTATCTTCGATATTATCAAGTCTTGATGACTGCTGACCCAATTTCCTTTTGTTTCCTGATAAGTCACTTAATATGTGTATAATACACCAGGTTACACACACTGGGTGTTCCAAAATATTCAAGAAAATCCTCATAATTTGAACGACTTGCACATCCAACTTTGGCACACATTTATGGCATTTTTTATTGAAAATGCACTTAATTTAAATAATTTTCACTGGTCTGATATTCCTAAGAGTAAGATTGACTAGAAATATCGAAAAAATTTCCACATAAAACAATTTTTCAAGCAAATAAACGGTTTTAATGTCTACATGAACAAAGCTAAACTTGGTTTGTTTGACCACCAGCTAACCTCAAAAAAATATTTGACAGGTCGTTGGATTCCCTAATTTGCTGAAGGCGTTCACCCTTATCGACAAATCGATTCAACTCACCATAACATAGTGCCTCTGCATCTCCGTCTTCTCGCTGGCCAATTTTTCACATTCTAATTTCAACCTGAAACGAGAAAAAATCCATTAATATTTCACGGTGTACCTCTTAATGACGGCGTGCGACGTAAAGAACTATGGGTAGGTAGGCATCTCGTCATAATTGCCCATCTGATGGACGTTGAGAAGATCGTAATGACCGCGTACTGTTAAGTGTATCATTATCCGAATAATATATGGGACGTGATTAAACGTGTGGGAAAGGATTCTTAGAGTTGGAATGATCCTAGAGATATTCTGTTTGTTGTCTACTGCGAAATCTCTACCAATGGCAGAATTGTACAATGGGGGAGTTCGGTCCAAGTTGCAAACCCAAAAATTTCGCTTTTTTTCTACCAATGGGGAAGGGAAATTTCAGAACAAATTTGTAATGATCAGCTTCACATTATTCATAAATACGTAAACTTCGACTCGGCTTTGCAAACCAGGTAATTAGAGCAAAATATCGATACTTGTAAAGATCATCTCTGATTGGCTGAAAGTTGTGTTGGATCTCCTGGTTCATCGTCAACAATGTCAAAAGACCAGTCCAACGATCTGTCACGATTAGCTGTTAAAATTGCTGCTGGGACAAACAAATAACAAACATTTCTGATCAGTACTACTGTTACTCTATTATTATAGACCAAGAGCCAGTGACCAATTTTCATATGTCATTTCATAACTCACCAAAATTTACTTGTTTAATATTCAATATCTGCTCGAAAATAAAAACCACTTCTGCCAGCCCATAATGGCCGGAGTAGACTACCATAAGCGCTCAAAGAGGCCAGAAAATAAGGTTCAACTATGTCATAGTATCATACACAAAACTTTCAGGAATTGTTATTGATAATATATTGAATCTATAAAAATTAATGACAGAACTTTTTCGTCTCTCCTAAGTGTTGGCAGAACTCTTTGAAAATTCATTAAGAACAGCTGTACCTACTTATGTCATTTCAGTACGCTTGAAATTTACAGGAAATATAGAAAATGTGTCTAGAAAGCGAATTATAATAATGACAGAAATTTTTTACATCACGAACCATTTGCCAGAACGAGAAAAAATTTACTTGTTTGATATTCAATGTCTGCTCGAAAATAAAAACCACTTCTGCCAGCCCATAATGGCCGGAGTAGACTACCATAAGCGCTCAAAGAGGCCAGAAAATTAGGTTCAACTATGTCATAGTATCACACACAAAACTTTCAGGAATTGTTATTGATAATATATTGAATCTATAAAAAATAATGACAGAACTTTTTCGTCCCTCCTAAGTGTTGGCAGAACTCTTTGAAAATTCACTAAGAACAGCTGTACTTAGGTATGTCATTTCAGTACGCTTGAAATTTACAGGAAACAAAGAAAATGTGTCTAGAAAGCGAATTATAATAATGACAGAAATTTTTTACATCACGAACCATTTGCCAGAACGAGAAATGTTGCCGCGCAAATGCGAGCGACATGAGCTTATTCATATTTCCAAGTCAGACCTAGAGCGCATATTGGGCATTTACGAGACTCATCAAAAGTTGATAGGAAGCTTAAATTCTTTTATGAAATTATAGAATTTGTTTTCAGTTTCATTACCTGATCCGATGATAAGGGTATTCGCTATGTACTCGTAATACTAGAGCTCACTGTGAAAGTCTTATACTCTCTTTTACTACTGTTAGTCTACCCAACTATTGGGGTTTTAAATGCCCTGATGGTTTATTTTTTACCCCTTAATGTGACTGAGATCTTACACTTCTTCGAATGTTTCGATGGTCACACAGGTATACTCAAGACCTCCTCAATCCATTCGAAAAATTCTTGGAGCTCAGTTCAGATTCGAGCATAAATTCTTCTAACCAAGTCAATGTTTATTATTAATCTGTTGGTGAAAATATGTTTACTCATTTTTTGAGAACTAACCTTTATAATATTGTTGAAAAATATTCTTCGAGTGAGAAACAATGCAGTACTTTTCGTGTTGATTTTAATGTTTCTGTGTGTTGAACTGAGAATTGATGGTGATAATTGTTTGTTTATTTGATGAAATGGTTTCATTGAAAATGTCCACCAAGATGACGAACAAATTTTGAGGATGCGTAGGAAGAGCATATTTTTTTGAATAGTTTATTACTGAATAAATTGTTGTAAGGTTAAAAATAAACACCTTTAATTCCTTTAATTTATTCCTTTAATTGACAATAATACATCCCCAATATGCGCTATCGGTCTGACTTGCAAATATGAATAAGCTCATTTCGCTCGCATTTGCGCGGCAACATTTCTCGTTCTGGCAGATGGTTCCTGATGTAAAAAATTTCTGTCATGATTATAATTCCCTTTCTGGACACATTTTCTTTATTTCCTGTAAATTTCAAGCGTACTGAAATGACATAAGTAGGTACATAAGTAGGTTTTCAAAGAGTTCTGCCAACACTTAGGATGGACGAAAAAGTTCTGTCATTATTTTTTTAGATTCAACATATTATCAATAACAATTCCTGAAAGTTTTGTGTATGATACTATGACATAGTTGAACCTAATTTTCTGGCCTCTTTGAGCGCTTATGGTAGTCTACTCCGGCCATTATGGGCTGGCAGAAATGGTTTTTATTTTCGAGCAGATATTGAATATTAAACAAGTTAATTTTGGTGAGTTATGAAATGACATGTGAGAATTGGTCACTGGCTCTTGGTCTATTAACAAATTTATTAAAAAAAATATGTAAACCCTTCGTTTTTTCTCCAAATTGAATCATTTACTCCTTGGCATACTATCTATGTTTTACAAAAAAAAAATTGAAATTTTAACAGTTCCTTCTGGGTGTTGCAGTTAATTTCCACAATTTTTCTCGGAATGACATTCAATGTGGGACTCTCTGGAAAGTCCCAATAAATCAAAATAAAGAAACTGTGCTCAGTGAGACAATGAAATTCACAAATAAAGGTGCTTGGCACTCAACGAACAGTACGTTGCGCTTTTTATTTGAACAACAATCTCGAAGATGAGAAATTGTAGATTTTATCTGTGTTGACTCAGATAAAACATTGTATAGACCACCCAGAACAAATATTTGTTTTATATGAGTTTGCTGTTTGCTCAGCTATTTGTATTAATCACGAATTAATTTCGTTTTAGGAACGGAAAATATCAACAATATGTTTCAATATTGGTTCAAGGTCTATCCAAACTGCATGGTCAGATCGAAAGTTTTTCGAAATGAATCAAAAGAACCGCTATGTAATATCCAAATGAGGTAGGATTCTATTGATTTTCTGATTCCTTTCACGGACCTCAGATTTATGTCGGTTTAGAAATACAGGATCTATCATAGGAAATTTGAATTAAACTGCTCCACATGAGTTAGGAATATTGACTTAATTTGCAAAAAAATATAGTTTAAATAAGATTTTTGTGATGAAAATTCATATTGATATGAATTCAAGTTGCAAATCAATTTTAGCCTGTAGGTCTGCAGCGTATACAGGGTGGTTAAGAAAAATCGAGTAAAATTACGAAATTTTATTCCCAGAGAATTCAAGCATTTAAAGACTATCAATACAATGTATGGCCTCCACGGGCATCAATAACATCTTGACATCTTCTTTGTATACTACACACGAGGTTGTTGAACATTTCTTGAGGAATTTGATTCCATAAACGGGGCAGAAGCTCTCTCAGATCATTTAAGGATTCTGGGGTAGGTTGATGATTATCTAATCTTCTTTGGAGCATATCCCATGCATGTTCTATGCTATTCAAATCTGGTGAGTGCGGAGGTATTGGAAAATGTGGAATACTAAGCTCCTCGCGCGCATTCTCAACTATGGCTGCACGGTGCGGTCGAGCGTTATCGTCTAGAAATTGAAAAGTTTCACCAATAGCAGCGTGAAAATTTGGCGCAACATTGTCAATGACAAGCTCCCTATAGTGTAAGGCGGTCATATTCCCAGGACAAATAAGTAGATCTGTGCGCCCGTTGAAACATATCCCAACCCATACCATTACACTACCCCCTCGGAATGGATGGACTTCTTGGACATAGCGACGATTACGGGGTATGCGTATGATTTTCCATACCCTTATTCTTCGAGAATCTGAAAATCTTCCATATCTGGATTCATCAGTGAAAAGGACACTACGCCATTGATTGTCCGAATTGATATGTTGCCTTGTCCATTCCAGTATTTGACGCTTATGGTCACGTGTTAATGGAACTCCTCTTAATGGACGTCTAGAACCTAGATTCACCTCTCTCAAACGTCGTCTGATGGTTTCGATGGAAACTTGGACCCCATCTGCATTTTGAAGAGTATTCCGTAGCATTCTACACGTAGATGTAGGGTTTCTTCACGCCGAAACGGTGATGAACGATCCTGAGCAGGTGTTGTTTTCCGTCGCCCACCAAGCCTTGGTCTTTCCAACACGGAACCTGTCTCCCTGAACCTATTCCAAAGTCGAGATATCACACTTTTGCTGACTTGGAGCCTTTCCGCTACAACAACCTGAGTTAGGCCACCCTGTAGCATTCCGATAGCCCTATCAGCCTCAGCATTTGTTAATTTACGTCTTGGCATTTTCAAAAAACTCGTTTCAAATCGAAGCCGTTGATAAACTGACTTCATTTCAAAATAAGAACATTCATGAAGCATATGCAAAGAACCAAACTTCAGAAAAAAGGCGACCAGATTGACGAAATGTCTCATACTGATTTTTATTGGATCGATTCAAGTTGTTATTGAGTTTTAAATGATTTTACAGCGATTTTCTCGAAGATTACATACTTTTAAAGACGATTGAATACGATATCCCTTACTCTTGTGGCTGTTATTGATCTGAATTATAAAGGGTGGTTTCTTAAAAGCTTTATGAAATTCGAAAAAATAAAAGACTGAAATCTCTATTCGAATTTAAGATAAATGAATGAAAAACGTTTGCTTATAAGTTGTTTTCGGACCAAGAATTTTTCCCAACCTTTCATTACGAAACCAAATGTTCTATGAAAGCTCCTATTCGTTTGACAGACCGTTAATGACGTATTTCACTAGAACGAAAGCCACCCGACGTAACCTAACCTGAAACATTTCCAATTATATTGAACCGAGTAAGTTAAGATCTGAAAACACGACCATTTCATCCGCTCAATTCCACGCTCCAAGCTGACGTTTTATGTTCGATTTTATTGTCCGAATCGTACGGCGGGGGAGGGGGGAACACGGGAGGTATCTCTAGTGTCCGTCTATTTTTATTCCTGTTGCTTTATTGCCGCATCATTTTTACATTCGAAAGGATGGGCAGATTTCGCCAGAAACATAGACTTGGGATAATACACATCCCAAAAAAATTAACGCACTTTCTGAAAATCTCAATTTTAATGAAAGTTAGCTCTACATTGACTTTATAACTTATTTTTTATGTTCTCTCGGGAAGGTTTTGAACGAAACAAGACACATTAAATGGAAGAAAAATTCAGGATTTCACCGAATCTTATGTGAAAGAAGAGAAATGAACAATTTTCAAAATACTGAAATGCTGATAAGTGATTTAATACTTGGTATTTCCACCCCTGGCGTTAATTACAGCTCGGCAACGACGGTTCATACTCAAAATGAGTGATCTTAAAATGTTCTGATCTTATCCTTCCCAGATTTCTCAGAGTTGGATTCCTAAGTCATTAAGAGTAGCTGGATGATTTTCTGAACTTCTCAGCCTTCTATTGAGGTTGTCCCAAACCTGCTCAATCGGATTGAGATCTGGACTTCTTGCTGGCCATTCCATTCGAGAGACTTCAACCTCTTCAAGGTACTTCTGAACGATGCGCGCACGATGGGGTCTGGCATTATCGTCCATAAAAATGAAATTTTCACCAATGTATGGGGAAAATGGCACTACATGCTCTTCAAGAATGTTCCTTATATACTTATCAGCATTCATAGCTCCATTATCAACGACCACTAGGTCTGTGCGAGCAGTCAAAGATATTCCACCCCATACTATAATCGATCCTCCCTCGAAACCAGTAGTATTCAGGAAATTGCACTGAGCATATCTTTCATGTGGACGTCTGTATACAAGGGAACGCCGATCACAAAGGTAGAGGCAGAATCTAGACTCATTTGTGAAGAGAACTCTTTCCCAATCGGCCTCTTCCCAATGGATAAGCTCTCTCGCAAAATCCAAACGCGCCCTTCGATGGGCTGGGGTAAGAGCTGGGACTCTTGCCGCGACACGAGGCCTTAAATCATATTCTCTGAGGCGATTTCTTATTGTCTGAGTGCTAATTTGCACCTCATGAGTTTGCTCAAGCTGATTTTGAAGGAGGCGAGCGGTTGCAAACCGTTGTCTCAACGAAGAAACTCTCAAGTAACGTTCTTGAATGGCAGTTGTTACCCGTGGTCTACCCTGTCCTGGTCTTCGGACATTCATACCTTTCTCCCCGAATCGCTGCAACATTCTGGACACATTTGTATGGGAAACTCCAAACCTTTCTGCAATTCTTGTGTATGTCCACCCTTCTTCTCGCAAAACTACCGCTTGGGCACATTCCTCTTGGGTCAAATTGCGTGTTTCGCGTTGCATAGCGATCGAGTGTAGAAAATCAAACGAAAGAAAAACTATTGACCACTAGAATTGATCGAGAACAACTGATGTTAGAATGGAGCCAATACATTCAAAATCAGATAATATCATCTTTTTTTATTCCTGCTGGGAGAAAACATCTGTATTGAAGAAAAACGTTGAAAGTGGATAACATATGCCTGCATAATTCTGATAAAAATAATTATCATTGAGAACACCTTCAGTTGTAGAATAAATTTGAGATTTCCATAATTCGCGTTAATTTTTTGCGCAGTGTATACATGTAGCACCAATTTTGCCCACCCTCTACAGAGTTGCCAAAACTGTAGGCTGCAAGATTGTACGTCTGTGGGGTTGACAACCACAGATTGGCACTTCGTAGCCAATCTTTGTTGCCAACCAATTTTGAACGGAAGATCTCACCAAAACGTTACCCCGAAGGGCAGTCAGATGAAAGATCTCCATTCCTCTCTTTCCTCCAAGAAGTAATGGAATGCCATTCCTCGTCCGCTTCAAACACATCCTGTATAAGAGTTCTTGCTCCGCGGCGCCGAAGCT
Organism: Adalia decempunctata; assembly: GCA_951802165.1. Lineage (NCBI taxonomy): Eukaryota > Metazoa > Arthropoda > Insecta > Coleoptera > Coccinellidae > Adalia > Adalia decempunctata. Next base: position 1,293,035 of record OX637702.1, read on the forward strand.
GTTGGTTTCGCGATTAACCGCAATGATTCGAGCGCAAACACGGATCGATCACCGGTAGAAATACAAGTTCAAAGCCGCCTAATTCAATTAATTACGAATCCGGCATCGAGAGTATAAATGGAGCTCGGGAATTACCGCGGTTTGTAGGCGGCAAAACAGGTTTCGTCGGGCTTGTACGTACGCGAGCTGCTCGAGAAAAACGCGAACGATACAATGGATCGATTGCCTCGGTATGGGGAACTCATTCTTTGTCATAGCCTACTAGGCAATCCAAACCACGTGGCGCCCTGCCTCCAGATAACCTATAAATTTCCTGACAGGTCGCTGGCTTGCAGTAAATATGAGGAATTTTATTATCTTATATGTGTCGCAGTCGGATTCTAAAATCCGTCATTTTGCCAAATGACTAGTCATTTTGTAAACTGACGAACGTTTTCTAAAACGCTTTCAAGATACAAATCGTTTTACAATCGGCCTGAAATTTTCAGTCGGTTTGTAAACCGCGTATAACGTATCAGACGGATTGTCATATCCTACACCCTTTAAAACGTTCCACCTGAAACTACTTCAGTTTTATGTGCAATTGGTGACGTTCACGCAATTTTATAAATAACGACATATTTAAATCTTTCAATATGGAAAATTTAGAGAAACCCGTGGAGAAGGATATTTTTTATCACGAACTAGAGAATAACTATTCTGTTGAGTAACCTAACCTATAATAGGGATTTGCGAATGAATTTGTTATTGCTCATTTGTTCTTCTGTGAAGTTCATTTGAACATGTCCTTTGATAATTTATTGATTGATTTAAAATACAGAGAAAAAGCAGAACGGTTCTTGTCACAGATAGGTATTATGGATACTTAATTTTTGGTGGAATCGCTTCTCGCCGTAATAATTTACTCATAAATATGTGGTTTTTAGATTCTCCAATTTTCTCATATAAAAATTAATACCTGGACAATGATTGATATTATTTTTCAGTTTTTTAGATTTTTAAATGATGTTGTTTGGAATAGCAAATCAATCGGTAGCGGTGAATATTATTTTTCTTTTATTATTTCTGTATCCAGAATAATGAAGTACAGCTAATTATACAAAGATAACAGATATTCGATTTGCATCAAGACACGAAACGTTTTCATAATACGATTCAAATGATTTGACAATCCGTCGGATGCGTTGTTCGCAGTTATCAAACTGACTAAAAATATCAGACCGATTGTAAAACGATCTTCATTTCAAGAGCGTTTTAGAAAACGTTCGTCAGTTTACAAACTGCCTAGTCATTTCGCAAACTGACGGATTTTAGAATCCGACTGCGACATATGCATTTCGTGAGTGAACGAGTGAGTTTTTATGATTTCTAATATCAAAAAGTATCCTGAAGTATCACTGACGAAGAAAATTTCACTCAATCATATGATTACAACTTTTAGTATTGGGAGCCCGAAGAGATTGAAGAGAAAGTATTGGAGAAGGAATATTAATCAGAGCTCTGTCCCTGTAACTTCTTTATCCTTTTATATGATATAAATTTAAATATTCATCAGTTTTACATTTTACATGAACTGAATACTGCTTATTTCAGTGTCTACGAAGACACATTCACTTTAGTTTCTTATCTTCGATATTGTCAAGTCTTGATGACTGCTGACCCAATTTCCTTTTGTTTCCTGATAAGTCACTTAATATGTGTATAATACACCAAGTTACACACACTGGGTGGTCCAAAATATTCAAGAAAATCCTCATAATTTGAACGACTTGCACATCCAACTTTGGCACACATTTATGGCATTTTTTATTGAAAATGCACTTAATTTAAATAATTTTCACTGGTCTGATATTCCTAAGAGTAAGATTGACTAGAAATATCGAAAAAATTTCCACATAAAACAATTTTTCAAGCAAATAAACGGTTTTAATGTCTGCATGAACAAAGCTAAACTTGGTTTGTTTGACCACCAGCTAACCTCAAAAAAATATTTGACAGGTCGTTAGATTCCCTAACTAGCGTTTATATTTAGAAATAGGGAAAACATTATCCAGGTATTTTTCCATATTCGTTAGAAATCTTGCCCTTTTTCATCCGCTGAGTCTTTGACTTGCACATTTTATGGCTGAAGATTCTTCTTATCAAACCCTTTTTCCCTACAGCATCCTTCTAAATTTGGGTTCGTTTGAAAGATACTGGGTGTTGTATATCCATAAAAAACACTCTCCTGACAATATTCACCTATATAAAATAAAAAATTGGAAAAAGAATACAGTACCCAAAATTTCAAAATAAATAAATGTAAGGAACAAGAAATAATTGTACACAATTAGGGAAAGATTTTGCAGCATGCAGACAAATTTTGTGAAATTGTCTGCATGCCGCAAAATCTTTCCCTAATTATTCACACAGACGATAAAATCCATTTATATATTGTACACAATTGTCAGACTCCCACTCGAGTGTTTTTCAGGCAGAAATAAAGGGTTTTCCAATAGGAGATGTTAAGAAAACCCAAGTTTGTCCATTCCTCGTCGTTCCTTGGAATGAGGCATTCCACAAACGTCATTACACCGTATTTTACATAAAGATTTAGGTCTCAATGCTTATAAAGTGCAGGTAACACGAGAACTCAAGCTGAACGATCATCAACAATGTCGTGTCTTTGCTGATTGGGTCCTTGAAATGCATGAAAATGATTCCATCAAAAAATCATTATGAGTGATCTGGACAACACTTTGTTCGAACAAAACGGCGCTACGTGCCACACAAGCAACGAAACCATTGACCTTTTAAGGAGTTTTGCCAAGCGCGCAATTTTTGTCCCCGGAGTTTTACCAAGCGCGCAATTTTTGTCCCCGGAGTTTTTCCAAGGGCAAAATTTTTGTCCCCGGAGTTTTTCCAACCGCGCAATTTTTGTCCCCGGAGTTTTACCAAGCGCGCAATTTTTGTCCCCGGAGTTTTTCCAAGCGCGCAATTTTTGTCCCCGGAGTTTTACCAAGCGCGCAATTTTTGTCCCCGGAGTTTTACCAAGCGCGCAATTTTTGTCCCCGGAGTTTTTCCAAGGGCAAAATTTTTATCCCCGGAGTTTTTCCAACCGCGAAATTTTTGTACCCGGAGTTTTTCCAAGGGCGAAATTTTTGTCCCTGGAGTTTTTCCAAGCACAAAATTTTTGTCCCCGGAATTTTTCCAAGGGCGAAATTTTGGTCCTCATGGTTACGGTGAATGGATTGCGCTATCAAGAATTGATTGATAATTTTTAGGGCCGCATTTGGACGGTATTGATCTGGACCACGTTTTTCAACAAGACGGAGCTACGTGGCGGTCATTTGGCTGATATTATTTTCTAATAGTAACGGCGTACCTTCCTCTTCATAATGAGATAAACATGGCACATTTCTTCGAATGTCTGAATAACTTATCTTATTGGAAAACCGTTTATGTATACTCCATTCACTTTTATTTAATCACATAGGTGGTCATGGTTTCGTTTTCAGGAGTTGGTGCCCCTGATGAAAAGCACAGAACATATGATGAAAAATCAGTGCGCCCACAGAAAATATCGTTAATGACAAAACGACGTTGCCAGTTTCTTTGTTTACATCAAAGTAAAAGTATCAAAGATATTCCACATTTTGTTAGGTTTACAAATTGTTCGCAGATTTTTGGTATTTAATCGATATTTGCAGGTGAGCTTTTCGTCGAATATCCAAGATTAACGTATGTTTATTGTTTTTAGCACCAGTTTGGAGCGTGAGGACGATTTTCAAGACCAGGACGAATGTTTACATTTCGAGGTTGAAGGGGTACACGGGAATCTCGTTGAAAAAGCTGTTATTTGGACAGATATCGCAGTAGATGGATCGGATGGAGCATCGAGAGGTCGATTAGGATGATATTTTTCAGGTTTTCCAAGAAATTTGGCGATATCTGAGCAGATTTGCAAAAGTTAGTTACCTCACTAATGAGGTGGAACTTAGACCTAATTCTCCTATAAGAAACCCCCTTCAAAGGTCGAGATGGTAAAAAATGTATTCTCTAGATGTTGTTTGAACAAACGCAGCCGAGTTTTATATCCCAACATTAATTTTTAAGAAAGTTATCAACAAAATAAAATTGACATTATTCTTGATTCTTGTAATTACCCATCAATTCATCGTATATCTTTGGGTTGATTTTTTTTAATGAATTCTTGATTAGAATCAACAATTGATGTCGTCAAGTCTTGAACTTTCAGGGGATAATAAACATTAAATCTTCACAAGCATGCATATGAAAATTATGTGAAAGCAATGCAGTTTTCTTCCATGACGAAAAATAATATATTTCAACAGTGATCACTTGTACTTTTCATGCAAATAACTAGAAAAGGAATCCTTTCTATCAATTCGTGTAAACATTAATTATTTTCGTCCATCACATCATTTCCAATTCATTCATTTCCCGAATAAATTCTCATTCTGAGAAATACGCTAAGAATGTAGAAAGGGCAACAAAGTAGTGTTGACTTGGAACATAAAAATATTTTGAAAAACGTCATAATTTCGATACAGAGTGGAATATGTCAAATTTCCAAGGCCAGAGTTGTGATTTTATAATTGTGAATGGAGTATACGTATATGGAACATTAACAGCATAAAGGAATAAATGAATATCATACATTATAGAAAGTTTTTGATGCCATTCTGAAGTGAAAAATGTTAGAGATTCATAGTGGATGAAGTTATTCAACAATCTTCTAGTTATTATTGGTTTTTCTATCATTATTGAGTTTAAATATACATAGAGGAACATCCCAGTTGAACGATTTGAAGCTGATTGAAGCTGATTTTAGTTATACATAGTTCCCGTTCATAAAGGGACAAGTGTGTTTCAGAGAATCGAAATTTTTTACCCTCGCATCTAGCGGTGAGTAGCTGAACTATGAAACGACAATTAATTCTGATCGATTCATAGAAAGAGGAAAATAAATATCCTACAGATTTCTGTAAATGAATAGCTAGCAGATTATAGTTCCTTCAGTAGCTACTATGTGTCGCACTAAGTTGACAGTACACTGCCAAAAATTTTTGCATCAAATCGTTCAAGGACGATCTACCTCTATGAAGGTCTCTTCAATCTGGGTTCCCGGTCACGCAATTTTATTTATTCACGTAAAAAACTTGCTTAACTTGTTTCAACCTAACACAAAAGATTCAGCTGATTTTTTGCAATCTACCTAGTAGAAAATATCAAAGAATACATCAACGATATCTAGATCTAGGCAAACTATTCACAAAAATTCCAAAAAACGATCGAACAGGGGGAGAAACAATAAAATTGATAACTAAAACAGCGGCGGTAATACAAAAAAAAAGGATCCAATACCGGACGCGCAAAATCCCCAATTACCCCTAACAAAACGGATAAAATCCGAAACGACCCCTCGATAACAAAAACCCGGCCTTCTATTAAGTCCCTCCATTTATCCTTCCATAGACACGACATCATTACAGGGCCCGTTAAGATGTTGAAGGCCATTACCGATAACCATCGAAATCCGCTCATTCCATTCTCTCCCTTTATCCGTCTATGCTTCCGCGACGGACGGGGAACGCGGCGTTGCCACACAAACCAAAATTAGCAACTTCACGAGATCACTTATCGGCCTTATCGCACACAAACGGGTAAAATTCTCAGAAACGGCAACGCCGCCTTGTCGAAGGGAGAATCACATATTTGATCTCTCGCCAGCTTCGGTTTCTACCCCATCCCGCGTCCCCCCTCGCGACCGGAAGATTGATTATACGCATTCTTCACGAACACGAAACTTTCGCCCCTCCGCCTACCGAACGGAAAGATTTCTCGTCCGCCATTTTCGCGTTGTCAAAAGAAGATTAATTCACACACAAGAAGATTATATCGGGAACGTTTTTTTCCCCATCCCGTTTTATTGCCTTCGGGGCTGAAGGGCCCCCCGGCTTGGTCGGTTTATCGTTTTTTTCCGCGTCCATTATGATTTCGGGAGTTTTATTGGGGTTTTCGAGAGGGGGAAAGGTTGGTTGGTTTGGATTATTAGCATAGGAATTGGGGTGCTTTTCATTTGGTAGGATGGGGTTGGTGGGTTATCGTACGAAAATTTTATTGAAAAAGAAAAGGGTTTTTGTCGAGGGGGTGATCACCAACAGAAATGTGTACAACATTTCCGAATATTGGAGAATATTTAAGCATTTCCACAGAATTCCAAGCATTTCTAAGCAATTCTAAGCAATTTCAAGCAATTCCAAGCATTTCCAAACATTTTCAAGACATGCCATCTTTTCAAATGACCCCACGATCAAAAAAGTGTACAACATTTCCAAATATTGGAGAATATTCAAGAATTTCCACAAATTTCCAAGCATTTCCACCCCTTGAAACACTAAAAATATCCTAAAAATACGAATTATATGGCAACACCATGAATTTTGAAAAATGAGGCATAAGTGTAAGGCTCTTGTTGTTTTCGAAAGAATAATGCCATTAAATACAGGGTGTTCCATTTGAAGAAACTACATAGGTATTTTTCCGTAACTTTTTTTTGACACACCCTGTATATGTAAAACATTTTTAGTTTGTAGATTTTTGTCAACCTTACAACCATACCATAAAAGTTTTTTGTACAACTGCCATTAAAAGTGACACTTTTAATGACAGCAAACAATGTTAAAATTGATTGTTTACGTGGAAGCGTGTTAAAAATATTTTTAACAATGGAATGATCAACATAGCCCTCGGCTACCGTCGTAGACTTCCATCCACCATGTTTTTTTATATCCGTAATATTTGCTCCTGATTCTGCTAGCAATGAAGCGGAGGATCTTCGAAAACAGTGTCCTTTATATTGCTCTGGTTCTGGCAGTTTGAGGAGTTCGGCAACAATAGATGAAATTTTCCCAAATGTATTGATACCAACTGGATTGGCAGTGCATTTATTATTCGTGTATTTCAGGAAAAAACGACGATGTTTGATGACAGAAGGGCGCAGTGCAAAGTACTTATGAAAATAGTCAACATACTTCCCAATAATACTGAAAGATCGACTGACTTTCGTTTTTGTGTTTGGAAGTTGTATAACCAATGATTTATTTGTTATTTCGATGTCTTCAACTGATAAATTACCACAATTCTTCACGCCGACAGGCTCCAACTAATCCGAAAATAGTTGCAACCTTAACCATCAAGTATTTCTCATCTGGTGCCTCATTTATAAACTTTTCAACTTGTTCACGAGTGAGAATTTTCGATTTTTTGGGACGATATCCTTCACTTTTCCGTTTTAAATATGCTATTACCTTAAAGTATTTACTAACATCCACACCATTTTTAATAAGGGCGCTTGACTTTATCATTGAAAATTTGCTCCACAAAGTTGATGAACTCCATATTCTTGATTTTTCTTCTAAGTATGCCAGGAAAACAGGTCTACTGAAGTTCCCTCCTACATTTTTCAAGACTTTAACTCTTCAGAAATTGACGAATACAGTGATAAACCATTTATTGTTCCAAACAACACAGGGTGCTGGATTTTCTAGGTTTTAGAGAACCGAGTAGAGAACGGATCGTGTTTCTGAGCACGAACCAAAAACGTAGGAATCCATATTCTACCTGCTCGACCTACGGAACCTCTAACAAAAGAACGACGCACTCCATCCATGCCTACGCCATTCATTCTCAATCTCAAACAAACCTTATACACAGAGAAGAGGGAGAGAACCCAACAACGATCCGATAATGAAGAACTCCGTATACATCGTCAGAATTCCGATAAGGATCTCGGGGGGCCTCGGGAGACCGGTGTAAAGCCGCCTTAACGCTTATTTCTCACAAAGACCGAACCGGCTCGGCGTGGATCTAATTTAACACCACTTTGGCGAAGGCTGCCCGATCATAATTGGTTTTATGCGATTGCGAGAGCCGGAGCGATATCGGGATTTTTTCTTGGAGTTGGAGGATTTGGAGGAAATCGGGAGGGAGATCGTTTTCCGATTCCGCGATCCGACCGAACTCCGGAAACGAAAGAATTTATCGAGAAAATATTAAGATTAAAAAAAGTATTCTATGTTTGGAATACATAGGAGGTCATGGTTTCGTTTTCAGGAGTTGGTGCACCTGATGAAAAGCACAGAACATATGATGAAAAGTCAGTGCGCGCACAGAAAATATCGTTAATGACAAAACGACGTTGCCAGTTTCTTTGTTTACATCAAAGTAAAAGTATCAAAGATATTCCACATTTTGTTAGGTTTACAAATTGTTCGCAGATTTTTGGTATTTAATCGATATTTGCAGGTGAGTTTTTCGTCGAATATCTAAGATTAACGTATGTTTATTGTTTTTAGCAGAAGTTTGGAGCGTGAGGACGATTTTCAAGACCAGGATGAATGTTTACATTTCGAGGTTGAAGGGGTACACGGGAATTTCGTTGAAAAAGCTGTTATTTGGACAGATATCGCAGTAGATGGATCGGATGGAGCCTCGAGAGGTCGATTAGGATGATATTTTTCAGGTTTTCCAAGAAATTTGGCGATATCTGAGCAGATTTGCAAAAGTTAGGTACCTCACTAATGAGGTGGAACTTGGACCTAATTCTCCTATAAGAAACGCCTTTCAAAGGTCGAGATGGTGAAAAATGTCTTTCGATGTTGTTTGAACAAACGCAGCCGAGTTTTATATCCCAAGATTGATTTTAAGAAAGTTATCAACAAAATAAAATTGACATTATTCTTGATTCTTGTAATTACCCATCAATTCATCTTATATCTTTGGGTTGATTTTTTTTAATGAATTCTTGATTAGAATCAACAATTGATGTCGTCAAGTCTTGAACTTTCAGTTCAAGAGGATAATAAACATTAAATCTTCACAAGCATGCATATGAAAATTATGTGAAAGCAATGCAATTTTCTTCCATGACGAAAAATAATATATTTCAACAGTGATCACTTGTACTTTTCATGCAAATAACTAGATAAGGAATCCTTTCTATCAATTCATATAAACGTTAATTATTTTCGTCCATCACATCTTTTCCAATTCATTCATTTTCCGAATAAATTCACATTCTGAGGAATACGCTAAGAATGTAGAAAGGGCAACATAGTTTTGACTTGGAACATAAAAATATTTTGAAAAACGTCATAACTTCGATACAGAGTGGAATGTGTCAAATTTCCAAGGCCAGAGTTGTGATTTTATAATTGTGAATGGAGTATACGAAACAATTTGGCAACAATTAATGTAGAGAGCATTGAGAACAAATACATGAGAAAGCAGAAATATCAGATTCCATGCCAGTCTTTGGTGTAACTTCGAGTAGGCGTAAAGTAAAATACATAAAAAAAATATACTCACGTGTGGTATTGCGCCTGCAGAAAATTAAATTCCTCTTTGATCCTCTCCAACGTGTCCGCTATTGTGAACTTGATCTGCCCACCCTGAGGCGGGGGGCCCTGGAAAGCAAGTCGTTTCATTAATACGTCATAACGAACGAAATACGGATAGGGGGAACGGTTTGTGGAAAGTTCGATGGTCTATGATAAAGGTGGGAATACTCTATCGGACTTTTAGGACGAAAAAAAAATTTTACAGGGAAAAAAATTTAATTCATTTCTAATGGATTCAGCGCCCTCGAAAACCTGAATTTTGATACCACGAACCCCTCATAAGTTAAAATTTCTTTTGTTTTATTTTGACAAAAATTCAATTTCACAGGTGAAAATCTAAAGTATGCTAGTTAGAGCTCTGGAATAATTTTCATTAGATTCAGCGACCTCGAAGACCTACAATTTGATACCAAAGTCGGCCATGTAGCCCTCATAAGAGTAATTAATTTTTTAGTTTTCTTGTTTTCGATTTTTCATTTTTGTTTTGTTCAGAAGCTCAGACCGTTCGTGGTATGTGTTCTATCTATTCGCTCAATGGCTATTATTGAAGATTCGAATGGTTCATACAACTTTTCCATTCAACATTACCTTTAGGTTTTCCCAGCTTTTTGTTATATCGACAAATATGGTGTTTTCAGGGGGTCATACCCCTTAGTAATTTTTCACCCAAAATTTGAAATGTTGAAAATCGCTCATATTTGGCACAGAGATACTTGGGTCTATGCTGACCAACAAAATATAGATAACTATTGGCGGCGATGAGAGAGACGGAAGTTATGACAGTTTGAAATTTCCGATTTTTCAATGAAATACCATTTGACGGGTCAAAATCTGAACGGTGATAGTTAGGGTTTTGGAATATTTTTTATTGAATGGAACGACCTCGAAAACCTACATTTTGATACCAAAATCACCCATGTAGCCCCTATAGTTGATGAAATATTCCACTTTTTATTTTTCGATTTTTTATTTTCGAGTTCTGTTCACGAGCTCACACCACTCAAGTTAAGGGTGCTGTCGGTCCGCAAAATTGCCATCATTGAAGATTCGAATAGGAAGTATAACTTCCAGATTCAATAGTAACGTTAGATCCTCCCCAAATATATTTTTTATTGTCAAATATGGTGTTGTCATTTTTCACCCAAAATTTGAGATTTTTCAAATCGCTCATAAGAACTGCACAGATATACTTGGGGCTATGCTTATCAACAAAATATAAATAACTATTGGCGGCGATGAGAGGGACGGAAGTTATGTTAGTTTGAAATTTCCGATTTTTCAAAAAATGCCATTTGACAGGACAAAATCTAAACGGTGATAGTTAGAGCTTTGAAATATTCTTCATTGAATGGAACGACCTCGGAAACCTACATTTTGATACCAAAATCACCCATGTAGCCCCCATAGGTAATGAAATATTCCACTTTTTATTTTTAGATTTTTCATTTTCGAGTTCTGTTTACGAGCTCACACTTCTCAAGGTAAGGGTGCTGTCGGTCCGCAAAATTGCCTTTATTTAAGATTCGAATAGGAAGTATAACTTCCAGATTCAATAGTAACGTTAGATCCTCCCCAAATATATTTTTTATTGTCAAATATGGTTTTTTCAGGGAGTCACTTTTCCCCAAAAATTGAAATTTTTAAAATCGCTCATATTTGACACAGAGATAGTCTGAGCTATGCTGATAAACAAAAAATTAACAAATAGTGGATACGGCGAGAGGGACGGTGGCAATGACAGTTTTAAATTTCCAATTTTTCAAAAAATGTCAATTGACAGGCGAATATCTAAACTTTTTTATTCGATTCAGCGACCTCGAAAAAATACAATTTGATACCAAAGTCGACCATGTAGCATCTCATAAGTAAAAATTGTATTGAATATTTGAATATGAACGTTGTACATTCAATTGGCGCCCAACCAAGTGTGACCTTGGCCAGTAATATACTGATGTTGTAGATCTTCTTCGATATCAACGATTATTTTCAAAAGTATCATGATATTCAGTACCGTAGGTGCCAAATAAAATAAGGGTAGGAGAACATTTCGACGATATGATAATGAATAAAGGCGGGCATAAACTATCGGACTTTCAGCAACGGACGTCACATTCTGACAATGACACGATTTTTTTAAATTTCTTGATATCTCCAGATGTGAAACTCGATCCAAATCAAAAACCAACACAAATAAATGCCTAATCGATGTACCTAGATAGAGTAAACATTACCGGACTGCTAATGAATTCAAACTACATCAGAGTATTCGATCTAGAATGCAACGATAAAATACAATGAAACAACATAATGGAACACGCATACGCATACTTTATTGGGTCACCTAAGAGGTCATGCTATCGTTCGCGCGGTTATTAGTTGACATGTTACTTCATTCCAGCTAATATACCCACGAAATTGGAATTTAATACCGAATCTAAATCGAAACGTTTCAATTCTGTCTGCGGGGAACGGACTGTATAATGAACATGGCGTTCGGGACCTTAACGATCGAAGGATATGATACCTGTAGATAATAATACGTTTTGAGCCATTTTATTGGTTTCAATCGTTACGTATAGTTTGTTCGTGGTAGAATGGACGTAGAATTGGAATTTTATGAGGATTGAGTGAAGATTTGATGCTTTAGAATACAGGGTGGTCAAATAAACATGATCGAACTCGACAGAGTTAACTTTCGTCTTGGGATGTCTTCGAAATTGTTTGAATTTTATCATTCCACATAAAGAGCAGCATGGTCTTTTGGATCTGATGAAAAGTAGATACTCAAGCCAGTTTCCTGTTTGGAGCACAGATTATATTAAAAATCGAATGGATTTTTTCCGTCATTTTAAATCTATGCAATTTAAATCCGGTAAATATTCGAGAAGAACGATAAGAAATTGGATTCAGAAATGAGAAAATGTCGTTGAGCACACTTGATTGGATGTCTGAGATAAGATTGGTAGTTTCAAAGGATGGCGACCGTTTAAACTCGTAATGATTCATCCATCTACGTCTATCGGATCACGATTGAGAATTCCTGATGAAATGCACACAGGGAAAAGATCAACGTACTCGAAAAATAACACTTTGAATTTCGTACGAAAAAAGTTTCAAACGATTTTGACTCCAATTTTAAATCATTTTCTCTATTTCAGTATTGTAATGAGTTCATTACAGTACTAAAAACAGTGCTGTAATGAATTCATTACAGCATCGTTTTCAGTTACATTTTTCGTTTTGTGGTTGTCAGTAATGACTTCCGATCCATTTAAATTTCAGCAGAAGTCAATTTGGAAATGTCAATTTTCGTATTTCCTAACATTCACACCAACTGCCAAGATACAATATGAAAGTCACTAGGACCTATAATTTTAATTTTTTCATTGAATTTCACAAAATTTGAGTGAAATAGAGAAAATATCGTCTAATACTCGTTGCAGAATGCAATTCCAATACTCGTCGCTCGTTTTCGAATGTCGCATTCGTATTGGAATAGGAGTCCATTCTGCAACTAGTTTTAGAATATACTATTACAATAGGAGAACAAATTGTGTTATAAAAAAAACTGTTGTACACTTGCTTGAAAATGTGTAGAAATATGTATGTGGAAACATTTGGAAATTGTATTTAGAAATGTTTGGAAATTTGTGCAAACTGTGGAAATGTTCAGAATTTTTTTGTAAATGACGAACTGAAAGTGATGTTAAAACATTCATCCGATGAACATTGATAACGTTTTCCTGTTTATTTTGTGTATACAGGGTGCGTCAGCAAGGCGTACGCCTAAAATAGCGCCTAAACTAAACAGTGTCAAAATAGTTATTTTTGTATCTAGTGCGCGAAATGCTACTTTGGTTTGGTGATCGACTCGGTGATCGAGAACTGATTTTTTTAACGAGGCGCAGCCGAGTTAAAAAATACTTTTATGATATGGTTGTAAGGTTGACAAAAATCTACAAACTAAGAATAGTTTTACATATACAGGGTGCGTCAAAAAAAAGTTACGGAAAAATATGTAGTTTTTTCAGATGGAACACCCTGTATTTCATGACATAATGCTTGCGGGGACAACAAGAGCGTTACCGAGCTTTACACTAATTATACCTCATTTTTCAAAATTCATGGCGTTGCTACATAATTCGTATTTTTAGTGTTTTAAGGGGTTCATCAAAATTCTTGAAGCAACCGCTGTTTTCAATCTACATAAACGAAGTTTTTACAGTATTTAGCTTAAGTTATTAGCTTCATTTCTCGGTAAACGTCTGAGGTTTTTTTTAAACAGAGTGTCTAATATAAATTTACAAATTTACTCAAATTAAATATGCGATAACTAGATTTTTTCAAATCTATTTTTTCTCCCATGAAATTTGTTTTTCAAACGTCTGCATTTCTTACGAAGAATGTTGGATTGCTTTTTATTTGTAAATAATAATAATTTGTAAGGTGACTTTTTGACGATCTTTTATTTTACAACTTTTTTATGTCATACTCAATCTTTTGTCATAACCACGACAACATACTTCAAAAATTATAACATGTACACTATGATGAAATAAATTAAAACAAGTCCCAACATTCTCCGGCCCCAAGCTTATTCCTCGTACACTATGATAAAATAAATCATAGCAAGTCCTAACATTCTCCGGCCCCAAGCTTATTTCTCGCCCAACCTTGCTGGAACCTTCAATATTCGACCAAACCTTGATCTTCCGACTGGTTTCTTATTCTTCTCTTTTTTTTCTTTTTCTTCTGTTTCGATTCTGTAGTTTTCGAAGATGATTTGGCAGCAACATTTTTCGTTTTGCTAGAATTTTTGGAGGTGGGAATGCTTCTTTTTTGGAATCTCCAGATGCTGCAGCCTTATTTCCCTGTTGGGTTTTTCCCGAGGGGTAAACCGGTTGGCAATATCGTGTACAACATTGGGCATTGCCAATGGCATTGGTTGGCATTGGTAGGCATTGGTAGGCATTGGTTGGCATTGGTTGGCATTGGTAGGCATTGGTTGGCATTGGTTGGCATTGGCATTGCTGGCATTTGCAGGAATTTTTTGGCATTTGCAGGCATTGTTTGGCATTTGCAGGCATTGTTTGGCCTTTGCAGGCATTGTTTGGCATTTGCTGGCATTTTTTGGCATTTGTTGGCATTGTTTGGCATTCGCCTACAATGTAAATGTGGCATTGTTTGGCATTGTGGTGTACAAAATATTGCAACCGGTTTACCCCTCGGTTTTTCCCTTATCTTCTTTAGGAAATTCAGGTTCTAGTTCGCAGGTCATCTTCGTTCTTGTGGGCGCTTCGCAAGGAGCACTTCTTTTTGAAGGAATCCTACAAGGCTCTTTCTGGTTGGGAAATAGTTTATCGAAAGTTTTCTGCCTGACGCAGCTTCCTCTCATATCACAGTCAACTATTGATCGTTGTTTCTTCACCATGAATGAAGAGCGTTCCACTATTCTCATACAACTCTCCTTAGAACAACTGCCAATTTGAATTTCTTCCTTGTCCTCTTCCAAGGCCCATACTTCGAGGGAATCCGAGGATTTTCGCTTGGGACAAGTGAAATCATCTGCATCTGGAAGAGGTTTCATTGTCTTTTCCCTTCTGAATAGACATTTGACGTCCTTTTTCTCATTTTCATGCAGATCAGGACACATAAGAGCATGATGTTTTCGCGTGCATTTAACACATTTAACTATTGATTTACAAGTTCTAAAACTGTGATTGGGTTTCAGACATGAAAGACAACAACTTTTCTTTACTACAGTTGTCCTTTTTTGTTCTAACGTCATTTTTTGTGCTCTTATGCAATCCTGACTATTATGAGTGTTTGAATCGCAAAATATGCAGTAATTTCTGTCTTCTATCCTATTTATTTTTTCTAATTTTGGGAAGTTAAAAGGCTTCGGTGTTTCTCTTGTTTCATTTTTAACCTCCGTTTTTTCTTCTGTTATTTTTTCCAATAAATAATTGCATATGTTTTTGTACTTTATTACCGCAGTGCAAAAATCCATTTCCTCTGTAATTTCTTTACTAAAATCTTCGTCACTGGGTTCTTCGTAACAAAGCAATTCTTTTATAATGTCGTCTAGGAAAAATACCTTGCTTGACACTTGTTGCAGTAATTCTTTTATTTTTACCATGTCGTCCTGTTCTTCCTTCTCAATATCTTCAAAATGTTTCCTTGCAGCGTCTTTGACAATCCTTCTTTCTGTTTTCAAGGACTGCATGCTCTTCTTCAAATTTACCAGGGATGCCAATTATGTTGGATTGCTTTTTATTTGTAAATAATAATAATTTGGAAGGTGACTTTTTGACGATCTTTTATTTTACAACTTTTTTATGTCATACTCAATCTTTTGTCATAACCACGACAACATACTTCAAAAATTATAACATGTACACTATGATGAAATAAATTAAAACAAGTCCCAACAAAGAATGTCCCATACCTAACTAGCTTTGTTTTCGAGATATTCCACATTTTTTTTAAAAAGAAATGGGAAAATTATGAAAAATATGAAAACCAAATTATTTTACATTGACTATTCCTATTTGGATCCGTATATTTACATCACGGCCAGGATATCTAGATGAAAAAAAATTTATCGAGTTGAAAATTACCCTTTCTGTCGGATTTTTTCAAAAAAAACTTCTACATCGCCTGAAGATTTCTTCGCTGCAATTTTAAAATTTTTATGGAACACTCTTTCGACAGCTTCCCCCAGGTCACTCCATAGAGTTACCATTTTAGTATAGAAATTCAAGTCCAAAACTTGACGTCTCTCCCTATAATCATGGCCCCAAGCCTCGGTATCTTTACAATTGACCACTTTTAACGGTACTGGGGAAGGCAATGAAAATCAAAGTCTTCCCACAGCAGTTAACTTGCGTTAGAAAGTCGAAGCTGAAGATAATAAACCCATAGCGATGTTGCCCATAAATCTCTGCAGGTAAATTTCAGCTTGGGGTGCTGGGTAAAACCATTACGGCCATTTGTGGGCTCGGTGAGGCTTTTAGAGTCCTCAGGATGTACTTCTTGGAAGTTGACTCACTAGCAACGTCAAGTCAGCCACAAAAATCAACATTTGCTCATAATATCTTGAATAATTACATTAACTATTAAATCAAGGATTCAGTAGCCCACAAATTCCCAATTTCCATTAATTTCCAAGGGCGCATTTTCCCGTTTCCACACAAAGAATATTCGTTCCCCAATTTTCAATACAGTTAATGTGTTTACTCGACTGATTTATCCGGAAAATCAATGGCGATTATTCAAATAGACAACGCGGTATAGGAAGGCTTGATTGATTGATTTCTGGGGAAAATCAACAAAGCGTACGTACAATATCTGCCGTCTGTCAATAGAGGTTCTATGTTCGAGTATACCTAAGTTAAATTTTTAATTTTAATACCGTTAGACTGTTGGTTCTTTAGAGGTTGAAGGCACGGTATCTCGATGATTATTATATCGGTCGTAAATTCAAATTGGCTCAATTGGCTTGTTTAGATCAATTAAACAATCGTTGCTTGGAAATTCGTATTGTATTAGTAATATGAGGATCATCAGGCCAAATATCTGAATATGTAACTTTGATAATGATAAGAAAAGAAATTCATTCAAATTAAAGAAGAAGTTGTTTTAGATATATTTATTACACTGCGCGAAAAAATTAACGCACATTATGGAAATCTCGAATTTATTCTACAACTGAAGGTGTTCTCAATGCTAATTATTTTTATCAGAATTATGCATGCATATGTTATACACTTTCAACGTTTTTCTTCAATACAGATGTTTTCTCCCAGCAGGAATAAAAAAAAGATGATATTATCAGATTTTGAATGTATTGGCTCCATTCTAAAATCAGTTGTTCTCGATCAATTCTAGTGATCAATAGTTTTTCTTTCGTTTGATTTTCTACACTCGATCAACGCGAAACACGCAATTTGACCCAAGAGGAACGTGCCCAAGCGGTAGTTTTGCGAGAAGAAGGGTGGACATACACAAGAATTGCTGAAAGGTTTGGAGTTTCCCATACAAGTGTGTCCAGAATGTTGCAGCGATTCAGGGAGACAGGTATGAATGTCCGAAGACTAGGACAGGGTAGACCACGGGTAACAACTGCCATTCAAGAACGTTACTTGAGAGTTTCTTCGTTGAGACAACGGTTTGCAACCGCTCGCCTCCTTCAAAATCAGCTTGAGCAAACTCATGAGGTGCAAATTAGCACTCAGACAATAAGAAATCGCCTCAGACAATATGATTTAAGGCCTCGTGTCGCGGCAAGAGGCCCAGCTCTTACCCCAGCCCATCGAAGGGCGCGTTTGGATTTTGCGATAGAGCATATCCATTGGGAAGAGGCCAATTGGGAAAGAGTTCTCTTCACAGATGAGTCTAGATTCTGCCTCTACCATTGTGATCGACGTTCCCTTGTATACAGACGTCCACATGAAAGATATGCTCAGTGCAATTTCCTGAATACTACTGGTTTCGCGGGAGGATCGATTATGGTATGGGGTGGAATATCTTTGACTGCTCGCACATACCTAGTGGTCGTTGATAATGGAGCTATGAATGCTGATAAGTATATAAGGAACATTCTTGAAGAGCATGTAGTGCCATTTGCCCAATACATTGGTGAAAATTTCATTTTTATGGACGATAATGCCAGACCCCATCGTGCGCGCATCGTTCAGGAGTACCTTGAAGAGGTTGAAGTCTCTCGAATGGAATGGCCAGCAAGAAGTCCAGATCTCAATCCGATTGAGCAGGTTTGGGACAACCTCAATAGAAGGCTGAGAAGTTCAGAAAATCATCCAGCTACTCTTAATGACTTAGGAATCCAACTCGGAGAAATCTGGGAAGGATTAGATCAGAACATTTTAAGATCACTCATTTTGAGTATGAACTGTCGTTGCCGAGCTGTAATTAACGCAAGGGGTGGAAATACCAAGTATTAAATCACTTATCAGCATTTCAGTATTTTGAAAATTGTTCATTTCTCTTCTTTCACATAAGATTCGGTGAAATCCTTAATTTTTCTTTCATTTTATGTGTCTTGTTTCGTTCAAAACCTTCCCGAGAGAACATAAAAAATAAGTTATAAAGTCAATGTAGAGTTAACTTTCATTAAAATTGAGATTTTTAGAATGTGCGTTAGTTTTTTTGCGCAGTGGATTTATTAATTTATTATTTCCTACCAAAAAATTATCTCTACCGTCATTTTTGAAGTAGAATTTGAGGAATCGCATATTCTCATGAACTTATTGAATGTTTTTTGGGACAAACACCGTTGTATCTTCAAGTGAACTTAACTGTTTACATACAAATTAAATTTGACGATGTTTTTGCTCGCTGATTAGGCGACTTTAGCTAATCGAGTAATCGCAGGTATATTCGCTCAAGTATGTAGCAAAATACATGAAATATTAATGAAAGCAAGGCGAGAATTTCGAATGGACTCCCAGCGACTCATGAATATTTCATCGCTGGTTTGAATAAACACGTAATGAGGCTTTTAAAGGCAATTAATATTTCTGGAAAACGATTATGTATTCCAGTAGACGGTTAAGTCGTTTCGAATGAGTTTAAATGTTTACTTTTGACATCCTTCTGTGTCAAATTTCAGGAAAAGTCATCATGCTCGAAACAAAATTCTGTTGAGAACTTGAAAACCACGAAAAAATCGAACAATAATAATAACGCATATGAATATTTTTATTGATAAAGACTGCACCTATGTCGAAGTCATAATAGAAATTTCGTCACATTTATCCAGATAAATTTGGCAATTTTAAGCCTTCCTCATAAAAATCACCCGACAAACGATAAGATCACGAGATCAAACAAGGGTATCAGTCAATCTGAAAAAACGATCCTGAGAGAAGAGAGCCGTGACTTAATGTTTCCGTTCTTTGATATCCCATCGATAACAGTGTGATAAAAAGCTCCTCTATCAAAACCAGTGTAAATAGGTAAATTGGATACACAAGTCCATGATTCATAGGATTAATAGTCAAATAAATCCTTTATTGTCCCCCCATGTTTGCCAATCTGACCGACCCTACGTTAAGTTCGCACTTGCGGGCGATAGAGGGGTTAGTTTTTGCGTCCGAAACGAGCTCACGTTGGAGGACGATTAGTGAGGTTATGAAAACCCGTCCAACGATGGTTTCGACGAAATAAATTCGTTTTTAGTTCATGTAGTTATCTGCAAATTTAAAAAACAAAGAAAACTACACGGCGCAAAAAAATTAACGCACATTCTGAAAATCTCAATTTTCATGAAAGTTAAGTCTACATTGACTTTATAACTTATTTTTTATGTTCTCTCGGGAAGGTTTTGAACGAAACAAGACACATTAAATGGAAGAAAAATTCAGGATTTCACCGAATCTTATGTGAAAGAAGAGAAATGAACAATTTTCAAAATACTGAAATGCTGATAAGTGATTTAATACTTGGTATTTCCACCCCTTGCGTTAATTACAGCTCGGCAACGACGGTTCATACTCAAAATGAGTGATCTTAAAATGTTCTGATCTAATCCTTCCCAGATTTCTCCGAGTTGGATTCCTAAGTCATTAAGAGTAGCTGGATGATTTTCTGAACTTCTCAGCCTTTTATTGAGGTTGTCCCAAACCTGCTCAATCGGATTGGGATCTGGACTTCTTGCTGGCCATTCCATTCGAGAGACTTCAACCCCTTCAAGGTACTCTGGCATTATCGTCCATAAAAATGAAATTTTCACCAATGTATGGGACAAATGGCACTACATGCTCTTCAAGAATGTTCCTTATATACTTATCAGCATTCATAGCTCCATTATCAACGACCACTAGGTCTGTGCTAGCAGTCAGATATTCCACCCCATACCATAATCGATCCTCCCCCGAAACCACTAGTATTCAGGAAATTGCACTGAGCATATCTTTCGTGTGGACGTCTGTATACAAGTGAACGTCGATCACAATGGTAGAGGCAGAATCTAGACTCATCTGTGAAGAGAACTCTTTCCCAATCGGCCTCTTCCCAATAGATATGCGCGACACGAGGCCTTAAATCATATTCTCTGAGGCGATTTCTTATTGTATGAGTGCTAATTTGCACCTCATGAGTTTGCTCAAGCTGATTTTGAAGGAGGTGAGCGGTTGCAAACCGTTGTCTCAACGAAGAAACTCTCAAGTACCATTCTTGAATGGTTACCTGTGGTCTACCCTGTCCTGGTCTTCGGACATTCATACCTGTCTCCCTGAATCACTGCAACATTCTGGAGACACATGTATGGGAAACTCCAAACCTTTCTGCAATTCTTGTGTATGTCCACCCTCCTTCTCGCAAAACTACCGCTTGGGCCCATTCCTCTTGGGTCAAATTGCGTGTTTCGCGTTGCATAGCGATCGAGTGTAGAAAATCAAACGAAAGAAAAACTATTGATCACTAGAATTGATCGAGAACAACTGATTTTAGAATGGAGCCAATACATTCAAAATCTGATAATATCATCTTTTTTTTATTCCTGCTGGGAGAAAACATCTGTATTGAAGAAAAACGTTGAAAGTGGATAACATATGCATGCATAATTCTGATAAAAATAATTATCATTGAGAACACCTTCAGTTGTAGAATAAATTTGAGATTTCCATAATGTGCGTTAATCTTTTGCGCAGTGTATAATTTTGTAATGATGAAGCATCACCAATTCAGTATATTCTCATTTTTCAGAACAAGAAATCAATTTTGAAGAATGTTGGCAGCTGTCAAAAAAATCGGCAATGACTCTGGATCATTAAAGAAATTTTGGAATTTTTTTTCAATGGTTCGACACAATTTCACATGGTTCCAGTCGAGCGATCTGGACCAAACTTCTCAGGCAGCTTGGATACTTCACACTCTATCTAAATGCGAAATTTCGCCTCGAAAGAATCGGTAGTTTTGGCGTTATCGGAAAAACAACGAAAATTTTCGAATTTTCGAGTTATCGTCGGACGGACAGAATTGAATTTGACCAGGGATTCGACATCGGCGAGTCGGACGTTATGGATTGAAACCGTTTCCGGCACAATATTCTAAAACTATGGGCATTTTTAGAACAGTCAACACTCAACAGGTCTGAAATTGATTTTTGAAAAGAATGGTAAATTTTGTTTCCACCCCTGTATTTGCCCCAAGAACCTAAAAAAGAAATGGAGCATGTGACTGCAATTTTTTCAACTCCATAATGACCCTAAAATCGAATTTTGTCCACCCTGTGTGTACCTACGCTTTATACGGAATCACCCTGTATATACATAAATCAACAATCTAAGGAGCCGGCGGAAATACACTTTGTTTAAAATTGAATAAACAAGCAACGCTTTATTAGTTCTAATTCAACGCCGCTAATTATCGAAAAATATTCAAACAAATACGGCATTTTTGGCGTTGAACAAACAGCAACGCTGAATCCGTACACCATAACCTTCAAGACCGTTCCAAGAAGCTTGGAACGATAACTTTCACAAGCGTTAACACGCTTCATCAGCGCATTATCCGTCCGCTATAACCCCACTTTCCAAATCAGACAAGCGTCCCTCAAAAAATACCTACCGTCTTAAACATGCTGATACGACTATTCCATAAAATAATCCAGATCGATAATCCAAAAAAAAAGTCGCACCACAACACCAACAACGGAAAACCGCCAAAAATCACTCTACAACAACTAGCGGGCGCACACACACAACGTCAATTAGTTATCCTATCACTCCACTCAGTGTTCACCGCTTTAGCCTCTTCCTCGTCTCGGGGCAACAACACGGCCGTCGCATTCTATGGTCCGCCGCGCGGCGCATTCCAATCGAACCTCGGACAGATGTTGTCAAAAACGTACCTACTAAGAGACTAACAGCCGGAGCCGACACAAAACACAAGTAGGCGACGTCGTTCGCCGCAGCCTGTGTAAGCTCTCTTTGTCTCTCCTTCTCGCTCGCACAGGGACGGATCGGGTATTCCGGTCCGTCGATCGGTGATTTACGCCGATCTGATAAGGGGGCGCACCGACCGGAAGATTCGCACGGACGTCGAAGTTCCGCCGTGGGTGGTCACCTTTAGGACGCTGGGGAAGAAGAAGAAGAAAACAATATTGGATAGTATTCAATCTTCTAAAATCTTAAGATATTCATTATTTTGCATACAAATTACTCAGACTGCAAAAGAATATAGTGAAAAATCACTATAATTATTCATTGAATCACTATAATAATCCCAAGAATCACTATAATATATGGGAATTTGTAGATTGAGTAAAATGGAGAGTGATGAAGCTTACAAGTAAGATCCAAATGATTATAGCCACTTCTAATGAATCACTATAATAATCCCCAGAATCACTATAATATGTGATGGAATTTGTAGATTGAGTAGAATGAAGAGTGATGAAGCTTACAAGCAAGATCCAAATGATTTCCTGAAAAACCGATATAGCCTCTTTTGATTAATCACTTTAATTATACAGTGAATCACTATAATAACCCCAAGAATCAATATAATAAGTGATGAAATTTGTAGATTGAGTAAAATGAAGAGTGATAAAGCTTACAAGCATGATCAAAATGATTTCCTCTTTGGACTAATCACTATAAATATTCATTGAATCACTATAATGATCCCAAGAATCACTATAATATGTGATGGAATTTGTATATTGAGTAAAATGAAGAGTGATGAAGCTTACAAGCAAGATCCAAATGATTGTCAGAAAAACCGATAAAGCCTCTTCTAATTAATCACTATAATTATTCACGGAATCACTATAATAATCCCAAGAATCACTATAATATTGTGAAGCATAATTTTCTCAAACGTTAGTTATTGTTAGAAATGAGAAAAGGTCCCAGGTCATATTGAAAACTGAATATTTCCGTGATATAAACTGAAATATGTTGTGATACGTTTCATAAAATATATAATATTTGTGAATATAAAGAAACATGAAAATGAATTTAAACTAAGAGCATAAAATGTCCTCTTCAAATCTTCCAAAAAACGAACTTGAGAATAATCACTATAAAATAGTGATTGGGCAATCTCCGAACAAAAGATCTAACGAGGAATTTTGAAAAATGAACCAGAAGCAAATGGGCAACTAGAAAACATATTGAAGTCGTTACAAAGATCTTGAAAAATTGGAAGAAATCACTATAATTTCAGACAGAATATATTGATTTGAATATTATAAACAAAATTTTTGAATGAAAACTGCCATAAAAACTCAAGATATCAGTTCATCTTTTTGATGAAATCTTGAAAAAGTTTCTGGGAATAATCACTATAAAATTGTTATTTGACAATCTCTGAACAACCGGGAAATGAACATTGACCCAAAAACAAATAGGTAACGGACGACCCTTGTTGAATTCGTTACAACTGAAGATTCTTAATCTTCATGGAAGATCGAAACAAATCACTATAATTACCAACAAAATAAAATGTGATAATTTTTATAGAAAGAGAAGATTGGTGAATGTAAAGAACGATAAAAGCAAATAGCTTGAATATCCTAATTGTTTGATCCGACGGAATATAAACTTGGGAGTAATCACTATAATATAGTGATTCGACCATCTTCAACAACGTTTCTGACTAGGAATTTTCGAGAAATGGATATTAATCTGAAAACAAATGGGTATTAAAACAGCCTATATTGAATTCGTCACAGATTCTTTGGAAATTCGAAAAAAAATCACTATAATTGGCAAAGAACATATTGTGTTGGATTTTATAGAAATAAAAATTGGTGAATATGGAAAGTCTCATAAAGTTGATTTCATATGAGACTTCCAGTCTCATGTCGAAAAAAAAAACGAAAAATACACAATAATTTCGAATAATCACTTGAATCACTATAATATTGTGATATGAAGTTTACCAAACTGCACATACCGAAAAATATTTCATGAACAATATGAATGATCCTTTTGCTTCTGAATGGACAATACAATTACCTCGGAAATCACTATAATGACCCAAGAAATCACTATAACATTATAGTGACAAAATATCTTATACTTCACCTAATCCGTCACATAACTTTCGCGGCGACCGGATGATGTTAATACGTCGCCTGATTGACTGAAATAATCGCATTTTGTTGATCTGGTTATATCTTCCGATAATTAGCGTTCTCATACATGTTAATTGAACGCTTAATTAGCGGTTATGGTTAGGAGTGCATGTTGTCGATAAAAATCGATAATTGCTAATCTATGACGATCGTGGCTATTAACGGCGATCGACCATTTGAACCGCTTTATTTGATTCCTACTCGGGAGATTAAATACTGTTTTCAAAGGATATTCAACCGCTCGTTTGGTTGTTAAAGTTACAAAAAATCACTAATTGAATGATTATCGATTTTCGTAATAAGTTTGATTTAGTTAACTAGGTTTTTCTGATACCTTAATACTTTCGAAATTAAAATAGTACATCTACCACTTGACTAATGTCTAGTGTGACGACCAGTGAAATCACTATAATTTTCACACCCTGAGGAATTAAATTGAACAATTGTCATCGCTAGTGTGTGCTTGAGAAGCGAGGAAGAGTCTCGATGGTACTAAGCTAGATCAATTGAAGAGTTTGAAGGGTAAATTGAGGTAGTTTTGTACGATCTACAGGGTGACCAATTATAGTCCAAACTTCACTGTATTTTGAAGATGTTTCATCATGAAGATTTAAAGAAAAAACAGCACTAATTAAGAGGTAAAATGGTGATCTATTCGACCTGCTCTTAATCCGGCCCTGGGCCCATTCCGCCGAAAGCGTAGGGACGGTCGGCATTGGCGGCGGCACCCTTACAAACCACCACATAATCTGGGCTATATCGTTCCCAGATTTTCACTGTATTATTCCGGTGCCGGGGAGAGGGAACTCATTACACAGATTTGTTAAGAGATTCATTGAATCCTCCTCTCCCATCTCTCAGTCTCCTCTCTCTGTCTCTCCTCCTAAACGAGTACGGGGGCGGCGAGGGGGTGGCTGACGATGATGTCGAGTTATTAAAGGCAGACCGCCAATCGCGTCGGGCACTCCCGTAGACGGGTAAAGTATAGCGGTCGGATGATTTGTTTTTATCGATTCGTAACTAGGCACCGCGACACGAGGGGGTGACACGCCGTTTATTCGGGGTTTTCATCCCGAAAAATGGAACGCGACGCGGGGGGAGGGCGGAGGATTTGTAGGTGTCGGGGCGAAAAAAGGGGTTCGGGGTTGTTTTTTTGGCGAGGGCGCTCGATAACTGCCCCTCGGGGTGAGGGGGTGGAGACTAATTAGTGTATAGTTGCTTATCTGATTGATAAACAAGAGGGGAAGTAGTTTGTGTACTAAGCAGCAGCACTGACACTCTTATAAAGTCAAGTAAACGAACTCTTGAATAGACTATCTCTGGAATGGACCATCTCTTGAATAGACAATGTCTTGAATAGACCAACTCTTGAATAGACCATCTCCTGATTATACCTTCTCTTGAATAGACGATGTCTTGAATAGACCATCGCTAAAACAGACGATCTCCCGAATAGACGATGTCTCGAAAAGAATAGCCCATCTTTTGAATAGACGATGTCTCGAAAAGAATAGCCCATCTTTTGAATAGACGATGGCTCCAATGGACCAAATCTTGAATACACCATCTCTTGAATGGACAATGTCCTGAATAGACTATGTCTCGAGTAGACCAATTCTTGAAAAGGCCATCTCCTGAATATACGATCTCTTGAATAGACCATCGCTAAAACAGACGATCTCTCGAATAGACCATCTCTTGAATAGACGATATCTCGAATAGAACAACTCTAGAATAGTCCATCTCTTGAATAGACGATGTCTCGAATAGACCAACTCTTGAATAGACCATCTCTTGAATCGACGATGTCTCGAAAAAAAATAGCCCATCTCTTGAATAGACGATGTTCCGAATAGACCAAATCTTGAATAGGCCATCTCTTGAATAGACAATGTCTCGAATGGACCAATTCTTGAAAAGACCATCTCCTGATTATACGATCTCTTGAATAGACGATGTCTAAAATAAACCAACTCTTGAATAGACGATGTCTCAAATAGACCCACTCTTGAATAGACCATTTCTTGAATATACGATGTCTTGAATAGACCATCTCCATAATAGAAAATCTCTCGAATAGACGGTGTCTTGAATAGACCAACCCTTGAATAGACAATGTCTTGAACTGACGATCTCTCGAATAGACAATATACTCAAAAGATTATGGAAAATCACATAAAAGCTATAGAAAGAGAGTAAATCTCTCGCAGATCCGAGAAGAAAGTAAATTAAATGTTAGATTCTCGAGTTGAGAGATCTCTTGAATAGACTACATATTCAAGAGACTATCAAGAAACTCATAGAAGCCATAGAATGGGAGTTTATCGCTCAAAGATCCGAGAAGAAAGTATATTGTATGTTAGACTCCCTAGATAAGAAATCTCTCGAATAGACAATATAATACTCGAGAGAAAATCTCATAGAGAATTATTCTTTCACAGATTCGAGAAGGAAGTATATTGAATGTTAGTTTTCCGAGATGAGAAATCCCTTGAATAGACGACATATTCAAAAGACTATAGAGAATCTCATAAAAACTATAGAATAGGAGTAAATCTCTCACAGACTCGAGTACAAACTCGAATCTCTTGAATAAACGACATATTCAAGAGACTATCGAAGGATATTAAACACGAATATAATAGAATCTCTATTAGATTCCAAGAGAGAGAACATTGAAATTTAGATTGCTGAGCTAAGAGATCTCTCGAATAAACGAAAAAAGGAGAGGAAAAATCTCATAGATGTAAGGTAATAAGAATGAATCCCTCATGATCTCTACAAGAGATAACTCCAAACGTTAAACTCTTAAGATAAGAAAACTCTTGAATAGAGGAAAACGAAATCTTGTGAAAGTTAGAGAACAAGAGTTAATCTTTCAAAGATGCGAAAAAAGATAATATTGAAAGTTAGACCTCTTGAATAGATGTTTCGTGAGATATGAGTAAGATGTGAGAGAAAGAGAATGAATCTCTTATATACTGATATCAGAAATCTCTTGAATAGACGATTAAACACATGTCTATTGAAGAGACGATACACGAATACGAACGAATCTCTCTTAAACTCTTACATCAAACCTGGAGGCAAGAAATATCTTGAATGTACGATATTTTCAAGAGAATATCCCACTCAAGTTGAAGAAAGATAGTGCATTTGTTATAGACTGTTAGGTTAGCCGATAGAGTATATCGTCTATTCAAGAGACGATTAAGAATCTCTGGAAAACGGCAAACATGACGACTAAAACCACATATCCCCTAGAAGAATCCATTTCCTTTGGATCTATCAAGATGAAATCTCCAAAAAACACTTTAGACGAATTGAAAAATGTATTTTAGATTTTAGAGACTTCAGTGTACATGTTGGATTCTCGAGAATAATCTATTAAAGAGACGAAACATGTATGGGACAAGATAATACAGATTTAGATAGTTTTTGAAACGAATTAGACTCCTAGAGACACGAAAGGTCCATGAGATAACCGAATCAAAGCCTATAGGTTCATTTGAAGATCTCTGGAATAGGAGCTTAGAATCATGACCAAAGCAACGCAAAATAAAGTCTATTTTAGCTTCTTCAAATCTTGTTCAACCCCAGTGACTGATATCGATCGATTCCCGATGTATTTTTGGAGTGTTTCTCAACACCCAAATCCCTCATTCGATTTGAGTACGAGGGGGAGCCGGCAACTAATTGTCCATAGAGAATGGGGGAGCCCCCTCTCAGAAACTGTTGAATTAGCGGTAGTGAGAGCTCATTTATATTATCTAAGCGTCTGTTGGCTTCTTCGTCACTCGGGGCGTATAGAAATCGGAATATCCTGCTCTTGTATAAATAGTTGTTATGGATTTCTGTCGCCAGCTAAGCCTGTAGGGGAGATATTGCTTATTGCAGATGGAATTCCTTTAAATTAAAACCTTCATATTTTCCAGAGATGGTCGTGTTAAAAAAAAAAATTGTTGTGGAAGATGTGTTTTTGATTCTCTACAAGATACCACTTTCCAAATTTTTTGGGATGCCGTCAGGGCTTGGGATATCCGGAAAATGATCTGGAAACCATCGTGTTCGAGAATGATTTTTTTGTGGAAGATGTGTTTTAGCATGCTCTACAAGATACCACTCTCCAAATTTTTTGGGATGCCGTCTGGGACTTGAGAAATCCGAAAAATGACCCAGCAACGGTTTTCCTTTAAACTAAAACCTTCATATTTTCCAGAGATGAGCGTGTTCGAAAAAAATGTTTTTGTGGAAGATGTGTTTTAGCATGCTCTACAAGATACCTTTCTCCGAATTTTTTGGGATGCCGTCTGGGACTTGAGAAATCCGAAAAAGACCCAGCAACGGTTTTCCTTTAAATTAAAACCTTCATATTTTCCAGAGATGATCGTGTAGAGAAAAAAGTTTTTTGTGGAAGATGTGTTTTAGCATGCTCTACAAGATAACACTCTCCAAAGTTTTTGGGATGCCGTCTGGGACTTGAGAAATCCGAAAAATGACCCAGCAACGGTTTTCCTTCAAATTGAAACCTTCATATTTTCCAGAGATGATCGTGTTCGAAAAAAAGTTTTCTGTGGAAGATGTATTCTTAGATTCTCTATAAGATACCATTTTCCAAATTTTTTGGGATGCCGTCAGGGCTTGGGAAATCCGGAAAATGATATGGAAACATCCATATTTTCCAGAGATGAGCGTTGTTGGGACTTGTTTTTATTCTTAAAATCCCATTACCGTCAGTCAAATACTCAAACGTACGCATACCTTTTAAATTTTCTCCTAAATCTTTCCTTTGTACTATTCTTAAAAGACATGTTTCTGCTCTTTCAAGTTCTTCTGTACTCAAATATTTTAATTTATTTCATCATAGTGTACATGTTATAATTTTTTAATGTTAGGACTTGCTATAATTTATTTTATTATAGTGTACGAGGAATAAGCTTGGGGCCGGAGAATGTTGGGACTTGTTTTAATTTATTTCATCATAGTGTACATGTTATAATTTTTGAAGTATGTTGTCGTGGTTATGACAAAAGTGAGTATGACATAAAAAGTTGTAAAAAAAAAAGATCGTCAAAAAGTCACCTTCCAAATTATTATCATTTACAAATAAAAAGCAATTCAACATAATTGGCATCCCTGGTGAATTTGAAGAAGAGCATGCAGTCCTTGAAAACAGAAAGAAGGATTGTCAAGGACGCTGCAAGGAAACATTTCGTAGAGATTGAGAAGGTAGGACAAGAAGATGAGGAAAAAATAAATGAATTACTGCAACAAGTGTCAAGCAAAGCAGAAAAGGTATTTTTCCTAGACGACATTATAAAAGGATTGCTTTGTTACGAAGAACCCAGTGACGAAGATTTCAGTAAAGAAATTACAGAGGAAATGGATTCTTGCACTGCGGTAATGAAGTACAAAAACAAATGCAATTATTTATTGGAAAAAATAACAGAAGAAAAAACGGAGGTTAAAAATGAAACAAGAGAAACACCGAAGCATTTTAACTTCCCAAAATTAGAAAAAATAAATAGGAAAGAAGACAGAAATTACTGCATATTTTGCGATTCAAACACTCATAATAGTCAGGATTGCATAAGAGCACAAAAAATGACGTTAGAACAAAAAAGGACAACTGTAGTAAAGAAAAGTTGTTGTCTTTCATGTCTGAATCCCAATCACAGTTTTAGAACTTGTAAATCAATAGTTAAATGTGTTAAATGCACGCGAAAACATCATGCTCTTATGTGTCCTGATCTGCATGAAAATGAGAAAAAGGACGTCAAATGTCTATTCAGAAGGGAAAAGACAATGAAACCTCTTCCAGATGGAGATGATTTCACTTGTCCCAAGCGAAAATCCTCGGATTCCCTCGAAGTATGGGCCTTGGAAGAGGCCAAGGAAGAAATTCAAATTGGCAGTTGTTCTAAGGAGAGTTGTATGAGAATAGTGGAACGCTCTTCATTCATGGTGAAGAAACAACGATCAATAGTTGACTGTGATGTGAGAGGAAGCTGCGTCAGGCAGAAAATTTTCGATAAACTATTTCCCAACCAGAAACAGCCTTGTAGGATTCCTTCAAGAAGAAGTGCTCCTTGCGAAGCGCCCACAAGAACGAAGATGCCCTGCGAACTAGAACCTGAATTTCCTAAAGAAGATAAGGGAAAAACCCAACAGGGAAGTAAGGCTGCAGCATCTGGAGATTCCAAAAAAGAAGCATTCCCACCTCCAAAAATTCTAGCAAAACGAAAAATGTTGCTGCCAAATCATCTTCGAAAACTACAGAATCGAAACAGAAAAAAAGAAAAAAGAAGAGAAGAATAAGAAAACAGTCGAAAGATCAAGGTTTGGTCGAATATTGAAGGTTCCAGCAAGGTTGGGCGAGAAATAAGCTTGGGGCCGGAGAATGTTAGGACTTGCAATAATTTATTTTATCATAGTGTACGAGGAATAAGCTTGGGGCCGGAGAATGTTAGGACTTGCAATAATTTATTTTATCATAGTGTACGAGGAATAAGCTTGGGGCCGGAGAATGTTAGGACTTGCAATAATTTATTTTATCATAGTGTACGAGGAATAAGCTTGGGGCCGGAGAATGTTAGGACTTGCAATAATTTATTTTATCATAGTGTACGAGGAATAAGCTTGGGGCCGGAGAATGTTAGGACTTGCAATAATTTATTTTATCATAGTGTACGAGGAATAAGCTTGGGGCCGGAGAATGTTAGGACTTGCAATAATTTATTTTATCATAGTGTACGAGGAATAAGCTTGGGGCCGGAGAATGTTAGGACTTGCAATAATTTATTTTATCATAGTGTACGAGGAATAAGCTTGGGGCCGGAGAATGTTAGGACTTGCAATAATTTATTTTATCATAGTGTACGAGGAATAAGCTTGGGGCCGGAGAATGTTAGGACTTGCAATAATTTATTTTATCATAGTGTACGAGGAATAAGCTTGGGGCCGGAGAATGTTAGGACTTGCAATAATTTATTTTATCATAGTGTACGAGGAATAAGCTTGGGGCCGGAGAATGTTAGGACTTGCAATAATTTATTTTATCATAGTGTACGAGGAATAAGCTTGGGGCCGGAGAATGTTAGGACTTGCAATAATTTATTTTATCATAGTGTACGAGGAATAAGCTTGGGGCCGGAGAATGTTAGGACTTGCAATAATTTATTTTATCATAGTGTACGAGGAATAAGCTTGGGGCCGGAGAATGTTAGGACTTGCAATAATTTATTTTATCATAGTGTACGAGGAATAAGCTTGGGGCCGGAGAATGTTAGGACTTGCAATAATTTATTTTATCATAGTGTACGAGGAATAAGCTTGGGGCCGGAGAATGTTAGGACTTGCTATAATTTATTTTATCATAGTGTACGAGAAATAAGCTTGGGGCCGGAGAATGTTGGGACTTGTTTTAATTTATTTCATCATAGTGTACATGTTATAATTTTTGAAGTATGTTGTCGTGGTTATGATAAAAAGTTGTAAAAAAAAAGATCGTCAAAAAGTCACCTTCCAAATTATTATTATTTACAAATAAAAAGCAATCCAACAAGTGTGTTCGAAAAATTTTTTCGTGGAAGATGTGTTTTAGCATGCTCTACAAGATACGGTCTGACTCATCATCAGTCAAAGGGACGTGGGGAGGGTTAGAGATGCCAGAAGCTGGATGTATTCGGAATTGTGACTACGGAGAATACTACCATAAAATGGCAGCCATATTTCGAAAGAAAAATCGTCCTATTAGGACCTGGTTGCGATTGGTCATCAACTAAATTGATGTGAAGAGATGCCTGATAACCCCAGAATGATTCGACCGATTTTCCGCGGTGAATGAATAAATTCCGGCAGTAATGAATTACATATTACCCCATCTCTCGTCCCCTAATGAAGAGGGGTTCGAAAACGAAAGGGTGCGCGAAAAAGAGGTAGGGGAACGGACCCCTTTTATAAACACGGGGTTCGGTCTCAAGGTGACAAACGCCGCCTGCTTGATATCTGGCTAAAGCTCGCGGAGAAGAGGGCACGAAAAGGGGGGAAGAGAAGAGAGAGAACAAGGGTCGGGGTGGCTCGATTGAATTCTGATGTAAATTAAAGGGAAACAGTCCCCCCGCCGACTAAACAAAATCATGCCAATTAGCCACCTCTCTTTAAAATCGGGAGATAAGATTTTGGGGAATTGTCGGATGATAATTATCGGTCCAGGTTCTTTATGGGGAGGAAATTTATTCGGGTCCGTGAAGATTAATTGGATTCTAATGAACAACGGGCTCCTCTCGCCATCTGGGGGCGATTACAAAGCGTTCTCGCCTTTTTGGCATAAACCACCTTAAACCCGATGAAGTAGCATCTTTGGAGTGAACTCGCACTCGAGGTCTTATCAGAAACAAAGCAACAATCGATGGTATGGCGACACTCTGGTTCTCCAAGACCTAAGAAGTTTCTTGTCCAATAATCTTCTGGAAAAGTTCTTGCTTCAGTTTTTTGGGATTGCCATGGAGTAATCGTGATTGATTTTTTGGATAAGGGTAGAACAATGACTGGAGATTACTATTCCACATTACTGACCACTCTAAGGGAAAAAATTAAAGAGAAAAGACGCGGAAAGCTTCCCGAAGGTGTTTTGTTTTCACAGGACAACGCGCCAGTACACAAATCTTATGTTGCCATGCAAAAAATTCGTGATTTAGGGTTATAATTACTAGAACACCCCCCTTATTCACCAGATTTGGCTCCGTCCGACTATCATCTCTTACCTCAACTGAAAAAAGTTTAAAAGGTCGTAAATTTTCTTCCAACGAGGAGGTAATGAAAGCTGTGGAGGACTGGTTTGTAGATCAAGAAGAAACATTTTTTTGAAAGGTCTAGAGACGTTGCAGGTTCGCTGTAATAAATGTATTCAATTAAGAGGAGAATACGTTGAGTAATAAAATATTTGGACATTGAATTTTGTTGGTTCTATAGTAGGCTAAGAATTTTTCAATATATCCTCATACCATTTTACTCACCTCTTTTTTGAAAATGAAAAGTCTCAATGTCCACTCTAACTCATTCTTTTGTCTATTTTTTCATGAGTTTCACAGTTTCATGTGTGAATTTATTTTTAGGTTATTAAGAAGAAACTCAGTTCACTCAGAAAATTAAAAGAATGAAGTTCAGTGAAGAGTTTGGTTTTCTGGAACATCAACCACAGCCTGACTGTTGAAGTAGCCTTGATCGATTTCTCTCTAGAGTTGATCAACTTCCTCAACTTTTGTTGAGCAGTATGGTTGACATTTTCGAAGAAGCATATTTTCCGTTGTAACATATCTGAATTTCCTACCCTGCAAATAAAATGCACCGTTGCCAGACTCTATGGCTTCCAACTTTGCAACGTCTATTGTCGAAACGTGGAACTACGTTGAATGAACTTATTTGATATTATTTTATAATTCTATGAATGATGAATATTAGTACGACTTCAAGCAATACTTTAGGCCATTCGCATCTTTATAAATAGGAGATTTTAATCATATCATTCATATCGAAGATCCACCATGAAGTAAACTTGTTCTTCTGTGACCATCGAAGAAATACGATTCTGTGGAAGTAAAACTAACCTCCGAAACGACAACGAATGGAAGGGCCCTCTTTTTACTTCACTTTTTCACTCGGGTGCTGTGTGTTTTCACTTTCATGCTGGTTCACAATAGTGTTTCTTTGAAATGGAGTTCCTCTTCTAGGAATCCGCCATTTTAGTATATTTTAAAGACGCTTCTTTGTTATTTGGTATGTACACGATCTCCATTTAAATAACTGTTTAATTTCACAGGATTTAATCTCATGTAAGCTTGTTCTATTTTATTATTGCATTTCTATTGAATATTGTGGAACTCTGTTCTACTACCAACCCATTTGGAATATTCTTATACTGTTCGTAAGGATTACTGCACATTTAACTATTCACTCGACATTATGGTTTAGGCATTTGAAGTTGTTGCTTTTACGATAATATTTTACGTACAAATATCACTGGTTTGGAGGCCAAGGGTAAACTGTTTATATCGCCTGTGCTAAGGAAAACATCCCCCACAACAGTGGCCAGTGAAAATTCCTCTGGGAGTTCTATAACGAACGTCCCCAGAAACCAAGTCTCGCCTTCAGGCCCTTGGCGTATCCGATAAGCAAGGAAAGCTTTGAAGGTGCCATCGTTCATCAGTTAACAGGAAATATAAAGAGTTTATCGTCACTTCCAAACCAACGCGACTGCTAGGATCTCACACATAACACTTAGAAGGAAGGATTCTCACACTAGGAACTACAAGGATACTGCTTATGAATTTCATTAATAATCAGGTGACACACTCTATACGCCTATAACCTTTGGATAATTTTGGATGTCTTGTATTCTGCTTTTTATCACAATTGTGCCAGTAATAGCCTTACCGGAGTATAGGAAGCTCCATATCGTACATATCACCAGTGCTCGTCTTATCAATAATTGTTCTATGGATTAGAAACATATCATCAGTAATGCTAGAAGGTTTTTTGCTTTGAGTTTCAATTGATTCTCGTTCGTTTTTCCTTCATATGGCTATAGTTCCCCGAACTATGGTGCTGGACGAATAAAGGGCTCTTGTTCCACCTTTATGTCCAATCTAGTGTTTTATTTATCAATTTTACCTCATTATTTCCCATCCTATATTTCACTAATCTGAGTTATTACGAATCTGAATTACTACGACATAACATAGAGTTCTACCAATCTAGACGATCACATCACAAGCCAAAAATATAAGTATAAAACCCCCTTTAACGTAATTCTACTCTCAGCTCTTCAGAACAGGGTTGCCCCTTTTCTCTTTTTCATAATGTTCCTAGGATTTACAAACTTGGAATGTTACAAGGTTATAAAGTAAATGCCATGAAAATTCCAGCTTGAATTTTGAGAAGTAGCAACGAAAAGCTTTACACTGCTTGTTCTTAACCAACTTGCTTATTTCCTTATACAGTATGGACTTCTCGTTCATGACTTTTGGGGGTAAACATTTATGGACTTCTCTTTTCTGTTAGGAACACAAATTAGCAACAAGAGGTCGCAAAAACGGCGGTTTCTACAATAATGGAATCAGCCAGGTTTTCACTCGTACTTTTTTCAAATCAATCTTCTGTCGGCTACATCTAAGCGGGAAAATTACAAACACCTCTTGCAGAGCATACCTCAATGACCCAATACTTCAATACGCCAATATACGCGGGGCGAACCGGTTTTTTATACAGGGGGACCCTGCCACCCAACTTAAACCCATCGTGACACCACCGTATTCTTTTGTACCTTCCAACCTTGTAGTGCCTGTAGTCGGTTTTACCGAACGTACGTCATGTGAACAGCCGAGTCCTAGAAAAGGGGCTCCTATCCCCGATCTATCCGTCATAGGGGCGCGAAAGCACCCTACAAATGTTTACAATTACCGAGAGCGTAAGCACGTCCCGGCCCCTCCAGCGGCGAGACCGATCACGTGCCTCGTCTTTTTCTCTACGGACGGTCAACCCGATTAATCCCTTTAGAGATCAAAATAGGGGTCTTTTTCCATTAGTTTTAATGAAGAGAGAGGAGAACGAGACGGTATTCCGTTATTTGCACGCACGGATCCCTGAAGGATTATCGAGAGGGCGAAATGATACAGGGTGGCTTATGCGAGATTTTTGTTTTCTGTTGTGATCACCCGTAGCTTCGGTAGCCTTGCCAAAGCAGCCCTCAGTTGGCTTCAACAAGGATTGAACACGAGGAACTGAAGTTTGCTAAGGTTCTGAAAATGAAAAATCAAAAATATGGAGTTCATCAACTTTGTGGAGCAAATTTTCAATGATAAAGTCAAGCGCCCTTATTAAAAATGGTGTGGATGTTAGTGAATATTTTAAGGTTATAGCATGTTTAAAACGGAAAAGTGAAGGATATCGTCCCAAAAAATCGAAAATTCTCACTCGTGAACAAGTTGAAAAGTTTATAAATGAGGCACCAGATGAGAAATACTTGATGGTTGAGGTTGCAACTATTTTCGGATTATTTGGAGCCTGTCGGCGTGAAGAATTGCGTAATTTATCAGTAGAAGACATCGAAATAACAAATAAATCATTGGTTATACAACTTCCAAACACAAAAACGAAAGTCAGTCGTTCTTTCAGTATTATTGAGTGGGCAATTTTCGTTGTCTACTGAAGGGATCTCCAATTTTGTCCAACCTGTAAATGTGTGAAGGCAAGAATGCCAGCACTGGCGAAATCGCTTGCCCCAGCTCCCTTTTTTATGATGCATTATTAATATCTCAGCGGACTGAAGGTCTCTCTCGATTATACAACATGTGTGGGGTAAAAATCCACACTTCCTGTACTTCCCCCATATACAAATAGGAACGTAGTTATAGGGGATGACGAGTCAGTGAAAATTGACGACGCACACATGTTCGCCCCGGTATAATTATCGGTTAACTAGTAACACGATCTTTTTCGATAAATACGGAAAATGTTTTGGGGGGTTCGAGTTTATTCAACTACAGCAAAAAACAGTTCATTTTACATTTAAAATAGTTATGATATGAGTGTTAAAAGTGACATTTTATTTTGTGAGTGAAAAAGTTTGTGAAATGAGCGGAGCGAATTGAACAATTTCACGAACAAAAAAAAACACTTTTAACACAAATACCATACAATGTTTTTTGTACAACTGTCCTGTTTTGATAATGAAATGGGCGAATTTGCGATGACAATAAACTTCAAAATGCATTTTAATATTCAAATATAGATGCATATGCATAGGTTTTCAACTGCTCAATATGTTTGTCGAGAGTTCAATTATTAATAAAAGTGACGATTTGGTTGTTCCTGAGGATATTGAAGAGTCTGCAAGAAGAGCAAATCTGGAACTCCTACCTAAAAAATCGGTTCAGCCGTACGATATTGCATAGAACAATTTCCTGACCTGGTGTTAATTGAAAAATGTAAAAGGGAACTTCAGTGAACCTGTTTTCCTGGCATACTTAAATGAAAAATCAAAAATATGGAGTTCATCAACTTTGTGGAGCAAATTTTCAATGATAAAGTCAAGCGCCCTTATTAAAAATGGTGTGGATGTTAGTAAATATTTTAAGGTAATAGCATATTTAAAACGGAAAAGTGAAGGATATCGTCCCAAAAAATCGAAAATTTTCACTCGTGAACAAGTTGAAAAGTTCATAAATGAGGCACCAGATGAGAAATACTTGATGGTTGAGGTTGCAACTATTTTCGGATTATTTGGAGTCTGACGGCGTGAAGAATTGCGTAATTTATCAGTAGAAGACATCGAAATAACAAATAAATCATTGGTTATACAACTTCCAAACACAAAAACGAAAGTCAGTCGTTCTTTCAGTATTATTGGGAAGTATGTTGACTATTTTCATAAGTACTTTGCACTGCGCCCTTCTGTCATCAAACATCGTCGTTTTTTCCTGAAATACATGAATAATAAATGCACTGCCAATCCAGTTGGTAGCAATACATTTGGGAAAATTCCATCTATTGTTGCCGAATTCCTCAAACTGCCAGAACCAAAGCAATATACAGGACACTGTTTTCGAAGATCCTCCGCTTCATTGCTAGCAGAATCAGGAGCAAATATTACGGATATAAAAAACATGGTGGATGGAAGTCTACGATGGTAGCCGAGGGCTATGTTGGTCATTCCATTGCATATAGAAATGTCATTGCTGAAAAAATTCTCCCAACCTCAACAGATTTTGGATCATCATCATCCAATGTTGTACTTCCGGTTTCTACAAGTACTGATGGTGCTGAGGATTCTATTAATGTGTTGCGAAGCTCCCTAACGTCACAGGGCATTAATGTTAGTATTTGTTTTAGTTTTACGATTAATATTAATATTCATAAGTAATAATTGTTAAATATTGATAATAAATAGTTGCAATTGCTGAATGTTTTTCATCTGATATCATCATAAGAAAATGGAGTGCTGACAATATTTTAACACTTATGTTAAAAATAATTTTAACACTTTTCCACGTAAACAATCAATTTTAACATTGTTTGCTGTCATTAAAAGTGTCACTTTTAATGGCAGTTGTACAAAAATCCGTTTACTATCATAAAGAACATTTTTTATTCAGTGAAAATAATCTGGATTTTTTTCCCTAGTTCAAATGTCGTTCTTTGAACGATTCAAACGATTTTCTACGATGAGAATTCAGTATTGATCCCAGCGTGTTTATTCTTCCTAAGAACCGGGTAAATGTTTGAGCGGTACACATCGTACAATCATTTTTTTCTTCAAATATTTACCCAGCCATTAATATGAAATCATCTCGAACACAAATACAGGACGTAAATATAATGATGGATGGTATAGACTGCGGACAAAAAAATGGGTCGAGTCGGTAGCTTTTGAGCGGTAGTTCTTTCTTCTTGTAGGTAGATTCGCCTTGTAGTTAATATGGACAACTGAGGGCCAAGTTACAAGCTCTTACAACAGAGTTATGCGAATCAATAATTAATAATCTTTCGACATTTTATGGAAGAACATGTATATGCAAGGGGGACCCAGCCTTTGAGCTAGGGGGGGGCAAAAAAAAATCAGAATAGAAATAATGAACTGATTTTCGTATATTATGCTATTATTCCATGTGTTTTTAAGGGATTTTTTAGCTCTAGGGGGGCAGCTGCCCCCTAGGGCTTCCTGGGTACGCCCATGTGTATAGGAAACATTCATAATACGACCTGAGCTAAACAATGAATCGATGGGATGTAACATTCCAAGTTTGTAAATCCTAAGAACATTATGAAAAAGAGAAAAGGGGCAACCCTGCTCTGAAGAGCTGAGGGTAGAATTACGTTAAAGGGGGTTTTATACTTATATTTTTGGCTTGTGATGTGATCGTCTAGATTGGTAGAACTCTATGTTATGTCGTAGTACTGCAGTTTGTAATAACTCAGATTAGTGAAATATAGGATGGGAAATAATGAGGTAAAATAGATAAATAATACACTAGATTGGACATAAAGATGGAACAAGAGCCTTTATTCGTCCAGCGCCATAGTTCGAAGAACCACAGCTATATGAAGGAAAAACGAACGAGAATCAATTGAAACTCAAAGCAAAAACCTTCTAGCATTACAGATGATATGTTTACAATCCATAGAACAATTATTAATAAGACGAGCACTGGTGATATGTACAATATGGAGCTTCCTATACTCCGGTAAGGTTATTACTGGCACAATTGTGATAAAAACCAGAATCCAATACATCCAAAGGTTATAGGCATATAGAGTGTGTCATCTGATTATTAATGAAATTCATAAGCAGTATCCTTGTCGTTCCTAGTGTGAGGATCCTTCCTTCTAAGTCTTATGTGTGAGATCATGGCAGTCGCGTTGGTTTGGAAGTGACGATAAACTCTTTATATTTCCTGTTAACTGATGAACGATGGCACCTTCAAAGCTTTCCTTGCTTATCGGGTACGCCGAGGCCCGAAGACGAGGCTTGGTTTACTGGGGACGTTAGTTTAAAGAACTCCCAGAGGAAGTCTCAAGCCACTGTTGTGGGGAATGTTTTCCTTGGCACAGACGATATAAACAGTTTATCCTAGGCCTCCAAACCAGTGATTATTGTACGTAAAATATTATCCTAAAAGCAACAACTCCAAATGCCTATACCAACGGTGCATTTTATTTTATTGCTGGGTAGGAAATTCAGATATGTTACAGGGAAACTAATTGAACATTTCTGGAATCGATAATAGATCATCAACTCCGAATTAAGCCGAGCGATACACCTCGACAAACGCCCCCTTCGTCTCGCATCATCTTCCTAAAATCCAATAACGCTTCCAATATCCGGCCAACCATCGTCTTTAGAGTTCCGATGGCAACCTCACCAAAGAGGAATCTTCTCGCTGCGGAAGATCAATAATCCAAGCAGACACACGTCTCTGAAGTCTGAATACTCACACAACACACACGTAGCGGAGCAGAGCGAGAATTATGTACACATTTGAATGTCGATAACCATCCACCCATCCTCGGATGCTGAGGGGAGAGAAAACCTGAGAAGATCGGGGTTCGGTTCCTTTCGATAAACTTTGGTTTCCGTTTGGAATATGTTAAAACCTGCTGATGTATCTTCTGTCATCAAACCATGAG
Source organism: Adalia decempunctata (assembly GCA_951802165.1). Lineage (NCBI taxonomy): Eukaryota > Metazoa > Arthropoda > Insecta > Coleoptera > Coccinellidae > Adalia > Adalia decempunctata. The sequence goes on from OX637702.1 coordinate 1,333,730, forward strand.
AAACGTTTGGCAGCGATCGCCAATCGTCTGATGGAGAAGCTCTCGAATTAGCGGCGGTAACAGACCGTTAAATTCTATTTTTGCGACACCCACATTGTGGCGAACGCGATATTGTTTGTTTAACTTTCTATCTCGATGCGGTTTATCGAGTTTTGGATAGGAAACTTGTCTGTGTCTTCAACTGACTTGGCTTCTTGGTTTCAACCCTGTGGCTGCTATTTTGCCACGTACTAAAATATATTGGAAAATTCTTAGCCTACTAAATAACCAAACAAAATTTCAAAGTCTAAATATTTTATTACTCAACATATTCTCCTCTTAATTGAATACATCTATTACAGCGAACCTGCAACGTCTCTAGACCTTTCAAAAAAATGTTTCTTCTTGCTCTGCAAACCAGTTCTCCACAGCTTTTATTACCTTCTCGTTGGAAGAAAAATTACGACCTTTTAAACTTTTTTCAGTTGAGGAAAGGGATGATAGTCGGACGGAGCCAAATCTGGTGAATAAGAGGGGTGTTCTAGTTATTCTAACCCTAAATCACGAATTTGCATGACAACATGAGATTTGTGTACTGGGGCGTTGTCCTGTAAAAACAAAACATCTTTGGATAGCTTTCCGCGTCTTTTCTCTTCAATTTTTTCCCCCAGAGTGGTCAGTAATGTCGAACAGTAATCTCCAGTTATTGTTCCACCCTTATCCAAAAAATCAATCATGATTACTACATGGCAATCCCAAAAAACTGAAGCAAGAACTTTTCCAGCAGATTTTTGGGCACGGAACTTCTTAGGTCTTGAAGAACCAGAGTGTCGCCATTCCATCGATTGTTTTTTTGTTTCTGGATCGTAGAAATGTATCCAAGTCTCATCCATAGTAACAATTCGGTTTGAGAAGTCTACATCGTTTTCAAATGGAGCACAGATCGAACGCGATGCTTCTACTCTTGCACGCTTTTGGTCCACATTCAAACATTTGAGGCTCCATTTTGCAGAAATTTTTCTCATGTCCAAATTGACGTGAACATATGATGAACGCGTTCGTATGGAATCTTCAGTGCTTCAGATACCCTTTTAAATATCTACAGGTACTTGATGATGGCTCGATACTCCAATTTTTCGATTTTTACAATTTCGGTGGACATCTTTTTTTTTAATTTATTTCGTAACTCTGGTTTACTTTTTTGACGTCGAACTCAATATACTGACACTTCTAATAAGTTATTGTTCGTTGATATGGTATCGCAATATTTTGTTTATGCATGGAACTGGTCTAGGCTAACTAGATATCAATACATCCTCGTAGATTGTTTATTTCTTGAGAATCCTAGGAGGGCCAAGGCTTTTGACAATGTATGTATTCTCGTGTAGAACGTAGATATTTGAAGACTTGGAATTTTAGTACACTCAACATTCGTAGTGTGATCTGGCCATTACCATTTGGAATTTGTGAATTTCATCTGGTGCCGTTTTCACTGGCATGGCTAGCCGGGATATGTTTACTGTTTGGGCTACAGCTCGCGAAAAGAATGGCGTTTTACAATTGCATTCCGAACCAGACGATCGCGTTATTAATTTCGTTATTTAATGGGTTGGAACTTTGGAACGGACGGCCACTTCACGTATCCCTCACAGCAGCGATGCCATAAATCTTCGAAATTGCCATCTGAAAATAGCGCGCTGACTGCGTTTTGTTCTTTCACTTTTACAATCTTCGCCCGATGAGTTCCGAATCCATTTCATCTCGAACTAGTTGCTATATTCAATTGTATTGAACAACGAAGGGTACAGGACTTCGTGGTGGTTCAGAAAAATAGTATATTCCAAAACTAGTTGCAGAATGGGCTCCTATTCCAATACGAATGCGAAATTCGAAAACGAGCGACGAAGGAGCGAGTTTTCGAACGCATGAGTATTGGAATTGCATTCTGCAACGAGAATTAGACGATATTTTCTCTATTTCATTCAAATTTTGTGAAATTCAATGAAAAAATTCAAATTATAGGACTTAGTGACTTTCACATTGTATCTTGACAGTTGGTGTGAATGTTAGGAAATACGAAAATTGACATTTCCAAATTGACGTCTGCTGAAATTTAAAAGGATCGGAAGTCATTGCTGACAACCACAAAACGAAAAATTTAACTGAAAACGATGCTGTAATGAATTCATTACAGCACTGTTTTTAGAACTGTAAGGAACTCATTACGATACTGAAATAGAGAAATATGTTTTATGAGCAGTAGGTGAGAGTCCCCGAGTTTTCGAGATATTCGACATTTGTAATTAGGTAGAAATATCCAGTAAAATTACGATTTGATGTAGTTTGTATAAGCTAACTAGGTATCAATACATCCTCGATTATCGCCCGACTTGACTTGAACGTGCACTGTGAATCGACCCTAAGAGGCCTTCACGTCACCTTTAGCACCGAAAACCTTAACGACCTTTTCGCAAATCCTATTTCTAAGAAATGTGTACAGAATCCCATGGCGCTCAATTGTTCGACCCACAAAAATCTCCTCCAGATCATCGGGGGAACGTCTATTGTGAGGCTGCTGAGGTTCATAAAGGACCGGATGAATTGGCAAAGTACCGGGGAGGGTACGAAAATCTGACACCTGTCATTCTGGTTCGGTTCGGTGTTCGACCATTTATAGGTGGAAACACTGCTGTCGAATGGTTTGAGAGCGTTTCTAAGCAGTTTATGAAGTTAAAAATTATACTGCTCCACAAGAGTTAGGGATATCGTATTCAATCGTTTTTAAAAGTATGTAATCTTCGAGAAAATCGCTGTAAAATCATTTAAAACTCAATAACAACTTGAATCGATCCAATAAAATCAGTATGAGACATTTCGTCAATCTGGTCGCCTTTTTTCTGAAGTTTGGTTCTTTGCATATGCTTCATGATTGTTCTTATTTCGAAATAAAGTCAGTTTATCAACGGCTTCGATTTGAGACGAGTTTTCTGAAAATGCCAAGACGTAAATTATCAAACGCTGATGCTAATAGGGCTATCGGAATGCTACAGGGTGGCCTAACTCAGGTTCTTGTAGCGGAAAGGCTCCAAGTTAGCCAGAGTGTGATATCTCGACTTTGGAATAGGTTCAGGGAGACAGGTTCCGTGTTGGAAAGACCAAGGCTTGGTGGGCGACTAAAAACAACACCTGCTCAGGATCGTTTCATCACCGTTTCGGCGAGAAGAAACCCTACATCTACTTGTAGAATGCTACGGAATACTTTTCAAAATGCAGATAAGGGTCCAAGTTTCCATCGAAACCACCAGACGACGTTTGAAAGAGGTGAATCTAAGTTCTAAACGTCCATTAAGAGGAGTTCCATTAACACGTGACCATAGGCGTCAAAGACTGGAATGGACAAGGCAACATATCAATTGGAACGATCAATGGCGTAGTGTCCTTTTCACTGATGAATCCAGACATGGACGATTTTCAGATTCTCGAAGAATAAGGGTATGGACAATTCCACTCATACCCCGTAATCGTCGCTATGTCCAAGAAGTCCATCCATTCCGAGGGGGTAGTGTTATGGTATGGGCCGGGATATGTTTCAACGGGCGCACAGGTCTACACATTTGTCCTGGGAATATGACCGCCTTACACTAAAGGGAGCATGTCATTGACCATTGTTACGTTTATATTATACGATTTGAATTATTCCAATATGACAGGCGTAACAAAAGTGACCAGCTAGCTCACTCAGGGAGGGTTTTCCCTCATGAGCACTGATAAAGTTTGTCTTAACGGGCGCCAGGTAATTTGATTATCTGGCCACCTAGTGCTTTAAATTACCAAAAAAAATATATGTCAATTGAAATATAATCGAATTTGAATTAAGGAATTGATTTGAGAGGTGGAGAAATAAAAAAAAAGAGTCAAGGCAAAGTTACCTAAATCTATTAAAGAAGTCTACTAATAATCTTCGAAATATGCTATCTGAACCTATTTCTTTCTAAACCTATTCTTAACTAAACCTACTCCTACCTAAACCTATTCCTAATTAACTAACTCTTATATTAAAATACTAATATTAAGTGATGAGTGAATTTACAAAATGACAAGTACGAATCCCCTGTGGGGTACTTATCCACAAATTGTCGGTGGTGTAGATGTCCTTATTTTGAGGGACCAATATCCGGAGAATTGCAGAAAGAATAAACAACAGCAGGAATAATTCAAAAACCCTAAAAATAACATATAAAATATAATTAGAATATTCCCTCTGGAGAACGCAGGTATATTTAATCTTACCCTAGATGGTGTGTGGGGTTGAGTGTGGTAACAATAAATTCAATCTTCAAAATCCTCATCAACGAGTTCAGCCAGTGGAAAAATATGCCAAGCTATTCATTAAATTTAGCAATTGAGAGATATTAGTTAAATCCCCGAAGGAAATCTTGATCAACAGCCAATAGATATTCTCTCAATCTTGTTACCAGGATAAATGAATTATATTACGTTTCTTTATTAACATCGTAGCTCCAGAAAGAATATTCAAACAAAAAAGAAATAAACATATTAAAAACAGAAACGTTCGAACTCGGCCGCACGAATGAAGGGACATATACTGCCCAACCAAAATTCGAAAATACAGTGCTACACTCAAATAATGGAATGAGGGTAACACCATGTTGCGCCAAATTTTCACGCTGCTGTTGGTGAAACTTTTCAATTTCTAGCAAAGTGCAGCCATAGTTGAGAATGCGCGCGAGGTATTCCTCATTTACCAATACCTCCGCACTCACCAGATTTGAATTCCATAGAACATGCATGGGATATGCTCCAAGGAAGATTAGATAATCATCAACCTACCCCAGAATCCTTAAATGATCTGAGAGAGCTTCTGCCCCGTTTATGGAACCAAATTCCTCAAGAAATGTTCAACAACCTCGTGTGTAGTATGCAAAGAAGATGTCAAGCTGTTATTGATGCCCGTGGGGGCCATACATTGTATTGATAGTCTTGAAATGCTTGAATTCTCTGGGAATAAAATTTCGTTATTTTACTCGATTTTTCTTAACCACCCTGTGTACGCTGCAGACCTACAGGCTAAAATTAATTTGCAACTTGAAATCATATCAATATGAATTTTCATCAAAAAACTCTTATTTTAACTATATTTTTTTGCAATTTAAGTCAATATCCCTAACTCATGTGGAGCAATGTATTTAAATTCCTTCGGATTATGTCAGATTTGACAATTCTAGTACTAGGTCAGTGTTATCTGGATTCACTTCTTTCGAGTTTTCAAAGAAGCTACTGTCATCACCTGGTTGACAGTAATACATTGACAGTTCTGAAATGGCGCGAAATTCAAACTCGAACGCCTCCGGAACAAAACGTTCCTGATGACGCAAAACGACACGAAACGTCGATTAGTCGAAAGAACATTCCCCTTCGAAACTGCTCGTAAATAGGAGATCCGGAGAGAATGTTAAAAGAGTTGTCGCGGTACATTCTCGTCCGATACGATTCCGAAATTGATGAGGCCGTAAAATCAGAAGGACGCATAAAATTTTACTGTCGGTAATAATGTTTATGAATAAATTTATCGCGTATTGAAACACGAATAATACCGTACCCATTTCATGCGCTCGCTGATACACAATACATTTCGAACGGAATGTAATGATGTAATGTGGAATAATACATCGCCGACTTTCTCAGGGCCAGACCCGTCGTTCGGATACCGCGCCAAACTTCTAATATCCGAACCTGATGAGTCTCACTAAAGACGAAACCTTCAGGTCGACTGTGAATGTCGAGAAAGTGGAATCATGAGCTTCTGAGTGCTTGTTCATGGTAGATTCGCATTTGCCAGTTGAAGAATCATTCGAAAAAAAGTTAACGGCGGTCAAAAATGACATCTCTCAAAAATGACATCTCTCAAAAATGACATCACTCAAAAATAACATCTCCCAGGAATTATGTCATTTTTGAGAGATGTCATTTTGAGAGATGTCATTTTTGAGAGATGTCATTTTTGAGAGATGTCATTTTTGAGAGTTGTCATTTTTGAGAGATGTCATTTTTGAGAGATATCATTTTTGAGAGATGTCATTTTTGAGAGATGTCATTATTGAGAGATGTCATTTTTGGAGATGTCATTTTTGAGAGATGTCATTTTTGAGAGATGTCATTTTTGAGAGACGTCATTTTTGAGAGACGTCATTTTTGAGAGACGTCATTTTTGAGAGATGTCATTTTTGAGAGATGTCATTTTTGAGAGATGTCATTTTTGAGAGATGTCATTTTTGAGAGATGTCATTTTTGAGAGATGTCATTTTTGAGAGATGTCATTATTGAGAGATGTCATTATTGAGAGATGTCATTATTGAGAGATGTCATTTTTGAGAGATGTCATTTTTGGAGATGTCATTTTTGAGAGATGTCATTATTGAGAGATGTCATTATTGAGAGATGTCATTTTTGGAGATGTCATTTTTGAGAGATGTCATTTTTGAGAGATGTCATTTTTGAGAGATGTCATTTTTGAGAGTTGTCATTTTTGAGAGATGTCATTTTTGAGAGATATCATTTTTGAGAGATGTCATTTTTGAGAGATGTCATTATTGAGAGATGTCATGTTTGAGAGATGTCATTTTTGGAAATTGTCATTTTTGGAGATGTCATTTTTGGAGATGTCATTTTTGGAGATGTCATTTTTGGAGATGTCATTTTTGAGAGATGTCATTATTGAGAGATGTCATTTTTGAGAGATGTCATTATTGAGAGATGTCATTATTGAGAGATGTCATTATTGAGAGATGTCATTTTTGGAGATGTCATTTTGAGAGATGTCATTTTTGAGAGATGTCATTTTTGAGAGATGTCATTTTTGAGAGATGTCATTTTTGGAGATGTCATTTTTGGAGATGTCATTTTTGGAGATGTCATTTTTGGAGATGTCATTTTTGAGAGATGTCATTATTGAGAGATGTCATTATTGAGAGATGCCATTTTTGAGAGATGTCATTTTTGGAGATGTCATTTTTGGAGATGTCATTTCTGAGAGATGTCATTTTTGAGAGATGTCATTTTGAGAGATGTCATTTTGAGAGATGTCATTTTTGAGAGATGTCATTTTTGAGAGATGTCATTTTTGGAGATGTCATTTTTGAGAGATGTCATTCTTGAGAGATGTCATTTTGAGAGATGTCATTTTTGAGATATGTCATTTTTGAGAGATGTCATTCTTGAGAGATGTCATTTTGAGAGATGTCATTTTTGAGATATGTCATTTTTGGAGATGTCATTTTCGAGAGATGTCATTTTGAGAGATGTCATTTTTGGAGATGTCATTTTCGAGAGATGTCATTATTGAGAGATGTCATTATTGAGAGATGTCATTTTTGGAGATGTCATTTTTGGAAATGTCATTTTTGGAGATATCATTTTTGAGAGATGTCATTATTGAGAGATGTCATTATTGAGAGATGTCATTATTGAGAGATGTCATTATTGAGAGATGTCATTATTGAGAGATGTCATTTTTGAGAGATGTCATTTTTGGAGATGTCATTTTTGGAGATGTCATTTTTGAGAGATGTCATTATTGAGAGATGTCATTATTGAGAGATGTCATTTTTGGAGATGTCATTTTTGGAGATGTCATTTTTGAGAGATGTCATTTTTGAGAGATGTCATTTTTGAGAGATGTCATTTTTGAGAGATGTCATTTTTGAGAGTTGTCATTTTTGAGAGATGTCATTTTTGAGAGATATCATTTTTGAGAGATGTCATTTTTGAGAGATGTCATTATTGAGAGATGTCATGTTTGAGAGATGTCATTTTTGGAGATGTCATTTTTGGAGATGTCATTTTTGAGAGATGTCATTATTGAGAGATGTCATTTTTGAGAGATGTCATTATTGAGAGATGTCATTTTTGAGAGATGTCATTATTGAGAGATGTCATTATTGAGAGATGTCATTATTGAGAGATGTCATTTTTGGAGATGTCATTTTTGGAGATGTCATTTTGAGAGATGTCATTTTTGAGAGATGTCATTTTTGAGAGATGTCATTTTTGGAGATGTCATTTTTGGAGATGTCATTTTTGAGAGATGTCATTTTTGAGAGATGTCATTTTTGAGAGATGTCATTTTGAGAGATGTCATTTTGAGAGATGTCATTTTTGAGAGATGTCATTTTTGAGAGATGTCATTTTTGAGAGATGTCATTATTGAGAGATGTCATTTTTTAGAGATGTCATTTTTGGAGATGTCATTTTTGAGAGATGTCATTCTTGAGAGATGTCATTTTGAGAGATGTCATTTTTGAGATATGTCATTTTTGGAGATGTCATTTTCGAGAGATGTCATTTTGAGAGATGTCATTTTTGGAGATGTCATTTTCGAGAGATGTCATTATTGAGAGATGTCATTATTGAGAGATGTCATTATTGAGAGATGTCATTTTTGGAGATGTCATTTTTGGAGATGTCATTTTTGAGAGATGTCATTATTGAGATATGTCATTATTGAGAGATGTCATTTTGAGAGATGTCATTATTGAGAGATGTCATTTTTGAGAGATGTCATTTTTGGAGATGTCATTTTTGGAGATGTCATTTTTGGAGATGTCATTTTTGAGAGATGTCATTTTGAGAGATGTCATTTTTGAGAGATGTAATTTTTGAGAGATGTCATTTTTGAGAGATGTCATTTTTGAGAGATGTCATTTTTGAGAGATGTCATTTTTGGAGATGTCATTTTTGGAGATGTCATTTTTGGAGATGTCATTTTTGGAGATGTCATTTTTGGAGATGTCATTTTTGAGAGATGTCATTTTTGAGAGATGTCATTTTTGAGAGATGTCATTTTTGAGAGATGTCATTTTTGAGAGATGTAATTTTTGAGAGATGTCATTTTTGAGAGATGTCATTTTTGAGAGATGTCATTTTTGAGAGATGTCATTTTTGGAGATGTCATTTTTGGAGATGTCATTTTCGAGAGATGTCATTTTGAGAGATGTCATTTTGAGAGATGTCATTTTTGAGAGATGTCATTTTTGAGAGATGTCATTTTTGAGAGATGTCATTTTTGAGAGTTGTCATTTTTGAGAGATGTCATTATTGAGAGATGTCATTATTGAGAGATGTCATTATTGAGAGATGTCATTATTGAGAGATGTCATTTTTGAGAGATGTCATTTTTGGAGATGTCATTTTTGGAGATGTCATTATTGAGAGATGTCATTTTTGAGAGATGTCATTTTTGGAGATGTCATTTTTGGAGATGTCATTTTTGGAGATGTCATTTTTGGAGATGTCATTTTTGGAGATGTCATTTTTGAGAGATGTCATTTTGAGAGATGTCATTTTTGAGAGATGTCATTTTTGAGAGATGTCATTTTTGAGAGATATCATTATTGAGAGATGTCATTATTGAGAGATGTCATTTTTGAGAGATGTCATTATTGAGAGATGTCATTATTGAGAGATGTCATTTTTGAGAGATGTCATTTTTGAGAGATGTCATTTTTGAGAGGTGTAATTTTCGGAGATTTTATCATTGAGAGATGTCTGTATTCCGGCCCTGCCGAGTATAGATTTTCACGAGTCGAAGCTCAATAGCATAATTACGAGCCAGTTCATTTGACATTAATAATGAAAGATGGATTTGCGCAATTACACGAACACTGTGCGCTACAACGGAAACAGGGAAACGGAATGGTCGTCGTCGCTTCTGAGAAATGTTCCGAGAACTTACCTCCGATGCGTTATTAACTCTCGAAAGAAAATAAATATATTATTCTAGCCGTGATATAGAGTCCGATTTAACAGGAACGGAGTCTCTCATTACGCTCTCGATGCGGTCGGATTCTCGTGATTCGAATGGGAAAGCGTGGAATAATCGCTGATACGGTTTGGAATGGATAGCCTTGTTTTTTCGAGAGCATGAAAATTCGCAGTTCGCACTGTGACATGTACTGCCGGCGAAGCTACTTTAGGAGAGTCGAGATGTGGCACGATGACAATAATATGCTGATCGAAAAAACAAATAGTGGATACAACGATAGGGATCTAAACCCAAAATTTGAGATTTTCCAAATCGCTCATATTCTGCACAGAGATAATTTGGGCTATGCTGATCAACAAAATATAAATAACTATTGGCGGCGATGAGAGAGACGGAAGTTGTGACAGTTTGAAATTTCGGATTTTTCAATAAAATGCCATTTGACAGGTCAAAATCTAAACGGTGATAGTTAGGGCTTTGAAATCTTTTTTATTGAATGGAACGCCCTCGAAAACATACATTTTGATACCAAAATCACCCATGTAGCCCCTATAGTTGATGAAATATTCCACTTTTTATTTTTCGATTTTTCATTTTCGAGTTCTGTTCACGAGCTCACACCGACACCACTCAAGGTAAGGGTGCTGTCGGTCCGCAAAATTGCCATATTGAAGATTCGAATGGGAAGTATAACCTCCAGATTCAATAATAATGTTAGATCCTCCCCAAATATATTTTTTTCGACAAATATGGTGTTTTCAGGGGGTCATACCACTTTGTCATTTTTCACCCAAAATTTGAAATTTTTCAAATCGCTCATATTCGGCACAGATATAGCTGGTAGCTCGAAAGTCCTGTAAAAACGCTCCGTGAGTGGGCACCATTAATGCGGCTTTTCTGTTATGATTGCCCATCCTCCAATCAGAGTTTTCTTTTAAATAAAGGGGGAGAATCTCACGAAGTATTTTCATTTCTTTTTTTCTAATTCCTGAGAACAAACATTCGAAACCACGTTGTGTTGAGATTCTGTTCAGTGTTAAAATTATAAAGTTTTTACTAGGTAGGTATTCTAAATTTTTATGTCTAAGGAATTTAGGATTTCTTATTGTGTATTTAAGATAAACTCATAATTAATTGAGTAGCTTTTTAACATTCAATTTTCTTTCGATAAGAAACAACAAAACGAGTGTTTCAATAATATGATTATCACTTCTGTGATTGTCTTTTTTAGCCTTGAGAAAGAGGAAATCCATCCTCGAAACGTTGGCCTTGTGAATAACAAAAGGTTAATAAAACTTTTCCTGTTACCCAATATTGTTTTTATTTATTATCACTCCTTTTCTATTATGACATTCTTATCTAATACAAAATGGAAGATATTGCCGGTTATACAGGGTGTTCAAATTTTGCTGGGCTGACCCAATTTCGTTTTTTCGAATACAGGCCTATATTTTATATCACTTTTTCAGTTTCCACATGAAGAATATTGAACACTTTTTACACAGCTTCGTCTTCACTTCGAAAATATTGAAGGTATCCGAGATTTTCAACATAATGGAATTCAACCCAAGATTCTTCACTTAGAACGTTTCAAGTCATCATTAATAGTTGAATGAGAATGAGAAAAATTTGGAGTAGAGCTTTTTCAAGAGTGAATGACTCTTAGACTTCAAATTGAAAATCAAATATATTTCTTGTTTGTTTAGAAAGTAGTTTACTCAAATTCACTTTTTTTGGTTACTTGTCAGTTTTTGAAAAAAGGTTTTTTGAGCACTTGTGAAGCTTACCATAGGTAATGCTCAATGAAACTTAAAGAGGCCTTTTTTCGCGCTTCTTATGAATCCGTAATATTCAAGGTGTTCCATTTGAAATAAGGAAGTTTTTTGCCTGTGCTGATTTGAAAATCGCTTTGAGTGATGGCGAAAAATGTGATATCTCTGGATACCTATGCTTTTGTTGAAGAACTTGTGAGCCTGAATCCAATATTGAAGAATCTTCAAGCAGCAGAGCCAATAACAGTTCTTCGACTTGCAAGATATTTTCCCAAATGGGACAGCGTTTCGTATCTTGCTGACTGTTCCTATAAACGTAGCCAAAGGAGAGTTTCAGTGAATTGAAGCTTATGAAAACTCTACGATCTACATTGGTCAATGTACCAATAAAGACTATCCGATCTTGGAATTTTGTCTATAGAAAAAGCTATTGCACAAAATATTGTGAATTGATAAACAAAATTCGCGATGGCTAAAGCCAGAAAAGTGCATATTTGAGTTGTTTGAAATAAATAAAAGTTGTCAAATCTAATATCTATTATTATACTCGCACTATGAAAGATCCTACTCTCAAAAACTCACACAAATTGGTGAAACGAACTTTTCAATGATTTGAATTCATGACAGCAATAATTCGGTTTTATCGTTGTAGGGAAGCCACTTTCTAATCTCGCACCTCCCAAAAATATTGATAGCACCGCCTCTGCATGTAGCCCCTATAGTTGATGAAATATTCCACTTTTTATTTTTCGATTTTTCAGCTTTCAGCAATGGTGGTTAGCATAGATAAATGATTAATGCATACCTTTTTAGAATAATCACTTTTTCTTAAGTCGGCGTTTCTGCAACCCAATAAATCCCTTGTTCATTCCCATCAACGAAGAACCAATAATATTGAACGAATCCAACGCGAAACGCGCCAAAAAAACTCGTCGTCACCCCCAAACGCTTCCCCCTCGCCCCCCCCCCCCCCCCCCGCCCAATTACCCACTCGTACATCATCGAGGCCCCAAACATCGGTCTTCATATTCAATAGGGCGTCCCGCGTACATTTCCATTGTGCAAACCCGGCTGATAAAACCCGGAATCCAATTTAAAACGTTATTGACGTCACGGGGGCTGAGTGCATGTCGGGAAAAATGTTGATTTGCATCTCTCTTTGCCTTTTCGCCCGTGTAAAAATCCGGGCGCGCTGATTTATATCCAATTTCGGCAGCGCCAGGGACTGAGCGGAGGCTGCCGACGCGGGAGACGATACGTGTGTCTCCAACGTTCAAAAAAATCGTTTTTTTCATGCTCAAAATCAGCTAGAAGTCTATCACGAATAGAAATGGGGAAAATACTTGCAAGTGTGAGAGCCATCTGCCATCAACGACAAGCAACTATGTAAGTTAAACAGGTGTTGTCCTCCCTTTTGAAGAACTCAGGAAGAACTAGCATTTTCCAGGAATTTGGAATCATCTGCTCCCCCCACTTATCAGGTTTAGACATGACTGGACACTCCAGAAAACCTTTCTCGGAAGAATACTCCAAGATAATCAAGTACGTGGACAGGAAACTCAAGAAGATCGAAATTTTGGTCAACAGAACCTTCCGGGACGACAAGAACGCTTTTATCTTCACTTCCGATCACGGGAAATCCAAAATAGTGAACCTGGTTCTGATAGCCATAGCCGTCCATCTCCTGCTCCTGATAGCCGTGACGGACATCCATTTCAAGAGTCCTTTGGAGAGAGGAATGGCACCAGTGAAATCCATAGAAGATCCTCCAGCTAAACGATTGGTGATCTTCATAGCCGACGGGTTGAGGGCACAGGCTGTGTACGACCAAAACGAGAACGTATCAACGTACCTCACGTCCATAAGGAGAACCAGAGGGTCTTGGGTGGTGTCTCATACGAGGGTACCCACGGAAAGTAGGCCGAAACACGTGGCGATCTTAGGAGGGATATACGAAGACCCTTCTGCGGTTTATAAGAGTTGGCAGAAGTTTCCCATTGACTTCGATGCGGTCTTCAATGAGAGTAAGTACTCCTGGGTCTCCTGGGTGATTGGAACTGAAGAAATAACCTCCATCTTCACCAAGAATGCTCAGAACAACGTTAAATTGATGTCGTCACCAGCGGAACTCTAGGATTACAAGCGGGAAAACCACCAAGTGCTCGACGAATGGGTTTTTAAACAGATGTCCCTACTTTTGAAGAACTCGGGAAAAACCAGCGTTTTTCAAGAATCTGGAATAATCTTCTCCCTCCACTTATCAGGTTTGGACATGACGGGTCATTCCAGTAAACCGTACTCGGAAGAATACTCCAAGAACATCAAGTACGAGGACAGGAAACTCAAGAAGATCGAAATTTTGGTCAACAGAACCTTCCGGGACGACAAGACAGCTTTTATCTTCACTTCCGATCACGGGATGACGGACTGGGGGTCCCATGGGTCAGGTTCAGAGCACGAGACATTCACCCCCTTCGTAGCTTGGGGGGCTGGGGTTAAATTCAACGAGGAACGTGTTGACCTTCAACAGATCGATATAGCACCTTTCACATCCAGCCTGCTGGGTCTAAACTACCCTGTGAACTCTTTAGGAAGGGTTCCTGTAACATTCCTGGACCTTCCAGACGAAGAAAATATGGAAATAATTATCAACAACGTGAAGCAACTGTACAGGATACTGGAGGTGAAACAGAATCGAATAGTGAACAACAAAGTCCTGTTTTTCCAAAGAAGGGCCTACTTGACTCCGGAGAATTTCAACCAGACCGTCTCCGAGATATCCAGGACGTTTTCCAATTCGACCATGGGAAGAAAAGAAGGTTTCCATCGATGCAAGACGTTCTTCGACAATATCTCCAGAGAGATCGACTACTTCGATAACTATTTCATGGTGACCTTGATCTCTTCCATCTCGATGGGTTTCTTCTTGTGGCTGCTGTACGTGTGCACCTATTTCGTGCCAGATTTCGCGGTGTCGAAGCTTGAGACCGGCGAGATCAGGATACAGGGCGGGATCTTTCTGATCACCAGTTTCTTGCTCGTATTGTTGAGTTTTTCTCAAGCTTTCAGTTTCACCTACTACTTCTACATCTTGTTCCCAAACCTTATGCTTCATCTGCTCCTGAGGAAACGCAGGAAGATGTCTTATTTGTTTAGGGAACTCGGGGACATCTCCCTGCTGCACTGCATCCAGATTTCGCTGACCGCCATGTTTGTTATGGTCACTGTTATTTCGTTTTATTACCGTTTTTGTCTTTCCATCGTGATGATTCTCGTTTCTTGCTACATGTTTTTGACTCAGGCGAATTCCGACAGCGTCCATATCGTTTCTTGGATGGTTCTGTGCCTGATTTTGTCCATTTTTCCTCTGCTTCCGGTCATGGTTACCTAGTTCCAAGTGGTTTATTTCATAGCTGGGTACGTCCTATGGCAATACCTCAACTTTTGCGTCTTCACCAAGAAATGGTACAGGCTCAGAGACAGCGTGAGCGTCCCCACCATTCAAAAACTCATCTTTTTCTTGCACAACATCTGATTGAACGTCGGGTTCGTCTTGGTTTTGTCTACCACGAGTGGAAATCAAGAAATTACTGCCACTATGAGAGCCCCTTCTTGGTTAATATTCTTGCTACCAGCCAGTTTGCTACCTTTCTCGATGATGGAGAGGAACGTAAGGATCTTTACTATTTTCACAGCCTTCATTCCGTTCTATCTCATCACCGCGATGTCCTACGAGTTGATCTTCATCACTTTCTACGTGATACAGTTGATCTTGTGGATGAACATGGAGAAAAAGGTTGCTTTGGAAGACGCCGACATGTTCGAAGACCTCCAAAAAAGCCTGATCTTCGTAGCTCTGATCTTCATAGGGTACTTCGGACCTAGCAACATGCCCAGTCTCAACTCCTTCGATCCCATGTGGGTCAGATTCCTCTTGTCCTCTTTCTGTCCCTTCACCATCATTCTCCTGATCTTCCTCAAGCTCACCTTGCCCTTCCTGTACACTTCTTGCGTCTTCAGAAACATCGTGAAGACCAGGAGGTTGAATCTGACCAGATGTTTTTGCGTCATCCTCATCATTTCCGATGTGATGGTCTTTTATTTCATGTTTAACGTCAAGAATGTCGGTTCATGGGCTGAGATAGGTCTGAGCCTGTCGCATTTCGTGATCGTGGAATGTTTCACGATAGTCGTGCTGTGTCTTTATTTTGTCGCGTATGTTCTGACAACTGTGGAGGCCTCCTTCGAGGTGCTCGAGGGGTTGATGCGTAAGTTTAGACTGCCTTGAAGGTATTCGTGGTGAATGTGTTTTATTCATGGGAGATTATTGTAGGTTTATGAGATGCTCCAATCGAGCTTGTTCTCTATAGATTATTTTGGACCATAGACATGCCTGGTCGTAAATCTTTCGAGATCATATGGGTAAGACTCTTCTTAGGCACTTGCTGTCCAAGCCCTTTCGATTTTCCCCAAACACCAACTGAAAGACACTTCTCTCGATCGAATCCACAGTGCAGGACCAGAACGATACTGCATAGTTAATTTATTATAGGGAATTGTGTGATTAACACCGCAGCTGCTAAACATTTCATCCCCTGGGTGGCGTCCTCACTCCAGTTCAACTTAACAGATGTATATTCGGCAGTCTCTCGCCTCTTAGCGTGTACTGGCTGGCAGTCCCCCTCCCTCGTAGCCCACCCCGTATTTGCGAACCCCTATATTTCGTAGCAATCGCTCTCGGGGTGTCTACATCATCGGGAGATTAACTAGAAACCGCGGCTGCTACTTGTTTCGGATTACCGAATGATGTGACATGCACGTCATCCTTTCTATCGATCCTTGGAGGGAACTGTTTCAATTCCTCAGCCAGCATGATGAAAACTGAGTAAAGAGCGTACATATGCTTTTTTATCAGCCTACAAAACTGCTAAATTCTTATTTCCGTCAAAATCGAAAGAGAAAACAAAAAAAATGTAAAGAAAAAATTTCAAAAAAATTATAGAAAGAAAATATCGAGTAAACTGATTATAACAACCTGAATCTTGAAAAACTAGTAAGAAACCCTCTTTATCCCAATAACAACGTTTTTTCTCAAGACCACAAGCCTCCACCGAGTAAGAAATCAGCCAAATAAATCAAATAATGATTTCATTGGGCACAATTCATAGTTAGTCAATATTTTCGGTTGAGTGATCACACCCTACTTTATATGGAATCCCTTGTAAAGCATCCCTTATGTAATGAAATATCCCCCATAGTTACTCGCGCGATTAAAAGTGGTTGTTATTTTGGGCAGGACCGTATCTATAACGATTTGGTATCAGAATAAGTTATTAAATAACTTAATAAAGCATTCAGATTATACAAACAGGGCGACGTTATTGTTGACAGGATGGAGCTACTTATCATGCAACTCATACGTATAGAACGAAAGTTCAAGTGAATCAAATGTGTGATCCAGCTTCAAACTTTCACATCTAAGTTCTGAAGTCCAATAGAGGAAAAAAATCCCCAAATAAAACAATAACAACTGTTAAAACATGGATAAAAGCTTATTTGACGGTTATTATATTCCTCATCTATGATTAATTCTATGTTCAACTCCGCATAAACCATAGAATTATGCGATATAAACTGCCTTTAATTCATCCTCTGAGATTGATATGCATGAAAAAGGTCCAATTTATATTAATTTTTCAGAGATAATGGACTTTTTTAGCTAAAATATATAGGCAACTGGCAAATCCTATCACGTTGTCCACGAAAAGTAAATAATTCAAATGTTGAAAGCAAAACATTTGAACCGTTCGTGGCGACATCTTGCGGAGAAAGTTAACATTACTATTGGAATTGATGCAAAATATGAGAAGTTATTCGTTTGAATATTTCACCAATTTCAATATTTTCTCTTTGATTCAATAACCTTATAAGTTATAAGTAAAATATAAATCATCAATCAGTTAAATGGAAATGCATAATATATCAATAAACATACATTCTAACGGTCCAGCAACAAAAATTGTTTTCGTAGTAAATTAAAATATATGTTTTTTGATGTATTATTATAAATCACTCACCGATAAGTTTCGTTCCCCAAAAACAGGCCCCCCTCGGCGTTGAAAAATTGAATTATTAATGTTAGCATCTTGATATCATCACTACACTATGTTTTTCGAATTCAAATTGAAACCACAGAAGCGCCAGTAAACAGCGCCAATTATCAAATTTCAAACCCGTATCCCGCGGTCACATTTTACAAAGGTTCCTTTCAGATCGCGAATGTTAGAATATAAAAAGCGGGATAAATTAAATATGCAACAGCAACTTACACAATTTTTTCAATATGGAGACAATCATAGAAATAAAAACAAATGAATTCTACCAGACATAGAAAACGAGAACATTCGATCACAGAACATCAATTCCGACGGTTTCAAAACTGCTGGCGCCCTCTTCCTTAGGTTATACGAAGCTTAGAGCCATCTCTTTTCGGACTGAGAAATTTCTACCTCTCGATCCGCGGAGAGCAGGTATCGTTATTCCGCAGCCCGTTATCCTTGGACGGTGAGAAAATAGGAGGAAATATCTATTTTCCACCAATTTGTAGAGCGCCTTCTGACAGTTTCGTATCTAACCGCGTCGCGTGAGCAGCTGACAGCAGCAGCAGCAAGATCGAATCGAGCGAATCAGCTGTAGGATTTGCTGAGAGCGATGGAAATCTGATTTTTTCGACAGAAAAATAGCAGTTTATTTTGAAAATTGAGTTCTGTGATCAGTGCCGCCAAGATGGATTATAAGAGTGTTGTTTACAACGCCGCCAGAGATGGCAATTTAAATAGATTGAAGGTAGGTGGTCCAAATCTTAAAATCTCTATGTTTGTTTGGGTGGAAAGGCCCTTTTGGAAATTCTGTGATTATGAGATTACCTTGGAAATTTCCGTTGGAAATCCTGTAATAAGGACACAGAATATTATTGATATTACAAAAATAGATTTATCGCGATAAAATGAGAGGAGTTTTATGTTTATTTGTACGCATTTGCGTGATAAAGTAACCTAATTTCGGGCCAACTGACGTCTTCTCTTGATTTATGAGTTTTCATCAATTTGGTGGAAAGGATAATAGGATTTTGTTGTTTTATTATAGAATGCAAGTTGTGTTTCTGTGATTCTCTTCTCACTCTATGTTATTCTTTCTCCATTCTATGTGATTATGTTAGTTTTTCAAAATAGGGATGACCAATATTTACATGTTTAAATACCATTTTAAATGGTTATATATCTTCGGTGAAATTTAAATAGTTTTCTTTTGTGGGGCTGCAATAAAATCAACACGAAAATGAAACTGCAAACCTTGTCATCCCTGATAACAAATGCCAATTTCTAAAGCAAAATAAGAATTTTTATTGGAATAACTTTTACAAATCTTCCATAAATGAATCACAATCAATACGAATACCTTCAAGGTAGCCTAAATTTACGCATCAACCCCTCGAGCACCTCGAAGGAGGCCTCCACAGTGGTGAGAACATACGCGACAAAATACAGACACAGCACGACTATCGTGAAACATTCCACGATCACGAAATGGGACAGGCTCAGACCTATCTCAGCCCATGAACCGACATTCTTGACGTTAAACATGAAATAAAAGACCATCACATCGGAAATGATGAGGATGACGCAAAAACATCTGGTCAGATTCAACCTCCTGGTCTTCACGATGTTTCTGAAGACGCAAGAAGTGTACAGGAAGGGCAAGGTGAGCTTGAGGAAGATCAGGAGAGTGATGGTGAAGGGGCAGAAAGAGGACAAGAGGAATCTGACCCACATGGGATCGAAGGAGTTGAGACTGGGCATGTTGCCAGGTCCGAAGTACCCTATGAAGATCAGAGCTACGAAGATCAGGCTCTTCTGGAGGTCTTCGAACATGTCGGCGTCTTCCAAAGCCGCCTTTTTCTCCATGTTCATCCACAAGATCAACTGTATCACGTAGAAAGTGATGAAGATCAACTCGTAGGACATCGCAGTGATGAGATAAAACGGAATGAAGGCTGTGAAAATAGTGAAGATCCTTACGTTCCTCTCCATCATCGAAAAAGGTAACAGACAGACTGGTAGCAAGAAGATTAACCAAGAAGTGGCTCTCATAGTTGCTGTTATTTCTTGATTTCCACTCGTGGTAGATAGAACCAAGACGAACCCGACGTTCAAGCAGATGTTGTGCAAGAAAAAGATGATTTTTTGAATGGTGGAGACACTCACGCTGTCCCTGAGTCTGTACCACTTCTTGGTGAAGACGCAAAAGTTGAGGTATTGCCATAGTACGTACCCAGCAATGAAATAAACCACTTGGAACTGTGTAACCATGACCGGAAGTAGGGGAAAAATGGACAAAATCAGGCACAGAACCATCCAAGAAACTATATGGACGCTGTCCGAATTCGCCTGAGTCAAAAACATGGAGCAAGAAACGAGAATCATCACGATGGAAAGACAAAACCTGTAATAAAACGAAATAACAGCGACCATAACAAACATGGCGGTCAGCGAAATCTGGATGCAGTGCAGCAGGGAGATATCGCCGAGTTCCCTGAACAAATAAGACATCTTTCTGCGTTTCCTCAAGAGCAGATGAAGCATTAGGTTAGGAAACAAGATGTAGAAGTAGTAGGTGAAACTGAAGGCTTGAGAAAAACTCAACAATACGAGCAAGAAACTGGTGATCAGAAAGATCCCGCCCTGTATCCTGATCTCGCTGGTCTCCAGCTTCGGCACCGCGAAATCTGGCACGAAATAGGTACACACGTACAGCAGCCACAAGAAGAAACCCATCGAGATGGAAGAGATCAAGGTCACCATGAAATAGTTATCGAAGTAGTCGATCTCTCTGGATATCTTGTCGAAGAACGTCTTGCATCGATGGAAACCTTCTTTTCTTCCCATGGTCGAATTGGAAAACGCCCTGGATATGTCTGAGACGGTCTGGTTGAAAATCTCCGGAGTTAAGTAGGCCCTTCTTTGGAAAAACAGGACTTTGTTGTTCACGATTCGATTCTGTTTCACCTCCAGTATCCTGTACAGTTGCTTCAAGTTGTTGATCATTATTTCCATCTTTTCTTCGTCTGGTAAGTCCAGGAATCTTACAGGAACCCTTCCCAAAGAGTTAACAGGGTAATTTAGACCCAGCAGGCTGGATATGAAGGGTGCTATATCGATCTGTTGAAGGTCAACACGTTCCTCGTTAAATTGAACCCCAGCCCCCCAAGCTACGAAGGGGGTGAAGGTCTCGTGCTCTGAACCTGACCCATGAGACCCCCAGTCTGTCATCCCGTGATCGGAAGTGAAGATAAAAGCTGTCTTGTCGTCCCGGAAGGTTCTGTTGACCAAAATTTCGATCTTCTTGAGTTTCCTGTCCACGTACCTGATGTTCTTGGAGTATTCTTCCGAGTACGGTTTTCTGGAGTGTCCAGTCATGTCCAAACCTGATAAGTGGAGGGAGAAGATTATTCCAGATTCTTGGAAAACGCTGGTTTTTCCTGAGTTCTTCAAAAGTAGAGACATCTGTTTAAAAACCCATTCGTCGAGCACTTGGTGGTTTTCTCGCTTGTAATCTAAGAGTTCCGCTGGTGATGACATCAATTTAACGTTGTTCTGAGCATTCTTGGTGAAGATGGAGGTTATTTCTTCAGTTCCAATCACCCAGGAGTACTTGCTCTCATTGAAGACCGTATCGAAGTCAATGGGAAACTTCTGCCAACTCTTATAAACCGCAGAAGGGTCTTCGTATATCCCTCCTAAGATCGCCACGTGATTCGGCCTACTTTCCGTGGGTACCCTCGTATGGGACACTCCCCAAGACCCTCTGGTCCTCCTTATGGACGTGAGGTACGTTGAGACGTTCTCGTTCTGGTCGTACACAGCCTGGGCCCTCAACCCGTCGGCTATGAAGATCACCAATCGTTTAGCCGGAGGATCTTCTATGGATTTCACGGGAGCCATTCCTCTCTCCAAGGGACTCTTGAAATGGATGTCCATCACTGCGATCAGGAGTAGGAGATGGACGGCTATGGCTATCAGAACCAGGTTCACTATTTTGGATTTCTTTATCGGGTCCATTTGTTGGTTCATTCTCGATTTAGAATGACGGCTGTTGTCAGAATTTGGTGTTTCGCGGGGTTCTATGGATGAATCAAAGATGCATAGTTCCATCTGTGATATCATGCATAGAAGTCTATACATATTTATAATTCTATGGCATCTTAGACGAATCTATCGTCTTTCACAGAAGATCATACGACAATTTGATAGATGCATAGAAACCTATGCATCTATGACTGTGAATGAACGAAAACATTGAGAATACCGGAATTGGATAACATTCTCTTATTCATAAGTTTGAATTTATTAAGAAACTCCATTATTAATGAGTTTCCTTGATATCCATACTTCGTTCCGATTGTATTTCCAGATTTGTCCCAGTAGCGAAATCTTGTGAAGGTAAAATCACAACCTTAACCATAGAACAGAATCAAATTCAACAAATACAGACATTCAAGCAATTGTGAACTGTCAATTGGGTTTTATTCTGAATTTGAATACGCCAACTTTGTAATATGCAAAAAATTCCATTTCGTATTCATTTCATCCATTTTTTTGCGTTGCGTACGCCAATATTGCGTATTTCGTCATTTTTCCTACGGAGATGTCTACGAAAAAAATTAGAACAATGGATTTTTGCATACGGCCTTGTCAGTTCAATTTAAATCGTTTACTAATTATTCAAGGGACTGTCCAAATGACCCAGTTTGCTTTTATACCGTCTCGTTTTTGCGAATTGTTTACAGTTTTCTTGGAAACTTACCGAGAATAAGTCGATTTTTGTGTTTGCCTTTTTGACATTGACATTCCGATGGATGTTGAGGTAGGTTTTTGGGTTGGATTCTTTTTATTGCTACGTTTTGTACGGTTTCGAAATTGTTTTATTTCCTTGAAGGTTCAGAGCCAAAATAAAAATATACCAATCATTTTGAAAAATGAAGAAACAAAACGATAATTTTTAACAAAATTTTCTAAATGATATGAATATTCCACACCCCAACATCAGTTGTTTAATGATTGAATAAAACTATGATTTCTGTTATTCTTAATCAAGTATTGACATTTTTTTTTGTCCACAGGTAAGCATCGATCAGTCCAAGAATATATCAAGAAAATACGTGAGTAGAACAAATTTCTCTATTCATTCTACTCTTATTCTACTTTATTTGGTTCACTTCAATATTTTGACCATCATATTAATTTCTTTCTTGTTTTTCATCTATTCCTTGAAATTAAATACTTTCTCAATTGCTATAAAAATTACACTGCGCAAAAAAATTAACGCACATTCTGAAAATCTCAATTTTAATGAAAGTTAACTCTACATTGACTTTATAACTTATTTTTTATGTTCTCTCGGGAAGGTTTTGAACGAAACAAGACACATTAAATGGAAGAAACATTCAGGATTTCACCGAATCTTATGTGAAAGAAGAGAAATGAACAATTTTCAAAATACTGAAATGCTGATAAGTGATTTAATACTTGGTATTTCCACCCCTTGCGTTTATTACAGCTCGGCAACGACGGTTCATACTCAAAATGAGTGATCTTAAAATGTTCTGATCTAATCCTTCCCAGATTTCTCCGAGTTGGATTCCTAAGTCATTAAGAGTAGCTGGATGATTTTCTGAACTTCTCAGCCTTCTATTGAGGTTGTCCCAAACCTGCTCAATCGGATTGATATCTGGACTTCTTGCTGGCCATTCCATTCGAGAGACTTCAACCTCTTCAAGTTACTCCTGAACGATGCGCGCACGATGGGGTCTGGCATTATCGTCCATAAAAATGAAATTTTCACCAATGTATGGGGCAAATGGCACTACATGCTCTTCAAGAATGTTCCTTATATACTTATCAGCATTCATAGCTCCATTATCAACGACCACTAGGTCTGTGCGAGCAGTCAAAGATATTCCACCCCATACCATAATCGATCCTTCCCCGAAACCAGTAGTATTCAGGAAATTGCACTGAGCATATCTTTCATGTGGACGTCTGTATACAAGGGAACGTCGATCACAATGGTAGAGGCAGAATCTAGACTCATCTGTGAAGAGAACTCTTTCCAATCGGCCTCTTCCCAATGGATATGCTCTCTCGCAAAATCCAAACGCGCCCTTCGGTGGGCTAGGGTAAGAGCTGGGCCTCTTGCCGCGACACGAGGCCTTAAATCATATTCTCTGAGGCGATTTCTTATTGTCTGAGTGCTAATTTGCACCTCATGAGTTTGCTCAAGCTGATTTTGAAGGAGGCGAGCGGTTGCAAACCGTTGTCTCAACGAATAAACTCTCAAGTAACGTTCTTGAATGGCTGTTTTTACCCATGGTCTATTCTGTCCTGGTCTTAGGACATTCATACCTGTCTCCCTGAATCGCTGCAACATTCTGGACACACTTGTATGGGAAACTCCAAACCTTTCTGCAATTCTTGTGTATGTCCACCCTTCTTCTCGCAAAACTACCGCTTGGGCACATTCCTCTTGGGTCAAATTGCGTGTTTCGCGTTGCATAGCGATCGAGTGTAGAAAATCAAACGAAAGAAAAACTATTGATTACTAAAATTGATCGAGAACAACTGATTTTAGAATGGAGCCAATACATTCAAAATCTGATAATATCATCTTTTTTTATTCCCGCTGGGAGAAAACATCTGTATTGAAGAAAAACGTTGAAAGTGGATAACATATGCATGCATAATTCTGATGAAAATAATTATCATTGAGAACACCTCCAGTTGTAGAATAAATTTGAGATTTCCATAATGTGCGTTAATTTTTTTGCGCAGTGTATATCTTCTCAATTTCTTCTAGAATCTAATTGTTTTCTTATAGTGCCATTAAATTATTTTCAAACGTATTTCGACTGTGTTTATATTTCATCTTGTCAGTTTAAGAGTTCGATAAACTTCGCAGCGGTTTTCAAGAATCCAGAAATTGTTATTATTATAAAAAGTAGTTCTTGAAAAAGACATGAACATCGTCATACTTCGCTGCCTCTTGATCCGTTGTTTTATTTCTTTCATTTGGACAAGATCGGTGAACTCAAAACAGTTCCAGTGAATTCGACAATTTGTACGAACAGAAATAGAAGCAAATTCATGAATTAATCTTTTACATTCTTTCGTGTTGACTCTTCAGTTTTACCGTTCGAAAAAAATATACAGTTTATAAATTTATTTGTAAACGTCAGTTTCCAAAAACACAATATTAATCAAGAAAGTTTATTTTATCAAGTCACTAACTTGTAAAACTGACAGTTAACTTGCAAAATTTTTACAAGTTAGTAGTATTATTTACATTAGAAAATTTTGTTTTATCGTCATATATGTTGAAAATCATGGTACAATTGTTATTTCCAGTAACACAGATTTTTGATGATGAAAGAGTTGATACTGATGATGATGAACCATCTGTTGACTCAGAAACTGCTGAACTCGAGGACTGCAGAACATTTGTACTCTCCTTACTACCAAATAATTTGCTAGACATTTCGATTTTTTTGTTGACCGAATCATCGACATAACTCATCGCAATTTCGGTGCTCTTCCACCCTCCTGCACGCTTTAGTGCTAAAATATCTCCACCCGAATCCGCAACCATAGTGGCTCCAGTTCTGCGAAAAGAGTGGCCGGTGTATAACTCTGGGTCTTTTAAACCCAAATATTTCGCTTTTTGCTTTGGGACCTCACCAATAGTGTGCTGGACAGCATTAAGGGAAATGCACTTTCCATGTCGGTATGTCAAAAAAAATCCTAGGCTTTCTGTTCCAGGAGGCCGAAGATTTACATATTTTCTGTATAACATGCAGGGCTTGAAGCTGCAGCCATCATCGGTTATGGTTAATCTTCTTGTTGTTAAATTTTTTGTTTGCCGCAATGTCACAATAACGTATTTTCCCATATCTTCTACATCATTCATGTTTAAGGAGAGAATTTCGTCACATCGACAACATCCAAAAATCCCAAATATTGTTACAATTTTCGCCAGCAACCACTGGTCATCAGGAGCATGTAAAAGAAATTGTTTAGCCTCTTCTTTACTTAATACCTTGGCCTTTTTTGGCGTATAACGCTCATTTTTTCGTTTCAGAAACGCTATTACCTTTTGAAATCTGCAAATGACAACTAAACGTCATATTTTTCAATAAATTTTTCAAGGA
Source organism: Adalia decempunctata (assembly GCA_951802165.1). Lineage (NCBI taxonomy): Eukaryota > Metazoa > Arthropoda > Insecta > Coleoptera > Coccinellidae > Adalia > Adalia decempunctata. The sequence continues at coordinate 1,359,522 of OX637702.1, forward strand.
AAACAAACCTGCGAACAGGGGCATTTTCTTTCATTTCCAAGCAGCTTTTCAGCATAAACCATTTTGCCCATAAAGTATTAGGGCTGATAGTTGATTGAAGTAGACCAACAAAACATCTTCAGTTAACCCAATCACTTTTTTTTGTTTTGCCACTTTTTGAAGTAGTCGTATTCTCGCTCGTACCTTGAAGCTGATTTTGCAGGTAATATACTTGAAGCTACACTGCTGGCTGCCTCAATAATTTCTTTTGGTACATTCATTTTCGCTTTCGCCAAAACAAATGTAAAGAAAAATAAACAGACATGTTCATGGCAACGCTTCCATAGCTTACGACATTTGCGACAAATTATTGAGATTTTTTTGGAATTTATCTAACCTTTTTACAAATGAGAAACAAATATTATATAAAACAATACACGCAAGGTAACGGGTTTTACTGGCTCACGGGGGTAACTGACTCGCCTGCGGCTCGTCAGTTATATCCTCCATTCGCCAGTAAAAACCCTCTTACCTTGCTAGTAATGTTATATCGAGTGTTATATACTATTCTTTCATATGTGTTTCGTTAGTCTTTTTTGAGTTGCTATTTTTGGTTTGCTATGGTCAAAATACTCAAGAAAAAAGGAGGAAATTCATGGAAAATAGGTAAATTCTTGGACACCCTGTAAATCCAAATTCTGAGGTGATGGTTAATTGGAGAGTGTCGACCAAGGTATACGTAGTTCAAATTGACGATTCAAGAGAATAATTGATAGTGAGTCACATGCTCTCATGTCAAAGACCTTCCTTTCCAAGCATTCGGTAGATTGAAATTTAATGGGAAATAATAGCTATGGGAAATTTTATTTGTTTGTTGACCTCCATCTTATGTATCCTTCGCCCAAATATCTGATACAATTTCTACACACCAACCTATTTTGTGGACCCCAGAAGAAATCCACTGCGAAGTTCTGAAAGAACGATTTTCGTTGCCCTGAAAAAATTTCCTCCTTTAGATTCTTCTTCAATTCTCTGTAAAATTCCCAACAATCCACTCTTGAATATTCATTAAACATATTAAAATCTACATCACAATTAATTGAACAGTTCCACCAGTAAACCAATTACACTATTAAAAAATTAAAATTAATTTCACTTCGTGTTTAAATCGATAAAAAACGAAAGATTACGGTTGGATGTCTAGGAGGCCGCTGAAAAATGCGGATCTGAACACTGCGCACCGGAGCGTGAAGAATTGAGGAAGAAAAACGGATGTAAGGAAATACGCGGAACAAAAAAGGAAGAGAACCATTTGTATACATTATCAAAGAATTGAAGGACTTTTCGAGAATTTCATTCAACCAGAAGTTGAACGAGAATTTTTTCTTGAATTTGTTTGAAAAGTTCATAATTTGACCTACTCATTACTGTTCAGATGAAGAATTGAAGGACTTTTCGAGAATTTCATTCAACCAGAAGTTGAACGAGAATTTTTTCTTGAATTTGTTTGAAAAGTTCATAATTTGACCTACTCATTACTGTTCAGATGAAGCTGAGCTTAGGAACATGACTGAGAGATTTCATGTTTCCATGGATATGAACTGTCACGCAGAAATAAATGTCAATTATTAATTATTTTGGCTTCAATCATTTCCACAAATATATTTATTACAATAACAGCAATTCAAAAATGAAGAGAAAAATTAAAACAAAAAAAATATGTTTGTTTATTCAATTCACAGACTTTGAAAATTCGTAATTCTTTCTGTGGTCAATCTAGAGCGGTGAGATTTCGATGCCATATAGAGCATTTATTCCTCTTCAGAAAAAAAACATTATTAAATGAGTCTGCGGTGGTAAGATTGAAAAAGAAAAAATTAAAACAATGAAAAAATTTTTTTTTATGCTATTCACAAACTTTGAGAATTTGTAATTTTTTCTGTGGTCAAGCTAGAGGAATGAAATTTTGGTGCAATATAGGGCATTTATTCCTCTCCAGAAAAAACATTATTAGTTGAGTGTGCGGTGGTAAGATTGGGAGAGAAAAAATTAAAACCAAAAAAAAATTTTTCTTCAATTCACAAACTTTCAATATTCGTAATTCTTTCTGTGGTCAAGCTAGAGGAATGAAATTTTGGTGCAATATAAAGCATTCATTCCTCTCCAGAAAAAACATTACTAGAGGATTTTGCGGCAAAAAGATAGGAAGAGAAAAAATTACATGCGCAACAAAATGTTTTTTTATGTAATTCTCAAACTTTGAAAATTTTTAATAGCGTCTGTGGTCAAGCTAGAATGATGCATTTTTGGTGCAATGTATAGCTGTTATTCCTCTATAGAAAGAACACTACTAGATGATTCTGCGGCAAATAGATAGGAAGAGAAAAAATCAAATGCGCAACAAAATGATTTTTTATGTAATTCTCAAACTTTGAAAATTTTTAATAGCGTCTGTGGTCAAGCTAGAACGATGCATTTTTGTTGTAATGTAGAGCTGTTATTCCTCTCCAGAAAAAACGTTACTAGAGGATTTTGCGGCAAATAGATAGGAAGAGAAAAAATTAAACGCGCAACAAAATGATTTTTTATGTAATTCTCAAACTTTGAAAATTTTTAATAGCGTCTGTGATCAAGCTAGAACGATGAATAGATGATTCTGATGATAGCATTCCATGTTAAGGCTTGTTCGGACTAGGCCAGTATTTTAGTCGAGTGGAGAGTCCAGTATCAAAGACCCTTAAACAGTATAAGGTAGTAGGTACATCATCCTGTGACTGTACTCGACTAGATTGCTGGCGTTCGCACACGGGAAATTACAAAATCATACGCTACTCGACTGATCTACTGGCCTAGTCCGAACAAGCCCTTACTGTAAGTTCTATGTTTCCAGTGCATTCGAAATTATGTAACATTTTGAAACCACAATCGAATACTTGGAAGTCAAATCTACGAAGCTCGCGTTAATGTCGATAGTCGACCTTGAAGATTTTGTTTGCCGACGAAAAACGTATTCGTTTTTCGTCGAACTTGAGAAGTTGAAAACAAGCAGCTGCCGATGATCAGTTTCGATTCCTTGGCCTCTACGGAGGAGGGTCAATATTTAAATACACGGTTTTAATGATAATTGTTGATGTTATAGGAAGCTGCTCGGGATGTTCTTGAAAGCGTCTTGTCTATGCTTCCGTCTGCATCTGTTTAAATTCCGGTCAACCAAAGTCATCAGGGTTGAAAGAAACTGAAGATCTCTCTGTACAAAACAGAGTTCAAAAAAGCTATAGGACACCTTTTTGCAAATCAACATGCATAATGAGAAATTCTCTCATGACATAAAAACTAATTATTCCGCAGACATTTCAGTCATGGTAAATTTTGTAAAGAAACTGGAAGTGGATCGTACCATGAGTCCAAAGTCCAGAACCATACACATTTCCATTTAACCGATCCTACAGCGCCGTGCAAAGATGCTAATGAGTTTTTTCACAGTAAATTCTCGGGTAATAGCTTTATGTAGGTTTGAACTTGGTCACATTTTCGCCATTAACGATTGATTAACGTACATGGAACCATTTTTCGGGTAAGAAATGTTCATTGATTGATGTTTCTACAAAGAATTTTACCTCCGAGAAAAGAACAAACAATGGAGCTTTGCTTGGCACATAAACTGCTCCACATGAGTTTGGGATATTGACTTAAATTGCGAAAATATATAGTTAAATTAAGATTTTTGTGATGAAAATTCATATTAATATGATTTCAAGTTGCAAATTAATTTTAGCCTGTGGGTCTGCAGCGTATACAGGGTGGTTAAGAAAAATCGAGTAAAATAACGAAATTTCATTCCCAGAGAATTCAAGCATTGACTATCAATACAATGTATGGCCTTCACGGGCATCAATAACAACTTGACATCTTTGCATACTACACACGAGGTTGTTGAACATTTCTTGAGGAATTTGGTTCCATAAACGGGGCAGAAGCTCTCTCAGATCATTTAAGGATTCTGGGGTAGGTTGATGATTATCTAATCTTCTTTGGAGCATATCCCATGCATGTTCTATGCAATTCAAATCTGGTGAGTGCGGAGGTATTGCTCAATGAGGAATACCAAGCTCCTCGCGCGCATTCTCAACTATGGCTGCACGGTGCGGCCTAGCGTTATCGTCTATAAATTGGAAAGTTTCACCAATAGCAGCGTGAAAATTTGGCACAGCATTGTCAATGACATGCTCCCTATAATGTAAGGCGGTCATATTCCCAGAACAAATGTGTAGATCTGTGTGCCCGTTGAAACATATCCCGGCCCATACCATAACACTACCCCCTCGGAATGGATGGACTTCTTGGACATAGCGACGATTACGGGGTATGCGTGGGATTGTCCATACCCTTATTCTTCGAGAATCTGAAAATCGTCCATATCTGGATTCATCAGTGAAAATGACACTACGCCATTGATCGTTTCCTTTGATATGTTGCCTTGCCCAATCCAGTCTTTTTCGCTTTTGGTCACGTGTTAATGGAACTCCTCGTAATGGACGTCTAGAATCTAGATTCTCCTTTCTCAAACGTCGACTGATGGTTTCGATGGAAACTTGGACCCCATCTGCATTTTGAAGAGTATTCCGTAGCATTCTACACGTAGATGCAGGGTTTCTTCTCGCCGAAACGGTGATGAAACGATCCTGAGCAGGTGTGGTTTTTCGTCGCCCACCATGCCTTGGTCTTTCCAACGTGGAACCTGTCTCCCTGAACCTATTCCAAGAGATATCACACTTTGACTGACTTGGAGCCTTTCCGCTACAACAACCTGAGTAAGGCCACCCTGTAGCATTCCGATAGCCCTATTAGCCTCAGCGTTTGTTAATTTACGTCTTGGCATTTCCAGAAAACTCGTTTCAAATCGAAGCCGTTGATAAACTGACTTCATTTCAAAATAAGAACATTCATGAAGCATACCTTCTGTATAAAAAGTACCCGGAATTGTAAAAAAAAACACATAAATTTAAATTTAATCATCAATATTTATTTTGTCTCCTTAAAAATAGTCCCCATTGCTTACAATACAACTATGATATCGGCGAACCCACTTTTCCATGCACCGCTCATACGCCGCCAAAGGTATGGCCTTCAGTTCTCGTTGCGAATTTGTTTTGATGGCTTCAATGGACTCAAAACGCGTTCCACGTAGGGGCAATTTGAGTCTTGGGAATAGAAAAAAATCGCACGGAGCTAAGTCAGGTGAATACGGCGGTTGTTCGATGGTATTTATTGAGTTTTTGGTCTTGTATTCCTTAATAATTATGGCTCGGTGCGACGGCGCGTTATCATCATGCAAAATCCACGAATTGTCTTTCCATAAATCTGGCCGTTTACGACGAACATTCTCACGCAAACGCCTCAATACACCCAAGTAATACTCCTTATTCACTGTCTGTCCTTCAGGAAGAAATTCTGAGTGCACAACACCACGATAATCGAAGAAAACAGTGAGCAAAACTTTAATTTTCGATCGACTTTGACGTGGTTTTTTCGGACCGTCTTTGAATGATTTGTACCAATCGTATGCTTGTGTTTTTGACATACAATTATCACCAAAGGCTTTTTTTAACATTTTCAATGAATCGGCACAATAAAATTCGTTTGCAAGACAAAATTTGAGGCAAACTCTTTGATCAACTATTTTTTCCATTGTAAAATTCGCAGAGCACTTTTGAGGTCGACTGATACTGACAGCTGTTGTAAACACACTAGTTGACAGATCGCGCTCAAATTTGGCTTGGTAATAAAGGAAGGTCCTACCAACTTTAAGAAAAAAAAATTACCGATTCCTTTTTGGCGGTTCATTTAAATAACATTTTCCGGGTACTTTTTATACAGAGAGTATTATGCAAAGAACCAAACTTCAGAAAAAAGGCGAAATGTCTCTTACTGATTTTTATTGGATCGATTCAAGTTAATATGGAGTTTTAAATGATTTTCTCGAAGATTACATACATACTTTTAAAAACGATTGAATACGATAAACCTAACTCTTGTGGAGCAGTATATTTGCAATGTGCAACATTTTCAACACCATGATTCTCCTTGACATTTGTAGGAGTTGTCTTGTATGCCGACAGTTGTGATTTATACCCATATTTCAATGTCTCATTTTGTAATCTTTTCCTGATTTCCTTCTTGCTGTTATCAAGTTTCAGATTTATGTGCAACCTTTTTTTTAATTAGATTTTAGTATGCTGGATATGTTCTATGGTATTGTCTATATCCTCGACGTGGTGAAGAATTATTGATTCAAATTTTATGAATATTAAACAAGTGAGTGACCTATGGGAAAATTCATACAGGGTGGGGCAAAAGTGCATGAAACTATAGAAACGATGTTGTTACTTCTTTTTTTTGTTGTTTTCTTGGTCGCGCTAATCTATATATATATATAAAAGAAAGATGTTGGTTACACCATTCATAACTAGAGATCGGATGGACTGTTTGTTATGAAACTTAATTTATGGAATCGTCTTCGGTCTGGTTATTATAAAATACAATAAAACTTCGAAAAAATGGATGAAAGTTTTACTTATGCAGGAAATGCTTTTCCTTCTTTTGAATAAGGCCACTAGGTGTCGCTACCGTTGATGCGTAGTCAACAGTGAATAGACAAGTCACTGTACGTAGTTGTAGGTTGATATTACCGCTGTTAGATGGCGATATGTGATTCACATAGAACTCATGGTAACATGGAAGTCTATTGCCAGATCAAAAAGCGGGTAAACTTATCTCAAGTTGGTGGAACAGTGAATTTTTACCGAAAGATCAAGTATTTGATTTTGACGATCAGTTTCAAACGTGAGTTGGCCATCTTCATCTTTTTTCTTTATTTTTGAAATGCTTTCGAATTTCTGTTTGGATAATAGATATATTTACCGGAAATAACTGAATCCAAAATTGCCCATAATTACTAATTGACATATGATATTCGTGTTTCTGTTCGCACAGAGACAGTATTGTAAGCGTCAATAATATTGGAACGTTTGCTCATCGGGCTTTCACTTATGATATACAATAATGTTTCATGGGTTGCCTAATCTGATCTGGTCGAATGACCATCAATAAATTTGAATATGAGTTCAACATAATTCACAGTGTTGATAATTTTGCCGTGTCGATCGTACTATCGACATTTTAACATCTCGATTTGTCTTCTAACGAGCTTGATATCGTCAACTAAATTGAAGAGATTGACAGCTCATATCCATGGAATAATGAGAATCGCGCTGCTCCACCAACTGAGATGTTAACCCATTATTTTGAGCTTAGCAGCATAGCTAAGATGTCTAAAATAATGGTGCGACCACTGATTAGATTTTGAGAATATAAGAAAAGTTTTGTTTTTGCCACTTCAGGTTGGGCTATTAACAAATGACTGATTTTTTAATTCTGGTCGACGGGCTGTGTTAATAGTCGATAGTTCATTAAAGGAATAATTTTTGTTCATATTCTTGACATTTTGATTCATATAAGAGGAAAGGTACCTATAATATGGATTATACTCCTGCTATTCACAGTCACATGAGGTACTACAAAAAGAGAACTGTACAACAATTAAAAACAAAAAGTTATTTGTTCAAGTTCAACAATCAGTTACCGCTTCAATAAAGAGATTTCTTTCCATGTGAATTACAAAATTATTAAAATTTTGTATATTTTAAACTTTAATTTCGCCTAATTTTTTTCCTGCTTGAAAAAAAAGCAATGGTAAGTTTATACAACTTTTAAGTATAATTCAGGCGGTACAAAGTTCGCCGGGCCAGCTAGTATTTTACTAAATATCTCGAATTGGGGGATAATTGCTGTCATAAATTTCTCAAATAATCATTTCCTTCCTGTGTCTGCTACTGCAGAATCGAAAATTTCTGGTCGTATCTCCAGCCAAAAAAAATCCAAATGTCGCAGACAGCTCCAGGCGTTTATATACCTTCTTCAAGTGGTATTCGAAAAGATGGCTTTGACTCTACAACTTATAAACCTGTAGTCGTTTATCTGATGTTCTTTTTACGGCCGGAAATCGAGATGGGCCATTTTGGGTTGAGATATTTTCGATATATTAGCATTAAGGATTGTTGTCTGTGACTGGTATATCAAGGTGACTACGATCGATCGAATATTTGATGGTTAAATGAGACCTTAGACTATACAAAGAGAAGAGACGAAGCTTTCAAGCCAATTTTATTTCCATTCCTCAATACCGTTGTCACCACGCCACTGGACCTTTCAAAATTAGATTCAGCAATGTTGTCACTGCACTATCTGGTGATATTACTATCCTTTATGCTATCTTCTTTCCACTCATTGAATACTGTCTAAATGCTGTGTCTCGTCTTTCTATGGTCGAAGGAATTCATTCAGTGGCTCATATGAGCTTTTTCTTAATTAAAAAGAGCACTTAAATTCACTTCCCCACTTAAAATTGTGGCATGCAATAATGAAACACAACGAGAGAAGCAAACAGTTTCAAAATAAGGTTTTGTCGATTTAAATCTTACAATACAAGTAATACCGAGTTAAAAATCAAAAAACAACATTCTCAACGAGCAGAACACAAAACCATATCGTCACCGATTTACCTGCGATGTGTATTCCTCATTAAAAAACCCGCAATAAAAGATAAGGACTGCGTAACCTCACTTTGCGCTTTCTAAGCGGACGACCTTCTCGAAAAATGTTCGAATTGTTTTTTCCGCATATCTCCCCGTCTATAGCGTAGAAATTACGATTAAAACCTAGATGCTATTACCATTCGTTTTTTTGAAATGTCCATAAAGTTAGCAGTGCCACTTTCGAGAAATTCAATGAAACCTATTGCATTAATTGTCGAATAATTGTCGAGAATTTGTCGTGAAAGAAAAAAAGTTGTCGCGTCCTTAGTTTTTTTTCTACGGGGTGGCTTTGCTAACTTAACGTTAAGTTAGCAGAACCACTTTTTCAATATCGCCCGAATCTCATGAAAATGGTTACAAATAATTGTCGAGTAATTGTCGTAGTCGATATGAAGTAAAAACAACCCAAAAAATCCATTCCTTTTTGTTTATTTTACGTCTTTTTCCCGCGAGTTCGAGATATTCCTAGAATTATCGCATTTTTGGCAACAGCGCATTCGAAATTGACTCCTTTTCTATTGCATTAATTGTCGAATACCTGCCTCGAATTTGTCGTGAAAGAAAAAAATTTGTCGCGTCCTTAGTTTTTTTTCTACGGGATGGCTTTGCTCACTTTATATTAATTTAGCAAAAAGTGGTCGAATATCGTCACGATGATCATGAAAGATTGTCGAGTAATTGTCGATGTTGAAACAAAGTAAAAGACGCACAAAAAATTTAATCTTTCTAGCAATTTCCACTCCATTTTCTCGCGATTTCCCCATCTTTCTTGAAATATGGCATTTTTGGCAACAGCGCATTCGTAATTGACTCTTTTTCTATTGCATTAATTGTCGAATACCTGTCCCAAATTTGTCGTGAAAGAAAAAAATTTGTCGCGTCCTTAGTTTTTTTTTCTATGGGGTGGCTTTGCTAACTTAACATTAAGTTAGCAGAACCACTTTCTCAATATCGACCAAATCTCATGAAAATGGTTACAAATAATTGTCGAGTAATTGTCGTAGTCGATATGAAGTAAAAAAACCCAAAAAATCCATTCGTTTTTGTTTATTTTACGTCTTTTTCCCGCGAGTTCGAGATATTCCTAGAATTATCGCATTTTTGGCAACAGCGCATTCGTAATTGACTCTTTTTCTATTGCATTAATTGTCGAATACCTGCCTCGAATTTGTCGTGAAAGAAAAAAATTTGTCGCGTCCTTAGTTTTTTTTCTACGGGATGGCTTTGCTCACTTTATATTAATTTAGCAAAAAGTGGTCGAATATCGTCACGATGATCATGAAAGATTGTCGAGTAATTGTCGATGTTGAAATAAAGTAAAAGACGCACAAAAAATTTAATCTTTCTAGCAATTTCCACTCCATTTTCTCGCGATTTCCCCATCTTTCTTGAAATATCGCATTTTTGGCAACAGCGCATTCGTAATTGACTCTTTTTCTATTGCATTAATTGTCGAATACCTGTCCCAAATTTGTCGTGAAAGAAAAAAATTTGTCGCGTCCTTAGTTTTTTTTTCTATGGGGTGGCTTTGCTAACTTAACATTAAGTTAGCAGAACCACTTTCTCAATATCGACCAAATCTCATGAAAATGGTTACAAATAATTGTCGAGTAATTGTCGTAGTCGATATGAAGTAAAAAAAACCCAAAAAATCCATTCGTTTTTGTTTATTTTACGTCTTTTTCCCGCGAGTTCGAGATATTCCTAGAATTATCGCATTTTTGGCAACAGCGCATTCGTAATTGACTCTTTTCTATTGCATTAATTGTCGAATACCTGCCTCGAAGTTGTCGTGAAAGAAAAAAATTTGTCGCGTCCTTAGTTTTTTTTTCTATGGGGTGGCTTTGCTAACTTAACATTGAGTTAGCAGAACCACTTTCTCAATATCGACCAAATCTCATGAAAATGGTTACAAATAATTGTCGAGTAATTGTCGTAGTCGATATGAAGTAAAAAAAACCCAAAAAATCCATTCGTTTTTGTTTATTTTACGTCTTTTTCCCGCGAGTTCGAGATATTCCTAGAATTATCGCATTTTTGGCAACAGCGCATTCGTAATTGACTCTTTTTCTATTGCATTAATTGTCGAATACCTGCCTCGAATTTGTCGTGAAAGAAAAAAATTTGTCGCGTCCTTAGTTTTTTTTCTACGGGATGGCTTTGCTCACTTTATATTAATTTAGCAAAAAGTGGTCGAATATCGTCACGATGATCATGAAAGATTGTCGAGTAATTGTCGATGTTGAAATAAAGTAAAAGACACACAAAAAATTTAATCTTTCCACTCCATTTTCTCGCGATTTCCCCATATTTCTTGAAATATCGCATTTTTGGCAACAGCGCATTCGTAATTGACTCTTTTTCTATTGCATTAATTGTCGAATACCTGTCCCGAATTTGTCGTGAAAGAAAAAAATTTGTCGCGTCCTTAGTTTTTTTTTCTATGGGGTGGCTTCGCTAACTTAACGTTAAGTTAGCAGAACCACTTTTTCGATATCGTCCGAATCTCATGAAAATGGTTATATATAATTGTCGAGTAATTGTCGTAGTCGATATGAAGTAAAAAAAACCCAAAAAATCCATTCCTTTTTGTTTATTTTACGTCTTTTTCCCGCGAGTTCGAGATATTCCTAGAATTATCGCATTTTTGGCAACAGCGCATTCGTAATTGACTCTTTTGTATTACATTAATTGTCGAATACCTGCCTCGAAGTTGTCGTGAAAGAAAAAAATTTGTCGCGTCCTTAGTTTTTTTTCTAAGGGGTGGCTTTGCTAACTTAACGTTAAGTTAGCAGAACCACTTTCTCAATATCGACCAAATCTCATGAAAATGGTTACAAATAATTGTCGAGTAATTGTCGTAGTCGATATGAAGTAAAAAAAACCCAAAAAATCCATTCCTTTTACTTTATTTCAACATCGACAATTACTCGACAATCTTTTATGATCATCGTGACGATATTCGACCACTTTTTGCTAAATTAATATAAAGTGAGCAAAGCCACCCCGTAGAAAAAAAACTAAGGACGCGACAAATTTTTTTCTTTCACGACAAATTCGAGGCAGGTATTCGACAATTAATGCAATAGAAAAAGAGTCAATTACGAATGCGCTGTTGCCAAAAATGCGATAATTCTAGAAATATCTCGAACTCGCGGGAAAAAGACGTAAAATAAACAAAAAGGAATGGATTTTTTGGGTTTTTTTTACTTCATATCGACTACGACAATTACTCGACAATTATTTATAACCATTTTCATGAGATTCGGACGATATTGAAAAAGTGGTTCTGCTAACTTAACGTTAAGTTAGCAAAGCCACCCCGTAGAAAAAAAACTAAGGACGCGACAAATTTTTTTCTTTCACGACAAATTCTCGACAATTATTCGACAATTAGTGCAATAGGTTTCATTGAATTTCTCGAAAGTGGCACTGCTAACTTTATGGACATTTTTTTGAAGCCGATCCAATTGAACAATCGTAAGATCGATCTGGATATGGTTGATCCTCGTGGTCCAAGGTGTAAAAATGGGTTTTTTCTACGTGTATTATGCTTGATGACGTCAATCTACGTCGGAAGAGTTCCATAATGAAGCGTTTTATCAGTGATATATTTGTTTACTTATGCTCGGAGCTTGAGATTTATTTATCGATTGGGATTCTTCCTGATAAAAAAATAATACAATTCAATACTGTTTCACAAACAAGTTTCTTTCATGAAATGTTTACTGTTCCTTTTTGCCATTCAGTTTATTGCCTACTACAATTTTCTTAAAGGACCCCGCACTTTTTCTATGGCAAATGGCGTTCCGTCAAATTTTCTAAAATTTTGGTATAATGTACTACTCGACCTACTAATCAAAAATGTCCATGGCCCAAACTCAATCCTATGACTAGTTTGCGAGATACAGGGCGTTGAAGTTGAGAATTACCCACTTTTACTAGGCCCGTATCTCGAAACAGAATCGAATGAACTTCAATTTTTTTCAAGAAAAATTTCATTCCATCCCCAGGGAGTAACAATATAGAGGAATATGACCGAAAATCGTTACGAATACAGGCTTATCCATAATTGAATGCATGCCCGATTTTGAAATTATAAAATATGTCAGTTTCAGAGCGAGAACGTTCAGAAATTGAACTATTACACTAGATATGTTGTTGTTACATCGAAAAAGTCTGAAATACCCAGAATTCATACTGGGCGATCCATTATTATAGAAACTATTCACAATGAGGGTTAACTGGACACCCTGTATCTTTGGGTTGATTCAAGGTGTTTGTTTAATTTTTTTAGAACATATCATCATGGACTTCAAAGAAGACAGGATGATTCAGTCATGAAATGCACTTTGAACCTCACGAAAATACCCAAAAACCACCTTTTTTTATTCATCACCCTCTATTTCAAGATTAACTCCGATGAGGTGGGAGTTTTCTTTCACCATTGTACTTGAAATAAAAACATCAATACGGCTGAGAGTTTTTATCCACTTCCTATGACCAGATTTTTTTTTATGTAATATGAAAATAATTTATTTATGTTATTCTATTCTTATTCCAGCATAAAAAAAAATCTGTTCATAGGAAGTGGATGAAAACTCTCAGCCGTATTGATGTTTTTATATCAAGTACAATGGTAAAAGAAAACTCCCACCTCATCGGAGTTAATCTTGAAATAGAGGGTGACGAAAAAAAAGGTGGTTTTTGGGTATTTTCGTGAGGTTCAAAGTTCATTTCATGACTGAATCACCCTGTATTCTTTGAAGTCCATGATGATATGTTCTGAAAAAATCAAATAAACACCTTAAATCAACCCAGAAATACTGGGTGTCCACTTAACCTTCCTTGTGAATAATTTCTATAATAATGGATCACCCAGTATGAATTCTGGGTATTTAAGACTTTTTAGATGCAACAACAACATATCTAGAGTAATAGTTCATTTTGTGAACGTTCTCGCTCTGAAACTGACATATTTTATAATTTCAAAATCGGGCATGCATTCAATTATGGATAGCCCTGTATTCATAACAATTTTCGGTCATATTCCTCTATATAGTTGCTCCCTGGGAATTTAATGAAATGTTTCTTGAGAAAAATTTGAGTTCGTTCTATTCTGTACCGAGATACGGGCGTAGTAAAAGTGGGCAATTTTCAACTTCAACGCGCCATGTATCTCGAAAACTAGTCATAGGATTGAGTTGGAGCCATGGACACTTTTGATCAGTAGGTCGAGTACTACATTATACCAAAATTTTAGAAAATTTGATGGAACGCCATTTGCCATAGAAAAAGTGCGGGGTCCTTTATTATTTACAGTTTTGGCAGAACCAGTTGTCAAAAATTCTCAGCAAAGATTTTAAGTGTTGCATAATACAACACACTTTTTCGCATATCCTGGCAACGAATATTACCCGTGGACATTACTTATCCTCTAATAGTTTTACCAAGCTCTATTTGATCCTTTGAAACTGTTCCAAACTCTAATATTCTCAAGGTGAAACCGTAGCAACCTATTTCAAGATTCGTGATGGCTTAAAAATCAATCATTCTAATTTTCCTCAATAATTGTCTCGAAACGTCATAATGGCGAACAACGTCAGCCATTTCGTCTAGTAAAAAATGGAGTGATGTGCCAACGATAACTGTGCGTTATATAATGACCACTTTCACTGTGTGTGCCAGCCTACTGACTTTCAGAAGTCGGTCAATGGATTGCATAAAATTGATGGTTGGTATTGTTTTGAGAAGTAAAATGCAGTTTTGCTGCAATAACTTGAATCCCAATAAGATATCTAATGGTTTTCTTGTGAACAGCGTCAAATTCTAGAATAAAATCGAAAGTGGAAGAAGAATTTTGTTCGAATGCGTTGAAAGAAAAAAAAATAGCGAATCTTCTGACGTCTATAGTCAGTTCAGATATAAGAAGGAGCTTTGTAAACAAACAGAATCGTCTGGTTTGCGCACAATAAAGCTCCTATTGGTCAAACGGTCATAACAACGCTCCCTTCTGACGCCCTAAGAGACTGCCAGGATCGTACTCAGAACTGGATAGAAATGATTCAATAATTTGAGTCAGCAATTCCCACATTAGAACTGTTTTCCTCAGAAACTCTAGTGCAAAATTTCTGTTATGATTTGCAACTGTCATAAACATTTTATATCCGACGTACCCTATTTTTTTATTTTGTTTTGTTTTCATATTATTATCTACTAAATAATTTCTTTTTCGGATGCTCGAGATTGCGGCAAAGTAATTCCAGGAAACACCAGAGTTTTGAAGATTTGGGTCGGAATCTTGCAAGATTCCGACAAAGTAATTCCGGGAAACCACAGATTTGGGTCCTTTTCCCTAATGGGTGAAAGCCATCTTGATTTGCATAAATATCGAAGTTTTCAATTGACAAGATTCGTAAAAGATCTCTGTTCAAATTTATAATGGTCATTTACTTGTAATATCCGAAATATATTTAGTTTCGGTCCAAAATTTTATATTATTTTGAACGAAACTCTTTGTCGGCTGCTCAAGATTCCGACAAGGTAATTCCGGGAAACACCCGATTTGGGTCCTTTCCCTTAATGGGTTAAAGCCATCTTGATTTGCATAAATATCGAAGTTTTCAATTGACAAGACTAGTTAAAATACCTATAGCTACTGTGAAGGTCTAGCTGTTCAACGTGTTTATAGATTTTGTTGTGAAAAGTGTATTGTGTTGGAAAATCTTTTGACAAAGTGTATATAGTGTTTATAGAACAATGTCGAATTCGGAAACGGATACTGCATCTGAGGGTGATATGTGGGGACCACCACGAAAAAGCAGCATTTCTCTGCTGAAGAAAAAGTGATAATTTTGAACATTTCTCAAAAAGAATTGGAAGAACATCCTGATTTATCGAAAAGAGATTTAGTAGGAATTGTTTCAAAATCCTCGGGGGAGAGTGATTCAGCTGTATTCAGAATTCTCAGAGAATATAATGAGAATAAAACATTGACGCCAAGAGGAGAGCCCAGTCGTTAAAAATAATCGATTCGGTTGACGATTTCGATATGAACCTTATCAGAAGAATTGTCCACGGTTTTTTTCCGGAATGAAATCCCAACGATTTCTAGAAACCGTGAATGATGACGACAGTTTGCCAAATTTCAAAAGAACAACGTTCTATAAATTATTGAAAAAAATGGAATTCGAGTTCAAAAAACGTGGTCGTGATAGTCTACTGATAGACAGGGATGAAATAATTGTGTGGAGAAGAGATTATTTGAAGAAAATCCGCTCATTAGGGGAACAAGGCAGAAAAATTCATCACCTGGATGAGACATGGATAAATAAACTGAACGATTGTGTGAAATCTCCTCGATTCGACTCTGGACTGAAAGTACCTTTATGAAGGCCCTCCTACCGCTGCGCCAAACATGTTGTTATTGCCCCTTTTTACATTTGAACAGAGTATAGTATGCCTGTTCATCTTTCTTATTTCGATTGCTGTATAAACCCACCTTTAGTTGTTCCGTCGATTCTTGAAGTTTGGTAGGAGAACTTGAATCAACCTGTATAATGATTACGGGATACATTCCAGGAGAAAAAGCTGGCGCTATCTCGAGCATTATTATACGACATATCATTATTCGTTGAAATTGAACTTCAATAACCGTGTCGGTCTCTATAATTACCTTATTTATAACGCTATTACCTTTGAATATAGATTAAGATTCAAGTATTCAATAAACGTCAATTACCCAAGATTTTCAGAAAAATTTTTTAGACGTAACTCGTCGAAATGTTGCATTAGAATCTTGTTTTTCTTTGACGGGATTCATTAGAATTTCAGTCATTGTTCTCAGTTAAAATTAATGGGATTATTAAGATTTATTGTGTCTTTTCACTTTGATTTATCGTGTATGGACGGTATAAATATTGATCGAGGGCGATTTTAATGGATTCTAATGAGTTTTTTCCTTTTTTATCGATCGCAGAAATCAAATAGAGCGAGTTGGAATGATCATGGGTTTATGGGAAATACACTGCGCAAAAAAATTAACGCACATTATAGAAATCTCAAATTTATTCTACAACTGAAGGTGTTCTCAATGATAATTATTTTTATCAGAATTATGCATGCATATGTTATCCACTTTCAATGTTTTTCTTCAATACAGATGTTTTCTCCCAGCAGGAATAAAAAAAGATGATATTATCAGATTTTGAATGTATTGAATCCATTCTAAAATCAGTTGTTCTCGATCAATTCTAGTGATCAATAGTTTCTCTTTCGTTTGATTTTCTACACTCGATCGCTGTGCAACGCGAAACACGCAATTTGACCCAAGAGGAATGTGCCCAAGCGGTAGTTTTGCGAGAAGAAGGGTGGACATACACAAGAATTGCAGAAAGGTTTGGAGTTTCCCATACGAGTGTGTCCAGAATGTTGCAGCGATTCAGGGAGACAGGTATGAATGTCCGAAGACCAGGACAGGGTAGACCACGGGTAACATCTGCCATTCAAGAACGTTACTGGAGAGTTTCTTCGTTGAGACAACGGTTTGCAACCGCTCGCCTCCTTCAAAATCAGCTTGAGCAAACTCATGAGGTGCAAATTAGCACTCAGACAATAAGAAATCGCCTCAGAGAATATGATTTAAGGCCTCGTGTCGCGGCAAGAGGCCCAGCTCTTACCCCAGCCCATCGAAGGGCGCGTTTGGATTTTGCAAGAGAGCATATCCATTGGGAAGAGGCCGATTGGGAAAGAGTTCTCTTCACAGATGAGTCTAGATTCTGCCTCTACCATTGTGATCGACGTTCCCTTGTATACAGACGTCCACATGAAAGATAAGCTCAGTGCAATTTCCTGAATACTACTGGTTTCGGGGGAGGATCGATTATGGAATGGCGTGGAATATCTTTGACTGCTCGCACAGACCTAGTGGTCGTTGATAATGGAGCTATGAATGCTGATCAGTATATAAAGAACATTCTTGAAGAGCATGTAGTGCCATTTGCCCCATACATTGGTGAAAATTTCATTTTTATGGACGATGATGCCAGACCCCATCGTGCGCCCATCGTTCAGGAGTACCTTGAAGAGGTTGAAGTCTCTCGAATGGAATGGCCAGCAAGAAGTCCAGATCTCAATCCGATTGAGCAGGTTTGGGACAACCTCAATAGAAGGCTGAGAAGTTCAGAAAATCATCCAGCTACTCTTAATGACTTAGGAATCCAACTCGGAGAAATCTAGAAAGGATTAGATCAGAACATTTTAAGATCACTCATTTTGAGTATGAACCGTCGTTGCCGAGCTGTAATTAACGCAAGGGGAGGAAATACCAAGTATTAAATCACTTATCAGCCTTTCAGTATTTTGAAAATTGTTCATTTCTCTTCTTTCACATAAGATTCGGTGAAATCCTGAATTTTTCTTCCATTTAATGTGTCTTGTTTCGTTCAAAACCTTCCCGAGAGAACATAAAAAATAAGTTATAAAGTCAATGTAGAGTTAACTTTCATTAAAATTGAGATTTTCAGAATGTGCGTTAATTTTTTTTGCGCAGTGTAGTATGCAATGATTCACTGAGCTACTTGAAAGGGAAAATAAAACAACATACGTAAATGGCTTCAATACATTTTTTATTAGACTAGGCACTGTCATAACTTATAAATCTCTCCAAATGTGAATGAAAAAATCGATGAAATAAATAAAGAATTGAGCCAAGGAGTCAAAAGTCGAATTACAAATTAATTGAACCATTAAAAGACCGACAAATGACCGCAGGAAATGCCAATTGTCTCCATCCGCACTATTTCTAGCTTCCATATTTCGAGCTGGGTAGAGAATTTCTGCCAAATGAGTAATTCAGGAGTGATTCACCAGAGGACGTCGAAATAGAACAGGAGACAATAACGCATCTGACTTCTTGAAGATATTTACGGAAATTCTTACCTTTGTGCGATAGTTTCGGACCGAAATAGAATATACCAATGTGTACCCATACAAACGGTCCATGTTAAGAAGGTTGCCAAGATATACGAAGATATATTGAAAAATTCTTAGCCTACTATAGAACCAAACAAAGTTTAAATGTCAAAATATTTTATTACTAAACATAGTCTCCTCTTAATTGAATACATTTATTACGGCGAACCTGCAACGTCTCTGGAACTTTCAAAAAAATGTTTCTTCTTGCTCTGCAAACTAGTCCTCCACAGCTTTTATTACCTCCTCGTTGGAAGAAAATTTACGACCTTTTAAACTTGTCGCCATTCCATCATTTGTTGCTTTGTTCCTGGATCGTAAAAATGTACCCAAGTCTCATCCAAAGTAACAATTGGGTTTAAGAAGTCTACATCGTTTTCAAATCGAGCACAGATCGAACGCGATGATTCTACCCTTGCACGCTTTTTGTCAACATTCAAACATTTGGGGATCCATTTCGCAGAAATTTTTCTCATGTCCAAATTGACGTGAACTATATGATGAACGCGTTCGTATGAAATCTTCAGTGCTTCAGATATCCGTTTTAGCCCAATTCGACGGTCTGATAAAATCATGTCATGAACTGCATCGATATTTTCGGGGACTGACACAGAAACTGGCCTTCCCGATCGGTCATCATCTTCAATGGAAAATTTACCTCTTTTGAAGCTTGCAGTCCAATTTTTCACGGTCGCATACGAAGTACATTGATCACCAAGGGTATTAAGCATATCTTCGTAAATCTGCTTGCCTTTAAAAGGGTTAACCCTTTTAAATACAGGTACTTGATGATGGCTCCATACTCCAATTATTCGATTTTTACAATTTCGGTGGACATCTTTTCTTTTTAATTTATTGCGTAACTAGGGTTTACTTTTTTGACGTCGAACTCCACACTGACGCTTCTGATAAGTTGTTGTTCGTTGATATGGTATCGCAATATTTTGTTTATGCATGGAACTGGTCTAGGCTAACTAGATATCAATGCATCCTCGTGTAAGCTCGCCAAAATCGCCTTTGAAAAGTTATCACAACTCATGCATCTACAAACCCTCAACAGCACCTACATTTTGGTCGAGAATATGGCTTGCTGTTAGAACTTTAGTCTTAGAGGGTCTCACTCTTCTTGGTGGAGGCACTGCCATGTCTCCAGCTACAGTGTGTCCCATCTAAACAGGGGTATTTCCAGCTAGAAAAAATATGGTTTTGGGAAACGCCAATTCATCGAATCTCCTCGCCAAATCTCTGAACATTCCCATCGAGTTCCTTTCGAACCAGATCTGGGTCAGTGTCAAGGGTTGACAGTTCGACGATCTGCTTCTTTGCGGTGTTACTCAATGAGTTCGTTGAAATTGTGCTGTGTTTGTGTACTTTCTAAATTGTCTAACGTTCTTCGATCTTCTAGAGATTGTCGTCACAGTTTCAGTGCAGATTGCGTTATCTCTTGAAGTTGCTGTACCAAATTGAGCATTGGGTACTGAACATTCTTCTGGGGGTACCTAATTGTGGTGGTTTATGATGAAATGTATAAGCTTTGATACGCTTGATTCGCTTTGATACTATCTGAATCTCTATCGAAAGTAAAAGAATGAATAAATTTAATGCAGCATTTGACAAAGATGACATTGCAGATTAGCAATAGCGAATTTCCACAAAGAAACAGAAGGTAGAGGACGCCAAATCGAGTTTATCAAGATATTCCATCGGTGAACTTTGAATTTCAATCGATACAAAAACAACCTTCAGCTTATAGAATATATCGACCGGATTCGACTCCAAAGTATCCATCGACCGACATGTAATATCTTTTAGAGAGCCCAACCTCGGTATCTTTTAGTGTTATATTGTTTATTTACGATGGCAAAACTGCAAGTCATTCCCAGGCAAAGTTTCCTGCAGAATTCTTTGTTCGAAATATCACAATTAAATCTGATCCACATACTGTATGGATTACGATATACATCGAGGGAAAATGAGATAGCGTTGCGTACGAATTTGTTTTATATAACAGTCTTTGTATAATCCATAATAATGGCCATCCTATCAGGTTCCAGCAATTATTTTCTTCATTATGGAGTTATGACGAGTTTGCGAAAATAGCTTTGTTTCAACACGCAACGAAGATCTACTAGCGCCAGTTAGTACTCACGATGAACACAAATTCCATCTATCTCTAATCTTCTATATATATAAAAGAAAGATGTTGGTTACACCATTTATAACTCGAGATCGGATGGACTGTTTGTTATGAAACTTCATATATGGATTCGTATACGGTCTGGTTATCATAAAATACAATAAAACTTCGAGAAAATCGTTGGAAATTCTACTTATACAGGAAATGCCTTTCCTCCTTTTGAGTAATGCCAATAGATGTCGCTACAATTACAGTTACGCTACCGCTTATTCGTTTGTACTTCATTTGATATTCTCCGCGTTAGATGGCGATATAAACAAATAGTGTGTACAGTGACTGTATTCCCTCTATAGTCACTGTAATAGTGTGTTATTTGAGTTGCCTACAACTCTGCGCTGTTGGGCAGAACCAAAATGTCTTAGCGTAGGAGTACAGATGTCTAAAATGATTAGATTTCGTTGAGATATGAGAAAAGTTTCGTTCTTACCACTTCAGATGGCGCTATTCACACATTATGACTGATGATTATTAGTTATTTTCATAGTTTTATTTATTCCAAATAACGCTATCGTGAAGGTACTAAATTTGACATTATGACAATTAAATGGCGATGAATTTGTTGAGGCTTTCGCGGCCATCGATCGATGTCATCTGTTCTTTTTTCGAGCATTTCGGTCGTCGTGATTTGAAATGGTCGAAAAAAGAACATATGACATAAATTACTGTATAATTTACATAGGGCTTATAGTACCATGAAAGGCTATTTACAGATCCAGAAGCGGGTGAATATCACAGTGAATTTTTATCGAAATGTCAAGTAAATCGGATTTTGGCGATGCCTTCCAATCGTGAGATGTCCATTCTCATCTTTTCTCATAATTTTTAAAATGTTTTTGAATTTCTGTTTGGGTAATAAATATATTTGCGGAAATAAATGAATTCAATATTGCCATTATTAGTGATTGACATATTATGACATATTATTTTTGTGTATCTGTTCTGTGTGATAGCTCATATCCATGGAAACATTCGACAGTTGAATCAGAGAACCAAGCCGTTGATCTCCGATCACCGGTAATTAAGATTTGTGAAATCCATGCATGTAAGATTCATTCAGGCGGAACAAAGTTCGCCGGGCCAGCTAGTTTTTTATAATCCACGAAGAGTGCAATCTGTACACTGAGGAAACAGAAAAATTATAAATTCATATATACGCCCGCATGTATATTGATGCCATTTTGAGGTCGTTGTGTTTGCCTGTCTCATTTTCATAATTTTTATTACATGTATGATTTATGGCGAGATTTGAATGAGGAAATGTTTCCTGAATAGTGGTAAACGCCATATTAAGTCGGCTTCAAGAGAATCCACTCTGGAGTCTGAGATAAATGTCGTCATGGATAGGATCTCGCTTTGTCTCTCTTATTGGATTCTGTGTGACCCGTTGGTACATTGCTAATCTCTCCTGCATATACTCCATTCACAATTATAAAATCACAACTCTGTCCTTGGAAATTTGACACATTCCACTCTGTATCGAAGTTATGACGTTTTTCAAAATATTTTTATGTTCCAAGTCAACACTATGTTGCCCTTTCTACATTCTTAGCGTATTTCTCAGAATGTGAATTTATTCGGAAAATGAATGAATTGGAAAAGATGTGACGGACGAAAATAATTAACGTTTAAATGAATTGATAGAAAGGATTCCTTTTCTAGTTATTTGCATGAAAAGTACAAGAGATCACTGTTGAAATATATTATTTTTCGCCATGAAAGAAAATTGCATTGCTTTCACATAATTTTCATATACATGCTTGTGAAGATTTGATGTTTATTATCCTCTTGAACTGAAAGTTCAAGACTTGACGACATCAATTGTTGATTCTAATCAAGAATTCTTTAAAAAAAATCAACCCAAAGATATAAGATGGATTGATGGGTAATTACAAGAATGAAGAATAAAGTCAATTTTATTTTGTTGATAACTTTCTTAAAATCAATGTTGGGATATAAAACTCGGCTGCGTTTGTTCAAACAACATCTAAAGAAGACATTTTTCACCATCTCGACCTTTGAAAGGCGTTTCTTACAGGAAAATTAGGTCTAAGTTCCACCTCATTAGTGAGGTACCTAACTTTTGCAAATCTGCTCAGAAATCGCCAAATTTCTTGGAAAACCTGAAAAATATCATCCTAATCGACCTCTCGAGGCTCCATCCGATCCATCTACTGCGATATCTGTCCAAATAACAGCTTTTTCAACGAAATTCCCGTGTACCCCTTCAACCTCGAAATGTAAACATTCGTCCTGGTCTTGAAAAGCGTCCTCACGCTTCAAACTGGTGCTAAAAACAATAAACATACGTTAATCTTGGATATTCGACGAAAAACTCACCTGCAAATATCGATTAAATACCAAAAATCTGCGAACAATTTGTAAACCTAACAAAATGTGGAATATCTTTGATACTTTTACTTTGATGTAAACAAAGAAACTGACAACGTCGTTTGGTCATTAACGATATTTTCTGTGCTAGCACTGACTTTTCATCATATGTTCTGTGCTTTTCATCAGGTGCACCAACCCCTGAAAACGAAACCATGACCTCCTATGTGATTAAATAAAAGTGAATGGAGTATAGTTGAGAATGCCGAGGTTAATTTTGTGGAAGGAACTATGGTTCAAATGATGGGACACTCTTCGAAAGCACCGAAAGATTGCACGAAGGGCTATGAATGTCAGTTTTCCAGGCGAATTGGAAATATTTCTGTGGTTGTCGTCACCAGCTAGACGTTCGCAGTTTCAACTTTATCTTTGTGCGATTTTACGCAGAGAACCTTCGTGAGATGAGTTGTCCGTCCGTACAAGGAAGGATTGTTTCCGGTCGGTTGGTCGAGTTCATTTAACTTCTTGCGGATTCAAGTTCAATCGCTCCCGATCGTGATAAAATACAAGCAACGGTCTTTAGTCAACTTTTGTTTTAGCGTGGAGTTGTAGGAGATTCGAATTCTATCGAAGAATTTGGCTAGGAACAGGAATTTGAGTTCATTTACCTTCCTTCTTGAAGTCAAAGACCTAAAGTTTCGATATAATTGAGTTCAGAACGTTTTTTTTTTCTTTATATCGAGAATTTAGGGGCCTTGAAAAGACCTCTTGGGAACACCCGCCTGAAACTCGTAGATAACTTTTTTTGAGATCATTATCAGGGTATTCTTGGCCTATGTGAAGTAAATCTTTTCATCAAGAAGATCCCCATAGAGACATTATAAATTAGCATTCAAAAAAATCAGTCAATTAAATCATTCAAAGCGAATAAGAAGGTCCACTCTGTAGATTCAGATTTGTCAGTCCGAAAAGTCTCTGGAATATTTTTTATTGAGTTCAGCGACCTCGAAAACCTACATTTTGATACCAAAGTCGACCATATAGCCCTCATAAGTTAAGAGTATTTTTGTTTTATTTGGTCAAAAATCCAAACTATGGTAGTTGAGGATGTGAAATATTTTTTATTGAATTCATTGACCTCGAAAACCTACATTTTGATACCAAAGTCGTCCGTGCAGCCCTCATAAGTAATGAATTTTTTAGTTTTCTTGTTTTCGATTTTTCATTTTCGAGTTTTCGTTCCGAAGCTCAGACCGTTCGTGGTATGGGTGTTATCTATTCGTTAATGGCTATTATTGAAGATTCGAATGGTTCGAACACCTTTCTCATTCAATATCACCTTTAGGTTTCCCCTGCTTTTTGTTATATCGACGAATATGGTGTTTTTGGGGTCTTACCCCCAAAATCGAAAATTTTAAAATCACTCATATTTGGCACAGAGATACTCTGGGATATGCTGATCAACAAAATATAAACAAATAGTGGATACGACGAGAGGGACGGTGGCTATGACAGTTCGAAATTTCCAATTTTTCAAAAAATGCATACAATTTGATACCTAGGTCGACCATATACCCTTCATAAGTGAAGAATTCTTTTTGTTTTAGTTTGACAACAAAAATTCAATTTCAAATGTGAAAACCTAAACTACGCTATAGTTAGGGGTTTGGAATATTTTTTATTAAATTCAGCGACCTCGAAAACTGTAATAAATAAAAAAACTAAAAATAAAGCCTCGAAAGTTAAAGATCAGAACATCAAGTGGAAAAAACATACTCTGCGCAAAAAAATTAACGCACATTCTGAAAATCTCAATTTAAATGAAAGTTAACTCTACATTGACTTTATAACTTATTTTTTATGTTCTCTCGGGAAGGTTTTGAATGGAACAAGACACATTGAATGGAAGAAAAATTCAGGATTTCACCGAATCTTATGTGAAAGAAGAGAAATGAGCAATTTTCAAAATACTGAAATGCTGATAAGTGATTTAATACTTGGTATTTCCACCCATTGCGTTAATTACAGCTCGGCAACGACGGTTCATACTCAAAATGAGTGATCTTAAAATGTTCTGATCTAATCCTTTCCAGATTTCTCCTAGTTGGATTCCTAAGTCATTAAGAGTAGCTGGATGATTTTCTTAAATTCTCAGCCTTCTATTGAGGTTGTCCCAAACCTGCTCAATCGGATTGAGATCTAGACTTCTTGCTGGCCATTCCATTCGAGAGACTTCAACCTCTTCAAGGTACTCCTGGACGATGCGCGCACGATGGGGTACTGACATTATCGTCCATAAAAATGAAATTTTCACCAATGTATGGGGCAAATGGCACTACATGCTCTTCAAGAATGTTCCTTATATACTTATCAGCAGTCATAGCTCCATTATCAACGACCACTAGGTATGTGCGAGCAGTCAAAGATTCCACCTTATACCATAATCGATCCACCCCCGAAACCAGTATTCAGGAAATTGCACTGAGCATATCTTTCATGTGGACGTCTGTATACAAGGGAACGTCGATCACAATGGTAGAGGCAGAATCTAGACTCATCTGTGAAGAGAACTCCTTCCCAATGGATATGCTCTCTCGCAAAATCCAAACGCGCCCTTCGATGGGCTGGGGTAAGAGCTGGGCCTCTTGCCGCGACAAGAGGCCTTAAATCATATTCTCTGAGGCGATTTCTTATTGTCTGAGTGCTAATTTGCACCTCATGAGTTTGCTCAAGCTGATTTTGAAGGATGCGAGCGGTTGCAAACCGTTGTCTCAACGAAGAAACTCTCAAGTAACTAAGGAAAGAAATAACGGCATGCAGACCATTGAATATTTTTGAAATTCCGGAAAAAGTAACGTTCTTGAATGGCAGTTGTTACCCGTGGTCTACCCTGTCCTGGTCTTCGGACATTCATAACTGTCTCCCTGAATCGCTGCAACATTCTGGAAATACTTGTTTGGGAAACTCCAAACCTTTCTGCAATTCTTGTGTATGTCCACCCTTCTTCTCTCAAAACTACCGCTTGGGCACATTCCTCTTGGGTCAAATTGCGTGTTTCGCGTTGCATAGCGATCGAGTGTAGAAAATCAAACGAAAGGAAAACTATTGATCACTAGAATTGATCGAGAACAACTGATTTTAGAATGGAGCCAATACAATCAAAATCTGATAATATCATCTTTTTTTATTCCTTCTGGGAGAAAACATCTGTATTGAAGAAAAACGTTGAAAGTGGATAACATATGCATGCATAATTCTGATAAAAATAATTATCATTGAGAACCCCTTCAGTTGTAGAATAAATTTGAGATTTCCATAATGTGCGTTAATTTTTTTGCGCAGTGTAGAAATATACAACATATTTAACTAAAGTTCACGAATAATATGAGTTTGTATCTCTGTGGTTGCTAATCAGAGTACAACTCTATGGGTAGCTACACCGTGGTCTCTATGACTATACATAGATGCATAGAACACCTGGTGTAACGACTCCCTACTAAAAATCGTGACCAAAATTTGTAGATCAAAACGGCATCCTAGATTTCAGATTTTGGACTAGTTCCGGAATAAATCCGCAATATTTATCGGTCGTGGCGCTACTGCGGCAACGACAAAAAACGCGACCCCTTTCGGGAGAAATGAAAAGCTTCACAAAATATCACGTTTTCGATCGACAAGAAAGTCTTAAACAAAATCTAATCACTGCCAACACCAGGTATTTCTATGCATCTATGACTATACTTAACATTGAGATTTGTCAATTTTGTTGTATGCCATAATGATTTTGTCCTGACAAGTTGATTTTTGAAAGATTTTGACTTGTTTACAGTATTTATATTCTGCAATTTGTGTTGTATTCCTGTTATTGTGTCTGTTTTTACAAGGAATAAGGTAGAAATATAGCAGCAGAGATCTTACATCGAAATGGTCGTTTGTGAAGTAAAAGAACACTATCTACTTATTAGCTTTCACTAGGAACCAAGTGAATATTTTCCATTGTCCCTGAAATATTTATGTTTGTTTCAGATCTACCTACATTCTAACAAAGACAAAGAGGAAGTGTCCATGCTGGTGACCTCCAAAACATCAGGAGCTACACCCTTAGTGATAGCTTGTAGGAATGGTCATTACAATGTTGCCCAATATCTCATAGAAAAATGCGGGGCTGATGTGGAACAACCAGGTTCAGGTAAATACAAAACCAGGGCTTCAATGAAGACCAAAATGTGGTCCATTCTCCATCAGTAGCTTAAGGGGAAGTATCACCTTTTGAATCGTGGTAAATCTCCATTCAAAAAGTGGTCTCTATTTCACGAGTAACTACCCTAATTTACGACGTAGAGACTTGATTTTTTTTTCAAATTGAAGTTGAAGAACGCCCGAGGGCAAATGGTTTTCTTTTTTTCGATTTAATCAGTTTTTCAATTGAAAAAACAGGTTGAACTTCAGCGTTTTGGAAACTACACTCAGTGATTTTTTTTCGACGGTTATTCGTCATTTTTTGGAAAAAATCGCAACTGTTTGCCCTCGGCAATTTAATCTTCTATAAACTACAAAAATTTTCATGATGATTAGTTCAAAAATATAGCTTGAAATCATGAAAAACGAAAAACATATTCAATAACCCAAATATTGCAGAGATCTAACGATTACCCTGGTTTTTTTAATTGAAAAACTAATTAAATCGAAAAAAAGAAAACTATTTGCCCTCGGGACGTTCTTCAACTTCAATTTAAAAAAAATCAAGTCTCTACGTCGTGAATTAGGGTAGTTACTCGTGAAATAAAGAGACCACTTTTTGAATGGAGATTTACCACGATTCAAAAGGTGATACTTCCCCTTAAGATTGTAACATATCTGAATTTCCTACCCTGCAATAAAATAAAATGCACCGTTGCCAGACTCCATGGCTTCCAACTTTGCAACGTCTATTGTCGAAACGTGGAACTACGTTGAATGAACTTATTTGATATTATTTTATAATTCTATGAATGATGAATATTAGTACGACTTCAATCAATACTTTAGGCAATTCGCATCTTTATAAATAGGAGATTTTAATCATATCGAAGATCCACCATGAAGTAAACTCGTTCTTCTGTGACCATCGAAGAAATACGATTCTGTGGAATAAAAAACTAACCTCCGAAACGACAAGGAATGAAAGGGCCTCTTTTACTTCACTTTCACTCGGCTGCGGTCTGTTTTCAATTTCATTCTGGTTCACAATAGTGTTCCTTTGAAATGGAGTTCCTCTTCTAGGAATCCACCATTTTTAGTATATTTTAAAGACGCTTCTTTGTTATCTGGTATGTACAATGTCCCCATTTAAATAACTGTTTCATTTCACAGGATTTAATCTCATGTAAGCTTGTTCTATTTTATTATTGCATTTCTATTGAATATTGTGGAACTCTGTTCTGCTACCAACCCATTTGGAATATTCTTATAGTGTTCGTAAGGTCTACTGCACATTTAACTATTCACTCGACACTATGGTATAGGCATTTGGAGTTGTTGCTTTTAGTATAATATTTTACGTACAATAATCAATGGTTTGGAGGCCTAGGGTAAACTGTTTATATCGTCTGTGCCAAGGAAAACATCCCCCCACAACAGTGGCAGTGAGAATTCCTCTGGGAGTTTCTATAACGAACGTCCCCAGTAAACATAGCCTCGTCTTCGGGCCATGGCGAGCCAGGCAAGTGAAGGATTGCTTCGATCTGGTTCCACCGTTCATCAGTTAACAGGAAATATAAGTAGTTTATCGTCACTTCCAAACCAACGCGACTGCTAGGATCTCACACATAACACTTGGAAGGAAGGATCCTCACACTAGGAACTACAAGGATACTGCTTATGAATTTCATTAATAATCAGGTGACACACTCTATATGCCTATAACCTTTGGATGTATTGGATTCTGCCTTTTATCACAATTGTGCCAGTCATAACCTTACCGGAGTATAGGAAGCTCCATATTGTACATATCACCATTGCTCGTCTTATTAATAATTGTTCTATGGATTGTAAACATATCATCTGTAATGCTAGAAGGTTTTTGCTTTGAGTTTCAATTGATTCTCGTTCGTTTTTCCTTCATATGGCTATGGTTCTTCGAACTATGGTGCTGGACGAATAAAGGATCTTGTTCCATCTTTATGTCCAATCTAGTGTATTATTTATCAATTTTACCTCATTATTTCCCATCCTTTATTTCACTAATCTGAGTTATTACGAATCTGAATTATTACGACATAACATAGAGTTCTACCAATCTAGACGATCACATCACAAGCCAAAAATATAAGTATGAGAGCCCCTTTAACGTAATTCTACCCTCAGCTCTTCAGAGCAGGGTTGCCCCTTTTCTCTTTTTCATAATGTTCCTAGGATTTACAAACTTGGAATGTTACAACACAAAGATTCAAAAATAAAAAAAGGATGAAAATCAGAAAGAACCAGCTGTTATATATCACCCTACAAGTCTTCAGAAGACACAAGTAAAAACACGTACAGCGGAGTAATATACAAAAATACATAATAATAATTTATACAGTACCTACAATGAAAATGAAATCTGAAACATCAGGTCAATATCTGATCTACACCATGAAAACATTTGTCTACCAAATACAGCTTAAGATTCTTTTTAAACAGAGACAAAGACAAGAGCGTACCCAGGATTTCAGCTAGGGGGGGCAGCTCATACCTGAGAAGATGGTCGGTCAGGTATATTGTCAGGAAACCAGGAAAATTAACATTAATTTTATCTTCAAGGGGGGGGGCAGCTGCCCCCCCTGCCCCTCCCTGGGTACGCCCATGGACAAAGACCATTTGCCATGGGGACGTTCTTCAACTTCAATTTAAAAAAAAATCAAGTATCTACGTCGTAAATTAGGGCAGTTACTCGTGAAATAAAGAGACCACTTTTTCAAAATGTGATACTTCCCCTTAAGATATTGGTCGAGAAGAATCTTGATCCTTTTTTTGCCCTTAGTCGTCTTCGACGGCGAGACCATAGAAGAAGCCCCGCCCCTCTGGTGCGCGGCCGCGGCGGGCCACCTGGACATCGTCAAACTCCTCATCTCCCACGCGGCCAAGGTCAACAGCACCACCCGCACCAAATCCACCCCCCTCCGAGCCGCCTGCTTCGACGGCCACCTCAACATCGTCAAGTACCTGGTGCAGCATCGCGCCGACGTGGAGATCGCCAACAGGCACGGTCACACCTGCCTCATGATCGCCTGCTACAAGGGACACCTGGACGTGGTCAAGTACCTGCTGGAGCTCAGGGCTGACGTGAACAGGAGGAGCGTCAAAGGCAACACGGCGTTGCACGATTGCGCCGAGTCGGGCAGCCTGGACATCCTCAGGCTGTTGCTGGAGCACGAGGCTGTGATGACGCGGGACTCTTACGGTGAGTGGTAGTAATAGCGGACCTAAAGTCCGGACGTGCGTGGTGGACTTTAGGGCGAGGAGAGGAAAACCGTTCGTGTGTGGGGAACTTTAGGTCGTGTTGAGCTCGAGAAAAATTGATTCGCTTATGCCGGGTGATTTTTAAGGTATTTTTTTTTTGGCAACGCTTTTTTCGTGTTTTCTGTCACTGTCAAACATGTTCAGTTATCAATGGTCAAAAAATCTTCAGGAATATCGTAGAAAGGACTTATTTCGATGGGAGAAATATGGCTTTTTATTTGCGGATATAATTATACAAAACCAGGTGTTTTTTAACATTCTTATTCAAATAAGGTTAGTACTTGAGTAATTCCTCAATGTATCAACTCGATTTCAATAGGGAAATATGTATTTGCATTCAAACAAGAAAATGGTATCAGGCTCGTATTATGCTCATATTTTTTCTTCAAATGGCTATATCTATTCAACAGAGCTGAATTCAGAAAAATGGAAAATGAAAAAAATGTTGATTTTTGCCCCAAGAATCTACAGTTTTGAGGCACGTATTTTGTCCTATTTTTTTTCGAATAGCTATAACTTTTTAACAAAGCCGAATTCGAATAAATGAAATATGTAAAGGAGGTTTCTTTCGACCTCAAGAATCTACAGTTGAAATATACAGGGTTGTGATAAAGTATGGAACGGAGTAAATATCTTTTAAACGAAAAGAACGATATTTAAAATTTCCAGGTAAGTGCAGTGGAACAAAATGCATATGATGTGAATTTTTTTGTTAATGATATACTTCCGGTTTAACCGGAAATGCCGTCAACTTCTTTAATTTAAATGGGACGCCCCATATATTTTTACAGATTTTTAAAGAGCTTGTTATTTTGAATTCATACTTATACCTCACTTTTTAAATTTTATCACGGCGTTGCCACATAATTCGTATTTTAAGGATATTTTTAATGTTTTAAGAGGTTCATCAAAGTTCTTATAGCAACCGCTGTGTTCAATCTATTTTGGACGAAATTTTCACAGTAGTTAGCTTAAGATATCAGCTTCATCATTCGGTGAACATCTAAAGTTGTTTTTATACAGAGTGTCTAATATAAATTTTCCAATTTACTCAAATTGAATATACGATAAATCGATTTTTTCAAAGGGGACACCCTGTATTTTTCTCTTTCATGAAATTTATTATCCCAATCTATATATTTCTCATATTCAAACCGCTCCTTTTTGAGATATTTCACATTTTTTTTTAAAAACGATTATATTTTGTGAAAAATGTGCAATATCTCAAAAAAGGGCGCTTTAAATATGGGACATACTTTGTAAAAATGTATGTTTGGAACATAATTTTTTTTAAAGAGAAAAATACAGGGTGTCCTGTTTGAAAAAATCGGGTTATCGTATATTTAATTTGAGAAAATTGGAAAATTTATATTAGACACTCTGTATAAAAAAAACTTCAGATGTTCACCGAATGATGAAGCTGAAACTTTGAGCAAACTCGATATTTTCAAGTGGGACACCCTGTATTTTTCTCTTCCATGAAATTTATTTTCCAAATGTCTACATTTTTTACAAAGTAGGTCCCATATTTCAATCGCTATTTTTTGAGATATTGCACATTTTTCACAAAGTAATCGTTGTTTAAAAAAATGAGAAATATCACAAAAAAGAGCGGTTTAAATATGGGACATACTTTGAAAAAAATGTAAACATTTGGAAAATAAATTTCATGAAAGTTTAATACAGGGTGTCCCATTCGAAAAAAATCGAGTTATCGCATATTTAATTTGGGTAAATTGGAAAATTTATATTAGACACTCTGTATGAAACTGAAATCTTAAGCTAACTGCTCTAAAAATTTCGTTCATCTGGATTGAACACAGCGGATGCTATAAGAATTTTGATGAACCCTCAAAACACTAAAAATACGAATTATGTGGCAACGTTATGAAATTTAAAAAATGCGGTATAAGTAGGTACCTATGAATTCAGAATAACAAGCTCTTTCAAAACCTGTAGAAATATATAGGGTGTTCAATTTGAATTAAAGAAGTTGATGGCATTTCCGGTTCAACCGGAAGTATATTATTAACAAGAAAATGTACATCAGATGCAT
Source organism: Adalia decempunctata (assembly GCA_951802165.1). Lineage (NCBI taxonomy): Eukaryota > Metazoa > Arthropoda > Insecta > Coleoptera > Coccinellidae > Adalia > Adalia decempunctata. The sequence goes on from OX637702.1 coordinate 1,392,187, forward strand.
TTTGTTCAATTGCACTTACCTGCAAATTTTCATAAATATCATTGTTTTCGTTCAAAAGATATTTACTTGGTTCCATACTTTATTCCAACCCTGTATAATTTAAGCATGAAACAAATCATTAAATTTCATTATCAATATGCGTGAATATTATTCAAGTAGTTCTTGGAGAGGTAAAAGATTCGAGGAAAATTACTGTTAAGTCAAAAATGGACTTAACAAAAATCTCAATTAATTAAGGAAATATTTCATCCTTATCATAATAATGGGACTTTGCTAAAATCGAGATTTCCATGGATACGAGCTGTCACACAAAACGAAACAATAATGTATCAATGACTAATTATGGGCTATTTCCACAGATATATTTATTACACAAACAGCAATTCAAAAATGAAGTGAAAAATTAAAACAAAAAATAATACTTTTTTTTATTCTATTCACATACTTTGAAAATTCGTGCTACTTTCTGTGGTCAAGTTTGGGCGATGAAATTTTGATGCAATATAGGGCATTTAATCCTCCTCAGAAAAAATATTATTAGATGAGTATGCGGTGGTGAGATTGGGAGAGAAAAATAAAAAACAAAAAAATAATATTTCTTCAATTCCCAAACTTTGAAAATTCTTAATTCTTTCTGTAGTAAAGCAAGAACTGTGGAATTTCGGTACAATATAGAGCATTTATTCCTCTTCGGAAAAAACATTATTAGATGAGTCTACGGACACGGTGGTAAGATTGACAACTGACGTTCGAAACTAATCGTCAAAATCCGATTCAATTGGCATTTTGTTAAGAATTTCTGCGTTTCTGTTCTGTGTGACAGCTCTCATCCATGGAAACATGAAAATCTTGCTGTTCCACCAACTGAGATGTTTACCCACTTTTTGATCTGGTAATAGCATGTTACTATATAAGTTCTATGTCTTATACTCTTGTTTTGCCTTATTTTTTGTTCGTCTAAGATTTACCGTATGATTCTTTAATTCTTAGGAAATTCTGTACCGTTACAGTGTTAATAAAATGTCTATTTTTGCTCTCATCCTTTCAGGAATGACACCAATTTTAGCTGCTGCTGTCACCGGTCATTATTACATTGTCAGCTTCCTGATAAAACACCCAGACGTATCCAGACAAGAACAGATCGACGCGCTAGAACTCTGCGGTGCGACGTTTGTGGACAAGAAAAGGGACATGGTCAAAGCCATATATCTGTGGAAGAAGGCCATGCAAATAAGGTAGGTGGTCACAAACCAAACGCCACCCTTCGACTTGAACTATTTTTTTTTAGAGTGATAGAATTTTCGAAAGGGATGACTGTGATTTGACAGGAGGTAGAAGACAAGTTGTTTTGACATTTCTGTTCAGTAAGCATTGACGAATTTTCGTGGAAAGACACACGCCGTAAAAACGTTTTAAAATTGTTGAGATTTATTTTCAAAATCTGTGTTCTTTTCGTCAAACTTATATAGCACTTCGTGAAATTTATGGTTTACGTAATCGTCTATAATTATCCAAAATTCCCAATATTCGTTTTCCAATTATACTTATCATGGATAATAATCAATTTCCAATCATTTTTGAATGTATAATATTATTATTGTGTCCTCCACGGTTCAACTGATGAAAGAAAGAAAAAGTCTTCTTGTGGGAAAAAGCACAAACGCCGATAAAACTCTCAATATACAGGGTGGCCATTTGAAAACGAAACAGACGAGATTACAGACGAAATAATTTTTTTCGATAGAAATGCTCGGACAGGTCGATTTCTGTTTCGAGGGGGACAACTTAAGATGTAGGTTACGGACGCATAGCGCTTCAACCCTTGCTACTACAACCCTCACCCCCAATTTTTGAATAGGGAAGATGGGGTGAGTGATACCTCATTTGAAAGGTATTTTTATACTGATTTCAGCACAGTAATTGTTTTTTCATTTTATGCATTAGTTCTCGAAATATTCTTAACTAAGTATTTGAAAATGAAGTGGTGTTTTCATGGCACTTGTAGTGTTTTTTTGTGAAAAATCGACATCTTGATTAAAGATTTCTATGTCAGTGGATTGGAGGAAGGAAGCCACAGTCATGGTTGTTTTGAAGCTCAAAATGTCGATTTTTCACAAAAAAAACACTACAAGTGCCATAAAAACACCACTTCATTTTCAAATACTTAGTTAAGAATATTTCGAGAACTAATGCATAAAATGAAAAAACAATTACTGTGCTGAAATCAGTATAAGAATACCTTTCAAATGAGGTATCACTCACCCCATCTTCCCTATTCAAAAATTGGGGGTGAGGGTTGTAGTAGCAAGGGTTGAAGCGCTATGCGTCCGTAACCTACATCTTAAGTTGTCCCCCTCGAAACAGAAATCGACCTGTCCGAGCATTTCTATCGAAAAAATTTATTTCGTCTGTAATCTCGTCTGTTTCGTTTTCAAATGGCCACCCTGTATTTGTCGACGTTTCGCAGATTTTCATCTGCTGCATCAGGCCTGAAATAAAAAACGAACACATATACACAGCAAAATGGTACAAAAATTACCTCTATAAATTAGAGTTCATACTAAAAATCTAAAAGAGTGAACTGAAAGGCATCACCAGTCATCGATCATAAGATTCTACTCATAACGTACTTCAAAATCAAAAAAGCATTAGACAGAACGCTTCAGAACAAAGAATCAAGAGAAAACAATAAAATAACCTCAAACAAAGGTCCAGTCATAAGATGTCGAACACCAACAACAGAACAAGAATTGTAGAAACATAACAAAGAAGTCTTTTCCCTTTTTTTACATCTCTCACATTATATTTGTGCTGCTTAATTCTAGTCTGTAAATATTGTCTAGTTTGGCCTGCATATACTCCATTCACAATTATAAAATCACAACTCTGGCCTTGGAAATTTGACTCCTTCCACTCTGTATCGAAGTTATGACGTTTTCCAAAATATTTTTATATTCCAAGTCAACACTATGTTGCCCTTTCTACATTCTTAGCGTATTTCTCAGAATTTATTCGGAAAATGAATGAATTGGGAAAGATGTGATGGACGAAAATAATTAACGTTTATATGAATTGATAGAAAGGATTCCTTTTCTAGTTATTTGCATGAAAAGTACAAGAGATCACTGTCGGAATATATTATTTTTCGCCATGGAAGAAAATTGCATTGCTTTCACATGATTTTCATATGCATGCCTGTGAAGATTTAATGTTTATTATCCTCTTGAACTGAAAGTTCAAGACTTGACATCAATTGTTGAATCAAGAATAATGGAACATTATATCCCTCTACTGGAATCCAAATAGTTGAAGGGAGTTCTGATGCAATAGGAACTTTTTCTTGGAACATAACCTTAATAGCTAACTTAATAAAAATAAGAGTAGAAGATATACATTTCATTTATTTGATCTTATGAACAAGGAGTAAAATATTCTGACTGTATAGTAATTTATTAGTTTAAAAAAAATTCATACATTACAACCACAGTAGGTTTGTACAAATAATATGGAACAGGCCAAACATATGCTTCACATTTATCATTCACCTGTTCTAAAATAAGACACAAACTCCTCCACATTATAGGGCCCCTACAGCATTAAAAGCTTGTGTCTCTTTTGAAAGAAGTAGCACTAGATATAATATATTCTTTCGATTAAGAGCAAATACCTACCGTTGAATGTTACATACACAAATTTCTTCAAAATGGGCTTATACGAAGTGGTTCTTTTTCTGAAACGTGAAAACGATCAACAATAATCATTTAGAGACCGATGATGGCCATCCAAAACCCGTTCACTTACGAAAATCGTGCAATTTCATTCTGCAAGTTCTTTCCTCATAATTCCTGGAAAATCCTACCTGAACCATATTTTCCGGTCGCTTTCGTGAAAAGATTGTATAAGGAAGCCTTTTTTGTGCATTTACATATTCCAAATAAATTTTGAGCACCAAAAACGATACCGAAACTAACCAAACTTCTGGGGGACCGGAATTTCGTTTGAAATCTTTCCAAACGGCCAGATACCTGAAAAAAACTTCGTTATCAAGTGTAAAAAAGGCGATTAGTACTTACTTTTGCTTTATTCATGCTTATAAATCGATTTTTGGTCCAATTCAAATTTGCCGTTTGTACCCATGTGAAAATATCTTTGATACTTTTACTTTGATGTAAACAAAGAAACTGGCAACGCCGTTTTGTCATTAAAGATATTCTCTGTACGCGCACAGATTTTTTTATCAGGTGCACCAATTCCTGAAAACGAAACCATGGCCAGAGTTGTGATTTTATAATTGTGAATGGAGTATACATCTTAATCACAATCAAAACTTCTAAAACATTAAAGTCATAAATTATCTTTCAGATAAAAAAAATTGGCTTCAATCTTAATTGAAATGTGTTTTATTACAATTTGAAGTTCTATCACTCTAAAATAAACACAAAAATCGAATTATTTCAAAATGCAGGGGCCAAGAGCTTCTGCGCGCTCATAACTCTCTCGAATCTCTACCTTTACATCTTACCCCCTCCACCACAGGTACCTACCGGGCGAGAAGCGTATAAACAAACCCACCCCCGTCATACGCAAAGCCTACGACTACGTGGAAGAAGTCAAGGACGCCGACGAACTAGACAACCTGATAGCCAACCTGGACAGCATGCGCATGCACGCCCTCATAATACGCGAGCGCATCCTAGGCCTCGCGCACCCCGACACCAGCTACTACGTGCGGTACAGAGGGGCCGTTTACGCAGACTCGGGCCGTTTCGATCGCTGCATCGACCTGTGGAACTACGCCCTGGACATGCAGCAGAGTAACAGGCAAAACGTGCATCCCATGACCCAGAGCAGCCTGTTCTCTTTCGCCGAACTGTTCTCGTTCATGATGGCCGAGGAGGGGAAACAGACCATGAGGGGGATTGTGCCTCCCGCGGATATCTCCGAGGTGTTGAGAGTCTTCGAAAAGGCGGTGGAAGAGGTGAAATTCGCGAATAGGAAGCTGGGGGACACCAAGTGCTGCGAGGAGAAGAATCCAACCTACTTGAACAGAGTCATGATCATAACTTTGCACCTGGCTTGTCTGCTGCTGAGGCTGATGGAGGGGTCGGCCAAGACGGAGCACCAGCACGTACGCAAGGCGATCTACAACTTCGTGACCTTGGACATCAAGGGTAAAAAGGGGCGGCGCTTGTTGCACTTGGCGTGTAGCGAGGACGCGTCGTTGCAGTGGACCTACCCGGCTTGTCAGTTTCCCTCCAGTCAACTCGCCGAAGTCATCTTGGAGTTCGGTAAGTTTCCTCAAAATACACTGCGCAAAAAAATTAACGCACGTAATTGAAATCTCAAATTTATTCTACAACCGAAGGTGTTCTCAATGATAATTATTTTTATCAGAATGTTATCCACTTTCGACGTTTTTCTTCAATACAGATGTTTCCTCCCAGCGGGAATAAAAAAAGATGATATTATCAGATTTTGAATGTGTTGGCTCCATTCTAAAATCAGTTGTTCTCGATCAATTCTAGTGATCAATAGTTTTTCTTTCGTTTGATTTTCTACACTCGATCGCTATGCAACGCGAAACACGCAATTTGACCCAAGAGGAATGTGCCCAAGCGGTAGTTTTGCGAGAAGAAGGGTGGACATACACAAGAATTGACCATATTCACCGTCGCCATATTGTTGTGCGACAATACCAACTACCCAGGGTCCTCAACATCGAATAAAGAAAGTCACTAATTTCTTAGGACCGCGAAAGTTTAAATGGACATATTTTGGTGTCAGTTTTTTTATTTTTAGATCTATTTTTTGCCGAACAATTACTGACACAACAACCATGGCCTACACTATACTGATATCTACTCATATTTCCCGGATTTTTACACAAAATACTTAACCAAAGTTTACCACCAATTTTATATAACCTCTCATATCACATACCATACTAATCATAATAATTCTTTAATCTATGATACCAATAATCTGATAGTACTTCTGATAAACTCAATATTTCTCCGTTGGGAACACTGGGTAGTTGGTATTGTCGCACAACAATATGGCAACGGTGAATATGGTCAATTGCAGAAAGGTTTGGAGTTTCCCATACAAGTGTGTCCAGAATGTTGCAGCGATTCAGGGAGACAGGTATGAATGTCCGAAGACAAGGACAGGGTAGACCACGGGTAACAACTGCCATTCAAGAACGTTACTTGAGAGTTTCTTCGTTGAGACAACGGTTTGCAACCGCTCGCCTCCTTCAAAATCAGCTTGAGCAAACTCATGAGGTGCAAATTAGCACTCAGACAATAGGAAATCGCCCCAGAGAATATGATTTAAGGCCTAGTGTCGCAGCAAGGGGCCCAGCTCTTACCCCAGCCCATCGAAGGGCGCGTTTGGATTTTGCGAGAGAGCATTGGGAAGAGGCCGATTGGGAAAGAGTTCTCTTCACAGATGAGTCTAGATTCTGCCTCTACCATTGTGATCGACGTTCCCTTGTATACAGACGTCCACATGAAAAATATGCTCAGTGCAATTTCCTGAATACTACTGGTTTCGGGGGAGGATCGATTTTGGTATGGGGTGGAATATCTTTGACTGCTCGCACAGACCTAGTGGTCGTTGATAATGGAGCTATGAATGCTGATAAGTATATAAGGAACATTCTTGAAGAGCATGTAGTGCCATTTGTCCCATACATTGGTGAAAATTTCATTTTTATGGACGATAATGCCAGACCCCATCGTGCGCGCATCGTTGAGGAGTACCTTGAAGTGGTTGAAGTCTCTCGAATGGAATGGCCAGCAAGAAGTCCAGATCTCAATCCGATTGAGCAGGTTGGGACAACCTCAATAGAAGGCTGAGAAGTTCAGAAAATCATCCAGCTACTCTTAATGACTTAGGAATCCAACTCGGAGAAATCTGGGAAGGATTAGATCAGAACATTTTAAGATCACTCATTTTGAGTATGAACCGTCGTTGCCGAGCTGTAATTATCGCAAGGGGTGGAAATACCAAGTATTAAATCACTTATCAGCATTTCAGTATTTTGAAAATTGTTCATTTCTCTTCTTTCACATAAGATTCGGTGAAATCCTGAATTTTTGTTCCATTTAATGTTGTAATGGGGTTTTTTCCCGTAGAAACCTTACCTCGAGCGCCAGCTATTCTTTTTGCTTATAAGGTAGAATAGCAAACCTGCCAGGATAGCTGCTTAGCCGGAGACAGAGTTCGGTTGTATCTAGGGTGTTAGCGATAACTGAGAAATCGAAAATAGAGCAATTCACACAATTTATTCAAACGGTTGAAATAGTGATACAAATGCAACAAGGTCAAGAAAATATCAAATATGCAATAATAAGAAAATATCAAATATTCACCAATATCAATAAAACATCAAATATGCATTAATCCCAACATATATCAAATATACACAGGTAAAGAAAAGTGATTCAGTTTTGCCTGACTGCGAGCATTCATTCAAAAGAAATATTTCACGGTACGAGTCAGCCAGAATAGAAGGGGGGGAAATTTGAATTAAACGGAGAATTTAAATCTACAGTTGAAAACTGTAGGACGGATATGAAAATGTACAGTGCTTACTTTCTGTCCGAAATTCTTTCAGTCCGGAAACTCAAAAGAATTATATTGTCTACTTAGCTTGTTTCACGTCTAGAAAGGTCGGGTTTGGCCAGGTTAAATATAAATGGTCGAACAGGACGCACCGAACTATAGGGGCGCGAAGGATCGGTACCGAATCGGAATTCGACTCCACGTTCTATAGCATTGGTTTGCATGAGCCCTCCGGTCTGATTATGAGATTACTCTCCATAAAGAACAGACTCTTAATCGAGCACCGACTTACTCGGTTAAACGTGCTATAGGGAATCTTGTACGAGTAAAGGAAGGTTTAATACGGATCTCGACGTAAGAGCTATTTTGATAGACTCAACGAAGATACAGAAAAATGGAACTGAAATGAATTGGATCGGTACTTACGATTTCGGTGCACTACTTCTCACTCGGTAAAGAAAAGAAAAATCGAGAATTACGGAAGTCGCTAAACTTTCAAATCAAAAAAAGGATAATTCGGAAACGCAAAAGAGAATACTCTACTCAGGCCGGAGCAAAAGTGAATAATGGATGACAGATGAGGGGAAAATCGCCTTTTATAATCTCCCTGAGGGGGGCGGAAACGGCAAGCGCAGAAATGCTACTTTTCTAGAAAAGTACTCCGGTAAAACATCTTCGAATCTGGCTTATCGTACGTATAAACTAGAAAAACGGCGTTATCTACATTCTACGTGGTTCTTATGACTCTTTTTACTATGTTCTCTGCATGTAAAACAATATCGAACGAACCATATTCGATCTTCTCGGTTTAATTCTGAACGGAAATGAAATGCAGGAATTCGAAATAAAAATCCGGAAAAATTAATTTAAAATGAAGACCGATTTCATGATCGGAAAATCGAACTTCATTACAAAGTATATAAGGAACATTCTTGAAGAGCATGTAGTGCCATTTGCCCCATACATTGGTGAAAATTTAATTTTTATGGACTATAATACCCCATCGTGCGCGCATAGTTCAGGAGAGCTTGAAGAGGTTAAAGTCTCTCGAATGGAATGGCCAGCAAGAAGTCCAGATCTCAATCCGATTGAGCAGGTTTGGGACAACCTCAATAGAAGTCTGAGAAGTTCAGAAAATCATCCAGCTACTCTTAATGACTTAGGAATCCAACTCGGAGAAATCTGGGAAGGATTAGATCAGAACATTTTAAGATCACTCATTTTGAGTGTGAACCGTCGTTGCCGAGCTGTAATTAACGCAAGGGGTGGAAATACCAAGTATTAAATCACTTATCAGCATTTCAGTATTTTGAAAATTGTTCATTTCTCTTCTTTCACATAAGATTCGGTGAAATCCTGAATTTTTCTTCCATTTAATGTGTCTTGTTTCGTTCGAAACCTTCCCGAGAGAACATAAAAAATAAGTTATAAAGTCAATGTAAATTTAACTTTCATTAAAATTGAGATTTTCAGAATGTGCGTTAATTTTTTTGCGCAGTGTAGCTGTTAACATCTTGAAGGTTCTTCGGAGTAACATTAAATAATCGCAGATGATTACTTTCAGATGATTATTTATTCATATTGAACAATCCAATAAATGAAAATGCACTTACCTCAATTAAAACTTATTCAATATTTCTCTTGGTATGAAAGTTACAGTGTAACCGACTCATAAATCCACTTGAAAAAGTCGAACACTACATTTTCGAATTATTCACTGGAAGAATGAAAAAAAAAATTGACAGATGGGGGGCAAACCTATACATGTTGGGGAAACTTCGACATCGCTATCAATATGTTCTGTTCTCAGGAGCCCACCCCAACTGCAAGGACGAGGACGGTAACACGCCGCTCCACCTGGCCGCCATGGCCACCACCTGCCCCTCGGCCGTCCCCCAGGTCCTGCTGGAACGGGGCGCGCACATAGACTCGGTCAACGACAGCGGCGAGACGTTCGCCGCCCTCCTCAAGGGCCAGAAAGTGAACCAAGTGGTGGACATGATCAAGTACACGAGACTGACCTGCGCGGCCGCACGCGTCATACAACAGTTCAAGATACCGTACAAAGGGGTGGTCCCCGTCAATCTGGAGTCGTTCATAGCCTGCCATTAGTGCTAAGAGTGCGGTTTGTGATAAGACGGCCGTGGATTTTGACGTTTGGGAAGATGACGTTTGGGAGGTTGCGTCCGACTTGAAAGGTAGGGAGGTATCGGTTTTTTTAGGGTTTTTGCTTTAGGAATTCAGAAGGGCGTGATATTGACTCGTTTTTTTTGTTTCGGTAAGGGTTTTACATAATAAGAAAAAAAATTACCTCTTCATTCTCATTTATTCCAACTCAAAAACTGATGGAAATTGATAAATTATAACCGAAATATTCTTCGACATTGATTTAAAAATATTGTAGATTAAAGTTCAAACATTAAATTCAATCATACTTCATTTTCTTTCAATTCGCATTGATTGAACAATTTGACCTTGAAAAATTTATTCGTGCGTTTTTATGAGGATTTAAAAGAATTTTTAGAGTTGCGCAGTGTGAAATCTGGTGGAAAAAATGTCAATTTCGATATTGCCAACAGTCAAACATGTTCCTACATCAAGAGAATGAAGGTTTTTGGGAATAAATTTTCGAAAACTCTAGGAATTCAGAAGGGCGTGATATGGACTCGTTTTTTTCGTCTTTCGGTAAACTTTGGATCATATTCTTATGAATATTTCAGCTGCCAAAATTTCTGAGTCAGTAGAAGAATTTTTTTTCATAGAAATTCATATTTCCCCAGCTGGAGAATAATAAGAGAACAAAATTTCAAGAACGACAGGAATTTGGTATTGAGCTGAAAGAACACAATAACCCTTGAACCCTAAAGCGTTTTACATAATTGAAAAAAAATACTTCTTTATTTCCATTCATTTCAACTCAAAAACTGATCGAAATTGATAAATTATAACCGAAATATTTTTCTACATTGACTTAAAAATATTGGAGAATTAGGTTCGAACATTAAATTCAATTCCTTCTTCATTTTCTTTCAATTCGCAATGATTGAACAATTTGACCTTGAAAAATTAAGTCGTGCGTTTTTATGAGGATTTAAAAGAATTTTTAGAGTTGCGCAGTGTGAAATCTGGTGGAAATAATGTCAATTTCGATACTGCCAACATTCAAACATGTTCCTACATCAAGAGAATGAAGGTTTTTGGGAATAAATTTTCGAAAACTCTAGGAATTCAGAAGGGCGTGATGTGGACTCGTTTTTTTTGTCTTTCGGTAAACTTTGGATCATATTCCCATGAATCTTTCAGCTGCTAAAATTCTAAGTCAGCAAAAACATTTTTTTTACTAAATTCATATTTCCCCAGCTGGAAAATAATGAAAGATCAAAATTTTAGAATAACATGAATTTGGTAGTGAGCTGAAAGAACTCAATAACCCTTGAACCTTTAAGCGTTTTACATAATTAGGAAAAAAATTACTTCTTCATTTTAATTCATTTCAACTCAAAAACTGATCGAAATTGATAAATTATAACCGAAATATCTTTCTACATTGCCTTAGAAATATTGGAGACTAAAGTTCAAACATTAAATTCAATCATACTTCATTTTCTTCCAATTAGCAATGACTGAACAATTGGACCTTGAAAAATTAAGTCGTGCGTTTTTATGAGGATTTAAAAGGATTTTTAGAGCTGCGCAGTGTGAAATCTGGTGGAAATAATGTCAATTTCGATACTGCCAACATTCAAACATGTTCCTACATCAAGAGAGAGAAGGTTTTTGAGAATACATTTTCGAAAACTCTAGGAATTCAGAAGGGCGTGATATGGACTCGTTTTTTTGTCTTTCGGTAAACTTTGGATCATATTCTTATGAATATTTCAGCTGTCAAAATTTCTGAGTCAGTAGAAGAATTTTTTTCATAGAAATTCATATTTCCCCAGCTGGAGAATAATAAGAGAACAAAATTTTAAGAACGACAGGAATTTGGTATTGAGCTGAAAGAACACAATAACCCTTGAACCCTAAAGCGTTTTACATAATTGAAAAAAAAAACTTCTTTATTTCCATTCATTTCAACTCAAAAACTGATCAAAATTAATAAATTATAACCGAAATATTCTTCTACATTGACTTAAAAATATTGGAGAATCAAGTTCGAACATTAAATTCAATTCCTTCTTCATTTTCTTTCAATTCGCAATGATTGAACAATTTGACCTTGAATAATTAAGTCGTGCGTTTTTATGAGGATTTAAAAGAATTTTTAGAGTTGCCCAGTGTGAAATTAGGTAGGAATAATGTCAATTTCAATACTGCCAACATTTAAACATGTTCCTACATCAAGGGAATTAAGGTTTTTGGGAATAAATTTTCGAAAACTCTAGGAATTCAGAAGGGCGTGATATGGACTCGTTTTTTTCGTCTTTCGGTAAACTTTGGATCATATTCTTATGAATATTTCAGGTGCCAAAATTTCTGAGTCAGTAGAAGAATTTTTTTCATAGAAATTCATATTTCCTCAGCTGGAGAATAATAAGAGAACAAAATTTTAAGAACGACAGGAATTTGGTATTGAGCTGAAAGAACACAGTAACCCTTGAACCCTAAAGCGTTTTACATAATTGAAAAAAAAATACTTCTTTATTTCCATTCATTTCAACTCAAAAACTGATCGAAAAATAAACTATAACCGAAATATTCATCTACATTGACTTAAAAATATCGGAGAATTAAGTTCGAACATTAAATTCAATTCCTTCTTCATTTTCTTTCAATTCGCAATGATTGAACAATTTGACCTTGGGAAATTAATTCGTGCGTTTTTAAGAGGATTTAAAAGAATTTTTAGAGTTGCGCAGTGTGAAATCTGGTGGAAATAATGCCAATTTCGATACTGCCAACATTCAAACATGTTCCTACATCAAGAGAATGAAGGTTTTTGGGAATAAATTTTCTAAAACTCTAGGAATTCAGAAGGGCGTGATATGGACTCGTTTTTTTTGTCTTTCGGTAAACTTTGGATCATATTCTTATGAATATTTCAGCTGCCAAAATCTCAGTCAGTAGAAGAATTTTTTTTCGTAGAAATTCATATTTCCCCACCTGGAGAATAATAAGAGAACAAAATTTTAAGAACGACAGGAATTTGGTATTGAGCTGAAAGAACACAATAACCCTTGAACCCTAAAGCGTTTTACATAATTGAAAAAAAATACTTCTTGATTTCCATTCATTTCAACTCAAAAACTGATCGAAATTGATAAATTATAACCGAAATATTCTTCTACATTGACTTAAAAATATCGGAGAATTAAGTTCGAACATTAAATTCAATTCCTTCTTCATTTTCTTTGAATTCGCAATGATTGAACAATTTTACCTTGAAAAATTAAGTCGTGCGTTTTTATGAGGATTTAAAAGAATTTTTAGAGTTGCGCAGTGTGAAATATGGTGGGAATAATGTCAATTCCAATACTGCCAACATGTTCCTACATCAGGAGAATGATGTCTCCACTTTATTTCCTTTCCAAGTCGGATGCAACTCGAGAACTTGAGTTTTTGGAAGCGAAAGATTGGCCAAGAAGCTTCCTCTTGTGTTTACGTCGTCATCGCCCTCGCTAAAAGTGAGGTTATACGCCGCCACCGTTAGAAATTTAAAATAATTTTTAAAATTAGCAAATTTTGTAAAAATGCCTATACCTCTAGTCCCATCCGAACACTTACTTAGTCTCATGAAATTTTCACGTTTTACGAAGATATTTACGTAATTTAAAAATACTTTAATTTCGAAATTCAAACCGTCTGTTGGTATTGACGTAATTTTTTCGAGATGCCTGGGTGAGTTGTATGGAATTATATTAATTTCAGAGTAAATGGCTGAACAATGTGATATATATTGAAATTAAAATTGTATAAATATCTAGGTTAATCTATTTTTTCGAAGAGTTTGTAATCTTGGTTTAGAAATTAACATCACATTTTTTTTAATCTAATGTCCGTTTTTGGCATCGACTGAGATACGATGGAAACATCGATGTGTACATTTTTTAACCTTAGAACGTAATTTTTGTTCGTTTCTTCCCTGAATGTGTGCAGCATATGCATCTGTTTGAATATTAGCTATATGAATTTTGTTAATATGTAAAATAAACGATTATTATAGGTCCATTCTTTCTGTATCCCTATCCCTGTCCCAGTCCAGATTTTGAAGGAAATGATCATAAATTTTCAGTTTCGAGAAATGACAATCTTGAAATTGGCAGTTCAACGATCTGTCATATATTTTTTGAGGTTAGTGCTAGTGGTCAAACATTGGGAATTTGGCTTAGTTGATGTCGATATTGAAAACGTTTTTTTAAATAATCTTGTTTTATGGGGAATTTTTTTTATATTTCTAGTCAATCCTACTCTCAGGAATATGAAAACAGTAAAAATGATCAAAATTGAATGCATTTTCACTACAAAAAAGTCCATCGTAAAGTGGACAAAAGTCTGACGAGCAAGTCGTTCAAATTAGGGGGACACCCAGTGCGTGTTACCTGCTTATTACTGTCAACACATCAAGTGCCTTACCAGGAAACGAAGAGAAATTGGATCAACCGTCATCAAGACTTGTCAAAATCGAAGGTAAGAAACTGACGTGAACATTGCTTAGTGAAGATTTTCCAATAAGAGTTGTTATTTTGACATTCAATGTAAAAGACCACTTTTTTTAGATAAATGATCGGATGTTTCTTTCATTATAAAGAGGAAGGTATGCCGTTAATAAATGACTACCACGACCAAGACTACAGAACCGTGTCTTTTTCATGAAATTTTCCATAACCAAATCGCAAAATGGCTGCCCTGTATCCTCAATGGCCTCACGAATTCCATCTTAGAGGTCTTGAATCGACGCTGGGCTCTTCAAGTAGACCTTCTCTTTCACATGGCCCCAAAGGAAGAAGTCGCAAGGTGCTAAATCGCAAGATCTCGGGTGCCAATTGTGATCACCTCTTCGAGAGATAACACGGTCCGGAAACTTTTCCCGTGAAAGATCAATAGTTTCGTTGCTTGTGTGGCACGTAGCGCCGTCTTATTGTTGATAGTAAACGTTGTCCAGGTCGATACCATCCAATTCCGGCCATGAAAAATCATTAATCATCTCTTGATAGCGCAATCCATTCTCGTAAAAGTAAGGTCCGATGACCCCCCCCGCCGGACCATAAACCACCCCAAACAGAAATTTCGCGCTTGGAAAAACTCCGGGGACAAAAATTGAGCGCTTGGAAAAACTCCGGGGACAAAAATTTTGCGGTTGGAAAAACTCCGGGGACAAAAATTGAGCGCTTCGAAAAACTCCGGGGACAAAAATTGAGCGCTTGGAAAAACTCCGGGGACAAAAATTTTGCGGTTGGAAAAAGTCCAGGGACAAAAATTGAGCGCTTGGAAAAACTACTTATAAGATCAATTTTCGTTGCTTGTGTGGCACGTAGCACCGTTTTGTTCAAACAAAACGTTGTCCAGATCACTCAAGATGGAGGTATGCCGTTAATAATGCAATATACCATCACCAAATGACCACCCCGACCACGACTATATTTTTTCTACATTTCTACCACATTTTTTCTTGCTCTTTGTATTAAGAACGTAATAGTGAGGGTGTTGTGCTGAAAAACAATAAGGCCATCAAATTCTCAGGATGGGGCCAAGGTTTGATATGTTACTCACAGTGTACCTGCAAGAAAAAGTTCCATTCTTCAATCGACGTTGTCGAAATAAAACACATAAATTAATAAACATTCATCTATTTTGATGGAATAGTCAGTTTTGTCGGTACAAAAATCATATACAATCCTTAAAAAAACGAAACACTACAACTGACACAGAAAGTCCTTTCTAGTCCTTTCTACGTTACAAGAATCCTGTAACAACAAAAATACAATGAAAATAAAGCGTTCAACTTCCTAAAAAATAAAATCCTTGAGCTTCTTCTTCTTCGAAAACGTAGAATTTCAAATGAAGAAACTTGCGTCGATTGTTCTTCCGTCTATCCTCGCTCTGTCCAAATTTTCTGAAAAGATCTGTTAAGGAAAATACCTAACAAAGATTTCGGTCCAAGATTCACAAAATAAAACAGTGTAAAATCGGTAAAAACTAGATTCAAAGGATACTAATTGCTCTTTCGGCTTGCCATTCGTTAGAGTACATCACCAGCATGGTTCCTGCACTCTTTTCTTCGAAATGTTGTACTTCCCCGAATTCAGAGAATTTGTCATGCAGCATTTTGTAGCTTGCGGTCGTTGGAAGCTGGAAAACAAATTAATTCACTCCTGAAGGTATACTCCATTAAATTTTATGAAGTATCAATGTTGGTCAAGATTTAGATTTATCAAGTTTTTTACTAAACTGACGCAGGTTGGTACTCGTGAAATGTCAAATGATCCTGACAGGAAAATGACTATAACCTAACATTTTCAAAATATTAGGCAATCCAAACCACGTGTTTTTTCCGCCATTGTCAACCTCAAAACGTTTCTGACAGGTCGCTGGCTTGCAGTAAATACGGGGAATAAATTTACTTCGTTTTCTATCACTCTAGCAGTGATAGAAAACGAAGTAAATTTATTTTAAATTATTCCTCATCATGAACTATCACAAAGTAACGGACTACTCTAGCCAAGGTATCAAGTACAGAAGAGGCTGAACAATTTCTTTTACATGTTCCTGATGACCAGTGGTTGCTGGCGAAAATTGTAACAATATTTGGGATTTTTGGATGTTGTCGATGTGACGAAATTCTCTCCTTAAACATGAATGATGTAGAAGATATGGGAAAATACGTTATTGTGACATTGCGGCAAACAAAAAATTTAACAACAAGAAGATTCACCATAACCGATGATGGCTGCAGCTTCAAGCCCAGCATGTTATACAGAAAATATGTAAATCTTCGGCCTCCTGGAACAGAAAGCCTAAGATTTTTTTTGACATACCGACATGGAGAGTGCATTTCCCTTAATGCTGGCCAGCACACTATTGGTGGTGTCCCAAAGCAAATAGCGAAATATTTAGGTTTAAAAGACCCAGAGTTATACACCGGCCACTCTTTTCGCAGAACTGGAGCCACTATGGTTGCGGATTCGGGTGGAGATATTTTAGCACTAAAGCGTGCAGGAGGGTGGAAGAGCACCGAAATTGCGATGAGTTATGTCGATGATTCGGTCAACAAAAAAATCGAAATGTCTAGCAAATTATTTGGTAGTAAGGAGAGTACAAATGTTCTGCAGTCCTCGAGTTCAACAGTTTCTGAGTCAACAGATGGTTCATCATCATCAGTATCAACTCTTTCATCATCAAAAATCTGTGTTACTGGAAATAACAATTGCACCATGATTTTCAACATATTTGACGATAAAACAAAATTTTCTAATGTAAATAATACTACTTACTTGTAAAAATTTTGCAAGTTAACTGTCAGTTTTACAAGTTAGTGACTTGATAAAATAAACTTTCTTGATTAATATTGTGTTTTTGTAAACTGACGTTTACAAATGAGAAACAAATAAAATATTTTTCACTGGTCTGATATTCCTAATAGTAAGATTGACTAGAAATATCAAACCAATTTCCACCTAAAACAAATTTTCAATCAAATAAACGGTTTTAATGTCTACACGAACAAAGCTAAACTCCCTTTGTTTGCCCACCAGCACTAACCTCAAAAAATATTTGAAAGGTCGTTGGATTGCCTAATACACAGGGTGAAATTGTCAGAATGTCATGGCCAACCGGGATACTTTATAAAAGTGAATTGAGTAAAATATAATAAGATTTAATAAAAAAAAATCTGTAAGGATCTCAAATCAAGCACTATTAAGAAAGCTTCAAAAATACGATATACTCACATTTGATACGACGATCTTTCTGGAAAACCCGCTGGTACTCTTAGGAACGTTGACTGCTCCTCTCAAACTCGCAGCGTCCGTCAATTTACCATACGACGCCGTCTCCCTATCGTTGCCCCCGTAGCCGCTCCCAAAAGGGGCGGGCTTGCTAGCGTCGAAATTGTTCTGAAACGGCCTGCTGTTCCCCAAACTGCCGCCCCCGGCCCCGTATCCTGTCTCCGATCGACCGAAACCGCTCGAAGCGTTGTTCAAGCTGCTCAGGCCCCCGAACTGACTCGGCTGATGCGCCGCCAGCTGATTCTGCACCAGGCTGGAGGCCAGGGACATGTCTCCCGCTCCCAGCAGGTTCCCGGCCAAACCGGAGGCCTGGAAGACTCCCGAGTTTCCCGCGAGGCTCGACAGAGCGGCCGGATTGATGTTGTTGAGTCCGGACAGAGCGTTGGCCACCTGGAGGGCGGAACTGGGGACCGAACCCAGAAGCCCGGAGCCCAACGAGTTGGTCTGCTGTTGCTGTTGGGCGTTGGTGGACGGCAGGTTGCGGGTGACGTCTTTCAAGGGTTCCCCGTTGGTTCCCAAACCCATACCGACGCCTTTGAGACCTTCCGGGAGCTTGGTGTTGTCGTTCCTGTCCATCCTCACCGCCATCTGTCTGTCGAAGAGGTACTGGTTGTGGAACATAGAAATGGCTTGGACGGCTTCGACAGGGTGGTCGTATTCGATGATGGCGAAGCCCCTGCTCCTGTCGTCCTTGTCTTTCGGTAAATCCACCCTTATTAACCTTCCGGCCAGTCTGAAGACTTCTTTCAGTTTCTTCTTGTCCACGTTGTACGCCAACTGAAATTCAAGGTAAGTACTGGCTCGTTCAAGTATTCGACAAACAGCAAGTTATATTAGATCTGGGAAAGCGATGTCGAAACATCCAAGTGGCTGAATTTGGAAATGTACAGGCAAGGGCGGTCCTACGGGGGGGGGGTATAGGGGGGTAATTACCCCCCCCCCCCCCAGAGCACTACAACTAATTCGATTTTTTAAATTTTATTCATGAAAAAACTAACAAAAAAAAGTTATATCGTCTTTGAGAAAAAATCGCAGGGCTATATGACTTCGGCTTTGAAATAATATTATAATGATATGGAATTAACAGAAAAAAAATAAACAACACAAATAAATAAAACATTCTGGAGTTATAGGTATAAACTTCGAAAAAAATCACAGAGTTATGACTAAGGCATTGAAATATGAAATAAGATTAACATAAAATAAATAAAGAGAACAGCGGAACGGAAAAATCCTTAAGTGATATGAATTATGAATCAAGTCATAGATCATGGAATATGGCTTTGTGTTTTTATACAGGGTGCACCAAGTTCGAGTGCCTATTAGACGTTTCTGAAGAACTGGACATATTTGAAATCTGAAAATTGGGATTATGATATTGTTCGAAATTCTCTTCAGACCTAAAATATTTTGGGAGCCTGAGCACTTCCGGTTATACAGGGAGTGAAAATAAATATGTTTTCGTCAATGATATGATTGAGTTTTCAATCTATACTAATATTATAAAGAGGAAAGATTTGTATTTTTGTTTGTTTGATACGAATAGGCTCAAAAACTACTGGATCGATTTCAGAAATTCTTTCACCATTAGAAAGCTACATTATCCCTGAGTGACATAGGCTATACTTTTCACCCGAAAAAATTAAGGACTATAACTTCAATATGTAATTACAAAAAAATCAGCCATAATCAGCTATTTTCACTTGCGCTGCAAAAACCGTAAGACTTACGTGGATACAATGTATGACGGAAATGTACCTCTCAAATAGTTCTACAAAAAAGTCCGCGATAGCATATATCAATCTCTCAAGATTGACTTGCTATTACCTGTTTATGGTTATCAGATGTTTTCCAAAATTATGCACTATTTGGAGTGTGTTTTTAGGAATTGGGCATTGATCCTCATCCAACCTAATACGTTATTTGTCCCCAGTATTTAATTCAGAACGAAATTGCCTATCACATCATACAATTACAACAAGTACATCAAAAGATATGGCAGGTTGAAGTGAAGATGAAACCGCCGCGTGAAACAAATTTTCAACACGGGCGAAGCTGGGATGGCCTGCTTGTGGTTAATAAATTTCTGTTAAAACTATTGTATTCAATCAAATAGTTTTCAAAATATCGAAAAAAAAACCTTAGAAAAAGTCGAATATTCATAGCTAGTATCATGATTATTTTTCTTCTTCTGAACATTCCAAGTGCAAACTGTTCTCACAACGTCAAAGTAGAGGAATGTGGAAAGGTCATGCTTATTTTGAATTTCATAAATACCTATCATCACAGGGTGTTTCAAATTTTGTGTCGAAAATTGGCCATAACTTCTATTTTTCAAATTAGAACCCTATTTTTTTATGATTGCGTTGGATTCTGCGGAGAAAAACAATGAACATTATCATAATCCCAATTTTCAGATTTCAAATATGTCCAGTTCTCCAGAAAAGTCTAATAGCCACTCGAACTTGGGACACCCTGTATAATCACTCAGTACGGATACATAGGTACACGTAAGACCTTCAAACACTGCAAATGCTTCGTATTCGAGATACCTTAAGGGTGTTCCTTCAAATTTTTAGTTTAAAATTTCGATTGTTCATCCAATTATTACCCCCCCCCCCAGAAAATCAGCCTAGGACCGCCCTTGTGTACAGGGGGGGCCAAATTCGTTGTCTACTGAAGTAATCAAATTGAATAATAAACTGCTCCACATGAGGGATATTGAATTAAATTGCAAAAAAAAATAGTTAAAATAAGATTTTTGTGATGAAAATTCATATCAATATGATTTCAAGTTTCAATTAATTTTAGCCTGTAGGTCTGCAGCGTATACAGGGCGGTTAAGAAAAATCGAGGAAAATAACGAAATTTTATTCCCAGAGAATTCAAGCATTTTAAGACTATCAATACAATGTATGGCCTCCACGGGCATCAATAACAGCTTGACATCTTCTTTGCATACTATACACGAGGTTGTTGAACATTTCTTGAGGAATTTGGTTCCATAAACGGGGCAGAAGCTCTCTCAGATCATTTCAGGATTCTGGGGTAGGTTGATGATTATCTTATCTTTTTTGGAGCATATCCCATGCATGTTCTATGCAATTCAAATCTGGTGAGTACGGAGGTATTGGTAAATGTGAAATACCGAGCTCTTCGCGCGCATTCTCAATGGCTACAGGGTGCGGTCTAGCGCTATGGCCTAGAAATTGAAAAGTTTCACCAATAGCAGCGTGAAAATTTGGCACAACATTGTCAATGACATGCTCCCTTTAGTGTAAGGCGGTCATATTCCCAGGATAAATGTATAGATCTGTGCGCCCGTTGAAACACATCCCGGCCCATACCATAACACTACCCCCTCGGAATGGATGGACTTCTTGGACATAGCGACGATTACAGGGTATGCGTGGGATTGTCCATACCCTTATTCTTCGAGAATCTGAAAATCGTCCATATCTGGATTCATCAGTGAAAAGGACACTACGCCATTGATATGTTGCCTTGTCCATTCCAGTCTTTGACGCTTATGGTCACGTGTTAATGGAACTCCTCTTAATGGACGTCTAGAACCTAGATTCACCTATCTCAAACGTCGTCTGATGGTTTCGATGGAAACTTGGACCCCATCTGCATTTTGAAGAGTATTCCGTAGCATTCTACACGTAGATGTAGGGTTTCTTCTCGCCGAAACGGTGATGAAACGATCCTGAGCAGGTGTTGTTTTTCGTCACCCACTAAGCCTTGGTCTTTCCAACACGGAACCTGTCTCCCTGAACCTATTCCAAAGTCGAGATATCACACTTTGGCTGACTTGGAGCCTTTCCGCTACAACAACCTGAGCTATGCCACCCTGTAGCATTCCGATAGCCCTATTAGCCTCAGCGTTTGTTAATTTACGTCTTGGCATTTTCAGAAAACTCGTTTCAAATCGAAGCCGTTGATAAACTGACTTCATTCCGAAATATAAACATTCATGAAGCAAATGCAAAGAACCAAACTTCAGAAAAAAGGCGACCAGATTGACAAAATGTCTCATACTGATTTTTATTGGATCGATTCAAGTTGTTATTGAGTTTTAAATGATTTTACAGCGATTTTCTCGAAGATTACATACTTTTAGAAACGATTGAATACGATATCCCTAACTCTTGTGGAGCAGTATATTGGAATTCGTTAGATATCGTATACTTCATTATAAAGGGAATTTCAATGAGCAGTTAGCCCCAATCATTCCTTGAGCCTTCAAAATTAAAAAAAAATTGATGCTCTACAGTTTCTTGATTATTCAAGTTTGCAAAACATGGACATATTTGGTTGGCACAATATATTGGAGAAAAAGATTGAATTTTACTAAAAATCACTAAGGAATTCCCAGACCTAATATTCATTAAACGATAATAAGAATTCTGCGAATACTTGATAAAATAACTGTCAAAGATTCCTTGTGTTTTTGGAACATCCACAAATGAATAAACAATTAAAAAAGACGACACCATTAAAAGTGTAGTTTTCAGTATTTTTCCAATACATAAGACACTCCTAAGTCGAATGAAAATTCTTAGCTACCACAAATGACACATAAACCATTACCCCCATTTTTACATGCAAAGCTGTTTCAACTTTCTACGTAAATCCCAAGTCGAACTGGGAATGTTATTTCCAGCCCAATTTTTCCAAAATGAGAAAAAAATTGAATCAGAGCCTTTCGTCATCAAGATTTCTTGAGAGGGACATAAAGATCCATTCAAAAAGCAATATAAAATGTATAAAACACAAAGAATACCCCAACAGTTTGTAAATTCATTATCCAGACCATCCAACGTTCAAGATAGATCGAAAAACAGCATTCGTAGTTTCTTTAGCTCTCACTATTCTGATACTCTTACATATTTGGTATGGTACTTAACTGCAGCTTAAAAACAGGGAGTTTTTCGTTTTGAGCACAAACTGAAGTGAATGCAACCAAGCTCAAACCTGGATAATCAACAAGGTCTCGTTGTGAAAGCTGTATATACGTTTTAAAACCTTTCCTTTTCGATGTAGAGGTTTTTGAATGATGTCCAGCTTCAAGAAAAACAATACTTTTTCCTTTAACCATTCGTAAACAAAGTCCTGGCTTTCAAAGATGAGGCTTCAAAGTTTTATCAACATGAAGACCTTTTTTTCGATAAAAAACTGTCTATTTCAATAAAAGGAATGATGCAACAAACATTTTAGGCTACTTTTGTTGACAGCGGAGCAAAATCTTTTCCAACATAAAGCAGGACTGCTTTTAGTCGGAGAAAGGTTGAAAACAATTCACTTGTTCCCTTCAAAGAACTGTAACAAAGATTTGCCCTCAGTTGATCACTTAACTGCCCCAAATACGTGTATTTATGAAAGTAACATCTGTTGAAAGGCGATAAAAACAATCATCGTATCATCATTTAAAAACAACCATTTTTATGACACACACTGTAGATTTTCTGGATTATTCAATTAATTTCACACAGTAAATGATCACAACGTCACAGCAACTGGCAAAATGCCTTTTTCTTTCCACATTTCGAGAAAGGAAATTGTAATCAGTATTTCAAAGTGTAATGCTGTTGAAAGGTCTGCAATTCCTGTTGAAAGGTCTGCAATTGCTATTTCCAGATATCCAACATGCGCAATTCGCTTTGTCATCAAGAATTCCTGGTTTTAAATAGATCAAACCCCAGTTTACGTGAAAAGCTACCTAATTCCTTACTTTCAAAATTCATTTCAAGGTGCATACTCAATTCAAGCTGTATCTAAGGGCCTCAATCCACTAAGCATTAATTCCTTCGTTTCGAATAAAGCCCCACTGACTTAATCACAGTTAACCACCGCCAAGTACTTCAAATACGAAACAAAACGATTCATCAGCGAAAACTTTGAAGGGTCTAGATAACTCAAGTAATCAAATCCAAAAAACAACAAACGGTACTTACATTAGCTACAAAGACCCTATTGATCAGGGGAAGATCGATTCGCAGAGACTCTAAGAAACTGGGACTCAGACCATAAGTGCTCTCGTTCGTGGTGGACCTCCCGACCAGAGAGCTTATAGAATCGAAACCACCGTCCCTGTGGAACCTACCCTCGTCTCTGGAGCTATTACCGCCGCCGCCCCTCTTGGCGGAGTTTCCCTGCTTCTCTCTGGCGTTTCCTGTGTCCTCTCGGACAACAATCTTACGACCCTTCACCTCGAATCGCTGCATCTTTTCGAGACATTTATTCACGGATTCGACGTCGGCGAACTCGACGACGCCGCAGCCCCTCGATTTATCTTTATCGTCAAGGAACAACTCGACAAACTGGACCTCACCGACATGTACTCTGAACAGATCTTTCAGATCTTGCCAACGAAATTCGTAAGGAATGTTAGATACATACACCCTGTTTCCTGAGGACTTGGAGCCCCGGTCCCTGCCTCTATCCGCGCTCCTGTCTCGGCTACTATCCTTGGCTCTGTTGTTCCTGTCCCCCCTATCGCCACGCCGGGACCTTTCGCGGGAGCGGTCTCTATCGTCAGAAGAATCGTTCCTGAAAATCGGGAATTACACTTACATACTTCACAAAAAATCGAGATTACTTACATTTTGTTCTTCCGAATTCGTCCTAAATTATTTTACAAGAAAAGGGGTACTCCAACTTTCTGACAGTTTATTGGTAAAACGAAAATGAACGAAAAGACGCCGTGTTCACAGATTAGCCATTTGCGGGAATTGCAAAAGCGTCTCTTACACCACAGAGAAATTGACTTATAAATTCTTCTAAGCAAAGTAGATCCAAACAGTGGTTCATTTGACCTACTCTACAGTGATGCCAGATCTGGGGATTTTTCCCCAGATCTGGGGAAATTGGAGGTTATTTGGGGACTGGAGAAAAATATCTTCAAAATATGTGAAATTTGGGGAAAAATCCACGAAGTATTAAATCTTCAAACTTTTTGTATCCGTGGGGAAAATCCAGCATAATAATTTCATTATTTCTAGGCGATGTCATATCAAGCCGGCTTAGTTAAGCAATGTATACGTATGACAACAACGCTTGTTTCTAGAAATCATGCCCATACTATTTGACATTTGACAGTCTTGACACTTCTCACATTTTTGTCAGAGACTTTTTCCCTTCTCTATGGTTTTGTGCATTACTGGCATTACTGCATTTGAGGCATTTGTGCATGCTATGGAATAATGGAATTGGAAATATTGGAATTAACAGCTAATTCCACATTCAATTTTATATTGGTTCTAGCAGTTCTAGGAAGTATTACAATATCTGGGGAAATTCATTCCGAATTTGGCAACTTTCGGTACAAAATCTGGGGAATAAAAATTTCTGGACATGGCAACACTGCTACTCTATTTCTGCCAAGGCAAGATGAGTAATTTTTGAACAAATGTTTATTTTTTTTTAAGTTATTTATTCCCTATTAGGAAATCCCTTGAAAAATTAAATATTTATCAGTGATGTAGATATATTGTGATCAAATATGTTGTATTTAAATTTTATGTTGATGTTGACCATACTGACAACAGGTAAATTATACTAGAACTAAGCAACTAGACAAATTTGAATAATTTTTTAATTTTCCAAGGTTCTGTTGCACTAGTTATAAAAAAATACGGAACAATCCGTTCCTCTGATATTAATCATGTGATAGTGAAAAGAGGCCTTACCGAAAGCAATCATCCGTACAATAAGATCAAAGAACTGCATTTTAGTGCTCTAGGAAAGGATTTTAGATTAGTAATGAGCCCCCATAATGATATTTTACATTCTAATTTCAAAGCTTACGAGATAGACGAAAGTGGAAACGAAAAATATACTCACATAGGTCAGTAAATTTGTCCACAAGAGAAAGAAGAAATTCTTGAGTAAATTGTATAATTTTAGATAAGGAAAACTTTTATACTGGAAGAGTGTTTGGTGAAAAGTCGTCTAATGTATCCTTACACCTTGACGATGGATTGATGACGGGAAATATAGAATTACAAGGAGACACATATCATATTGAAGTGAGTACTAAAACTTTCAAACCATGGTGCAGAAAAGACTTTGAACTCATAAATATGAGATAAATCTTTGCGTTTCATTACGATTGTACTTGTAAATTAATTCAAGCCTGCTTGGAGACATTTGACAGAGACAGACAACGAAACAATGATAGTTTACAAACAGTCCGACTTTAAACTGTCTTGGAATGAAGATGAAGCTTTACTTGGGGAAAAAACATGTGGGGTTGAAGATGACGTTGATAATTCGGAAGAATATAACTCTACACTTACCAGAGATAAAAGGCAGATAATTTATTACCAACAAAGCAATTTTGTTCCGACGAAAACAAGGTGTTCGTTGCTTTTGGTTGCTGATCATACTTTTTACAAGTATATGGGGGGATCCAGCACGAAAAAGACTATAAATTATCTGGTAAGTCACTAAGATTTGGATAAATTTGTATTGAATATTCAAATAATTGTTCTGCTTCAATACAATGTTGTAGAATAAAGCTTTGATAATTTATCAGATTTTGCATTATTTGATTCAGTTGAATGAATAATCGTTGAGTTTTTGAGTAGCTTTATAGAATGAGAACATCATTTTCAGATCACTTTGATTGATAGAGTCCACAAAATCTACAACAGCACGATGTGGAAAGAACATCCCTTAGGTACAGGATTTAAAGGAATGGGTTTCCTTATAAAAAAAATTGTGGTACACAGCGCTCCAACTATAACGAATTTCAACCAAGAACACTACAATATGGACAGAAGGAATAAGAACAGATGGAATGTACGCCATCTTTTGGAGGTAAAAACATCCCAATTTGTTTTTTCAACTTTTCAGTTTTAAATGTTGATCTTTTTTTTTGGAAGGTGTTTTCACGAAACCCAGACAATAAGAATTTCTGTCTGGCTCACTTGTTCACCCATCAAACGTTCAAAACTAGTAACTCTGTCGTGCTAGGCTTGGCTTATATTGCATCACCCAGAATTAGTTCACACGGAGGGATTTGCACCAAAGGTTATTTTTTTTTTTTCAAGGAGCTTGGGCGGTGCATGATTTGGTGCTTTTGCTGTTTCAGGGTTCTTAAATCACTTTATAGATCAGAATTATGAAATATTAACTTTCTTTGCTCTGTACATCTATTTTTGTTCATTCTACAGAATTTTATTCGTTTATTTCCAGTAGTTTTTCAGTTTTTTCAAAATCTCACAGATTACTTGTATTTATAACAACTTTTCTTTGTTGTATCTACTAAATTTCTTTGATAAATCTTCCAAATTCTTTTTCTGGTAAGTTTAAAGTCTCTTCTTGAAAATTATCATCATCTTACTCAATTTTCGTGCAAATTTTTATCCTTCAAAAGAATTTATTAACCGTTGCTTTAAATTTGAATCAAGAAAAAATGGCAACCTAAATTTCAGAGTTCATAAAAGATGGGTTTAGGGTGTACCTAAACTCAGGTCTTAGTTCGAGTAGCAACCACTACGGCCAAAGGGTGATCACCAGAGAGGCTGAATTAGTGACGGCACACGAGTTTGGACATAACTGGGGCTCCGAACATGATCCAGACATCCCGGAATGCTCTCCCAATTCCAGAAACAACGGATCGTACTTGATGTACTCATATTCAGTCAGCGGATATGATAAAAACAATAAAGTACGTGGTGAAAGATGGTATTCAGTTAGAATATCGTGAAAGGGGCTTCTGTGTGCTTGTTTAAATTCGTTTCCAGAGCGGTCGCCCATTCAGATATTGAATACAAACAACTCTGCTTGATTTTCGGGTAGATTCAATTTTTTGATGTTCTGACGGTATGATGATCGCGATTTCTCGGACAATTCGTTTTATCATCGACAAATTTAGGCCGAATTGGGTCCTCAGATTCGGATATATCATTTTTCTTTCATTAATGGAGAAATAGTCGGTTCGAATTTTCGTCTAATCCATTTGACCAATTGGCTTTTCCCGGCTCTGAAACCACAGAAATAGGATAAGATTTCGAGTGATTTCTGACTGTAAATGTCAAATGTATTTTATTTCTGTGATTTTACAACGGATACGATCAACTGGACCAATGACAGTACAAATGAACTACTTTTTTTACTAGCTTGTTTTTGGGAATTTGATCTTGAAATATTCAGGTTTCGATTTAAACAAGCACGTGGAAGCTTCTAATTTTCAGTTATCGCTTCAATAACCTTTCTTGTAGGAATTTTCACCTTGTAGCATCCGTTCAATCAGAAAAGTACTGGAAGCGAAGTCTCAAATATGCTTCTCAGCGCCAGAAAAAAGTTTCTGCGGCAACTCTAAGGTGGAGGAAGGCGAAGAATGCGACGCTGGGTTATTCGGGACTGAAGACACCGATAACTGTTGCGACAAAGACTGCAAGCTTCGCCCAGGCGCAGTTTGCAGGTAATCCCTTCTCGTTTTAATCGAAAATTGAGTAATTTCAACGTGTTGCTTCCTCAGCGACAAAAATTCGCCCTGTTGCCAAAACTGCCTGTTCTCCTTTCGAGGAACGGTGTGCAGAAACGCACAATACGGAACTTGCGAGGGCCAGTCCGAGTGTACGGGGTGGCACCCCAACTGCCCCCCCAGTCCCCCCGTTCGGGACGGTTCCGATTGTCAGGAGAAAGGAAGGTGTTCGGGGGGTAGATGCGTGCCGTTTTGCGAGACTAGAGGACTGCAGAGCTGCATGTGCGATACAGGTAAACCAAAAATTTCCAAGAAAGAATTTTTTGCGATAAAACATTCATTAGTTTGAGAAATAACTAGAATGAGCTATATTAGGACGCCCTGTATTCGTGACTCGAAGAAATGTGACATGTTTAGCCATATTTTCACTTTTTACAGAAAAAAACGCCTGCATGAGATGCTGTCGTTCTTCGTTCCATGGAAATTGCACTCCACCTCAAATTGACAGTATTTTACCTGATGGAACTCCTTGCAAGTATGGATTATGTAACAAAGTAAGTGTATTGGTCAATAAAGAGGGTCCCAACGTAAAGTTGCAAGCCAAATTACAGACCAACAAAGATTTTGGAATAAACGTCATTTTGAGATATCTCTTATGAGTGATGAGGTTATCTATGGTTTGACAGCAGAGAAGTGTCAAAACATTGACAATCTCAGATCATAGACGTCAGATTTGACCAAGGGTGCCAACTGCATCAAAATATGTCTACCTTCGAACAAAAGTTTGTGTTTTCTTCAAAATCTTCGTAATTCTGTAACTTGCCCTTTTCATATGTTTAAATTCCACTCTTTATTGTGAGTATTGTACAGGGTTGGTGCGAAAAGACGAGGCCGGAATTCGTGGAACGTTTCTGGAAGATCATCGACAGAATCAGCATAAACAAGATTCTGCAATTTTTCAGAGACAACATAGTAGGTAGCGTGATAATAATAACGGCTTCGGTTTGGATACCGGCCTGTTACGTTATCAATAAGGTGGACAAAAGGAGAAGGAGGGAAAAGTTGGAGTGGGAGTGTAGAGATTATTACGATCCCTCCGAGATCGATCAGGTTATACACATGCAGGTGAGGAGACCTCGATACGGTCCTGGGTACGATAGAAAGGCAGCTTTGTGAACAAAATAGTTGAATGAATAAGACTGGGATGAATTTGAAGAAAATACAGGGTGAAAAGTTTAGAATGAATCCGAAATTTTTCTTCTCTCGGAGAAACTACTTGAGATTGCTCACCCTGTAATTAACCATCCAAAAACGGTTCATTCTCAGTGGATATTAAAACAAAGTATTAAAAATATACATTAACTTTATTTCTTCTTTTTAAAACAACTTAATATTGAAAATATACATTTTTCCTTCAGTTCCTTCGTATACTTTCAAATTCCCATGATTCAACACAATTTTTTCTTCACCATTCGCATAAGAATTATATCGGGGCTGCAATAATACTCATTTTGTTCAGAAAGAGGTATCATTCTAATTTCAAAGTGTTCTTTCAGACTATCCATGAAGTTTTTCCAATATTTTCGTTGATTTTCCGAGTCTCTCTTTTCTTGACAAAGCAATATTTCCGTTTCTGGTCCACAAAGGTCTATCATTGTTTTGAGCAAAGGTTTTATGGACTAAAATAGAATGTTTTCAAATAAACAGATGAACGATAGTCAATTTTGAATATAACTTCTTCGACTGTCAAAAACCCTATTGTCGGAATGAATAATTACCTCTTCGTAATAAACACAATCTGCCAACAATATCTTGTCAGGAACTAAACCCAAATCATTGTTAACTCCCCATTTGAGAGGTACAGACGTAATTTCACCATACTTGAGCCAAACATCGATGTTTTTGTCAATGTTCAAGTCCAGTAGAGGAATGCATTCCGGTAAATCAGTTGAGGTAACTTGCGCCCTAAAAGTGTTCGTTGAAAGAACGATAAATCATAAATTTAGAAGTGTTTTCGGAAACAAAGTTCAACTTGAGCGTTATACATAAGATGAGATATTCTTGGTGAATATTTGAGGTAATGTTGAGTTTTGGGGATCTACGAACCCTAGACAAGCTGCAGTTAGTCCGACGCATCCTAATCCAGCACCCAATTCAATTACTTTAAGGTCTTTAAGGAAATCTTTGTTTTCTATAAACTTTTCCTCTAAATACTTTGATAATACCATGGATGCGTCCCAAACGACGCAACTAACATCGCCTTCGACTTTCTGGTACAAGTCCAAGACTTCTGAAATTGCTGGAATTTCAAATTCTCGAATAAATGTTCCGTTTTCTATTTCCATGTTTTCGGAAAAGGAAATAGGTTATGTTTACCTCTGCTGTCTTTGAAATAGGTTATGTTCACAGCCGCTGTCTTTATAACAGGCCATGAAACTAACGTGGCAACGTGTATATCAAAGCATCATTAGCGTGGAATAATTACAGGATTAATTTTCACATTGATCTAAAATGATTGTTTCTGTCAATTTGAACAAAAGTAGTTACGAGCGCAATTTAATGTTTTATTTCAGATCCAAAGGAAACTATTAGAAATCTCACATTCTTTCCAAATTACACATTGTCGTAGTTTTCCTCTCCCAGTGTTGCCTAGTTAACGCTAGTTCATTGCTTGTTATGAAAACGTCTGTGAAATCTATGCTCGACCAGAGAACAATAGTTGTTACAAAACAAAACACTGCGCAGTTCATGAATTCTGTGGTGAAATCAAAAATATCATTTTTTCGATTCAAATAATACGTATTTCGAAAGAAACGAAATGATTTCTTACTTTTTGTGGGAGGAAAAGGTCTACAGGAATCAATACGAGAACTCCGTATAATAAAAAAATCATGTTTAGAAACAAACTTCTTTTATTCCAAGTTACAAACGTTCCAAACAACAAGAACAGAGTTTAATACAAAAACATTAATATCACTATTAAAATGTACAACTACAAAGAATAAGGTAAGAAATAACTTTCAGAAAAATGCTTCTGAATCAACCAAAACGAAAAACTTATGAATTTTTCTGGTGGACAGCCGTAATCACAGACTTGACCTCGGTGTATTGTCTGATCCCATATTCGGACATTTCTCTTCCATGACCCGAATCCTTGAAGCCTCCGAAAGGACTCTGAACAGGCAGAGAGTTGTATGTGTTAACCCAAACAACACCGGCCCGCAAACCCTGAGTAACGTAGTTGACTTTGTCCAGATCTTTAGAGAATACTGCGGCCGCAAGACCGTAGTTCGTGTTGTTGGCGCGTTCGATGATCTCTTCTAGACTTTTGAACTTCATCAGTTGTTGGACGGGACCAAAAATCTAGAAAATGTTGCTCGATAATGATTTATAGTAATCGGTGTTGATTTTTTATTCGTTTTATGGTATTTTTTCTAGATGGGCGTGAAATATTCCAGTTTTGTTGCATTTGAATCAAGATTGAACCAATTGGAACTAATTAGGAAAGAAATTGAGATTTCTTCCTGAAAAATAAGTTTACAAAGAGAAAATTCATTCTGTGAAGACAGCTCCTTCAAAATCAATCGTAAGTATTAAAAATACGGATTCAAAATTAATTTCCATTCCTCGGATAATACCAATGAAGAAAATGTTGCACTTTTCTGCCGAATATAAAGGAACAACAAAATAAACAATAAATTCCCTACCTCCTCCTTAGCGATAACGTTAGAATCCTCCACCCCAGAAAAAACAGTGGGTTTAACGAAATATCCCCTGTCTCCGTGCCTCTCACCCCCGGTCAGCAATTTAGCACCTTGGTTCACCCCCTCTTTGATCAACCCTAGAATCTTCTCCATCTGGTCACCATCGATCTGGGGCCCTTGCTCTGTCTTGAGATCGAAGGGGTCTCCCACAACCTTCTTCTTAGCCCTCTCGACAGACCTCTCCACAAATTCATCGTACAGAGATTCTTGGATGTAGGTTCTGGTACCTGCGCAGCACACTTGACCTGAAATCAAAAAGTGACGATACGGAGAAGTCCTTTTTTCGAACTAGGACCTCAATCTTCTTATTCCATTGAATTAAACTCAAAAATATTATAATTTGCTAATACTTCAATGGTACAATGATACAGAATCAAATTTGGCCTCAAATTCTTCATCAGGCAGTTCAATCTGAAGATTTTTGACCTTTCACATATCAAAATTCGAAAATTACACACATTTTGATCAATTAATACGGTTTTTTCCCCAAAATCCAGCTTGTAAAAAAAGTAGTTCATTTGTCCCAACCTTCAGCTGTGATTTACATTGGCCCAATTGGTTGACTCCTCTAAAAAATCACAGAAATAAAATAAATTTGACAGTTACAGTCGAAAATCACACAAATGGCTACACTTTTTCTGTGGTTTAAAAGCGGGGACGAGTCAATTGGACCAAAGTATAAGACGTAAATTATTAGGAGAGTATTCAGAAAATGAAAAACAGTAGAAATAATCTTGCCATTACAGATTACATACCTTGGTTATAAAATACGGCCATATGTGCAGCTTCCACAGCTTTAGCAACGTCAACATCCGCTAGAATAATATTAGGACTCTTGCCCCCTAACTCTAAAGTAGTTCTCTTGAGACGGCCAATACCTGAAGCTTGTTGAATCTTTAAACCGACTTCGGTAGAACCTGTAAAAGCTATTTTATCCACCTGCAATATAAAAAATAGAAAACATACTATCCTATTCCCCCGAAACAATATAAAGCTTTGAAATCAAAGAATACAGACGAATCCTACCTTGTCATTGGCCACCAGAGCTGCCCCCGAGTCCCCAAACCCTGGAACAACATTCAAGACTCCAGCCGGGAAGCCTGCCTCCATGGCCAACTGAGCCGTAAACAGAGCTGTCAGAGGAGTCTGTTCTGCAGGTTTTAAGACAACGGTGTTGCCTGTAGCCAAAGCGGGGCCTATCTTCCAAGCGAACATCAACAACGGAAAGTTCCAAGGGATGATTTGCCCGCAGACACCCACCGGTTCGTGCCTGGTGTAACACATCAAGTTACCGTCTACCGGAATCACCTTTCCGTGGTTCTTATCGGCCCAACCTGCCATGTAACGGATAGCTTTGATGCTGAGAGCTATGTCGTCTCTCAAGGCTGCTGTGTAGGGTTTTCCGTTGTCCAACGTTTCCAAACTCTACGAATCCAGAGGTTGTGTCAAATTTCTCTAGTGGATTTGTTGATACTCACTGCGAGATACGAAGCGTTCTTCTGCATCAGATCGGCCAGTTTGTAGAGGAGAA
Organism: Adalia decempunctata; assembly: GCA_951802165.1. NCBI lineage: Eukaryota > Metazoa > Arthropoda > Insecta > Coleoptera > Coccinellidae > Adalia > Adalia decempunctata. The sequence goes on from OX637702.1 coordinate 1,425,430, forward strand.
GTCCACGGTCTGAGGCGTCCATGGTTCTCCATGGTGAACCGAATTTGAACGCTTCGTGAGCTGCATCTACTGCTGCGTCTATGTCCGCTTTCTCACCTTTCTGTACCTCTGTGATCACTTCTCCGGTCGCTGGATTAACAGTATTGAAAGTTTTTCTTGATTTCGCTTTGTGCCATTCGTTGTTGATGAAGATCTTCAATCAGAAAGCAATTGGACAATGTTATCAAACTTTGAATAATCAGATCGCTTCAAAGCCTCAACAATCACAAACAAAATAAGCTTTGCAGTCTAAAAATAGCTTTATTTGGGTTTTAAAGCGGATTATCGTCCATTTCATCAACATTTTTAATGCGAACTTAGTGAACTTACCCCACTGTAGAGACCTTCAGGTTTTTCTGTTGGTTTAGGGATAGACTGATCGAAAAAACAACGTTTCTGGATTTTATTAATCAATCTTCCAACTCGCAACATTTTCTGAACTCTAAGATGCCTACCTTATTATTTTTAAATAGGCTGCCGGCTAATATAAACCAGTTTTTAATGAATATTATTATAACCTCTCTATTTGAGGAACGAATGAATTCTCAACAATTCGTGATAAAGCTTCGGAATAAGAATATAAACTCTAGCAGCAACAGATTCTAGAAAAACCTTCGAATATAAATGAAAAACTTTCGATAAATAACTTGAGAAAGAATTTTAATATGACCTTGACCTTGAATTTTCCGCATAAATGCAATGTTTTCTGTGGAATCAGCAGATGGCGTATATTGTGAAAGATTTTGATTTCTGGTTGATTATTTCCATATCTCGTCACTCTATAAATACGGAGATGCTCATCATATTAACTTACTTAATTATAATAAACCTTCAACAATTAAAAATGCATCGTTTCAAATTTTCCGCCGAATCGACAATCATCGGAAACTACCGATAGCTTCCGATGTTCTGTGCTCCGAGCCTTCGTTTTTCGCCCATAGAAAACTACGATATTTTATATTCACAACTAAATTATTTGCGCAAACCAAATGAGATCTTTATGAAGTACGCATTCTGGCGAATTCAAAATTTTCAAATTATAATTTAATTTTATTCATTTATTTCTAACCCTTAAACAGAATAATTCAGAGAGATTCTTTTTTTTTACTTTTTGGATGAAAATGTCACTTCGGCTCTATGGTTTGAATTCTATCTATACAGGGGGCATAAGAAAGCTCTAAAACTATGGATACAGGGTGCATCCGAAAGTTTTATGTATATCTTGGTCAGTTTGTTCAAATGAAATCATTTTTTCCATCACATCTACCACTTTGGCTACATTGTTGACCGAAAATGATAATAATTTGTAATTTTTGATGATTTTTTTTGTACTAGGCGAATTCATTTTTCAACATCGAGGTCAACTATGAAAACAACGAAACTTGACCAATCCAATACAGTCATTAAGGAATGAGTCGCCCTTCTATTCATTCTTGTTATATAAAAGAATGACTAAAGGATTAAATACGTGTTTTCTAGGATGAAATATTCAGTTTTCTCTCGCGCTTCGTTGGGTGAACATCGCTGTAGAAATCAACGAAATTTTATGTCGAATGCGTTCGCGTTGTTCGAAAAATTGTCGAGTGGTTTTCGGGTGTGGTTCATTTGTGGTTTTGTGTCCTACAAGAAGGAATAAGGATTTATTCGCAACTGTGTGCAACACGCCGAGCACTCTACCTACAGGGTGGTGTGGAAACGAGTGCATTAACCCCTAAAAAAACACCTGTCAATATACACTGCGCAAAAAAATTAACGCACATTATGGAAATCTCAAATTCATTCCACAACTGAAGGTGTTCTCAATGATAATTATTTTTATCAGAATTATGCATGCATATGTTATCCACTTTCAACGTTTTTCTTCAATACAGATGTTTTCTCCCAGCAGGAATAAAAAAAGATGATATTATCAGATTTTGAATGTATCGGCTCCATTCTAAAATCAGTTGTTCTCGATCAATTCTAGTGATCAATAGTTTTTCTTTCGTTTGATTTTCTACACTCGATCGCTATGCAACGCGAAACACGCAATTTGACCCAAGAGGAATGTGCCCAAGTGGTAGTTTTGCGAGAAGAAGGGTGGACATACACAAGAATTGCAGAAAGGTTTGGAGTTTCCCATACAAGTGTGTCCAGAATGTTGCAGCGATTCAGGGAGACAGGAATGAATGTCCGAAGACCAGGACAGGGTAGACCACGGGTAACAACTGCCATTCAAGAACGTTACTTGAGAGTTTCTTCGTTGAGACAACGGTTTGCAACCGCTCGCCTCTTTCAAAATCAGCTTGAGCAAACTCATGAGGTGCAAATTAGCACTCAGACAATAAGAAATCGCCTCAGAGAATATGATTTAAGGCCTCGTGTCGCGGCAAGAGGCCCAGCTCTACCATTGTGATCGACGTTCCCTTGTATACAGGAGTCCACATGAAAGATACGCTCAGTGCAATTTCCTAAATACTACTGGTTTCGGGGGAGGATCGATTATCTTTGACTGCTCGCACAGACCTAGTGGTCGTTGATAATGGAGCTATGAATGCTGATAAGTATATAAGGAACATTCTTGAAGAGCATGTAGTGCCATTTGCCCCATACATTGGTGAAAATGTCATTTTTATGGACGATAATGCCAGACCCCATCGTGCGCGCATCGTTCAGGAGTACCTTGAAGAGGTTGAAGTCTCTCGAATGGAACGGCCAGCAAGAAGTCCAGATCTCAATCCGATTGAGCAGGTCTGGGACAACCTCAATAGAAGGCTGAGAAGTTCAGAAAATCATCCAGCTACCCTTAATGACTTAGGAATCCAACACGGAGAAATCTGAGAAGGATTAGATCAGAACATTTTAAGATCACTCATTTTGAGTATGAACCGTCGTTGCCGAGCTGTCATTAACGCAAGGGGTGGAAATACCAAGTATTAAATCACTTATCAGCATTTCAGTATTTTGAAAATTGTTCATTTCTCTTCTTTCACATAAGATTCGGTGAGATCCTGAATTTTTCTTCCATTTAATGCGTCTTGTTTCGTTCAAAACCTTCCCGAGAGAACATAAAAAATAAGTTATAAAGTCAATGTAGAGTTAACTTTCATTAAAATTGAGATTTTCAGAATGTGCGTTAAGTTTTTTGCGCAGTGTAGTTCTTGTCGAAATCCATTTCCTCCTAAACCATCATCATAATGAAGCATGCGTTATTAAATTTGAAAAATACTTTTATTGAACCTATTACGAAACATCACTAATAAAAAGAATACGTAAATCCAGTTAAAATTTCGATTACATTCGATGAATCATAACCTAAAATGCTCCCACACAAACGGACCTTATCAGCTAACATTACACTTTAAAATTCACAGCACAATTCATCCATTCCTCCCGTCTGCGCAAAAACTCAGTCTCATCTCCCTAAATCGACGTTTAAAAAAAAATTCAACAACAACATAAATTCACTTGCGCATCAACTGCGTAAACTTATGAAACTGTTCTACTATAACCGGCATCACAGCCGACGCCGACGCGTCTATCAGCTGCTGGATGTATTGCACCGCCTCTTCCTCGCTCAGCTCCAGACGCAGTTTCTCCAACAGCTTCTTCACAGCCTTGTCCGGCTCCAGAGCTATGTCCGGTATGCTCGCCTTTATCATCAGCGAGAACAGGTTCAGCATCAGGTTGGCGTGCCTAAATCACGTTTGTCAATGTCAATATGACGTATGTCAACGTCAGACTGACGTACGTCAACGTCAGAATGACGTATGTCAACGTCAGACTGACTTTTGTAGGTTAAAAAACTGGAAAACTCACCTTCTGAGATGCAAAAAGGCGGTGTGGCACTGCGTCCGGAACTCTTGGTAATGTTCGGAGGTCACGCCGCCCATGGCTTCCACCATCTCTCTGCTGAGGCGCATGGGGGGCGGTAGAGGTTTGGGATCCCTGCCCAGGATGTAGCCAAAGTCAATATGGAACAGTTTGCCGCACGGAGTCAAGAGAAGGTTGTCGAGATGCCTATCGCCCACGCCTAGGAGGTAAGTGATGACGCAGTAGCCCGCGCACGACCTCACGAAGGTGTTCATGATGTCGGGCGCGATGCCGTACGGTCCGTTCTCTTGGGGATGGTGCTTCTTGAAGTAGTTCTGGATGCTACCTGCGTTTATTTCAACGGTTAAGAAAGTTCAACTTGAAAAATCTCGGTTGGTCATGACAATCTGACACATTTCACCGTGTATACTTTGGGAATGTTAGGTTATGGTCGTTTTCCTGTCAGATAACTACGCAAACGTTGTCCTTTCTACATAGAGGTCGTAGTGATTACGTATTTATCGAAATGTTCATTTACTTTGGGAAAATGATGACTTTGAGAAAATATTTCGTGAATTCAATAATTCCAAGGACCTGGCGAATGTTGAAGAAACTTTTTTTTCTGTGAATACTGGAAATATTTCACGTATATTAACGTGGTTGAAAGATTCAGTTATGCCCTTTTCTCGTACGGAAATCAATAATTGGAATTTTACTGAAAAATAATGGACAGAATAGACCGTTACTTTGTGATAGTTCATTCGAAAAAAGAATAAAAGTACTCGAACTTCTAAACAAACACACAGACCTATGGAATTCCCCACTTTTCAAAATTCTCGAGAAATGAGCCTACAGATGACATTTTAGAAATTCAAATACCTTTTTCAAAATAAAGTCAGTGTCTTTATGTTGCACCAATGGAATTAAATTCTTTGTTTTCTCTTCCACTTAAAATTTTTCTAATTGTGAAGGAAACAATTTTCAGTCTTAAGTAACAGTTTATTTTCAATTTATTCAAACAGCATTGTTTCGAGAAAAAATCTCCCCTTCTTCAGGTTGAATTCAAATAATGGTATGAACAATATACAGGGTGGCCATTTGAAAACGAAACAGACGAGATTACAGACGAAATAAATTTTTTCGATAGAAATGCTCGGACAGGTCGATTTCTGTTTCGAGGGGGACAACTTGAGATGTAGGTTACGGACGCATAGCGCTTCAACCCTTGCTGCTACAACCTCCACCCCCAATTTTTGAATAGGGAAGATGGGGTGAGTGATACCTCAATTGGAAGGTATTTTTATACTGATTTCAGCACAGTAATTGTTTTTTCATTTTATGCATTAGTTCTCGAAATATTCTTAACTAAGTATTTGAAAATGAAGTGGTGTTTTCATGGCACTTGTAGTGTTTTTTTTTGTGAAGAATCGACATCTTGATTAAAGATTTCTATGTCAGTGGATTGGAGGAAGGAAGCCACAGTCATGGTTGTTTTGAAGCTCAAAAGGTCGATTTTTCACAAAAAAACACTACAAGTGCCATGAAAACACCACTTCATTTTCAAATACTTAGTTAAGAATATTTCGAGAACTAATGCATAAAATGAAAAAACAATTATTGTGCTGAAATCAGTATAAAAATACCTTTCAAATGAGGTATCACTCACCCCATCTTCCCTATTCAAAAATTGGGGGTGAGGGTTGTAGTAGCAAGGGTTGAAGCGCTATGCGTCCGTAACCTACATCTTAAGTTGTCCCCCTCGAAACAGAAATCGACCTGTCCGAGCATTTCTATCGAAAAAATTTAATTAGTCTGTAATCTCGTCTGTTTCGTTTTCAAATGGCCACCCTGTATATTGTTCATAATATTATTTGAATTTCAGCTTGAAGAAGAGAAGAATTAAGTAACTAAAATACAAGAACCAGCAGAGTAAGAATATAATGAAAATAGCAATTTACTAATTCGGCTCTGTTAAAAAGATAAAGCCATTTGAAAAAAACATTGGGCTAAATACGTCCCTGAAATGATACTGTGGAATTGATTCAAAGTTCATATTTCTCGATAGAAATCGAGTTTATACATTTAGGCCCAATTTAGGGAATACTCAAGTAGTCAAGTACTAACCTTATTGGAATAAAAATGTTGCAAACACGATAATTTCAACAAAAACAGTTAGTTTCATCGGATTATATCTGCAACTAAAAAGCCACATTTATTCCACCAAAATAAGTTCCTTCTTCGATTTTTCTGCAGATTAATAACTTGTTCATATTTTCCTCGAAATTCCCAAACAATATCATGAAGAGAGACTTTTTATTCAGATTTATTATTAAACAACCTAACCTAATCTAATTTGTATCGATTCTGTGAATTTTTGCACAGAAATTTCAAGAAGATGTTGTCAGCTTGCTGAAATTTTCATCGAGGTTAAGGATTTTTTACGAAACATAGTATAAATCACGATACATTTGTGTACCGTGGTATAAATATCTATGAATTCTGCCGTTTCCATCATAAATCGACTTTGCCGCCAAATATTACCACGGATGCGTAGAGCGAAAACCGAATTATTGGTTATCTGTAGGCCAACGTTGAACAATAACAAACCAGAGTCTCTGAACAAACTGTAAACATTATGTGGAGTTCTGAATAATCTGAATACATTCAGTGACTTATTGTTCTAATGTGATCATTATGTGAAGTGAATTAATATAATTTCAACGGTGTCCAGTTTATAAAATTCCAAGAGGATGTTGTTTATTTTTCATTAATTTCAATTTAATAAAAAGTTTGTATCGAGATACATCATTCATATCCGAATTTTGTATTTCATGGACATTTAACTTCAATATGGACCGGTAACTATGAATTTTCAATAGAAACTGTGCGTGTTAAATCCTCCTTGGTGTTCAATTTTATCTCCCACATTTGTGGGATTTTATTATTGAAAGATCTCGACAAAGTTGATAAATATTGTGAGAACATCGTAAACTCGTTTAAAGACCAGAGAAGGAATAATATTCGAAGATATTTAATTCAGAGACGCATTCAGATTATTCTTGAAATTAATGATTTTTTCGTCAAATTTCTCCGGGTAAAATTGGAAATAACTCGAAAACGACGCGTTTTATTGAAAAAAAAATAGAAATACTTTTAGTTTCTTAAATGATTGATTCTCTCGAAAATTTGAACCGTTTATCTTTTTAAAGTGGTTTTATGGTGTTTTAGCGTGTATTGATGAGTCGACTACCCTGTAACTTTTATACTAGTCGAGATATTGAATATGTTTCGATTGAGGAATATGCACCATGAATAGGGTAAAAACTCAACCAAAATCCAGTTCATTCGAAATAACGGTTCTGAAGATATAAACAGAAAAGTGTTTTTTTCATGGATTATCGACACCTTGTATCTTCGAAACCAAACCGAAGTTTGAAAAAAATGGTATAGAAAAAAAGTGTCTCGTTTGATGAGAGGAATCTACAGTTAAAATACAGGGTGAGTCTTTGACTTGTACATATATTTTAACTGTAGATTCCTCTCATCAAACGAAACACTTTTTTCCTATACCATTTTTCAGAATTCGGTTTGGTTTGGGCGATACAGGGTGTCGAAAATCCATGAAAAAAACACTTTTCTGTTTATATCTTCGAAACCGTTATTTCGAATGAACTGAATATTGGTTGATTGTTTACTCTATTCATAGTGTATATTCCTCAATTGAAACTTATTTCATATTTCTACTGGTAAAAAAGTTACAGTATAGTCGACTTATAAGTTCACGCAAAAATACTATAAAACCATTCGAAAAAGATGAACGGTTCACGTTTTCGAAAGAATTAATTGTTTTAGAAAACAAAAGTATTCTTATATTTTTTCAATAAAACGCGTCGTTCTCAAGTTATTCCTAATTGTATAAGATTGAATTAGAGGAAAAAATCATGAATTTCAAGAATAACCTGAATGCTGTCCTGAGTTAAATCTCATCGAATATGATTTTTCTCTGGCCTCTCAACAAGTTACCACCGTTGTCAGAATGTTTTTCAACTTTGTCAAGACTAAAATCTCTATGATGAAAAAAGTTGGATGTAGAGATATGTGATAATAAAGTTCCACATTCGTGGGACATAAAATTATTCATTTTATATGCAGTTTATATTTGAAATTCATTGTAACCAGTCCTTCAGCAAAATATCTATCGAAACAATATAACTCGACACCAGAACGACACTAATATTACATCAATTCACTGAAAGTCATTTACATAATCATCACCTGTTTGCATCATTCTCTGTAAATAAATAAAGCGTGAAATTTGTTTATGCCGTGCTCACTAAAGTTTTAGGTTGGACTGGTTGGAGCACAGAGCATCGCGGGTACATCTACGGCCTTCTGAAAGGAAGAGTGGCCAAGTGGCCTACTCTTCCCTTCAGAAGGCCGTGAATGGCAACTGGAATTAGGAACGTAGCGCTATATTGGCTACTCTTTCGGCATTTTCAAAGAGCAACGCCTAGACGCCTTTAGCGATTGTGATAGTTCATCCGCTAACGATAGGGGACGTACTGCTTTCTTGAGTTCGCATTGTTTGAAGAGAAAATCGACAATCTGGCATCGTCTTCTCTATAGTTCTGTGCTATATCACAGAGAATGTGGTAAGCTTAGGTCATTGACCCTGAATCATATGACTTTGGTTAATGGAGTTAGGATAGGTTAGTGAAAAACCATTTTTTATGCGATCGTTTTAGAATATCGAGGAAAATATGAACAAATTATTGGTGTTTACAAACTAAGCTTCAGGAAAATCGAAGGAGGAACTTATTTTGGTGGGAGAAATACAGCTTTTCAATTGCCGAAATGATCGGACAGAACTGAGTGTTTTGTTAGGAAATATCGTGTTTGTAACATTCTTATTCAAATAAGGTCAGTGCTTGAGTGTTTTCTAATTGTATCAACCAGAACATCTAATAATCACCTCAATTTCAATCGAAAAGTATGAACTTTGAGGTGTTTGCAGAGAATTGATCCAGGCACGCAGTAAGCTCAACTTTTTTTTTTCAAATGGCTATATCTCTTTAACAGAGCCGAATTCGGAAAAATGGAAAATGAAAAAAGGTTTCCTTTAGCATCAAGAATCTACAGTTAAAATATATGTACAAGTCAAAGACTCACCCTGTATATGTACAAGACAAAGACTCACCCTGTCTATCCTCGTATTTAACATTTCACGAGTACTTACCAGCTTCAGTTCGAAGTAAAATAATCTTGATAAACCCAAATCTTGTCCAACCGGGATACTTTATAAAAGTGACTAGGTACTACTCACCCTCGCTGGCCAAAGCCTCAGCCACCGTGATCGAATCGATGAACTGCACGAACCCGTGCTTTGTGCTCGTCGCCAACACCTTGTAAGGCGTCAGCTTCAAGTCCAAGTTCTCCTTCCTTAACAGCTTGTCCATCAGCGTGATCATCTGCAGCACCAGCTGGTCTTGCCTGAGATCGTCTCCGTACTTGAAGATGGCCACATACTCCTTGTCCTCTTCGGTGACGAAGTACAGCTTGGCGGGCATCAGGGCCGACTTGAAGAGGAGCGATTTCTCGGCCACGATGCCCTTGATGGTGACGTCTGGGTCCAGGGGGAAGGGTATGGGTTCGAAGCTGGTGAAGGAGAACTTGGTGGAGTCGGGGGGAGTGGCGAGAAGTTGCTTGAGTACCTCGATCTTTTTCTTTCTGTCTCCTCGCTCTTTAGACACAGTCTTTATGAGTTTAACCAGCTTGTCGATGAATTTCTGTTGTTTGGATACGATTATTCGACGGTTTTCCATTTCGGGAGTGCCGTGACGCAAGGTCTGTCTGAACATCTTCATCACGTTCAGGTACATGTTTTGTACCGCTTTCTGCAAATATATAGTCTTTCTACAGGGTCTTTCACGAGGAACCTCACCCATATTTATACGGGAAACTACTGAACGTATTTTCATGAAATTCAGCACTTATAAGTATTTCACGATGCTGATGAAATCTAAAATATTTTCAAGGCATGAGCACCTCCGGTTTTTCCGGAAATGACGTCAACTTCCGTTTTTCAAATTAGAGCACCATTTTTTTATTGCAGAAATAGATTCCTTAGAAAATTTCAAGTTATTTTGATGTAACATTTTTCAGTTTTGGTTGGAAAATTCTCTCTGAGCGGGAAAATTAGAAAAAAAATCGAAAATAGAGCTCCGCTGAAACAAGAATAACTTCGAGGTTTTTGGATGGAAAATTTTCATTTTTGGTATTTTTCAAGATGTAAGATTGATGTATCCACTTTAAAAATCGAAATCGCGATTCATGATACAGGGGGTGAAAAAATCGCTTTCAAAGTTAGGGATGACAAAATCGTGAAAAATCTATTTTTTCAAACTAGAACCCCATTTTTTTATGGTAGATATTGAATCTACGTTAAAAAATAATGTGAGTGTATGCATCACACATTTGCCCTAAAATGGATATTTTCTGAGTTATTCACAAAAAACTGTTTTTCGTCTTGAATTTTCAGCTATTTCTTTTCCCTTCACGCCAAAATGATGAAATTTTCAGGAACTGTTATTTGAACCATGCTGTAGATTTTTCACCCCTTCTTGAAACCGACTTCAAGTTACTATTAGGAGAACCATGGCAAACTCTCGCAGTTATAACTAGAGAAGATGCTCAAAGTTTTGACCGTTAATTTCTAGACATTTATTTCTACGTCTCAGGAATGCTTCATTGGTAAAATTAGGCATAGTGATCGATTTTATAACTTAATACGAATTATCACCAAATTAATAGTAAACACAAAATGCTACTGAATAAAGAGGAATTTGGCAGATGTAATTAATGATATCTATCATTAAAAAAAAAGAATGTAAAACATGGTAAGTTTTTGCATATGGTTCATAAGGAATTATTTATTTATCACTGGAGAGAAAACCGATGGCCGATTAGTTGAAATAAAGAGGTTTCCGATACAAATTCGAATCCAAATTCGCCATCTATTTAGGAACAACCTGTAACTTTTTTCTCTTGCATATTAGGGTAGTAAAATCTAAAACATGGTTTAAGTAACAGTTCCTGAAAATTTCATCTTTTTGGCGTGAAGGGAAAAGAAATAGCTGTAAATTCAAGACGAAAAACAGTTTTTTGTGAATAACTCAGAAAATATCCACTTTAGGGCAATATCTGCCATAAAAAAATGGGGTTCTGATTTGAAAAAATAGATTTTTCACGATTTTGTCATCCCTAACTTTGAAAGCGATTTTTTCACCCCCTGTATCATGAATCGCGATTTCGATTTTTAAAGTGGATACATCAATCTTACATCTTGAAAAATCCCAAAAATGAAAATTTTCCATCCAAAAACCTCGAAGTTATTCTTGTTTCAGCGGAGCTCTATTTTCGATTTTTTTTTCGAATTTTCCCGCTCAGAGAGAATTTTCCAACCAAAACTGAAAAATGTTACATCAAAATAACTTGAAATTTTCTAAGGAATCTATTTCTGCAATAAAAAAATGGTGTTCTAATTTTAAAAACGGAAGTTGACGTCATTTCCGGAAAAACCGGAGGTGCTCATGCCTTGAAAATATTTTAGATTTCATCAGCATCGTGAAATACTTATAAGTGCTGAATTTCATGAAAATACGTTCAGTAGTTTCCCGTATAAATATGGGTGAGGTTCCTCGTGAAAGACCCTGTAGTGTTTACGGACAATATCCAAGATTTAACAGCTGAGAATTGTCAAACTGATGACATTTCTCGAAATAAAGTAGGATGAATGATAAGCGCTATTGAACTGAAGGGTTTTTCAATAAGAGGTATTATTTTGACATTCGAAGAAACACGCCATCTATACAAGGTGACAAGAAAAACTTCGGACAAATTTTGCTGTGGTCTGGAACAAAAGTATTTCAGCGCAGCCAAATAATTTTCATTCTCTTGGTTTTGTAACATATCTGAATTTCCTACCCTGCAATAAAATAAAATGCACCGTTGCCAGACTCCATGGCTTCCAACTTTGCAACGTCTGTTGTCGAAACGTGGAACTACGTTGAATGAACTTATTTGATATTATTGTATAATTCTATAGATGATGAAGATTAGTACGACTTCAATCAATACTTAAGGCAATTCGCATCTTTATAAATAGGAGATTTTATTCATATCGAAGATCCACCAAGAAGTAAACTCGTTCTTCTGTGACCATCGAAGAAATACGATTCTGTGGAAGAAAAAACTAACCTCCGAAATGACAACGAATGGAAGGGCCTCTTTTACTTCACTTTCACTCGGCTGCGGTCTGTTTTCACTTTCATATTCTGGTTCACAATAGTGTTCCTTTGAAATGGAGTGCCTCTTCTACGAATCCGCCATTTTAGTATATTTTAAAGACGCTTCTTTGTTATCTGGTATGTACATGATCTCCATTCAAATAACCATGTTTCATTTCACAGGATTTAATCTCATGTAAGCTTGTTCTATCTTATTATTGCATTTCTATTGAATATTGTGGAACTCTGTTCTGCTACCAACCCATTTGGAATATTCTCATACTGTTCGTAAGGCCTACTGCACATTTAACTATTCACTCGACACTATGGTATAGGCATTTGGAGTTGTTGCTTTTAGGATAATATTTTACGTACAATAATCACTGGTTTGGAGGCCTGGGATAAACTGTTTATATCGTCGGTGCCAAGGAAAACATCCCCCACAACAGTGGCTTGAAACTGCCTCTGGGAGTTCTTTAAACGAACGTCCCCAGTAAACCAAGCCTCGTCTTCGGGCCTCGGCGTACCCGATAAGCAAGGAAAGCTTTGAAGGTGCCATCGTTCATCAGTTAACAGGAAATATAAGTAGTTTATCGTCACTTCCAAACCAACGCGACTGCTAGGATCTCACACATAACACTTAGAAGGAAGGATTCTCACACTAGGAACTACAAGGATACTGCTTATGAATTTCATTAATAATCAGGTGACACACTCTATATGCCTATAACCTTTGGATATATTGGATTCTGCTTTTTATCACAATTGTGCCAGTAATAACCTTACCGGAGTATAGGAAGCTCCATATTGTACATATCACCAGTGCTCGTCTTATTAATAATTGTTCTATGGACTGAAACATATCATCTGTAATGATAGAAGGTTTTTTGCTTTGAGTTTCAATTGATTCTCGTTCGTTTTTCCTTCATATGGCTATGGTTCTTCGAACTATGGTGCTGGACGAATAAAGGCTCTTGTTCCATCTTTATGTCCAATCTAGTGTATTATTTATCTATTTTACCTCATTATTTCCCATCCTATATTTCACTAATCTGAGTTATTACGAATCTGAATTACTACGACATAACATAGAGTTCTACCAATCTAGACGATCACATCACAAGCCAAAAGTATAAGTATAAAACCCCCTTTAACGTAAACCTACCCTCAGCTCTTCAGAACAGGGTTGCCCCTTTTCTCTTTTTCATAATGTTCTTAGGATTTACAAACTTGGAATGTTACAGTTTCTCTACACTTTCCTGTACTAATATGTGAATTTTCAGTTTGATATAATTTCATTTCACAGAGTTTTAGAATGTCAAACAAACTTAGTGCGATTTTGGAGTTCTTTCGTCAAGGTAGGCGTCAATGCGAAATTGTTCGTTTGCTCAATGTGCCTCGACAAACCGTGTCCGATGCAATTCGTCGTTTCAAGGAGCGTGGCCATGATGGTCGTCGTCCAGGAAGCGGTAGAAAACGCACTGTCAATACAGCTAGCAATCGCAACATCGTCAAGAAGCGAGTCAATCGAAATCCGAGGGTATCCATGAGGAAAATAGCCTGTGAGACCGGTATCAACCGCGAATCAGTCCGTCAAATTGCCAAAAAGGAGCTCAACCTCAAGCCGTACAAGCTCCAAAAAGTTCAACTCCTCACGGAGGAAAACAAGCGCGTACGACTCCAAAGGTGCCGTCAACTCCTTCGTCTCGCCGCCGGTCAGCAATGGGAGCGAATTCTCTTCACAGACGAGAAGCTTTTCACCGTGGAACAATCCCACAACCACCAAAACGACAGAGTCTAGTCCGTAGAGGCTCAAAATCCGCAATCCGTCATGGTCTGGGGCGGAATTTGCGGCAGTGGTAAAACTCCCTTAGTTTTCGTGGATCAAGGGGTCAAAATCAATCAAGAAGTCTACCGCAGCGACATCCTCGAGGCCGTAGTACTTCCGTGGGCCAAGCAGCACTTCGGCGATACGCATTGGACCTTTCAACAGGACTCAGGCTCACAGAGCGAAAATGACGCAAGAATGGTGTAAGACCCATTTTTCTTGTTTCATCTCATCTGCAGAATGGCCGCCCTACTCACCGGATCTCAACCCAATGGACTACAGCGTGTGGTCGATTTTGGAGCACAGGGTTTGTGTTAAAAAACACAAAAATTTGGAGTCGCTGAAGCAATCTCTGCGCCGGGAATGGAACCGATTAACGCCCGAGGAGCTGCGGCCCATTGCCGAAAATTTCAAGAAGCTTCTGAAGTTGTGTATCGCCGCCAAAGGAAGCCACTTCGAAACGGCTCAAATATATTATTAACAAATGTTCAAGCTGTTATTATTTGTTGTTGTTTTGTTCAGTTTCTTCTGTTTAATAAAGTTAAATGAAAAAGAGTTTGTCCGAGGTTTTTCTTGTCACATCTACATATATAAAAGAAAGATGTTGGTTACACCATTTATAACTCGAGATCGGATGGAGTGTTTGTTATGAAACTTCATATATGGATTCGTTTACGGTCTGGTTATTATAAAATGCAATAAAACTTCGAAAAAATCGATGAAAATTTCACTTATACAGGAAATGCTTTTCCTCCTTTTGAGCGAGGCCACTAGGTGTCGCTACAGTTACAGTTACGCTACCGCTTATTCGTAGGTACTTCTCTCCGTTAGATGGGATGTACAGTGACTATATTACCACTATAGTCACTGTAATAAGGGTCAATTCTATAAGAACTGGTTGAAAATTAAAGGCACGTTAAAAAACTTTAACATATATCGGCTAAAATTAAGCGTCTTCCGTTAATATTTCAAAGCTAATGAAGCATACAGAATAGTGAAATGAAGTTAGCGGATAGTTTAATTTTTAACCATGCTTTAAAATTTAACAGTTGTTTACAGAATTGGCCCTATAGTGTGTAATTTGAGTTGCCTACAACTTTGCGTAGGAGTACAGATGTCTAAAATGATTAGATTTCGTACCACTTCAGATGGCGCTACATTATGACTGATTATTAGTTATTTTTATAGTTTTATTTATTCAAAATAACGTTATCGTGAAGTAGGATGTCTAGAATAATGGTGTAGGCACTGATTAGATTTTGTTGTGACCAAATTGATTATATTAGCAATGTTTCGTTCTTTCCACTTCATGTGGCGCTATTCACAAATTATGACTGATTTTTATCAGTTATTTCAAATACTTGAATTTATTCTGGCGAACGTGGCGTGTTAATGGCAGATAATTTTGCTAAGCAATAATGTGTGTTTATATTCCTGACATTCTGATGTATATTAGTTCTTAGGAAAAGTAGAAAACTTTCATTATGAAAAGATGCCATTCTGCTGTCATGTCATAACTGACTTTAGCAAATCAGCTGTTGATGCATCCATTAAATTGACAACGGAAAATACACTGAAATGATATTGCGGCGCCGCCACGTTGCTAATATTTTCGATTTGGTCGAACGTCATTCCATTCAAAAATTGACGGGTGCCTACACCCTTATTCTAGACATCTTATCGTGAAGGTACTATATTTGACATCAGCACCATTAGATGGCGATGAATTTGTTGAGGCTTTCGCGACCATCAATTTATGTCATCGGTTTTTTTTTTCGAGAATTTCGATCATCGTTGTTTGAAATGGTCGAATAAAGAACATATGACATCAATTACTGTGTAATTTACATAGGACTTATAGTACCATGAAGGTCTATTAACAGATCCAGAAGCGCGTGAATATCACAGTGAATTTTTATCGAAATGTCAAGTATATACGATTTTGGCGATCAGTTTCGATCGTGATATGTCCATTCTCATCTTTTCTTTTCTTTCAAAATTGCTATAATTGGTAATTGACATATTATTTATATGTATCTGTTCTGTGTGACAGCTCATATCCATCGAAATATTTGACAGATCAAAAATCAGAGAACCAAGCTGTTGATCTCCGATCACCGGTGATTACGATTTGTGAAATCCACCGTAAGTATCATTTAGGCGGAACAAAGTTCGCCGGGCCAGCTAGTTGTATATATAAAAGAAAGATGTTGGTTACACCATTTATAACTCGAGATCGGATGGACTGATTGTTATGAAACTTCAAATATGGATTCGTCTACGGTCTGGTCATTATAAAATACAATAAAACTGTGAAAAAATTGATGAAAATTTTACTTATACAGGAAATGATTTTCCTTCTTTTGAGTAAGGCCACTAGGTGTCGCTACAGTTACAGTTACGCTACAGCTTATTCGTAGGCACTTTATTTGATATTCTTACCATAGACAAAGCACTTCAATTCGAATTTTGGCAGAACTAAAATGGTTTCTACAGTGATCAGAGGTAATTAATCATTGGAACTTTTTCTCATCCATATAATTCGATCGTGATTTATATTTTTTTTTAGGTACAGCAATGAGAAAACAAAGCATTCAAAGAAAAATTATATGTTCGAAAATAATTAGATACCGCTTAAATAAAGAGAATTTTTAATAATTTCAATGCGTTGTGTATCGTTCCATTTTTATTAATGGCGTAGTTTCTACTTGTCAAACGTCAAAAATGACGGCTTCAAAAGCGACATCTACCGGAATAGCGGGCGATTCAAAATTACATCTCTTATTGGAAAACTCTTCATTTCCTTCCCCTAATTTTCGATTAAAGTTGTCCAACTCGAAAAAAAAAACCCAAAAACATAGAACCGAACTCACGTCCTGTTGGCTGCTGTTATCCTTATCCTTATCGATGTCCTCGCACTCCAACAGCAGATACCAATAGAAGTAGTTGGTCAGGGCGGTGTTCTGGGACGCCCTGTGTATCAAGAACGACACCAAGTCGGGAACTTCGTCGTTCAACTGATTCTTGAGAGTGTCGGTGTTGGCCGAATCGGCCAGGTTGCTGGCCCCCAGATCCAAGTTCTTGAGTTTGCCGGCCAGGGGTAACGCGCACGCGCCTTCCTCCTGGTGCGAGCTGGACGACCTCTGCAGGACGTTGTCTTCGGTGAGGGTGCTGTTGCTCTCCTTGCTGTCGTTGTGCACCAAGTGGGCCTCCTTTTCGTCGGCTTTGGAGGCCGATTCTTGTTTTTTCGACAGCTTTATGAGGCCTGCAAGAATTCAATGCTGATACCGCGAATTTTCAATTTTTTTCCAAGTAATTATTTCCAATTTTCAACTTGAGCACGAAAAAATCCAGGAAACATCTGTAATTTCGTTTTTATAAAATTATTCTCTTCATTACACGACGAGAATATTTTGTTCCGAAGGATTGGTCCAGTTGGACTGTCCCGGAATTTAAGTCAAAGAATTAAATTGGAATTAGAATGATAGTTCTGTGTTGAACGTCAAATTTATTTTAGTTCTGTGATTCCTCGGCGGTGGTCAATTGGACCAATGTACCTGATGAAAATTTGAAAGTTATTTATTATCTCAGGAACTGTTCATTTGAAACGTACGCAAGAGACTGCCAAAAAAAGTAATTCGACTATAATTTCATGCTTTTCAAATGAGATGTTCCTTAGATAATAAATAATTTCGAAATTCTTATCTGGTGCATTGGTCCAATTGACTTTTCACCGCCGAAGAATCACAGAACTAAAATTTATTTGACGTTTAACACAGAAAGATGATTCTAATATCTAATGGCAATTTATTTCTATGACTCAAATGCTGTGACAGTTCACTGGAACGTAATTTTCTCATTGTCGAAAAGATGAAATTTTCGATAATACCTGAATTTTTTTCGTGCTTTAGATGAAAATGTAAAAAATATTACTTCAATTTGGAATAAAATCAGGTTAACGAATGTAAAGATATAAGATTATTGTCTTTACATGATGAGGAAATTTTGTTCCAGTGCATTGGTCCACAGAAATAAATTGCTCTTTAAAATGATATTTCGTGTCGAACGTCAAATTATTCTAGTTCTGTGATTCTTCGGCGGTGAGAAGTCAATTGGACCAATGCGCCAGATGAAAATTTGAAAGTTATTTATTATCTCAGGAACTATTCATTTGAAACGCATGAAATTATGGTCGAATTACTTTTTTTGGCAGTCATTTTCATGTATTTCAAATGAATAGTTTCTCAGATAATAAATAAGTTTCAAATTTTCATCTGGCGCATTGGTCCAATTGACTTCTCACCGCCCAGGTATCACAGAACTAAATTCATTTGACGTTCGACACATTATTTCTGTGACAGTTCAACTTGTCCAATTCACCGGAACAATATTTTCTCATTATGTGAAAAGAATAATGTCGAAAAGATGGAATTTTAGATAATTCGTGGATTTTGTTCGTGCTTCATCCGAAAATTGGAGAAATATTACTTCATTTTGGAATAAAAACAGGTTTACGAATGTACTGGGTGAAATTTCGAAAATTCTTCAATATCTCTAGAATGATGGATCCGAAACAAATGAAATCAGAGATGATCTACTATTATCAAGTCTTGAATGTGATGGAATAAGAAAAGTAGGGTTTCCGTTGAAAGAAAGCGTTTGAGAATCAAAATTTCATAACTTTGGTTCCCTTGTGAAGAGATGCTAGGTATACAAATATTTCAGGTTCTTATCATCGCAGATTATCATTGAGAACGTTCCAGTTGCTTTTTCATCGCCCTTGAACGATTTTCCGATGAATTCTTCGCTGGACAGAAGTTGAATATCTCGAAACTACACGCCACACATAAAAAACTTACTTTCGATCACTTAAAACGTGAAGTAGGCCACTCAACCGGTAAAACGACAAAGAAAACTCACCTTTTTTCTTCTTAATCTTCTTCGAACCTAACTTTTTGTTCTTGACGGACTCGACCTTTATCTTCTCCGAATCTAACTCACCGTTCTTGATGGACTCGAAGTTCTCGAACTTCAGAGCCTGCACCAATTCCAGCAAGTACAAGATGATGTCTTCGTCCGGCGCCTTGCTCAACCTCGAGATCGCGTATCTGCGCGCCACCGGATGCGTAAAACTGGGCCCCAACAGCTCCAGGGCGTCTTCGATGTCCATCGGCACCCAGATGTCCATCATGTGCATCGCCTGGTTCACCTCCGTGTTCTGATTCCACCGAACGCACTTCAGGAACTTGGACAGGGCCTTCTTTTGGTTGGTGAGGAAGAACCGGTACTTCCACACGATGTCCTGTTCTTCGTTGGTCAATTTACGGGTTGGGGGGCAAGATACGATCCTGTTGAGCAGATCGCGAGTGAAGGCGTTCGGTTTGGCGTCTCTGTCAGAGTATCCGCTTCGCATGGATCTGGTTATCTTGTGGTACATGTTTTCCACCAGGTTTTCCTACGAAAAGTCTCCATAAGTTCCAATTAATGAATTAAAAAGTCCTTACCTTCATAATTTCAGGATCAGGTACCGTAATAATATCATTTTTCTCTTTAGCATAAACTTCTTCACCGTTCGGCTCGTAATAAATGATATGGTGTTGAATCCCCTCGATTTTACACTCCCGAAACTCTACCATCAAATAAAGCTGGTCGGACTGTCTTTTTTCCCTCTCGTTGTACTGCTCGATCTCTCGGAAAGTAAGCCTGTCCAACCAATCGACCTACGATAACAAACAGAATGTAACAAATAAATTTTAATAATCAATTTACACTAACCTTCGGCATATGTCCGCTCTGGTGTTTCTTAACGAGTTCGGCCAATCGTGGCATCATTTCTTTGCCGTCTTCCACGTTTTTAAACGGCGTTTTTTCTGGATGCTTCGGGTCTGCCTCTACACCGGCCCAAATCCTCAAATCTATAATCCCCTACGAGATTTAAACAAAATTAGCACTAGTGATAAATGTTTCAATAACTCATTAGACCTACTTGTCTGAATAATCCACTTTTGTCAAACAAAGGAATGGCTGTTCCTCCTACGATCATATAATCTCTGGGGCCCATTCCAGGGGTGTATATGTTGATGGTCATGATGGTATTTTCTGGTAAATCACTATACAGTAGATGCAAGTTGATCCATTCGTTGAAGCTGGACACATTTCAGAATCGTAAATAATCATTGATATTAACAGTTAGCGAGATAATAACAAAGAAATTTCTAATCTCTATATTGAAATTAAATAAATCAAGAACCTGTTTATTTAGTATCCTGATAATAAACATGTTTCAACAATGTGTTTCAGATCTAGTTGTTTTTTGCAACATTCCCAGATAACTTATAAAATATGTAAAAATATCCTACAAATTCTCTAATATCCTGAGCACAACTCACTTATATCTGTTAACAAAAGACTTCAACAGCTCCTTGGGAATAGCTAGAGGTTCTCCATCTTCAAAAAGCTGAATTTTAACATAAAGATCAGCACAGCCCTGTTGACAAAACCCAGTCCATTTCAGGAGAGGCTGCCTTAAAATTTCTTCGGCTGTAGGCTTCCATAGCTTTCCCTCCAACGTGCCCCTAAAATTAACAAATTCATCAAAAATTCCTTTGTTGATAAAGACAATATTTACAATTTGAATGAGACATTTCTGTGAAGGGCACAACTTTTAACGTAATGAAATTTATCGTTGATGACTCCTGTCATTTTGAGCAGGATGTTTAAGATTAAAACTTATTCTAGCACTGATTTAAGACAAACATTCAAGAACTTTCACAAAAAGAACGTTTTGAGGAAACAGAAACAAGACTCTCGTGGAAGACTTCTAATCAAAAGATGGCACACCGATGTTGCCAGATGGTCTTCCTAAGTTTCTTCATTGAAGATTTGAAATTTTCGCTGATGGGAAACAAAGTACCGGATGCGTGATTGCTTTAAAAATATGTAGAGGATCGTAATACATTCGATAATCAAGTACGAAAAATGAACTAGCGTCCCTTGAAATGTGGTATTTTCGAAAACAAATTCCAGGCAATTTGAATTTCCTGTGTCGAGGGAGCTTTTTTTCTATCTGGCAACGTTCACGATTTTCTTGACATGTGCTCTTGACACGAGTACATTTGATCTACGATTCATAGAAAAAAAGGAGGGCAATAATTCTTGCTATATGTTCACGAAATTGAATCACAATATAGCCAAGCAAATGAAAAAATACTAATTTCGTAATAATACCTTTTTTTTTTCGAAAAAATCTAACTTAAATATTATGATAACAGCTTAGTCTGTGTCTCCATCTATGGTCTACGTCTCCTTCATCTATGGTCTGTGTCTCCTTCATCTATGATCTGTGTTATAATTCTGTGATCTACCAATCTTCGCGTCCTCTTTCTTCTATGTTCGACTCGGTGCCATTTTGCAAGTTGATAAAATATTTGCCGATAAATGCGAATTGTGTTTTATATTTATAATTTAACGTTCAATTAAAAGTACAAAAATGTAAGTAAATCTGGTTCTTGCGATATATCCATGAATTTAAATAAAAAATGAGTAGGATCTTGGAATTCTTAGATGAATCATGAATATTTTGTTACCCCCAGAATTTTTTGCGTTGTTTTCAGGACTAACGACTCCTCGGACGAAAAAGACCGCTCTCGCGAGAGGTCGCGTAGGGGCGACAGGGACAGGAACGCCCGAAATACGGATAATAGTAGAGACAGAAGCCTCGATAGAGGTAGAGGAGGCAACAAAGCTGCAGGACACAGGGTGTATGTATCTAACATTCCTTACGAATTTCGTTGGCAAGATCTGAAAGATCTGTTCAGAGTGCAAGTGGGTGACGTCCAGTTTGTCGAGTTGTTCCTTGATGATAAAGATAAGTCTAAAGGTTGCGGCATCGTCGAGTTCGCAGATCCTTCTTGCGTTAAGAAAAGTCTCGAAAAGATGCAAAGATACGAGGTTAAGGGGCGTAAGTTGGTGATCAAAGAGGACACGGGGAACGTTAGGGACAAGCAAGGAAACATCACGAAGCGGGGAGCTCCGAATAACAACAGGGACGAGGGGAGGTTCCATAGAGATAACGCAGGGTTTGATTCTCACAACTCTTCCTTCGGGGTTGTTCGATCCACTCCCAACGATAACACTTACGGCTTGAGTCCCAACTTTTTAGAGTCCCTCAGAATCGATCTCCCGCTCGGTAATAGAGTCTTTGTGGCCAATGTAAGTATTCCGAGGGGTTTTCATGTTGTAGTCTTGAAAATTATCTAGATCCTTCAAGTGGTTCATTGTGTTCATCTAATTGAATCCTTTTTGTTGTAACGATTGGAAAAAACTGGTTTATGTGGCCTTTGAATGCTAAATTGGAGTAAAACATGGTCGATTGATATTTTCTCTTCTGAAATTATCAGGTTATATGCTAGTTTGGGTATTAATGTTGATAACTACTGCGTTTTTTGTAAAAAAAAATATAATTGATGAATCCAGGGGATCGGTAAGTAGCTCTTTTGATTAAATACCTCTCAGCGGGAATATCTTCCATTTTTTTTAATGTGAACATCCAGGAAATATATTTTGGGCACAATACATCAAAGGAATCTCCTATTTGTGAGAAAATGCTGGCATATTTCACATTAAATTGGTGCAGAGCTTTCCGTTACGTTTGAACTACTGGGGCTGGTCTTTGTATACCTGGCTTTTTAATTAACATTCTAGGGTTTTTTTTGCTGAATACGTTTTTCTGCAAACATTTCTATGATAAACTGAAACGCGTGGCGTGTTGCTTCATCTTGTTTGAACAAAGGAGTTGAAAATTTCAACATTGTTGTTTACAAAGGATGCTACCTTATTTTCCATGAGATTATTTCAAGTTGAAATGTTTATACAGGATCTTTCATGGACAGATATTCAAACAACACCAAATTTCAAGTAAATCATTTTTCACGTCATTATAAATTCTATTCTGCCCTTGGTTTTTATCTTTGGTGTATTTTTTTCAATTCACGTTATTGAGAAACATAAAAAAGTGGTGGTTTATTTGGATGAATAGTTCTTGAGAAAATTAAATTTGGAAATTTTCATGAATTGCATTGGTCCAATTGACTTTCCACCGCTGAAAATTCACAGATTAAAAATCTAATTGACATTTAGCACAGAAATAGCATTTCAAGGACACTTTTATTTCTGTGACTGAGATGCGGGGACG
Source organism: Adalia decempunctata (assembly GCA_951802165.1). Lineage (NCBI taxonomy): Eukaryota > Metazoa > Arthropoda > Insecta > Coleoptera > Coccinellidae > Adalia > Adalia decempunctata. The sequence goes on from OX637702.1 coordinate 1,448,567, forward strand.
GGTCAAGTGGACCAATGCATATGTCGAAAATAAAAGATTTTTTGTTGTCTTTGAGCAAGATTATTAATAGAATTGCTGAAATCCTAGATAATTGCCGGCTATTTTTTTATGCAAAATCAATATATTAAAATGAAAGTTTCCTTTTGGGAAAAGTGGCTCTTGATATCATGAGAAAATCTCAAATTTCGATGAGTGCATTGGTCCAATTGACCACCGCCGATAATCCACAGATTTAAAATCCATTTGACATTTATCACAGACATATTTTGAACGAATTTTATTTCTGTGACTTAGGAGCGGGGACGAGTCAAGTGGACCAATGCTTACGGCGGAAATTCGAATTTTTTCAGTGTCAGAGCAAAATTATCAAGAGAATGTACATGAAATCTTAGATAATTGCTGGGTATTTTTTTTATACGAAGTCAACATATTGAATAGATGGTTTCCATTTGGAATAAGTGGATCTTGACATCATGAGAAAATTTCAATTTTATCTTAGTTCATTGGTCCAATTGACTTTCCACCGCTTCCTATTCACAGAACTAGATCTGACAGTTAACAAAGACGAAAGACATGTTTTCAAGGATTTATATTTCTGTGTTAGACGTCAATTAGATTTTGTCTGTGGGCGAATGCATGTTCTGTGATTTTTCATCGGTGTCGGGCAATTGGACCAATGTATTTGCTGAAACTTTGTTATCTCGTCAGAAAGCCCTTTATGTAGGAGTTTGTAGTTTTTTTATTAGATGTTCTTTAATCCACCATAACAGTTTGATTTCTATATTTGACGTATTTATGTTGGTGTCATAACTTTTTGAAGAAAAATTTTTATATGGGTACATTTCAGCAAGACTGAAAAACTTATGTTTGATCCCACATTTATGGTTTTTGAGCCACTTGAACATTGAAGGTCTGGATAATTATTTTTCGCACTGTTGGAGAATTCTTTGTGTTTCATTGTTTTCTCTCGCATTCTGAATGAATTTCCTTATGTGTGTTTTATAACCTGTGAAGATCTGAAAATGATTCCTTGTAATTTTTGGGGGTATTTAGTAGCATCATGATTTGTTGCAGTTTTCAGATTATTTAAGGTGAAAGAATATACAGAAACTGTATGGTAAATTCCAAGTTTCAATTAGTGTCAGAAACTATGTTTGCCACATATTGAATATTTGAGTTTTGATTCGCCTTATGTGAAGTGAGATAGTATTTTTCATAATTAGGAAGATACTGAAAGTTTATTTTTATTTTCATCCATAATTGTCTTGAAAACTTAATTTTTCTGCGAGGAATTCTTGAAAATGTTCATATTCTTAGTTTATTATATTGGGGCCGATCAGGGTACATTACTTTCCTTTTACATTGAAGAAATTATTGTTTCTGATGGAATCAACACAACTGTCCCCTTCACTCTTCACACTCCTCAAAATTACGATTTGATTGAAATTTTTGTGTAGGTACTTCATTAGCATTTTCTTGTTTCACACTTCAAAGATCTGTTCTAGGCTCCTAAGAAGAATTGAGAGCAATTCAATGGTCAAATATCTTTCTTCAGCATGGTGTTGATCTTCTTTAGAAAAACTATTCATCTAGGCTTAGAAATTTTTTCAACTTAATGTATTGTTGCTTAATGATTGACTTAGTAGTTCGTTTGTTGATTCGCATTGAGTGAAGAAACTGAATTGTACGTTCATTTTGTAAAAATGCTGATATTGGAAACACAAGGAATATTTTAACAGTTGTCAACTTTGGTATATCATTCGGGTGCTTATCCAATGTTTGTTGGAATGAGGTTCTGTATTTCCTTTTTTTTAGTTGTTTTACCTCAAGAGATGAAATATTTTGGATTTAAAGAAGCTCATATTGGATTACCATTCCATATTTGGATAAGCACCTTGAAATTGAGAACCCTTATTTCAATATAATTTACCGATTTTCAGTTGGAATACAACGTGGACAAGAAAAAACTGAAAGAAGTCTTCAGACTAGCTGGAAGGTTACAGAGGGTGGATTTACCAAGAGACAAAGATGACAGAAGCAGAGGCTTCGCAATCATCGAATACGATCACCCAGTCGAAGCAGTCCAAGCTATTTCGATGTTCAACAATCAGTATTTGTTCGACAGACAGATGTCGGTGAGGATGGACAGGAACGATAACACCAAACTCCCTGAAGGCCTCAAAGGCATCGGTATGGGTTTGGGAACCAACGGGGAACCCCTAAAAGACGTCACCCGCAACCTGCCCTCCACCAACTCCCAACAGCAACAACAGACCAACTCGTTGGGCTCCGGGCTTCTGGGTTCGGTCCCCAGTTCCGCCCTCCAGGTAGCCAACGCTCTGTCTGGACTCAACAACATCAATCCGGCTGCTCTGTCGAGCCTCGCAGGAAACTCAGGAGTCTTCCAGGCCTCCAGTTTGGCCGGAAACCTGCTGGGAGCAGGAGACATGTCCCTGGCCTCCAGCCTGGTGCAGAATCAGCTGGCGGCTCATCAGCCGAGTCAGTTCGGGGGCCTGAGCAGCTTGAACAACGCGTCGAGCGGTTTCGGTCGTTCGGAGACAGGGTACGGGGCCGGGGGTGGAAGTTTGGGGAACAACAGGCCGTTCCAGAACAATTTCGGCGCTAGCAAGCCCGCCCCTTTCGGTGGCGGCTATGGGGGCAACGATAGGGAGACGACTTCGTACAATTCGTTGTCCGGAGCAGATAGTTTGAGGGGAGCGTCCAATGTGGGAAAGAACAGCAGTGGATTCTCCAGGAAGATCATCGTTACGAATGTGAGAATTGTGTTTGAAGTTTTGATTTCTTGAGTTTTTAAACTATTTTTTCAGTTGCCAGCTACAGCCAGTTTGAAGGTGCTACACGATAAGTTCTCCGAATTTGGGGATGTCCAACATTTCGAAGAGAAAGGCACCGGAACCATGCTCGTTATGTATGCCAGTGAATGGCAAGCCGAGAGAGCTATAAGTATCCTTTTTTATCTGCGATTTTCGTTTGGTTGATCAAGAGGTAGTTTTTGAAATTTTCATCTAGTTGTGGAAGTTAGATCAAATAACAAAACCTCCCAGGAGAAGTGAGAACTGTTGAATTTTCTCCATGAATTTTCGAATTTTCCTTAACAGATTTTACAGAAAATTTGGACAGAGCAAGGATAGATGGCAGAACTATTGACGCTAGATTTTTCATCTAAGTGAATTATGATTGGAAGTATGATAAATGTATTTAATTTTTTAAGGAATGTCGATTGTATTCAATTTGAATATTTGAATCTTGTGATTGTATGTCCTTCAATGTGAATGATGAATAAAACTGATTAATAAGTATTTCAGTTATTTTCTGAACTTCTGAATCCCTGTAAAAATTACCTGGTTAAATTGTATTTCTTTGAAAAAAATATTGGGAAAAATTCTATACATCCATCGAAAAAATAAAACACATCAAATAAGGCAAAGAAAATACGTATAGGTCCATTTTTCGCGGAAAAAGTCCCTAAAGACATTTTTTTCACAATTCAGGACCTATTTTCGTAATTTTTCTTGAACAAAATGACAAGGCGCTATCTCTAGAAATTTCATTTTGACTAGAGCACGAGTGTTTCCATTTCGTGATCCTTGATCTAGAGCCTTACTTGATCCACACGACATAGCGCAATGATCAATTGACGAAAACTCTGTCTCTAGAAATTTGAATTTGACTAGAGCACCAGTGTTTCCATTTCATGATCCTTGATCCACACGACGCAATGATCAAATATCATACTCTGTCTCTAGAAATTTCATTTTGACTAGAGCACTAGTGTTTCCATTTCATGATCTTTGATCCACACAACATAGGCAATAAACCAATATTATGAGCCTTTTTTCGATGGTAGTTCGAAAACCTTGCATTTTAGGTCCAAATTTCATAATTTTTCTAGAAGAAAATGTTCTCACGAGTCGTTTAAGCCACCCCACGTCCAAATTGGGCGACAAAAGTATTTCGAGAAAAATCCCATAGTATAGCCTTTGGAAAAAAATCAGGGAAAAAAATAAATTCGTTGAAACTCGACAAATGAGGTGTCTAGGGATAGAGGAGCTTCAGGGCTACCAACAAATGCTCACAAAATTCTCCTGAGTCCATTTTTCGAAGAATTAGAGGGAAAATTCTCAGAAGTCATTTTTCGATCGTAGTTCGAAAACTATGCGGTTTAGGACCAATTTTCATAACTTTTCTCAAAGGAAATGTTCTCACGAATCGTTTGAGCCATCCCACGACCAAATTGGGCGAAAAAAGTGTTTCGATAAAAATCCCATAGTATAGCCTTTGGAAAAAAATCAGGAAAAAATATAAATTCGTTGAAGCTCAACAAATGTGGTGTCTAGAGATAGAGGAGCTTCAGGGCTACCAACAAATGCTCACAAAATTCTCATGAGTCCATTTTTAGAAGAATTAGAGGGAAAATTCTCAGAAGTCATTTTTCGATCGTAGTTCGAAAACTGTACGGTTTAGGACCAATTTTCATAACTTTTCTCAAAGGAAATGTTCTCACGAATCGTTTGAGCCATCCCACGTCCAAATTGGACGAAAAAAGTGTTTCGAGTAAAATCCCATAGTATATAGCCTTTGTTCGAAAATGCCGAAAAAAAATAAATTCGTTGAAACTCAACAAATGAGGTGTCTAGAGATAGAGGAGCTTCAGGGCTACCAACAAATGCCCACAAAATTCTTCTAAGCCCATTTTCCGATGAATTAGAGGAAAAATTCCCAGAAAGCAATTTTCGATCGTAGTTTGAAAACCTTACATTTCCGGACCAAATTTTCATAACTTTTATTGAATAAAATGTTCTCACGAATCGTTTGAGCCATCTCACGTCCAAATCGGAGTAAAAAAAATTTCCACCAAAATTCGACTCATTTCGCATTTCTCAATCTTGGATTTCGTATCAGGAACGCATAACTTCGAGGAGGTATCCGGAGTTTGCCATGGCCGCCTGATATGAACCAACGGTAGGCAACCAGTGATACACCGATTTGCTCCTGATGACCTTCGGTTTTAGTTGCTAATTTGACATAATCTGACTTATTTGAACGATTTTTATTGAAGTGGAAGTTGTTACTAATCGTTCAAGCCAATAAAGAACGTATATTTTTCAATAAATCAGGAGGAATACTCTAAAAGCTTCGAATTTTATTGATGTACTGAAAATTGCGTTAAACGCTCCCGGATCATTCCGAAATTCAGTTATAAGCCTCTTTTCGTGTTTAATAATAAGTAAGAAAGGTTGAAGAAGCCAAAGGCCTTTCCTTTTGGGTATTTTTTCGAATTTACGAAATGAAATCACCTACTGCCACCTGTTATCGATTCTGGGAACTTCTCTATGGCCATCTGTCGGGAGATACTCGAAGCTTCTGTCGGCGTGTTTAGGATTCCTACTTTTAGGGAAGATTTGCTCGGAGAGTTCAGAGGTTTAGTGTTAGATGGCGCATTAATCGTTTTTTCAAAATAGATCCATTTTTCATCGAATTTCACTGAATTTTATTGTTTTATTCGTCTCTTTAACGTTGGACAAGGATAGGAAAACAATAAATTAAAGTCTTTTTCAAAATTTCTCTTTATTACACTCACACAATGATAAAAAATATTGGTCAATGTAAGAATCCACACACCGTGGACCCACCTGCCTGGTACTTCTTCAGTTTCATACGAAAAGTTACAAACTCCACAATAATTTCATTTAAACAATTCCACAACTCCATAAATAAACCCCGCCCGGTACCATCAATATACAGGGCGGCTCACAATCTATTTACAAAATTTGGAAACGTTCATTGAAGAAATATCAGAAACTTACAATTTCATCAGGAATGTTTCTTTTTTTCGTTTCCGATAGTTCTTAAATTTGTTATTTTCACTTTTAAATATAAAAATTTCTTTTTAAAACTATTAAAACAATCTCTGTTCAATTAAATGGGGATTTAACTTTGTAATAAAGATTTAACAATAAAATTTGTTAATGCGTTAAGAACGATTGCACGAACGCTATTATTGCACCTGCATCCAAGAGATAAGAAAAAGGGAAAAGGCGTAAGGAGTACCCGAGGAAAATTTTAGCTATTTTTATAGAACGAATGGAAAAATTGAAGAGAGTTGTTTTCTTGAATGAAAATAACACTTTTTCCTTTCACACCAATTTTTTCTTGGATGGATTAAACCCATATATACACCTCAAAATATACAGGACAACAATGTTCCTAATCTCTCTCTCTCATATACATATATAAATATAATAAATTCATCATTTGATTCGACGAATGAACGTTCACCTATTGATACAATAATTTCAATTTTATCTTCAACACTTCGTATTTTTCTCAAAGGCACTAATATATATCCCGTATATATTATTTTTAATACAGTTAAGTACAGTTTACGAACTAATCTCGGCTAAAAAGGCGTTTCGAGTGAAATAAAAGAAGAATTTAGAAAATTAGATCAGAAAAAACTTTTTAAACAATTTAAATTTGAATTTCAAACGATTTATCCACTTCAACACTCGAATATATACTTTATCTCAACTTTGGTGTTCGGAATGTAATAATAAATTTACACCTAACGTATCTAAATAAATTTGGAAGACTCGACATCCAAAGTTCCCAGTTCGATCCTGAAATTCAAGAAATCGGTACAAAAATAGAAAATTTCGGGACCAAACACGGAACCCTGCTCCACTCTCCACGTAAAACTTCCCAGATCTCGAACAAGACAGAATATTCGTGGACCGAACGCGGAACCTTGGGGAACCCCGGTCTCTCTAAACAATAAATTAACGTTAAAACTACTCGGGAACCCTCAGATGGTCTCGAGCTTGAGGTGCGGATGCGTCTTGGCCACGATGGCTTGCAGTTTTTGGAGTTGCGTCAAGAGGGTGGTGTTGGCGTCTTGGAACTCCTCGATCTTCTTCCTGTACTCGCTGTTTTCGGTCACCAGAAGGCCCACCTTTCGCTCCAGCTGGTCCATGTACTCCTTCTTTTTTCTGCGGCTCTCCTGCGCTGATATCTAGAGGGGGAGAAAAAAAATGAAGGTCCTGGCATGATTCGTCAAGTATTGAAGGCCGGGAAAATTGGAGGTCCAGGATTCGTCCGAGGTTGCTAGGGGTGGGGGAAGAGGGAGAAACTCACCTTATTCTTTATTTTCCTCCTAATCTTCTTCAGGGACTTCTCCTCCGCTTTCGAAAGTGGTAGACGGGTAGGGACAGGGTAACCTTCGGCTATCAGCGTCCTTTTTTCTTCCTCCGTCAATATAAGAGTCCCGGTCGATCCTTTCTGCGAACAAAACCACAAAAATCAAACATCATCGATAAAAACCACTAAATCTTCTTCTTACCGGCTGGGAGCTGATGAGGTGGGTATGGATGGGCTGCCTGGTGGTGTGGTGGTTGAGCAGCAGCCGGGCGGTGGAAGCGAGACCGCCGTTCTTCTTGGGCGCGGAAGTGGGCGTGGAGACGACGTTGTCCTCGCTGTCGTCGCTGCTGCTGGAGCATGAGGGAGGCGTGGGGGGCAGTTGGAAGTTCTGGTTCGAGCTGGGCTCGATCCTGATGCTGAGTTTCGGGATCTGGGCGGTGGTCGTCAGTCGCTGGGGTATCACCGTGCTGGGCGCGCTGATCAGAAGTCCGGATTGTCTCAGCAGGTTTTGGGATTGTTTCTGAAGTTTGGAAGGGCTTGGATTTAGTTTTGGGACGAATTTAAAGCGATTAATGGACAAAATTTCCTGGTCACGGCACCACTTTAGATTTTTTCTGGAAACCTTCGTTTTAAAGGTGAAAACAGTCGAAATGATGAATATATGGAAAACATTTATAGTTATTGATGGTGAAAATCGACAACAAAAAGTCGATTTCAATTTTTTCCCCAACTACACTGCGCAAAAAAATTAACGCACATTATGGAAATCTCAAATTTATTCTACAACTGAAGGTGTTCTCAATGATAATTATTTTTATCAGAATTATGCATGCATATGTTATCCACTTTCAACGTTTTTCTTCAATACAGATGTTTTCTCCCAGCAGGAATAAAAAAAGATGATATTATCAGATTTTGAATGTATTGGCTCCATTCTAAAATCAGTTGATCTCGATCAATTCTAGTGATCAATTGTTTTTCTTCCGTTTGATTTTCTACACTCGATCGCTATGCAACGCGAAACACGCAATTTGACCCAGAGGAATGTGCCCAAGCGGTAGTTTTGCGAGAAGAAGGGTGGACATACACAAGAATTGCAGAAAGGTTTGTAGTTTCCCATACAAGTGTGTCCAGGATGTTGCAGCGATTCAGGGAGACAGGTATGAATGTGCGAAGACCAGGACAGGGTAGACCACGGGTAACAACTGCCATTCAAGAACGTTACTTGAGAGTTTCTTCGTTGAGACACCGGTTTGCAACCGCTCGCCTCCTTCAAAATCAGCTTGAGCAAACTCATGAGGTGCCAATTAGCACTCAGACAATAAGAAATCGCCTCAGAGAATATGATTTGAGGCCTCGTGTCGCGGCAAGAGGCCCAGCTCTTACCCCAGCACATCGAAGGGCGCGTTTGGATTTTGCGAGAGAGCATATCCATTGGGAAGAGGTCGATTGGGAAAGAGTTCTCTTCACAGATGAGTCTAGATTCTGCCTCTACCATTGTGATCGACGTTTCCTTGTATACAGACGTCCACATGAAAGATATGCTCAGTGCAATTTCCTGAATACTACTGGTTTCAGGGGAGGATCGATTATGGTATGGGGTGGAATATCTTTGACTGCTCGCACAGACCTAGTGGTCGTTGATAATGGAGCTATGAATGCTGATAAGTATATAAGGAACATTCTTGAAGAGCATGTAGTGCCATTTGCTCCATACATTGGTGAAAATTTCATTTTTATGGACGATAATGCCAGACCCCATCGTGCGCTCATCGTTCAGGAGTACCTTGAGGAGGTTGAAGTCTCTCGAATGGAATGGCCAGCAAGAAGTCCAGATCTCAATCCGATTGAGCAGGTTTGGAACAACCTCAATAGAAAGCTGCTAAGTTCAGAAAATCATCCAGCTACTCTTAATGACTTAGGAATCCAACTCGGAGAAATCTGGGAAGGATTAGATCAGAACATTTTAAGATCACTCATTTTGAGTATGAACCGTCGTTGCCGAGCTGTAATTAACGCAAAGGGTGGAAATACCAAGTATTAAATCACTTATCAGCATTTCAGTATTTTGAAAATTGTTCATTTCTCTTCTTTCACATAAGATTCGGTGAAATCCCGAATTTTTCTTCCATTTAATGTGTCTTGTTTCGTTCAAAACCTTCCCGAGAGAACATAAAAAATAAGTTATAAAGTCAATGTAGAGTTAACTTTCATTAAAATTGAGATTTTCAGAATATGCGTTAATTTTTTTGCGCAGTGTATTATCGTTTTCGAAGATTCATTCTGTTGAATTATAATTCTTCAAAAAGTCAAACATTTCTAAAAAACTACAGCTCCTCTAGATCCTGTAAAACACGCCTTAAAATGCTCAAAAAGTCCACTTACAAAGTCTATGTTAAATTGAAGGTCACTGGTTGGTAGAATGCTCTGTGGCGACGAAGGGCAGGAAGAATGTAAACTCTCCGACTCGCTCAACGGTTCGTCCTTGATCTCGATCTCCTCCTCTTCCATGTCGTCGTCCATATCGTTCAATTTTCCGCAGGCTTTCTTCATGGAGATCGCAGGAAAACACTCGTCTTCCATATCTGCAAGATAAAAAGACTTATGTCCACACAATTGACAGCTTTCGAGGTGACATATGTCGAAGAAGTGACAGATGTCAAAGAAGTGACAGACGTCAAAGAAGTGACAGACGTCAAAGCAGTGACAGATGTCAAAGAAGTGACATATGTCAAAAACTGACAGATGTTGGTCTGTGTGAAAACATGATGGAATCGTGAAAGCAGCCAGCCCAGCTACTGAATCTTTCCTCATATCAGTGGAGTCAGAATCAATTTATTTTGAATAAGTAGAATTATCGGAAATTCCTAAACGACACCACTGTTCCAAGAAACAATATGTTGCATAAGCGAAATTACGAGAATAACGAATGTAGATAAACGCAATAGTGAGAGAGAGACGAGAATTACTTTTCGAGAAATCGAGTGTATTTAATTATCTTTATTTCTTGACGATTAAAAACGAGTAGAATCGAGAGGAAATAATTATTTTTCGATATCGCTGTCGCGCAAAATGATACCGGAAAAAATCCTTGGACAAATTTAAATTTGACCGTTTTATTCGATCTATTCAAATTATTCCCATCTGCACATTTTTTGTGCTGCTCGATTTATTACTAGCGTTATGCAGACTCACACCTATGTCGTAAGGCAATCATTAATGTTGATGAAAATGCACTAAATAATGAAATAACTCGTTGGATATTCAGCAGATCGTGACAATTTTCATAGTTTCACCTGGTCAATTTCAACCAGAATATTTCAATGAATATCCTTGATAATATACGACCGCGTTTGTCTAGATTATTTGTTTGTTGGTCCTTCAATAACACCCGAATAAAACCGATAATTTTACAGATTAAAAGCACATAGAAGAGTAAAGAGGAGAGAACATACACTTATAAAAAAACCCCATTTGAGAATTACATAAAAAAACATTTTGTTGCGCATTTAATTTTTTTCTCTTCCTATCTATTTGCCGCAAAATCCTCTAGTAATATTTTTTCTGTAGAGGAATAACAGCTCTACATTGCACCAAGAATTCATCGTTCTAGCTTGACCACAGACGCTATTAAAAATTTTCAAAGTTTGAGAATTACATAAAAAAACATTTTGTTCCGCATTTAATTTTTTCTCTTCCTATCTATTTGCCGCAAAATCCTCTAGTAATGTTTTTTCTGTAGAGGAATAACAGCTCTACATTGCACCAAAAATTCATCGTTCTAGCATGACCACAGACGCTATTAAAAATTTTCAAAGTTTGAGAATTACATAAAAAAATATTTTGTTGCGCATTTAATTTTTTCTCTTCCTATCTATTTGCCGCAAAATCCTCTAGTAATGTTTTTTCTGAAGAGGAATAACAGCTCTACATTGCACCAAGAATTCATCGTTCTAGCTTGACCACAGACGCTATTAAAAATTTTCAAAGTTTGAGAATTACATAAAAAAACATTTTGTTGCGCATTTAATTTTTTCTCTTCCTATCTATTTGCCGCAAAATCCTCTAGTAATGTTTTTTCTGTAGAGGAATAACAGCTCTACATTGCACCAAAAATTCATCGTTCTAGCATGACCACAGACGCTATTAAAAATTTTCAAAGTTTGAGAATTACATAAAAAAACATTTTGTTCCGCATTTAATTTTTTCTCTTCCTATCTATTTGCCGCAAAATCCTCTGGTAATATTTTTTCTGTAGAGGAATAACAGCTCTACATTGTACCAAGAATTCATCGTCCTAGCTTGACCACAGACGCTATTAAAAATTTTCAAAGTTTGAGAATTGATAAAAAAAAACATTTTGAGGCGCATTTAATTTTTTCTCTTCCTAACTATTTGCCGCAAAATCCTCTAGTAATGTTTTTTCTGTAGAGGAATAACAGCTCTACATTGCACCAAAAATTCATCGTCTTAGCTTGACCACAGACGCTATTAAAAATTTTCAAAGTTTGAGAATTGATAAAAAAAAACATTTTGTTGCGCATTTAATTTTTTCTCTTCCTAACTATTAGCCGCAAAATCCTCTAGTAATGTTTTTTCTGTAGAGAAATAACAGCTCTACATTGCACCAAAAATTCATCGTCCTAGCTTGACCACAGACGCTATTAAAAATTTTCAAAGTTTGAGAATTGATAAAAAAAAACATTTTGTTGCGCATTTAATTTTTTCTCTTCCTAACTATTAGCCGCAAAATCCTCTAGTAATGTTTTTTCTGTAGAGGAATAACAGCTCTACATTGCACCAAAAATTCATCGTCTTAGCTTGACCACAGACGCTATTAAAAATTTTCAAAGTTTGAGAATTGATAAAAAAACATTTTGTTGCGCATTTAATTTTTTCTCTTCCTAACTATTAGCCGCAAAATCCTCTAGTAACGTTTTTTCTGTAGAGAAATAACAGCTCTACATTGCACCAAAAATTCATCGTCCTAGCTTGACCACAGACGCTATTAAAAATTTTCAAAGTTTGAGAATTGATAAAAAAAAACATTTTGTTGCGCATTTAATTTTTTCTCTTCCTAACTATTAGCCGCAAAATCCTCTAGTAATGTTTTTTCTGTAGAGAAATAACAGCTCTACATTGCACCAAAAATTCATCGTCCTAGCTTGACCACAGACGTTATTAAAAATTTTCAAAGTTTGAGAATTGATAAAAAAAAACATTTTGTTGCGCATTTAATTTTTTCTCTTCCTAACTATTTGCCGCAAAATCCTCTAGTAATGTTTTTTTCTGTAGAGGAATAACAGCTCTACATTGCACCAAAAATTCATGGTCTTAGCTTGACCACAGACGCTATTAAAAATTTTCAAAGTTTGAGAATTGATAAAAAAAAACATTTTGTTGCGCATTTAATTTTTTCTCTTCCTATCTATTTGCCGCAAAATCCTCTAGTAATGTTTTTTCTGTAGAGGAATAACAGCTCTACATTGCACCAAAAATTCATCGTTCTAGCATGACCACAGACGCTATTAAAAATTTTCAAAGTTTGAGAATTACATAAAAAAACATTTTGTTGCGCATTTCTCTTCCTATCTATTTGCCGCAAAATCCTCTAGTAATATTTTTTCTGTAGAGGAATAACAGCTCTACATTGCACCAAGAATTCATCGTTCTAGCTTGACCACAGACGCTATTAAAAATTTTCAAAGTTTGAGAATTACATAAAAAAACATTTTGTTCCGCATTTAATTTTTTCTCTTCCTATCTATTTGCCGCAAAATCCTCTGGTAATGTTTTTTCTGTAGAGGAATAACAGCTCTACATTGCACCAAAAATTCATCGTTCTAGCATGACCACAGACGCTATTAAAAATTTTCAAAGTTTGAGAATTACATAAAAAAATATTTTGTTGCGCATTTAATTTTTTCTCTTCCTATCTATTTGCCGCAAAATCCTCTAGTAATGTTTTTTCTGTAGAGGAATAACAGCTCTACATTGCACCAAGAATTCATCGTTCTAGCTTGACCACAGACGCTATTAAAAATTTTCAAAGTTTGAGAATTACATAAAAAAACATTTTGTTCCGCATTTAATTTTTTCTCTTCCTATCTATTTGCCGCAAAATCCTCTAGTAATGTTTTTTCTGTAGAGGAATAACAGCTCTACATTGCACCAAAAATTCATCGTTCTAGCATGACCACAGACGCTATTAAAAATTTTCAAAGTTTGAGAATTACATGAAAAAATATTTTGTTGCGCATTTAATTTTTTCTCTTCCTATCTATTTGCCGCAAAATCCTCTAGTAATGTTTTTTCTGTAGAGGAATAACAGCTCTACATTGCACCAAGAATTCATCGTTCTAGCTTGACCACAGACGCTATTAAAAATTTTCAAAGTTTGAGAATTACATAAAAAAACATTTTGTTCCGCATTTAATTTTTTCTCTTCCTATCTATTTGCCGCAAAATCCTCTGGTAATATTTTTTCTGTAGAGGAATAACAGCTCTACATTGTACCAAGAATTCATCGTCCTAGCTTGACCACAGACGCTATTAAAAATTTTCAAAGTTTGAGAATTGATAAAAAAAAACATTTTGAGGCGCATTTAATTTTTTCTCTTCCTAACTATTTGCCGCAAAATCCTCTAGTAATGTTTTTTCTGTAGAGGAATAACAGCTCTACATTGCACCAAAAATTCATCGTCTTAGCTTGACCACAGACGCTATTAAAAATTTTCAAAGTTTGAGAATTGATAAAAAAAAACATTTTGTTGCGCATTTAATTTTTTCTCTTCCTAACTATTAGCCGCAAAATCCTCTAGTAATGTTTTTTCTGTAGAGAAATAACAGCTCTACATTGCACCAAAAATTCATCGTCCTAGCTTGACCACAGACGCTATTAAAAATTTTCAAAGTTTGAGAATTGATAAAAAAAAACATTTTGTTGCGCATTTAATTTTTTCTCTTCCTAACTATTAGCCGCAAAATCCTCTAGTAATGTTTTTTCTGTAGAGGAATAACAGCTCTACATTGCACCAAAAATTCATCGTCTTAGCTTGACCACAGACGCTATTAAAAATTTTCAAAGTTTGAGAATTGATAAAAAAACATTTTGTTGCGCATTTAATTTTTTCTCTTCCTAACTATTAGCCGCAAAATCCTCTAGTAACGTTTTTTCTGTAGAGAAATAACAGCTCTACATTGCACCAAAAATTCATCGTCCTAGCTTGACCACAGACGCTATTAAAAATTTTCAAAGTTTGAGAATTGATAAAAAAAAACATTTTGTTGCGCATTTAATTTTTTCTCTTCCTAACTATTAGCCGCAAAATCCTCTAGTAATGTTTTTTCTGTAGAGAAATAACAGCTCTACATTGCACCAAAAATTCATCGTCCTAGCTTGACCACAGACGTTATTAAAAATTTTCAAAGTTTGAGAATTGATAAAAAAAAACATTTTGTTGCGCATTTAATTTTTTCTCTTCCTAACTATTTGCCGCAAAATCCTCTAGTAATGTTTTTTTCTGTAGAGGAATAACAGCTCTACATTGCACCAAAAATTCATGGTCTTAGCTTGACCACAGACGCTATTAAAAATTTTCAAAGTTTGAGAATTGATAAAAAAAAACATTTTGTTGCGCATTTAATTTTTTCTCTTCCTAACTATTAGCCGCAAAATCCTCTAGTAATGTTTTTTCTGTAGAGAAATAACAGCTCTACATTGCACCAAAAATTCATCGTCCTAGCTTGACCACAGACGCTATTAAAAATTTTCAAAGTTTGAGAATTGATAAAAAAAAACATTTTGTTGCGCATTTAATTTTTTCTCTTCCTAACTATTAGCCGCAAAATCCTCTAGTAATGTTTTTTCTGTAGAGAAATAACAGCTCTACATTGCACCAAAAATTCATCGTCCTAGCTTGACCACAGACGCTATTAAAAATTTTCAAAGTTTGAGAATTGATAAAAAAAAACATTTTGTTGCGCATTTAATTTTTTCTCTTCCTAACTATTTGCCGCAAAATCCTCTAGTAATGTTTTTTCTGTAGAGGAATAACAGCTCTACATTGCACCAAAAATTCATCGTCTTAGATTGACCACAGACGCTATTAAAAATTTTCAAAGTTTGAGAATTGATAAAAAAAAACATTTTGTTGCGCATTTAATTTTTTCTCTTCCTATCTATTTGCCGCAAAATCCTCTAGTAATGTTTTTTCTGTAGAGGAATAACAGCTCTACATTGCACCAGAAATTCATCGTCTTAGCTTGACCACAGACGCTATTAAAAATTTTCAAAGCTTGAGAATTGATAAAAAAGACATTTTGTTGCGCATTTAATTTTTTCTCTTTCTATCTATTTGCCGCAAAATCCTCTAGTAATGTTTTTTCTGTAGAGGAATAAGAGCTTTACATTGTATCAAAAATTCATAGTTCTAGCTTGACCACGGACGCTATTAAAAATTTTCAAAGTTTGAGAATTGATAAAAAAAAACATTTTGTTGCGCATTTAATTTTTTCTCTTCCTAACTATTAGCCGCAAAATCCTCTAGTAATGTTTTTTCTGTAGAGAAATAACAGCTCTACATTGCACCAAAAATTCATCGTCCTAGCTTGACCACAGACGCTATTAAAAATTTTCAAAGTTTGAGAATTGATAAAAAAAAACATTTTGTTGCGCATTTAATTTTTTCTCTTCCTAACTATTAGCCGCAAAATCCTCTAGTAATGTTTTTTCTGTAGAGAAATAACAGCTCTACATTGCACCAAAAATTCATCGTCCTAGCTTGACCACAGACGCTATTAAAAATTTTCAAAGTTTGAGAATTGATAAAAAAAAACATTTTGTTGCGCATTTAATTTTTTCTCTTCCTAACTATTTGCCGCAAAATCCTCTAGTAATGTTTTTTCTGTAGAGGAATAACAGCTCTACATTGCACCAAAAATTCATCGTCTTAGATTGACCACAGACGCTATTAAAAATTTTCAAAGTTTGAGAATTGATAAAAAAAAACATTTTGTTGCGCATTTAATTTTTTCTCTTCCTATCTATTTGCCGCAAAATCCTCTAGTAATGTTTTTTCTGTAGAGGAATAACAGCTCTACATTGCACCAGAAATTCATCGTCTTAGCTTGACCACAGACGCTATTAAAAATTTTCAAAGCTTGAGAATTGATAAAAAAGACATTTTGTTGCGCATTTAATTTTTTCTCTTTCTATCTATTTGCCGCAAAATCCTCTAGTAATGTTTTTTCTGTAGAGGAATAAGAGCTTTACATTGTATCAAAAATTCATAGTTCTAGCTTGACCACGGACGCTATTAAAAATTTTCAAAGTTTGAGAATTGATAAAAAAAAAACATTTTGCTGCGCATTTAATTTTTTCTCTTTCTATCTATCTGCCGCAAAATCTTCTAGTAATGTTTTTTTCTGTAGAGGAATAACAGCTCTACATTGCACCAAAAATTGATCGTTTTAGCTTGACCACAGACGCTATTACAAATTTTCAAAGTTTGAGAATTGTTAAAAAAAACATTTTGTTGCGCATTTAATTTTTTATCTTCCTATCTATTTGCCGCAAAATCCTTTAGTAATGTTTTTTCTAGCCTAAATTTCAAACCGTAATTACCCCTGTGCAGTTCGTGATCACGAAGTCACTGCGAGTTTAAATAACCGTGCCGCCCTCTGGAGGATCGAATTTCAAACCTCAGTAATCGCTGTTTGATTTGCAATCAGGATCGAATCTCGTCGTTATCATCGATGAGCGCACTTAATGAAGTCATCCGAAGTGCACATCGTGACGTTCTTTGTTCGTAAATGAAGACTCTCAAATCCTCGAACTGTGTCAATGCCTCTCGCAGCGTTCAGAGGAGTTCGTCCAACATTTCGTCATCCACCCTTTCACAATTTTTCCGTAATGATTATTAGAGAACGATGATCAATTGTTGTTATTGCGCTTATTAATAGAAAATTGCGGTTATACCAATTATACACGGCGGTACTCTTCAGTCTTCCACGTACCAGAAGCCTAGATTTCGAATCAGAGCCCATAAAGTACCTACTTCGGGTGTAATATGGCAGCTGGTTGTTAGAACGGAAGACTGAAGTGAGTAATTGAGGATGAGGAATTTTCTCACCTTTTATATCTTCAGATTGGCTGTAATTAGGGCTTGGGATGGTTCAAAAGCTGTTCGAAAGAAGGTTTATTACTCCAAAAGATGTTGAACGAAAAATACAAAATTTCTAGAGAGTTTTCAATATCCTGTTGATTTATTCCAATTTTTTTTTAATTAAGGTGGGCGATCAATGTAGTGTGTTTTTATCTCAAGTTGCATTTGAAAATGGTTTCATTTTGAGAACTAAAATTTTGTGGGTGAACTCAGAAAGGATTGGAGTTCTTGATGAAATAATTGAAATCGATTTCATTTCGAAAGTTTATTTTTTCTTTCTAAAACAGAAGAAAACAAGCCAACTCATGCTTCTGGTTTATTTCAAACGAAAGACCCATGAAAATAGACTGCGCAAAAAAATTAACGCACATTCTGAAAATCTCAATTTTAATGAAAGTTAACTCTACATTGACTTTATAACTTATTTTTTATGTTCTCTCGGGAAGGTTTTGAACGAAACAAGACACATTAAATGGAAGAAAAATTCAGGATTTCACCGAATCTTATGTGAAAGAAGAGAAATGAACAATTTTCAAAATACTGAAATGCTGATGAGTGATTTAATACTTGGTATTTCCACCCCTTGCCTTAATTACAGCTCGGCAACGACGGTTCATACTCGAAATGAGTGATCTTAAAATGTTCTGATTTAATCCTTCCCAGATTTCTCCGAGTTGGATTCCTAAGTCATTAAGAGTAGCTGGACGATTTTCTGAACTTCTCAGCCTTCTATTGAGGTTGTCCCAAACCTGCTCAATCGGATTGAGATCTGGACTTCTTGCTGGTCATTCCATTCGAGAGACTTCAACCTCTTCAAGGTACTCCTGAACGATGCGCGCACGATGGGGTCAGGCAAATGAAATTTTCACCAATGTATGGGGCAAATGGCACTACATGCTCTTCAAGAATGTTCCTTATATATTTATCAGCATTCATAGCTCCATTATCAACGACCACTAGGTCTGTGCGAGCAGTCAAAGATATTCCACCCCATACCATAATCGATCCTCCCCCGAAACCAGTAGTATTCAGGAAATTGCACTGAGCATATCTTTCATGTGGACGTCTGTATACAAGGGAACGTCGATCACAAGGGTAGAGGCAGAATCTAGACTCATCTGTGAAGAGAACTCTTTCCCAATCGGCCTCTTCCCAATGGATATGCTCTCTCGCAAAATCCAAACGCGCCCTTCGATGGGCTGGGGTAAGAGCTGGGCCTCTTGCCGCGACACGAGGCCTTAAATCATATTCTCTGAGGCGATTTCTTATTGTCTGAGTGCTAATTTGCACCTCATGAGTTTGCTCAAGCTGATTTTGAGGAAGGCGAGCGGTTGCAAACCGTTGTCTCAACGAAGGAACTCTCAAGTAACGTTATTGAATGGCAGTTGTTACCCGTGGTATACCCTGTCCTGGTCTTCGGACATTCATACCTGTATCCCTGAATCGCTGCAACATTCTGGACACACTTGTATGGGAAACTCCAAACCTTTCTGTAATTCTTGTGTATGTCCACCCTTCTTCTCGCAAAACTACCGCTTGGGCACATTCCTCTTGTGTCAAATTGCGTGTTTCGCTTTGCATAGCGATCGAGTGTAGAAAATCAAACGAAAGAAAAACTATTGATCACTAGAATTGATCGAGAACAACTGATTTTAGAATGGAGCCAATACATTCAAAATCTGATAATATCATCTTTTTTTTATTCCTGCTGGGAGAAAACATCTGTATTGAAGGAAAACGTTGAAAGTGGATAACATATGCATGCATAATTCTGATGAAGATAATTATCATTGAGAACACCTTCAGTTGTAGAATAAATTTGAGATTTCCATAATGTGCGTTAATTTTTTGTGCGCAGTGTAGTTCAACTTCCGATTAAAAGTGAATATACAGATAATTTCGTTCAGAGAATAGCCAAATTCAAATATATGGCGGGAAATAGTTCCTGCTTTACCTACATTCACTAATTTCATAGTTACAGTTCATTCATAATTAGAGAGATATTCTAGAACTTATAGTGATATTGTAAGTTCTATGGAGATATTCCATAAAAAGCACGGTGGCGCCTCTATCGGATTAGTTTTCCTACTCGCACTAAACGGCGACCTTGACGATTGAACACGATGCTCTAATTTAGTGAGAATTATACTTTACGAAAGTAGATCTTCACCACAAATGCAGAAGATCTCTATTTCGTCACATTCCATCTTTTTTCACGAAAACGAAAGAACGAGCAACTCTAACGGTCTCGCTTGCCTACTTGAAAGACCTCTGTGGGAATTAACACGTGGTAATTAAAGCCTTCTAGATAAATAATCGGTGTCGTTCTCTCGTTACCGGTTTCGACTAAAATGTCGACTTTTTCTCGATCGATAAAGGACAACGGTCGATGTGGAGCGACATTACCGGTAAATGTCTTTCGCATTCACCTTTCATTCAGAAAAAGATTCTCGTCAGAACTAGCAGCAAAAACGACACAGGAGAGGTCTAAGGATATGTCAAATATTGACATCCGTCAGAGACTGACATATGTCAAAAATTCACATATGTCAGAATTTGACACCTGTCTCAAATCCAAACACAGATTCCTCGACAGTGAATCGAACCTTATAAACTGCTCCACATGAGTTAGGGATATTGACTTAAATTGCAAAAAAATAAAGTTAAAATAAGATTTTGGTAATGAAAATTTATATTGATATGATTTCAAGTTGCAAATTAATTTTAGCCTGTAGGTCTGCAGCGTATACAGGTTTAAGGGTTAAGAAAAATCGAGAGAAATATCGAAATTTTATTCCCAGAGAATTCAAGCATTTTAAGACTATCAATACAATGTATGGCCTCCACGGGCATCAATAACAGCTTGACATCTTCTTTGCATACTACAAGCGAGGTTGTTGAACATTTCTTGAGGAATTTGGTTCCATAAACGGGGCAGAAGCTCTCTCAGATCATTTAAGGATTCTGGGGTAGGTTGATGATTATCTAATCTTCTTTGGAGCATATCCCATGCATGTTCTATGCTATTCGAATCTGGTGAGTGCGGAGGTATTGGTAAATGTGGAATACCAAGCTCCTCGCGCGCATTCTCAACTATGGCTGCACGGTGCGGTCTAGCGTTATCGTCTAGAAATTGAAAAGTTTCACCAATAGCAGCGTGAAAATTTGGCACAACATTTTCAATGACTTGCTCCCTATAGTGTAAGGCGGTCATATTCCCAGGACAAATGTGTAGATCTGTGCGCCCGTTGAAACATATCCCGTCCCATACCATAACACTACCCCCTCGGAATGGATGGACTTCTTGGACTTAGCGACGATTACGGGGTATGCGTAGGATTGTCCATACCCTTAGTCTTCGAGAATCTGAAAATCGTCCATATCTGGATTCATCAGTGAAAAGGACACTACGCCATTGATCGTTCCAATTGATATGTTGCCTTGCCCATTCCAGTCTTTGACGCTTATGGTCACGTGTCAATGGAACTCCTCTTATTGGACGTCTAGAACCTAGATTCACCTCTCTCAAACGTCGTCTGATGGTTTCGATGGAAACTTGGACCCCATCTGCATTTTGAAGAGTATTCCGTAGCATTCTACACGTAGATGTAGGGTTTCTTCTCGCCGAAACGGTGATGAAACGATCCTGAGCAGGTGTTGTTTTTCGACGCCCACCAAGCCTTGGTCTTTCCAACATAAAACCTGTCTCCCTGATCCTATTCCGAAGTCGAGATATCACACTTTGGCTGACTTGGAGCCTTTCCGCTACAACAACCTGAGTTAGGCCACCCTGTAGCATTCCAATAGCCCTATTAGCCTCAGCGTTTGTTAATTTACGTCTTGGCATTTTAGAAAACTCGTTTCAAATCGAAGACGTTGATAAACTGACTTCATTTCAAAATAAGAACATTCATGAAGCATATGCAAAGAACCAAACTATAGAAAAAAGGCGACCAGATTTACAAAATGTCTCATACTGATTTTTATTGGATCGATTCAAGTTGTTATTGAGTTTCAAATGATTTTACAGCGATTTCCTCGAAGATTACATACTTTTAAAAACGATTGAATACGATATCCCTAACTCTTGTGGAGCAGTATAGTTTGAAATTATTCTAGGCTCAATTCAACTCCGGTTATCTGGACATTATTTCCGGGTGAACTGCAGATATCGCCCGGTCTATATAAAATTCCCGCACACGAATTGCAACAATCTATAACAATGTTCACGCGCCGTTTTTCTGATGAATAATGAAAATTTTATCGTTCAAGCAAAACAGATTCCGAACCTATTTATTTAAAATTCAAAAGTTTATCATCGGTTCGCATAATGTGGAAAGTGCATACATAATGTGTATTTCGAAGATAAATATGCCGAATAGCGGTCAATGAATTGCGCTGGAATGAAAACCGCGTTCGTATTTTACCTCCATGTTGCAATACTGCAGATACCAAACAATTCAGCACGAGTTGTTAATTATTTTTCGTTTGATGTTTTCGAATCCTTTAGGTTATAGTTTACCTATAGTCCATCCAAGGATTATTGACATCAAAGCAAGGCTTGAAAGTCCAGTCGCAGCTTTATTTCTAGTTACAAAAGCGACACTAGAAATTTTCTGTGCTTTCATCGTAGCAAAAATACACTGCGCAAAAAAATTAACACACATTATGGAAATCTCAAATTTATTCTACAACTGAAGGTGTTCTCAATGATAATTATTTTTATCAGAATTATGCATGCATATGTTATCCACTTTCAACGTTTTTCTTCAATACAGATGTTTTCTCCCAGCAGGAAAAAAAAAAGATGATATTATCAGATTTTGAATGCATTGGCTCCATTCTAAAATCAGTTGTTCTCGATCAATTCTGGTGATCAATAGTTTTTCTTCGTTTGATTTTTTTACACTCGATCGCTATGCAACGCGAAACACGCAATTTGACCCAAGAGGAATGTGCCCAAGCGGTAGTTTTGCGAGAAGAAGGGTGGACATACACAAGAATAGCAGAAAGGTTTGGAGTTTCCCATACAAGTGTGTCCAGAATGTTGCAGCGATTCAGGGAGACTGGTATGAATGTCCGAAGACCAGGACAGTGTAGGCCACGGGTAACAACTGCCGTTCAAGAACGTTACTTGAGAGTTTCTTCGTTGAGACAACGGTTTGCAACCGCTCGCCTCCTTCAAAATCAGCTTGAGCAAACTCATGAGGTGCAAATTAGCACTCAGACAATAAGAAATCGCCTCAGAGAATATGATTTAAGGCCTCGTGTCGCGGCAAGAGGCCCAGCTCTTACCCCAGCCCATATAAGGGCGCGTTTGGATTTTGCGAGAGAGCATATCCATTGGGAAGAGGCCGATTGGGAAAGAGTTCTCTTCACAGATGAGTCTAGATTCTGCCTCTACCATTGTGATCGACGTTCCCTTGTATACAGACGTCCACATGAAAGATATGCTCAGTGCAATTTTCTGAATACTACTGGTTTCGGGGGAGGATCGATTATTGTATGGGGTGGAATATCTTTGACTGCTCGCACAGACCTAGTGGTCGTTGATAATGGAGCTATGAATGCTGATAAGTATAAAAGGAACATTCTTGAAGAGCATGTGGTGCCATTTGCCCCATACATTGGTGAAAATTTCATTTTTTTGGACGATAATGCCAGACCCCATCGTGCGCGCATCGTTCAGGAGTACCTTGAAGAGGTTGAAGTCTCTCGAATGGAATGGCCAGCAAGAAGTCCAGATCTCAATCCGATTGAGCAGGTTTGGGACAATCTCAATAGAAGGCTGAGAAGTTCAGAAAATCATCCAGCTACTCTTAATGACTTAGGAATCCAACTCGGAGAAATCTGGGAAGGATTAGATCAGAACATTTTAAGATCACTCATTTTGAGTATGAACCGTCGTTGCCGAGCTGTAATTAACGCAAGAGGTGGAAATACCAAGTATTAAATCACTTATCAGCATTTCAGTATTTTGAAAATTGTTCATTTCTCTTCTTTCACATAAGATTCGGTGAAATCCTGAATTTTTCTTCCATTTAATGTGTCTTGTTTAGTTCAAAACCTTCCCGAGAGAACATAAAAAATAAGTTATAAAGTCAATGTAGATTTAACTTTCATTAAAATTGAGATTTCAGAATGTGCGTTAATTTTTTTGCGCAGTGTATATGAATATAACTTCAAAATTGAATTGTATTTTTTCAAAGTAAGACACTGAACATGAAAATGTCCTCAATTATCACCATCGTGTGAATCTGTATGCCAGCAGTAAATTATTTTCATCTTGTATTGATACATTTTCGAACGATCAATTATAGGAACATACAGCCTGGTCCGATAATGAAAAATATCGTGGATGATTAAAAATCATGTTCCATTCCAAAGTTTAATAAGAATATTGGCTAAACCAGAAAAATCTAGTTGATAATTTGAAGCGTGTTGCTGCAAAGTGAATGGATTGGAAAAATGTTGATAGATATCAAGACAGAAACAAAACTTAACGAATGGATCTATTTAATATATGAGGAATTTGGTCATGACATTGTAACTTTCAATATTTTTGAACAATGATGAAGTAAAATATGTAATATTAAAAATGTGAATATTCCTATTATTCTGCTTCAACAACCATTGTTATTATTTCCTCATCTGTTCATCTGCCTTTAATAATAAAGGCTTTATATCAGCAATATCGTATCTTCTCATATACATATTTTGTCTAATCTTCTCTTTTTTCTTTTTCTACGTTCTCTGTGCAGTCTTTCTATTTATTAGCTGTACATTCTTCAAGAGCCTCATCCCAAAGATTCATCACTTGCGCAATTATTCGCCAAATTTGTTCGAATTATAATGATAGAACAAAACGTCAGTGTTATTTCCAACACCAACCTGAATACTACAACTCAAAATATTACTGAATAAGCTATTACCAACATAATTTCGATTCTTCAAAGCCCCCCGAGATGTCAATAATTCTTGGATGAACTATAAAAAACAACATAACTTCTCCAACGTTCAATGATATCTCTCAAATGATCCTAAATATTGATTTAAATTAATTTCAAATTCTTCTGAAGGGTTATGGAAAATTTCATGAAAAGGATACTGTCCTGTAGTCGTGGTGGTCATTTGGCTGATGTTATTTTCCATTTAAACATTATTCTTTCTTCTTTAAAATTGAAACATTTTTTTTAATGTCAAAATGACACATTTTTCGGAAAAACCTTTATAATCAAATTAAAATTCCAAAAGATTCTGAATAGGCCTCTTTGAAATGACAATTCTAAAATTCATCTCTTTTGAAGAAGATTTTTCATTTTCAACAGAAAAATCATTTTCGAATAAATCAAAATTCTTGTCACCAATTTCTAGTCTCTCATTTCGTGCTTCCTGTCAATGTCTCCAGACATTTCACTTTTCAAGGACATATTCCTTATAGAATATCAGGAAATTATTAGAAGTCAACAACCGTTCTTTCGTCTCGAGCCCATCCCATGATCAGTATACAAATTAGTCACCGAATGAACCACGTATATAAACTTGACCATCGTAGGTACCACATACCATTTTCGAAAGTACCGTTCTTCTCAGAAATAAGACTCTAAATCAAACCTACGACGGTGATGTCATGCAACGTTTTTATTAAAAAATTTCGAGCCTAGGAAATCATCAGATCTGATCTAAATCGCCAGAGTTTTGTAAGGAAAGGGTTTTTCTTTCAGTCAATCCATTTTTTGAATTATGAAATCAACAAACTTCCCTTTTAATTCTCTTAAATATGTTGAAACGTATTCGTGAGACACAAAGTTATTTTTTTCACCCATGAGGTAAATGTAGAGGATAACTCTACCTTTCAGGTAAATAAAAAGGTTAATTTTACCTTTGAGGTAACTGTGAAGAATGATTTCACCTTTGAGGTAAATGAAAAGGTTAATTTCGCCTTTGAGGTAACTGTGAAGGATAATTTTACCTTTTAGGTAAATGAAAAGGTCAATTTCACCTTTGAGGTAGCTGTGAAGGATAATATTACCTTTGAGGTATCTGTGAAGGATAATTTCACCTTTGAGGTAACTGTGAAGGATAATTTTATCTTTGAGGTATCTGTGAAGGATAATTTTACCTTTGAGGTAACTGTGAAGGATAATTTTATCTTCGAGGTAACTGTGAAGGATAATTTTACCATTTAGGTAAATGAAAAGGTCACTTTCACCTTTGAAGTAACTGTGAAGGATAATATTACCTTTGAGGTATCTGTGAAGGATAATATTACCATTGAGGTATCTGTGAAGGATAATTTTACCTTATAGGTAACAGTGAAGGACAATTTTACCTTTTAGGTAAATAAAAACGTCAATTTCACCTTTGAGATAGCTGTGAAGGATAATATTACCTTTTAGGTGAATAAAAAGGTCAATTTCACCTTTGAGGTAACTGTGAAGGATAATATTACCTTTAGAGGTAACTGTGAAGGATAATATTACCTTTGAGGTATCTGTGAAGGATAATATTACCTTTGAGGTATCTGTGAAGGATAATTTTACCTTTGAGGTAACAGTGAAGGATAATTTCACCTTTTAGCTAAATGAAAACGTCAATTTCACCTTTGAGATAACTGTGAAGGATAATATTACCTTTGAGGTATCTGTGAAGGATAATTTTACCTTTGAGGTAACTGTGAAGAAAATTTTACCTTTTAGATAAATGAAAACGTTAATTTCACCTTTGAGATAACTGTGAAGGATAATATCACCTTTTAGGTGAATAAAAAGGTCAATTTCACCTTTGAGATAACTGTGAAGGATAATATTACCTTTGAGGTATCTGTGAAGGATAATTTTATCTTCGAGGTAACTGTGAAGGATAATTTTACCTTTTAGGTCAATGAAAAGGTCAGTTTCACCTTTGAGGTAACTGTGAAGGATAATATTACCTTTGAGGTATCTGTGGAGGATAATTTTACCTTTGAGTTAAATGAAAAGGTCACTTTCACCTTTGAAGTAACTGTGAAGAATAATTTTACCTTTTAGGTAAATGAAAACGTCAATTTCACCTTTGAGATAACTGTGAAGGATAATATTACCTTTTAGGTGAATAAAAAGGTAAATTTCACCTTTGAGATAACTGTGAAGGATAATATTACCTTTGAGGTATCTGTGAAGGATAATTTTACCTTTGAGGTAACTGTGAAGAATAATTTTACCTTTTAGGTAAATGAAAACGTCAATTTCACCTTTGAGATAACTGTGAAGGATAATATTACCTTTTAGGTGAATAAAAAGGTAAATTTCACCTTTGAGATAACTGTGAAGGATAATATTACCTTTGAGGTATCTGTGAAGGATAATTTTATCTTCGAGGTAACTGTGAAGGATAATATTACTTTTTAGGTATCTGTGAAGGATAATTTTATCTTCGAGGTAACTGTGAAGGATAATTTTACCTTTTAGGTAAATGAAAAGGTCAGTTTCACCTTTGAGGTAACTGTGAAGGATAATATTACCTTTGAGGTATCTGTGGAGGATAATTTTACCTTTGAGTTAAATGAAAAGGTCACTTTCACCTTTGAAGTAACTGTGAAGGATAATATTACCTTTGAGGTAAGTGTGAAGGATAATTTTACCTTTGAGGTAAATGTAAAGGATAATTTTACCTTTCAGGTGAATGTTAATGACAATTTTAACTATTAGGTAAGTGCTAATGGTCTAAGTTGTATTTCGAAGTTTAAAATAGTTAATCAAAAATTTGGATCGCTCCCTTTACCTCTGAAAAACATCTCTAGTCTCGTCCCATACATCTCTAAAAGGCGAGCATCGAGCTCCGTAACGTTCTGTATCTTGCGTTTTTCCGTTCGTACCGTCTTCGAGTCCTTAGTGCCTATAAAAGAAAACTTCAGATAGTTATACGCAGTACGAAATTTTGAAACATTAATTTTCGAGGCGAGCTCACCCGAGAAAATTAATTTTTCGAAAATAAAGACAGCAACATGAACAAAACACAACAAGAAACATTCGGTACGATTTGGAAAATTAAAGAATGCGAATTTCGTTAGCGAACTCCAGGTAATTTGAATCCGTATCCACTTTTCCTTATCGGGAATTTCGAGGTTTGCCAAAGCTATTCGATCGTAACATCGCATCCATATCAGTGGAAATGTTCTCAAATATTTGTAGCTCATTGTTGGTGCCACGATAAATGTGGGCATTGTTTTCTGAAATTGTATACATAAATAAAAACTTTATAGTGGAATGAATGGGATGAAATAGCTAGGGGGATTATGTAATCGTTTTGAGATCAAATAGAGCTGGATTTGTTGAGACAAATCCGAGAATATTCAGTCATATTTTTTTTGAATTATTTTTTATTCGATTCACAAACTTAAAAAATTCGTAGCGTTTTTTTCGAGCAAGCTAGGTGATGAAATTTTGTTCTTAAACACAAACAGTATTGAAGGATTCTGCGGTGATAAGAAAGGAAGAGAACACATTTAATTTAGAAAAGAAATATACTGCTCCACAAGAGTTAGGGATATCGTATTCAATCGTTTTCAAAAGTATGTAATCTTCGAGAAAATCGCTGTGAAATCATTTAAAACTCAATAACAACTCGAATTGATCCAATAAAAATCAGTATGAGACATTTCGTCAATCTGGTCGCCTTTTTTCTGAAGTTTGGTTCTTTGCATATGCTTCATGAATGTTCTTATTTTGAAATGAAGTCAGTTTATCAACGGCTTCGATTCGAAACGAGTTTTCTGAAAATGCCAAGACGTAAATTAACAAACGCTGAGGCTAATAGGGCTATCGGAATGCTACAGGGTGGCCTTACTCAGGTTGTTGTAGCGGAAAGGCTCCAAGTCAGCCAAAGTGTGATATCTCGACTTTGGAATAGGTTCAGGGAGACAGGTTCCGTGTTGGAAAGACATAGGCTTGGTGGGCGACGAAAAACAACACCTGCTCAGGATCGTTTCATCACCGTTTCGGCGAGAAGAAACCCTACATCTACGTGTAGAATGCTACGGAATGCTCTTCAAAATAAAGATGGGGTCCAAGTTTCCATCGAAACCATCAGACGACGTTCGATAGAGGTGAATCTAGGTTCTAGACGTCCATTAAGAGGAGTTCCATTAACACGTGACCATAAGCGTCAAAGACTGGAATGGGCAAGGCAACATATCAATTGGAACGATCAATGGCGTAGTGTCCTTTTCACTGATGAATCCAGATATGGACGATTTTCAGATTCTCGAAGAATAAGGGTATGGACAATCCCACGCATACCCCGTAATCGTCGCTATGTCCAAGAAGTCCATCCATTCCGAGGGGGTAGTGTTATGGTATGGGCCGGGATATGTTTCAACGGGCGCACAGATCTACACATTTGTCCTGGGAATATAACCGCCTTACACTATAGGGAGAATGTCATTGACAATGTTGTGCCAAATTTTCACGCTGCTATTGGTGAAATTTTTCAATTTCTAGACGATAACGCTAGACCGCACCGTGCAGCCATAGTTTAGAATGCGCGAGAGGAGCTTGGTATTCCACATTTACCAATACCTCCGCACTCGCCAGATTTGAATTGCATAGAAATGCATGGGATATGCTTCAAAGAAGATTAGATAATCATCAACCTAGCCCAGAATCCTTAAATGATCTGAGAGAGCTTCTGCCCATAGAAATCATAATATATATACTTACTCTAGAATGCTAATTCCTTCTAGTTCCGCAGCGAAAAACGTGCCGCATAGGCAACTGATTCACAGTGTGCGCATGCTCACCATTAGGAAATTTCACGTAGAACGATGCCAAGTCCCTAAATGTTTTGTCGGTTCTATTTTAAGTTCAATATTATTAAACAATAAAAATATTCCATTGAGTAACAAACTTGTTTTATAGCTCAGGCGCGACTTCCTACGACTATACGACACATTAATATCATAAGTGAATTGCAATATTTGTGGAATTGGTGAGAAAATTAGAGCAGTAATGTAGTAGGTTTCACTAAATAGATATAGACCGCGCAACACCGCTTTTTCTGTCTCATGGCAAATGAATTTGAAATGACCTTAGTGAAAGTCTAGGCAGGACCGTGTTCAGTGTCAGTCTGCAGCCACAGTTTAGTTTACTGCATAGACAAACTAGTTTACTGGTGCGTAACTGTTATTTTCGTGTTTGATATTCTTCGTGTGCATTTTGCTTTTGTTGTGTGTTGTGTTCGATTTGGATTTTTTCATATCCGATAAACAATGAACTGTATAGTGTTGTGGTGTCCTTGTCTTGACCCGTTCATTTCCCACTTAAGTATGTAAACTATGTCCACCTTTTCATTCATATAAACTGTTAAAAATTTATGATTTACGCTTTGCTTTTCATTCGATTGACACATATCTATCCACTCGCACCATGAGATTGGTTCTTTATATAGCAAAAGAACGCAATTCATTATGAAAAATCATGAAATCTTGTGAATAAATCATATTTTAATGGATAATTCGAACTCGAAAATAAAATATGTTGAAGTAAAACTTTGCAGTTTCATTCAGATAACAGATTGATTTTGGAATATACTCGGAACTCAAAAAGACAAATGACTTGAAGAATGAATGTAGGTATCAGAATTCACTCATGAAACGATGCAGAGTAACGCATTCGCAGATGTACAATACATTTTCATGTTTCCACTATTTTCAGGAACACCGAAGAATAGAACTGTCCTTAAGGGATATATTAGTATATTTTGCTCATTTGATTTTTTTTCTGTACTTTACCGAAAGATTCGTTGTTTGTTAACCAGAATTTGTCTTCCTTGATCCTTGAATTTATTTTTATACCGAAACCGGGTTTTTTCAACGCCTGAAGAGGTTTTGGAATAATGAAAGATTTTCAGCTTATCTTCCAGTCGCTGATGATTCCAAATTTACCATTCAAAAAAGTGTTGAAAATTATCAATATGTTCAAAACAACTAGTGTCGAATATACTAATTATGAATTGATTAAATTCAACTGCAACAATAACAGCATAAAATTTTATTGAAGCCGACCCTGTTCAGAAACAACCTGATGGCACGTATGCGCATTATGGACCACACTGAAATTTTTACAACACTTCGGTCCAATTGATTTAGCATTCTAGAGTAAGTATATATATTATGATTTCTATGCTTCTGCCCCGTTTATGGAACCAAATTCCTCAAGAAATGTTCAACAACCTCGTGTGTAGTATGCAAAGAAGATGTCAAGCTGTTATTGATGCCCGTGGAGGCCATACATTGTATTGATAGTCTTAAAATGCTTGAATTCTCTGGGAATAAAATTTCGTTATTTCTCTCGATTTTCCTTTACCACCCTGTATACGCTGCAGACCTACAGGCTAAAATTAATTTGCAACTTGAAATCATATCAATATAAATTTTCATTACCAAAATCTTATTTTAACTATATGTTTTTGCAATTTAAGTCAATATCCCTAACTCATGTGGAGCAGTTTATTTAAAATATTCATCCTTCGACTTATGAAAATCCGGAAAAATTAAATAGATGCTTAGTCCACCTTGTCCAATTATTTCGAAGTGAATTTTACTATCTCCAACTCTTCATCGAATGATATTTCTTCCAAGTACCCATCAAAATCATCAATATTGGTGAAATCAGAATCCTTCTACCACAAGCCAATTTCCTCAAAACGCAGGTTTGGCAGTTCTCGAGGAACTTCATAGAGCGGACATTACAGCAACTCTGCACAGACCTAAGTGTCATTAAATTGGTGCAGGTTTCCATGAATAAAAGATAAGGTCATGAGAAATATCGCGAATGACCTCACCAAAGACATCAGCATAGAAAATTGGCATGGAATTGACGACGGCATTAGTCTTATCTACGAGGTTGACGCATAGGTTGCATTTTTCGGGTAGCACTCCCAAGGTGCGTCTTGCTGAGAAATTCTCGAGGAATTTATCGATAGGTTTCGAGGAAATGTCACTTCTTTATGGTTTACGAGTTTAACTCTTCGTTATTCCCAATACATGTTGTAAAGGACCCCGCACTTTTTCTATGGCAAATGGCGTTCCGTCAAATTTTCTAAAATTTTGGTATAATGTAGTACTCGACCTTCTGATCAAAAGTGTCCATGGCCCCAACTCAATCCTATGACTAGTTTTCGAGATACAGGGCGTTGAAGTTGAAAATTACCCACTTTTACTACGCCCGTATCTCGGAACAGAATCGAATGAACTTCAATTTTTCTCAAGAAACATTTCATTACATCCCCAAGGAGCAACCATATAGAGGAATATGACCGAAAATCGTTACGAATACAGGGTCATCCATAATTTAATGCATGCCTGATTTTGAAAGAATAAAATATGTCAGTTTCAGAGCGAGAACGTTCACAAAATGAACTATTACACTAGATATATTGTTGTTACATCGAAAACGTCTGAAATACCCAGAATTTATACTGGGTGATCCATTATTATAGAAACTATTCTCAAGGAGGGTTAAATGGACACCCTGTATTTATGGGTTGATTCAAGGTGTTTGTTTAATTTTTTTAGAACATATCATCATGGACTTCAAAGAATATAGGGTGATTCAGTCATGAAATGAACTTTGAACCTCACGAAAATACCTAAAAACCACCTTTTTTTTTCATCACCCTGTATTTCAAGATTAACTCCGATGAGGTGGGAGTTTTCTTTCACCATTGTACTTGATATGAAAACATCAATACGACCGAGAGTTTTTATACACTTCCTATGAGCAGATTTTTTTTTAATGTAATATGAAAATTATTTATTTAGGTATGTTATTCTATTCTTATTCCAGCATAACAAAAAATCTGGTCATAGGAAGTAGATATATATATTCTTATGAAATGGAGCTGTACAGATTTGATTCCAAATATGGCATGTGTCTCGAAAAGGCAACAAGGAACAGATCATTCAAACAAACATATTGATCCATTCCCCGCTCCTAATCTCGGTATTAGCAGAGGAATGTCAAACGGGGCACCATACAGTTCTGCGTATGATGCAAGAGCACAGATAAAAACCTCAGCAAAAACTCTGTCTCCCCGTATAAGTGTAGGGATATTGGATTTGTGTACAAATATTCATATTGGAGGGCATCTTCTTCGAATGTAAATCCTTCTTCATTTCTTCAAAGGGGTTGACAAAGCATTTTTAAATAATCTGAAACAAAAACCAAAGGGAGAAAAAAGGAAAAGCAAAATCCACTAATATATTCAAATTGTTTTGAAGGTACCAACCCATCTCAAAAATGAATCAGATACTGAATGAATAGAGTTGAAACCATCTGAAAATTTATATATTGGACAATTATTGACCAAATGGTCAATAGTTTGCTCTTCATGCCCACACTCACATCTCGGGCTATCAATGGCATTCCATTTGAAGAGCATACTATTACAACGTCCATGACCTGTTCTAAGACGATTCAGAAGACACCAATTTTTCCTAGACAGATGAAAACCGGGAACTTTCTCTGAAGGATCGAGAATTAAACTTTTATTGAAAAAATCATATGAAGTCCATTCCGAACTCCAAATTTCTTTATGATTTTTTTTAGAATAAAGAAAATTATTTATCCATAGAGGCTTTCGAGATTTCAATCTAGCCAGTCTTGTATCTGGCATATAACTCATAATAGGAAATGAATTTGGAAAGGAATGAAATTTATCCCAAGACTTCATGGCAGCAACCTGTCTACGAATATGAGGAGGTATTATATTAGAAAGAACTGGTAACCAAGCTAATGGAGTAGATTTAATGGTTCCAGTTATAATCCTCATAGGAAGTAGATAAAAACTCTCAGCCGTATTGATGTTTTTATATCAGGTACAGTGGTGAAAGAAAACTCCCACCTCGTCGGAGTTAATCTTGAAATACAGGGTGATGAAAAAAAAGGTGGTTTTTGGGTATTTTCGTGAGGTTCAAAGTTCATTTCATGACTGAATCACCCTGTATTCTTTGAAGTCCATGATGATATGTTCTAAAAAAATTAAACAAGCACCTTGAATCAACCCATAAATACAGGGTGTCCATTTAACCCTCTTTGAGAATAGTTTCTATAATAATGGATCACCCAGTATAAATTCTAGGTATTTCAGACGTTTTCGATGTAACAACAATATATCTAGTGTAATAGTTCATTTTGTGAACGGTCTCGCTCTAAAACTGACATATTTTATACTTTCAAAATCGGGCATGCATTCAATTATGGATAACCCTGTATTCGTAACGATTTTTGGTCATATTCCTCTATATGGTTGCTCCTTGAGGATGTAATGAAATGTTTCTTGAGAAAAATTGAAGTTCATTCGATTCTGTTCCGAGATACGGGCGTAGTAAAAGTGGGTAATTCTCAACTTCAACGCCCTGTATCTCGAAAACTAGTCATAGGATTGAGTTGGGGCCATGGACACTTTTGATCAGAAGATCGAGTACTACATTATACCAAAATTTTAGAAAATTTGACGGAACGCCATTTGCCATAGAAAAAGTGCGGGGTCCTTTGAAGCTATTTCCTTAAAGGGGGAAGTTGGTTCCCAAAGCAAAACCCTGGGCTTCACAGTTGAATAATACCAAATATAGCAAGTACCAAGCAATTTGACAACGGTCAATTGGAAATAAATCATGCAGATCCTGTATTTATCGATTACTTAAAGAGAACATAGAATGAGAAGACTCCTATATACACTGCACAAGAAAATTAACGCACATTCTGAAAAATCTCAATTTTAATGACAGTTAACTCTACATTTACTTTTTAACTTATTTTTTATGTTCTCTCGGGAAGGTTTTGAACGAAACAAGACACATTAAATGGAAGAAAAATTCAGGATTTCACCGAATCTTATGTGAAAGAAGAGAAATGAACAATTTTCAAAATACTGAAATGCTGATAAGTGATTTAATACTTGGTATTTCCACCCCTTGCGTTAATTACAGCTCGGCAACGACGGTTCATACTCAAAATGAGTGATCTTAAAATGTTCTGATCTAATCCTTCCCAGATTTCTCCGTTTTGGATTCCTAACTCATTAAGAGTAGCTGGATGATTTTCTGAACTTCTCAGCCTTCTATTGAGGTTGTCCCAAACCTGCTCATTCGGATTGAGATCTGGACTTCTTGCTGGCCATTCCATTCGAGAGACTTCAACCTCTTCAAGGTACTCCTGAACGATGCGCGCACGATGGGGTCTGGCATTATCGTCCATAAAAATGAAATCTTCACCAATGTATGGGGCAAATGGCACTACATGCTCTTCAAGAATGTTCCTTATATACTTATCAGCATTCATAGCTCCATTATCAACGACCACTAGGTCTGTGCGAGCAGTCAAAGATATTCCACCCCATACCATAATCGATCCTCCCCCAAAACCAGTAGTATTCAGGAAATTGCACTGAGCATATCTTTCATGTGGACGTCTGTATACAAGGGAACTTCGATCACAATGGTAGAGGCAGAATCTAGACTCATCTGTGAAGAGAACTCTTTCCCAATCGGCATCTTCCCAATGGATATGCTCTCTCGCAAAATCCAAACGCGCCCTTCGATGGGCTGGGGTAAGAGCTGGGCCTCTTGCCGCGACACGAGGCCTTAAATCATATTCTCTGAGGCGATTTCTTATTGTCTGAGTGCTAATTTGCACCTCATGAGTTTGCTCAAGCTGATTTTGAAGGAGGCGAGCGGTTGCCAACCGTTGTCTCAACGAAGAAACTCTCAAGTAACGTTCTTGAATGGCAGTTGTTACCCGTGGTCTACCCTGTCCTGGTCTTCGGACATTCATACCTGTCTCCCTGAATCGCTGCAACATTCTGGACGCACTTGTATGGGAAACTCCAAACCTTACTGCAATTCTTGTGTATGTCCACCCTTCTTCTCGCAAAACTACCGCTTGGCCACATTCCTCTTGGGTCAAATTGCGTGTTTCGCGTTGCATAGCGATCGAGTGTAGAAAATCAAACGAAAGAAAAACTGTTGATCACTGGAATTGATCGAGAACAACTGATTTTAGAATGGAGCCAATACATTCAAAATCTGATAATATCATCTTTTTTTATTCCTGCTGGGAGAAAACATCTGTATTGAAGAAAAACGTTGAAAGTGGTTAACATATGCATGCATAATTCTGATAAAAATAATTATCGTTGAGAACACCTTCAGTTGTAGAATAAATTTGAGATTTCCATAATGTGCGTTAAATTTTTTGCGCGGTGTATTTCAGATTCGCTTTGAAACACCTTCACGTCCTCCACATTCAATCCCCAGTCACAAAACTCAATTTTCACACAATTCAACGAGAAAATACTCACCATCTTTTCTCAGAGACTGCGGGGAATCAGGCAAGGAACCACCTTCCGAATTTAGGCTGTAGGAATGTTCGTTTTTGATCGGCCTCACCAGTGTCGCATGGCCGAACGCTGCGTCTGTCATAAGTTTGTCGTGGATTATGACAGCGGGTATTTCTTTGTCGCAATGGCTCCATTCTATGCTCAGATCGCCAGAAGAGTGGAGTCTCAGCACGTCTTGCATCGTCTGCAACAAAAAAAAATTGGTTGAAGGTTGAAGCCTCGAAGTATTCAATAGAAAAACTTGAGCAGTTTTTACTCGATGAAAGAAGATAATATAAATGTTGAGGACCGGGTATTTAGACGTCCATAAATGCGACGTTGTCAAATTTATTACTCCCTGGTTCGCAATGAAGGAGGCTCTGATAATAGTTATAGAATTACTTCAGATATCTTGAGAATATTTTCAAAGGGGAGATAAAAGGGCAAATCCTAAGCTGTAGCTTTAAGGGGTATTTTACACTGAAGGGGATTTCATACTTATAGTTCATCCAAGAATTATTGACATCTCGGGGGGCTTAGGAAAATCGACATTATGTTGGTAATAGCTCATTCAGTAATATTTTGAGTTGCAGAATTTATACTCCATTCACTTTTATTTAATAACATAGGAGGTCATGGTTTCGTTTTCAGGAGTTGGTGCCCCTGATGAAAAGCACAGAACATATGATGAAAAGTCAGTGCGCGCACAGAAAATATCGTTGATGACAAAACGACGTTGCCAGTTTCTTTGTTTACATCAAAGTAAAAGTATCAAAGATATTCCACATTTTGTTAGGTTTACAAATTGTTCGCAGATTTTTGGTATTTAATCGATATTTGCAGGTGAGTTTTTCGTCGAATATCCAAGATTAACGTAGGTTTATTGTTTTTAGCACCAGTTTGGAGCATGAGGACGATTTTCAAGACCAGGACGAATATTTACATTTCGAGGTTGAAGGGGTACACGGGAATTTCGTTGAAAAAGCTGTTATTTGGACAGATATCGCAGTAGATGGTTCGGATGGAGCCTCGAGAGGTCGATTAGGATGATATTCTCCAGGTTTTCCAAGAAATTTGGCGATATCTGAGCAGGTTTGCAAAAGTTATAGTCCATCCAAGAATTATTGACATCCCGGGCGGCATTGGAAAATCGAAATTAGGTTGGTAATGCCGTTCAGTGATATTTTGAGTCGCAGAATTCAGGTTGGTGTTGGAAATAACACTGACATTTTGTTCTGTCATTAATGTTTCGATTAAATTCGGCAAGTGCAAGTGAAATAAATATCTATTATCTTTAGAATGAGGCTCTTGAAGAGTGTACATCAGCTAATAAATGGGAAGGCTTTCCATAGCTTATAAAAAAGAAATAAGAGAAGATTAGTCGAAATATATGGGATGTTGCTGACATAAAATCTTTCATTATGAACATGATGAGGTCTGCCCGGTTGAGTAAATAAGTTGTTGAGTTGTGGTTGTTGAAACAATAGTAGGAATATTTTACACCTTCATTGTTCACAAATATTGAAAGTTACAATGTCATGACAAAATTCTTTATACTTATATTAAATAAATCCATTCGTTAAGTTTTGTTTCTGTCTTGATATCTATTACAATTTTCCCAATCCATTTATCCATTCAGTTTGCAGGTGATGTGATAATTGGAAACATTTTCATGTTCAGATTCCCTTACTTCGAAAAATTACCATTTAATTTTCAGGTTATTTCTATATTTTTTATTGCTGAAAGCACAGAAAATTTTTAGTTACTTTTTTGTAACTAGAAATAAAGCTGCGACTGGACTTTCAAGGCCTGCTCTGATGTCAATAATTCTTGGATGTACTATAGGTACCTCACTAATGAGGTGGAACTTAGACCTAATTCCTCTATAAGAAACGCCTTTCAAAGGTCGAGATGGTGAAAAATGTATTCTTTAGATGTTGTTTGAACAAACGCAGCCGAGTTTTATATCCCAACATTGATTTTAAGAAAGTTATCAACAAAATAAAATTGACATTATTCTTGATTCTTGTAATTACCCATCAATTCATCTTTGGGTTGATTTTTTTTAATTAATTCTTGATTAGAATCAACAATTGATGTCGTCAAGTCTTGAACTTTCAGTTCAAGAGGATAATAAACATTAAATCTTCACAAGCATGCATATGAAAATTATGTGAAAGCAATGCAATTTTCTTCCATGGCGAAAAATAATATATTTCAACAGTGATCTCTTGTACTTTTCATGCAAATAACTAGGAAAGGAATCCCTTCTATCAATTCATATAAACGTTAATTATTTTCGTCCATCACATCTTTTCCAATTCATTCATTTTCCGAATACATTCACATTCTGAGAAATACGCTAAGGATGTAGAAAGGGCAACATAGTGTTGACTTGGAAGATAAAAATATTTTGAAAAACGTCATCACTTCGATACAGAGTGGAATCTGTCAAATTTCCAAAGCCACAGTTGTGATTTTATAATTCAGGTTGGTGTTAGAAATAACACTGACGTTTTGTTCTGTCATTATTATTCGAACAAATTTAGCCAATAATTGCGCAAGTGATAAATCTTTGGAATGAGGCTCTTGAAGAATGTACAGGTAATAAATAGTAAGCCTGCACAGAGCACGTAGAAAAAGAAATAAGAGATTAGTCAAAATATATGGAATGTTATGATATTGCTGACATAAAGCCTTTGATTATGAAGATTCTGCCCAGATGAGCAAATAATAACAGTGAATGTTGAAGCAGAATAATAGGAATATTTACATTTTTAATATTACATATTTTACTTCATCATTTTTCACAAATATTGAAAGTTACAATGCCATGAAAAAAGTACTCATATATTGAATAGATCCATTCGTTAAATTTTGTTTCTGTCTTGATATCTATTACAATTTTTCCAATCCATTCACTTTGCAGCAACACGCTTCAAATTATCAACTAGATTTTTTTGGTTTAGCGAATATTCATATTGAACTTTGGAAAGGAGCATGCTTTTTTATCACCCACGATATTTTTCGTTATCGGACCAGAATTTCCAGGCTGTATGCTCCTATAATTGATCGTTCGAAAATGTATCAATACAAGATGAAAATAATGTACTGCTGGTATACAGATTCACACGATGGCAATCGTATGAGATAATTGAGGACATTTTCATGTTTAGTGCCTTAGTTTGAAAAAATACAATTCAATTTTAAGGTTATATTAATATATTTTCTGCTATGAGAGCACAGAAAATTCTTAGTGACTTTTTTGTAACTAGAAATAAAGCTGCGGCTAGACTTCAAGGCTTGCTTTGATGTCAATAATTCTTGGATTTACTATACTTATGGCTTGGCTATGATCTTCTAGGTTGATAGAACTCTATGTTACGTCATAGTAATTCAGTTTCGTGAAATAATGGATGGGAAATAATGAGGAAAATAGATAAATAAAACACTAGATTGGACACAAGGTGGAACAGGCCTTTATTGTCCATGCGGCAAGAGTTTTCGAGCCACATACGAGGGAAAACGAAAAGAAGAACCAATCAGTGGATTAGTTTTCCCAAAAGCAAAAACCCTCAGCTTTACAGTTGAATAGTATACTCCGCGATCATATTATTTAAAATGTATATAATAGATCATTTTATTTAAATTCTCCAAGCGTTATTTTCGTGGTCAGAATTCCTGATGAGCTACAAATTGCGTGTCGGCGAACTGTCCAAAAACGAAAGTGTGGTCATTTCTTCAATTCTATCTGTTGTCTCTTCGGATGGTCCCAAACAGGTGCTAATTCAATATTTGACTGCACGTCGTAATATCGAAGATAGCTGCGGGCTAGTCGAGTTCGTTAACACCGAATATTTTCGGGTTTATCCGCTGTTTGACCGTGAACTTCCTAAAAAGCGTGAAACGACTTCTTCGAGATGCTGAGATTTAATACCTGTTTCTATTACGTGCTCAATTTTTTTTGGCTTCGTCAATTTTATCTAGAATTTGTCGAAATTATCGGGTATGATCTTCAAGCAGCTTTCGCGGGTTTGCTAGACCTTTTTGAACGAAAGGGAATTTTAAATGGAGAGAGCGAGTTCGAGGAATTCAATACCCAAATTCGATTGTGTCCATGGCAGATAAGTGGCAACTAATTGATAATTCATAACTGATTTCTGAGGGACAATTATATGAAGCTAATGGAAAATAATTGATAGGGCCATTATATCGATTTTAACGATTCGTTTGTGACCAATTGTGCGTGAAATGTAAGACGAGGAATTTATATAGCTTCTCCAAATAAATTCCTTGGATCAACTGACGAATTCAGCTCAGTTCTCAATCAAGCAATCGTCTTAAGAAGGGCAGTTTTCAATATTACCATATAATATTTGATTCAGATTCTGAAATGGTTGATATTGGGTGATAAGTAACTCGAAATAGTATATAACATTACTAGCAAGGTAAGAGGGTTTTTACTGGCGAATGGGGGATATAACTGACGAGCCGCAGGCGAGTCAGTTACCTCCTTGAGCCAGTAAAACCCGTTACCTAGCGTGTATTGTTTTATATTTTATTTGTTTCTCATTTGTAAAAAGGTTAGATAAATTCCAAAAAAATCTCAATAATTTGTCGCAAATGTCGTAAGCTATGGAAGCGTTGCCATAAACATGTCTGTTTATTTTTCTTTACATTTGTTTTGGCGAAAGCGAAAATGAATGTACCAAAAGAAATTATTGAGGCAGCCAGCAGTGTAGCTTCAAGTTTATTACCTGCAAAATCAGTTTCAAGGTACGAGCGAGAATACGACGACTTCAAAAAGTGGCAAAACAAAAATAGTGTGATTGGGGTAACTGAAGATGTTTTGTTGGTCTACTTGAATCAACTATCAGCTAGATTCAGCCCTAATACTTAATGGGCAAAATGGTCTATGCTGAAAAGCTGCTTGGAAATGAAAGAAAATGCCCCTGTTCGCAGGTTTGTTTTCCTTAAAAAATTTATTGAAAAATATGACGTTTAGTTGTCATTTGCAGATTTCAAAAGGTAATAGCGTTTCTGAAACGAAAAAATGAGCGTTATAGGCCAAAAAAGGCCGAGGTATTTAGTAAAGAAGAGGCTGAACAATTTCTTTTACATGCTCCTGATGATCAGTGGTTGCTGGCGAAAATTGTAACAATATTTGGGATTTTTGGATGTTGTCGATGTGACGAAATTCTCTCCTTAAACATGAATGATGTAGAAGATATGGGAAAATACGTTATTGTGACATTGCGGCAAACAAAAAATTTAACAACAAGAAGATTCACCATAACCGATGATGGCTGCAGCTTCAAGCCCTGCATGTTATACAGAAAATATGTAAATCTTCGGCCTCCTGGAACAGAAAGCCTAAGATTTTTTTTGACATACCGACATGGAAAGTGCATTTCCCTTAATGCTGGCCAGCACACTATTGGTGGTGTCCCGAAGCAAATAGCGAAATATTTAGGTTTAAAAGACCCAGAGTTATACACCGGCCACTCTTTTCGCAGAACTGGAGCCACTATGGTTGCGGATTCGGGTGGAGATATTTTAGCACTAAAGCGTGCAGGAGGGTGGAAGAGCACCGAAATTGCGATGAGTTATGTCGATGATTCGGTCAACAAAAAAATCTAAATGTCTAGCAAATTATTTGATAGTAAGGAGAGTACAAATGTTCTGCAGTCCTCGAGT
The DNA here is from genome assembly GCA_951802165.1 of Adalia decempunctata. Taxonomy (NCBI): domain Eukaryota; kingdom Metazoa; phylum Arthropoda; class Insecta; order Coleoptera; family Coccinellidae; genus Adalia; species Adalia decempunctata. The sequence continues at coordinate 1,489,945 of OX637702.1, forward strand.
TCAGCAGTTTCTGAGTCAAAAGATGGTTCATCATCATCAGTATCAACTCTTTCATCATCAAAAATCTGTGTTACTGGAAATAACAATTGTACCATGATTTTCAACATATATGACGATAAAATAAAATTTTCTAATGTAAATAATACTACTAAATTGTAAAAATTTTGCAAGTTAACTGTCAGTTTTACAAGTTAGTGACTTGATAAAATAAACTTTCTTGATTAATATTGTGTTTTTGGAAACTGACGTTTACAAATGAGAAACAAATAAAATTTCTTACGAAGAAATTTCATTGATATTTTGTTGAGAATCCATAATCTGAAGATTTATTTCAAAATTTCCCTTGAATGGGAAAAATCAACGTTTTCTATAAATGCAAATAATCTCTGCGTTATCGAAAAACCGATAAAAACGTTAATTTTCCTCTTCCGCTGATACTTTTCATCACAGAACGGAAAACGGCGAAAGTGTACTGTGATAATGCAGCTTTTATTCGTTCAATTACGAAATTACTTATTCTTCAAGAATTCTTTATCGTTTATCTTTCGAATTTCCTCGAGTTCTTGATAAATTAACCTCGATATTAGACTTATAACAGTTTCAACAATTTTTCCAGCCAAAAATAAATCTAATATGAAAATCTGCAAATTAAACATCTTGATTTTTCGAAAATTCAACTACTTAGAGCTTCTTCAAAATATAGAAGGAAAACCAACTTGAAATGTTATCAGTGTATCAAGGTTTTTAATATCTATCTTTTACATAATGGGATTAGTAATACCACCAGTTGTGTAACAGAGAATCTATTTCTCAACATAATTGAAAATATTTCAGAAAGAAGAAAAAGTTTTTGTTTTAAAGTCTGAGAATAATCTCATAATAATCTAATGAAGTTTGAAAAAAAATTCAAAGACCATTTACACATCAGTGAATTCAATAAATCAGAATTGGACATTTGATAAACTTTCATTTATGTAGGAGTCCTGAATGAATAAGAGATAGGTTATCTACTTCCTATAGTAACAGGAAGAACCAGTTCATTGTAAGATCACAAACCATTGAAGACAATTTGAAATTTTATCCTCTATTCGAATGGATACCATGAAAAAAGTTTTCGACTAGGTCATTCAAAATAAAAATGAATTATATTGGAGATAAATATCCTATTAAACAATCTAAGGTCACCTTGAACCAAAAATCAAGAAATTTGAGCTGATCTAGATAATACAGAGAGTAAAAACAATGAATAGAAAATTAACTAAATTTTTAACAAAACTGCAAACAGCAACAATTCAATCAAACTCTAAAACGTCGTCCGTTGTTAAAATATGTGACACAAAATCACAAAACTGAGTTGTTAAGAAAACAATATAAGTTCGATATATTCCTCTCGAAAGGTCAAAGGAACATCCTGTATGCGCATAAATATGTCTAGGATGTGCTTCCAAACGTTCTATACAGGGGTGCTGAAGAATAAAAAAAAATAAAAATAAAAAAAATTTTGGACCACTGTTTCGAGTGATTCAGGCCTTATTTCAGCAAAAACACCAGTTATGTTGGCTTCCCAAGCGTCAACTGTTTCTGGTTCATCAGCATTAACCAATGACTTGACATAACCCCAAAGAAAATAATCCATTGGAGTTATATCGCATCTTGGAAGCCAATTAATTGGACCATTTCTCGAAATAATGTTATCGCCAATATTTCTTTCAATAAATCAAGTGTTACGGTAGCAGCATGAGGTGTAGCACCATCTTGTTGGAACCAAAACACTTCAGGGTCGATACCAGTCGAATTTTGAAACAAATAGACATTGATCATCGATCTGTAACGAGCACCATTCAGTGTAACATTAGCTGCAGCATAGTTTTTAAAGAAATATGGACCGATGTAGCCTCCAGCGTGTAAAGCACACCATACAGTGCATTTTCAGGGTGCAATGGAACCTGCAGAACTTCTTGAGAATTGTTTTCACTCCATATACGTCAATTTTGCTAGTTTTCGTAGCCGTTCAACCAGAAATGAGCTTCATCACTGAACACAATTTTTAGATAAGAAAGTGGATCAACTTCAAGCTGTTCTAGGGCCCAATCAGCATTATGGTCAAGTGGCTTTAGTTCTTGAACCAGTTGGATCTTGTTTGGTGTAGACCAAGATCTTCACGCAAAATTTTCTATGTGGTGGATGCACAGAGTCGACGAATAGACAGACCTGGCTCTTCATTAACACTATCACTTACAGCAGCGATATTTTCTTCTGTACGTCCAGTTATTTATCTTGTCGTTGTTGTTGCATCGACTAGAGAAAATGTTGTCCGAAATCTATCGATAGTTCGACGAATAAGCTGCTCTGATGGACGATTATAAAAACCACAAATTTCACGAAGTGCTCTATAAGTATGGCGAATAGAACACTGATTTTGAAAATAAATTTCAACAATTTGTAAACGTTGTTGCGGCGTGAGTCTTTCCATGATTATTCATCAATGCTTACTGAACAGAAATGTCAAAAAACATGGCTCCTACCTTCTGTCAAATCACAGTTATCCTTATCGAAAATTCTATCACTCTAAAATTGTTAAAATTGTCATCTAATAATGTCTAGCTTCAAAACCAAATGTTGGAATGTTCCTTGATGCCTATTCGCAGATTCTTCAGAGTTTACAAGAAATAAGACCAACAATATACCACTAAATCGTTCTCTTCTTCAATCTCCAACAGCCGAATATTGGCGAACGCTTCAACATAATCAACATGTCCACCTCCTCGATCCAAAATTCAAAGCTCGCGCACACGCCCGATTTGAAATGTATTTGGATGTGGGATTAGCGATGTTGACCCCAGCGAGAGGTTGATACACCCGAACCAAGCCTACGAATGCAAAAGAACCGCTTTTGGCCAGAGGGCTGACGTCTATCCTCGAGCTATTGGACTTGAATATCGAATTATCTAATAGTCGCTTATGATGTCACGTCTGGTGTTCGTCAAGATCCTAATTTGCTTGACCCCTTGGAGGTCCTATAGGAGCCTGAGAAGGCTAGTTCGAGATCAGGGATATAAGGCTACCTTTACGAGGATGTATTGATATCTAGTTAGCCTAGACCAGTTCCCTGCATGAACAAAATATTTCGATACCATATCAACGAACAACAACTTATCAGAAGCGTCAGTGTAGAGTTCGACGTTAAAAAAGTAAACCAGTTACGCAATAAATTAAAGAAAAAAGATGTCCACGAAATTGTAAAAATCGAAAAATTGGAGTAACGAGCCATCATCAAGTACCTGTATTTAAAAGGGTTAAGAGGTAAGCAGATTTACGAAGATATGCTTAATACCCTTGGTGATCAATGTCCTTCGTATGCGACCGTGAAAAATTGGACTGCAAGCTTCAAAAGAGGTAAAGGACCCCGCACTTTTTCTATGGCAAATGGCGTTCCGTCAAATTTTCTAAAATTTTGGTATAATGTAGTACTCGACCTACTGATCAAAAGTATCCATGGCCCCAACTCAATCCTATGACTAGTTTTCGAGATACAGGGCGTTGAAGTTGAGAATTACCCACTTTTACTATACGCCCGTATCTCGGAACAGAATCGAATGAACTTCAATTTTTTTCAAGAAACATTTCATAACATCCCCAAGGACCAACCATATAGAGGAATATGACCGAAAATCGTTACGAATACAGGGTCATCCATAATTGAATGCATGCCCGATTTTGAAAGTATAAAATATGTCAGTTTCAGAGCGAGAACGTTCACAAAATGAACTATTATACTAGATATGTTGTTGTTACATCGAAAAAGTCTGAAATACCCAGAATTCATACTGGGTGATCCATTATTATAGAAACTATTCTCAAGGAGGGTTAAATGGACACCCTGTATTTATGGGTTGATTCAAGGTGTTTGTTTAATTTTTTTAGAACATATCATCATGGACTTCAAAGAATACAGGGTGATTCAGTCATGAAATGAACTTTGAACCTCACGAAAATACCCAAAAACCACCATTTTTTTCATCACCCTGTATTTCAAGATTAACTCCGACGAGGTGGGAGTTTTCTTTCACCACTGTACTTGATATAAAAACATCAATACGGCTGAGAGTTTTTATCCACTTCCTATGACCAGATTTTTTGTTATGCTGGAATAAGAATAGAATAACATAAATAAATAATTTTCATATTACATAAAAAAAAATCTGCTCATAGGAAGTGGATAAAAACTCTCGGCCGTATTGATGTTTTTATATCAAGTACAATGGTGAAAGAAAATTCCCACCTCATCGGAGTTAATCTTGAAATACAGGGTGATGAAAAAAAAAGGTGGTTTTTGGGTATTTTCGTGAGGTTCAAAGTTCATTTCATGACTGAATCCCCCTGTATTCTTTGAAGTCCATGATGATATGTACTAAAAAAAATAAACAAACACCTTGAATCAACCCATAAATACAGGGTGTCCATTTAACCCTCCTTGAGAATATTTTCTATAATAATGGATCACCCAGTATAAATTCTGGGTATTTCAGACGTTTTCGATGTAACAACAATATATCTAGTATAATAGTTCATTTTGTGAACGTTCTCGCTCTGAAACTGACATATTTTATACTTTCAAAATCGGGCATGCATTCAATTATGGATGACCCTGTATTCGTAACGATTTTCGGTCATATTCCTCTATATGGTTGCTCCCTGGGGATGTAATGAAATGTTTCTTGAGAAAAATTGAAGTTCATTCGATTCTGTTCCGAGATACGAGCGTTGTAAAAGTGGGTAATTCTCAACTTCAACGCCCTGTATCTCGAAAACTAGTCATAGGATTGAGTTGGGGCCATCGACACTTTTGATCAGTAAGTCGAGTACTACATTATACCAAAATTTTAGAAAATTTGACGGAAGGCCATTTGCCATAGAAAAAGTGCGGGGTCCTTTTCCATTGAAGATGATGACCGATCGGGAAGGCCAGTTTCTGTGTCAGTTCATGACATGATTTTATCAGACCGTCGAATTGGGCTAAAACGGATATCTGAAGCACTGAAGATTTCATACCAACGCGTTCATCATATAGTTCACGTCAATTTGGACATAAGTACAATTTCTGCAAAATGAATCCCCAAATGTTTGAATGTTGACCAAAAGCGTGCAAGTGTAGAAGCATCGATCTGTGCTCGATTTGAAGAAGATGTAGACTTCTTAAACCGAATTGTTACTATGGATGAGACTTGGGGACATTTCTACGATCCAGAAACAAAGCAACAATCGATGGAATGGCGACACTCTGGTTGTCCAAGACCAGACAAGTTTCGTGTCCAAAAATCTGCTGGAAAAGTTCTTGCTTCAGTTTTTTGGGATTACCATGGAGTAATCATGATTGATTTTTTGGATAAGGGTAGAACAATAACTGGAGATTACTATTCGACCACTCTACTGAAAAAAATTAAATAGAAAAGACGCGGAAAGCTATCCAAAGGTATTTTGTTTCTACAGGACAAGACCCCAGTACAAAAATCTCATGTTGCCATGCAAAAAATTCGTGATTTAGGGTTAGAATTACTAGAACACCTCCCTTATTCACCAGATTTGGCTCCGTCCGACTATCATCTCTTTCTTCAACTGAAAAAAAGTTTAAAAGGTTGTAAATTTTCTTCCAACGAGGAGGTAATAAAAGCTGTGGAGGACTGGTTTGCAGACCAAGAAGAAACATTATTTTTGCAAGGTCTAGAGACGTTGCAGGTTCGCTGTAATAAATGTATTCAATTAAGAGGAGAATATGTTGAGTGATAAAATATTTTGACATTGAAATTTTGTTTGGTTTTACAGTAGGCTAAGAATTTTTCAATATATCCTCGTATGTCTAGAAAAGATCCCAGGGAAAAATTATTTTGGGGGGTAACAAGAGGGATTTCATACTGTAACTTGTTCTGAATTTCCTATCCTCTGAGCCAATAAAATGCACCGATGCCAGTCCTACTTCATGGCTTCCATTTTTGCAAAGTCTACATATAATCGAAAGTTATTTAATATTAATTTATAATTCTATGAATGATGACTTCAAGCAATACTTCAGGCAATTCACATCTTTAAAAATGAGAGAATTTAATCATATCCTCTTCTAGGAATCCGCCATTTCAAACTCTCCATTCTGGTATGTACGTTTTCTACATTGATATAACTCTGTTTCACTGTTTCTTTTCACAGGATTTGATCTCATGTAAGCTTCTTCTATTTTATTCTTGCATTTCTAGTAAATATTGTGGAACTTCATTCTACTACTATTAATCCCCGTGGAATATTCTTATACATCCGATAAGAACTACTGCACATTTAACTATTCAATCGACATGATGGTATATGCATTGGAGTTATTGTTCTTAGAATAACATTTTACGTATAGGGTTTAGAGGTCTAAGGAAAACTGTTTACACCGCCTGTGCCTAAGAAAAACATCCTTCCCAGCATTGTGGTTGGAGACTTCCCTCTGAGAGTTCTGTAAACGAACATCCTTAGCAAAACAAGCCTTTGTCATTGGCCTTGGTGAGCCAGGCAAGTATCCTACGGAAGGATTGCTTCGTCCCGGTTCCAACGTTCATCAGTCAACAGGAAATTTAAAGAGTTTATTGTCCACTTCCAAAACAACGCGAATAGGATTGCACCCATAACACTTGAAAGGAAGGATTCTTACACATGGAGCTGTGAGAGCGCTGCTTAGAACTGGGATAACAATAAGGTGGCACACTCTGTATGCCTATCGCCTTTGAACAAGTGTAGCTATATTATATTTTGCTGTTTATCATTATTGTTCTAGTAACCATCTTACCGAGGTATAGGAAGCTCCATATTGTACATACCACCAGTTCCAGTCTTATTAATAATTGATCTATGGATTGTTAACATTTCATCTGTAATGCTAAAAGGGTTTTTTGCTTTGAGTTCAATGATAAATTGAATCTCGTTCGTTTTTCCCTTCATAGGCTATGGTTCCTGGAACTATGGCGCTGGACGAATAAAGGCCTGTTCCACCTTTGTGTCCAATCAAGTGTTTTATTTTTCTGATTTCACCTCCTTATATTTCACTCATCTGAGTTATTACGAATCTGAATTACAACGACATAACATGGAGTCCTACCAATCTAGACGATTCTCTTTTCAAATAACATTTCCCTACTTTCAAAGTTGAGAATGTTACAATCTTAAAGACCGACTTCCCAATATTTGAGCTCTTCCAATAGTTCGCTAGAAGCAATTTCCTAATGAGAAAAAACGAAGAATAAACCAACAGGTGGTTGGCCCCCAAAGCAAAAACCCCTCGGCTTACATACATATGGAACTAGCGAATGTCTTTACTTCGATTTGGTCATTACGGTCACAGTGGTAGTACATATACTCCATTCACAATTATAAAATCACAACTCTGGCCATGGTTCCGTTTTCAGGAATTGGTGCACCTGATAAAAAATCTGTGCGCGTACAGAGAATATCTTTAATGACCAAACGGCGTTGCCAGTTTCTTTGTTTACATCAAAGTAAAAGTATCAAAGATATTTTGACATGGGTACAAACGGCAAATTTGAATTGGACCAAAAATCGATTTATAAGCATGAATAAAGCAAAAGTAAGTACTAATCGCCTTTTTTACACTTGATAACGAAGTTTTTTTAGGTATCTGGCCGTTTGGAAAGATTTCAAACGAAATTCCGGTCCCCCAGAAGTTTGGTTAGTTTCGGTATCGTTTTTGGTGCTCAAAATTTATTTGGAATGTGTAAATGGACAAAAAAGGCTTCCTTATACGATCTTTTCACGAAAGCGACTGGGAAATATGGTTCAGGTAGGATTTTCGAGGAATTATGAGGAAAGAACTTGCAGAATGAAATTGCACGATTTTCGTAAGTAAACGGGTTTTGGATGGCCATCATCGGTCTCTAAATGATTATTGTTGATCGTTTTCACGTTTCAGAAAAAGAACCACTTCGTATAAGCCCATTTTGAAGAAATTTGTGTATGTAACATTCAACGGTAGATATTTGCTCTTAATCGAAAGAATATATTATATCTAGTGCTACTTCTTTCAAAAGAGACACAAGCTTTTAATGCTGTAGGGGCCCTATAATGTGGAGGAGTTTGTGTCTTATTTTAGAACAGGTGAATGATAAATGTGAAGCATATGTTGACCGGTTCCATATTATTTGTACAAACCTACTGTGGTTGTAATGTATGAATATTTTTCAAACTAATAAATTACTATACAGTCAGAATATTTTACTCCTTGTTCATAAGATCAAATAAATGAAATGTATATCTTCTACTCTTATTTTTATTAAGTTAGCTATTAAGGTTATGTTCCAAGAAAAAGTTCCTGTTGCATCAGAACTCCCTTCAAGTATTTGGATTCCAGTAGAGGGATATAATGTTCCATTATTCTTGATTCAACAATTGATGTCAAGTCTTGAACTTTCAGTTCAAGAGGATAATAAACATTAAATCTTCACAAGCATGCATACGAAAATTATGTGAAAGCAATGCAATTTTCTTCCATGGCGAAAAATAATATATTTCAACAGTGATCTCTTGTACTTTTCATGCAAATAACTAGAAAAGGAATCCTTTCTATCAATTCATATAAACGTTAATTATTTTCGTCCATCACATCTTTTCCAATTCATTCACATTCTGAGAAATACGCTAAGAATGTAGAAAGGGCAACATAGTGTTGACTTGGAACATAAAAATATTTTGAAAAACGTCATAACTTCGATACAGAGTGGAATGTGTCAAATTTCCAAGGCCAGAGTTGTGATTTTATAATTGTGAATGGAGTATACTTAGAAGTCTCTCCACCCTCCGAAACAATCCAAACATTCTCACGAGCGATACCTGTTACCCCGGGGGCAGAAGAATAGACAGGAATTCGAAATTAACCGGCGTGAAAGGATCGCTACTTCTGGAGGCCGCGCTCCGCGCGGTTATCACGGTCGGGGACGCACGCTCAGCGCTCTCTTTCCCCCGGATGGTAGTAGTGTAGGCATGGCGGTGGTCATTCACCTCCGTTTCCGGCTATCCACTTCTTAAAATTAATTCGAAGCTGTTATCATCTCTCTGGTCAATAGATACCTCGTAGTGGTCGTCGTCGTCGACTTCGAGGGTGTAATAAGTCGACGCGGCGTTGCCGGATCGCGAAGATTGGGGCTGGAGAAAAAGAGGAGATCAATGAAGTTATTGAAAGAAAATATTCTACTGAGTTCTTCATAGATAGGACAATTCTCTGTGATGAAAATGCCGCATATTCTATCTTCAACGTATTTCTAAAACTTTCTGAAGAAAGAAAATGGTTTATTCCAATAATATAACCTAAAAAAGACGAATTATTGTCAGATATTCTCACCATACTTGTAACTTCTACCCAATGAATGTTTAAGAATGAGCTAAAATGATCAACCGATCTAAAGTGGTGCCGTGACAAGGAAATATAAGAGGATATATTGAAAAATTCTTAGCCTACTAGAACCGAACAAAATTTCAATGTCAAAATATTTTATTACTCAACATACTCTCCTCTTAATTGAATAAATTCATTACAGCGAACCTGCAACTTCTCTAGACCTTGAAAAAAAATGTTTCTTCTTGCTCTGCAAGCCAGTCCTCCACAGCTTTTATTACCTCCTCGTTGGAAGAAAATTTACAACCTTTTAAACTTTTTTTTGGTGAGGAAGGAGACGATAGTCGGTCAGAGCTAAATTTGGTGAATAAGGGGGGTGTTCTAGTAATTCTAACCCTAAATCACGAATTTTTTGCATGGGAACATGAGATTTGGGTACTGGGGCGTTGTCCTGTGAAAACAGAATACCTTTGGATAGCTTTCCGCGTCTTTTCTCTTTAATTTTTTCTCGTGGAGTGGTCAGTATTGTCGAATAGTAATCTCCAGTTATTGTTCTACCCTTATCCAAAAAAATCAATCATGATTACTCCATGGCAATTCCAGAAAACTGAAGCAAGAACTTTTCCAACAGATTTTTGGAAACGAAACTTCTTATGTCTTGGAGAACCAGAGTGTCGCAATTCCATCGATGGTTGCTTTGTTTCTGGATCGTAGAAATGTACCCAAGTCTCATCCATAGTAACAATTCCAAGTAACCTTAAATCACGAATTTTTGCATGGCAACATGCGATTTGTGTACTGGGGCGTTGTCCTGTAAAAACAAATTACCTTTGGATAGCTTTCCGCGTCCTTTCTCTTTAATTTTTTCCCGTAGGGTGGTCGAATAGTAATCTCCAGTTATTGTTCTACACTTATCCAAAAAATCAATCATGATTACTCCATGGCAATCCCAAAAAATTGAAGCAAGAACTTTTCCAGCAGATTTTCGGACACGAAACTTCTCAGGTCTTGGAGAACCAGAGTGTCGCCATTCCATCGATTGTTGCTTTGCTTCTGGATCGTAGAAATGTACCCAAGTCTCATCCATAGAAACAATTCGGTTTAAGAAGTCATCGTTTTTAAATCGAGCACAGATCGAACGCGATGCTTCTATCCTTGCACGCTTTTGATCAACATTCAAACATTTGGGGATCCATTTTGCAGAAATTTTTCTCATGTCCCAATTGACGTGAACTATATGATGAACGCGTTCGTATGAAATCTTCAGTGTTTCAGATATCCGTGTTAGCCCAATTCGACGGTCTGATAAAATCATGTCATGAACTGCATCGATATTTTCGGGGACTGACACAGAAACTGGCCTTCCCGATCGGTCATCATCTTCAATGGAAAATTTACCTCCTCTGAAGCTTGAAGTCCAATTTTTCACGGTCGCATACGAAGGACATTGATCACCAAGGGTATTTAGCATATCTTCGTAAATCTGCTTACCTCTTAAACCTTTTAAATACAGGTACTTGATGATGGCTCGAGACTCCAATTTTCAGTCTTCAACTTATCTACAAATCTTTCTGAAGAAAGTAAATGGTTCATTCCAATAATATAACCTCAAAAAGACGAATTAATGTCATATATTCTCACAATACTAGTAACTTCAACCCAATGAATGTTCTTCGCCTCAATAATGAGCTAAAATGATCTAAAGTGGTGCCGTGACCAGGAAATATATCTCAGTATACATTGGGCCTCGATGTAACGTCCACAATATGCAGAAATTGTTGAAATGGATCTGAATCAACATAAAATTGACGATTTCAAAGATAGTACTGCTTTTTTTGGAAATAACCCAATCGAAATCAAATCCTCATGAATGGCACTATCGTCTTACCTCCTAAAACACTCCAAAAAGATACGACAACGTCGCTTTTCACTCCAAGTAACTCGCCAACGGACCCAATTAAATTTTCACAGTATGGTTGTGATTCCAGTAAAAGCAATCGTAGTTACGTACCGTGATGATTGAAACAAATTGATCAATAAAATGTTTTGGTCGTAATTGGGACATCGTTGTAGTTCTTATCGAAACCATTGATAAGTCCCACCCATTGACAGAAACAAATGATAAGATGTGAACGTACAAGATAATGCAGGAGCAGTATGTGCATTGGGATATTGATATCACGTGCTTGTTACATCATTTGTTATGGAGAATTTTCCAATAAGAGGTGTTATTTTAAATTGCCAGCTATTTCGGTAGATGTCGCTTTTGAAGCTGTCATTTTAGACGTTGAAATGATTAAAATTGAAAGGACTGTAACATTCCAAGTTTGTAAATCCTAGAAACATTATGAAAAAAAAAAGAGAAAAAGGGGCAACCCTGCTCTGAAGAGCTGAGGGTAGATTTACGTTAAAGGGGGGTTTATACTTATATTTTTGGCTTGTGAGGTGATCGTCTAGATTGGTAGAACTCTATGTTGTGTCGTAGTAATTCAGATTCGTAATAACTCAGATTAGTGAAATTTAGGATGGGAAATAATGAGGTAAAATAGATAAATAATACACTAGATTGGACATAAAGATGGAACAAGAGCCTTTATTCGTCCAGCGCCATAGTTCGAAGAACCACAGCTATATGAAGGAAAAACGAACGAGAATCAATTGAAACTCAAAGCAAAAAACCTTCTAGCATTACAGATGATATGTTTCTAATCCATAGAACAATTATTAATAAGACGAGCACTGGTGATATGTACAATATGGAGCTTCCTATACTCCGGTAAGGTTATTACTGGCACAATTGTGATAAAAAGCAGAATCCAATACATCCAAAGTTATCCAAAGGTTATAGGCATATAGAGTGTGTCACCTGATTATTAATGAAATTCATAAGCAGTATCCTTGTAGTTCCTAGTGTGAGAATCCTTCCTTCCAAGTGTTATGTGTGAGATCCTAGCAGTCGCGTTGGTTTGGAAGTGACGATAAACTCTTTATATTTCCTGTTAACTGATGAACGATGGCACCTTCAAAGCTTTCCTCGCTTATCGGGTACGCCAAGGGCCAGAAGGCGAGGCTTGGTTTACTGGGGACGGTCGTTATAGAACTCCCAGAGGAAGTTTCACTGGCCACTGTTGTGGGGGATGTTTTCCTTAGCACAGGCGATATAAACAGTTTACCCTAGGCCTCCAAACCAGTGATATTTGTACGTAAAATATTATCCTAAAAGCAACAACTCCAAATGCCTAAACCATAATGTCGAGTGAATAGTTAAATGTGCAGTAAGCCTTACGAACAGTATAAGAATATTCCAAATGGGTTGGTAGCAGAACAGAGTTCCACAATATTCAATAGAAATGCAATAATAAAATAGAACAAGCTTACATGAGATTAAATCCTGTGAAATGAAACAGTTATTTAAATGGAGATCGTGTACATACCAGATAACAAAGAAGCGTCTTTAAAATATACTAAAATGGCGGATTCCTAGAAGAGGAACTCCATTTCAAAGGAACACTATTGTGAACCAGCATGAAAGTGAAAACACACAGCAGCCCAGTGAAGGTGAAGTAAAAAAGCCCTTTCATTCGTTGTCGTTTTGGAGGTTAGTTTTTCTTCCACAGAATCGTATTTCTTCGATGGTCACAGAAGAACGAGTTTACTTCTTGGTGGATCTTCGATATGATTAAAATCTCCTATTTATAAAGATGCGAATCGCCTTAAGTATTGCATGAAGTCGTACTAATATTCATCATTCATAGAATTATAAAATAATATCAAATAAGTTCATTCAACGCAGTTCCACGTTTCGACAATAGATGTTGCAAAGTTGGAAGCCATGGAGTCTGGCAACGGTGCATTTTATTTTATTGCAGGGTAGGAAATTCAGATATGTTACAAAGCTGTCATTTTTTGACGTTTGACAAGTAGAAACTACCATACACGCCTCAACAACGCATTGAAATGATTAAAATTGAAAGGACCTTTATCGAATCCTGATTTTATACAGTGGCTCACGCTGTATACCGTCCCGAACATGAGGAGGTCGTGACCGTGAAAAAGGCATAAATATTCCAGAAGCAAATTCACTTTCCACGCTCGATCCAACATATATTCTTTCCAGTCGTCGAAGCCATTCCGTATCTCTCTTTGCTCGATACGAAAACCATGCACTAAACATTCCTATCTGTCTTTACATTCTCGGTTAGTTCGTTGAACAGTTAGATGACATAACCAGACTTACCAACGGGCGTGAAACCAAGTATACAAGGCTCGCTTGGTATGCACAGCGCTCCGTGAGAATAAGGACTCTAAGATATTTTTTCGAGTTAGGTTGGTAATGCTGATTCGGTTCGATGAGTCTTCATACTGATTCACTCATACCAACATCGACTTGAATAGTTAAAGAAGAAATTCTTCCCCCAATTTTTTAATCACTATAAATCAGTAAATTTCGAGTGGAAAAATAAACCCAAACTCGGATCGGAATCAACCTCGTGGTCAACGTCTAATTCAAGCTCATTATATCCTCACGCTCCGTCGTATGGCAATAAAACAGGTTTCCATAATATCCCGTTTTGGGCGAGCTCATCCCAAATGATCAGAGATCGAATACGTTCTCCACGTAATTATAAATTCCGAGACGTAAAATTTGAATGATAATGTCCCACCGTGTATATCGTTACCCGTCCCCGACGTCGAACAGGTTGAAAGAATCACGTTTATCTTCAATCTTTCGGACATTTCGGCAGATCTGATGGTTTGAATGGATCAGGATACTTTTGAAAACGACACGAAGCAGAAACGACTCACTTTGCACATAAATCACATATAATTTGCACATAATTTCAACATTCGTTTCATCGAAATCGACAGATAATTTGATAAGTATTGAAGAATGCAGAAAAAACTGACTTTGCTCCTAAATCACATATAATTTGCACATAATTTTGACATTCGTTTCATCAAAAACCAGAGATAATTGAATGAGTATTGAAGAAAGCAGAAAAAGATCACTTTGCATCTGAATCACATATAATTTGCACATATTTCCAACGCTTATTTCATTGAAATCGACCGATAGAAGAATTGAAGTATTGAAGAATGCAAAAAGAACTAACTTTGCAAATAAATCACATATAATTTGCACATAATTCCAACATTTATTTCATTGGAACCGAACAATAACTGGATAAGTAATGAAGAAAGCAAAAAAATTGACTTTGCACATAAATCACATATAATTTGCACATAATTCCAACATTATTTCATTGAAATCGAGCAATGAATGGATTAGTATTGAAGAACGCACAAACAAGTGACTTTGGCCATAAATCACATATAACTTTCATATTATTTCATCTTTTGTATCATTGAAATAAAATGTTTCTTGAATTTCACACATAAAAGTACCCAAAAAACGAATTTTGCACATAAATCACATATAATTTGCACTTCCAACACGTATTTAATTGAAATCGAGCAATAAATGGATTCGTATTGAAGAAACCAAAAAATAACTAACTTTTCTAATGAATCACATAATATGTGATTTATGGGCAAAGTCTGTTGTTTTTGCATTCTTTAATACTTATACATTCATTGCTTGATTCCAATGAATTAATTCTGGAATTATGTGCAAATTATATGTGATTTATGTGCAAAGTCAGTTCTTTTGCTTTCTTCAATACCAATCCATTTATTGTTCGGTTTCAATGGAATAAATGTTGGAATTATGTGCAAATTATATGTGATTCATGTGCAAAGTTAGTTATTTTTTGGTTTCTTCGATACGTATCCATTTGTTGCTCGATTTAAATGAAATAAACGTTGGAATTATGTGCAAACTGAATGTGAATTATGTGCAAAGTTAGTTTTTTGGGCACTTTTATGTGTAAAATTCAAGAAACATTTGATTTTAATGATACAAATGATGAAATAATGTGCAAATTATATGTGATTTATGGACAAAGTCAGTTGTTTTTGAATTCTTCAATACAATTATCTTCTTAACAACATGGAAACATTCGATAATCAGTTTAGAAACTCATTTTTATTCTCTTTGCGAATTGATATTCCCAGTTATTGCTCTGGCTTCAACAACTGACTGTACACTTTCGCATTTTCTTCATGCTCACCTTGTGGCTATTTCTAATAATATTTGTATCTGAAGCAATTTGTTAAATCTAATTTTTGACATTGTCCTTCGAGAATAGATTTGATTGAAATAGCCTTTCTGCTGAACTTTTCGATACAAACAAAGGGAAACCTTGTAAACTATCACTTTCCGGATTTAACTCAAAATGTCTCAATCACGATTCACAAACGTCATCGGTACGATCCAGGAAGCTATTCGTAGATAAAATAAAAGATGCAACAGACAATTCAAAGACCAGAAATCGTTGTTATCGATCGAATCATTTATACAGCCTCCGTATCACGTGAATCATTACCGTCTCAATCAAGGATCTTCTCTCACCTACATTCGCTCGACAGATACGAGAAAAACGCAAGTCCGATTCCGGGAAACTTGAATAGCGAAATTGTGAGCGAACTGGAAATACAGGATATATCTGATTTGTGGCTTTCAGAAATCCCAGTCTGAGAAGTCACGAGGTGACGACATGGAAGATTGGAAGGAAGACAACAGTCTGGTTGTGGAATATTTTGATTTCAAAGTGCGGTGTTTTCCTAGAATAATTTCGCAGTATAATTGAATCAAACTTGTCAAGAATATTGAAGCAACCTTTCGTCGAACCATCCAGTTGTAGTTTGCATTTTTATTGGTACGTTCTATAGGAAGATTTCAGAGTATTTTCCCTCGTATTAAGCTTCACTCTGTTCGACATCATTTCAAATCTTCTGTTAAATCAATTAAGCACATCTCGCTGGTGATGTTGGCTTTTGAAGGAGTTAAAAGCTATTTACATCAATTTTAATGTCTACGAGGAGAAGGCAGTGAAGTACTTCAACCATAAATAGAAGATGATGCACACTTCCTTCTGTTATTGTTAGATAGAGCAAGCTGTGCAGTTGACCTATACAATTAACATTTTACAGACTAATATCTTAATTTGAATCTTTTGGGGGACATTGCCTCATTTTACTGCATTCGGTTTTTTTTTTCGATAGAGATTTAAAGGTCAAGAGATGCTTATTAGATCTTATAAATCATGACGCCAGTTTATGTACAGGGTTTAGTAAAACGTAGTTTATCTACAATGATTTTAGATGCACCTTCTTATATATAAAATTCTCCTCCGAAACGGCTAGACCGATTTTCGTGAAATTTCGTGTCTCCTGAGGATACCCCTCTGAAACTACAAGCTTCGAAGCTTGTAACGTGTGCCGAGTTCGGAGTAAGCATTTGTGTTCTGTGTAGGCTTTGTTACTGTGTCCTTACGCCACCTTAGGCACAGCACTGTTAATTTTTGACCCAACAGTGAGAATGTTGGCCCATACCGAGACTAGAAAATTTCTTTCCTAGCTCAGGATTGAACTTCGGACCTTTGGGTCCTTGGCTCTACCACTGAGCCAAGGGCATGAGATGCTGTGTCTCCTCTTTCTATGGGGACCAACTTCTCATATTGAGTATTTAAAAAAAAATAATTAGGTAACCTGGATGCCAAATTTAGAAAAAAGTTTCTTAATTACATACAAAAGTGCTAAATTTTACTGCATTACTTCTCCGTAGTGCAACAATTCCTATCGACGCTACTGAATGGAACAAATGTCGATAGAAACATACTAGTGCTCGTAATCTATAACAGCAAAATATTCGGCGCATAATTTGTTATCAGAGAACACTTCGGTTGTGTCTAACAAAACACAATATACCCACGCTTTGAGTGTCGCTTATATTCAATTATGGATACATGGGGGCAAAATTGTGTCGTTAAATTCGAAGAATAGGCTGAGGGGGCGTTCACACCCAGTATCCAATTAAGGTTTTACATCCCCTGCTGTCTAATAATGAACGAATTTAGTCATCAAATTGTTTTCGAGATGAAACTCGTCTAAAATTACAGTAAGATTGCTGATATTGTTCATGTCTCAACTTCCGTATCAATATGCATAGTCACATTACATTTGGCGACGAAGATGGGACGACATAAATAAGGTTCCCACTGAATGCTTTCGATCTTTCTCGAATTCCGATTACGACAAATATCCTTAAATTTAATAGATCGATTATTTGTGTAATTCTGAAATTTATAATCTTTATCCGTGGAAATTGTCAGGTTTAGGGAGCATTGAAGCATCGAACCAATTTGTTCGTGTCTAAACCATCTTATCGACGATGTCTTGAATTATTAATGGGTTTAGATCGCTTGACTGATTCCTACGTAAAAGGTTCTTCGATATGACAAACGATATCAGATTGTGTAAGGATATTTGTGGAGGCAAAAATCACTACTTTGAAAGGGTTTACGTGACGATAAAAGAGGATTTAATTTATAAAGTATATCGATTGGAAATGATACAGTTCTTGAAGTTTTTTAAGACCCAAAAATGAGACATTGTATCAGGAATATTAGGAACTGTACACAATGGCAATTATAGAAGTTAGTAATCTTTCCATTGGACCATTATCTGAAAAAAATGACTAGCTTGGTTTCCGTGTATAATGCTAAACAATAGAAGTGAAAACTTCAGATAATATCCGAAAAGAAATATTTCTTGCAATCAACTTCGATAAGTTACACTCTATCAATAGAACAACCGAATTTTTAGTTTCAATTTGAAATCAATTTCCTGATTCCAGTGTATTCCATTATTTATTGCCTTGTGTGTATTTGTTGAACCAAGAAACGAAATTACCCAATCCCAGTGACTTTGGTAAACAAATTTTCCTTGGAATTTATACTCGCAGACTTCAAAAATGGGGACTAGTGGAATTTTATAACTACGTTTACTTGGAATTTCTTTCTGGTGTTGTTATAGAATGCGAAATGATTATTTTGCTCATCTTGCGGGATATCATTACGACCATTACGTTCGAACGGATCGTATCGGGGAAAATACAGAATGAGTCATCGATGATTGGTCTAATCGACCCAGAAATTCTGAATTTAGTAGATAAAACCCTACTGTCAGGTAGATATTTCGAATTTCCTCGAATATATCCTTAATCTGCACCGGAAGTTTGAAGTATTCAATTTGAACCATTTTCGAATAAGTGGTTGAGAATTAAACGTATATTTTCACATTAAAAAAATAATGAGATGTTTTCATCGTCAAGAGAACTCAAACAACTACAATTCGAACTTTTTGAATATCGTGCATGCTAGCACAATTCTCGATAGCTTACTCATTTATGGTTCGATTTCTATGAAGCAATTGCTGGAATTATGTGCAAAGTCAGTGGTTTTTGCTTTCTCCAATACTAATCTATTCATTGCTCGATTTCAATAAAATACGTGTTGGAATTATGTGCAAATTATATGTGATTTATGTGCAAAGTCAGTTTTTTCTGCATTCTCCAACATTAAACCATTCATTGCTCGATTCCAATGAGATACGTGTTGGAATTATGTGCAAATTATATGTGATTTATGTGCGAAGTTAGTTTATTAGGCACTTTTATGTGTGAAATTCCAGATACATTCGATTTTAATGATTCAAATGAGGAAATAATGTGCAAATTATATGTGATTTATGGGCAAAGACAGTTGTTTCTGCATTCTTCAATACTTATCCATTCATTCCTCAGTTCCAATGAATTAATGTTGGAATTTTGTGCTAATTGTATGTGATTTATATGCAAAGTCAGTTCTTTTGCTTTCTTCGATACAAATCCATTTATTGTTCGGTTCCAATGAAATAAATGTTAAAATTATGTGCAAATTATATTCATTTCATCATTGAAATCGAATGTTTCTTAAATTTAATACATAAAAGTGTCCAAAAAAGAGCTTTATACATAAATCACATATAATTTGGACATCATTCCAACGTTTATTTAATTGAAATTGAGCAATAAATGAATTCGTATTGATTAATGCAAAATAAATGGCTTTGCGCATAAGTCACATATAATTTGCACATAATTCCAACACGTATTCCATTGGAATCGAGCAATGAATGGATTAGTGTTGAAGAATGCAAAGCAACACTGACTTTGCACATAAATCACATATAATTTGCACATAATTCAAGCATTTATTTCATTGGAATCGAGCAATAAATGGATTTACATTGAAGAAAGCAAAAACCACTGACTTTGCACATAAATCACTTAGAATTTGCACATAATTCCAGCAATTACCTCATAGAAATCGAGCCATAAATGAATCAGTTATTGAGCATAATATTCAAAAAGAGTGTAGTTGTTTGAGTTCTCTTGGTGATGGAAACATCTCTTAAAGCTGTCAAAAATTGACAGCATTCCAAAATTGACAATGTCAAAAATTCAGATACAAATATTATGAGAAAGAGCACTTGGAAAGTGCGAAACCCTCCACAAGTGTACAGTGAATTGTTGAAGCCAGAGCAATAGTAGGGAAAGGGAAATATCGAACCGAGAATAATAACTCGCAAAGAATGAGAATAAAAATGAGTCTCTAAACTGATTATCGAATATTTCCATGTAGTTAAGAAGATAATTGTATTATAATTTGTGCCGTTTGAAATATTATCTGTCGCGATTGACAATTATTCATAGGAAAAATATGGGAACGTGTTTAGTTACGTAAAAGAAAGGGAATACATCGAATACCTTGAATGTATACACCAAATGTTTCATTTTGCAATTGTAATAAAGTGTAAGAATGTCTTGGGCAAATTGATATCCTTCTCATTGAAAAAAATGGTGCATTCTTTGAAAATATTATGTAATAATGAAAAATAAATAAAGAATAATGAGAAAAGGATATACAACATAAGATATATCAATCATATTACAAATGTTTCATTTTCGAAAATTCTCGAGAAAAAATGGCTTCCCAATTTTTCTGTAATGACAGATCTGTTACCATGGAAGATTGATTTGACAGCTGTCATTCTTCAATGCGATTCTACCTAAAAGGAAGACGAATAAAGACCTTCAAGTCCGTGATATAGAGTTAATTGATTGATGACTCTTTCTTTGAGATTCGGCGAACTAGCGAACATTTTAAAATGCCAGATATCTCGATCCTTACCCAATAGATCGATGATCGAAAATTATCGGTGTCGAAAGTATCGAATACGGATCTTCTTCTTCGATTTCTTGAGATACGAGTCATCAGTCACTATTTGAAAGCTGTTTCGAAATAAATGTATGACGAGCGCAAATGTAAATTTAATTACTGCTATGCGAACTGTTAAGGTTGCTATTTCAGTTATGCATGATAACATCGTCTGTATTCTTCGTGATGATGCATTGGTTGGAAGAAGAGAAGAGGATTGTGGAATGTAGAACTTGAGAGAATATGTGAAGAAAGTCATCTTCGGAGATTCGAATATGAATGGAACCTTTTATACTCACTGACAAAGGAACTGCAACACTCAGAACGTGATGTTTAAATTTTAAATATTTTTGGTGAAGCAAAGATAGAGTCGCAGTTTCATTGTCAGTTAGTATATATCGCATTTTTTCAAACAATCCTCTTCAAAATCAACTGATTTGGTGGATTACTCAATTCAAAATCTCTGTTAGGACTTGCTATAATTTATTTTATCATAGTGTACGAGAAATAAGCTTGGGGCCGGAGAATGTTGGGACTTGTTTTAATTTATTTCATCATAGTGTACATGTTATAATTTTTGAAGTATGTTGTCGTGGTTATGACAAAAGAGTGAGTATGACATAAAAGGTTGTCAAATAAAAGATCGTCAAAAGGTCACCTTCCAAATTATTATCATTTACAAATAAAAAGCAATCCAACATAATTGGCATCCCTGGTAAATTTGAAGAAGAGCATGCAGTCCTTGAAAACAGAAAGGAGGATTGTCAAGGACGCTGCAAGGAAACATTTTCAAGATATTGAGAAGGTAGAACAGGACGACATGGTAAAAATAAAAGAATTACTGCAACAAGTGTCAAGCAAAGCAGAAAAGGTATTTTTCCTAGATGACATTATAAAAGAATTGCTTTGTTACGAAGAGCCCAGTGACGAAGATTTCAGTAAAGAAATTACAGAGGAAATGAATTTTTGCACTGAGGGAATAAAGTACAAAAACAAATGCAATTATTTATTAGAAAAAATAACAGAAGCAAAAACGGAGGTTAAAAATGAAACAAGAGAAACACCGAAGCATTTTAACTTCCCAAAATTAGAAAAAATAAATAGGATAGAAGACAGAAATTACTGCATATTTTGCGATTCAAACACTCATAATAATCAGGATTGCATAAGAGCACAAAAAATGACGTTAGAACAAAAAAGGACAACTGTAGTAAAGAAAAGAGGTTGTCTTTATTGTCTGAAACCCAATCACAGTTTTAGAACTTGTAAATCTATAGTTAAATGTGTTAAATGCACGCGAAAACATCATGCTCTTATGTGTCCTGATCAGCATGAAAATGAGAAAAAGGACGTCAAATGTCTATTCAGAAGGGAAAAGACAATGAAACCTCTTCCAGATGGAGATGATTTCACTTGTCCCAAGCGAAAATCCTCGGATTCCCTCGAAGTATGGGCCTTGGAAGAGGCCAAGGAAGAAATTCAAATTGGCAGTTGTTCTAAGGAGAGTTGTATGAGAATAGTGGAACGCTCTTCATTCATGGTGAAGAAACAACGATCAATAGTTGACTGTGATGTGAGAGGAAGCTGCGTCAGGCAGAAAATTTTCGATAAACTATTTCCCAACCAGAAACAGCCTTGTAGGATTCCTTCAAAAAGAAGTGCTCCTTGCGAAGCGCCCACAAGAACGAAGATGCCCTGCGAACTAGAACCTGAATTTCCTAAAGAAGATAAGGGAAAAACACGACAGGGAAATAAGGCTGCAGCATCTGGAGATTCCAAAAAAGAAGCATTCCCACCTCCAAAAATTCTAGCAAAACGAAGAATGAAAACCAGTCGAAAGGTTTGGTCGAATATTGAAGGTTCCAGCAAGGTTGGGCGAGAAATAAGCTTGGGGCCGGAGAATGTTAGGACTTGCTATAATTTATTTTATCATAGTGTACGAGGAATAAGCTTGGGGCCGGAGAATGTTGGGACTTGTTTTAATTTATTTCATCATAGTGTACATGTTATAATTTTTGAAGTATGTTGTCGTGGTTATGACAAAAGAGTGAGTATGACATGAAAGGTTGTCAAATAAAAGATCGTCAAAAGGTCACCTTCCAAATTATTATCATTTACAAATAAAAGGCAATCCAACAATCTCAATGATTTAAGGAAATGTTTCTTTTTGAGAATGACCCATTTTATAAGGTTTTTGGCGTTGTTCCACCCAGTTTAAAATTGTACATCTGTCAAAAATTACACAATAAAGGTGGTGTTCACCAGAAATTACCCCTATATGGGCGAAAAGTCCTCAAAAAATATACAGATTCGTTGAAGTCATGCGGGTAAAATCTATTCATCCCAATTCTTGCAAATATGGGCACATTATGTTAAAAATCTATTCAATTTTATCGCACGTGATAGGACAGATTCGAAATGTGCAATAATGTGATTTTTTTGAGGTCGAATCCATCAATATTTCCGTTGGTTTTCCGAGATAGCATATAATTTGATAGCTAACCTTGACTGACTCTAGATACGATTAGATTTTCCGATAATTTTCTCGCGCTCGAATTTCCATCTGGCTCCGTAACCATACAGGGTGTTTCTTTCGCCCCGGATCTACAGTATCAGAAACCGGCATCACGTGACCGAGCACGTTGATCGTTCTCATTCATGCGAGCGGACGAAGGAGTGCATGAAAGTCGGTACCACGCTAAGCCGGCTCGTATTAAATCGAGTAAAAGGAGCTCAAATGACGCATAAGGTCGTTTACACCTAGGTACTGTTAGTTTGCGCGAAAAAACGCCGCGGATTGCACTTCTACGATATTCGCAACAGGTGAGCATCGACTCGATCAGCGAATAGGTCTGAACGTAGATAACAGATTTATAGAGATATGATAGCTGTCAAAAATAGACATACGTCAAAAATTGACATATGTCAAAAGAATTGACAGACGTCAAATATTGACAAAACGAGCGCTCGAAAATATCAATCGCCCTTGTCGAGTGAAGTTTCATATCGGTGAATACGATTGGTAGAACAGTAATTCCTTTAGTATCTATGCGAGTTTTTTCGTTTTTAAATCGACTCGTTACCTCAGACGCGAACAATGAACAATTCCGAGGAGTTATTGACGATAAAAAAGAACTATGGCGAAAATGCAATACGCCCACGATATCGCCATTTCGACAGTTATTCCTATAACCAATGGGTTCCGTACCATAAAGTTAAAATTAACCGATTTAAACTGCTCCACGTGAGTTAGGGATATTGACGCAAATTGCAAAAAAATATAGTTAAAATAAGATTTTAGTGATGAAAATTCATATTAATATGATTTCAAGTTGCAAATTAATTTTAGCCTGTAGGTCTGCAGCGTATACAGGGTGGTTAAGAAAAATCGAGTAAAATAACGAAATTTTATTCCCAGAGAATTCAAGCATTTCAAGACTATCAATACAATGTATGGCCTCCACGGGCATCAATAACAGCTTGACATCTTCTTTGCATACTACACACGAGGTTGTTTAACATTTCTTGAGGAATTTGGTTTCATAAACGGGGCAGAAGCTCTCTCAGATCATTTAAGGATTCTGGGATAGGTTGATGATTATCTAATCTTCTTTGGAGCATATCCCATGCATGTTCTATGCAATTCAAATCTGGTGAGTGCGGAGGTATTGGTAAATGTGGAATACCAAGCTCCTCGCGCGCATTCTCAACAATGGCTGCACGGTGCGGTCTAGCGTTATCGTCTAGAAATTGAAAAGTTTCACCAATAGCAGCGTGAAAATTTGGCAAAACATTGTCAATGACATGCTCCCTATAGTGTAAGGCGGTCATATTCCCAGGACAAATGTGTAGATCTGTGCGCCCGTTGAAACATATCCCGGCCCATACCATAACACTACCCACTCGGAATGGATGGACTTCTTGGACATAGCGACGATTACGGGGTATGCGTAGGATTGTCCATATCCTTATTCTTCGAGAATCTGAAAATCGTCCATATCTGGATTCATCAGTGAAAAGGACACTACGCCGTTGATCGCTCCAATTGATATGTTGCCTTGCCCATTCCAGTCTTTGACGCTTATGGCCACGTGTTAATGGAACTCCTCTTAATGGAAGTCTAGAACCTAGATTCACCTCTCTCAAACGTCGTCTGATGGTTTCGATGGAAACTTGGATGTAGAGTTTCTTCTCGCCGAAACGGTGATGAAACGATCCTGAGCAGGTGTTGTTTTTCGTCGCCCACCAAGCCTTGGTCTTTCCAACACGGAACCTGTCTGCCTGAACCTATTCCAAAGTCGAGATATCACACTTTGGCTGACTTGGAGCCTTTCCGCTACAACAACCTGAGTTAGGCCACCCTGTAGCATTCCGATAGCCCTATTTGTTAATTTACATCTTGGCATTTTCAGAAAACTCGTTTCAAATCGAAGCCGTTGATAAACTGACTTCATTTCAAAATAAGAACATTCATGAAGCATATGCAAAGAACCAAACTTCAGAAAAAAGGCGACCAGATTGACGAAATGTCTCATACTGATTTTTATTGGATCGATTCAAGTTGTTATTGAGTTTTAAATGATTTTACAGCGATTTTCTCGAAGATTACATACTTTTAAAAACGATTGAATACGATATTCCAAACTCTTGTGGAGCAGTTTATTTCGAAAGAGAAATATGGTATACTTTGATGAGTAGATCTTATGTTGTGGTGGATCCTTCTCAACATGTTTGAAAGTTTAGTGGGGCCGCCAAACATATTTTCGCAATGATGCGTGTCCCTAATTGACTTCCAGCTCGATAATTTTAAAACGTTTTTACCTACCGGGTCTCCAAAAAGGCGAAGCCATTTGGGTCATTTCCGTTTCTCCGTTCAGATAAGATACACCCTGAGTGAAATTTATGGTCTTATTGAGGAAGTACACTAATTCTCGTCAATTTACAAATCACCACATTTCCCAAAAAAATCCTTCTCGTATCAACCAATTAAATACCTATCAAATACTCACCTACAGATTTCGCAATAATATAGGTCGATTCCACATTTATGTAATGTGCGATTGGGTCCTTGGTCATTACGAAATGTATGGAAAAAATTTCCTGATGAAAGCGAGCTTAATTCGATTCGGAAGTCGATATTCATTTCTGTCCGTGAACTCCATTCTGCTCGAAAGTAATAACGCTGTAAAAATAGTTCTATATGTTTCTGTGCAATGGATGTAAATTTAGAAGCTGGATTTTACGATCGGCTTCATGAATCTCTTCTTCTGGTTTGAAATTGTGTTCCTGGTTGTAACATATCTGAATTTCCTACCCTGCAATGTAATAAAATGCACCGTTGCCAGACTACTCCATGGCTTCCAACTTTGCAACGTCTATTGTCGAAACGTGGAACTACGTTGAATGAACTTATTTGATATTATTTTATAATTCTATGAATGATGAATATTAGTACCACTTCAAGCAATACTTTAGGCAATTCGCATCTTTATAAATAGGAGATTTTAATCATATCAAAGATCCACCAAGAAGTTAACTCGTTCTTCTGTGACCATCGAAGAAATACGATTCTGTGGAAGTAAAAACTAACCTCCGAAACGACAACGAATGGAAGGGCCCTCTTTTTACTTCACTTTCACTCGGCTGCTGTCTGTTTTCACTTTCATTCTGGTTCACAATAGTGTTCCTTTGAAATGGAGTTCCTCTTCTAGGAATCCGCCATTTTAGTATATTTTAAAGACGCTTCTTTGTTATCTGGTATGTACATTGTCCCTATTTAAATAACTCTGTTTCATTTCACAGGATTTAATCTCATGTAAGCTTCTTCTATTTTATTATTGCATTTCTATTGAATATTGTGGAACTCTGTTCTGCTACCAACCCATTTGGAATATTCTTATACTGTTCGTAAGGCCTACTGCACATTTAACTATTCACTTGACACTATGGTATAGGCATTTGGAGTTGTTGCTATTAAGATAATATTTTACGTACAATAATCAATGGTTTGGAGGCCTAGGGTAGACTGTTTATATCGTCTGTGCCAAGGAAAACATCCCCCACAGCAGTGGCAGTGAGAATTCCTCTGAGAGTTCTCTAACGAACGTCCTCAGTAAACATAGCCTCGTATTCGGGCCATGGCGAGCCAGGCAAGTGAAGGATTGCTTCGATCTGGTTCCATCGTTCATCAGTTAACAGGAAATATAAGGAGTTTATCGTCACTTCCAAACCAACGCGACTGCTAGGATCTCACACGTAACACTTAGAAGGAAGGATTCTCACACTAGGAACTACAAGGATACTGCTTATGAATTTCATTAATAATCAGGTGACACACTCTATATGCCTATAACCTTTGGATAACTTTGGATGTATTGGATTCTGCTTTTTATCACAATTGAGACAGAAATAACCTTACCGGAGTATAGGAAGCCCCATATCATACATATCACCAGTGCTCGTCTTATTAATAATTGTTCTATGGATTGTAAACATATCATCTGTAATGCTAGAAGGTTTTTTGCTTTGAGTTTCAATTGATTCTCGTTCGTTTTTCCTTCATAGGCTATGGTTCCCCGAACTATGGCGCTGGACGAATAAAGGGCTCTTGTTCCATCTTTATGTCCAATCTAGATTTTATTTATCAATTTTACCTCATTATTTCTCATCCTATATTTCACTAATCTGAGTTATTACGAATCTGAATTACTACGACATAACATAGAGTTCTACCAATCTAGACGATCACAGCCTCACCCTCAGCTCTTCAGAGCAGGGTTGCCCCTTTTCTCTTTTTCATAATGTTCCTAGGATTTAAAAACTTGGAATGTTACAACAGTTATTCCTATCGATAATTCTATCACTCTGAAAAAAAAAAACACCAGACATATATCATTCAGATTTGTTACTGTTAAGCTTGGAAGCTTTCCTATTGAACACAATCAGCGAAATGGATGAACTAATTTTTTCATTTCGTTTCAATTAATGGATTATCTTGTAATGAAATTATTAAATAACAATTGCAAGAAGATTATCATCTTTTCAAATTATGCTTTACCATTGGAAATGGTTGCTATTGTTCTCTTTCTGGAACGCAATAAATGAATGGTTTTCTTTTAATTCCAGTGAGAAACCCATATTTCCGCTTCTGGTTCATTTCCTCTGTGTATCTCTTTAGGCGTTTCGAACCAGAGACACCCTATACATCACTGTCCAAACTGAAATACTACATCACGTAATATAATGTTGTAGCGACCGAATTATCAGTATCGTGCCCTTCATTTTATCAATTGCCTTCCCTATATTCGATATAATCGTAAAAAATAATTCTTATCGCCCATATTATCTGTGAAGTAACGAAAGCAACAGTGGCCACATTTTCGAGGCAATTAAACCATATCTGTGTGTGTTAAAGTGCAATATAATATGCACCCTAGGTCCCTCGATATGTTCCACTGCGTATCCTTTACATAACCGATGTGTAATTTAATTAAAATATGAAATCTAGAAGTTATGGTGGAAATGATTGGATGGTAGGTCTTTTAAGCTGCTTTCTACAGTCGGGTATGGAGTTTTATGGGTCAACAACCGTCGGCGCTAGAAAAATACGGGGTACACTCGTTTTGAAGAACTTAAGACAGTATGAGGTGTGGTTCCATCTTGTCAACCGAAATTTCGTGTAGCTTTGTTGTAGGAGGTCATATTTAGAAGTTATGGGTTCAAAATGCGCATTTTGTCGATCTCTCTCTTCCTCAATTCGTTGCAGTTTCGCATGGGTTTCGTCCCGCATATCTAACGGTGGTACGGGGCCGGCAAATGCCACAGCCGCGGTCTATTGTCTGGCGTTTTATCTTGTGGGACTTTCACATCATTTCTATCGCGATAAATGCCGGTTCATGAAGGTCCAATCAGAAAACGCCTTTCACCTCAACGTTGGCGTACCTCTCCATGCCGGTTTGTGAACTTGCCCAGAGATTTCGATGACTTTTACACGATGATTCGATCGATCGGATTTCGCGATGTTAAAACACTCATCATTGATGGAAGCTTAGAATTACATGATTTACACTGCGCGAAAAAATTAACGCATATTATGGAAATCTCAAATTTATAATTCAACTGAAGGTGTTCTCAATGATAATTATTTTTATCAGAATTATGCATGCATATGTTATCCACTTTCAACGTTTTTCTTCAATACAGATCTAAAATCAGTTGTTCTCGATCAATTCTAGTGATCGATAGTTTTTCTTTCGTTTGATTTTCTACACTCGATCGCTATGCAAAGCGAAACACGCAATTTGACCCAAGAGGAATGTGCCCAAGCGGTAGTTTTGCGAGAAGAAGGGTGGACATACAAAAGAATTGCAGAAAGGTTTGGAGTTTCCCATACAGGTGTGTCCAGAATGTTGCAGCGATTCAGGGAGACAGGTATGAATGTCCGAAGACCAGGACAGGGTAGACCACGGGTATCAACTTCCATTCAAAAACGTTACTTGAGAGTTTCTTCGTTGAGACAACGGTTTGCAACCGCTCGCCTCCTTCAAAATCAGCTTGAGCAAACTCATGAGGTGCAAATTAGCACTCAGACAATAAGAAATCGCCTCAGAGAATATGATTTAAGGCCTCGTGTCGCGGCAAGAGGCCCAGCTCTTACCCCAGCCCATCGAAGGGCGCGTTTGGATTTTGCGAGAGAGCATATCCATTGGGAAGAGGCCGATTGGGAAAGAGTTCTCTTCACAGATGAGTCTAGATTCTGCCTCTACCATTGTAATCGACGTTCCCTTGTATACAGACGTCCACATGAAAGATATGCTCAGTGCAATTTCCTGAATACTACTGGTTTCGGGGGAGGATCGATTATGGTATGGGGTGGAATATCTTTGACTGCTCGCACAGACCTAGTGGTCGTTGATAATGGAGCTATGAATGCTGATAAGTATATAAGGAACATTCTTGAAGAGCATGTAGTGCCATTTGCCCCATACATTGGTAAAAATTTCATTTTTATGGACGATAATGCCAGACCCCATCGTGCGCGCATCGTTCAGGAGTACCTTGAAGAGGTTGAAGTCTCTCGAATGGAATGGCCAGCAAGAAGTCCAGATCTTAATCCGATTGAGCAGGTTTGGGACAACCTCAATAGAAGGCTGAGAAGTTCAGAAAATCATCCAGCTACTCTTAATGACTTAGGAATCCAACTCGGAGAAATCTGGAAAGGATTAGATCAGAACATTTTAAGATCACTCATTTTGAGTATGAACCGTCGTTGTCGAGCTGTAATTAACGCAAGGGGTGGAATTACCAAGTATTAAATCACTTATCAGCATTTCAGAATTTTGAGAATTGTTCATTTCTCTTCTTTCACATAAGATTCGGTGAAATCCTGAATTTTTCTTCCATTTAATGTGTCTTGTTTCGTTCAAAACCTTCCCGAGAGAACATAAAAAATAAGTTTTAAAGTCAATGTAGAGTTGACTTTCATTAAAATTGAGATTTTCAGAATGTGCGTTAATTTTTTTGCGCAGTGTATTTTGAAAATTTCCAGTCCAAAACAGTTAATCAAATTTCTTTCAATTAAGAAAAATAAATAAAAACGAAGGTGAATGTATGTCTGAAGGTCCAGTTAATCCGTTTGTTAAAATTCGAGCGATATTTACATTTTTCGTAAAAGATAACTTTCCCTGGCAGCTATCGAAGAACGCGAGATAGATTTACAACTTGTTTTCGAAAAATTGCAGATATGTCCGAAATGAACTAACCTTGAACTTGGTTTTATCGAATTTTGATCCTGATCAAACATTTCCAGATATTTCTGACCGCGATAACGCTTTATGATTCCAGAGTATCTTTGACATGTCTGGCAAATAAAGAAGCCCAGCCGAAAAGTAAATAAAGATTGGGAAAATTTCTAAGAGAGATTTGTGCATCTGGAAAATCCACGGCTATTTCGATAAATCACATCAAATGACGGTCACAAACTGAAGGTCTGCATGCAGGGAGTTCCATTAATGTTAAAATGGATGATGTAATAAATTTCAACGCTGGTTTTTATACTTGATTCAACTAATATAACGTCCAAATGCATTTGATCCAATTTAATTCAGGCTCTTAATGACTTAACGAGATTTTACAAGATGTCAGCGAGTTCTAACCTCAAGATTGAATTGCTTTTTTGTTACAACTTTGACACATTTTTCATTGGTTCGCAGAAGGCCGATTGAATATTTCCCTTTCGAAATAAACTGCTCCACAAGAGTTTGGGATATCGTATTCAATCGTTTTTAAAAGTATGTAATCTTCGAGAAAATCGCTGTAAAATCATTCAAAACTCAATAACAACTTGAATCGATCCGATAAAAATCAGTATGAGACATTTCGTCAATCCTGATGGTCGCCTTTTTTCTGAAGTTTGGTTCTTTGCTATGCTTCATGAATGTTCTTATTTTGAAATGAAGTCAGTTTATCAACGGCTTCGATTTGAAACGAGTTTTCTGAAAATGCCAAGACGTAAATTAACAAACGCTGAGGCTAATAGGGCTATCGGAATGCTACAGGGTGGCCTAACTCAGGTTGTTGTAGCGGAAAGGCTCCAAGTCAGCCAAAGTGTGATATCTCGACTTTGGAATAGGTTCAGGGAGACAGGTTCCGTGTTGGAAAGACCAAGGCTTGGTGGGCGACGAAAAACAACTGCTCAGGATCGTTTCATCACCGTTTCGGCGAGAAGAAACCCTACATCTACGTGTAGAATGCTACGGAATACTCTTCAAAATGCAGATGGGGTCCAAGTTTCCATCGAAACCATCAGACGACGTTTGAGAGAGGTGAATCTAGGTTCTAGACGTCCATTAAGAGGAGTACCATTAACACGTGACCATAAGAGTCAATGACTGGAATGGGCAAGGAAACATATCAATTGGAACGATCAATGGCGTAGTGTCCTTTTCACTGATGAATCCAGATATGAACGATTTTCAGTTTCTCGAAGAATAAGGGTATGGACAATCCCACGCATACCCCGTAATCGTCGCTATGTCCAAGAAGTCCATCCATTCCGAGGGGGTAGTGTTATGGTATGGGCCGGGATATGTTTCAACGGGCGCACAGATATACACATTTGTCCTGGGAATATGACCGCCTTACACTTTAGGGAGCATGTCATTGACAATGTTGTGCCAAATTTTCAGGCTGCTATTGGTGAAACTTTTCAATTTCTAGACGATAACGCTAGACCGCACCGTGCAGCCATAGTTGAGAATGCGCGCGAGGAGCTTGGTATTCCACATTTACCAATACCTCCGCACTCACCAGATTTGAATTGCATAGAACATGCATGGGATATGCTCCAAAGGAGATTAGATTATCATCAACCTACCCCAGATTCCTTAAATGATCTGAGAGAGCTTCTGCCCCGTTTATGGAACCAAATTCCTCAAGAAATGTTCAACAACCTCGTGTGTAGTATGCAAGGAAGATGTCAAGCTGTTATTGATGCCCGTGAAGGCCATACATTGTATTGATAGTCTTAAAATGCTTGAATTCTCTGGGAATAAAATTTCGTTATTTTACACGCTGCAGACCTACAGGCTAAAATTAATTTGCAACTTGAAATCATATTAATATGAATTTTCATCACAAAAATCCTATTTTAACTATATTTTTTTGCAATTTAAGTCAAAATCCCTAACTCATGTGGAGTAGTTTATTTTATTCAAATAAGGTGTTGATGAATTTCACCGAAAAAAATGGTCTATTTCAAAATAACCCCTCTCATTGGAGAACCCTTAAGTATTTCCAATCGAAAAAATTAATTCCAACGATAAAAACATGGTGTTATGTAAGATTATGACAGATTATTGTGGTATATCTAAATTGGGACAAAGATATCGATCCGTTTTGTGCATTCTTATCAAGACACATTAATTGTATCAATTGATTGTAGAGCTCCGTTCTATGTTGCGCAGTTAATGTTAATAAATATTTTAAATTATCGTACTACTCGTTTGATAGATAGAAGAAACGGATAGAAGGGGGGAAAATCAATGGAGTTGTACTTCAATTGAATCGTTTATGTTATGCTGTATTTATAGCTACCCGCAGTATGAAGCTGAAGGTTCAATAAACCCAAAATTTACAACAGTTTTTCGATCAATTTCTAAAGCCAATATCGTTCATATTCTATTAATTTCTAAAGGAAATTAAAGTATCAAAGCTTCCTACACGCCTATTCTACTCGCCCTTGGTCCTACTTTTGTTCACTTTCATAAACATTTCATGAATTAAAGTTGTTTTATCATGCTCCTTATTTTTAATGTTTCCTTTCATAAAATAAATCTTCACTCGAATAGTTTACATCAAAGAATTCAAACAGAGGTGCTTTTCATGAAAACAGACCATTGAAAAAGTAATTTTCTCAGTGGTGTAGAAATTAAAGGGTATTTACCCTCAGGCATCCCTGAAATGTACGCCACTGACATATTGAAAAAAATAGAGCTAGAAGAGGACGTAATTTTAAAGAAGAGCTGTGTACAAAATCTGGATTCTGTATCTCAATTAGTGCAAGAGATATCTTCAAAAAACTGAACACAACATTTTTTTGACACCCTGTATCCCGAAAAATAAGTGTTTGTGGGCCCATCTCAATAGGAACTTTTTCGCTTGAAACGAGCCAAGAAATCTCATATTAAATTTTCCGACACTTTTCGAAAAATTGTATACAGGGTGTCCCTTAATTGGTGGAAAAAAAGAAGCAAGATTCCTTGCAAAATTTCAAGAAGAAAATTCGAATAAGCATGGGAATTTTTCAAGAAGAAAAAGTCCCATAAACGTCTCGTTATCGATATACAGGGTGTACTAAGAATTTTAGGGAGTATTCGAACGAAATTTATGAAAACAGGTGGAATGGACGTTAGTCATGGCCCGTCAGATCCCCAGACTTAAATAGTTTGGATTTCTTTTTTTTAACTGGATTTTTATGACAATTTTGATTTTCAGAGGATTTTGTTCATTTTTTTTCTCGAAATCTGTGGCAGAAACGACAAAACTAGAAGAGACCATAAAGTTCAGAATAACAACAAAGAATCTTTCTACAATTTTTCAAACTAACAGTGGCTCACCAAAAAAAGTTCTGGGGAAAAACAGTGTTCCAAAAAAAATATCACCCTGTATATTTACACTCGAAATTGTCATGTCCCATCGTGTAAACTCTAAATTGTAACATCCATTCCAAATTCCAATTGAATATCTTCAGAAATACAGATACTATAAGAAAAAAAACTTTGAAGAAAATTCAAACTTTAACACCCTGTATCTCGAGAACGAAACGTTTGCGGTCCCATGTTTATAGGACTTTTCTTTCTTAAAATCACGCAAAAAATCCCCCCTTCCCGTTCGCACCTCCAATTTAAAAAACTAATATACAGGGTGAGCAAATTTCTTCCGGTGAACTTGAAGCTAGAAGAAAACGGATGGCACATTTTCAAGCTAATTTTTCACGACTAATCCAAATCCGAAACCAGAACTACTCTTTCGCAGTCCAAAACTTGAAAAAAAAAGACTTACCGGGTCAAGATCTGATTCCCATATATCACCGAGCTCGTCGCCAGCGACGATGTCGCAGAACGGTTTGTCGATCGCAAAAGTTTCCATTTTCCACGAAAAACCCAGTCGCTGTCCAAAAACGTAACCAATAATCCCCGTTTAATGAGAAAACACAAAACCACTATAACTTACACTGCGCGAACATATTCAACTACCTCGGAAAACCTTATCTGGAAAACCTGCAATCTGGAGTTGTCGCAAACTTTTCCTACGCCTTTCCGCCCAGTTTTCCAGGCACCAAACGCAACCTAAACTAGTTTAAAGGCCGGAAAAGGGTTCAAAACCTTTTTTTCTAAAGGCGTTTTGACGCGGACGTATTATATTCGATGTGGGACCGGTGTTTTAGACTTTAGATCTTCGGGGGCATGTGAGACCTGTTGCTTGCGAGAGTGCCGGTTTCAGACAGTGAAAAGTTGTTTGGATAGCGTGTTCTGGGCCGACTCAGGCGCACTAGGTGGCCGTAGGGGAGCGAATGAGATGTGGACACGACGGTGGATTCGAATTTGCCGCTATTTCGAATAGTAGGCGGAGGAAAATTGAAATGAGGAATTGTAGCGTGCTGCGCCCGATCGACACATTCTGATTCGAATCAAACCGGAAAAATATCGAAGAAAATTCGGACAAGAACTTTATTTTTTCGGTAACATTCAATTTTAGCTATTGGAAGATTCCATATTAGAGGAAATTGGGAAATATTCATCCAGGTTGAAAAAAGGTCCGCATTATATCGTGAATATACTCTGTTTCCTAAAGTAAATGTTTAGATTTAGACCGTTGCGCCACCTATCGCGTTCTTGTTGAAGTTAACTTATCGATGTATTACGGGTTGCCTAGGACGACGCAAATATATGATTTTCACCTTTTCATATTATTCAATTTCCAAGAAAACCTCTACATCCTACATATTCACGTAATAGTAATCAAGATTTCCGTATATTCCTATTCTACTTCAAATGTTGAACGAACACCTATTCAAACCTTTTAGAATGTATATGAAGTAATGAATTCAAATTTACCTTGAAATTCCTGAAAATTGGTGTTTACATAAGCTGGGGAGGGCTTCAATCGTCTTTCTTTCTTTCCTCATCCTAATATTTGTTAAAATTTCCAACCATAACCTAAAATAGCTTCAATTCTGATTCTTTGGTTTTCCTAGAATGGCTAGAAGCTAAAATAAAAATGTAATTCTCATAAAATACGTAAAGAACGATGTTTTTTGCAAGGTTCAACTGTACTCACACATTATCATCGAAATTAATAATTCTCGAAATCTCATAATAAAATGTCGGTTATCAGACGATTCTCAAATTTTTCAAATAGTAACCTCTGACCTGACCTCTGACTGCGCAGGTATATAGACAGAAATGATCTATTATTTTTGTTTTGTGTTTATATATTATTTTGAAT
Organism: Adalia decempunctata; assembly: GCA_951802165.1. Lineage (NCBI taxonomy): Eukaryota > Metazoa > Arthropoda > Insecta > Coleoptera > Coccinellidae > Adalia > Adalia decempunctata. The sequence continues at coordinate 1,525,489 of OX637702.1, forward strand.
TAACTCACTTATTTATTTTTGTTACGTTTATATTTAAACAATGATGATAAATGAGCTTTTGCTAGTGCAAATTATATTCGTCTTCGTCTCTTGTATGAAATCTCGCGGGAAAATTAAGTGGGGTTAGGGAAATCAGAGATAACCGAGATGGTCAACTAGGTACTGAAATTTGGTACATTTTAAGGAAATTTAGCCATCTCTGTCTGTTCAATGAACTTCATATAAGTTCATCCTTGTTTAAAACTGATGAGTGCCACTACTTAGATGGCGCTAATTTTCAAGCCCAAAGGGTAGGAAACTGCTCTTTGCTTAGACAAAGGCTCTTTGCAAATGCAAATGGCGATTGTTGACATCCTAAATGATGTTGTTTACAATCTGTTTACAACATCATAAAATATGCCGTTTAAAATGTTTACCTCGTTGGAATTCTCCAGCATTCTCGTTCTTTGCTTTCAAATCGTCTTCGAGCTAACAACAAGCAGATATTGGTGTGGACCTGTCTTCAGAGCAGAAATATTTGTTTGTAAATTAGCCAACATGCGTTGTTTTGTATGTGGATCTGATGATCTGGAGGTGAAGAGAATGTATTGTTTTCCCAGGAATATTGAAAAGTAAGATATTTGAATTACGTAAACATTATCATATTAATATTTTCAAAATTTTAGATCCAAGTTGTGGCAAGAAAGTTTAGGAATGATATTCAAAGGAGAATCTCATAGAAGGTGGAAGATTTGTAATAAACATTTCCAGCCAGCTTCCTTTCGTAACTTGATCTCCTATGAATTAAATAAAGATGCGGTGCCTTTTCGGTGGGTCACCTCAAATGAATTGCCAGAAGAAAGTGAGGCTGGTCCTTCCGGAATGCTGTCTTCAGGACTTCACAAAGGTATTGATCTACATCAACTGCAAAATAAGAAAATATGCATATGATAGGGTCACCTACTGTGTATATGCCAATTATAGTGTCATTAGTTCGTTTTATTTATCACTTATACACCATATTAGAGTGCTCATTGATTTTATGCTTTCAGAAAATACTGGGGCCTTGCAGAATTTGATGATGAGTGATGCTGGTTTAGGAATGTCATCTGTTGAAGGTATTAACAGTATGGTAATTTGTGGGGAGCAGTAGATTTTACGAAAACTAGAATATTGAAAAATATGCACATAATATCACCTACTGTGTCCCTGCAAGTTGCTGTAGTCCGTTTTATTTATAATTTAATTAAATGCTTGACATTAATAATGTTTCTTAAATATATAATATGTGCTTTACAAGATTAGAGATGCTCATTAAGTATTTGCTTTCAGAAAATACCGAAGCTTTGGAAAAATCAGTGAGAAGTGAGAGTCCACTTGCTACGCAGAGCCAGAGTACTCCACCTCATCAAAGTATCACTGAAACTCCTTCAAGGAGAAGAATTTTCAGGAATATTGAAAGTCTCTACACGCAGGAGTGTTCCCCAAGGAAAAAAAAATTAGTTGGCATGGTCCAAAGTAGGGAGAGACAACTGAGAAAATTGAAAATTTTGTGCAAAAGAAGATCGCAGGATATAAGAGCACTCTCAAATATCGCAGAGTCTAACATCATGAATAATTTATTCAAGAACATGCCTTCCGTGACAGCAAATTTCATGCTGTCACAAATAAAAAATTTTAAGCCCAAAAATTTGAAAGGAAGGAGATGGAGTTTAGACGATAAGATTTTATCTCTCTGCATACTGAAAAGGAGCCCAAAGTGCTACAATTTGCTAAGAAAATTTGTGGCACTACCCAATAAAAGAACTGTTTTGAGTCTGCTGAAGAGAGTGCAATTTGAGTCGGGCATCAATGAGCATCTCTTCAATCATTTGAACGAGAGCATACCAAAAGGAATAGAACGATGTTGTGCTCTTTTGTTCGATGAAATTGACATAAAAGAGAACTTGCAGTATGATCAGGGAGAAGATCGAATTCGTGGATTCGAGGATTTTGGAGCACAGCAGCAGAGTACTGAGCTAAAAATTGCCAATAAAGCACTTGTGTTCATGTTGGTGGGGTTAAACATGAAATGGAAGCAACCAGTTGCATTCTATTTCAATAATAACTGTTGCAATTCTACCAACCTGAAAAAGTGCTTGATGAAAGTGCTTCATGCTGCAAAATATTTTGCGAAAGTAGATGTTGTCACAACAATATGTGATATGGGCACCAGCAATGTGAAATGTATGAAGGAATTGGGGGTGACCATTAATCATGCATATTTTAAATTTGAAAACAGAAGAATATCCTGTATGTATGATCCTCCTCACCTGTTGAAGAGCACAGTGTCGTTATTTAGACGACACAATGTGCTTCTGCCAGTCACCATTGGCGACCAAAACAGCATTATGGAGGCAAAATTCGCAGATGTGAGGACGGCACACGAAATAGATAAAAGAAATCCCCTCTTTTTCCGGACAATGCATAAATTGAAGGACATGCATTTGAGTCCTATTATGCAATATGGCATGAAAGTCAGTATAGCTGCTCAAGTGTGCAGCCATACTGTAGCAGCCTACATCTACTCTCTAATAAGTTCAGGTAAGTTTAACAATTTAAACTGATGTAGAATAATTTCCGTGAATTTACCACAAACACTTATATTGTATGACCCCCACACTGACATTTATTGCTGTAAAGAGCTATAGTAGGTCATATCTCATTATTTTGATGGTTCAATCTTTCAATATCATTTTTGAGACTATGATATGAAACCAGAATTTGAAAAAAAGTATAACAGAAATCATTACATTACCCACAATATATTTTTATTATACAATGGTTAAACCATAAATTTTTCATTTTAGGAACGATGGAATCAAGGGCTGTTGCTACTGCCACTTTTATAAAAGAGGTGGATACCCTTTTTGACAGCTTCAATGGTCGAACACTTAGGGCACCAGAAGGCAAAGACCTAAGATGTGCAGTAACAGAGGAATCTCCTCATGTGGGATATTGGGCTGAGGCATTCCGAACTGTACTAGGTTGGACATACAAAAGGGTATCCAAAAGTGGCACCATCAAGCCATCCAAGCCTCCATCCCAGACTGGATGGCTTACATCCCTAAACGCGATAAAGGACATATGGACTTATTTGAAAATCCAGGGATGCTCCTCCTTAAATCCAAGGTCCTTAAATCAAGACCCCCTTGAGAATTTATTTGGAGCAGTTAGGTATGGATGCGGATGTGGGGACAATCCAACAGTCCAACAATTCATTGGAAGCCTGAAGTGCCAGATTTTGAACGGCCTGGCAAACAAGGCATTTGCTTCAAAAAATTGTGAAGATGATGATAATACATTGTTATCAAATTTACAAATATTTTTGAATTTACATGAACAGCAAATGGACACTGTAGAGCAAACATCATCAGCTGCTGGTACAGTTTCTCAAACTGAATTAGATTTGGGGGATTTATCAGTAGATATAGCTGGCGATATTTCTCGTGGAAGTCCAACAATTTTTTCTGTGGCTTATGTTTCTGGATTCATCATCAAGCGAATTAAAAAAAAGATAGTTTGTGTATTATGTGATTCTAAATTGCTTTCCTCTGATTTAGAATTTCATAATACATTCGTTTCAAATAAAGAATGGTCTAGTACCAACAAACTTTTGTACCCAAGTGAGGATTTTACCATATTGATTGGATGCGGGATTACTGCATTAGAGGAGTACCTAAACGAGTCTTCCTCACATCAGTCACATCCAAAGATTATGTTAAGTTCAGAAAATTACTTGGGTACAAAATTGAATTTTGAACTTCTTGGATGTGCTGATCATCAAGGGGAAATAAAAAAATTAACGATAAAATCATTGTGTCGGATTGGAATCCCTTGGTGGTGTAAGAGAAAAAACCAGGAAATTAAAGAATTGAGGAAAGAAAGAAATTCAATTAAAAGAAAAATAAAAAAATTTCGTCATCAATAATAAAAATATATTTCATTGTTTACCCTTATTTATAATCAATTCTAGTAATATGGTCTGAAAAGCCTACAAATATGTAAAAAAGTCTGATGAATCTAGTGCAGGAAAATTTTATTTTATTAGAATTATATATTCTCTATTATATTTTGTGAAAAATTGTTTAGTAAGGTTTTATGCATCAAATTTTAATTTCCATGAATTTTTAATTGTTGCCCATCTTGAATGTAATTCAACAATGTATGTTATGTAATTCAAAATTACCACCAGCAATTGGAATGATTTATAATGAAAGTTGTAACAATATTATTACTTGAATCTTTTTTACCACTCTGAATAGTTTCTGTTGTTTTTGTGGTCGAATGATCATAATTATTCATGAATAATGAAATAGTGTATTTTTTCGAATTCAATGTTTAATATACGAGGAAAGAGTATGAATGAACCACTTTTATTTAATAAAACCTATTCACTTTAAAATATTTAAACACTAAGTTCGCAGAACCGTATGAAAAACCTTCATTTTACAGCAGAACACATTTGTCCTGTTGCAAAATGCAAGGTTTTTCATTCAGTTCTGCGAACTTACGTTTAACGCTGAATAATTTGGATGAGAAGGCTATTCAAATTTCCCGCGCTCCGCGATTCCGTCGTACAGCGCCTCTATATCATGGCACGCCTGACTTAGAGAGAGATGGAGAATTAAAATGTACCAAACTTTTAGTTCCTAGTTGACCATCTCGGTTATCTCTGGGGAAATTTATTATTTCTCTATGATCAAGTGCGCATAGAGAAAAGTACGATCTTCGTCTGTGATCATCATCATATCCACAGAACATAAATTAGTTCATATGCTCCAGTGTCAGATCGAAAATAACCTCACTTTATTTCCCCACGTAGGAAATTTTTTAGGTTGATTGCGGAAATCAGCAAATTATTCTCCACAGTTGGCTTATCGAATTAGCAGAATGTCGAAACGTTTTCAGCCACCGTGGAGCCCCCCTAAAAACACCAACGAACCTACCCTAAAATTGTACAACAGCCTTACTCGTCAAAAAGAGGTCTTTGTTCCTTTGAATGGGAAGAAAGTAACATGGTACAGCTGCGGCCCCACTGTCTACGACGCCTCCCATATGGGCCACGCACGGTGATTAGATACTGAAGAATGAATATTGTATTCTATCAATCAATTTTCAGATCGTACATAACTTTTGATATTCTACGAAGGGTTTTAACTGACTATTTTGGATACGATGTGTTCTTTGTGATGAATATCACGGATATAGATGATAAAATCATTAAGAGGGCTAGACAGAATTATTTATTTGATAAATATGTTGCTGAAAATCGTAGCTTAGAGGTTGTTTTATCTGATTCTAAAAATGTAAGTGTTAGAATTGATATTGTTGCGTTATTTTTGCTTTTATTCAGATTTTAGAAAATCTACAAGATAAAACGAAGGCTGCGAATGACCCAGACAAGAAGCAGATGTATGAAAAATTATTATCTAGGTAATGATTTCATCACGATTAAAAATTGTTGTTTCATTTATAATCTTGAAGATTAACGGTGGCTGTTCAAAATTTGGAAGAATCAATTAAAATTGGGGATAACGCAAAGGTGGAAATGGCTCAGAAAGAGTTCATAGCAGCTTCAAAAGACCCTTTATCGGAATGGTTAGACTCCAAGCTTGGTCATACCGTAACGGACAATGCCATTTTCAGTAGTTTACCTAGAAGTTGGGAAGAGGAATTTCACAAAGATATGGACACCTTAAATGTATGTTTTCTAAAAATTTTTTAAATATTTTGGTTTTATCAACGAATTTTGTAGATTTTGAAGCCGGATGTTTTAACGAGAGTTAGCGAATATATCCCTGAAATTATTGAGTATATCGAAAAGATAATTGGGAATGGAATGGCATATGCGGCAAACGAATCTGTTTATTTCGATGTTGCCAACTTCGACAAACAACAAAAGCATCATTATGCTAAATTGGTGCCTGAAGCTTACGGAGACACAAACAGTTTGCAAGAAGGAGAAGGTAAGACTGTTTAAATGTTGTTTTTGCAATTTCAAAACAGAAAAGTTTGTTTGATGATAATTTTTTCAATTGTCTTCAAGGTGACTTGACTTCTAGTGATGTCCTAAACGAAAAACGGTCCCCGAACGATTTCGCCTTATGGAAAAAAAGTAAGGCAGGCGAACCGTCCTGGGATTCCCCTTGGGGCAAAGGGAGACCCGGCTGGCACATCGAATGCTCCGCCATGGCCTCCGCAATATTCGGTTCCACCCTAGACATCCACACAGGGGGCATAGACCTTAAATTCCCCCACCACGACAACGAAATAGCTCAAAGTGAAGCTTACTTCGGGGAATCTGAGTGGGTGAAATATTTCTTGCATTCGGGGCATCTGACGATAGCCGGATGCAAAATGTCTAAATCGTTGAAGAACTTTGTTAGTATTCAAGACGCTCTGGCCAAATACTCGGCGAGACAGTTGAGGTTCGCGTTTTTGTTGCATTCTTGGAGAGACACCTTGGATTACAGTCAGAATACGATGGAATCCGCTCTTCAGATAGAGAAATTGTTCAATGTAAGTTCAGAAAGAAAGACTCAATAAAAATGAAAAAATATCACTAGGTTTTTGCTTGACATTCATTACAATAAAAGGACAGAGGAAATGTTAAAAATGTTATAAAAATTACAAAAACATTAATGGAACACATGATGGCATTTGTAATATTTTGAATTTTTTCTCTATTTTTTCTTTGTTTCTTCTCATTTTGAATTTTTCCTGACTTTTCTTGCTCAAGTTGAATTTAAGAAATGAATTGTGTAATCTTCATTCGATTTTCCAGGAATTCTTCTTGAACGTTAAGAACGAGGTAAGAAATGCAAATCATTCGGGAAATTTTGTTAAAAGTTTCACGAAATGGGAACAGTCTGAAATTAAACTTATGGAGGTTTTGTTGAAATCGAAAGAAGACGTGCATTTTGCTCTTTGCGGTGAGTTGAACATTCTCATCACGAAATCAAATTTGCATCGATTTTAACATTTTCAATCGAATCTTCGGAACTAAAAATCGTTTTATTTCAGACAATATCGACACCAGATCATCTCTAGATATTTTAAGAGAACTAGTGTTGGCCAGTAACGTATATTTAAGAGACAGAAAGCCCCCCAACTGTAATCTACTCTCTGACATTGCTCTTTATGTCACCAAAATCCTAACGGTGTTTGGAGCTATCAGCGAACCCCCCAAGTTGGGATTCCCAATATCCAATAATGCAACGTCTGATGTAAGTCCATTTCTTTCTATTTTCCACCTTTTTCTCTCCTTACAGAGCTTCAGAACCCCTTTCTTAGGAGTTTTCTTCGATATTTTGACATACTTCAAAATAAACGTCATAATTTCGGACAAACTTCAAATAAACGTCATAATTTCGGACATATGACAGTTGGAGAGGTTAACTCCACCCACCGAAGCGTTTTAAAAACGAAAAATCACTCTTCTTTTACAGTTCGAGTCAGTCGTGATGCCCTACCTGACAATTTTGTCAGAATTCAGGGAAAAAGTGAGGACTCAAGCGAGAAACGTGAAGGCTAACGAGATCTTGAAATTGTGTGACGAGCTCAGAGATGAAACCCTGCCAAACGTTGGTGTTAGGTTGGAGGACAAAGAAGGTAACGTTTGGAATAGGAAGAGAATCGTGGGGTGTTGAGTATCTTTGTTTTGGGTACAGGGGAAGTGACGGCTGTGAAATTGGTGGATCGGGACATCTTGATGAAGGAGAAAGAGGCGAAAAAACTGGTGGAGTTGGAGAAACAGAAGAAGAAGGAGGAGAGACAGGCTGCTCTTCTTGCGGCTCAAGCTGAGAAGGAGGCCTTGATGAGGATACCTCCGAATGAATATTTTAAGAGGGAGACGGATAAATATTCCAAATTCGACGAGAAGGTTAGTTATTTTTCATTTATTGTGAAGATTTACAACAATTTTTCGTTCTGTAGCAACAAATTTCGAAGATTTCTAGATTCTCTGAGGAAAATTAGCACTTTTTGAATTTCCTGGGTTTCAAAGTTGCTTTCCTTGAGAAAAACTTTTTAAATCTATTGCTTTTTTCATGTTCAAGTTGTTTATTCAAGTTTTGAGTGATTATGAACTGTTTTGTCCATTTTCTTGTTTTGTAATATTGTTGGATCCATATTTTCTTTGGGAATGTGAAATATGGCGTTTTTTAGTTTGAATCTTCTTGTTTTTAGGGCTTGCCCACTCACGATGTGGAAGGGAAAGAAATAAGCAAGGGTCAATTGAAGAAACTCCAAAAATTAATGCAGCAACAAGAGAAACGTTATCAAGAATTTGTATCTTCTAATTCGAACTCAGTAAGCTAAGATTGAATTTTTTAACTAGTTGAATAAAATTTAATGATGAATTTGGACTGATTATCATTCTTCCATTCATAAATGAGGATAAGAAAAATTTGAATTCATTAATTAACTCAAATTGGTGTTCTTTTCTCGAACGTAAAGTTCGAAACTTTATTTACAAATTACAAAGACGCTTTGACTTAATTTCATGTTTTAATATATTAAAAAGGTTTTCAATGCAAGTGTTTTTTTTTGTAAAAAGTTCCTTCCTTACCTTTTTCCACGATTATTGTTTTGAAAATGAAAGTTTAAATGAAAATTAATATCTTCCAGTGGCTGATTTGATATTGAGGGGTTTTCTGATGAAAGTATCTTGAACTCTTCATAAATCTGCCACTGATTTAGTCAGTCAAGAGTTCTAATATTGTTTTTGAAACAATGACCTCATAGATTCAGTAATTAAAACGATTTTTTCAAAAAATAAGCGCATTTATTAACAAAAATAAATAGTGTTCTAACAATACTCACTTAGGAACTAACTAACAAATTAAATCAGTCTTCTATAAAGCAGATAATAAATACAGACTAGAAATTACAAAATTAATCAACTTCTTCAATGGTGGGGCCTCTGCTTCCAGGACCTCCGGCTTGTTGTCCACAATTTCCAGGCATGCCACCGTTGAAAGCGTTTCCACCAGTGGCACCTCCACCGTACAGTTTGGACATGATGGGACTGCAGATCGATGTTAAATGCTTCTGTTTGTCTTCGTACTCCTCTTTCTCAGCCAGGGTGTTGGAATCAAGCCATTGGAGACAATTCTGGCATTCTCTCTCGACCGTTGCTTTGTCTTCGGAGCCCAATTTGTCTCCGCACTCTGAAACGGCTTGTTTGACTTGGAAAATGTAGCCTTCCAGTTGGTTTCTGGCCGCGATTCTCTGTCTTTGTTTCTCGTCTTCTTCCTTGTATTTTTCTGCGTCTGCGACCATCTGGTCGATGTCTCTTTGGGATAAACGGCCTTTGTCGTTTTTGATGGTGATGTTCTTGGATTTTCCAGAGCTTGAATCTGTTGCGGAGACTGTCAAGATTCCGTTGGCGTCCAGATCGAAGGTGACTTCGATTTTAGGGACTCCACGAGGAGCTGGAGGAATTCCGGTCAAGTCGAAGGTTCCCAGCAAATTGTTGTCTTTGGTCATGGCTCTTTCTCCTTCGAAAACTTGGATTGTGACTGCAGGTTGGTTGTCTGCGTAAGTCGTGAATGTTTGGGTTTGTTTGCAAGGAATTCTTGCGTTTCTCTCGATGATCTTGGTCATTACTCCTCCAGCTGTTTCGAGGCCAAGGGACAAAGGTGTGACGTCAACCAGGAGTACATCTTGAATTTTGGAATCTTTTTCTCCATTGAGTACTGCGGCTTGGACTGCTGCTCCATACGCCACTGCTTCGTCGGGGTTGATGGACAGATTCAAAGCTTTTCCGCTGAAGAAGTTTTGTAGGAGTTGTTGGATCTTTGGAATTCTGGTAGAACCTCCTACAAGAACAACATCGTGGATGGTTCCTTTGTCCATTTTTGCGTCAGCCAAAGCTTTCTCAACTGGTTGAAGAGTGCTTCTGAAGAGATCGGAACACAATTCTTCGAATCTGGCTCTGCTGACTTTGGTGTAGAAATCGACGCCGTCGTACAGAGCGTCGATCTCGATGGTGGCTTCAGTGCTTGAGGACAAAGTGCGTTTGGCTCTTTCCGCCGCGGTTCTTAAACGTCGAAGACTTCTCGGGTTGCTTCTCAGATCTTTCTTGTATTTCCTCTTGAATTCTTCGGCCAAATGCGTCACCAGTCTGTTATCGAAGTCTTCGCCACCCAAATGAGTATCACCAGCTGTTGATCTGACTTCAAACAGAGATCCTTCGTCGATGGTCAAGATGGAAACGTCGAAAGTTCCTCCTCCCAGATCGAAAATCAGAACGTTTCTCTCACCCTTGAGGTTCTTGTCCAAGCCGTAGGCCAAAGCAGCAGCCGTGGGTTCGTTGATGATCCTCATCACGTTCAGCCCTGCGATAGCTCCAGCATCTTTGGTGGCCTGTCTTTGGGAATCGTTGAAATAGGCCGGAACTGTGATGACTGCATCTTTAACAGTTTCTCCAAGATACGCCTCGGCTGTCTCCTTCATCTTGGTCAACACCATCGAGCTGATTTCTTCGGGAGCGAATATTTTCTTCTCCCCCTTGTGCTCTACCTGGATCTTGGGTTTTCCTCCTTCGTTGACGACCTTAAAGGGCCAATGTTTGATGTCTTGTTGGATTTTAGGGTCGTCGAATTTCCTTCCTATGAGTCTCTTGGCATCGAAGACCGTGTTGCTGGGATTCATGGCTACCTGGTTCTTGGCGGCATCTCCGAGGAGTCTCTCGGTGTCCGTGAACGCCACGTAGCTGGGGGTGGTCCTGTTTCCTTGGTCGTTGGCGATGATTTCCACTTTTCCGTGCTGCCACACTCCGACGCAGGAATAGGTGGTTCCCAGATCGATTCCGATTGCTTTCACCATTTTAACTGTTTTTCTTCTGTACTTTGAAACACTTGAATTGGCACTGTTGAAATTGGAGAACTTGCGAGTTCGTCACTTGCTTGTTTTCACTTCGATCGCTTGCTTTCGAATACTTTGAATCTTGCCGCGCTCCCACCGTTTATATACTCGCCGAGGTATCGATCTCGAATAGTCTCGAAGTTGGACGATTATTCTAGAACGCTTCCAACGTTGAGTCGCAATAGAGGACAGGGTAGGAATTCGAATTATTTGATAATGGCGCAGAATCTTTCAAGAAAATCGATAATTCGAGTTGTAATTCTGTTTTATTCGAATAATATATCGAAAATTTTGAAGCAACGAGGATAACATGAAGTCGATTCGAAATAACCGACTCAAATTCATGAAGGAGTGAATAAAATTATTATTTTCACTCAGGGCAATCGGAATCTACACAAATGTGCCTAATCAGGACCTGGCGTCTTATGATATTTCTAGAACTCGTATTCTAGAAATGATCGCAATATATTTCACTACCGTTATTTATTATTTTGGCAAATTATCACTTTCTGAATTCTAGCATGTACAAAATTTATTATTTGAATATTTTATTCAATATTTGTGGACTGATTCATAATGAAGTTAAATGATTTTTTAACATTTCAAGGAGCAATTCTGTTACATGCATATTACAGCGGTAGTTTTAATCGTAGAAAACTGAAATTTTGTGTAAAGTATACTGATTCCCTGTTTATTAGTTATGGCCAAAGAAATTTGTTCTTCAACGTACAGGGCGTCCAAAATTTCTGGCTATACCGATGGTGCAAATGGCATTATTTGATCATCCTGTACATTATGAAATATCCTGCAAGATAATTAATGTTGCTTTCAGGCGTACCAAGCCAGGATTCAATTATTTCCAAAAAAATAAATCACTATACCTACACTGTACTTTATGTAAAAATTGATTGTACTTTAACAAAAAAAATTACACGAAAAGCTATCCAGAATTTTATATTTGTGTCGTCCAAATAATATCTGGATAAATCATTGGGAATAGTGGAAAATAAAAAGTATCTTCTACGAAAATATCTTCCTCAAAAACTTCACTGATAAATTGAGATGTAGGAATCCCAATTTAAAAGTTGAAATGATTTATGAAATTAATTTGTGTGGAATTGAGAAAAAATTTCTTTTCTCCTTTCTATCGAATCTTGATGGTATCAAAAAAAAATTATTTGATGATATAAAATTCGAAATCCTCACAGAGATCGAAAGGTTTTTGGGTGCGCCACTCAGAAGTGGTTTTTTTTCAAATGTTAATAAGCTTCACTATTTATTTCTTGAAATCATAAATCATTTGAATGAAAAAGCATATTTGTTTGTACGTTCCTTTCAGATGTACCAATTTCCTTAATACATATCTAAGTCGATATCTATATATATAAAAGAAAGATGTTGGTTACATCATTTATAACTCGAGATCGGATGAACTGTTTTTTTATGAAACTTCATATATGGATTCGTCTACGGTCTAGTTATTATAAAATACAATAAAACTTTGAAAAAATCTTTGAAAATTTCACTTATACAGGAAATGCTTTTCCTCCTTTTGAGTAAGGCCACAAAATGTCGCTACAGTTACAGTTACGCTACCGCTTATTCGTTTGTACTTCATTTGATATTCTCCGCGTTAGATGGCGATATAAACAAATAGTGTGTACAGTGACTGTATTCCCTCTATAGTCACTGTAATATTGTGTAATTTGAGTTGCCTACAACCCTGCGCTGTTAGGCGAAACCAAAATGACTTAGCGTAGGTGTACAGATGTCTAAAATGATTAGATTTCGTTGAGATATGAGAAAAGTTTCGTCCTTACCACTTCAGTTGGCGCTATTCACACATTATGACTACAGTGACTCTATCAAACAAAATGTTTGATAGAGTCACTGTAATTATGACTGATGATTATTAGTTATTTTTATAGTTTTATTTATTCCAAATAACGTAATCGTGAAGGTACTATATTTGACATTATCACAATTAAATGGCGATGAATTTGTTGAGACTTTCGCGGCCATCGATTGATGTCATCTGTTCTTTTTTCGAGTATTTCGGACGTCGTGGTTTGAAATGGTCGATAAAAGAACATATGACATCAATTACTGTGTAATTTACATAAGGCTTATAGAACCATGAAAGGCTATTAACAGATCTAGAAGAGAGTGAATATCACAGTAAATTTTTATCGAAATGTCAAGTAAATCGGATTTTGGCGATGAGTTCCAATCGTGAGATGTTCATTCTCATCTTTTCTCATAATTTTTAAAATGTTTTTGAATTTCTGTTTGGATAATAAATATATTTGCGGAAATAACTGAATCCAAAATTGCCATTATTGGTGATTGAAATATCATGACATATTATTTAGGTGTATCTGTTCTGTGTGATAGCTCATATCCATGGAAACATTTGACAGTTCAAAAATCAGAGAACCAAGCCGTTGATCTCCGATGATTACGATTTGTGAAATCCACCGTAAGTATCATTTAGGCGGAACAAAGTTCGCCGGGCCAGCTAGTTTGAAATAAAACCAAGTTTCTATCAAAATCGGATTATTTTAGTTTCCATATTATTTTGATTTTTTGACAGAAATCCCCTTGATTAGTTTTAGTTTTTTCGGGAAATATTTATTCCTGAGAAATTAAAAGACAACCCTACTTCATTTAAAGTTCGAAATATAATCGAATTTTCACAAAGAAAAATGAAAAAAAGCAATCCAGAATGAAAATTTCAAATATGTAATCCATTTTTTTCATATTGAGAAAAAATACTTTCCTGTATTTTTTTGGAATCTGAATTATATCAAAAAATAATTTGAAATAATTCAAATCCTAACAGAGACCGAAAAGTTTTTGGTGCGCCACTGATAAAGTGCCTCTAGAAAATATTGTTGTCTTTTATTTTGTCCTCCATTCATTCATAAATTTGCAAAAATAGTCGATCCAAAAAGGTAAACAAGGAAATGTTATGACGGTAACGGAAGATTGCCAGAAGCATCTAGACAAGTCTGGAATTTAATACGTCACACAACGATTCTAGAGTATTCCCCTTAGTCAGAGGCGGACTCAGGACAGAGTTCCTACGCTTCACTGAAATAACTTCCATATACTCCATTCACTTTCATAAAGTATCGATGTTGGTCAAGATTTAGGTTTATCAAGTTTTTTACTTAAAACTGACGTAGGTTGGTACTCGTGAAATGTCAAATGATTTTCAGAGAAGTTGCCAATGCTGATTTCTTTTTACTCTTTTTCAACTTTGTAAATGGAGTTAGTTCTTTCAAGGTTTATCTCATTTTCATACTGGAGTACTTCAAGTTGTACAAAAGGTATTTAATGTCTTCTGTAGGCTTATTCCTTGAGAATTTTGAAAAATAGGGAATTCCATAGGTCGGGTTATACGAGTATTTTTATTCTTTTTTCGAATCAACCATCACAACAATCTGCCCATTATTTTTCAGTAAAATTTCAACACTCGATTTTCGTACAAGAAAATAGCACAACTGAATCTTCCAGCCATGTTTATATTCGTGAAATATTTCCATTATTAACAGAGAAAAATGTTCCTTCAACATTCGCCAAGTCTTTGGAATTATTGAATTCACAAAATATTTTCTCAAATTCGTTATTCTCCCAAAGTAAATGAATATTTCAATGAATACGTAATTACTACGACCTCTATGTCGAAAGGACCATGTTTCTTAGTTATCTGACAGGAAAATGACAATAACCAAACATTTTCAGAAAGTATTCTTGTCGAAAACGCTTCAGGAGCTTTTGCTACATCTTCAATAACTAATAATTTGGATATTGTGAAAACACCATTTCTTTGAAATATATTAATTCTTACCTGAGAAACTTTAATGTAAACATATTTCAAAAGTGTGGTCTCCAGCACTTTATCTTAGTTCTCATAACTAGGCCCTAGGGTCACTCAATAAAGCACTAAGAAAGTCACAAGAAAATACACTAAAACTTTAGCTCCGCTCCCTGTCAAAGGTAAAATCTGACTGCCAGCTGTTCGATACATCCCGATGATATGGAATCTGCTGATTCATCATCATATTCGATATTTTATTATTTGACAACATGGTACAAAAAGGGAATTTAGTTTTTCTGAAGAGAAAACACAGATAAAGTCAATATTCTCACTTTTTTATTTTTAGTTTGCCTTCTTTAAGGAGCATATTACTTTTATATCAACAATCTCGTCCTTGCATTTAACTATAGAAAAGGGATATTGGCTTCAGGACTGCTAAACAGCAGTCCTGAAGCCAATATCCCTTTTCTATATATTACTTTTATTCTCCCATTAGGATAATGAAATAATCAATCGATCTAAATTGACTTGTGTGAACAATAAATGTGATAATAAAACACCAATAACTCCCATACTTTGCTTCTTTAACAAAATGTGTCCATTGTTTCCAAGAAGAAAATTGGCATTTTTAGATTGATGAATTGAAAATCTAATCTCAAAATATTGTACTCATTTTCCTTGAAAACTTTCATATAACAGTAGTGAAGCTACGAATAATCAGCACATATTATCTTATGTTGGTATCAAATAATTCGAATACGACCCTGTTCTCCATCGCGAATGCAAGTCTGGAGCGTTCTAGAACAATCGTCCAACTTCGAGACTTTTCGAGATCGATACCTCGGCGAGTATATAAGCGGTGGGAGCGCGGCAAGATTCAAAGTATTCGAAAGCAAGCGATCGAAGTGAAAACAAGCAAGTGACGAACTCTCAAGTTCTCCAATCTCAACAGTGCTAATTCAAGTGTTTCAACGTACAAAAGAAAAACAGTTAAAATGGTGAAAGCTATTGGAATCGATCTGGGAACCACCTATTCCTGCGTCGGAGTGTGGCAGCACGGAAAAGTGGAAATCATCGCCAACGACCAAGGGAACAGGACCACCCCCAGCTACGTGGCGTTCACGGACACCCAGAGACTCCTTGGAGATGCCGCCAAGAACCAGGTGGCTATGAATCCCAGCAACACGGTCTTCGACGCCAAGAGACTCATAGGAAGGAAATTCGACGACCCCAAAATCCAACAAGACATCAAACATTGGCCCTTTAAGGTCGTCAACGAAGGAGGAAAACCTAAGATCCAGGTAGAGCACAAGGGGGAGAAGAAAATATTCGCTCCCGAAGAAATCAGCTCGATGGTGTTGACCAAGATGAAGGAAACAGCCGAGGCGTATCTTGGAGAAACTGTTAAAGATGCTGTCATCACAGTCCCGGCCTATTTCAACGATTCCCAAAGACAGGCCACCAAAGATGCTGGAGCTATCGCTGGGCTGAACGTGATGAGGATCATCAACGAACCCACGGCTGCTGCCTTGGCCTACGGCTTGGACAAGAACCTTAAGGGTGAGAGGAACGTTCTGATTTTCGATCTGGGAGGAGGAACTTTCGACGTTTCCATCTTGACCATCGACGAAGGATCTCTGTTCGAAGTCAGAGCAACAGCTGGTGATACTCATTTGGGTGGCGAAGACTTCGATAACAGACTGGTGACGCATTTGGCCGAAGAATTCAAGAGGAAATACAAGAAAGATCTGAGAAGCAACCCGAGAAGTCTTCGACGTTTAAGAACCGCTGCGGAAAGAGCCAAACGCACTTTGTCCTCAAGCACTGAAGCCACCATCGAGATCGACGCTCTGTACGATGGCGTCGATTTCTACACCAAAATCAGCAGGGCAAGATTCGAAGAATTGTGTTCCGATCTCTTCAGAGGTACCCTGCACCCAGTCGAAAAAGCTTTGACCGACGCAAAAATGGACAAAGGATCCATTCACGATGTTGTCCTTGTAGGGGGATCCACCAGAATTCCAAAGATCCAACAACTCTTACAAAACTTCTTCAGCGGAAAACCTTTGAATCTGTCCATCAATCCAGACGAAGCAGTGGCGTACGGAGCAGCAGTCCAAGCCGCAGTACTCAGTGGCGAACAAGACTCAAAAATTCAAGATGTACTTCTAGTCGACGTCACACCTTTATCCCTTGGAATCGAAACAGCTGGAGGAGTAATGACCAAGATCATCGAGAGAAACGCAAGAATTCCTTGCAAACAAACCCAAACCTTCACCACTTACGCCGACAACCAACCGGCAGTCACAATCCAAGTTTTCGAAGGAGAAAGAGCCATGACCAAAGACAACAATCTGCTGGGAACCTTCGACTTGACCGGAATCCCTCCAGCACCATGTGGAGTCCCTAAAATCGAAGTCACCTTCGATCTGGACGCCAACGGTATCTTGAACGTCTCCGCCAAAGATACAAGCTCTGGAAACTCCAAGAACATCACCATCAAAAACGACAAAGGCCGTTTATCCCAAAGAGACATCGACCAGATGGTCGCAGACGCAGAAAAATACAAGGAAGAAGACGAGAAACAAAGACAGAGAATCGCGGCCAGAAACCAACTGGAAGGTTACGTTTTCCAACTCAAACAAGCCGTTTCAGAGTGCGGAGACAAATTGGGCTCCGAAGACAAAGCTACGGTCGAGAGAGAATGCCAGAATTGTCTTCAATGGCTGGACTCCAACACCCTGGCCGAGAAAGAGGAGTACGAAGACAAACAGAAACATTTAACATCGATCTGCAGTCCTATCATGTCCAAACTGTACGGTGGAGGTGCCACTGGTGGAAACTCATTCAACGGTGGCATGCCTGGAAATTGTGGACAACAAGCCGGAGGTTTTGGTAGCAACCGAGGTCCCACCATCGAAGAAGTTGATTAAATTATATAATTTTCAGTCGGTATTGTATTTTGTTGTAAAAAAGACTGATTTACTTTGTTGTTTAGTTCCTAAGTGATTTTATACGAAAATGTATTAATTTATTTCTTTTTAAATAAATGTTCATATTTTTTTAATATTTGTTTCACTCACCAAACTACCTACAACCCTAGACACCATCTTCACTCATTTTAAGGGTAATTTCAACACCAGGAAAAGGAATAATTGGAAGGAAAGGAATCTGAGCTGAAACATACAAAAAAGATTTTGAGGCATACCAATTTTATTTTGAATAAATAATTTTTTCTTCCAAATCAAGAATATCAATCTAAATATCATTCACTGCTCATCAATTCCATCCATTCTAATTTTTTTGTAATATAATACAAACTAAATATTTCTGTTCTAAAATCTTCGTTAACCAAAGATAACTTTATAAAAACCAGTTTTCGATTTACTCCATCGAATAAAATTGCCAATTTAGAAAATTTAAATTTTATAATCCCAAAACTAAAAAACCTATAAAACTGGGAATGATCTAAATTAAATTCTCTATTCTGTCCTCAAGAAAATCCTTTACCTTCAACAACATAAAGGATTTATTGAATTTATGTATTTAAGTTCATTCGGGAAGATTTGTACTCAGTTAAATTACACAGATAATAACACACCAAAAGAACTAAAATGAAATAAAATACACAAATCATTCCATTGTTTGCATTTATAAAAAATATGTGAGAAAAAGCTGTACAACGATTTGAAACCAAATTAAATTCTAGTACGGTAAAATTATTTTCAGTTTTCGGTAATTATATTTTTTCAATATTTACAATAAGAAGAATAATGAGTTTTAAATCTACCTTCGAACTAGACCAGTTACTTCAATGATATAATTTAAAGGTAGATTCAATTAGCACCAGACTAACCGACAAAAAATTTTGGGAAGATAAAAATGTTAGCTCATTTGAGCTAGTTTGAAACACCCTGTAGATAATTTAGTAAGGTGATCTCATTAAAATATGATTTTCTACATCATCTAGTTCATTTTTAAGATTCAGCTTTTTTATTTGTCCCCATACATAACTCGGTTTCTTTCCAGGGTGAAATTAAGGTATTTCGATACCCAAACGTAACTTCATTAAAATCTCCTAAACCGAGAAAGATATGGAGACAAATGGAAATCCGGATTGTGACAGAAGGATTGGACTTTGTATTAAAGCAAATTTAAATGAGTTAGGAACACCAACTGATTCTACAGGGTGCTTCAAACTTCAACTGAATGTAAAACCTACATTTGGACATGAAAATTGGAAACACCCTGTATAGTAATCCAGTGAGCTGACCCATTCAAAAATGCTTTTTTACAAGGTCTAGTTAATTTTCAAGTTCAGATTTTTTATTCGCCTCAATACATTTTTCGTTTTTCTCAAAATTAAAATTTGGAATTTTTGATACCCAGATGTAACTTCATTAAAATCTCTTGAACACAGAAAGATATCGAGACAAATTAAAATCCAAAATATGAAAAAAAGATCGAACTTTGTATTAAAGCAGATTTGAATGAGCTAGGTCCACCAAGTAAGTCTACAGGGTGCTTCAAACAACTAAATGTAAAACCTACATTTTGAAATCAAAAATATTAAAATTGGATACACCCTATATAGTAATTTAGTAAGCTGACCTATTCAAATATGCTTCTATACAAGGTCCGTAATTTTCAAGTTCAGCTTATTTATTCGTCTCGATACATCTCTTGTTTCTCTCAAAATGAAAATTTGGAATTTTTGATACCCAGATGTAACTTCATTAAAATCTCTTGAACCCAGAAAGACATCGAGACAAATTAAAATCCAGAATGTGAAAAAAGGATCGAACTTTGTATTAAAGCATATTTGAATAAGCTAGGACCACCACCTAAGTCTACAGGGTGTTTCAAACTTGGCCTGAATGTAAAACCTACAAAATATTAAAATTGGAATCACTCTGTATAGTAATTTGGTAAGCTGACCCATTCAAATATGCTTCTATACAAGGTCTAGTTAATTTTCAAGTTCAGATTATTCATTAGTCTTGATACAATTCTCGTTTTTCTGAAAATAATAGTTTGGGATTTTTGATACCCAAATGTAACTTCATTAAAATCTCCGAAACCCAGGAAGATATGGAAACAAATTAAAATCCAGAATGTGAAAGAAGGATCGGACTTTGCATTAAAGCAAATTTGAATGAGTTACGTCCACTGAGTAAGTCTACAGGGTGCTTCAAACTTGACCTGAATGTAAAACCTACATTTGGACATGAAAAACATTGGAATTGGAAAAACCCTGTATAGTATTTTAGTAAGCTGACCCATTCAAATGTGCTTCTATACAAGGTCTAGTTAATTTTCAAGTTCAGATTTTTCATTAGTCTCGATACATTTCTCGTTTTTCTCAAAATAAAAATTGGGGATTTTTGATACCCAGATGTAACTTCATTAAAATCTCCGAAACCCAGGAAGATATGGAAACAAATTAAAATCCAGAATGTGAAAGAAGGATCGGACTTTGTATTAAAGCAAATTCAAATGAGTTACGACCACCAAGTGAGTCTACAGAGTGCTTCAAACTTGACCTGAATGTAAAACCTACATTCACCTACATTTTGACATGAAAAACATTGGAATTGGAATCACCCTGTATAGTAATTTGGTAAGCTGACCCATTCAAATATGCTTCTATACAAGGTCTAGTTAATTTTCAAGTTCAGATTTTTCATTTGTCTCGATACATTTCTCGTTTTTCTCAAAATAAAAGTTTGGTATTTTTGATACCCAGATGTAACTTCATTAAAATCTCCGAAACCCAGGAAGACATGGACACAAATTAAAATCCAGAATGTGAAAGAAGGATAGGACTTTGTTTTAAAGTAAATTCAAATGAGTTACGACCACCAAGTAAGTCTACAGGGTGCTTCAAACTTGACCTGAATGTACAACTACATTCACTCACATTCCGAAATGAAAAACATTAAAATTGGAAACACCCTGTATTGTAATTTAGTAAACTGAGCCCATTGAGATACAAGATTGTAACGAGAGCTCGTTAGTTTTTAAATTTAACTTTTTCATTCGTCTTAATACATTTCTCGTTTTCCACAAAATAAAAATTAGGGATTTTTGGTACCCAGATGTAACTTTATCATAATCTATTGAACCCAGAAAGATATTGAGACAAATGAAATATCACAATGTGAATAAGGGATCGGACTTTGAAATAAAACAGATTTCAATGAGAGAGGGCCACCAAATAAGTATACAGGGTGCTTCAAACTTGAAGAAAATATACATTTATATTTTTCTGTGAATTTCATTATTTTTTGTTTTAACTGAATAAATTAAAACGATTTTGACATAAAAACAATGAAATAGACATAAAATTCGATAAAAATTTGAACTGTCCAAAATTTTTTGTTGGTTAGTTTGACCACAAAGGATTTTAATGAAATACGAAATTCAAGAAGTATTCGATTAGTTTAATTCATTTTATTCAAATGAAATTCCTGAAATATTCCAGTAGAGCTAAGAAAAATCCTTCGTAGTCTATATAAAAATGAAATTTTTTCCTGAAAAGAGCTCTTCCAATCAAAAATTACCTTTGAAAATTCTCATATTACTATGGGAAAACAACCTGATCGAAAACAATAACAATCAAAATTAATATCTCAATTATAATAAATGATAACAAATTATAATAAATAAAAAAATTGGTTGAATTTCAAAGTTGTGCTTTGAACTTACAGCTTTCTCTCAATATTTCGGGCTACAGTGACTACACCTTAAAATGATGGATTTCTTCCAATATCACCCCTTTTTTTCAAATAAAAGCGGAAAAAATCCACCACTTGAAAAATTACACAATTACAAAAATAACTAAATTAACACAGTACATATATCATTTTTCGTTTATTCAAAAATAGATCAAAATAATAAATATATTTTATATGTAAAATGACTTCGAACGACGACTTTTCGAAATTAAGTCTGAATAAACCTTTTTATTCTTCCCTAAAATCTACTAAAAATTGCTCCAAATAAATAATTGTATAGATGAATCGCTCACCGCTAATATTCGCTATCGCACTGTATATAAATCGTTAATATTAACGAATTCCGGAGTATAGACTCAAGACCGATCTGGTCTCTTTCTGGGACCTGGCCTTGCTGAAGACGTTCCAAAACCTTAAGGTCTCGTCGCCTGCTCCCGTCACTATGGCCTCTCCGTCCGGAGACAGGGCCAGATAGAGCACCCTGTACGAATGTCCAGTCAATTTGGCCACCTGCACTAGACTCGGGTATTTCCACACTAGTATCTGGTTCTGGGAATACCCATGGGTAGAGACCAACTCCGAGCTGTGCTTAGACCAGGCTAAATTGCAAACCTGAGAACCTGCCGAAGAAAAAAAAACATAAATTCGGGATCCCCCACCAGAATATCTGTCAAAAACCGAAGATAACCTAGAAATGCACCTACCGGTATCGACGCACTGCATGGGTTGACCTGTCAGGGTGTTCCAAAACCTTATACACCTATCCGCAGTCCCACCACCTGACGCCAATAGCCCGTGGTGGTGGGGAGACCAAGCGATGGCCTTGACGGCCGCCAAGTGATCCGTGTAAGTCTGCACGGGTGTCAAAGACTGCATATTCCACACGTGTAACCTGTTGTCGTTACCCCCTGAAGCCAGGTATTGGTTGTCGGGCGACCATTTCAGCCCGCACACCTCCTGTCGATGCCCCACCAGTTTCCTCTCCGGTATGGTAGCTGGAACATAGAAAATCGGTCAAGAATAGTACCAAATGCGGTCGCCGTTCAGAGCGAGTAGGAAAACTGATCCGATAGAGGCGCCACCGTGCATTTTATGGAATATCTCCATAGAACTTACATCATCACTATTATAAGTTCTATGCATATCTCTCCAATTATCAATGAAATGTACAATCTATCCGAAAATCGCTGAACTATGAAATTAGTGAATATGTAGGTAAAGCAGGAACTTTTTATCGCCATATATTTGAATTTCGCCAGTCTCTGCCAATTCCGTATTTCAAGTTGTTTTTCTGAACGAAATTATCTGTAGATTCACTTTTAATCGGAAGTTGAACTATTTTCATGAGTCTTTCGTTTGAAATAAAGCAGAAGCATGAGTTGGCTCATTTTCTTCTATTTTTGAAAGAAAACAAATGAACTTTCGAAATGAAATCGATTCAAATTATTTCATCAAGAACTCCAATCCTTTCTGAGTCTAACCATAAAATTTTAGGTCTCAAAGTGAAACCATTTTCAAATGCAACTTGAAATAAAAACACACTACATTGAACGTCCACCTTAAATATTTTCAGTTCAATTTTAAAATGTGAAAAGAAGTTAACAACGATATACTGAGTTTGAGAACAACAGATAAAAGCAATTGAATAATATCACATTAAATATAAATAAACTGGAAAAACTGGGAGCGACAAAGCTAGTTTACAAAATAAAGAATAATTTATTGAGGACACAAGCTTCTTTATCCGTAGTAAAAGAAAAGCATGACTACAAGGTTAGAAGTTAAAGTGATTTAAAAAAAATAAAACAGGAGCATGAGTTGGCTTATTTTCTTCTATTTTTGAAAGAAAAAAAAGAACTTTCGAAATGATATCGATTTCAATTAATTCATTAAGAACTCCAATCCTTTCTGAGTTTACCCACAAAATTTCAGTTCTCAAAGTGAAACCATTCTCAAATGCCACTTGAAATAAAAACACACTACATTTAACGCCCACCTTAAATATTTTCAGTTCAATTTTAAAACGTTAAAAGAAGTTTACAACGATATACAGAGTTTGAGAACAACGGATAAAAGCAATTGAATAATATCAAATTAAATATAAATAAACTGAAAAAACTGGGAGTGACAAAGCTAGTTTACAAAATAAAGAATAATTTATTGAGGACACAAGCTTCTTTATCAGTAGTAAAAGAAAAGCATGACTACAAGGTTAGAAGTTAAAGTGATTTAAAAAAAAATAAAACAGGAGCATGAGTTGGCTTATTTTCTTCTATTTTTGAAAGAAAAAAAAAGAACTTTCGAAATGAAATCGATTTCAATTAATTCATTAAGAACTCCAATCCTTTCTGAGTTCACCCACAAAATTTAAGTTCTCGAAGTGAAACCATTTTCAAATGCAACTTGAAATAAAAACACACCACATTGAACGCCCACCTTAAATATTTTCAGTTCAATTTTAAAATGTGAAAAGAAGTTAACAACGATATACAGAGTTTGAGAACAACGGATAAAAGCAATTGAATAATATCAAATTAAATATAAATAAACTGAAAAAACTGGGAGCGACAAAGCTAGTTTACAAAATAAAGAATAATTTATTGAGGACACAAGCTTCTTTATCAGTAGTAAAAGAAAAGCATGACTACAAGGTTAGAAGTTAAAGTGATTTAAAAAAAAATAAAACAGGAGCATGAGTTGGCTTATTTTCTTCTATTTTTGAAAGAAAAAAATGCAACTTTCGATATGAAATCGATTTTAAATATTTCATTAAGAACTCCAATCCTTTCTGAGTTTACCCACAAAAGTTCAGTTCTCAAAGTGAAACCATTTTCAAATGCAACTTGGAATGAAAACACACTACATTGAAAGCCCACCTTAAATATTTTCAGTTCAATTTTAAAATGTGAAAAGAAGTTAACAACGATATACAGAGTTTGAGAACAACAGATAAAAGCAATTGAATAATATCAAATTAAATATAAATAAACTGAAAAAACTGGGAGCGACAAAGCTAGTTTACAAAATAAAGAATAATTTATTGAGGACACAAGCTTCTTTATCAGTAGTAAAAGAAAAGCATGACTACAAGGTTAGAAGTTGAAGTGATTTTATAAAAAAAATAAAACAGAAGCATGAGTTGGCTTATTTTCTTCTATTTTTGAAAAAAAAAGAACATTCGAAATTAAATCGATATCAATTATTTCATTAAGAACTCCAATCCTTTCTGAGTTCACCCACTAAATTTTAGTTCTCGAAGTAAAACCATTTTCAAATGCAACTTGAAATAAAAACACAGTACATTGAACGCATACCTTAAAAATTTTCAGTTCAATTTTAAAATGAGAAAAGGAGTCAACAACGATATACAGAGTTTGAGAACAACGGATGAAAGCAATTGAATAATATCACATTAAAAATAGATAAACTGAAAAAACTGGAAAAGACAAAGCTAGTTGACAAAATGAAGAATAATTTATTGAGGACACAAGCTTCTTTATCAGTAGTTAAAAAAAAGCATGAATAAAAAGTGAGAAGTAGAAATCATTTTAGAAAAAAAATATGCAAGATCATGTATCGGACAAAATTCTCTAATGCTTAGAACTGTTGATGTTTTCAATTCTATTCCTGTGGAAACAGCCTACAATGGAAATATTAAAAAAAAAATTGCCATGATATCAAAGAGTTTCTTAAACTTTGTTGATTTCTTTGTATATGAAGAATGTTTTGTTTTTTTTTGTTTGTATTTTTTGTTTTGTTTACTACTTATTATTTTTTTTTGACAAGGCTGATGTAGATTATTATTGCTATTTTTGTATAAGAGAGACAACAATGTAAATGTACGCTCTGATACCAGATTTTTGCTTTTTAAGGGTCAGGAATAAAATAAATGAATAAAAAAAATTATCTCCCGATAACCATTCACCGTAACTTTTGCTACATCCACATTCTCGTAAAAGTAAG
This sequence comes from Adalia decempunctata, assembly GCA_951802165.1. NCBI lineage: Eukaryota > Metazoa > Arthropoda > Insecta > Coleoptera > Coccinellidae > Adalia > Adalia decempunctata. The sequence continues at coordinate 1,550,902 of OX637702.1, forward strand.
GTCTAATGACCCTGCTGGACCATAAACCACACCAAATAGTCACACGTTGAGGATAGAGAGGCTTTTCAACAATAACTTGTAACATTCCAAGTTTGTAAATCCTAGGAACATTATGAAAAAGAGAAAAGGGGCAACCCTGCTCTGAAGAGCTGAGGGAAGAATTACGTTAAAGGGGGTTTTATACTCATATTTTTGGTGATGTGATCGTCTAGATTGGTAGAACTCTATGTTATGTCGCAGTAATTCAGATTCGTAATAACTCAGATTAGTGAAATATAGGATGGGAAATAATGAGGTAAAATAGATAAATAATACACTAGATTGGACATAAAGTTGGAACAAGAGCCTTTATTCGTCCAGCGCCATAGTTCGAAGAACCACAGCTATATGAAGGAAAAACGAACGAGAATCAATTGAAACTCAAAGCAAAAAACCTTCTAGCATTACAGATGATACGTTTACAATCCATAGAACAATTATTAATAAGATGAGCACTGGTGATATGTACAATATGGAGCTTCCTATACTCCGGTAAGGTTATTACTGGCACAATTGTGATAAAAAGCAGAAACCAAAACATCCAAAGGTTATAGGCATATAGAGTGTGTCACTTTATTGTTGCGCAGAGCTTTTACAGTTCCATGTGTAAGAATCCTTCCTTCCAAGTGTGTGTGTGTGTGTGATTTTATTCGCGTTGGTTTAGAAGTGGACAATAAACTCTTTAGATTTCCTGTTGACTGATGAACGGTGGACCCGGGACGAAGCAATCCGGCCTAGGATACTTGCACGGCTCACCAAGGCCAATGACCAAGGCTTGTTTTACTGAGGACGTTCGTCTACAGAACTCTCAGAGGGAAGTTTCCTCCACGATGCTAGGGAGGATGTTTTCCTTAGGCACAGGCGATGTAAATAGTTTACCTTAGACCTCCAAACCATGTTTCCCCTGTACGTGAAATATTTTATATTAAAAGCAACAACTCCAATGCGTATACCATAATGTCGAGTGAATAGTTAAATGTGCAGTAGGCCTTACGAACAGTATAAGAATATTCCAAATGGGTTGGTAGCAGAACAGAGTTCCACAATATTCAATAGAAATGCAATAATCAGATAGAATAAGCTTACATGAGATTAAATCCTGTGAAATGAAACAGAGTTATTTAAATGTACATACCAGATAACAAAGAAGCGTCTTTAAAATATACTAAAATGGCGGATTCCTAGAAGAGGAACTCCATTTCCAAGGAACACTATTGTGAACCAGAATATGAAAGTGAAAACAGACCGCAGCCGAGTGAAAAGTGAAGTCAAAGGCCCTTCCATTCGTTGTTGTTTCGGAGGTTAGTTTTTCTTCCACAGAATCGTATTTCTTCGATGGTCACAGAAGAACGAGTTTACTTCTTGGTGGATCTTTGATATGATCAAAATCTCCTATTTATAAAGATGCGAATTGCCTGAAGTATTGCTTGAAGTCGTACTAATATTCATCATTCGTAGAATTATAAAATAATATCAAATAAGTTCATTCAACGTAGTTCCACGTTTCGACAATAGACGTTGCAAAGTTGGAAGCCATGGAGTCTGGCAACGGTGCATTTTATTTTATTGCAGGGTAGGAAATTCAGATATGTTACAAACTCTTGGGTTTTCCGAGCCCCAGATGCAACAATTTTGCTTGTTGACGAAGCTACCGAAGTGGAAATGGTCCTCGTCACTCAAGATTATTTTTCGATGGAATTCCAGATCATTTTCATGCATTTCAAGGACCCAATTAGAAAAGACACGACGTTGTTGATGATCGGCTTGAGTTCTTGTGTTAACTGAACTTTATAAGCCTCAAGACCCAAAGCTTTATGCAAAATACGGAGTAATGACGTTTGTGGACTGCCTAATTCCCAAGAACGAAGAGTAATGGACAAACCTGGGTTTTCTTCAACACTCTCGGCTACAGCAGCAATAATCTCGGCTGTTCTTGAGCGACGTGCACGGGTTTTATACTTCAAATCACTAACTTGTCCCAACGGCTCAAATTTTCCCACCAATTTTTGTATTACGGTTCTACAAGGTGCTTCACGACGACCCAAAAATGTTCTAGTTTTACGAACAGTCTCTGCTAAATTTTCACCATTTTTATTGTGAATTTTAATAATTTCATGCGTTGTTGAAGCTTGCATCTTTTCATTTTTATTAATGGCGTAGTTTCTACTTGTCAAACGTCAAAAATGACAGTTAATAACGAGGTTAACTCCACTTACGATTCGTCCTGATGTCCCTCTGCAAGATCAGCCTGTCCCTGCTGCCCGAGCTGAGCACGTCGCCGTTCCACGCGAGCGCACCCACCCTCGCCGTGTGACCTTGAAGTTTGTTGATCTGCTTGTTGGCCACCACGTCCCATATGGTGACGTAGCCGTGGTGCGTGCCCACCGCGACCAGGTTGCCCCTCTCACTCCACGACACGGACGTCACTGCGTTGCTGTCGCCGGACAGGTCGCACAGCCGCGTTACCTAAAAGAAGAAAGAAAAAAAATTAAAACGGTTGTGGTTACTTACAGGTTACAGGTGTTTTTTTAGAGTGATAGATAACTGTGATTTGACATTAATTAATTAAAAAAATTTATAACAATTTTGGGTATCAATACCTTAATACCACTCTGGCCTGCATCTCTCTGTTCCGGGTTATGAACATCTGAGTCATGTACGATAGGAGGCAAAAAACAAGAGAATATCTACGGAGAAGCAGGCCATGAAGCAGGTTCGAATTGAGGAACTTTCAGATTCACCTAGAAACTAGAAAATATTCTAGTTTCATTTTTTCGAAACAGGGGCATAATTCATATAAAATTTTTTGGTAAAATGACTTATTTTGATGAGTTCTAGCATCTGTCAAAAGAAAAGCCTCACCTTAAAATAGACCCTATCTAAAAGTGGATGTTAAAATTTCATCACACTTTATGTTGAATCAAATTCAAATGACCCCATATGATTTTTCGACCATTTTGGAAATTGTTCTGAAAATCAAATAATTCAAAGTTCCATTGAATTTGTTTTTTTGTTTCGTGGCATGATTTTGTAGAGTATACTCAGCTGTTCTGAAAGTTTTTAAATATTATCCTTTCATTCTAATGTCACAGGGTAACTCGAGTCCTATCTGCGCATAAAACGACATACTCAAACAGAACACCCTGAAGAGTTATGTCAAATTTCCACTTACCTAACCTAACTGCATAATTCTCATGAATACATGTCAAATTTTCAACTAATGTGTCGTTCTTTAACAATTTTTAATGAACGATAACTAATAATAAATTTGAGGCTAACAAAGAAATAAACCGATTGTAAAACACATCACAAAATGAAGGGTTTTCCATTAAGAGGTGTTATTTTGACATTCAAAGAAAAATGCCATTTTTTTAGATACATGATCAGATGTTTCTTTCATTATAAAGAGGAAGGTATGCCGTTAATAAATGACTACCACGACCAAGACTACAGAACCGTATCTTTTTCATGAAATTTTCCATAACCAAATCGCAAAATGGCTGCCCTATATCCTCAATGGTCTCACGAATTCGATCTTACAGGTCTTGAATTGACGCTGGGCTCTTGAAGTAGACCTTCTCTTTCACATGGCCCCAAAGGAAAAAGTCGCAAGGTGTTAAATCGCAAGATCTCGGTGGCCAATTGTGATCACCTCTTCGAGAGATAACACGGTCCGGAAACTTTTCCCGTAAAAGATCAATAGTTTCGTTGCTTGTGTGGCACGTAGCGCCGTCTTATTGTTGATAGTAAACGTTGTCCAGGTCGATACCATCCAATTCCGGCCATGAAAAATCATTAATCATCTCTTGATAGCGCAATCCATTCTCGTAGAAGTAAGGTCCAATGACCCCGCCGGACCATAAACCACCCCAAACAGAAATTTCGAGCTTGGAAAAACTCCGGGGACAAAAATTTCGCGCTTGGAAAAACTCCGGGGACAAAAATTGCGAGCTTGGAAAAACTCCGGGGACAAAAATTGAGCGCTTGGAAAAACTCCGGGGACAAAAATTTTGCGGTTGGAAAAACTCCAGGGACAAAAATTGAGCGCTTGGAAAAACTCCGGGGACAAAAATTTTGCGGTTGGAAAAACTCCGGGGACAAAAATTGCGAGCTTGGAAAAACTCCGGGGACAAAAATTGAGCGCTTGGAAAAACTCCGGGGACAAAAATTGCGAGCTTGGAAAAACTCCGGGGACAAAAATTGAGCGCTTGGAAAAACTCCGGGGACAAAAATTTCGCGCTTGGAAAAACAACTTATAAGATCAATTTTCGTTGCTTGTGTGGCACGTAGCGCCGTTTTGTTCAAACAAAACGTTGTCCAGATCACTCAAGATGATTTTTCGATGGAATTCCGGATTATTTTCATGCATTTCAAGGATCCAGCCAGCAAAGATAGGACGTTGTTGATGATCGACCGGCTTGAGTTCTTGTGTTAACTGAACTTTATGAGCCTTAAGGGGCAGTATCACCTTTTGAATCGTGGTTAATCTCCATTCAAAAAGTGGTCTCTTTATTTCACGAGTAAGTACCCTAATTTACGACGTAGAGACTTGTTTTTTTTTTAAATTGAAGTTGAAGAACGTCCCGAGGGCAAATAGTTTTCTTTTTTTCGATTTGATTAGTTTTTCAATTAAAAAAAACAGGGTGATCGTTAGATCTCTGCAATATTTGGGTTATTGAATATGTTTTTCGTTCTTCATGAGTACAAGCTATATTTTTGAACTAATCATCATGAAAATTTTTGTAGTTTATAGAAAACTAGCTGGCCCGGCGAACTTTGTACCGCCTGAATTATACTTAAAAGTTGTATAAACTTACCATTGCTTTTTTTCAAGCAGGAAAAAAATTAGGCAAAATTAAAGTTCGAAATATACAAAATTTTAATACCTAATTTTGTAATTCACATGGAAAGAATTCTCTTTATTTAAGCGGTAACTAATTGTTGAACTTGAACATATAACTTTTTGTTTTTAATTGTTGTACAGTTCTCTTTTTGCAGTACCTCATGTGACTGTGAATAGAAGGAATATAATCCATATTATACCTTTCCTCTTATATGAATCAAAATGTCAAGAATATGAACAAAAATTATTCCTTTAATGAACTATCGACTATCAACACAGCCCGTCGACCAGAATTAAAAAATCAGTCATTTGTTAATAGCCCAACCTGAAGTGGCAAAAACAGAACTTTTCTTATATTCTCAAAATCTAATCACTGGTCACACCATTATTTTAGACATCTTAGCTATGCTGCTAAGCTCAAAATAATGGGTTAACATCTCAGTTGGTGGAGCAGCGCGATTCTCATTATTCCATGGATATGAGCTGTCAATCTCTCTTCAATTTAGTTGACGATATCAAGCTCGTTAGAAGACAAATCGAGATGTTAAAATGTCGATAGTACGATCGACACGGCAAAATTATCAACACTGTGAATTATGTTGAACTCATATTCAAATTTATTGATGGTCATTCGACCAGATCAGATTAGGCAACCCATGAAACATTATTGTATATCATAAGTGAAAGCCCGATGAGCAAACGTTTCAAAATTATTGACGCTTACAATACTGTCTCTGTGCGAACAGAAACACGAATATAATATGTCAATTACTAATTATGGGCAATTTTGGATTCAGTTATTTCCGCAAATATATCTATTACCCAAACAGAAATTCGAAAGCATTTCAAAAATAAAGAAAAAAGATGAAGATGCCCAACTCACGTTTAAAACTGATCGTCAAAATCGGATACTTGATCTTTCGGTAAAAATTCATTGTTCCACCAACTTGAGATAAGTTTACCCGCTTTTTGATCTGGCAATAGACTTCCATGTTACCATGAGTTCTATGCGAATCACATATCGCCATCTAACAGCGGTAATATCTATCCTACGACTATGTACAGTGACTTGTCTATTCACTGTACGACTACGCATCAACGGTAGCGACACCTAGTGGCCTTATTTAATAGAAGGAAAAGCATTTCCTGCATAAGTAAAATTTTCATCAATTTTTTCGAAGTTTTATTGTATTTTATAATAACCAGACCGTAGACGAATCCATATATGAAGTTTCATAACGAACAGTCCATCCGATCTCTAGTTATAACTGGTGTAACCAACATCTTTCTTTTATATATCTATATATATAAAAGAAAGATGTTGGTTACACCATTTATAACACGAGATCGGATGGACTGTTTGTTATGAAACTTCATATATGGATTCGTCTACGGTCTGGTTATTATAAAATACAATAAAACTTTGAAAAAATCGATGAAAATTTTACTTATACAGGAAATGCTTTTCCTCCTTTTGAGTAAGGCCACGAGATGTCGCTACAGTTACAGTTACGCTACCGCTTATTCGTTTGTACTTCATTTGATATTCTCCGCGTTAGATGGTGATATAAACAAATAGTGTGTACAGTGACTATATTCCCTCTATAGTCACTGTAATAGTGTGTAATTTGAGTTGCCTACAACTCTGCGCTGTTGGGCAAAACCAACATGTCTTAGCGTAGGAGTACAACAGATGTCTAAAATGATTAGATTTCGTTGAGATATGAGAAAAGTTTCGTTCTTACCACTTCAGATGGCGCTATTCACACATTATGACTGATGATTATTAGTTATTTTTATAGTTTTATTTATTCCGAATAACGTAATCGTGAAGGTTCTATATTTGACATTATCACAATTAAATGGCGATGAATTTGTTGAGGCTTTCGCGGCCATCGATTGATGTCATCTGTTCTTTTTTCCAGCATTTCGGTCGTCGTTGTTTGAAATGGTCGAAAAAAGAACATATGACATCAATTACTGTGTAATTTACATATATAGGGCTTATAGTACCATGAAAGGCTCTTAACAGATCCAGAAGCGGGTGAATATCACAGTGAATTTTTATCGAAATGTCAAGTAAATCGGATTTTGGCGATGAGTTCCAATCGTGAGATGTCCATTCTCATCTTTTCTCATAATTTTTAAAATGTTTTTGAATTTGTGTTTGGGTAATAAATATATTTGCGGAAATAAATGAATCCAAAATTGCCATTATTAGTGATTGACATATTATTTTTGTGTATCTGTTCTGTGTGATAGCTCATATCCATGGAAACATTTGACAGTTCAAAAATCAGAGAACCAAGCCGTTGATCTCCGATCACCGGTGATTACGATTTGTGAAATCCACTGTAAGTATCATTTAGGCGGAACAAAGTTCGCCGGGCCAGCTAGTATAGATTAAATTGCCGAGGGCAAAATAATGAATAACCGTCGAAAAAGAATCATTAAGTGTAGTTTACAAAACGCTGAAGTTCAACCTGTTTTTGTTAATTGAAAAACTAATTAAATCGAAAAAAAAAACTATTTGCCCTCGGGACGTTCTTCAACTTCAATTTAAAAAAAATCAATATCGTGAAATAAAGATACCACTTTTGAATGGAGATTTACCACGATTCAAAAGGTGATACTGCCCCTTAAAGAGGGAAAACTAAGAAGAACCAACAGGTGGTGGGTCCCCAAAGCAAAACCCATCTTTCCTTCACTGTCGCCCTATAACGTCCACACTCGGTCTAATCGTATCCCCAGCCCACGTCGACACATACAGGGTGGCCATTTGAAAACGAAACAGACGAGATTACAGACGAAATAAATTTTTTCGATAGAAATGCTCGGACAGGTCGATTTCTGTTTCGAGAGGGACAACTTAAGATGTAGGTTACGGACGTATAGCGCTTCAACCCTTGCTGCTACAACCCCCACCCCCAATTTTTGAATAGGGAAGATGGGGTGAGTGATACCTCATTTGAAAGGTATTTTTATACTGATTTCAGCACAGTAATTGTTTTTTCATTTTATGCATTAGTTCTCGAAATATTCTCTACTAAGTATTTGAAAATGAAGTGGTGTTTTCATGGCACTTGTAGTGTTTTTTTGTGAAAAATCGACATCTTGATTAAAGATTTCTATGTCAGTGGATTGGAGGAAAGAAGCCACAGTCATGGTTGTTTTGAAGCCCAAAATGTCGATTTTTCACAAAAAACACTACAAGTGCCATGAAAACACTACTTCATTTTCAAATACTTAGTTAGGAATATTTCGAGAACTGATGCATAAAATGAAAAAACAATTACTGTGCTGAAATCAGTATAAAATACCTTTCAAATGAGGTATCACTCATCCCATCTTCCCTATTCAAAAATTGGGGGTGAGGGTTGTAGCAGCAAGGGTTGAAGCGCTATGCGTCCGTAACCTACATCTTAAGTTGTCCCCCTCGAAACAGAAATCGACCTGTCCGAGCATTTCTTTCGAAAAAATTTATTTCGTCTGTAATCTCGTCTGTTTCGTTTTCAAATGGCCACCCTGTATAGTTATAGTGAAAAGAGGTTACAGTCCACTGCGACCTTAAGGTCTATTGTGCCCACTGACAGAGCTGTCGACACAACCAAACGATTAAAAATAAAAAAAAAATCGAGTGAAACTTACACGATCGGTACTTACTTGGCTGGTACAGGCGGACCACAGGTAGACGCTGCTGCCCAGACCGACGCTCAGCACGTTCTGCGCCGACCAATCGACCAGGTTCAGGTAAAAGTCGTCCTGCAGCTCGGGAGCGTCGAGCACCTTGAACGGTATCCTGGAGATCTTCCTGGTCGCCTTGTGCGGCGACCTCAGCAACTTCTGGCTGAACGGAGTGAGGGGGGAGAGGGAGTAGGGGCTGCTGCAAGGTAGCCTGTTCTCGTTCTGCGAAAAAAAAAACACGGAGATTAGGTTAGGTTATGTGTAAAGCATATGGCGAGTTTGAGGTTCCGACTGGGCTACTCGTCGATAGATGGCGCTGTTTATCGAGTACACAAACCGTAAACAGAGGGATTCCTTTGAACTAATCGGTCAACGGTTCTCAGAGACGTTGCCAATGTTAATTTCTATTTACTCCTTTTTAACTTTGTGAATGGAGTTAGTTCTTTCAAGGTGGGCGTTCAATGTGGTGTGTTTTTATTTCAAGTTGCATTCGATAATGGTTTCACTTTGAGAACTGAAATTTTGTGGATAAACTCAGAAAGGACTGGAGATTCTTCAGATACAAAGAAATTAACGAAGTTTAAGAAACTCTTTGAGCTCATGGCACATTTTTATAATATTTCCATTGTACGCTATTTCCACAGGAATACACTGTGCAAAAAAATTAACGCACATTCTGAAAATCTCAATTTTAATGAAAGTTAACTTTATAACTTATTTTTTATGTTCTCTCAGGAAGGTTTTGAACGAAACTAGACACATTAAATGGAAGAAAAATTCAGGATTTCACCGAATCTTATGTGAAAGAAGAGAAATGAACAATTTTCAAAATACTGAAATGCTGATGAGTGATTTAATACTTGGTATTTCCACCCCTTGCGTCAATTACAGCTCGGCAACGACGGTTCATACTCAGAATGAGTGATCTTAAAATGTTCTGATCTAATCCTTCCCAGATTTCTCCGAGTTGGATTCCTAAGTCATTAAGAGTAGCTGGATGATTTTCTGAACTTCTCAGCCTTCTATTGAGGTTGTCCCAAACCTGCTCAATCGGATTGAGATCTGGACTTCTTGCTGGCCATTCCATTCGAGAGACTTCTACCTCTTCAAGGTACTCCTGAACGATGCGCGCACGATGGGGTCTGGCATTATCGTCCATAAAAACGAAATTTTCACCAATGTATGGGGCAAATGGCACTACATGCTCTTCAAGAATGTTCCTTATCTACTTATCAACATTCATAGCTCCATTATCAACGACCACTAGGTCTGTGCGAGCAGTCAAAGATATTCCACCCCATACCATAATCGATCCTCCCCCGAAACCAGTAGTATTCAGGAAATTGCATTGAGCATTTCTTTCATGTGGACGTCTGTATACAAGGAAACGTCGATCACAATGGTAGAGGCAGAATCTAGACTCATCTGTGAAGATAACTCTTTCCCAATCGGCCTCTTCCCAATGGATATGCTCTCTCGCAAAATCCAAACGCGCCCTTCGATGGGCTGGGGTAAGAGCTGGGCCTCTTGCCGCGACACGAGGCCTTAAATCATATTCTCTGAGGCGATTTCTTATTGTCTGAGTGCTAATTTGCACCTCATGAGTTTGCTCAAGCTGATTTTGAAGAAGGCGAGCGGTTGTCTCAACGAAGAAACTCTCAAGTAACGTTCTTGAATGGCAGTTGTTACCCGTGGTCTACCCTGTCCTGGTCTTCGGACATTCATACCTGTCTCCCTGAATCGCTGCAACATTCTGGACACACTTGTATGGGAAACTCCAAACCTTTCTGCAATTCTTGTGTATGTCCACCCTTCTTCTCGCAAAACTACCGCTTGGGCACATTCCTCTTGGGTCAAATTGCGTGTTTCGCGTTGCATAGCGATCGAGTGTATAGAAAATCAAACGAAAGAAAAACTATTGATCACTAGAATTGATCGAGAACAACTGATTTTAGAATGGAGCCAATACATTCAAAATCTGATAATATCATCTTTTTTTATTCCTGCTGGGAGAAAACATCTGTATTGAAGAAAAACGTTAAAAGTGGATAACATATGCATGCATAATTCTGATAAAAATAATTATCATTGAGAACACCTTCAGTTGTAGAATAAATTTGAGATTTCCATAATGTGCGTTAATTTTTTTGCGCAGTGTATTTTCTCGAATTCATTATTTTCCCGAAGTAAATAAACATTTTGATTGATACGTAGAGAGGAAATCGTTGCGTATGTATCTGACAGGAAAATGACTCTAACCTAACGTTTTCAAAATATACACGGTGAAATGTGTCAGGGATACTTTAAAAAAGTGAATGTAGTTCATGAGGTTCCGACTCGGCTATTGATCGATAGATGGCGCTGTTCTTCGAGTACACCAACCATACACAAAGGAATGCCTTTGAATTTACCGATCAAAAGTCCTTTTTCTATTACGATCACGACCTAGTTTTATCGAGTCCTATCCATTATTCTTCGATGTTCAATTCATGCACCGAGACCTATATTTCCCCCTAACGACTTTTATTTACATTTTCTTTTCGTCTATGCTAATTTCCACACACATACTCGTTCGTATTCTCGCTTATATAGGCACGATATTTCCCAGTGTTTCCATAATACGTCCTAGATAAAAGTATCGGTAGTTAAGTGTGTCAAAACAACAGTCTTTTGTTTATGGGTCTGGCGATCTGAAATATGCACTCCAATTGTAAACATTTCCACTTGCAAATTTCATTTTTAAACTATGGTTTACCTGAATTAGGAAACAAATAAAAGTAGTAGGAGAAAAATATGAAGATGTGTATAGAACATTTTTACAGACTCTTCATTGAGAGAACCAGTATTTTATAAGAATTTTGTGCTACTCAACAAATCCAAAGTACTCCCAATAAACCTTATGTGAATATAAACTGCTCCACATGAGTTCGGGATATTGACTTAAATTGCAAAAAAATATACTTAAAATAAGATTTTTGTGACGAAAATTCATATTAATATGATTTCAAGTTGCAAATTAATTTTAGCCTGTAGGTCTGCAGCGTATACAGTGTAGTTGAGAAAAAACGAGTAATAATGAAATTTAATTCCCAGAGAATTCAAGCATTTTAAGACTATCAATACAATGTATGGCCTCCACGGGCATCAATAACAGCTTGACATCTTCTTTGCATACTACACACGAGGTTGTTGAACATTTCTTGAGGAATTTGGTTCCATAAACGGGGCAGAAGCTCTCTCAGAACATTTAAGGATTCTGGGGTAGGTTGATGATTATCTAATCTTCTTTGGAGCATATCCCATGCATGTTCTATACAATTCAAATCTGGTGAGTGCGGAGGTATTGGTAAATGTGGAATACCAAGCTCCTCGCGCGCATTCTCAACTATGGCTGCACGGTGCGGTCTAGCGTTATCGTCTAGAAATTGAAAAGTTTCACCAACAGCAGCGTGAAAATTTGGCACAACATTGTCAATGACATGCTCCCTATAGTGTAAGGCGGTCATATTCTCAGGAGAAATGTGTAGATCTGTGCGTCCGTTGAAACATATCCCGGCCCATACCATAACACTACCCCCTCGGAATGGATGGACTTCTTGGACATAGCGACGATTACGGGGTATGCGTGGGATTGTCCATACCCTTATTCTTCGAGAATCTGAAAATCGTCCATATCTGGATTCATCAGTGAAAAGGACACTACGCCATTGATCGTTCCAATTGATATGTTGCTTTGCCCATTCCAGTCTTTGACGCTTATGGTCACGTGTTAATGGAACTCCTCTTAATGGACGTCAAGAACCTAGATTCACCTCTTTCAAACGTCGTCTGATGGTTTCGATTAAAACTTGGACCCCATCTGCATTTTGAAGAGTATTCCGTAGCACTCTACACGTAGATGTAGGGTTTCTTCTCGCCGAAACGGTGATGAAACGATCCTGAGCAGGTGTTGTTATTCGTCGCCCACCAAGCCTTGGTCTTTCTAACACGGAACCTGCCTCCCTGAACCTATTCCAAAGTCGAGATATCACACTTTGGCTGACTTGGAGCCTTTCCGCTACAACAACCTGAGTTAGGCCACCCTGTAGCATTTCGATAGCCCTATTAGCCTCAGCGTTTGTTAATTTACGTCTTGGCATTTTCAGAAAACTCGTTTCAAATCGAAGCCGTTGATAAACTGACTTCATTTCAAAATAAGAACATTCATGAAGCATATGATATTTATTGGATCGATTCAAGTTGTTATTGAGTTTTAAATGATTTTACAGCGATTTTCTCGAAGATTAGATACTTTTAAAAACGATTGAATACGATATCCCTAACTCTGGTGGAGCAGTATAGTTTCCCAGTCACTTCAACAAAGAGAGATGACCCAACAAAAATGAAGCTTTCCTATTTAAAAAAATATTCATTCACATCCAAAAATTCCAACAGCAAATGGGCCATACTTTAAATATCTGCTTTCAACGGAAATTGATACCTCCCCCTTGGATCACATCTGGAATCACGCTTGACCTACGCATATACACGATGTCCCCTCTATTAAATTACCGAAAATGAATCACCCGTATACGGTATGTAAATTAACCAGATTGAATAGAAATACGATCAACAGATTTATATTGGTTAGAACTTGGTGTCCAAATAACGATTTTATACAGGGTGCTTCGAATATCGTGACTTCGTTAGTTAGAAAACATGAAAAAAGGCGACCAGATTGACGAAATGCCTCATACTGATTGTTATTGGATCGATTCAAGTTGTTATTGAGTTTTAAATGATTTTCTCTATTTCAGTATCGTAATGAGTTCATTACAGTACTAAAAACAGTGCTGTAATGAATTCATTACAGCATCGTTTTCAGTAACATTTTTCGTTTTGTGGTTGCCAGCAATGACTTCCGATCCTTTTAAATTTCAGCAGACGTCAATTTAGAAACGTCAGTTTTCGTATTTTCTAACATTCACACCAACTGCCAAGATACAATATGAAAGTCACTAGGACCTATAATTTGAATTTTTTCATTGAATTTCCCAGAATTTGAGTGAAATAGAGAAAATATCGTCTAATACTCGTTGCAGAATGCAATTCCAATACTCATGCGTTCAAAAACTCGCTCCTTCGTCGCTCGTTTTCGAATTTCGCATTCGTATTGGAATAGGAGCCCATTCTGCAACTAGTTTTAGAATATACTATTACAGCGATTTTCTCGAAGATAACATACTTTTTTAAAAACGATTGAATACGATATCCCTAACTCTTGTGGGGCAGTATAGTTTTCCATTACAACGCATAGATCTTTAAAAAATATCAAGATAATGAAACTCCTGATGAAATAAAGATTTCAGTTTGTGAGATTCGCAATAGATGGCGTTACAAACTCTATTCCGTTTTCCACGCGAACAAAACAACATCGACGACGTCTGTTTTTCTATTTTTACCCAACTCTGAAACTTCAATGAGACACGATATCAATTTTAAGTACCACGTGTGTACCAGTACAAATATATCTAGACCATTCTTATCGAAACTATGTACGAATTTAACAACTCAGCTATGATAGTTTCTAGGATTTCATCGACTTTACTGACCCCTCGGTTTTCATGAATTCCAGATAAAATTATTTATTGCCGTATTATTGGTGTTGCACAAAACAAAAGCGATTCAAGGTCATTTTCGACTAGGATAGATCGTTTTCTCGCTTAACGACTTATTGAAAATCGTTTTTCCAGTTAGTCGATTACAATTTACGCCTACTTCTCAGAATAATGATAAATCCAGAGTCTTGTATTTTTAATTGAAGAATGAGGAAGTTGCTTCATCTAAAAAACTCAATTTCGCTTCAAAAATGGACGTTTAAAACCGCTGTAAATAAGTCTAGAGAACAACGATGTGTATCTTTACTTGGAGCACCTGTAAATATTCCCATTGTTGGTCGTATCCCTCGAAAGAAAAATCTAATCGTAATAAAAATTGTCATATCATTGGATCACTCTATATGCATGATAGGTCGCCAATTCCTCGAAACTAAAACCGACTGGCGACAAAAGCCCCATATAAAAACCTAGAAATCGATACCGCTTTCCATTTCGAGAATAGACACAGACAAAGGAGGTGTTCAAAGTGACTCATTGTCTAAGATTATCATCTAATATCCGAAGGCATTCCATACTCATCTTTGGCCACATTACCACTACGCCCATGCCTACACCAACGACCACATATCTAACATACGTGCAACTTTGCTGAGGCCCCTCTAACTATCACAGGGAGACAGCTAGAAAATATTCTTCGTTGCATAACAAATGATACAAACGAGTGCAGTTTTTATCGACAATAAAACGAATTATCCTTAAAAAAACAATTTTCTATCCATTAGAGAATGTAGACTGCACAATATTCAATAATTATCCTACTGGCACAAATTCTCATTAAACAAATTACGAAACATTACACTATCTAAACAATAAAACAGTGTCATCAATATTTCGCCAATACCTCATTATAGCTTTCGAAATAACTAACATACTCCTTTTTTTTCTTTCCATTTCAAACGATCGCAACTCTATTTTTGGACGGCCCCCGTAGCACACCCACCACCGACATTTCGGGAATGCTAATTCGGCTCTGTCTCTTTCGTCAGCTGATTCGGTCGATACTCTCCAGACGAAGTGCCAAATACGGAGGCAAGTCGATTTATTTCCGGTTCAATAGGAGGAAGGAAAATCCATATTTGTCTTTCTGGCTTGTTTGCATACTGATCGACTGTTTGGCCAGGAAGGAACCCATCCAATAGGTCGATCCTACGTGAATAATTCAAGCTAGTTAAGTCGATGAAGAATTTCGAAAATTTCTATCTACATCCGCCAGTAAGTGCGATTTTATTCGAAGATACGCCACTGAGTTTTCGAGTCGATTTCAAGATAAACCCAGTATAGGTCGAAAAATGGAAGAATCCACGCTTAATTTGATATAACTCCCAGCATTCTACGCTAACGGGAAGTATTTTAAAAAAATCATTAACTGAAAAAATTTGGTGCCTTCCGAAAACGCGAATGGAATTTTTTTTGGGACACCTGGTATAAGAGTTGCGGATACCTATCGGAAGAGGAAGAACTGTTGCGTCTCCATAACTTTATGCCATCTCAGCAACCCTCACCGTTTTTTCGGTATCTTTACCCAAACTTTGGACTAAATAATATTCAGAGTCCGAGAATTATCGACATTCATTGCCGTGGAGACGCGTCCCACTGGCAGTTGAAGAAGCGATTCGCCCGGGGTCTGAGAGCCAGTTGAAATTTGCGATTTTTCGAAATTAATCGATAGACCAGGGGTGGGATGAGGATGAATTATGTATTATTGGATGTGCTTTCGATCATTCTGTTGATATTTGACGGATTTCCGGCCATTTTGAAGGCGACATGAATGAAATCACCTGTCGAATGGGAAAATTCTCATTTTGAATTTCGAGCCAAGAGGAAGTTGTTCGAAACTAAAAAATATTTATAGATATCGAGATAGGATGAGTTATCAGACATTTTTATCGAATGTGATAACGATTTTTGTAGGGTTTGTAGGTTTGTAACTCAAAAACTGCTATGTACATCCGCCGGTAAGTGCGATTTTATTCGAAGATACGCCACTGAGTTTTCGGGTCGATTTCAAGATAGACTCAATACAGGTCGAAAAAGGGAAAGATCCACGCTTAATTTGATATAACTCTCAGCATTCTACGCTAACGATAAGTATTATAAAAAGATCAATAACTGACAAAATTTGGTGCCTTCCGAAAACGCGAATGGAATTTTTTTGGGACACCTGGTATAAAAGTTGCGGATACCTATCGGAAGAGGAAGAATTGTTGCTTCTCCATAACTTTATGGCATCTCAGCAACCCTCACCGTTCTTTCGGTATCTTCACCCAAACTTTGGACAAATAATTTTCCAGAGTCCGAGAATTATCGACATTCATTGCCGTGGAGACGCGTCTCACTGGCAGTTGACGAAGCGATTCGCCCGGGGTCTGAGAGCCAGTTGAAATTCGCGATTTTTCGAAATTAATCGATAGACCAGGGGTGGGATAAGGATGAATTTTGTATTATCGGATGTTTTTCCGATCATTCTGTTGATATTTGACGGATTTCCGACTATTTTGAAGGCGAAATGAATGAAATCCCCTGTCGAATGTAAAAATTCTCATTTTAAATTTCGAGCTGAAGGGAAAATTGTTCGAAACTAAAAAATATTTATAGATATCGAGATACGAGGAGTTATCAGACATTTTTATCGAATCTGATAACGTAGTAGGGTTCGAGCCATTTTCAAAGATAAGTTTTCAATTCTTTTAAGAAAAAATTGAACTATTTTGACACGACGTTCACAAATGACTGTGGCCTTTTTTCTGGCATATTTTGAAGAAATTCTTCAGCATTTTCGGATATTATTCGAAATTGTTACAGGGTGAGTTACAGGGTGGAAAGTATAAAAACCGAATTTTCATGAAATTTGAATGAGCATAGGTAGATACCGAAGTATCGTCTCAATAAGACAACATCACATCCTCTAGCAACATTTCTTGAAAAAAAAACATTAATTCCCATTACTCGACGATTACACAAGGTGGCAATGAATATTCAACGACCTTAGAGCTATTTTCTGCCGGCTAATCATCATCAGGAAAATGTGTTTTTATCTTAGCTAGAAGGAAATTGAATAATACAATCGACAAATTATTTACATTTCAATCATTCGCAGACTCCGGCTTGCCTATTAATGAGCGAGAACAAATGGATGCATTTTGTGCAGGATTTTTTCTACTGCGTTCTTAGATGCACATTGAATTTTATCTTTACTCCTCATTGATAATCCAATTCGAAGTAAAAATGGCATGTAAAATGTCGAGAATCTCTGAAATGTAAACAATGGGCGTTGAATTCTATCGCTGAATACTTAATAATGCAATTTCGAAGTCATAACAATATCTATCGGTATGATTACGCTAGTCATCAATTTGCCATTCTACAAACATACATCAGGATGAACAAAGGATTACACTTGTTTTACCACGTGCTGAATAATTTCTCCGATTAAAAATGAGAATGAATATAAAAGTAAGCTTTGAAAATATCTCATTTGAGCAGATTTCCAACTTGGCAGATATTGTTCTACTTATTTGTTTCTGCCAACAATGGAGATGACGTTTGTTTGCAAAACCTAAAGGATAATGATACGATTTCAACTTCAAATATCTGCTAATTGACTCAACGGGTATTTCTAGAGATACAGGAGTTCGTTAACTCGTAGATGAAAATAGTGGAGCTATTCTGATTTTCACACCTAAGCTACAACAATTTGGATAACTCATATTGAATACTATCCAATCCAAGTCATCCCTGTATAAGTTATACCAACGATTTTCGGTGTTATGGTTCAGGAGATATTGTTTTAATAATTTTCAACGATAATATGTTTTTCCCTAAACAATAAGTTGCTTTTTCCATTCAGTTCTAATCAATCCAAGGTAAAAGCCACATAGAATGAAAGTCGGACCATTTTGACAGGTACGACACACGGATATGTCATCCCATATGTCAAACAGAGACATAGTCACTCGATAAGAATTTTGAGGAAGTGCTATCCGGCAAAATCGATCTAGACTCTACCGGTTTCCGGTCAAAGACTCGAATGACATATTTTTCGTTACATCATCGTCATGAATTCGAACAATGCAAACGTCTACAACCATTTGGACGTGTCGATAAACGATTGATGGATGTCTTTCGCGATCTTTCAGCAGGATTACGGTATCGACGACTTCGTCGCTAATTGTAGACAATCGGGGTGAATAGAGGTTCTACTAATGGTCGAACTTTCTACATGTCATTACCGGTCGAATTAGATGGGTATTTACGATAATTGGCTACGCAAAGATAAGGAATCGGAGAAAATATGGTTCTGGCCTTCGGGTTATCGGCGAGATATACCTGACGTCCCATAAAACAGCGAAAGAATAGAGCAGTCTTGCTTCCCCTTATATCAGTCTGAATAATTCATAAAAAAATGAAATTAAGTCCGAATCCCAAATTTTTACCGAATAAAGGACACAAACCGAAAATTTATATAATTCAATAGGGCTATTGTTCGATCGTAGCCTTCAATTCCACGAATATCTCTGCCCTAATTCCAACACAATGTGCTTGTAAATCTTCGGAATACACTGGTATTTTATGTCGCTCGTTATCTTTCAATTACGTGTAAGAATTCGATATACGGGGTGTAAACTCATCACGATCACCATCCGAATCCCATTGGGGACGATTCGAAAAGACCGTTTACGAAATATGAAATTTATGGCTACAGAAGTAGATAAGATAGTTTTTATTTTTTTACTCAAAAACGACGAGTTGCAGAGAGAAAATTTAGGAGATCTTTTCTGTTTGGAATCGATCGTTGAATACGAAAATATTTTTTTATTCCAAAAATCAGTGGCGTACTTGGTCATTGCCGGTTCGCGAATTTTTGTAAGCTTACCACTATTTTCCCAACAGAAAAATATTTTTAGAAAAAAAATATATAGATGAACTCGTCGTTGAATATCGAACAGAAAACGTCTCCTGAGTTTTTCTCCTGTGACTCGTCGTTTCCAAGTAAAAAATAAAAACTGTTCTTAAGTCCGCCGACAATGTTAATGTTTCCATTCAAACCGAAAACCGTTGATATTTTTAAAACGGATTCATATAATTCAATGGATTTTAGCACATGAATAGACCTCATGAAGGAGCATATTCTCCAACACGACCGAGTTTCCAACATCAACAGTGGCGTGCGTAAAAATTGTTTTCTTTCAAACTTGAACACCCTGTATCTTTTTCGCGGTACATTTTAGCACTATAGTTTATTGGACAAACAATCGTTATTTTTTCATGTAGAACCCCCTGTAAAAGTTTGGACAATCCCTAAGGACATCCTGTTTTATCGGCGTATACTGCGGGTGTTAGTACTTTCGATGTTTGAAATGCTGTAAAAAGTATCAGGAAATTTCTCGTAGAAAATTGCAGGATCTACAACTTTTGTCTCAACTATTTTTCTGATACCATTCCCCGTTTACGAGAAAATGCGAAAATCGATATTTGCGACTTTTGACCTTGATTAAAGCTGTATAAATGTTCAGAAGCCTTTTGGGGGTTCTGAATCAACGAATTAACACTGACCTCGTTCGCAATTAACAATTTCCTATCTCTCCCAGGTCGGGACGTCTATTTCCGTACCTTCCTGTGGTTGCAAGTCCAGGAATAAATCGATTACATGTGTATTATTTGTAAATAAGACAGATATAATTGCGCGTTTTTCTAGGTCGATAAGATTTCGCGCTACTTTATCGTCTGGCGGTCTGTTTTTCCGATATCTGATTGGAAATAAGTGCATTTTATCGATGGCGCCTTGCCACTTAGCGACAAACGACGATAAAATGGTAGTTACGAGGTCGGTTTGCCTCTCTAATAAGTTCTGCGAAATTTATGGTTGCAATTTTTTTATAGCAATTTTTCCTCGGTATATTTCACTTCTTGTAGCTTTCACTGCACAATTCGGTTTTCCCAATTTCAAAAATCATTTTTTGTACTAACATTAATGCCCTGTGACGTTAGGGAGCTTCGCAACACATCATTAGAATCCTCAGCACCATCAGAACTTGTAGAAACCGGAAGTACAATATTGGATGATGATGATCCAAAATCTGTTGAGGTTGGGAGAATTTTTTCAGCAATGACATTTCTATATGCAATGGAATGATCAACATAGCCCTCGGCTACCGTCGTAGACTTCCATCCACCATGTTTTTTTATATCCGTAATATTTGCTCCTGATTCTGCTAGCAATGAAGCGGAGGATCTTCGAAAACAGTGTCCTGTACATTGCTTTGGTTCTGGCAGTTTGAGGAATTCGGCAACAATAGATGGAATTTTCCCAAATGTATTGATACCAACTGGATTGGCAGTGCATTTATTATTCATGTATTTCAGGAAAAAACGACGATGTTTGATGACAGAAGGGCGCTGTGCAAAGTACTTATGAAAATAGTCAACATACTTCCCAATAATACTGAAAGAACGACTGACTTTCGTTTTTATGTTTGGAAGTTGTATAACCAATGATTTATTTGTTATTTCGATGTCTTCCACTGATAAATTACACAATTCTTCACGCCGGCAGGCTCCAAATAATCCGAAAATAGTTGCAACCTTAACCATCAAGTATTTCTCATCTGGTGCCTCATTTATAAACTTTTCAACTTGTTCACGAGTGAAAATTTTCGATTTTTTGGGACGATTTCCTTCACTTTTCCGTTTTAAATATGCTATTACCTTAAATTATTTACTAACATCCACATCATTTTTAATAAGGGCGATTGACTTTATCATTGAAAATTTGCTCCACAAAGTTGATGAACTCCATAATTTTGATTTTTCTTGTGAGTATGCCAGGAAAACAGGTTCACTGTAGTTCCTTTCTACATTTTTCAATTTACACCAGGCAAGGAAATTGTTATATGCAATATCGTACTGCTGAACAGATTTTTTAGGTAGGAGTTCCAGATTTGCTCTTCTTGCAGACTCTTCAATATCCACAGGAACAACCAAATCGTCACTTTTATCAATAATTGGACTCTAGACAAACATATTAAGCAGTTAAAAACCCAAGACGAAAATTGGACAGGAACGAAATTCAAATGACAGCTCATTTGTTAGTAATCATAACGTTGGCAAAGTTTGCCATTCACAACAACCTTTGATTATTTGAATATTAAAATGCATTTTGAAGTTTATTGTCATTGCAAATTCGCCCATTTCATTATCAAAATAGGGCAGTTGTACAAAAAACATTGTATGGTATTTTTGTGTTAAAAGTGATTTTATTTTGTTCGTGAAATTGTTCAATTCGCTCCGCTCATTTCACAAACTTTTCCACTCACAAAATAAAACGTCACTTTTAACACTCATATCATAAATAACTATATTTCGATCCATATTCTGAAAAGTATATCTGAATCACGGAATGATAACATCAAGTGCCATTATCACAATGTTATCTTAACAGGTTGAAGAATTCTCTGATAAAGACGAAATCGCAGATTGAATCAACAAGACCGACCTGTGAATTGTCAATAAAGTACGATATTTCTCATCCTTGTCATTTCTCAGAAAAATTGTAGATTTCGAAACCAAACATCGTCATTTTTTTTCTCCAGAAGCAAACGCCAAAAAATGTGGAGTAAGACCATTTTTTAGGAACAAAGGACTGGCTAGACTAGACTATGGGTCATTCCTCCGCGACAATATTCATAGAAACGTGGGGAAATTATTCTAATTTTTCAATATCGCCGAAAGTTCAACATCTCTAACACCCACCACCCACCTCTAATTCGTAGATTTGCATAATTTATTATTTTTTTTCCTCTGTTAAGGGGACATTACCGTCTTCCAGATATAGAAGACTCAATCTCAAATATTCCTAAGCTATAAAAAATCTGCACTTTTTCAAATATGTAATATTCATTATTAAAATAAACACTATACTCCATTCACTTTTATTTAATCACAGAGGCGGTCATGGTTTCGTTTTCAGGAGTTGGTGCCCCTGATGAAAAGCACAGAACATATGATGAAAAGTCAATGCGCGCACAGAAAATATCGTTAATGACAAAACGACGTTGCCAGTTTCTTTGTTTACATCAAAGTAAAAGTATCGAAGATATTCCACATTTTGTTAGGTTTACAAATTGTTCGCAGATTTTTGGTATTTAATCGATATTTGCAGGTGAGTTTTTCGTCGAATATCCAAGATTAACGTACGTTTATTGTTTTTAGCACCAGTTTGGAGCGTGAGGGGGATTTTCAAGACCAAGACGAATGTTTACATTTCGAGGTTGAAGGGGTACACGGGAATTTCGTTGAAAAAGCTGTTATTTGGACAGATATCGCAGTAGATGGATCGAATGGAGCCTCGAGAGGTCGATTAGAATGATATTTTTCTGGTTTTCCAAGAAATTTGGCGATATCTGAGCAGATTTGCAAAAGTAAGGTACCTCACTAATGAGGTGGAACTTAGACCTAATTCTCCTATAAGAAACGCCTTCCAAAGGTCCAGATGGTGAAAAATGTGTTCTTTAGATGTTGTTTGAACAAACGCAGCCGAGTTTTATATTCCAAGATTGATTTTAAGAAAGTTATCAACAAAATAAAATTGACATTATTCTTGATTCTTGTAATTACCCATCAATTCATCTTATATCTTTGGGTTGATTTTTTTTTATGAATTCTTGATTAGAATCAACAATTGATGTCGCCAAGTCTTGAACTTTCAGTTCAAGAGGATAATAAACATTAAATCTTCACAAGCATGCATATGAAAATTATGTGAAAGCAATGCAATTTTCTTCCATGACGAAAAATAATATATTTCAACAGTAATCTCTTGTACTTTTCATGCAAATAACTAGAAAAGGAATAATTTCTATCAATTCATATAAACGTTAATTATTTTCGTCCATCACATCTTTTCCAATTCATTCATTTTCCGAATAAATTCACATTCTGAGAAATACGCTAAGAATGTAGAAAGGGCAACATAGTGTTGACTTGGAACATGAAAATATTTTGAAAAACGTCATAACTTCGATACAGAGTGGAATGTGTCAAATTTCCAAGACCAGAGTTGTGATTTTATAATTGTGAATGGAATATACATATTCTCCTAAAATTTGCTTCGAAAAAAGCCTACTTCGGCCGACAAGTTACTATTTTTATTATAATGACCCCCCTCTTGAATTAATATCATTAGAACCAAAACCAATTAGTTTTACAACTTTTTTGGTCATTCCTCATGTTCCTGAATCGTAATAAACTATCAATTAGCATACAAATAGTTCTTCCTGTTACTTTCGAGTCGATAATTCATACCGAACACTTCTTACTCTTAATCCCTTCGAAAGAGGAGAAATATTCATTCTGGTTAAGCCGAGCGGACTAAAGCTTCGTTAGTGAAATCGAGTGTGAAGGATCCTTAATTTTTCGGTAGTATCGGTATCATGATGCGGAATAATGAATTCATAGGTATCTTTTTAGATAAGTAAATATGTTTGTATATTATTAGCAAGTGAGAGTACCGTTTCTGGAAAATTTACATTATGTGTACGAAAACCGTTCGTTCTGAACGAATTGAACAAATCAAAATACACTGCGCAGAAAAATTAACGCACATTCTGAAAATCTCAATTTTAATGAAAATTAACTCTACATTGACTTTATAACTTATTTTTTATGTTCCCTCGGGAAGGTTTTGAACGAAACAAGACACATTAAATGGAAAAAAATTCAGAATTTCACCAAATCTTATGTGAAAGAAGAGAAATGAACAATTTTCAAAATACTGAAATGCTGATAAGTGATTTAATACTTGGTATTTCCACCCCTTGCGTTAATTACAGCTCGGCAACGACGGTTCATACTCAAAATGAGTTATCTTAAAATGTTCTGATCTAATCCTTCCCAGATTTCTCTGAGTTGGATTCCAAAGTCATTAAGATTAGCTGGATGATTTTCTGAACTTCTCAGCCTTCTATTGAGGTTGTCCCAAACCTGCTCAATCGGATTGAGATCTGGACTTCTTGCTGGCCATTCCATTCGAGAGACTTCAACCTCTTCAAGGTACTCCTGAACGATGCGCGCACGATGGGGTCTGGCATTATCGTCCATAAAAATGAAATTTTCACCAATGTATGGGGCGAATGGCACTACATGCTCTTCAAGAATGTTCCTTATAAACTTATCAGCATTCATAGCTCCATTATCAACGACCACTAGGTCTGTGCGAGCAGTCAAAGATATTCCACCCCATACCATAATCGATCCTCCCCCGAAACCAGTAGTATTCAGGAAATTGCACTCAGCATATCTTTCATGTGGACGTCTGTATACAAGGGAACGTCGATCACAATGGTAGATGCAGAATCTAGACTCATCTGTGAAGAGAACTCTTTCCCAATCGGCCTCTTCCCAATGGATATGCTCTCTCGCAAAATCCAAACGCGCCCTTCGATGGGCTGGGGTAAGAGCTGGGCCTCCTGCCGAGACACGAGGCCTTAAATCATATTCTCTGAGGCGATTTCTTATTGTCAGAGTGCTAATTTGCACCTCATGAGTGTGCTCAAGCTGATTTTGAAGGAGGCGAGCGGTTGCAAACCGTTGTCTCAACGAAGAAACTCTCAAGTAACGTTCTTGAATGGCAGTTGTTACCCGTGGTCTACCCTGTCCTGGTCTTCGGACATTCATACCTGTCACCCTGAATCGCTGCAACATTCTGGACACACTTGTATGGGAAACTCCAAACCTTTATGCAATTCTTCTGTATGTCCACCCTTCTTCTCGCAAAACTACCGCTTGGGCACATTCCTCTTGGGTCAAATTGCGTGTTTCGCGTTGCATAGCGATCGAGTGTAGAAAATCAAACGAAAGAAAAACTATTGATCACTAGAATTGATCGAGAACAACTGAATTTAGAATGGAGCCAATACATTCAAAATCTGATAACATCATCTTTTTTTATTCCTGCTGGGAGAAAACATCTGTATTGAAGAAAAACGTTGAAAGTGGATAACATATGCATGCATAATTCTGATAAAAATAATTATCATTGAGAACACCTTCAGTTGTAGAATAAATTTGAGATTTCCATAATGTGCGTTAATTTTTTTGCGCAGTGTATATGCTATAATAGCTGAGGCAGAGAATTCTTTATCTGTTCGCTAGGTAAAGAATGTAAAGTTACAAAATTTGCATTGGTCCAATTGATAGACTCCAATAAAATCACAGAAATAACACACTTGACATTTAACAAGGAATAATCCATAGAATTATGGACGAATAACCCAAATTGCCATCTTAGTTCTGTGGTTCTCGAGCGGTGAAAAGCCAACTGGACCAAGGTATAAATCGAAAATTCCTTAATTTGTCTTCGTTGAAAAACAAACATTCCCGTTCCCCGATATGTCATCGATGATCCACTTAAGCATATTGTTTGATATTCAATTTCTTTATCCCTTACAGCGGTAATCCTCTTTTCCTGAAACCATAATGAGAAATTCGAATTGGGTGCATTGGTCCAATTGATCGACTCCTCGAAAAATTACAGAAATAAAATACACTTGACATTTAACACAGATAAATCCACATATCTATAGACGAATATGTACTTATTTCTGTGGTTCTCGAGCGGCGTAAAGCCAACTGGACCAATGTTTCAGAAGAAAATTCGAAATTTTTCTCGTCAGTACGTAAAATGTGTAGAACGAATATAATACGTAACATGCTTTGTCCCTTTTCTAGATTCTAAACAGGATCACCCTCTGATTCCTCTTGTGACCCATGATTCATTAAATCGAATCAGAAAATACGTTATTAATTTCATTGGTCCAATTGACTGACTCCACTTCAGAATCACAGAAATAAAATTCACGCGACGTTTAACATAAATGTCCCAAACTGTCATCTTATTTCTGTGGTTCTCGAGCGGTGTAAAGCCAACTGGACCAATGTTTCAGACGAAAATTCGAAATTACTGGTCAAAACCTAAAATGTATAAAACGAATAAAATACGTATGCTTTCCACTGCCAATGATTCATGCGACGAAGGAAAAAATGGACAAATTCCACGAAAATATCCCGACTTCATCCTAGATAAACGTATCAACGAAAAATTATCCTTCTAAAGATAGTTCGAGTCTAGAGATAAGAATAAGTAAAAAGATAACGGAATATAGAGTAAACAAGTCCTACATTTTCGTGGCAAAAGTAAATAATTATTCAACTTGTACACCTCATCCATCGGGAATATAGAAATTCGATTCGTTTTTGAAAATTTCTGCATTCGCATTATTCTGATGACGTCATTCGAGCAGACGAGTGACAGAACGTTATTTATTGAGACTATTTAGTATTATTATTCCAATATACTAAATTCTAATAGATGTCATAAAGAATTAAGTTTATCTTTGCATAGGAATAAAGTTACTACAATTGATCTTTATGAAAATTTTTTTTACAGTTCTAACAACAAATCCAATTTTACGATTTTGTATCACATGGAACCATTTCAGCCAATCATGTCAACATTACATCGAAAACTACATCCAATGCAATTTTCAATCCCAATGATAACACGATAGAGTCTTATAAAATTATATAATAGGTCCATGGGCAAGGGAACATCATTCCAGACAAATTTCAAAATGTCACGTGTTGGTAATGTTAAAAATATAAATGAGCTTATCAAAGAAAACATTCCCAGAAATACTTCCAATAGCCGCAAATATATTCGGGGAATATTTATGGAATTTTGCTACGAACGATCATACGAATTGAATGAACGCAGAAGCTTGGAAGAATTGACGTTTATACTCAAAGATTGGGCTGTCAATATGAGAAAAAAAGACGGAACAGAATTCAAAGAAGCAACGGTAAAGACAATGTGGAATGTTTCGAGCAAACTCTTACAAGAAAAGTATTATAAGGACTACAACATTATGATTGACCCGTTTAATAATATAATATTCAAACCAGCCCGAGATGCAATCAGAAAAAAATTGCAAGCAGACCCAAGTAAACGTAAATCCAGTTCAGTTTTGTTAAATTTGTCTGAAGTTAACAGAATAATATTGCTATGGGATGAAAATACTCCTGAAGGTCTTATGCGTAAATTTTATCATATTGCTGCAGTAGAACTAGCATGGCGAGGAGGAGAGGCAGTTGCATGTTTGGTGAATTTTTTTCAAATCGAGAAGAATAACGATGGTTCTCCTACAAATCGCATTGAATACAATCCGGTATTCAGTAAAACGTGCCAAGGTGGTTCTAAAAGCTGTACAAGTAGTAAATGGTTGGTTTCCAATAGTGAGAGACAAATCTGCCCTGTACGTCTATTTCGTAAACTAATATCAAAACGAGGCGAAAATATTACCTCACCACGACTATTCTTGAAACCGAATCGATATTGGAAAAATGAAACTGACAAACAGTACGATAATGTACCTGTTGGAAGGAATACCATAAATAAATGGACTAAATATGCTGCCGAAGCAATTGGCTTGAATGTCAAAGACAAAAAGATAACGAATCATTCAAATAGATCAACAGCTGTTAGTCAATTAGCAAAAAGTGGTGTAAAGGAACAACAATTGCTGAAGATTACTGGTCATAGCAATCAAAATTCTATCAAACCATACCTAAACCTCGATCAAGAACACCACAACAAGATAATATTATGCGTGGAAATAGATCTTCTATACAAGAGAACAGCAACGAATCTAATGTTGAGTTGAATTTTACGAATTGCACTTTCACTAATTGTACTTTCAATAAATAAATAAATGTTTTGTTGTCTTGAGTTATACATTTTTTCTGTCAAAAAATTTTCTGCCGAATATTTCTCGGACATTGATAAATGCCTCATAATTTTATAACCAATATCTCGAGCTCGTTGCTTGGTAACAGCACTCAGCCTTCGGCTTCGGGCTGTTACCAATGAGCGAGCTTTCGATGCTCATAAAATTATCTCGTCTATTATCAAGGTCCTAGGGATATAACTACTGATAATAAGTTCATCGTATCTTCTGGCTGTCAAATGTCATTCTAACTAAAAAAAGTAGCTCTCCTGAAGAAGCTATCGATCCATGACGCTGTTTTCGTTCCTAAACAGTTCAATTTCTAGGAGCAACAGCAAATGAAGTTGCTGCAAACATAACTGCGAAAGTAACAACTTAATTTAACAAATAAAACAAAAACACGATTTGAAATCTGATGCATATCTCCGGATGTGCTTCAGAATCGTCGACCCCCGCTTCCGAAAAATGCAGAAACACAAATCTTCGAAACGTAACGAGGCGCGCGATATGCACAATTTTTTCGAAGTCGATCTCCACGTCCATTCGTAATAAATCATAAGAGATTACGAGCGACACAGGTGTTCGGTCGTAACGAGGTTGAGCAAGCTCGCCTTAACAAGAAGGGTGCATTGCAAATTAGGACTTATTCAAGCTCTAATTGAATCGACGAATATTCCGATTTTCTTTTTCGACATTATTAAGACATTTTTACTGTTAATTTATGCGACGGGTACGGGTGAAAATCTGCATTTTTTCGTCCGTAATTTTTTCCGATTAGTTTTCCGCTTGAGTTTTCCCGCGATAATCGTACAGGTCGACGTTCTCTCCGACTTCAAACCGAAATTGGATCCTATACTTTTATAACAAACCGAATAACATTTGTCGGCGGGGTGAGACTTCCCCCTGTATATTTCCCAAACCGTTCACTCTGGAAAAAAATGTTTCCTTCAAAAAATGTTCAGTTTCATCTCCCCTTCGATTCTCAAAGACAGCTATGCGTACAGGGTGTACCAGAAAGTCCGTACATTTGTCGGCGGAATAATACTTCCCCCTGTATATTTCCTAAACCGTTCCCAATGGAAAAAAATGTTTCCTTCAAAAAATGTTCAGTTTCATCTCCCCTTCGATTCCCAAAGACAGCTATGCATACAGGGTGTACCAGAAAGTCCGTACATTTGTCGGCGGAATAATACTTCCCCCTGTATATTTCCTAAACCGTTCACACTGGAAAAAATGTTTCCTTCAAGAAATGTTCAGTTTCATCTCCCCTTCGTTTCTCGAAGACAACTATACAAACAGGGTGTACCAGAAAGTCGGTACACATGTCGGCCGAATAAGACTTCCCCCTGTATATTTCTTAAACCGTTCACACCAGAAAAAAAAGTTTCATACAAAAACTTCCCAGTTTCACCATCCCTTCGTTTCGCAACGACCACCATGTATACAGGGTGTACCAGAAAGTCGTACAAGGATCAGAAACAACTTTCTAATTACTCATTGTAGAATTTTTTTTTGCCGTTCCATATTTCTAACATCTTCGTGATAAATTCAAGTTTATAGTGGATTTTCACAGACTTTTGACCCTGCGTAAGTGCCGGATTGCAGTCCGGCACATTCGATTCCTTATTATTGAAATATGCGGAAATATGAAAAACGACACTACTATCAGCAGCTTTTGTTGCATAATGAATACAATTTCCAGACCGGCGATGATCGAAAGGTTTATGAACTCGAGGCGACGAAATCCACGGATTATTCGATATTTTGCTGCATTTTTATCGCGTGTTTTCAATAAATGAACGTTATCAATAAGGACAGTTCGGTTTTAAATGTTTTAATTGACTTTCGCTTTGAATATGAATATGCAACTGTTGATATGAATACTGAATAACGGAAATAGGACGAATTTAAGTCGGTCAACATGTCCGTCATTTCCATTCATCAACACCGGGATTAATATACAGGGTGATCCACTTTCTGGACTTGAGAAGTCGACAGAAAAACTTATTTCAAGATGAAAATTTTATATGGACACAAAATATCGTTTAATTTTTATAATACCTCAATACAGAGCCACCAGTGGCGGAGTGGTGGGGTTTCAATGCCATAATATTCGGAAAATTACTGATACATATTTTCCAAAATCAAAGGACCCCGCACTTTTTCTATGGCAAATGGCGTTCCGTCAAATTTTCTAAAATTTGGGTATAATGTGGTACTCGACCTACTGATGAAAAGTGTCCATGGCTCCAACTCAATCCTATGACTAGTTTTCGAGATACAGGGCGTTGAAGTTGAGAATTACCCACTTTTACTACGCCCGTATCTCGGAACAGAATCGAATGAACTTCAAGTTTTCTCAAGAAACATTTCATTACATCCCCAGGGAGCAACCATATAGAGGAATATAACTGAAAATGGTTACGAATACAGGGTCATCCATAATTTAATGCATGCCCGATTTTGAAAGTATAAAATATGTCAGTTTCAGAGCGACAACGTTCACAAAATGAACTATCACACTAGATATGTTGTTGTTACATCGAAAAAGTCTGAAATACCCAGAATTCATACTGGGTGATCCATTATTATAGAAACTATTCTCAAGAAGGGTTAAATGGACACCCTGTATTTATGGGTTGATTCAATGTGTTTGTTTAATTTTTTTAGAACATATTATCATGGACTTCAAAGAATACAGGGTGATTCAGTCATGAAATGAACTGTGAACCTCACGAAAATACCCAAAAACCACCTTTTTTTTTCATCACCCTGTATTTCAAGATTAACTCCGATGAGGTGGGAATTTTCTTTCACCATTATACTTGATATAAAAACATCAATACGGCCGAGAGTTTTTATCCACTTCCTATGAGCAGATTTTTTTTTAATGTAATATGAAAATTATTCATTTATGTTATTCTATTCTTATTCCAGCATAACAAAAAATCTGGTCATAGGAAGGGGATAAAAACTCTCAGCCGTATTGGTGTTTTTATATTAAGTACAGTCGTGAAAGAAAACTCCCACCTCGTCGGAGTTAATCTTGAAATACAGGGTGATGAAAAAAAAAGGTGGTTTTTGGGTATTTTCGTGAGGTCCAAAGTTCATTTCATGACTGAATCACCCTGTATTCTTTGAAGTCCATGATAATATGTTCTAAAAAAATTAAACAAACACCTTGAATCAACCCATAAATACAGGGTGTCCATTTAACCCTTCTTGAGAATAGTTTCTATAATAATGGATCACCCAGTATGAATTCTGGGTATTTCAGACTTTTTCGATGTAACAACAACATATCTAGTGTGATAGTTCATTTTGTGAACGGTCTCGCTCTGAAACTGACATATTTTATACTTTCAAAATCGGGCATGCATTCAATTATGGATGACCCTGTATTCGTAACGATTTTCGGTCATATTCCTCTATATGGTGGCTCCCTGGGGATGTAATGAAATGTTTCTTGAGAAAAATTGAATTTCATTCGATTCTGCTCCGAGATACGGGCGTAGTAAAAGTGGGTAATTCTCAACTTCAACGCCCGGTATCTCAAAAACTAGTCATAGGATTGAGTTGGGACCATGGACACTTTTGATCAGTAGGTCGAGTACTATATTATACCAAAATTTTAGAAAATTTGACGGAACGCCATTTGCCATAGAAAAAGTGCGGGGTCCTTTCGCATTTTTATTATTGATAAAATTTTCTGCAGAATTATAGATGGGTTTATGTTGCTACACTCTTTAATCTAGTTAAAACATGTTGATAAATCACTAAATCACTTCACACAATTCCCATATTCACAAGGAAAAGCAGCAAAAATTGTAATGGATGTAAACCAGAAATAACAAAAAGAATAAATGGAAAACAATCAATAAATTCAATTAATCTCCAAGAAAACTGCCCACAAAAGCTTTTCAGATCCAATTCATCACATTTCTTTTATATGAACGACATCAAATTGACACTAGATAAGAACGGAAACTAGTGAATTTTCTTTCATTTTCCAATCAGAACTAGCTGGAAAATGCAGTGTTATGTCCCCCAGTTGTTGCCCTAGGTTGACAATAATGACATCTTACTAAATTGATACTAGAT
Organism: Adalia decempunctata; assembly: GCA_951802165.1. NCBI lineage: Eukaryota > Metazoa > Arthropoda > Insecta > Coleoptera > Coccinellidae > Adalia > Adalia decempunctata. The sequence continues at coordinate 1,583,004 of OX637702.1, forward strand.
CAATAAAAACCAAAGTTCGTAAGATACAACATTCAACGTATCCAAAAAAGCTTTCAAAAATTATCAAATAAACTAGTAATCATAAAGAAATGCCTTCCTACAGAAAGGATATGGCCAAAACAGCCGAACAAATGAAAAGTCTACTCACCCTTTTGGGGGTACCATATCGAAACAGATTCCTAGGTGTGGTGGGACTTAACACTAATCTATCATCGCACTGTGTCTTTATATCGTGGATTCTTTCTCCTAAGATCTCGTTCCTTAACAGAATATTGTACACTGAATGGTCTCTGACGTTCTCGCCGTTTTCCCTAGATTTCTTACATTGGTGCGTTGGTACAACTTTATTGTTATTGTCGGGGATCACTGCAAAGTTCGTTTCCCAGTTATTGTTGGCACGACAAGGTATATATCTGTCACAATTCAAGCCTCTTCCACTTCCGAATAAGTTTCTCGCCACCGAGAGGCGAGTTGGTTGTAGAGCTCTGTCTTCGTACATGAGATCTATAGACATTCTGGATTATAAGCTAAGATTGTCCTGTATCTGATGTGGAAATTTCAGTCCGATAATTTATGTGAGTTCAAATGTCACGAATGCATTGAACTGCATTGGTAATTATACTTTTAAATAGCTGAATTGTAAAGGTAACTTATAACCCAAAATGTATGAATTCACTTCAGTTCAATAAACACTTCCTAAAATAGAGCACAATTGGGAAATGTACAGCTGGAATCAACTGGCACCAAGCATTTCAGTCTCGAGCCATGGTTATTGTATGAGTAACAATCGCAACAGTACTAATGATTTTTTACATTAATTGTTTTTAAATGTCCAATACAGGATGCCAGTAATCAAATTAACGAATATTTAAATGACAATGACATCTCATCTATGATCCTGACACTTCACTTTTTTATACCGTTTCCGCGACACAGATTCCCAAAATTCCTCTTTAATTTCGATCCTTCAGATACAACAATTCATCTTGGTTTTAATCACTTTTTTAACATCTTGACTTTCTCATTCTTGCTGTATTTTTATTCGAAGAATTACCCTTGAATTATTACAAAGTGATGTTTTTCAGTGAGACTTTCTTGCATATTTTCTTTTCTGGTCCCGAATTTGACATTTGATTCGTGTAGGTTAGGCCACAGAAGATTAGTTAATGCCAAAAGCGTTCGTGTAATTTTGTAAACGAACTTTGTATTTGAAAATAAATGGTCGTAATGTCTTCAAAAAACGTCGAACCTATGGATATCGATTTCGGCGAAGAAGATCTACCTTACGAAGAGGAAATATTGAGAAACCCCCATTCGGTGAAACACTGGTTGAGGTATATAGAACACAAGAAGAAATCGCCTAAATGTGAAATCAATCTCATTTACGAAAGGGCATTAAAACAGCTACCAGGTTCGTACAAATTGTGGTACAACTACCTACGAACCAGGAGGATCCAGATAAAAAACAAATGCATAATTGATCCAGTGTACGAAGAAGTAAATAATGCTTTTGAAAGAGGTCTTGTCTTCATGCATAAGATGCCTAGAATATGGATAGATTACTGCGTCTTCTTAACTGGTCAATGCGAAATTACGAGAACCAGAAAAGTGTTCGATAGAGCCCTCAGAGCCTTACCAATAACCCAACATAACCGCATCTGGCCTTTGTATTTAGATTTCGTTAAAAAGTTTGATATTCCTAAAACAGGAGTCAGGGTATTCAGAAGATACCTCAAACTCTTCCCTGAGAATACCGAAGAGTACACGGAATACCTTAAAACCATCTCAAGACTAGATGAATGCGCTATTTATTCAGCTAAAATAGTAAACGATGAAAATTTTGTATCGCGAGAAGGGAAATCGAAACATCAACTCTGGAACGAGTTGTGCGAATTGATATCGCAGAATCCCAAAGAAATAGTGTCTCTCGACGTCGACGCTATCATAAGAGGGGGCCTTAGAAGGTATACGGACCAAGTGGGACATTTATGGAATTCCCTGGCAGATTATTACGTTCGTAGCGGTTTGTTTGAAAGGGCTCGTGATATCTACGAAGAAGCCATTCAGACAGTCACAACTGTTAGGGATTTCACTCAAATATTCGATGCTTACGCCCAGTTTGAGGAATTGAGCGTTGCTAAAATGATGGAAGAAGCTGCAAAGAATCCTAATTCGACTGACAACGAAGATATTGATTTACGAATAGCCAGGTTCGAGAATTTATTCGAAAGGCATTTACTGCTCTTGAATTCTGTCGAATTGAGACAGAATCCTCATAATGTGGAAGAATGGCATCAGAGAGTGAGGTTATACGAAGGTAAATTGGTCGAAATTATCAATACTTACACGGAAGCTGTACAAACTGTGGACCCTAAATTAGCAGTTGGGAAATTGCATACTTTGTGGATTGAGTTTGCGAAGTTTTACGAGAAAAATGGACAAATCGATGACGCTAGATTGGTTTTTGAGCGAGCAACGCAAGTACCTTTCGTTAAAGTGGACGATTTGGCCACCGTTTGGTGCGAATGGGCTGAGATGGAAATACGTAAAGATAATTTCGAGATGGCCCTTAAATTGATGCACAAAGCCACCACGATTCCATCCCGGAAAGCTTCATATTACGACGATAATGAAACCGTACAGAACCGTTTGTACAAATCGTTAAAACTGTGGTCTTTATATGCAGATTTAGAAGAAAGTAACGGTTCTTTCAAGTCTTGCAAGGCAGTTTACGACAGAATCATAGATTTGAAGATAGCAACCCCCCAAATTATAATAAACTACGGGTTGTTCTTGGAAGAAAACAACTATTTCGAAGAAGCTTTCAGGACGTACGAAAAGGGGGTTTCTCTGTTCAAATGGCCCAACGTTTACGACATATGGAACACGTATTTGGTGAAATTCTTGAAGAGATACGGAGGGGAGAAACTTGAGAGAGCCAGGGACTTGTTCGAGCAATGTTTAGAGAAATGTCCCCCGGAATATGCCAAAAAGATCTATTTGTTGTACGCCAAGCTGGAAGAGAACCACGGAATGGCCAGGCACGCTATGAGCGTTTACGAAAGGGCCACCAGCGCTGTCCCCCCATCCGAAGTATTCGAAGTCTTCAATATTTACATTAAACGAGCTGCTGAAATATACGGAATCCCGAAAACCAGACAGATCTACGAGAAAGCCATAGAAGTCTTACCAGAGGATAAAACGATTGAAATGTGTAAGAGATTTGCAGGGATGGAGACAAAACTGGGTGAAATTGACAGGGCTCGAGCCATCTACGCTCACTGCAGTCAAATATGCGATCCTCGTGTTACACCCGAATTCTGGCAGATCTGGAAAGAATTCGAGATCAAGCACGGAAATGAAGACACGATGAGGGAGATGTTGAGAATTAAACGAAGCGTCCAGGCTTTGTTCAACGTACAAGTCAACATGATGTCAGCACAAATGATGACTTCAGGGAATACTGCAGCGGGGACTATCGCAGATCTGGCTCCAGGAGCGAAGGATGGTATGCGTTTGTTGGAGGCGAAAGCTGCAGAAATGGCTGGAGTGTCTGCTTCCAATGCCGGAGGACTCAACAAGATCATGTTCGTTAGGGGTGAAACGCAAGGGAATAAGGAGGAGAAAGTGGTTAATCCTGATGAGATCGATATAGATGGAAGCGATGATTCGGAGGAGGAGACCGAGTCGCCTGTGGAAAAGCAAGATCTGCCCACTGAAATCTTCGGGACTTTGAATGTTAATCGAGTCAACGCAGATTCGTAAAACTTTGATGCGGCTGTATAATTTGTATATAGATTCATTAATATTTCACTTTGTAAATAATCTGTGATTCATTTTTAATAAATATTACTAATTTTTCAAAATTCGTTTATTCCAAGCCAATTTCAAATAATTTTATTATTTCTGTGTTTACTCAACAGCTTTTCTCTGTGACACTCACAGCTCTCTTTCACAGAACAATAATAATCTTTGAACAAGCCGTGAACTATGGCAACACTGTGGAAGAGGTTTATAATCTGTTTCTTGAACAACTACAGCTTCAAACGATTCAATTTTTAGGAGAATTAGATATTCACTTTGGTAAAATTATTTCTGAAATAATATAATGTCATTAGCGGTGATTAGAAATTTTCAACACTCTGGGAATAAAATACGGTGTTGCCGTATGTCAATTTATAGATACATATTCTTCTGTAGATTCACTTTGCTCTGTGTGACAATCCCAAAAAAAAATAAGAGCCTCAAAAATTTTATATTCTGTGACGTAACCTTTTTTTAGGACCAAAAACAACATAACTATTGGAAATTTATGAAGAGATTATTTAATTTTCACCTCATTCCTTAAATCATTTATTGCAGGAATTTATCTGATGAGAAATATGAGGAGGTACCTTTTGTGGTTCGCAAATGAAAACATTGAGTTTCGAAGGCCGGTAATAACATATTTTGTATACAAAAAACTTTGATGACATCATCATATCCTTAAGTTTAAGCCTCTTTTTGATTTCTAGGAAATAGATTCGCTTCTATCCCTGCTAAATATAGAAATGAAATTCGTCAAAGAACCCCAAAACACGGTAACCTTAACAAACACAACTATAAAAATTCACTACCAAAACTTTTTTGTTAGGAACCTTTTTGGATTGTACAGTTTAATAATGAGGATGATGTGAAAAAATTAGCGGAGAGATCTGTCTCTCTCAAAATGTGTATAGAGCTATGGGCTTACGCAGAAACAACATCGAAACTGCACGATATTTTAAAAAATTACCAAAAATCCTTTTATGAACCATATTTTAATCCTGAGAAGTCCTTCAAGATTGACGTTGAAACTTTTTGTAAACATTACAGTCAAAGAGAAAAAGTTGAAAAGATTGAGGTAAGCATCATTGAAACTATTTGGCATTCCGGGAAAGAATTATAAAACTTCAGATCTTAACGAACATTTATTAAACCCTAAAAATCACTAAGAGGTGCATTTAAATCACAGGCGTAGTTTGAAGAATGACTCAGTATAATCGAAAAAGCCTTCGAAATGTCAACAACCATCAGTATTTTTTAACTGCAAACAATCGTAAATGTCTTTCAGAATAACATCAATAACGTTATTGCATTCACTGCTGAAATAAGTTATATCTTTAACGTTACTCTTGATTTCTTCAACATGTTTCAAGTACTCGGGCCACACACATTTCTCGAAATATCCCGGAATATCCGGAGGCTCATACACCCTTTTTTCCCTTCTTTCCACACATTCTTCTTTGTTTAAAAGATGAAAATACTTGAGAGTTATGATAGGAAGAAGAGGTTTGTAGCTGTAAAGCAGAAAACCATCAAGGAACACAACTTCAATGTCATTTTCTTCTATGGTCTGATTGATCACCGAACACATGTCACTTTGAGAGACTTCACTTTTGATTAATCGGGTTTCTTGTTTGGTACTTTTCTTGCACAATTCTCTGGATTCCAAGACGGATTTGATGTCCCCCAGCAATTTTTTCATGTCCAACGACGTCAAAATGTCGTAATTTATGTGGTTTACATCCTTGCACCAAATGTGACGAGGGTCATCGACATCCAAAAAGTAGTCATCCTGGTGGAAAATCTTGCTTTTGGGGAACAGTTTTTTCAATTCTAAAGCCAGGGTGGTCTTACCGCTACAGGTAGCGCCGCTTATACCTATCACCAAGGCAGATTTCATTTTGTGGAATGTAGCACAGGAACCTTGATGCAATTAATTTGAGGAAGTAATTTATATTAGAGTGTAAACATAGATCATCAAGGTTATCTTTAACGTCGTGTTATCTACGATAATAATACCAGCTTATTAGATTTCATTATTTACATTTTAATGTTGATTCTGGAAGTTTAGAGTATTCATTTTATACAGAAATGCTGGAGAACATTATCGCTTTACTTTGTTGCGAATAATTCCATTGTATTCGGAGGGGAACTACATTTTCATTCATTTATTTTCAAATAATCGGAAAATGCTTGTTTACGAGATCATAATACGTTTTGCGTGTTACATAACAAAATTGGGAAATTGTGGGCATTTCATGTTATCAACTTCCGATAATTCGTTTCAATTTTGATAAAACACTGAAAGAAGGCCTAAAATGAGATAAGGATTGGAATGATTAGTTTTATTTTTGAAAATATTGATTTTTGAAGGTTAACATGGCGCGTGTGCACTGTTGCCAGTTGCCCTTCGTTCATTTTCCTTCCTCCATTCAAGACTTGATATTTTTCGATAAAACTAATGATTACTCGAATAGAACTATGTCTTTTTTTAAACAAGCGTGACATGTAAAAGAACTAAGACAGTACTTAGGGTCATATGTGGATAAAAGTATTCTTTGGAAATATATTTATCGCGAAGTTTCCCTATTTTCCGTAATCTTATTACAATCTGGCAACTGTGGAAGAACGCATTCGACAGGACCGGATTAAGCTTTCGAGGACTCGATCTAATTTGGTTCAAATTTTTATGAGCTTTTTTTAATTGAAGCTGAGTCGAAAAAGACTAAGATGTTGCTCACGATGCTCGTAAAACGTAATAATGATAATTTGTATATCGCGATACTTTTTTTTCAGTAGAATTATAATTTTATCATTGATCTATTGAAGACGATTTTTTTAGGAATTCCACTACTTGCCGGTTCAGGGAGATGTCAAACTGAAAAATCCTGATATATGTCTTCAGTACATCGAATATTATGGAACGATACCCACTGCTGTGCCTGAGGAACCGTACTTTGTTTTTTTCGGAAAATGGGTAATACTTCACGAATATTGCACCTTCTGAAGTCTATTTTGTGAACAATGATGAACGAGAATCTATCTTCCGACCTTAGCATGAATAATTTATTATTTTTTAGGTAACAGACGGTCTGCGTCAACTAATCCAAACCTTATCGTTAAAATCTAGAAAATTCATTGGTAATACCAGTATGGATCCCCAATTCTCGCTGCTGATGGCGAATCAGGCCAAGGTTAAGAATGCAGACGTGGTTTTAGACCCTTTCGTAGGTTCAGGGTCTCTCCTGATAGCGGCAGCTCAATTTGGAGGTTATGTTTTAGGTACCGACATCAACTACTTGATGTTGCATGGGAAGACAAAGCCGAGTAGGATAAAACAGAAGGTTTCATGTTTGGATAAATGTTTAATTTATTATCGTGAAAGACACGTCGATTATTCTTTTCATTGTAGGTGAGGGACAAAAATGAAAGTATCAAAGCGAATATGGAGCAGTACAAAATTGGTCATCGGTACTTGGACGTTATGGTTAATGATTTTTCTTGTTCGTTTTGGAAGGATGGTTTTAAATTTGATTCGATTATTACTGATCGTAAGTTTTATCTTTTCATTGATTAATTTGTTGTTTTTGTATTCGTGAAAATTCTTCGTTTATTTGTGGTATTTTCAGTGTAATTTCTCATTATGATTCTTTCAAATGTAATTTTTGTATTGTTGTTGTTGTTTTCGATTTTTTTCTCAGGTCGCGATTTGTTGTATTGTTCAAGCTCCTTACGGCATCAGAGAAGCCACCGAGAAAGTGGGAACAGAGAAGCAAAATTACGTAATAGGGGAGCATCACTTGCCGACTCACATTCCGTCGAAAGTTGAATATGGAATATCGAAAATTTATGGTGATCTCATTTCTTTCTCCTTGAAACACCTGAAACTAGGAGGAAGACTTGTTTGTTGGTTTCCCATATTTAGGTGGGCTCCATAACCATAAAATTTTCAGCATTTTTCGAGAACATATAAATTTTCTTTCAGGGAAGATTACACAGAAGAAGGTCTTCCGTCCCATCCCTGCTTGAAGCTAGTGGCGAATTCTGAGCAGGTTTTATCGAAATTGACGTCCAGAAGACTCTTAACTTATGAAAAGATTGAAGAACCTTCTTCGGAAACTAAAATAGAAGTTCACAAAATCCTGGATTTCAGAGAGAAATATTTCGAAGCTAGGGAAGAAACCAGGAACGAGAAAAGGACGAGGGAGGCGGAATTAAGGGAACGAAATAGAATTAAATATTTAAACAAAACGTGAATTTTGTTAACAAATAAAATTTTAATATAGACTCTTTTCATTTAATACACTTCTTTACCCTACTTATTTAGGTTTAAACGACTCCTAAACTCGTTTAGGAACATAGCTTTTGCAATAATTGAACATTAAAGAGTCAAAAACACGATGAAAATCAGTGAAATTCGATGAAAAATTGACCTATTTCAAATCAACAACAGATGCGCCATCTAGTAGTAAGTCCCCGAACACAGCTCCCCTACAAGTAGGAATGCTAACCACGGCAATAGAACCTTCGAGTATCTCCCGACAGAGGGCCAGACAGAAGTTCCGAGAATTCACAACAGGTGGCGGTAGGTGGTTTTATTTCGTTAATTCGAAAAAAACTCAAAATTAAAGGACTATAGCTTCTTCAACCACTCTTTCTATATTTTTAAACACGGAAAGAGCCTTATACCTGAATTTCGGAATGATCCGGAAGCGTTAAAAGCAATTTTCAGCACATCAACTAAATTTGAAGCTTTTAGAGTATTCCTCTTGATTTATTGAAACATATACGTTCTATACTAGCTTAAACAGTTAGTAACAACTTCCTCTTCAATAAAAATCATTCAAATAAGTCTGATATTGTTAACTTAGCAACTAAAACCGAAGGCCAACCCAATGTATCACTGGTTGCCTACCGTTGGTTTATAACAGGCGGCTATGTTGAACTCCGGATACCTCCTCGAGGTTATGCGTTCCTGATACGAAATCCAAGTTTGAGAAATGCGAAATGAGTAGAATTTTAGCCGAAATTTTTTTTTTGCCGATTTGGACGTGAGATGGCTTAAACGATTCGTGAGAACATTTCCTTCGAGAAAGGTCATAAAAATTTTGTCCTAAATTGTATAGTTTTCAAACTACGATCAAAAAATGATTTCTGAGAATTTTCGCTGTAATTCAGCGAAAAATGGACCTATATGGATTTTGTGAGCATTTGTTGGTAGCTCTAAGCCTCCTCTATCTCTAGACACCTCATTTGTTGCGTTCCAACGAATTTATTTTTTTTCTGCATTTTTTACCAAAGGCTATAACTATGGGATTTTTGACGAAAAACTTTTTGTCTCCAATTTGGACGTGAGATGGCTTAAACGATTCGTGAGAACATTTTCTTCAAGAGAAGTTATGAAAATAGGCCCTAAATTGTATAGTTTTCAAACTATGATCGAAAAATGCCTTCTGAGAATTTTCCCTCTAATTCTTCGAAAAATGGACTCAGGAGAATTTTTTGAACATTTGTTGGTAGCCCTGAAGCTCCTCTATCTCTAGACACCTCATTTGTTGAGTTTCAACGAATTAATTTTTTTCCCTGCATTTTTTCCAAAGGCTATACTATGGGATTTTTGACGAAAAACTTTTTGTCTCCAATTTGGGTTTGAGACGGCTTAAACGATTCGTGATAGAATTTTCTTCAGGAAAAACTATCAAAATAAGCCCTAAATTGTATAGTTTTCAAACCAGGATGGAAAAATGCCTTCTGGGAATATTTCGTTCTAATTCATCTAAAAATGGACCTAGAAGCATTTTGTGAGCATTTGTTGGTAGCTCTAAGCCTCCTCTATCTCTAGACACCTCATTTGTTGACTTGTTGAGTTTCAACGAATTTATTTCATCACGACATTTTGGATAAAGGATCACGAAATGGAAACACTCGTGCTCTAGTCAAATGGAAATTTCTAGAGACAGAGTATGGACAATTGATCATTGCGCTATGCTTCTGGGAATTTTTCGTTCTACTTCATCTAAAAATGGACCTAGAAGCATTTTGTGAGCATTTGTTGGTAGCTCTAAGCCTTCTCTATCTGTAGACACCTCATTTGTTGAGTTTCAACGAATTTATTTCATCACGACATTTTGGATAAAGGATCACGAAATGGAAACACTCGTGCTCTAGTCAAATGGAAATTTCTAGAGACAGAGTAGGGACAATTGATCATTGCGCTATGCTTCTGGGAATTTTTTGTTCTACTTCATCTAAAAATGGACCTAGAAGCATTTTGTGAGCATTTGTTGGTAGCTCTAAGCCTCCTCTATCTCTAGACACCTCATTTGTTGAGTTTCAACGAATTTATTTCATCACGACATTTTGGATAAAGGATCACGAAATGGAAACACTCGAGCTCTAGTCAAATGGAAATTTCTAGAGACAGAGTATGGACAATTGATCATTGCTATGTCGTGTGGATCAAGAATCACGGAATGAAAATACTAGTGCTCTAGGAAAGTAATAACTGTTCTCTAGTCCAAATTGAAATTTGTATAGACAAATTATCGGTCATTAAATTGAATTTCAAGCTATTCCGAGTGATTTAGAGGTCTAACCGTCCATCTAGCGGATACATTTCGAACCTAGATATATCAGAAGTAGAAATCAAAGACCAATTACAGAAACTTAGGAGACTTCACAACTGGTGGCCGGAGAAGTTCGAAACTTTAACACTAGGTGGCAGGGAGTGATTTCAATTCGGTTCGTACTTGTGTATCACGGGTTGCCTGCCATGATTTCTTGTCAGACGAACACCCAAGACTCCTGATACCTCCTCACCATTATGCGCTCCTGATAGGAAATTCAATTTTAAGAGAAGTGGACTTGAGGCGCGAGAGTACAGGGAACGATGTAACCTCACTTTTCAACACGAATGAATTTGAAACAGTAGTTTATAAGTCTTTGATTTGAAATCAATTCCTATATAAGTTAAATAAATATCAAAGAATGCAGAATATGAATTCTTCGGATATAGAAATTTTAGAGAAAGAAATATCGGAATTGCAACTAAAACTCCAAGAAAAACAGACTTTGTTGGCTACTTTGAAGGCTTCTGAGGTAAGATCTCGGTAAATTCAATCCTGAATTTATCAGGAATATTTTCTAGAGTGAATTATGCAAATATTCCGAATATTGCGAAGGATTAACTACAGAGGAAGTGACGAGATACAGCCGACAAATGCTTGTACCATGTTTAGGCTTGAAAGGACAACTTAAACTGAAACATTCTTGTGTTTTAATTGTTGGGGCCGGTGGTTTAGGATGTCCTGCAGCTCTCTATTTAGCTGCAGCTGGAGTAGGTAAGATACTATATATCAAACACACTGTAAACATTGTGAATGTAGATTTCCCAACGTTTATACAGTTTAATCTGAAATTAATTCTTAATTTTACTCATAGAGGTATTGCAGGATCCATAACGTTACTAGATTACGATCAAGTTGATCTGACCAATTTGCATCGACAAATTTTGCATTCTGAAAGTTCAATTGGTCGGAATAAGATAGATTCTGCTTATGAGAGACTCCGAAGGTAAGTAAACTATTTTAGAGAGCAGTTTACATAAAAATCACATATTTTCTGTGCAGCATCAACAGCAACGTTAAAGTGGTTCCTTCATTAATGACTGCGGATAGTCAGTCGTTGAAAGATCTCTTTGCAAAGAATAAATTCGATGTCGTTTTGGATGGAAGCGATAACGTGGCCACCAGGTATCTCCTTAATGATGTTTGTGTCTTGAATAATGTACCTCTTGTATCTGGGAGTGCTCTCCAGATGGAGGGACAACTGACGGTTTATAACTATCGAGATGGGCCTTGCTACAGATGTCTTTTTCCTGTACCGCCTCCACCTGAGACAGTGACAAACTGCGGGGATGGGGGGGTATTGGGCCCAGGTACGATACAATTTGAATATTTTGGGGACAGAAGACATGATAAGAAAGTTTTGCCATTGTATAATGAAAAAATAAAAAATTCCACTGTTGGTCTCTCCTCGATTTTCCGCAGGCTCTCCGCGGTTTTCCGCGGGAACTACAGCACCTAGATCGATGAAAGTTGGCATGTAGCTTCTTCTTGGGACTCAGTTATTGTATGTAAAATTTGGAGGTTGCACGTTTTGGAACTTGGCTGATTTTTTCAGTTCCCGGTACGATAGGTGTACTTCAAGCGTTGGAAGCAATTAAAATATTGACAGAAATGGATGACGTGCTGTCTGGACGTATGTTATTATTCGATGGAGCTGTCACTCAGTTTAGAAACATCAAACTTAGGAATAAGATGAGCAACTGTGATGTTTGCGGAGATGATCCAAAAATTAAAGATCTGATCGATTACGAACAATTCTGTGGATCTAAAGCTCATGATAAGGTGATTTTGTGTGTAAAAAAGAAATAAAAAACTGGAAACTCAATATAAATATGTTCCAGATAATTTCTATTTTGATCGAATTCAGAAATAGAAAATTTAAAAAAATATTTATTCATCTTGTTATTTAATCACAGTCTTTGTTCATCTTTTCAGGTTATCAATATCGATGTCTTACCCAATACAGAAAATATAAGTGTTAGAGATTTTGCATCGTTGAAAAAAAATGATATCGTCATAGATGTGAGATCAAAAATCGAGTTTGAATTTTGTAATATACCCGGAACTATCAACGTTCCATATTCTTACATTATCAACAAGAAAAATGAGGAAGATTTGATGAAAACTATGGAGTCTTACAGAACAAAAACGTCAAAAAGTAAGAATATGTAACGATATAAGTATAATGTGATATGGAGTAAAATTATATTCTTTTCGTTGTGGACTGAATGAATTTCTTCTGTTTCAGTTTATTTCCTGTGTAGAAGAGGCAATGATTCTCAAAGAACAGTGGAACATCTGAAAAAAGTTCTTCCAGATAAGTGCAAAATGAGTTTGCTCAATATTTCCGGAGGCCTTTATGCATACCATAAACATATTGACCAATCGTTTCCGATGTACTGAAATGTAAAAATACTAAAACAGTTTTAATAAATGTTAAAACCAAAAATGTTTCATTCGAGAATAAAATACCTAAAAGAATTGATAACAAACTGAATTCAGGTTTAAAGTAAAAGACTAAGGAAAAATTTGTGCACTTTTTCCGTCTGGAAAAATGAATATAATGAGTCATATTGCTATATAGCTTTTTGTATTAGTGTACATATTTTTATTTTTAATAATTCTCACAACCAAATGTTCTCAGTGATCAGCGATCTCTGTATACGTAATTTACCACATAGGTAGCGTGGCCGAGCGGTCTAAGGCGCTGGTTTAAGGCACCAGTCTCTTCGGAGGCGTGGGTTCGAATCCCACCGCTGCCAATATTTTTTTTCTTACATAATGCATTTTGCATAATGCCCTTGTAGGGGAAATTTTGTGATATAAAGAGCAAATCAATTTTGTATTCTCATGGTGAAAATCATTGTTACATTTTGGGTTAAAGTCTGAAGTTGTATTTTCCAAAAGCGAAATACGACTGATGCAAAACGAAAAATACTAGCTATATAATCACCAAGATCTACTAGATAGAATAAAAGGGACAAAAATGTCGCCAACTCCAAACACGGCGTTCCCGGATGAGAGGTGTTTTCAATTCACATTTAGATCCTTTGTCCCAGCCAATCAGGCTCGTTCCCTTCCATCGCCACCCTCCAAGCATCCCCTCGCCACCGGACGGTGTGGCATTGTTATATTTCGAATGAAAAAAGACCCCAACTACAATAACTTTCACCCGCATTCATCGAGACTTCATCATTGTGCTCTAACTTCTGTTTCTCTGGCTCGATTAATTTCTGGAGGCAACATTTGTGTTCAATTTGCAGGAATGTGGAGTACAGAGTGATCGAGAGTATGTAGTACTTCTACTACTTCTTGTTGGGGACGGATATTCGGAGTAAAAGTTAATTTTGATGTTCATAAAAGAAAATTTAAGTGCTTTTTCATTTTCCATGTTCGTCAGATTTAGACGCCATTGTAGACTATGACTAGTAGAGCTCCTAGATCTACCAATTAGGTATTTATCCTTTTCGGTAGATCTCTGCAAATGGAAGATATTATCCTTATTATCCGTTCATTACGTCACACCTTGTACAGGGTGCGTACACATAATTCGAATTTTCAGGATATTTTTAGTATTTTGAATAGTTCTTTATAATTCGTATAGCAACCGCTGTGTTCAATCTAGATGAACGAAATTTTAACAGTAGTATGCTTAAGGTATCAGCTTCACCATCCAGTAATCATCTGAAGTTCTTTTTATACAGAGTGTCTAATATAAATTTAAAAATAAAAAATTCGACAGTTGGTCTCTCCGCGCTTTCCGCCGGCTCTCCGCGGTTTTCCGTGGAAACTACGACACCTAGATCGATGAAAGTTGGCATGTGGCTTCTTCTTGGTACACATTTACTGTACATAAAATTTGGAGGTGGCAAATATTGGAACTTGGCTGATTTTATCAGTTGCCGGTACGATAGGTGTACTTCAAACTTAAGAAGCGATTAAAATATTGACAGAAATGGATGACGTGCTGTCTGGACGTTTGTTGTTATTCGATGGAGCCTTCACTCAATTCAGAAACGTCAAACTTAGGAATAAGATGAGCGACTGTGATGTTTGCGGAGATAATCCAAAAATTAAAGATCTGATCGATTTCGAACAATTCTGTGGATCTAAAGCTCATGATAAGGTGATTTTGTGTGAAAAACAAATGAAAAACTCCAAACTCAATATAAATATGTCCCAGATCATTTTTATTTTGACCAACTTCAGAAATAGGAAATTTAAAAAAAATATGTTTTTTCATTTCATTATTTAAATTCACAGTCCTTGTTCATCCTTTCAGGTTATCGATATCGATGAAAATATAAGTGTTTATGAAAAATGAAGACATTCGAAAAACAAATTTCATGAATGAGAAAGATACAGGGTGCTCAATTAGAAAAAATCGAGTTATCGCATATTTAATTTGAGTAAATTGGTAAATTTATAATAGACACTCCGTAAAACAAAAACTTCAGATGTTTACCGAATGATGAAGCTGATACCTTAAGCTATCTACTGTAAAACTTTCGTTTATTTAGATTGAACACAGCGGATGCTGTAAGAATTTTGATGAACCCTCAAAATACTAAAAATACGAATTTTCGTCAGATTTGGACGCCATTGTATAGTTTAATGACTAGTAGAGCTCCTAGATCTAACTATTAGGTATTTATCCTTATCGGTAGATTTCTGAAAATAGAGTGATTTTTTTGGCGAAATGTCAAAGCTTGAAATGAGAAAATTCACGGCGTTGCCACATAATTCGTATTTTCAGGATATTTTTAGTATTTTAAAGGGTTCTTTAAATTCTTATAGCAACCGCTGTGTTCAATCTAGATGAACGAAATTTTAATAGTAGTTAGCTTAAGGTAACAGCTTCACCATTCAGTAAACATCTGAAGTTTTTTCTATACAGAGTGTCTAAAATAAATTAAAAAAAAAAAAAATTCGACAGTTGGTCTCTCCGCGCTTTCTGCCGGCTCTCCGCGGTTTTCCGCGGGAACTATGACACCTAGATTGATGAAAGTCGGCATGTAGCTTCTTCTTGGCACATATTTACTGTACATAAAATTTGGAGGTTGTAAATTCTGGAACTTGGCTGATTTTTTTAGTTCCCGGTACGATAGGTGTACTTCAAGCTTTAGAAGCGATTAAAATATTGACAGAAATGGATGACGTGCTGTCTGGACGTATGTTGTTATTCGATGGAGCCGTCACTCAATTCAGAAATGTCAAACTTAGGAATAAGATGAGCAACTGTCATGCCTGTGGAGAGAATCAAAAAATTAAAGATCTAATCGATTTCGAACAATTCTGTGGATCTAAAGCTCATGATAAGATGATTTTGTGTGAAAAACAAATAAAAAACTCCAAACTCAATATGAATATGTTCCAGATCAATTTTATTTCGATCAAATTCAGAAAAAAAAAATAAAAAAAAATTAGTTTTTTCATTTCGTTATTTAAATTCACAGTCATTGTTCATCCTTTCAGGTTATCGATATCGATTAAAATATAAGTGTTTGTGAAAAATGAAGACATTCGAAAAACAAATTTCATGAATGCGAAAGATACAGGGTGCTCAATTCGAAAAAATCGAGTTATCGCATATTTAATTTGAGTAAATTGGTGAATTTATAATGGACACTCTGTATAACAAAAACTTCAGATATTTACCGATTGATAAAGCTGATACCTTAAGCTAACTACTGTAAAAATGTCGTTTATTTAGATTGAACACAGCGGTTGCTGTGAGAATTTTGATGAACCCCTTAAAACACTAAAAATATCCAAAAATACGAATTTTCGTCAGATTTAGTCGCCATTGTATAGTTTAATGACTAGTGGAGCTCCTAGATCTACCTATTGGGTAGTTATCCTTATCGGTAGATTTCTGAAAATAGGGTGATTTTATAGGCGAAATGTCAAAGTTGAAATCGGAAAATTCACGGCGTTGCCACATAATTCGTATATTCAGGATATTTTTAGTATTTTGAAGAGTTCTTCAAAATTCTTATAGCAACCCCTGTGTTCAATCTAGATGAACGAAATTTTAACAGTGGTAAGCTTAAGATATTAGCTTCACCATTCAGTAAACATCTGATGTTCTTTTTATACAGAGTGTCTAATATAAATTTAAAAATCAAAAAATCGACAGTTGGTCTCTCCGCGCTTTCCGCAGGCTCTCCGCGGCTTTCCGCGGGAACTACGACACCTAGATCAATGAAAGTTGGCATGTAGCTTCTTTTAGGCACATATTTACTGTACATAAAATTTGGAGGTTGCAAGTTTTGGAACTTGGCTGATTTTTTCAGTTCCTGGTGCGATAGGGGTACTTCAAGCTTCAGAAGCGATTAAAATATTGACAGAAATGGATGATGTGCTGTCTGGACGTACGCTGTTATTCGATGGAGCCGTCACTCAATTCAGAAACGTCAAACTTAGGAGTAAGATGAGCAACCGTCATGTCTGTGGAGAGAATCCAAAAATTAAAGATCTGATCGATTTCGAACAATTCTGTGGATCTAAAGCTCATGATAAGGTGATTTTGTGTGAAAAACAATTAAAAAACTCCAAACTCAATATAAATATGTCCCAGATCATTTTCATTTTGATCAAATTCAGAAATAGAAAATTAAAAAAAAATATGTTTTTTCATTTCCTTATTAAAATTCACAGTCCTTGTTCATCCTTTCAGGTTATCGATATCTATGAAAATATAAGTGTTTGTAAAAAATGAAGACATTCGAAAAACAAATTTCATGAATGAGAAAGATACAGGGTGCTCCATTCGAAAAAATCGAGTTATCGCATATTTAATTTGAGTAATTTGGTAAAATTATAATAGACACTCTGTATAACAAAAACTTCAGATGTTCACCGAATGATGAAGCTGATACCTTAAGCTAACTACTGTAAAAATTTCGTTTATTTAGATTGAACACAGCGGATGCTCTAAGAAATTTGATGAACCCCTTAAAACACTAAAAATATCCTAAAAATACGAATTTTCGTCAGATTTGGACGCCATTGTATAGTTTAATGACTAGTGGAGCTCCTAGATCTACCTATTGGGTAGTTATCCTTATCGGTAGATTTCTGAAAATCGAGTGATTTTATTGGCGAAATGTCAAAGTTTGAAATGGAAAAGTTCAAGGCGTTGCCACATAATTAGAATTTTCAGGATATTTTTAGTATTTTAAGGGTTCTCCAAAATTCTTATAGCAACCGCTGTGTTCAATCTAGATGAACGAAATTTCAACAGTAGTTAGCTTAAGGTATGAGATTCATCATTCACTAAACATCTGAAGTTTATTTTATACAGAGTATGTTATATAAATTTAAAAATAAAAAATTCGACAGTTGGTCTCTCCGCGCTTTCCGCAGACTCTCCCCGGCTTTCCGCGAGAACGACGGCACCTAGATCGTTGAAAATTGGCAGGTAGCTTCTACTGGGTACATATTTACTGTACGTAGAATTTGAAGGTTGCAAGTTTTGGAACTTGGCTGATTTTTTCAGTTCCCGGTACGATAGGTGTACTTCAAGCTTTAGAAGCGATTAAAATATTGACAGAAATGGATTACGTGCTGTCTGGACGTATGTTGTTATTCGATGGAGCCATCACTCAATTCAGAAATGTCAAACTTAGGAATAAGATGAGCAACTGTCATGTCTGTGGAGAGAATCCAAAAATTAAAGATCTGATCGATTTCGAACAATTCTGTGGATCTAAAGCTCATGATAAGGTGATTATGTGTGAAAAACAAATAAAAAACTCCAAACTCAATATGAATATGTTCCAGATCAATTTTATTTTGATCAAATTCAGAATTAGAAAATTTCAAAAAAAATATGTTTTTCTTTTCATTATTTAAATTCACAGTCCTTGTTCATCCTTTCAGGTTATCGATATCGATGAAAATATAACTGTTTGTGAAAAATGAAGACATTCGAAAAACAAATTTCATGAATGAGAAAGATACAGGGTGTTCCATTCGAAAAAATCGAGTTATTACATATTTAATTTGAGTAAATTGGTAAATTTATAATAGACACTCTGTATAACAAAAACTTCAGATGTTTACCGAATGATGACGCTGATACCTTATGCTAACTACTGTAAAAATTTCGTTTATTTAGATTGAACACAGCGGTTGCTGTGAGAATTTTGATGAACCCCTTAAAACACTAAAAATATCCTAAAAATACGAATTTTCGTCAGATTTGGACGCCATTGTATAGTTCAATGACTAGTGCAGCTCCTAGATCTACCTATTGGGTAGTTATCCTTATCGGTAGATTTCTGAAAATAGGGTGATTTTATAGGCGAAATGTCAAAGTTGAAATCGGAAAATTCACGGCGTTGCCACATAATTCGTATATTCAGGATATTTTTAGTATTTTGAAGAGTTCTTCAAAATTCTTATAGCAACCCCTGTGTTCAATCTAGATGAACGAAATTTTAACAGTGGTAAGCTTAAGATATTAGCTTCACCATTCAGTAAACATCTGATGTTCTTTTTATACAGAGTGTCTAATATAAATTTAAAAATCAAAAAATCGACAGTTGGTCTCTCCGCGCTTTCCGCAGGCTCTCCGCGGCTTTCCGCGGGAACTACGACACCTAGATCGATGAAAATTGGCATGTAGCTTCTTTTAGGCACATATTTACTGTACATAAAATTTGGAGGTTGCAAGTTTTGGAACTTGGCTGATTTTTTCAGTTCCTGGTCCGATAGGTGTACTACAAGCTTCAGAAGCGATTAAAATATTGACAGAAATGGATGATGTGCTGTCTAGACGTATGTTGTTATTCGATGGAGCCGTCACTCAAATTAGAAACGTCAAACTTAGGAATAAGATGAGCTACTGTGATGTCTGTTCAGATAATCCAAAAATTAAAAATCTGATCGATTACGAACAATTCTGTGGATCTAAAGCTCATGATAAGGTGATTTTGTGTGAAAAACAAATAAAAAACTCCAAACTCAATATAAATATGTCCCAGATCATTTTTATTTTGATCAAATTCAGAAATAAAAAATTTCAAAAAAAATATGTTTTTTAATTTCATTATTTGAATTCACAGTCCTTGTTCATCCTTTTAGGTTATCGATATCGATGAAAATATAAGTGTTTGTGAAAAATGTAGACATTTGTAAAACAAATTTCATGAATTGGAAAGATACAGGGTGCTCCATTCGAAAAAATAGAGTTATCGCATATTTAATTTAAGTAAATTGGTAAATTTATAATAGACACTCTGTATAACAAAAACTTCAGATGTTCACCGAATGATAAAGCTGATACCTAAAGCTAACTACTGTAAAAATTTCGTTTATTTGGATTGAACACAGCGGTTGCTCTAAGAATTTTGATGAACCCCTTAAAACACTAAAAATATCCTAAAAATACGAATTTTCGTCAGATTTAGACGCCAATGTTAAGTTTAATGACTAGTGGAGCTCCTAGATCTACCTATTGGGTAGTTATCCTTATCGATAGATTTATGAAAATCGAGTGATTTTATTGGCGAAATGTCAAAGTTTGAAATGGAAAAATTAACGGCGTTGCCACATAATTTGTATTTTCAGGATATTTTCAGTATTTTGAAGAGTTCATCAAAATTCTTATAGCAACCGCTGTGTTCAATCTAGATTAACGAAATTTTAACAATAGTTAGCTTGAGGTATCAGCTTCACAATTCAGTAAACATCTGAAGTTCTTTGTATACAGAGTGTCTCATATAAAATAAAAAATAAAAAATTCGACAGTTGGTCTCTCCGCGCTTTCCGCAGGCTCTCCGCGGCTTTCCGCGGGAACTACGGCACCTAGACCGATGAAAATTGGCACGTAGCTTCCTCTAGGCACATTTTTACTGTACAAAAAATTTGGAGGTTGCAAGTTCTGGAACTTGGCTGATTTTTTCAGTTCCCGGTACGATAGGTGTACTTCAAGCTTTAGAAGCGATTAAAATATTGACAGAAATGGATGACGTGCTGCCTGGACGTATGTTGTTATTCGATGGAGCCGTCACTCAATTCAGAAACACCAAACTTAGGAATATGATGAACAACTGTGATGTCTGTGGAGATCATCCAAAAATTAAAGATCTGTTCGATTACGAACAATTCTGTGGATCTAAAGCCCATATGATAAGGTGATTTTGTGTGAAAAACAAATAAAAACTCCAAGTTCAATATAAATATGTTCCAGATCATTTTTATTTTGATCAAATTCAGAAATAGAAAATTAAAAAAAAATATGTTTTTTCATTTCATTATTTAAATTCACAGTCCTTGTTCATCCTGTCAGGTTATCGATATCGATGAAAATATAAGTGTTTATGAAAACTGAAGACATTCGAAAAACAAATTTCATGAATGCGAAAGATACAGGGTGCTCAATTCGAAAAAATCGAGTTATCGCATATTTAATTTGAGTAAATTGGTAAATTAATAATGGACACTCTGTATAACAAAAACTTCAGATGTTTACCGAATGATAAAGCTGATACCTTAAGCTAACTACTGTAAAAATTTCGTTTATTTAGATTGAACACAGCGGTTGCTGTGAGAATTATGATGAACTCCTTAAAACACTAAAAATATCCTAAAAATACGAATTTTCGTCAGATTTAGACGCCAATGTTAAGTTTAATGACTAGTGGAGCTCCTAGATCTACCTATAAAGTAGTTATTCTTATCGGTAGATTTCTGAAAAAAGGGTGATTTTATTGGCGAAATTTAAAAGTTCGAAATGGGAAAAGTCACGGCGTTGCCACATAATTCGTATTTTCAGGATATTTTTAGTATTTTGAATAGTTCTTCAAAATTCTTATAGCAACCGCTGTGTTCAATCTAGATGAACAAAATTTTAACAGTAGTTAGCTTAAGGTATCAGATTAATCATTCAGTAAACATCTGAAGTTTTTTTGATACAGAGTGTCTAATATAAATTCTGAAATAAAAAATTCGACATTTGGTCTCTCCGCGGCTTTCCGCGGGAACTACGACACCTAGATCGATGAAAGTTGGCATGTAGCTTCTTTCAGGCACATATTTACTGTACCTAAAGTTTGGAGGTTGCAAGTTTTGAAACTTGGCTGATTTTTTCAGTTCCCGGTACGATACTTTTACTTCAAGCTTTAGAAGCGATTAAAATATTGACAGAAATGAATGACGTGCTGTCTGGACGTTTGTTGTTATTCGATAGAGCCGTCACTCAATTTAGAAACGTCAAACTTAGGAATAAGATGAGCAACTGTCATGACTGTGGAGAGAATCCAAAAATTAAAGATCTGATCGATTTCGAACAATTCTGTGAATCTAAAGCTCATGATGAGGTGATTTTGTGTGAAAAAGAAATGGAAAACTCAAAACTCAATAAAAATATGTTCCAGATAATTTTTATTTTGATCAAATTCAGAAATAAAAAATTTCAAAAAAAGTATGTTTTTTAATTTCATTATTTAAATTCACAGTCCTTGTTCATCCTTTCAGGTTATCGATATCGATGAAAATATAAGTGTTTGTGAAAAATGAAGACATTCGAAAAACAAATTTCATGAATGAGAAAGATACAGGCTGTTCCATTCGAAAAAATCGAGTTATCACATATTTAATTTGAGTAAATTGGTAAATTTATAATAGACACTCTGTATAACAAAAACTTCAGATGTTTACCGAATGATAAAGCTGATACCTTAAGCTAACTACTGTAAAAATTTCGTTTATTTAGATTGAACATAGCGGTTGCTGTGAGAATTTTGATGAACCCCTTAAAACACTAAAAATATCCTAAAAATACGAATTTTCGTCAGATTTAGACGCCATTGTATAGTTTAATGATTAGTGGAGTTCCTAGATCTACCTATTGGGTAGTTGTCCTTATCGGTAGATTTCTGAGAATAAGGTGATTTTATTGGCGATATGTCAAAGTTTGGAATGGGAAAATTCACGGCGTTGCCACATAATTCGTATTTTCAGGATATTTTTGGTATTTTAAGGGGTTCTTCAAAATGCTTATAGCAACCGCTGTGTTCAATCTAGATAAACGAAATCTTAACAGTAGTTAGCCTAAAGTATCAGCTTCATCATTCAGTAAACATCTGGAGTTCTTTGTATACAGAGTGTCTCATATAAATATAAAAATAAAAAATTCGACAGTTGGTCTCTCCGCGCTTTCCGCAGGCTCTCCACGGCTTTCCGCGAGAACGACGGCACCTAGATCGATGAAAATTGGCATGTAGCTTCTTCTTGGCACATATTCACTGTATATAAAATTTGGAGGTTGCAAGTTTTGGAACTTGGCTGATTTTTTCAGTTCCCGGTACGATACTTTTACTTCAAGCTTTAGAAGCGATTAAAATATTGACAGAAATGGATGACGTGCTGTCTGGACGTTTGTTGTTATTTGATGGAGCCGTCACTCAATTCGGAAACGTCAAACTTAGGAATAAGATGAGCAACTGTCATGTCTGTGGAGTGAATCCAAAAATTAAAGATCTGATCGATTTCGAACAATTCTGTGGATCTAAAGCTCATGATGAGGTGATTTTGTGCGAAAGAGAAATAAAAACTCAAAAGTCAATATGAATATGTTCCAGATCACTTTCATTTTGATCAAATTCAGAAATAGAAAATTTAAAAAAAATATGTTTTTTATTTCATTATTTAAATTCACAGTCCTGGTTCATCCTTTCAGGTAATCAATATCGATGAAAAATATAAGTGTTTGTGAAAGATGTAGACATTTGAAAAACAAATTTCATGAAAGAGAAAAATTCAGGGTGTTCCATTCGAAAAAATCGAGTTATCGCATATTTGATTTGAGTAAATTGGTAAATTTATAATGGACACTCTGTATAACTAAAACTTCAGATGTTTACCGAATGATGAAGCTGATACCTTAAGCTAACTATTGTAAAAATTTCGTTCATTTAGATTGAACACAGCGGATGCTATAAGAGTTTTGATGAACCCCTTAAAATACTAAAAATACGAATTTTCGTCAGATTTAGACGCCATTGTATAGTTTAATGACAAGTGGAGCTCCTAGATCTACCTATTGGGTAGTTATCCTTATCGGTAGATTTCTGAATATAGGGTGATTTTATTGGCGAAATGTCAAAGTTTGAAATGGGAAAATTCACGGCGTTGCCACATAATTCGTATTTTCAGGATATTTTTAGTATTTTGAAGAGTTCTTCAAAATTCTTATAGCAACCCCTGTGTTCAATCTAGATGAACGAAATTTTAACAGTGGTAAGCTTAAGATATTAGCTTCACGATTCAGTAAACATCTGATGTTCTTTTTATACAGAGTGTCTAATATAAATTTAAAAATAAAAAAATCGACAGTTGGTCTCTCCGCGCTTTCCGCAGGCTCTCCGCGGCTTTCCGCGAGAACTACGACACCTAGATCGATGAAAGTTGACATGTGGCTTCTTTTAAGCACATATTTACTGTACATAAAATTTGGAGGTTGCAAGTTTCGGAACTTGGCTGATTTTTTCAGTTCCCGGCACGATAGGTGTACTTCAAGCTTCAGAAGCGATTAAAATATTGACAGAAATGGATGACGTGCTGTCTGGACGTTTGTTGTTATTCGATGGAGCCGTCACCCAATTCGGAAACGTCAAACTTAGGAACAAAATGAACAACTGTGATGTCTGCGGAGATAATGCTAAAATTAAAGATCTGATTGATTACGAACAATTCTGTGGATCTAAAGCTCATGATAAGGTGATTTTGTGTGAAAAAGAAATGGAAAACCCAAAACTCAATAAAAATATGTTCCAGATAATTTTCATTCTGATCAAATTCAGAAATAGAGAATTTAAAAAAAATGTTTTTTCATTTCATTATTTGAATTTACAGTCCTTGTTCATCCTTTCAGGTTATCAATATCGATGAAAATATAAGTGTTTGTGAAAAATGTAGACAGTTGAAAAACAAATGAATGATGAAGCTGATACCTTAAGTTAACTACTGTGAAAATTTCGTTTATCTAGATTGAACACAGCGGTTGCTATAAGAATTTTGATGAACCCCTTAAAACATTAAAAATATCCTAAAAATACGAATTATGTCGCAACGCCTTGAAGAAATTTGATAAATGAGGTATTAATGTAAAGCTCTTGTTGTCCTCGAAAGTATTATGCCATGAAATACAGGGTGTTCCATTTGAAAAAACCACATATTTTTCCGTAACTTTCTTTTGACGCACCCTGTATATGTAAAATTATTTTAAGTTTGTAGATTTTTGTCAACCATATATCCACGCCATATAAGTTTTTCTCTAAACGGTATAGTTTTAGCCGTACGCCTTGCTGACGCACCTTGTATACTTCAAAAAATTCGGTGTTTTCGATACCTTCGCATGTCATCTAAAATAAACGTTGTCGAGTGTGTGAAATAATTGATTTTTCGATGTAAATACCCTTGCGATAACACGGCACTCAAGCGTTTCGTATCAGCCGAGATTACGCGATGACCTTTGTATGAAAATTTTCGGTATCAGCCTGATATTCCTGTGATCGTCTTCGAAATGCCCCGCAGTCGCTCCCATGGCGTGTCATAGGGCACAACATGATCATCGCACACGATCCAGATCTCCCGATAAGGAACGACAAGAATAATCAACAAATGTGCTGTCGAAAAAACGAGCGCGGACCGGCAAAATGAATAAGGCCACCATAGTTTCGGTGCCTGTGTGGGACACCCTGAAAATACACTTTTTTTCTTGCGTTTTCGGGTTGTGGGTGTTGACCAAGAGGATCCTGAAGTATTTGTGGAACGGGAATTTGGAGAACTCTAACGTGAGGGACAGCCCGCCGAGTTGTTTGGAGGACTCGTCCTTAGGACAGCATAAATATATCAAGTTGAAGGTTAGTTTTTGGTTACGATCGTTCTTGTGGTAATTCCTCGTAAGATTTCAATATAAAATCGCCTTTCTGAGCAATACTGCAACAATAAACGTATTTCTACTTGAATTAGACGAATAAAACCGAATATTTATAAGCAGAAATGGCTTCATACGGCGCCGACATAGGATTTTTGCATTTTTATTGTGAACGGTAAGTGTAATCAGAAAATAGGTTCAACAAAAATTGTAGATCTTGCAATTATCTACAAAAAACGTCCGAATACTTTTTACCCTACGAGTGACCGTTTCTGAGATATCATCATTTCAATAATCGAAAATTCTGAAATGAGCATAAGCCGCATATGCAAGGTCCCCATAATGCTATGTCCAAACTCCAAACTTGAGCAGATTATTCTACATGCAAAAATAATGATACTTTGACCTATGAAATGTAGTCTAAAAATGTACAGTGAAAAAGATACAGGGTGTTGAAGTTTAAAAAAAAGAACTCTGTGTCTACGCCACTGTTGATGTTGACAACTTCGTTCACATTGAAAATTATCCTACCTATGTACTGAATTCCATTTAATTATCTCAATCTGTTCCGAAAATATCAACGGATTTTGATTTAAATAAAACATTAGCATTGTCGGTAGACATTATAGAACGGTTTTTATTTTGTTACTCAAAAACTACGAGTCGCAGAGGAAAGACTCAGGAACCCTTTTCTGTTTGGAATTGAACTATAATAAGGACTGAACGAGAATAAATTCGCTATCACAAAAACGCTTACTTCTTTCGAACCACTGGACCGATTTCGAAAATCAAACTCATTTTCGAATCATCTTCTAATTCTAATGAAAACTGTTTTTACAATAAAAAAAAAATCATGGATTTTTTCTGGAATTCTTCCCATCGTGCTTCTTATAGTGTTCTCAGTCACTTTCTGGGATGCTGTCTTCCACTTTTGCTTGAATTCCGCTAATGTTTTCGTTGATTTCTTAGTCTTCTTTAATTCTCTTTTTACCAGAGCCCAATATCTTTCGATTGGCTTGAGTTCTGGGCAATTTGGCGAATTGACCTCTTTGGGGACAAAACCACCTCATTAGCTTCGTACCATTCCTTCGTGGCCTTGCTGTAGTGGCATGAAGCTAAATCTGGCCAAAAGATTGTTGACACATCGGGCTCACGTAAAAATGGTGAAAGTCGCTTCTTCAAGCATTCCTCGATATATTTCTTCGAGTCAGCAGAGCCTTGGCCAACGAAAAATTTGCTCCTTTTCCCACAAGTGCAAATTGCTTGCCAAACCAGGAATTTTTTAGGAAACTGCTTGTTTCTTCACGCGAAATTGTTCGTCAACATTTCCACGAGAATCTGCAGTATAAAATTCCTGACCAGGAAGTTGCGAGAAATCAGCCAAGACATAGGTTTCGTCGTCCATCACGCAACAGGAAAAATTTTTCAAGAAATCTTTTTTTAATTTCTTTGCTCTTGATTTCGCTTCTTGATTCTTCACAGCGTTCCTGTCTGACACTTTCTGCACTTTGTATGTTCTAAGCCCACAACTCGACTTGATTTTCTGAACGGTTGACTGCGAATAACCCACTATCTCTATCACAAAAACGCCTATATCTCTTGAACCAATTGAGAAAAAAATCAAAATTTGATCAGAGTTAGCTTTGTTATGAACGTCAGAAACATGTGGAACACTTACTTCATAGATATTCCAATTCTCTGTCGCAAAATGTCAAGCGAAGTGAAAAAACGAGAATTTATAGTGAAACTTTTTCAAAATAATCCAAAATTGAGCTTCAAAAGAATCGCAAAAGAGGCTCGCGTTCGTCCGGAAACGGTATCAAGAGTTGTTAAGCGCTTCAACGAAGATTTTACGATTAACCGCAAGGAAGGAACCGGGAGGAAAAAGGGGTTTCATAGCCCAAAAAAGTGAAGAAAGCCATCAGCCTCTTTCAGAAGAATCCTAACCTTTCAGGACGGAAAGTTGCCCAAATAGTGGGTTGTTCGCAGTCAACCGTTCAGAAAATCAAGTGCAAATTGCTTGCCAGACCAGGAATTTTTTTAGGAAACTTTGCTTGTTTCTTCACGTGAAATTGTTCGTCAACATTTCCACGAGAATCTGCAGTAGGTATAAAATTCCTGACCAGGAAGTTGCGAGAAATCAGCCAAGACATAGGTTTCCATCACGCAACAGGAAAAATTTTTCAAGAAATATTTTTTTAATTTCTTTGTTCTTGATTTCGCTTCGTGATTCTTCAAAGCGTTCCTGTCTGGCACTTTCTGCACTTTGTATGTTCTAAGCCCACAACACGACTTGATTTTCTGAATGGTTGACTGCGAACAACCCACTATTTGGGCCACTTTCCGTCCTGAAAGGTTAGGATTCTTCTGAAAAAGGCTGATGGCTTTCTTCACCTTTTTTTGGGCTATGAAACCCCTTTTTCCTTCCGGTTCCTTCCTTGCAGTTAATTGTTAGATCTTCGTTGAAGCGCTTAACAACTCTTGAAACCGTTTCCGGACGAACGCGAGCCTCTTTTGCGTTTCTTTTGAAGCTCCATTTTTGATTATTTTGAAAAAGTTTCACTATAAATTCTCGTGTTTTCACTTCGCTTGACATTTTGCGACAGAGAATTCGAATATCTATGAAGTAAATGTTCCACATGTTTCTGACGTTCATAACAAAGCTAACTATGATCAAATTTTGATTTTTTTCTCAATTGGTTCAAGAGATATAGGCGTTTTTGTGATAGCGAATTTATTCTCGTTCAGTCCTTATCGAAAATATTTTTTTCGTTCAAGGATATCTGTGGTAACTTAACAATAATTCAGCAATATCAACATTCAACGGCATACATACAAAATTGAATTAGAACGCCACTGATTGTTTCCAAAAAAACTTGCGAACTTATCGTTTAATTTCAAACAGAAAAGGTCTCTTGAGTTTTTCCTCTGCGACTCGTCGTTTTTGAGTAAAAAAAAAACTTTTCTAGTATTTGTCCAATTTTGATGTTATTATTCAAATCAAAATACGTTGATATTTTCGAAACATATTAATACAATTAAATGGAAGATGGTACATAAGTGGAACTCATTAAAGTGCATATTTCCAACCGAATTTTCAACATCGACAGTGGCGTGCGTAAGCTCTATGCGAATGACTGTAAACTCACCATTATTTTATGTCGCCTTTGACGGTATTATAAAGAAATCTAGCGAAATGTTCCACTATCTAGACTGTGGACCTAGACCTCAAGATAAAAAGCCTTTAACTGATTCATATTACTCTTAATTTCCGTAAACATATTGTAGACATAATAATATGTGAATCACATTAAAAACAATGGGACTTTCTATGAATCTTTCTGATATTCTCTGATAAAAGATACGGGGTTAGAGACATCTTGAGAATGTTTTGAGAATGACTCATTTCTTCGGGTTTTACATCGAAAGAATGTACAGAGTGTAATGTTTAGGTAGAGAATGCACTAAACCTTTACATGGCCACAGATATGAAGATGAAAGAGCAGTTGGGATTGAATGTTTACGAGGATATATTGAAAAATTCTTAGCCTACTATAAAACCAAACAACATTTCAATGTCAAAATATTTTATTACTCATTACATTCTCCTCTCAAATGAATACATTTATTGCAGCGAACCTGCAACGTCTCTAGACCTTTAAAAAAAATGTTTCTTCTTGCTCTGCAAACCAGTCCTCCACAGCTTTTATTACCTCCTCGTTGGAAGAAAATTTACCACCTTTTAAGCTCTTTTTCAGTTGAGGAAAAAGTTGATAGTCGGACAGAGCCAAATCTGGTGAATAAGGGGGGTGTTCCAGTATTTCTAACCCTAAATCACGAATTTTTTGCACGGCAACATGAGGTTTGTGTACTGGGGCGTTGTCCTGTAAAAACAAAATACCTTTGGATAGCTTTCCGCGTCGTTTCTCTTTAATTTTTTCCCGTAGAGTGATCAGTAATGTCGAATAGTAATCTCCAGATATTGTTCTACCCCTATCCAAAAAATAAATCATGATTACTCCATGGCAATCCCAAAAAACTGAAGCAAGAACTTTTCCAGCAGATTTTTGGACACGAAACTTCTTAGGTCTTGGAGAACCACTGTGTCGCCATTCCATCTATTTTTGCTTTCCTTCTGGATCGTAGAAATGTACCCTCGTCTCATCCATAGTAACAATTCGGTTTAAGAAGTCTACATCGTTTTCAAATCGAGCACAGATCGAACGCGATGCTTCTACCCTTGCACGCTTGTGGTCAACATTCAAACATTTGGGGATCCATTTTGCAGAAATTTTTCTCATGTCCAAATTGACGTGAACTATATGATGAACGCGTTCGTATGAAATCTTCAGTGCTTCAGATATCCGTTTCAGCCAAATTCGACGGTCTGATAAAATCATGTCATGAACTGCATCGATATTTTCGGAGACTGACACAGAAACTGACCTTCCTGATCAGTCATCATCTTCAAAAGAAAATTTACCTCTTTTGAAGCTTGCAGTCCAATTTTTCACGATCGCATACGAAGGATATTGATCACCAAGGGTATTAAGCATATCTTCGTAAATCTGCTCACCTCTCAACCCTTTTAAATACAGGTACAGCGCTGAAAAATAATTATCTTTAATACACTTTTCAGCAAAACTAGAAAGTGACTCATAAACTATTCAACTGTAGTTGTTATAACTCAAAATTCAATCACTTTTCATGGAAAATTAACACATAATGTCAATCTTAATCGACAGATATGAATCTATTTACGTAGTTCATGTTGTCTTCTCTCGCATATCCAAATTAAATTCGTATATAAAGATAATATCTTGACGTAGTGGTCGAATAAAAAACCTTTCAAATAAACCAATTCGTACAGCAAACAATTACCATACACTTGATTACGACGTGATGTATTTAATTAAAACTGTTGATATTGATTCGTAGCGATGTTGAAATTCAATCACATGAAATAATGAAGTCTATATAAAATAATTAACAGCGTTTATTAGTAAACAAATGCGTTTCTATGTGAAGCGATTTGAACTTAAATACACTGCGCAAAAAAATTAACGCACATTATGGAAATCTCAAATTTATTCTACAACTGAAGGTGTTCTCAATGATAATTATTTTTATCAGAATTATGCATGCATATGTTATCCACTTTCAACGTTTTTCTTCAATACAGATGTTTTCTCCCAGCAGGAATAAAAAAAGATGATATTATCAGATTTTGAACGTATTGGCTCCATTCTAAAATCAGTTGTTCTCGATCAATTCTAGTGATCAATAGTTTTTCTTTCATTTGATTTTCTACACTCGATCGCTATGCAACGCGAAACACGCAATTTGACCCAAGAGGAATGTGCCCAAGCGGTAGTTTTGCGAGAAGAAGGGTGGACATACACAAGAATTGCAGAAAGGTTTGGAGTTTCCCAATCAAGTGTGTCCAGAATGTTGCAGCGATTCAGGGAGACAGGTATGAATGTCCGAAGACCAGGACAGGGTAGACTACGGGTAACAACTGCCATTCAAGACGTTACTTGAGACTTTCTTCGTTGAGACAACGGTTTGCAACCGCTCGCCTCCTTCAAAATCAGCTTGAGCAAACTCATGAGGTGCAAATTAGCACTCAGACAATAAGAAATCGCCTCAGAGAATATGAATTTTGCGAGAAAGCAAATCCATTGGGAAGAGGCCGATTGGGAAAGAGTTCTCTTCACAGATGAGTCTAGATTCTGCCTCTACCATTGTGATCGACATTCCTTAGTGTACAGACGTCCACATGAAAGATATGCTCAGTGCAATTTCCTGAATAGTACTGGTTTCGGGGGAGGATCGATTATGGTATGGGGTGGAATATCTTTGACTGCTTGCACAGACCTAGTGGTCGTTGATAATGGAGCTATGAATGCTGATAAGTATATAAGGAACATTCTTGAAGAGCATGTAGTGCCAATTGCCCCATACATTGGTGAACATTTCATTTTTATGGACGATAATGCCAGATCCCATCGTGCGCGCATCGTTCAGGAGTACCTTGAAGAGGTTGAAGTCTCTCGAATGGAATGGCCAGCAAGAAGTTCAGATCTAAATCCGATTGAGCAGGTTTGGGACAACCTCAATGGAAGGCTGAGAAGTTCAGAAAATCATCCAGCTACTCTTAATGACTTAGGAATCCAACTCGGAGAAATCTGGGAAGGATTAGATCAGAACATTTTAAGATCACTCATTTTGAGTATGAACCGTCGTTGCCGAGCTGTAATTAACGCAAGGGGTGGAAATACCAAGTATTAAATCACTTATCAGCATTTCAGTATTTCGAAAATTGTTCATTTCTCTTCTTTCACATAAGATTCGGTGAAATCCTGTCTTGTTTCGTTCAAAACCTTCCCGAAAGAACATAAAAACTAAGTTATAAAGTCAATGTAGAGTTAACTTTCATTAAAATTGAGATTTTCAGAATGTGCGTTAATTTTTTTGCGCAGTGTAGTAGTCCTATAACGATTGTTCCTTTATCATCTGGTTTATTTTCGAAAATCTAACTGAAGCAATGAGAAAGGTCAATGAATATTCTGTCAATTGTCATTTAGAAAATATCCATCTGAAAAAGGGTAGAACTCGAAAATATTGAACAGGAAGGATTAAGCTTCATTTAATACTTTTATTTGTTTCTCATTTGTGAACGACAGTTTTCAAACATACAATATTAATCAAGAAAGTTTATTTTATCAAGTCACTAACTTGTAAAACTGACAGTTAACTTGCAGAATTTTTACAAGTTAGTAGTATTATTTACATTAGAAAATTTTGTTTTATCGTCATATATATTGAAAATCATGGTACAATTGTTATTTCCAGTAACACAGATTTTTGATGATGAAAGAGTTGATACTGATGATGATGAACCATCTGTTGACTCAGAAACTGCTGAACTCGAGGACTGCAGAACATTTGTACTCTCCTTACTACCAAATAATTTGCTAGAAATTTCGATTTTTTTGTTGACCGAATCATCGACATAACTCCTCGCAATTCCGGTGCTCTTCCACCCTCCTGCACGCTTTAGTGCTAAAATATCTCCACCCGAATCCGCAACCATAGTGGCTCCAGTTCTGACCGGTGTATAACTCTGGGTCTTTTAAACCTAAATATTTCGCTATTTGCTTTGGGACACCAGCAATAGTGTGCTGGCCAGCATTAAGGGAAATGCACTTTCCATGTCGGTATGTCAAAAAAAATCTTAGGCTTTCTGTTCCAGGAGGCCGAAGATTTACATATTTTCTGTATAACATGCAGGGCTTGAAGCTGCAGCCATCATCGGTTATGGTGAATCTTCTTGTTGTTAAATTTTTTGTCTGCCGCAATGTCACAATAACGTATTTTCCCATATCTTCTACATCATTCATGTTTAAGGAGAGAATTTCGTCACATCGACAACATCCAAAAATCCCAAATATTGTTACAATTTTCGCCAGCAATCACTGGTCATCAGGAGCATGTAAAAGAAATTGTTCAGCCTCTTCTTTACTTAATACCTTGGCCTTTTTTGGCGTATAACGCTCATTTTTTCGTTTCAGAAACGCTATTACCTTTTGAAATCAGCGAATGACAACTAAACGTCATATTTTTCAATAAATTTTTCAAGGAAAACAAACCTGCGAACAGGGGCATTTTCTTTCATTTCCAAGCAGCTTTTCAGCATAGAACATTTTGCCCATAAAGTATTAGGGCTGAATCTAGCTGATAGTTGATTCAAGTAGACCAACAAAACATCTTCAGTTACCCCAATCACACTATTTTTGTTTAGCCACTTTTTGAAGTCGTCGTATTCTCGCTCGTACCTTGAAGCTGATTTTGCAGGTAATAAACTTGAAGCTACACTGCTGGCTGCCTCAATAATTTCTTTTGGTACATTCATTTTCGCTTTCGCCAAAACAAATGTAAAGAAAAATAAACAGCCATGTTCATGGCAACGCTTCCATAGCTTACGACATTTGCGACAAATTATCGAGATTTTTTTGGAATTTATCTAACCTTTTTACAAATGAGAAACAAATAAAATATAAAACAATACACGCAAGGTAACGGGTTTTACTGGCTCAAGGAGGTTATATCCTCCATTCGCCAGTAAAAACCCTCTTACCTTGCTAGTAATGTTATATACTATTTTCAGGGTGCCAAACTTCACTACGTAGAAGCTGGAGACCGTTCCAGCCCCCTCTTACTCCTCCTCCACGGTTTTCCCGATTTCTGGTTAGGATGGCGCAACCAAATACCAGTTTTGGCAGAGGACCACAGAGTGGTAGCCATGGACCTCAAGGGTTTCGGTGATTCGGACAAACCACAGTGGCGTAGCAGCTACCGAGTGGACGTGATTCTAGACGAGTTGAAGCAACTCATCTCGGCTTTGGGGGCCACCAACTGCACCGTTATCGGGCATGATCTAGGAGCTCTTATTGGTTGGTTAGTCCGAAGTTTTTCTTGTTGAGATTCGTACGATTTAGAGCTTTGATTTACTGGCAGGTTGTCTTGGGGAAACAAGGATAGTTGGTCGAGAACATTGGAGGATTATTGGAACCTTCATTGTTTCACATTGTACCAACATTCAAGGCATAATTTGCCTGTGTTTAGGGTTGAGTTGACTTCAGTACTCTGCCCTTTTAAAAGGCTTACAGTTTTTATATATGGCAAAGCCAAATATACTAATCAGATATTCAGTGGCGCACCCAGAAATTTCATTCGGGGGGGGCTGCTCAAGAGTAATCAGGTTTTTGTAAGTTATATAATTTAAAAAAATGCGCCGCAAGCGCATGGATATATATCGCATCCGTTATTATACAGGGTGGCCAAGAGATTGACGTCAAAGAGAAAAAAACAGGTCCCTCGTGTCATGGGCTATTCGAATCACCCCCATGTCTTTTATGCGATTTTTCACGGTTTTCGAGTTATGAATTTTTTTATGAACTTTGAGAATTTTCGACTTGACCATCTTAAAAAAGATATTGAAAAAAAAGTACAAGACTTCTCTGTGAAATTCTTTTGTAACTTAATCTCCATGAATTGTACTTTTATACATAAAATAACCAGATTCATAACTTTGATAAAAATTATGGAAATGTTGGTCTCAAGTGAAAAAGTTACGTGAATTGGATTATGATCTGCATTTTCGAATCAAAATTAGAAATGTAAAAAGGCCAATTCGAGGTTTCTCAGAATGCGCTCAACAGTCAGCTTTCAGAATCATTGATAAAAAAATGGTACTTGAGACTCTACTTTTGCTAGAATTAGCCTTCAAAGTCATCGAGGTGGAAAAAATAAAAAAACTAGACATTTACTACAAAATTATTTTTTGCCATTTTGAGATTTTTCTGATCAAGTTATGAAAAAGGTATGGCAATAAATCACACATCATAATGTGAATAAAAAGAAATTTATTCATAAAATTTACAGTAGGTTTTCAAAGTGGCCACCTCTAGCCTCAATACACATTCTCAGAAAATTTTCTTTTAATCGCATAAAACCTGTCCTGTTCTCTCTCAGGACACGTTCGGCTTCTCAACTTCAGCCGCAGCTCGTCTTCACTCGAACATTCTCGGGCGTAAACAATTTCTTTGAAATAACCCCAAACGAAAAAAGCGATGGGATTAAGGTCAGGTGAACGTGGGGGCCACTTGATTGGTCCGCTGCGCAGCAATGAAAAACCGATCGGGATTATTTAAATTTTCGAGAACAATTTTTGATTAACCACTTGAATGAACGATACCCGAACAGATGGATCGGACGCAGTCGACCAATCAAGGGGCCCCCACGCTCACCTGACCTTAATCCCATCGATTTTTTCATTTGGTTAATTTAAGAGAAGCCGAACGTGTCCGAAGTAAGAACAGGGCAGGTTTTATGCGATTAAAAGAAAATTTTCCAAGAAAACCTACTGTAAATTTTATAAATAATTTTCTTTTCATTTACCCTATGATCATGATGTGTGATTTATTGCCATACCTTTTTTTTATCTAGAACTTTTCTTGAACAACATCTAAAGCTAATTTTCATTAATTTTCAGCATTTTCTATCATAACTTAATCAGAAAAATCTTAAAATGGCAAAAAATAATTCTGTAGTGAATGTCTAGTTCTTTGATTTTTTCTACCTCGATGACTTTGAAGGTTAATTCTAGCAGAAGTAGAGTGTTGAGTACCATTTTTTATCAATGATTCTAAAAGCTGACTGTTGAGTGCAGTTTTTAAGCAAACTAAGAAACCGCGAATAAGCCTTTTCACATTTTTAATTTTGATTCGAAAATTCAGATCATAATCCAATTCACGTAACTTTTTCACTTGAGACCAACATTTCCATAATTTTTATCAAAGTTACGAATCTGGTTATTTTATGTATAAAAGAACAATTCATGGAGATTAAGTTACAGAAAGAATTTCACAGTGAAGTCTTGTACTTTTTTTATATCTATTTTAAGATGGTCAAGTCGAAAATTCTCAAAGTTCATAAAAAAATTCATAACTCGAAAACCGTGAAAAAATCGCATAACATACATGGGGGTGATTCGAATAGCCCATGACACGAGGGACCTGTTTTTTTCTTTTTGACGTCAATCTCTTGGCCAACCTGTATTGTATATCAATCCCCATTTCTACGTGTACAGGAAATGTTTAAGTTTCCATTCTGTTCTAAAATAATTATTATTACTTTTAGAAAAATTATAAGATGGAAATATTTGAATTACTTCTTTTGTCACAGCTCGGGGGGGGCTGCAGCCCGACAGCCCCCCCCTCGGTGCGCCACTGTTCTATAAAATAAAATTTTCGAGTAATGTCCTTCAAAACACCCTACAAATAAGGACTGAACGAGAATAAATTCGCTATCACAAAAACGCTTATATTTTTTGAACCACTGGACCGATTTCGAAAATCGAACTCATTTTCGAATCATCTTCTAATTCTAATGAAAACTGTTTTTACAATAAAAAACCAAAACTATTTTTTACAAAATTCATGGATTTTTTCTGGAATTCTTCCCATCATGCTACTTATAGTGTTCTCAGTCACTTTATGGGATGTTGCCTTCCACTTTTGTTTGAATTCCGCTAATGTTTTCGTTGATTTCTTAGTCTTCTTCAATTCTCTTTTCACCAGGGCCCAATATCTTTCGATTGGCCTGAGTTCTGGGCAATTTGGTGGATTGGCTTCTTTGGGGACAAAAACCATCTCATTTGCTTCGTACCATTCCTTGGTGGCCTTGCTGTAGTCGCATGAAGCTAAATCTGGCCAAAAGATTGATGACACATCGTGGTCACGTGAAAATGGTAAAAGTCGCTTCTTCAAGCATTCCTCGATGTATATCTTCGAGTCAGCAGAGCCTTGGCCAAAACGAAAAATTTGCTCCTTTTCCCACAAGTGCAAATTGCTTGCCAAACCAGGATTTTTTTTAGGAAACTGCTTGTTTCTTCACGCGACATTGTTCGTCAACATTTTCACGAGAATCTGCAGTATAAAATTCCTGACCAGGAAGTTGCGAGAAATCAGCCAAGACATAGGTTTCGTCGTCCATCACGCAACAGGAAAAATTTTTCAAGAAATGTTTTTTTAAATTTCTTTGCTCTTGATTTCGCTTCTTGATTCTTCACAGCGTTCCTGTCTGACACTTTCTGCACTTTGTATGTTCTTAGCCCACAACTCGACTTGATTTTCTGAACAGTTGACTGCGAATAACTCACTATCGCTATCACAAAAACGCCTATATCACAGAATACCTAGTTAGGTATTCTGTGCCTATATCTCTTGAACCAATTGAGAAAAAAATCAAAATTTGATCAGAGTTAGCTTTGTTAAGAACGTCAGAAACATGTGGAACATTTACTTCATAGATATTCAAATTCTCTGTCGCAAAATGTCGAGCGAAGTGAAAACAAGAAAATTTATACTGAAACTTTTTCAAAATAATCAAAAATTGAGCTTCAAAAGAATCGCAAAAGAGGCTCGCGTTCGTCCGGAAACGGTATCAAGAGTTGTTAAGCGCTTCAACGAAGATCTTACAATTAACCGCAAGGAAGGAACCGGGAGGAAAAAGGGGTTTCATAGCCCAAAAAAAGTGAAGAAAGCCATCAGCCTTTTTCAGAAGAATCCTAACCTTTCAGGACGGAAATTGGCCCAAATAGTGGGTTGTTCGCAGTCAACCGTTCAGAAAATCAAGTCGAGTTGTGGGCTTAGAACATACAAAGTGCAGAAAGTGCCAGACAGGAACGCTGTGAAGAATCAAGAAGCGAAATCAAGAGCAAAGAAATTAAAAAAAGATTTCTTGAAAAATTTTTCCACTTGCGTGATGGACGACGAAACCTATGTCTTGGCTGACTTCTCGCAACTTCCTGGTGAGGAATTTCATGCTGCAGATTCTCGTGGAAATGTTGACGAACAATTTCGCGTGAAGAAACAAGCAAAGTTTCCTAAAAAATTCCTGGTTTGGAAAGCAATTTGCACTTGTGGGAAAAGGAGCATATTTTCCTTTGGCCAAGGCTCTGTTGACTCGAAGATATACATCGAGGAATGCTTGACTTTTACCTTTTTTACGTGAGCACGATGTGTCAACAATCTTTTGGCCAGATTTAGCTTCATGCCACTACAGCAAGGCCACCAAGGAATGGTACGAAGCTAATGAGGTGGTTTTTGTCCCCAAAGAGGCCAATCCACCAAATTGCCCAGAACTCAGGCCAATCGAAAGATATTGGGCCCTGGTAAAAAGAGAATTGAAGAAGACTAAGAAATCAACGAAAACATTAGCGGAATTCAAGCAAAAGTGAAAGACAGCATCCCAGAAAGTGACTGAGAACACTATAAGAAGCAGGATGGGAAGAATTCCAGAAAAAATCCATGAATTTTGTAAAAAATAGTTTCGGTTTTTCTATTGTAAAAACAGTTTTCATTATAATTAGAAGATGATATGAAAATGAGTTTGATTTTCGAAATCGGTCCAGTGGTTCGAAAGATATAAGCGTTTTTGTGAAAGCAAATTTATTCTCGTTCAGCACTTATAACCTTTCTTTCTCGATTAATTCAAGTAAATAATTCTTTTTCAATTCTTTTCCAGGTACTTCGTGTACCAAAACCCCACCATGGTCAATAAATTCTTCTCAATATCATGCCCCCACCCCAACATGTTCTGGAACGCGTCATCGAACCAATGGCTGAACTGCGTCCAACTGCCATATCTACCAGAAATAGACGCCTTGAAGCACGACGTCAGGATCATAAGCGAGTACCACAAGTACCTCCCGGAGAACTACCTGGAAGCCTACAAATACACCTTCTCCCGCAAGGAAGACTGGACCGGCCCCATCAACTACTACAGGAACCTCCCCTTCAACAAAATATCGGAAAAAAACAACGAATCTCTGGAAGTATACACCGTGCTCATCACCGGGAGTGAAGACAAGAGGTTGAGTTTGGAATCCGTGGTGAAATCCTCGGATTACTGTGATAAAGTTCGGGTGAAGATTGTAGATGGCGCTGGGCATTTTCCGCACCAAGAAAAACCGGAGGAACTCAACGAAATCCTGTTGAAATTCTTGAGGAAGAAAAGGAAGATCAACAAGACCCCCTCGCAAAGACTGATAGACAGGATGTTCGGGGCTGTATCATCCACGGTTAAATATGGGAATTCGGTTTTGGATTCCGTTCAAAAAAGGTCTAGTGTTGTCGCCATTCCGTCTATAAACATTCTGAATTTGCAGGGGACGGAAAAGGGGAATTAGAGTGATTTTCGTCAGGATTTTATTCACCAGTGATTCATCATTTATACTTTGTAATTTTATAATTGTATGAGATTTTATGTTAGATAACTAATTCTATATTTCTATTTAAGTTTACAAATAAATATTTTCTTTTATTTAATTCTCGACTTTTCTTACACCTTTCTAATGCAGGCATTATTCTTTGAATGTCAAAATAACATATTATCTTATTGGGAAATCCTTTATAATTAACGCATTCAGTTAAAATTAATTCACATCTGTGAAGTTCATTTTTATTAATTATTCATTGGGTTTCTTGTTTCATATTTAGCTGATTTTAGTAACTCAGTTTCGAGTCAATTTGAACGCCTTTTTGATGAAACATATTTTGAAGTTGGTATTTTCATTCTTTCCCTTTCATTATTGAATCTAACAGTTATAAAATCGAGATTTTTCAAGTTAATTTCAATTGATGGAAATACAGTGTGATACCATTTCGGGATCTCACTGAAAAAGGCTCATTTTCCTTAATTTGGCATTCAGGTGGTCATTTTTTTTCACCTCGTTAGATTAAACTTAGGAAAAAAATGAGCAAAACATGAAATTTGAGCAAGATCTTCGATTAAAAAAAACTATGCATGCCCTCCAAAAATCATGGTTCACATTTGATAGTGCTTCTAACCAGGAATACTATACAAAAAACAGATGGAAAAAATTCTCTCATTTGGAGTCTTGCCATCAAAAACAGTGACACAGGGTGTACTAAGGACTGAACGAGAATAAATTCGCTATCACAAAAAAAGCTTATATCTTTTGAACCACTGGACTGATTTCGAAAATCAAACTCATTTTCGAATCATCTTCTGATTCTAATGAAAACTGTTTTTACAATAATAAAACCAAAACTATTTTTTACAAAATTCATGGATTTTTTCTGGAATTCTTCCCATCATGCTTCTTATAGTGTTCTCATTCACTTTCTGGGATGCTGTCTTCCACTTTTGCTTGAATTCCGCTAATGTTTTCGTTGATTTCTTAGTCTTCTTCAATTCTCTTTTTACCAGGGCCCAATATCTTTTGATTGGCCTGAGTTCTGGGCAATTTGGTGGATTGGCCTCTTTGGGGACAAAAACCACCTCATTAGCTTCGTACCATTCCTTGGTGGCCTTAATTGCTGTAGTGGCATGAAGCTAAATCTGGCCAAAAGATTGTTGACACATCGTGCTCACGTAAAAAAGGTAAAAGTCAAGCATTCCTCGATGTATATCTTCGAGTCAACAAAGCCTTGGCCAACGAAAAATTTGCTCCTTTTCCCACAAGTGCAAATTGCTTGCCAAACCAGGAATTTTTTAGGAAATTTTGCTTGTTTCTTCACGCGATATTGTTCGTCAACATTTCCACGAGAATCTGCAGTATAAAATTCCTGACCAGGAAGTCGTCCATCACGCAACAGGAAACATTTTCAAGAAATCTTTTTTTAATTTCTTTGATCTTGATACCTCTTCTGGATTCTTCACAGCGTTCCTGTCTGTCACTTTCTGCACTTTGTATGTTCTAAGCCCACAACTCGACTCGATTTTCTGAACGGTTGACTGCGAACAATCCACTATTTGGGCCACTTTCCGTCCTGAAAGGTTAGGATTCTTCTGAAAAGGGCTGATGGCTTCTTTCACTTTTCTTGGACTATGAAACCCCTTTTTCCTACCGGTTCCTTCCTTGCGGTTAATTGTAAGAACTTCGTTGAAGCGCTTAACAACTCTTGATACCGTTTCCGGACGAACGCGAGCGTCTTATGCGATTCTTTTGAAGCTCCATTTTTGATTATTTTGAAAAAGTTTCACTAAAAATTCTCGTGTTTTCACTTCGCTTGACATTTTGCGACAGAGAATTGGGAATCTATGAAGTAAATGTTCCACATGTTTCTGACGTTCATAACAAAGCTAACTATGATCAAATTTTGATTTTGTCCCAATTGGTTCAAGAGATATAGGCGTTTTTGTGATAGCGAATCTATTCTCGTTCAGTCCTTCGTATTGAATTTTCGAAAATATCGAATATCTAGAAAACTGAGGGATATTTCAGAAATATTAAACATATTTTATGAACCACCACAAAGCCATCCACCCACAGGTATCATATTATCCAATCATTACGCAACAGCCTGTGTGTGATCTCCAATTTTCTTAGCACTTGGAAAAAATATTTGTACTGGCGCCTCCACCTTTTTGCAACAGGTACAAAATTTGTTTTCTCAATAATAGGTCAGAGGATTTTGTTGAAATTATGCATTTATTTGCATATTGCAGTTCCTCCCTTGCTGCTTATTTATTGAGCTTTGGGAAATCATAGGTTTTTTCTAAAACTGCCACAGTGTCCTGGAACATTTTAAAGGTGAAACCTGGAGGGAAAATTTTTTTAAACATTGAATTTTATGACACTTTCATGCAGTAATCTCAAATTTTTTATGGTTTATAGTTTGGATGTGTTATGCGAATCAATCCACAGTCAAAAGTTCATCCTACCATCGCCATCCAAACCCATTTCCATTCTCCAACTCGCATTAACTAAAATTCAATCAACACTCCCAATTCGTCCTCCGGACGTGATCGTTTTTCCAACGACCATCGTTACAATCTGTCGCTCTCCTCGCCCAGATACTCGACCCTAAAAACCCCAAAAATATGCACCCTAAACCGCCCTGCAGTCTTCCGCCCCTGTCCCAATCCACACTACGTGTTTTATCAATGTTGCGATAGAGAACAAAGGGTCCTTTTGGAATCCAGTTAGCGTAAGCGGCCATCTTGATCGAATTGCGTGCACATTTCGCCACCCCTCGTTCAATCGAGTTTGATGGAGAGCAGAATCTTGGATCTGGTGTCGGTCGTGAATGTGCTTTATCTCTTGGAAAGATGGCTTTAGGGATGGTGAAGATTGCACTTACCGTCGGAAAATTTTGAGCTTTGCTCGAATAATCTTGTGTTCATGATGCCTAGTGGTCATGAAGGTGATACATTCAATCATGTTTTCTATACTCCATTCACAATTATAAAATCACAACTCTGGCCATGGTTTC
This sequence comes from Adalia decempunctata, assembly GCA_951802165.1. Lineage (NCBI taxonomy): Eukaryota > Metazoa > Arthropoda > Insecta > Coleoptera > Coccinellidae > Adalia > Adalia decempunctata. The sequence continues at coordinate 1,625,129 of OX637702.1, forward strand.
GTTTTCAGGAATTGGTGCACCTGATAAAAAATCTGTGCGCGTACAGAGAATATCTTTAATGACAAAACGGCGTTGCCAGTTTCTTTGTTTACATCAAAGTAAAAGTATCAAAGATATTTTGACATGGGTACAAACGGCAAATTTGAATTGGACCAAAAATCGATTTATAAGCATGAATAAAGCAAAAGTAAGTACTAATCGCCTTTTTTACACTTGATAACAAAGTTTTTTTTAGGTATCTGGCCGTTTGGAAAGATTTCAAACGAAATTCCGGTCCCCCGGAAGTTTGGTTAGTTTCGGTATCGTTTTTGGTGCTAAAAATTTATTTGGAATGTGTAAATGGACAAAAAAGGCTTCCTTATACGATCTTTTCACGAAAGCGACCGGAAAATATGGTTCAGGTAGGATTTTCGAGGAATTATGAGGAAAGAACTTGCAGAATGAAATTGCACGATTTTCGTAAGTAAACGGGTTTTGGATGGCCATCATCGGTCTCTAAATGATTATTGTTGATCGTTTTCACGTTTCAGAAAAAAAACCACTTCGTATAAGCCCATTTTGAAGAAATTTGTGTATGTTACATTCAACGGTAGGTATTTGCTCTTAATCGAAAGAATATATTATATCTAGTGCTACTTCTTTCAAAAGAGACACAAGCTTTTAATGCTGTAGGGGCCCTATAAAGTGGAGGAGTTTGTGTCTTATTTTAGAACTGGTGAATGATAAATGTGAAGCATATGTTTGACCTGTTCCATATTATTTGTTCAAACCTACTGTGGTTGTAATGTATGAATATTTTTTAAACTAATAAATTACTATACAGTCAGAATATTTTACTCCTTGTTCATAAGATCAAATAAATGAAATGTATATCTTCTACTCTTATTTTTATTAAGTTAGCTATTAAGGTTATGTTCCAAGAAAAAGTTCCTGTTGCATCAGAACTCCCTTCAACCATTTGGATTCCAGTAGAGGGATATAATGTTCCATTATTCTTGATTCAACAATTGATGTCAAGTCTTGAACTTTCAGATCAAGAGGATGATAAACATTAAATCTTCACAGACATGCATATGAAAATCATGTGAAAGCAATGCAATTTTCTTCCATGGCGAAAAATAATATATTACAACAGTGATCTCTTGTACTTTTCATGCAAATAACTAGAAAAGGAATCCTTTCTATCAATTCATATAAACGTTTATTATTTTCGTCCTCACATCTCTTCCAATTCATTCAATTTCCGAATAAATTCTGAGAAATACGCTAAGAATGTAGAAAGGGCAACATAGTGTTTACTTGGAACATAAAAATATTTTGAAAAAACGTCATTACTTCGATACAGAGTGGAATGTGTCAAATTTCCAAGGCCAGAGTTTTGATTTTATAATTATGAATGGAGTATACATTTGATAAACTCTATCTCGTTAGATAAGAGTCAACTGTGCCATGTCTATATTAATAATATGATGATTCTTCTGTGAAAATTGAAGTACCTTTTTATTAGGATGACATCTTACCTTTTATCTTTCTAAGGGCCGATCTATTGATCTATCGCTTACAGCCGCGATATTTTCTTCTGTGCGTACAGTTCTTTGTCTTGTGGTTGTTGCATCGAGTGAAGAAAATGTTGTCCGAAATCTATCGATAGTTCGACGAATAAAAGCTGCTTTGATGGACAATTATGTAAACCATAAATTTCATAAAGTGCTCTATAAGTTTGGCGAATAGAACACTGATTTTGAAAATAAATTTCAACAATTTTTAAACGTTGTTGTGGCGTGAGTCTTTCCATGATAATTTGTCAATGCTTACTGAACAGAAACGTCAAAACAACATGGCTTCTTTCTTCTTTCTGTCAAATAACAGTTATCCATCTCATCTAAATCTCTATCAGTATAAGATTACTCGAACCTATTTGCATTACTCCCATTTTTCGGTATAATTATCCACTTCTCCTGCTTTCTACCGTCAACTCCTTCAAATTATCCACCTCCCAAAGCAACTCACTAAAATTCAGTAGTCACAATATCAACCAAAGATCTTATCCTGACGGCACTAACATAGAATTTTCCTACGGAATCTAGAGATGATACGAATGACAATCATTAAGAATGATGACTTGGCTGAAATTGAAGAGTATAAATATTGTGGATAACAGAACTGATGAGAGGGCATCATCAGGTAGACATTCGTGGTTAATTTCCACCTACATTCGTTTCACCAAACAAATGTTAGATCTTCAGATAATTAATATAGGAGGGATATTTGCTAAGAATTCCACCGAAAAATTGGTTGAATGCTCATTTGATAAGTCCGTGGCATCAAAGTTAAAACAAACCACTTATTTAGATTGAAATAATCCACATTTCTGCAGATAAAAGAGAAAATATTAATAGTTGTGTGGTTGTATTTATTGAAAAAATTGCTCCAAAGGATAGGGAAATGCTGAGTACCGGATAAGTTGTAGGACTGTTTTCTAAAAAACATGGTTATTTCACAGAAGGTAGAAGAAAAGACAAGGAGGAATAATTATATTTTTCATGTATGAATAGAATTTTTTTTTAGTGTAGACAAATTACCATCTCAAAGTTTCTATAATATTCTATTTTTGTACGAAATAAACTGCTCCACATGAGTTAGGGATATTGACTTAAATTGCAAAACACTATAGTTGAAATAAGATTTTTGTGATGAAAATTCATATTAATATGATTTCAAGTTGCAAATTAATATGAGCCTGTAGGTCTGCAGCGTATAAAGGGTGGTTAAGAAAAATCGAGTAAAATAACGAAATTTTATTTCCAGAGAATTCAAGCATTTTAAGACTATCAATACAATGTATGGCCTCCACGGGCATCAATAACAGCTTGACATCTTCTTTGCATACTACACACGAGGTTGTTGAACATTTCTTGAGGAATTTGGTTCCATAAACGGGGCAGAAGCTCTCTCAGATCATTTAAGGATTCTGGGGTAGGTTGATGATTATCTAATCTTCTTTGGAGCATATCCCATGCATGTTCTATGCAATTCAAATCTGGTGAGTGCGGAGGTATTGGAAAATGTGGAATACCAAGCTCCTCGCGCGCATTCTCAACTAAGGCTGCACGGTGCGGTCTAGCGTTATCGTCTAGAAATTGAAAAGTTTCACCAATAGCAGCGTGAAAATTTGGCACAACATTGTCAATGACATGCTCCCTATAGTGTTAGGCGGTCATATTCCCAGGACAAATGTGTAGATCTGTGCGCCCGTTGAAACATATCCCGGCCCATACCATAACACTACCCCCTCGAAATGGATGGACTTCTTGGACATAGCGACGATTACGGGGTATGCGTGGAATTGTCCATACCCTTATTCTTCGAGAATCTGAAAATCGTCCATATCTGGATTCATCAGTGAAATGGACACTACGCCATTGATCGTTCTAATTGATATGTTGCCTTGCCCATTCCAGTCTTTGACGCTTATGGTCACGTGTTAATGGAACTCCTCTTAAGGGACGTCTAGAACCTAGATTCACCTCTCTCAAACGTCATCTGATGGTTTCGATGGAAACTTGGACCCCATCTGCATTTTGAAGAGTATTTCGTAACATTCTACATGTAGATGTAGGGTTTCTTCTCGCAGAAACGGTGATGAAACGATCCTGAGCTGGTGTTGTTTTTCGCAACCTGTCTCCCTGCACCTATTCCAATGTCGAGATATTACACTTTGGCTGACTTGGAGCCATTCCGCTACAACAACCTGAGTTAGGCCACCCTGTAGCATTCCGATAGCCCTATTAGCCTCAGCGTTTGTTAATTTACTTCTTGGCATTTTCAGAAAACTCGTTTTAAATCGAAGACGTTGATAAACTGACTTCATTTCAAAATAAGAACATTCATGAAGCATATGCAAAGAACCAATCTTCAGAAAAAAGGCGACCAGATTGACGAAATGTCTCATACTGATTTTTATTGGATCGATTCAAGTTGTTATTAAGTTTTAAATGATTTTACAATGATTTTCTCGAAGATTACATACTTTTAAAAACGATTGAATACGATATCCCTAAGCTCAGGAATTAAAATAAAAGGCATTCGTTTGTAGAGTGCCTCTCTTAGGGGGTATCGTTTTTAGGACTTTTGACCACTGCAAAATGTGTCCTGTATTCTCATTCTCTCCAAGAATTAAACGTAAAGTTAATGCAGGCAGATGCATCTGATATCACACCGACAAATCAGCAAATTTACCTTCCCATTACACGAAACACCTTTCAAAGAATCCGCCAATTGATCAATACAAATCGCATTATAGGCTCCTTCCCATCTTCTAATATTACAAATTCTTTTCAACAACTCTCTATACACTCTCCCCTCAAAGGTGTTACTTTTCTAATTGTGTGGAACGACTATTATCGCAGATAATGGTCCTGTGGTAGACGGGATTAAAATGAGACCAAAAATAGAAACGTTTCGAATGGGAAATGTGATACTTGTTCACGCCTTTTCACGTCGACAGTTCGAAGTAGATCTCTGAATCTCTTTAGGCCGATTGTGTGTGGATTATGCGAGAGGAGATCATAGATTGTACCTACGTCAAAAGGATGGCATGGTGATAAGATACAGGAGGGTAGGTACCGTTGCAGGATGCGAGGATGTCTCTCCTTGATGGTTTTCAGATATTCGTTATGATGGAATCTACGCTAATATACAAGGTGTGCCTGAATTGGAGGCACGAACGCGAAGGGCAGATTCCTTGAATCATTTCAAGAAAAAAGGCCTCTCTAAACATGGTACCGCAAACGTTTCGTTTTTGCTATATGTACTTGGTGTTGAAGTTTGAATTTTTTCTCATTGCATCTGCAGTTCACAAGGTATTCAACTAAAATTGGGCAAAGGAAGTGCAACACCCAAAATGAGCATAGAAAATAGAGCAAGGAGTAAATGATTTAATTCGGAGAAAAAATCGTGAAGCGTTTTTCATGTGAACATTTTTTGTTGCATAATAATGTAGTCCTTCTCTGAATGTTTTTAAATTTCACAACACACCAGCTGTTCGAGGAGATCCAAAGTCGACGTTTAGTTGTTGTTAATATGCCTTTACTCTGTTCAAATGTAAGAAGGAGCAATAACAACAAGTTTGGCGCAGGAGGGCCTTCGTATAGTTACTTTCCGTCCAGAGTAAAATCGTTCAGTTTTAACTGAATATTTGAATTTGAAACAATTCCTACCAAGTCTCTTTTCGATAAATCAGGATGTTCTTCCAATTCTTTTCGAGAAATGTTCAAAATTATCTTCAGCAGAGAAGGCTACCTTTTGGACCTTTTTCGTGGTGTTCCCCACATATCACCCTCAGATGCAGTATCCGTTTCCGAATTCGACATTGTTCTATGAACACTATATACACTTTGTCGAAAGATTTTCCAACACAATACACTTTTCAACAACAAAATCTATAAACACTTTGAACAGTTAGACCTTCTCAGTAGCTCTAGGTATTTTAACTAGTCTTGTCAATTGAAAACTTCGATATTTATGCAAATCAAGATGGCTTTAACCAATTAAGGGAAAGGAGCCAAATCTGGTGTTTCCCGGAATTACCTTGTCGGAATCTTGAGCAGCCGACAAAGAGTTTCGTACAAAAAAATATAAAATTTTGAACCGAAACTAAATATTTTTCGGATATCACAAGTAAATGGCCATTATAAATTTGAACAGAGATCTTTTACGGGTCTTGTCAATTGAAAACTTCGATATTTATGCAAATCAAGATGGCTTTCACCCATTAGGGAAAAGGACCAAAATCTGGTGTTTCCCGGAATTACTTTGTCGGAATCTTGCAAGATTCCGACCCAAATCTCTTAAACTCTGGTGTTTCCAGGAATTACCTTGCCGCAATCTCGAGCATCCGAAAAAGAAGTCATTTAGTAGGTAATATTATAAAAACAAAACAGAATAAAAAAGAGGGTAAGTCAGATATAAAATGTTTATGACAGTTGCAAATCACAACAGAAATTTTGCACTAGAGTTTCTGAGGAAAAAGGTTCTAATGTGGGAATCGCTGACTCAAATTATTGAATCATTTCAATCCAGTACCATCTACAGTCCGTTCCGAGTACGATCCTGGCAATCTCTTGGGTCGTTAAAAGGGAGCGTTGTTATGACCATTTGACCAATAGGAGCTTTATTGTGCGCAAACCAGACGATTTTGTTTGTTTACAAAGCTCCTTCTTATATTTCTGATGTCCACCACGTTCAATTCCCTTTTTTTCTAAAAATTACGTAAGTAATCATAAGATTTTCATTCAATCCCAATACCCATCTCTATACACAAAAGATTCATCCCCCAAAACCATCAACGCATCTCCCAGGTCCAGGGATTTCCATTAAGATCCCTCAGGGGCCTTGGAAAAACCTTGAATACAAATTAACCAAGTATCGGGATGAAGGCTGGATCCAGGGGCCAGGACTGGAAGAAAAGTGACATGGCTGCCGACCGATATAAAACAATTTCCGGTTTCTGCATTTCCACAGTCGAAGCACGTCTCTGGGATGACACGACCTCCCCAGTCAGATATGGGGCTGTGGAATGGCGATGACAAAGGAAAAAGGCGAGAGCAGGGTTGGATTGCGTTAAGGGAACGGTTTCAAACGATGGAGAATCGAATTTGAAGGGGATACATTGACGGGTCGAGTTGATATTCTGGGAGGACGTTGGAGGAGAATCGATCGATGGGGAAGGAGATTTAAAAGCATGTACATTTACCTTCTATTGGTGGCTTCAAATGAGAATTTTTTGACGCTTAATTTCTGTTCAGTAAGCATTGACGAAATATCATGGAAAGACTCACGCCGAAACAACGTTTACAAATTGTCGAAATTTATTTTCAAAGTCAATGTTCTATTCGCCAATCTTATAGAGCACTTCGTGAAATTTATGGTTTACATAATCGTCCATCAGAGCAGCTCATTCGTCGAACGATCGATAGATTTCGGTCAACACTTTCTCTACTCGATGCAACAACAAAACAAGACGAAGAACTATACGTATAGAAGAAAATATCGCTGCTGTAAGTCATAGTATCAATATGAAAAAATATTGAAAATAAAATGCACCGTTGCCAGACTACTTCATGGCTTCCAACTCTGCAACGTCTATTGTCGAAACGTGGAACTACGTTGAATGAACTCATTAGATATTATTTTATAATTCTACGAATGATGAATATTGGTACGACTTCAGGCAATTCGCATCTTTATAAATAGGAGATTTTAATCATATCGAAGATCCACCAAGAAGTAAACTCGTTCTTCTGTGACCATCGAAGAAATACGATTCTGTGGAAAAAAAACTAACCTCCGAAACGACAACGAATGGAAGGGCCCTCTTTTACTTCACTTTCACTCGGCTGCTGTCTGTTTTCACTTTCATTCTGGTTCACAATAGTGTTCCTTTGAAATGGAGTTCCTCTTCTAGGAATCCGCCATTTTTAGTATATTTTAAAGACGCTTGTTTGTTATCTGGAATGTACACTCCCCATTTTAAATAACTCTGTTTGATTTCACAGGATTTAACCTCACGGAAAACATGGTTTGGAGGTTTAAGGTAAACTGTTTACATCGCCTGTGCCTAAGGAAAACATCCTCCCTAGCATCGTGGAGGAGACTTCCCTCTGAGAGTTCTGTAGACGAACATCGTCAGTAAAACAAGCCTTGGTCATTGGCCTTGGTGAGCCGGGCAAGTATCCTAGGCCGGATTGCTTCGCCCCGGGTCCACCGTTCATCAGTCAACAGGAAATCTAAAGAGTTTATTGTCCACTTCCAAACCAACGCGAATAGAATCACACGCACACACTTGGAAGTAAGGATTCTTACACATGGAACTGTAAAAGCTCTGCGCAACAATAAAGTGACACACTCTATATGCCTATAACCTTTGGATGTATTGGATTCTGCTTTTTATCACAATTGTGCCAGTAATAACCTTACCGGAGTATAGGAAGCTCCGTATTGTACATATCACCAGTGCTCGTCTTATTAATAATTGTTCTATGGATTGTAAACGTATCATCTGTAATGCTAGAAGGTTTTTGCTTTGAGTTTCAATTGATTCTCGTTCGTTTTTCCTTCATATGGCTATGGTTCTTCGAACTATGGTGCTGGACGAATAAAGGCTCTTGTTCCATCTTTATGTCAAACCTAGTGTATTATTTATCTATTTTACCTCATTATTCTCCATCCTATATTTCACTAATCTGAGTTATTACGAATCTGAATTACTACAACATAACATAGAGTTCTACCAATCTAGACGATCTCATCACAAGCCAAAAGTATAAGTATAAAACCCCCTTTAACGTAAATCTACCCTCAGCTCTTCAGGGCAGGGTTGCCCCTTTTCTCTTTTTCATAATGTTCTTAGGATTTACAAACTTGGAATGTTACAATCACAATAGAGATTTGTCAATGAATTAATCAGTACTCATCACATATGCCGAAATGTTCTGAATACTTTAATTTGATATTCACCTAAATGTGAAGCCGAGGGTTTTTGCTTTAGGGACCCACCAGATCTTGCTTCTTTTTCGTTTTCCCTCCTCAAAGAAAAGGCTCCAAAGCATTCCTATTGAGTCAAAATCCCATTTTGCCATCATTAAACAACCCTCGGCGGATAATAATCAATCATCGATCTACGCGTCAAAATCCGCCGCCATCCAGAAACCCCCCGGATAACGAACCGCCGCCGCCGCCTTCATCGGACCGGCAATTGATCGCAAAACAAACGATCGTCACGTCTCGAGTGGCAGCCGCCTCTTCATATTATGCAGTCGAGAGCCATCATCGTCCGCCCCCCGTTCCCCAGTCCCCCCCGGCACGTACGTGACTGTTAGGAGTCGATTATGCCCCGCCAACACTTCAACGAAAACGTCAAGATGATCTAGAGCCAGCAGGGGATGATATAAAGTTTGGGGATGATCCCGAACGATAGTTGAGCGGTTCGTGGTCTTGTTTTGCGGTCGGAGAGGAATCTGGGAGGGTGGAGGAGATGAGGGGGGTTTCAAGACGATGTACAGAGCTCTATGTAGAAAATGTGGCTTGAGAGACACTTGCAGAATCTCAATAAACAGCAAACCCCTACCTGGTAACTGGCTGGTACATACGAGGATCCTCTTGGCAAAACCCTGATGTATTGCCAACTGCTTTTGATATTGCAACATCCCTTGCCACTTCATACGTGGACTGCTTGGATAAATAGACAAAGAGTCATCCATATGGTACACTGATTGATCAAAATCTGCCGAGGGAACAGGCATAGGAGTAAATGGTCCTAAATTGAGACTTTTCATGTCAATAAGGCAAGAACCCTTCGTCGTACAGGCAGAAATAATGGCTATCTATGCGTACGTCCAAGAGTTTGTGAAGAGGCAGTCAATAAGCACTAAGAGCTCTGGAATAAAACCGCCATTGCTGAGTGCTCACCTGGAATGCCGCAACACCATAAAGCAAGTTGCCAGAAGCAAAAAAGTTACTCTCTCCTGGATGCCAGGGTCTTGTGGCATTGAGGGTATCAAGATGTCTGATGCGAAGAGTGCCTCAAAGGTTGAACCTGTTAGACCAGAACCCTTCTGATGGCCTTGGAAACGACCATTGTAAGGCAGCGTTACAGCAATGGGAGATACAAATGAATACCTATGGAGAATATCTCCTGGACGAAGACAAGTGGAAGATTTGTAGAATTCTTGCTGTCTTTCACAAGGAAGCTTGTCTCCAGCTATCGCTCCAGCTAGAGCTTCGATGCATTGTAGGACTGCTGACAGGGCTCTATTGTTATGAGTTCCTCTGTTGAACAAAATGTGCAAGTGCATCTTGCCTGCCTCTGGAACATACACCTAGGCAAGCCCACTTCTGATCCTCACAATGTGATGGCTTAAGCTTGTATAGGGAGATCAAACGTTTTATGAGAATGGTAGATGATACCCTCGAGAGTTGGTACAGCAGGGTATAAGATGAGAAGATCCATCAGTCTTTTCAATAATAACTCTTGGGATTTCCGAGCCCCAGATGTGACAATTGTGCATATTACATGATAGATCTTTAAATTGAATTGATTGGTCCCATTTTCAATCCAACAATCATCTGGTGTAACTAGAGAATTACAATGGTGACAGGTTTGGGATAAGTCAAATGTTCTAACTATGAGAAGTCTCATCTAACCTCTCTTCACGTAATTCTTTTTTCTGAGGGTGCTCTGTAGATCCTTTTGTTGTTGGAAGAAATGTTGAAAATTCTTTAAATTTTTGTCTAGACATGGAGGTCATTTAAGTTGAATTCTTCCACTTATTTAGAAGGAGATTTTAAGAAATCAATCTAGGACTAATTTAGATTGTTGTGTGGTCCATACACGGTGATGAACTTTCTATATAAGGGAATTCAGGTGTATCTAAATATCCTTCATGTTAGAGCCTTAGGCCTTTGGGACATTACAGGGTGATTTCACCAAAATTCGCGGAAACACTGTAACATATCTGAATTTCCTACCCTGCAAATAAAATGCACCGTTGCCAGACTCCATGGCTTCCAACTTTGCAACGTCTATTGTCGAAAGTGGAACTACGTTGAATGAACTTATTTGATATTATTTTATAATTCTATGAATGATGAATATTAGTACGACTTAAAGCAATACTTCAGGCAATTCGCATCTTTATAAATAGGAGATTTTAATCATATCGAAGATCCACCATGAAGTAAACTCGTTCTCCTGTGACCATCGAAGAAATACGATTCTGTGGAAGAAAAACTAACCTCCGAAACGACAACGAATGGAAGGGCTCTTTTCACTTCACTTTTTCACTCGGGTGCTGTGTGTTTTCACTTTCATGCTGGTTCACAATAGTGTTCCTTTGAAATGGAGTTCCTCTTCTAGGAATCCGCCATTTTAGTATATTTTAAAGACGCTTCTTTGTTATCTGGTATGTACACGATCTCCATTTATATAACTGTTTCATTTCACAGTATTTGATCTCATGTAAGCTTGTTCTATTTTATTATTGCATTTCTATTGAATATTGTGGAACTCTGTTCTACTACCAACCCATTTGGAATATTCTTATACTGTTCGTAAGGATTACTGCACATTTAACTATTCACTCGACATTATGGTTTAGGCATTTGGAGTTGTTGCTTTTAGGATAATATTTTACGTACAAATATCACTGGTTTGGAGGCCTAGGGTAAACTGTTTATATCGCCTGTGCTAAGGAAAACATCCCCCACAACAGTGGCCAGTGAAAATTCCTCTGGGAGTTCTATAACGAACGTTCCCAGAAACCAAGCCTCGCCTTCGGGCCCTTGGCGTACCCGATAAGCAAGGAAAGCTCTGAAGGTGCCATCGTTCATCAGTTAACAGGAAATATAAAGAGTTTATCGTCACTTCCAAACCAACGCGACTGCTATGATCTCACACATAACACTTAGAAGGAAGGATTCTCACACTAGGAACTACAAGGATACTGCTTATAAATTTCATTAATAATCAGGTGACACACTCTATATGCCTATAACTTTTGGATAACTTTGGATGTATTGGATTCTGCTTTTTATCACAATTGTGCCAGTAATAACCTTAGCGGAATATAGGAAGCCCCATATTGTACATATCACCAGTGCTCGTCTCATTAATAATTGTTCTATGGATTGTAAACATATCATCTGTAATGCTTAAAGGTTTTTGCTTTGAGTTTCAATTGATTCTCGTTCGTTTTTCCTTCTTATAGCTATGGTTCTTCGAACTATGGTGCCGGACGAATAAAGGCTCTTGTTCCATCTTTATGTCCAATCTTGTGTATTATTTATCTATTTTACCTCATTATTTCCCATCCTATATTTCACTTATCTGAGTTATTACGAATCTGAATTACTACGACATAACATAGAGTGCTACCAATCTAGACGATCACATCACAAGCCAAAAATATAAGTATAAAACCCCCTTTAACGTAATTCTACCCTCAGCTCGTCAGAGCAGGGTTGCCCCTTTTCTCTTTTTCATAATGTTCCTAGGATTTACAAACTTGGAATGTTACAGGGTGAATATCAAATTAAAGTATTCAGAACATTTAGGCATATGTTTAAAGTACTGATTGAGTCATTGTCAAATCTCTATTTAGTGTGATAGAACTTTAAATTGAAATAAAACACATTTAAATAAAGATTGGGGCCATTTTCCACCAAACAATCATCTGGTATAACTCGAGTATTACAATGGTGACAGGTCTAGGATCAGTCAAATTTTCCTACTGAGAGAAGTCTCAACTCTCTTCACTTAATTCTTTTTTCTGAGGGTGCTCTTTAGATCGTTTTGTTGTTGGAAGAAATGGTGAAAATTTTATCAATTTTTGGGTATTCAAAGAGGCCATTTAAGCTGAATTCTCTAACTTGTTTAGATGAAGATTTAAGGAAATGAATCTAGTACTGATTTAGATTGTCGTGTGGTTTATACAGGGTGTTCAACGGCGAGAGTGACGAACTTTGTATTATGGAATTCAGGTGTATCTAAATATCCTTCATGTTAGGGCCTCAGGCCTTTGGGATATTACAGGGTGATTTCACCAAAATTCGCGGAAACACCAACTGGATATTTTCATCGACAGCGTCCCTGAAACACGCCATTTTCGAATATACGGATTGATTATGAAGCTGAATGTGGCAATCAGCATGATGTGCTGCTGTAACGTGACAGGCGTTAATAACAGTTGGACACAAACGAATTCGCGATAACGGCAAAGCGTATTATTTAAAACTCCCGAATGAGCTGCGAAATAGCCACGGGGTAGCCAGAAATCAGGACAGGACTCCGATCCTCGAGAACCTAAACGCTCACGCGGATTTCTTGCAATTTTGTCAGAATTATGATCAAGAACAATTCAAATCTCAAATATGTACGAGTGATATCGCCGATAGACTCGAGAAAAACAACTGTACAATACTAATTCTTGAGTATGTATATCATAAGAGTCAAAATACATAAGCGAGTTACACGAGACAACCTGCGCTGCGGAAACTCCGCTGCGGAATCTCCCCTGCGGAAACTCCGCTGCGGAATCTCCCCTGCGGAAACTCCGCTGCGGAACCTCCGCGCCGGAACATCCGTGACGGAATCTCCTCTACGGAGATTCCGCGATGACTTTAAAATCAAATTCCGAAGAAAATCAAACCGTTAGAGTTGTGGATCTTGAATCAATGAAAACTGATGAATCTGAAAACTAATATTGAAGAAAACTACACAATTTAGACACGAAAATACATGACCATGCTCGACGTATCCTCAAGAATCTTGAACTCCCTTCTGAAGTAGCTTTTAACGGTCCAGAAAAGATTGAAATTTCCCAATTGCAACGTTCCTGTTCAGTTTCCACTGCAGACATCGAAGGGCTTGATGGGCTGGACCGAAAACCCGTATTGCATGCATATTCGAGTAATCAAATCTGCTTTTAACGAGTTTACACTCCTATTGTCGGGGGTAAAACGAATAAAATCATCGATGGTCTGGATAATTCGAGGGAAATGAACATTGATAGAATCGACGGTACAAAAACGACGCGATGTGACAGGTTTTACCGGATTAAAATCGTAGAGATTGTTTCGTTTTGACCCGACTCCAATGCGGACAATTTTCCGCCATTGATTGGAGGGGTTTACTGCCATCTAGAAGCCTCTAGAAGGGATGTTTCGTGTTGCGAGTCTACCCGGAAGATAAGTCCAGAATTGCTCTCAAAATAATCTAGTATTCGATCAGTGATAAAGTTATACCTATAAATAATCAGATTATACATATATAAAAGTTCATATTTCTCGATTGAAATTGAGTTGATACATTAAGGGAATACTCGAGTACTAACCTTATTGAATAAGAATGTTAAAAACAAAATATTACCCAACAAAAACACTTAATTTTGTCCGAATATATCTACAATCAAAAAGCCAAATTTCTCCCAGGAAAATAATTCCCTTCTCCGATTTTCCTCAAGATTATAGTTTGTAAACACTAATAACTTGTTCATATTCTCCTCGAATCCCAAAAATATCTAATGGAGAATTGTTTTTTCACTGTATTCATGATAAATCAACCTTTTTTCTTCTATCTCATGAAGATTATGTGGAGACTTTCAGTGGATTAATGTAATATTAACCGTGTGGTGTCGAGTTTATAAAATTCCAAGAGGATATTGTTTAAATAGAAACATCGCCTCAGATTATTCAGTGCTAACTGCTAAGTATCATTTTATTTTTCATTAATTTCAATTTGAGGTCGCCGTTCAGAGCGAGTAGGAAAACAAATCCGATAGAGGCGTCACCGTGTATTTTATGGAATATCTCCATAGAACCCACATTATCACTATAAGTTCTAGAATACCTCTCTTATTATGAATGAAATGTACAATGGCGCTCTCTATACGAAAATCGCTGAACTATGAAATTAGTGAATATGTGTATAAAGCAGGTTCAAACACGCTCATCTCTGGAAAATATGGAGGTTTCCAGATCATTTTCCGGATTTCCCAAGCCCTGACAGCATCCCAAAAAATTTGGAGAGTGGTATCTTGTAGAGAATCTGAAAACATATCTTCCACAAAAAAATTTTTTTTTAACACGCTCATCTCTGGAGAATATGGAGGTTTCCAGATCATTTTCCGGATTTCCCAAGCCCTGACGGCATCCCAAAAAATTTGGAAAGTGGTATCTTGTAGAGCATGCTTAAACACATCTTCCACAAAAAAAATTTTTTCGAACACGCTCATCTCTGGAAAATATGGAGGTTTCCAGATCATTTTCCGGATTTCTCAAGTGCCAGACGGCATCCCAAATATTTGGAGAGTGGTATCTTGTAGAGACTGCTAAAAAACATCTTCCACAAATAAATTTTTTTCGAACACGCTCATCTCTGGAAAATATGAAGGTTTTAATTTGAAGGAAAACCGTTGCTGGGTCATTTTTCGGATTTCTCAAGTCGCAGACGCCATCCCAAAAAATTTGGAGAGTGGTATCTTATAGAGCATGCTTAAACACATCTTCCACAAAAAAGTTTTCTCGAACACGCTCATCTCTGGAAAATATGAAGGTTTTAATTTGAAGGAAAACCGTTGCTGGGTCATTTTTCGGATTTCTCAAGTGCCAGACGGCATCCCAAAAAATTTGGAGAGTGATATCTTGTAGTGCATGCTAAAACACATCTTTCACAAAAACATTTTCTTCGAACACGCTCATCTCTGGAAAATATGAAGGTTTTAATTTGAAGGAAAACCGTTGCTTGGTCATTTTTCGGATTTGCAAGTCCCAGACGGCATCCCAAAGAATTGGGAGAGATAGATATATGCTATCGCGGACTTTTTTGCAGAACTATTTAAGAGGTACATTTCCGTCACACATTGTATCCACGTAAGTCTTACCGTATTTGCAGCGCACGTGAAAATAGCTGATTATGGCTGATTTTTTTGTAATTATTATTATTATGGTTATAGTAGAAATATTCATTTTTTTTCTGGTGAAAAATATAGCCTATGTCACTTTATAGTATTAGTATAGATGTATACTCCATTCACAATTATAAAATCACAACTCTGGCCTTGGAAATTTGACACATTCCACTCTGTATCGAAGTTATGACGTTTTTCAAAATATTTTTATGTTCCAAGTCGACACTATGTTGCCCTGTCTACATTCTTAGCGTATTTATCAGAATGTGAATTTATTCGGAAAATGAATGAATTGGAAAAGATGTGATGGACGAAAATGATTGACGTTTATATGAATTGATGGAAAGGATTCCTTTTCTAGTTATTTGCATGAAAAGTACAAGAGATCACTGTTGAAATATATTATTTTTCGCCATGGAAGAAAATTGCATTGCTTTCACATAATTTTCATATGCATGCTTGTGAAGATTTAATGTTTATTATCCTCTTGAACTGGAAGTTCAAGACTTGACGACATCAGTTGTTGATTCTAATCAAGAATTCATTAAAAAAATCAACCCAAAGATATAAGATAATATGGGTAATTACAAGAATCAAGAATAATGTCAATTTTTTTTTGTTGATAACTTTCTTAAAATCAATGTTGGGGTATAAAATTCGGCTGCGTTTGTTCAAACAACGTCTAAAGAAGACATTTTTCACCATCTCGACCTTTGAAAGGCGTTTCTTGTAAAAGAATTAGGTCTAAGTTCCACCTCATTAGTGAGGTACCTAACTTTTGCAAATCTGCTCAGACATCGCCACATTTCTTGGAAAACCTGAAAAATATCATCCTAATCGACCTCTCGAGGCTCCATCCGATCCATCTACTGCGATATCTGTCCAAATAACAGCTTTTTCAACGAAATTTCCGTGTACCCCATCACCTCGAAATGTAAACATTCGTCCTGGTCTTGAAAATCGTCCTCACGCTCCAAACCGGTGCTGAAAACAATAAACATATGTTAATCTTGGATATTCGACGAAAAACTCACCTGCAAATATCGATTAAATACCAAAAATCTGCGAACAATTTGTAAACCTAACAAAATGTGGAATGTCTTTGATACTTTTACTTTGATGTAAACAAAGAAACTGGCAACGTCGTTTTGTCATTAACGATATTTTCTGTGCGCGCACTGACTTTTCATCATATGTTCTGTGCTTTTCATCAGGGGCACCAACTCCTGAAAGCGAAACCATGACCTCCTATGTGATTAAATAAAAGTGAATGGAGTATAGATATAGATAATATTGGATGATATTTAATCCAGGGAAGAATCCAGATTATTCTTAAATCCACCAGTGGTAATTTGAGTAACCAAGTTTCTGATCTTTGGAAAGATGTAACACCAAATGAAAAAATTATAATTTCTCCCCAACACAAAAACCGTTCTACCCCCATTGTTCGACGACGAACACCCGCCACCCCCGGAATACAAATGGCGTCCAATTTTAACGAGTCTTCTATTGATTTCCAACCAAGCCATCTTTTTCGCCCCTCGCTAAACCTACAAGGAAACCTACCCCTATTTCCTATTCAAGCGCTCGGCGGCTCTCAACGCCTCCCCCCTCAGCCCCATCCACCCGGGGGTTGTGATTACATATTAAATGGAATATCCAGATATCAGCATGTGACGGCACAAAAGCGCGCCCCCGGGGGGGCCGTTGCGAAGTCAATAGAGAGGCTCGAACAGTCGATGAGGGTGATTGGCCAGGAATATAAAGAAGGGAGCATGGAGAAGGGTGTCGGTGACATAATCGTTAATGTAACGACCCCCGTTTCTCGTTGACTCGGTGCCGGAGATGTTATGTACCCGCCTATCGCATGTGTCGCGTTTTAGGATGACTGCGTCTAAGCGCACTGTATGAATAGAGGGTGTGCATTAGTGCATTCGACTTGTACATATATCTTAACTGTAGATTCCTGAGGCCAAAAGAAACCTTTTTTTCCTTTTCCATTTTTCCGAATTCGGCTTCGTTCGAAAGATATAGCCATTTGAAAAAAAATTGAGTTGATACATTTAGGGAATACTCATCAAGTACTTATCTTATTTGGAAATTTGAAAATATACTGCTCCACAAGAGTTAGGGATATCGTTTCCAATCGTTTTTAAAAGTATGTAATCTTCGAGAAAATCGCTGTAAAATCATTTAAAACTCAATAACAACTTGAATCGATCCAATAAAAATCAGTATGATACATTTCGTCAATCTGGTCGCCTTTTTTCTGAAGTTTGGTTCTTTGCATATGCTTCATGAATGTTCTTATTTTGAAATGAAGTCAGTTTATCAACGGCTTCGATTTGAAACGAGTTTTCTGAAAATGCCAAGACGTAAATTAACAAACGCTGAGGCTAATAGGACTATCGGAATGCTACAGGGTGGCCTTACTCAGGTTGTTGAAGCGGAAAGGCTCCAAGTCAGTGATATCTCGACTTTGGACAGGGAGACAGGGAGACAGGTTCCGTGTTGGAAAGACCAAGGCTTGGTGGGGGACGAAAAACGACACCTGCTCAGGATCGTTTCATCACCGTTTCGGCGAGAAGAAACCCTACATCTACGTGTAGAATGCTATGGAATGATCTTCAAAATGCAGATGGGGTTCAAGTTTCCATCGAAACCATCAGACGACGTTTGAGAGAGGTGAATCTAGGTTTTAGACGTCCATTAAGAGGAGTTCCATTAACACGTGACCATAAGCGTCAAAGACTGGAATGGGCAAGGCAACATATCAATTGGAACGATCAATGGCGTAGTGTCCTTTTCACTGATGAATCCAGATATGGACGATTTTCAGATTCTCGAAGAATAAGGGTATGGAAAATCCCACGCATACCCCGTAATCGTCGCTATGTCCAAGAAGTCCATCCATTCCGTGGGGGTAGTGTTATGGTATGGGCCGGGATATGTTTCAACGGGCGCACAGATCTAAACATTTGTCCTGGGAATATGACCACCTTACACTATAGGGAGCATGTCATTGACAATGTTGTGCCAAATTTTCACGCTGCTATTGGTGAAACTTTTCAATTTCTAGACCGAACCGTGCAGCCATAGTTGAGAATGCGCGCGAGGAGCTTGGTATTCCACATTTACCAATACATCCGCACTCACCAGATTTGAATTGCATAGAACATGCATGGGATATGCTCCAAAGAAGATTAGATAAGCATCAACCGACCCCACAATCCTTAAATGATCTGAGAGAGCTTCTGCCCCGTTTATGGAACCAAATTCCTCAAGAAACATTCAACAACCTCGTGTGTAGTATACAAAGAAGATGTCAAGCTGTTATTGATGCCCGTGGAGGCCATACATTGTATGGCCATACATTGTATTGATAGTCTCAAAATGCTTGAATTCTCTGGGAATAAAATTTCGTTATTTTACTCGATTTTTCTCAACCACCCTGTATACGGTGCAGACCTACAGGCTAAAATTAATTTGCAACTTGAAATCATATAAGTACATAGGTACATATGAATTTTCATCACAAAAATCTTATTTCAACTATATTTTTTCGCAATTTAAGTCAACACCTATTCCTAACTCATGTCGAGCAGTTTATTATCCTAAAAGCAACAACTCCATGGCCTTGGTGAGCTGGGCAAGTATCCTACGGAAGGATTGCTTCGTCCTGGGTCCAACGTTCATCAGTCAACAGGAAATCTAAAGAGTTTATTGTTCACTTCCAAACCAACGCGAATAGGATTGCACCCATCACACTTGGAAGGAAGGATTCTTACACATGGAGCTGTAAGAGCACTGCGTAGAACTGGGATAACAATAAGGTGACACACTGTATACGCCTATCGCCTTGGAACAACTCTAACTGTCTTGTATTTTGCTGTTTATCATGATTGTGCCAGTAACCTTACCGAGGTATAGGAAGCTCCCTATTGTACATACCACCAGTTCCTGTCTTACTAATAATGGATCTATGGATCGTTAACATCTCATCTGTAATGCTAGAAGAGTTTTGTTTGCTTTAAATTCAATGATAAATTGAATCTCGTTCGTTTTTCCCTTCAAAGGCTATAGTTTCTCGAATTACCTCTGCGCTGTACCAATAAAGGCATGTTCCACCTTGTGTCCAATCAAGAGTTTTATTTATCTATTTCACCTCATTATTTCCCATCCTGTATTTCACTAATCTGAGTTATTACGAGTGAGAATTTATCGACATAGCACAGAGTCCTACCAACCATACACGATCGCAAGCCAAGCCAAAAATATAAGTATAAAATCCCCTTCAATGTGCCAGGGTATACCATTTCATTCTACATATTTGTCTGAAATTTTGGGTACTTTATTCCCTTTCCCAGAGGACTAGGCTCTCCGACTTTTAATTTTCTCATTACCTATACCTTCCCTATAGATATTCCAAGGATAGCCTCATGGGCTACCCTATTGATCACTGGATGTAGAGGAGTGAGGTCTATGATGATCTCAAGTTCTCTCCTCTACAGCACGTTCTCAAAGCTCCAGTGGTGCAAACATAGTTAAGACTATACTCCATTCACAATTATAAAATCACAACTCTGGCCTTGGAAATTTGACACATTCCACTCTGATGTATCGAAGTTAAGACGTTTTTCAAAATATTTTTATGTTCCAAGTCAACACTATGTTGTCCTTTCTACATTCTTAGCGTATTTCTCAGAATGTGAACTTATTCGGAAAATTAATGAACTGGAAAAGATGTGACGGACGAAAATAATTAACGTTTATATGAATTGATAGAAAGGATTCCGTTTCTAGTAATTTGCATGAAAAATACAAGAGATCACTGTTGAAATATATAATTTTTCGCCATGGAAGAAAATTGCATTGCTTTCACATGATTTTCATATGGATGCCTTTGAAGATTCAATGTTTATTATCCTTTTGAACTGAAAGTTCAAGACTTGACATAAATTGTTGAATCAAGAATAATGGAACATTATATCCCTCTTCTGGAATCCAAATAGTTGAAGGGAGTTCTGATGCAACAGGAACTTTTTCTTGGAACATAACCTTAATAGCTAACTTAATAAAAATAAGAGTAGAAGATATACATTTCATTTATTTGATCTTATGAACAAGGAGTAAAATATTCTGACTGTATAGTAATTTATTAGTTTAAAAAATATTCATACATTACAACCACAGTAGGTTTGTACAAATAATATGAAACAGGTCAAACATATGCTTCACATTTATCATTCACCTGTTCTAAAATAAGACACAAACTCTTCCACATTATAGGGCCCCCACAGCATTAAAAGCTTGTGTCTCTTTTGAAAGAAGTAGCACTAGATATAATATATTCTTTCGATTAAGAGCAAATACCTACCGTTGAATGTTACATACACAAATTTCTTCAAAATGGGCTTATACGAAGTGGTTCTTTTTCTGAAACGTGAAAACGTTCAACAATAATCATTTAGAGACCGATGATGGCCATCCAAAATCCGTTTACTTATGAAAATCGTGCAATTTCATTCTGCAAGTTCTTTCCTCATAATTCCTCGAAAATCCTACCTGAACCATATTTTCCGGTCGCTTTCGTGAAAAGATCGTATAAGGAAGCCTTTTTTGTCCATTTACACATTTCAAATAAATTTTGAGCACCAAAAACGATACCGAAACTAACCAGACTTCTGGGGGACCGGAATTTTGTTTGAAATCTTTCCAAACGGCCAGATACCTAGAAAAAACTTCGTTATCAAGTGTAAAAAAGGCGATTAGTACTTACTTTTGCTTTATTCATGCTTATAAATCGATTTTTGGTCCAATTCAAATTTGCCGTTTGTACCCATGTCAAAATATCTTTGATACTTTTACTTTGATGTAAACAAAGAAACTGGCAACGCCGTTTTATCATTAAAGATATTCTCTGTACGCGCACAGATTTTTTTATCAGGTGCACCAATTCCTGAAAACGAAACCATGGCCAGAGTTGTGATTTTATAATTGTGAATGGAGTATATGTACCTTGTCGAGTATTTTCCTAGTGCTTGTCTACCCTGCATTAGCAAACGAGATCACACTGTATATAGACCCGAAGCAGCATATTTCAAACGAGACAATGTAGAATCCAATCCACTAAAACCACGATTATTACACGAGGACCCCTGTCAAAGATGGAAACGATAATGAATGCCAACTCCTCGCCTTATCATCGATCAAGCTGTCTATTAGTGTCTATGGGCAACATCTTGTATAAAATATTTTTACAGTAGCCTATACCACCCTTCACTCAACAATGGGACAAGAGAAAGGATCGAACGAATATCGTGTTTCCTGAGAAATAAATTCGCCTGAAGGCCAAACCTATGTTTGTTGCATTGTCTGACCATAACAATATAATGATACGTCGTTCAAAAGTTGAAGTGGATAACCACAATGGGCGAGTTGTCATTTTGGGTCTTGGAGCGAATGTAGATATCTTTTTCGGCTTATGGGTTGGTAGCAGTGGGGTAGAGTTTCCTGGGGATATTTCGTATCCGGATAGTTGGAATAATTGAGCAGAAATCTTATTTTCGATTTTATTTTTTTGTTCGTCGGCTAGTTCAATCTCTTATAAACAAAAATTTGACGAAAAAATTCATAAGTCAACACAACAAAACATTTATTTATTAAAAGTACCTACAGTTACTAAAATTATAATTATTAAATTTAACTTCACATAAGATTCGTTGATGTTCTCTTCTATATAAGATCTATTGGCACGCATAATATTTATGATCTTGTTGTGTTGTTCTTTATTTTATCTTATAGAATTTTGATTACTGTGATTCTACGCTACTTTGGAATGATACAATCGGTACTTCTTTTTGTATTCGAATTTAAAATTAAATATTTACATTTGTGTACTGCCTCTGCACTTGTGCGCACGTTTTTAGATCGCGCATATGTTTTCAATCAGATAAGATAAGTGATCGGATATTAGAAGATTGTATTCTCTCTTTCTGCTTTGTCTTGTGAATGTGTCATTGAAGTTAAGTTCATGATATTTTTGGTGTTAGATTTTGAGATTTAATTAATATTTCATTAGTTTAGTGAAAACTCAATATGAAATTGAGGTGAGTTTATAGTTTTACTATAGTACAGATATAATTCAATTCAACATTATATTCGTTGCTGTTTTCTACTATAAAAGATCTATTATACCACGCATAATATTTATGATTTTGTAGTGGTGTTCTTGTAGTATGGTTTTAAAGAATTTTTATTGCTATGACCAGTTATTTTCAGCAATTGTTGTCCTTCCACACCACTTTCGGGCACTTTCTACCAATTCGCTAACAGCAGTTGATTTATTCGAGTGATTTGTTATCTCTTGTCCTCAATAAGCAAGCCTTGCCTTAGCAGCAGATTTCGTGCATCCATTTTTAGTATTTCTTCCAAAAGGTACAGGTTTGAATAAACAAATTTTCCTCAAAAAGACTAAACTTGCATATCACTCTATAAGAGGCCATATTTAAAAAAAAATAATTATATTCAAAACCGTATATCTATTTGTCATTCATTTGTTTTCTTACCCCTTTTAATGGGATAGCTACGCATTATTAGATAATGGAAAACGGATCCTATTTTCGTACGCCTTCGGCTGAATGTCCCCTAAATATACTACCGTTTTTTTGTGCAACCTACCAGAGCTCCAATTTCGTGGATAATTAAAGTATAAATTGAGAGTGTAGCGAGTATGGAGGGTAGTGAATGAATTGTTGAGAATTTCATATTGTTATATTGTATAAGGAATAGGGGATGATGGTTGTTTCGTTTACTAACGACCTATTGGAATTTTAAACATGATGTATTTTTCTATTTATTTTCGTGAATTTTGTGAGAACACAAAAAGGAGTCTCTTGTTCCATGAAAAATTTCATAAATTCTGGGAAAACTACTTGAAAAAAAAAACAATTCATATTCTCGAAAAAATCAGTTATTTTAGAAAATACGTTTTTTCAATGAAACGCGTCGTTTTTGAGTTATTCCCAATTTTACCTGGTAAAATTTGAAGGAAATCTCGAGAATAATCTGGATGCTCCCTTGGATTTTAAATATCACCGAATCACAGAAAAATTACTGACTCCCTGTCCGCACTATATACACGTTAACAATGTTGTCAGAATGTTTATCAACTTTGTCGAGACTAAAATCGCGATGATGGAAAATCTTTTGATGTAGAGATATGTTATAAGGAAATCCTTCAAATGTGGGAGATAAAATTGAATTCCAAGGAGCACAAAATTATGTACTTATTCATTTTAGACGCACAGTTTCTATATCAAAAAATTATTGTTACTCGCCCATCCTTCAGGAAAATATTAAAAAATATGAAAATGATATACAAAATTCAGATAGGTACCTATATACAGGGTGAGTCTTTGTCTTGTACATATATTTTAATTGAAGATTCTTGAGGCCAAAAGAAACCTTTTTTTCGTTTTCCATTTTTCCGAATTCGGCTCTGTTAAAAAGATATAGCCATTGAAAAAAAAAACATTGTTATAAATACGTCCCTGAAATGATACTGTGGAATTGATTCAAAGTTCATATTTCTCGATAGAAACAGTCTGAACAAACTGTAAACATTATGTGAAGTTCTAAATACATTCATTACATTCAGTGGATTATTGTTCTAATGTGATTATTACGTCAAGTGAATCATTATAATTTCAACCGTGTCGAGTTTATAAAATTCCAAGAGGATGTTGTTTAGATAGAAACATCGCCACAGATTATCAGGTATCGTTTCATTAATTTCAATTTAATAAGTAGTTTGTGTTGAGATTCATCATTCATATCCGAATTTTGTATTTAATCGATTTAACTTCAATATGGACCGGTAACTATGAATTTTCAATTGAAACTGTGCGTGTTAAATCCTGCTTGGTGTTCAATTTTATCTCCCACATTTGGGGGATTTTATTATTAAAAAATATCTCGACAACGTTGATAAATATTGTGACAACATTATAAACTCGTTTAAAGACCAGAGAAGGAATAATTTTCGATGATATTTAATTCAGAGACGCATTCAGATTATTCTTGAAATTAATGATTTTTTCGTCAAATTTCTGCGGGTAAAATTGGAAATAACTCGAAAACGACGCGTTTTATTGAAAAAAAATAAGAATACTTTTAGTTTCTTCAATGATTGATTCTTTCGAAAATATGAACCGTTTATCTTTTTAAAGTGGTTTTATGGTGTTTTAGCGTGTATTGATGAGTCGACTACCCTGTAACTTTTATACTAGTGAAGATATTGAATATGTTTCGATTGAGGAATATGCACCATGAATAGAGTAAAAACTCAATCAAAATTCAGTTCATTTGAAATAACGGTTCCGAAGATATAAACAGAGAAGTGTTTTTTTCATGGATTTTTGACACCCTGTATCTCCCAAACCAAACCGAATTTTGAAAAATGGAATAGGAAAAAAGTGTTTCGTTTGATGAGAGGAATCTACAGTTAAAATATATGTACAAGTCAAAGACTCACCCTGTATAAATGATGGATGTCGATACAAACCTCGTATTAAATTGTTATTAATGAAAAAAAGTTATACTTTGCACTAAATAATCAGTGGCATTGTTACACTGTGATAATTTGCTAACAACTATAGCACTACCTACTGAAGAACTTCTGCACAAAAAAATATGCTAATTTATACAAGTTATTTCTGTAAACTCGACACTACACCGTTAATATTTCATTGATGCTCCGAAAGTCTTCACATAATCGTCACGAGATCGAAGAAAAACACCTATAATAATCTCACAACTATAGTTGAAATCACCAATATCCACCTTCGGTGGTCGCTATACGCATGTGGCATAGAGAATGGTCGAATTCTGATATTACGAAATGGTAGACAAATAGATATTTGTTATATGTTTTCCGAAAAATCAACAAGCTGACAACGGTTTCTGAATAGCTCTGTGGAATATTCATCGAAAATTATTGTTTGAATACAAAATAGTGTGATATAGCTTGACTAATTCAAAAACCTTTTAACGTAATTGTACCTTTAGGTACTCCAGGGTAGGTTTTGCGCCTTTTCCCTCCAATTCTACCAAGAACCCATCAAATCACGGTATCACAATTCCGCTAATTGAAACCCTGCATCTTCTCCTTTCCCAATTCCCGCTCAAATTCCCTCCCTTAAGCCTCTTTCACATCCTCAATCTCCCAAATGGTACCCGGCGGAGGGGATATTGATATAAATCAGCAGGTAAGGCACACACTGCTCGTCGTGAGAGATTGATTGGTCCCACCACCCACCGCCCGTCCTTCGGGAATGATTCCCCGGGCTCCCTAGGGACCAAATTAGGGGCATTACCGCAGTCAGTGTACCTCTCGCCTATAATAAGATACCTCTTATTATCTGTCTGTGTGTATGACAAGGCTGAGGCGGCCATTACTCTATCCCCACCGAACTTTCACTTCGTCAGGCTCCGCCCAGGTCGGAAGAACGCTGAGAATGAGGGGAAGGGTGGGCGTGGTTTGGGAGGGACACGCCTTTTAAGGTTATGGTGCCCAGAGATAGATGGCGTTGTGATGTTGCTAAGAGACTAGCCGTTTTCCCACAACTGGAATGAGCTGGAAGCTGCAATGAACTGCCTTAGTCTAAGATAATGGTGAATCATAGATAACTCTGCTTACCTTTTGGTTTGTAAGATCCTCTGAGAATTCCTTTGAAGATAAGAGTAGCTGAATTCAGGTTGGTAGGTACTCTTCCTCCTTGAAGTAGGTAATCTAAAGGATAACTCCAAATCTGAGCTGTATCACAGAACGGATACATAAAAATAAAATGTTAATTACTAAAAAGACGAAAATGGACAACTCACGATTGAAACTGATCGTCAAAATCTGATTTACTTTACATTTTGGTAAGAATTCACTGTTCCACCAACTTGAGATGTTTACCCGCTTTTTGATCTGGTAATAGCATTCCATGTTACTGTAAGTTCTATGCAAATGACGCAGTAATTGTATACATCGCCAATTAATGGTGATAATATCAAATATAGTACCTTCACGAATACGCCATCAACTGTATCGACACATAGTGGCCTTACTCAAAAGGAGGAAAAGCATTTCCTGCATAAGCAAATTATTCATCGAATTTTTTTGTATTTTATTATAACCAGTCCGTAGACGAATCCATATATGAAGTTTCATAACAAACAGTCCATCCGATCTCGAATTATAAAGGGTGTAACCAACATCTTTCTTTTATATATTGTAACATTCCAGGTTTGCAAATCCTAGGAACATTATGAAAAAGAGAAAAGGGGCAACCCTGCTCTGAAGAGCTGAGGGTAGAATTACGTTAAAGGGGGTTGTATACCTATATTTTTGGCTTGTGATGTGATCGTCTAGATTGGTAGAACTCTATGTTATGGCGTAGTAATTCAGATTCGTAATAACTCAGATTAGTGAAATATAGGATGGGAAATAATGAGGTAAAATAGATAAATAATACACTAGATTGGACATAAAGATGGAACAAGAGCCTTTATTCGTCCAGCGCCATAGTTCGAAGAACCACAGATATATGAAGGAAAAACGAACGAGAATCAATTGAAACTCAAAGCAAAAAACCTCCTAGCATTACAGATGATACGTTTACAATCCATAGAACAATTACTAATAAGACGAGCACTGGTGATGATATGTACCTATGATATGGAGCTTCCTATACTCCGGTAAGGTTATTACTGGCACAATTGTGATAAAAAGCAGAATCCAATACATTCAAAGGTTATAGGCATATAGAGTGTGTCACCTGATTATTAATGAAATTCATAAGCAGTATCCTTGTAGTTCCTAGTGTGAGAATCCTTCCTTCTAAGTGTTATGTGTGAGATCATAGCAGTCGCGTTGGTTTGGAAGTGACGATAAACTCTTTATATTTCCTGTTAACTGATGAACGATGGCACCTTCAAAGCTTTCCTTGCTTATCGGGTACGCCAAGGGCCCGAAGGCGAGGCTTGGTTTACTGGGGACGTTCGCTATAGAACTCCCAGAGGAATTCTCACTGGCCACTGTTGTGGGGGATGTTTTCCTTAGCACAGGCGATATAAACAGTTTACCCTAGGCCTCCAAACCAATGATATTTGTACGTTAAATATTATCCTAAAAGCAACAACTCCAAATGCCCAAACCATAATGTCGAGTGAATAGTTAAATGTGCAGTAATCCTTACGAACAGTATAAGAATATTCCAAATGGGTTGGTAGCAGAACAGAGTTCTACAATATTCAATAGAAATGCAATAATAAAATAGCACAAGCTTACATGAGATTAAATCCTGTGAAATGAAACAGTTATTTAAAATGGGGACATTGTACGTACCAGAAAACAAAGAAGCGTCTTTAAAATATACTAAAAATGGTGGATACCTAGAAGAGGAACTCCATTTCAAAGGAACACTATTGTGAACCAGAATGAAAGTGAAAACAGACCGCAGCCGAGTGAAAGTGAAGTAAAAGAGAAGCCCTCCATTCGTTGTCGTTTCGGAGGTTAGTTTTTCTTCCACAGAATCGTATTTCTTCGATGGTCACAGGAGAACAAGTTTACTTCATGGTGGATCTTCGATATGATTAAAATCTCCTATTTATAAAGATGCGAATTGCCTAAAATATTGCTTGTCGTACTAATATTCATCATTCATAGAATTATAAAATAATATCAAATAAGTTCATTCAACGTAGTTCCACGTTTCGACAATAGACGTTGCAAAGTTGGAAGCCATGGAGTCTGGCAACGGTGCATTTTATTTTAATGCAGGGTAGGAAATTCAGATATGTTACAATATAATTATATAGATATATAAATATAGATAAACATCCGATCATTTAAAAAAAATGGCATCGATCTCACAAACTTTTTTACCCACAAAATAAAACGTCACTCTTAACACTCATATCATAAATAACAATTTACAAGTAGAACTCAGCAAACCCAATAATTATAAAATATTATTATCACTTTGTGACATAAATGTAATGTCACTTTGTGACATAAATATTATATCACCTTGTAACATGAGGAACTGAACGGCGCTAAACCATAGTAACATGAACCTGTAAAAACACGAAAAAAGTCGTAGATATACACGGTGACTCAATTAAACTAATTCGATCCGAATTCCGAAAGTTCGCACGAAACCAACGGAATTCTAATCAGAGTGAGTACCGAAGCGACGCACACCTAATTCGATAAAAAGTGACTAATTCATGATAGTCAGTTTGCGGAAGAACCGCAAGGTGGCGTTCGCTTCAATTAAACTGATTGCCCGAAAGGACCCTCGCTGAGTTTGTTGGGGGCCATAAGTAAAGCGTAAAACAAATGAAGGCATGTCCATATTTAACGTCGTCGTACGCTAGATTAAACCTGATTTAACTAATTTATTATTTATCTATTTTACCTCATTATTTCCCATCCTATATTTCACTAATCTGAGTTATTACGAATCTGAATTACTACGACATAACATAGAGTTCTACCAATCTAGACGATCACATCACAAGCCAAAAATATAAGTATAAGCCCCCCTTTAACGTAATTCTACCCTCAGCTCTTCAGAGCAGGGTTGCCCCTTTTCTCTTTTTCATAATGTTCCTAGGATTTACAAACTTGGAATGTTACAAAATGAATTATAGTATTCTGTATTATTCGGCTTCTAAGAAAATGTTGCCATATCACACCAGAAATCCTTCTTTTCTGAGCAGTGTCGACCCCAACAGCTTCTTAAACATCAAAGCCGTCGTCAGGCTTGTGGATGTCGCGACGCCAGTTCGACGTCTTGACGCCGTTGTCGTCTTTGATGTAATTTGGCTTTGATATTCGCCATGAATATTCAGCCGCCATTCGTTCGTTGCTGTAACTGGGAAAATCAACAGAAAATCAGTTGCAAGTGCAAACAAAACCGTATTCTGGCTGGGTGGAAAGGCGGTTAGAGCCTTTAAATTTACGGTTGGTATGCCTGGAATATTGATGGAAATATTATGGCGGTCGGATGATGTGGATAGGAAAATTTGTGCGACGTGAGATTTGGTGAATTTCGAGGCTTCCTGTACGCTAGCTTTCATCTTCAGTTTCCACTGTGTATAGACATTCACTTCTGTAGCTCTATTGATTGGTTTTTAACAAATTTAACAAATGCATAAATGTACTTGAAATATTTGACTGTATTGTAAGTATATTTGCTAGGATGAATTTTAATATCTTAATGGGTCTTGGGTTTTTAACGGCTTAATATGTTTTTCGAGAGTCCAATTATTAATAAAAGTGACGATTTGGTTGTTCCTGTGGATATTGAAGGGTCTACAAGAAGAGCAAATCTGGAACTCCTACCTAAAAAATCTGTTCAGCAGTACGATATTGCATATAGGTAACAATTTCCTGGCCTGGTGTAAAATGAAAAATGTAGAAGGGAACTTCAGTGAACCTGTTTTCCAAAAATATGGAGTTCATCAACTTTGTGGAGCAAATTTTCAATGATAAAGTCAAGCGCCCTTGTTAAAAATGGTGTGGATGTTGGTGAATATTTTAAGGTAATAGCATATTCAAAACGGAAAAGTGAAGGATATCGTCCCAAAAAATCGAAAATTTTCACTCGTGAACAAGTTGAAAAGTTTATAAATGAGGCACCATATATGAGAAATACTTGATGGTTAAGGTTGCAACTATTTTCGGATTATTTGGAGCCTGTCGGCGTGAAAAATTGTGTAATTTATCAGTGGAAGACATCGAAATAACAAATAAATCATTGGTTATACAACTTCCAAACACAAAAACAAAAGTCAGTCGTTCTTTCAGTATTATTGGGAAGTATGTTGACTATTTTCATAAGTACTTTGCACTGCGCCATCCTGTCATCAAACATCGTCATTTTTTCCTTAAATACATGATTAATAAATGAACTGCCAATCCAGTTGGTATCAATATATTTGGGAAAATTCCATCTATTGTTGCCGAATTCCTCAAACCAATAACCAAAGCAATATACAGGACACTGTTTTCGAAGATCCTCCGCTTCATTGCTAGCAGAATCAGGAGCAAATATTACGGATATAAAAAAACACGGAGGATGGAAGTCTATGACGGTAGCCGAGGGCTATGTTGATCATTCCATTGCATATAGAAATGTCATTGCTGAAAAAATTCTCCCAACCTCAACAGATTTTGGATCATCATCATTCAATATTGTCCTTTCGGTTTCTACAAGTACTGATGGTGCTGAGGATTCTGATAATGTGTTGCGAAGCTCCCTAACGTCACAGAGCATTAATGTTAGTAATTGTTCTAGTTTTACGATTGATATTAATGTTCATAAGTAGGAATGATTGTTAAATATTGATAATAAAAATTTGCAATTGCTGAATTTTTTCCATCTGATTTCATCATAAGAAAATGGAGTGCTAAAAATATTTCTAACACTAATGTTAAAAATATTTTTAACACGCTTCCACGTAAACAATCAATTTTAACATTGTTTGCTGTCATTAAAAGTGCCACTTTTAATGTCAGTTGTACAAAAAAGTGTTTATTCTGGTTTTTATTTCAATATTTCCCTTTGTTTCACTGAATTATCTAAAGATTTCTTTGCAAACTATGGTTTTCCTTTGCAATCGTTGAAAACTACTCTATTTTCAGCATTTCATGGACATAACCCTTTTACTAGAGCAACCGCAAGATGTTGTGATTCTGTAATTTCATCACTATGACATTATATTTAGGTCACATAGTGACATAATATTTAGGTAACATAGTGATATAATATCTAGGTTACAAAGTGACATAATTTTTAAGTAAGAAAATAATATAAAATAAAATAAGTAAAGAACTTATATTACTACATACTATGTAAGAATGAAGTTGCATCTGTGGTACACACTAAGACATAACAGTGATGTAAATTTAACATAACATAGTTATGTTCACATTGGAAAATCCGATATTATTAGTGAAAAAAAAAGGTCAAAATAACTGATGATTTGCAAGAGGATGTATACAAGCTCAAACTAATTATGGCAGATGTCACTTCCTCATTTTTTAACAGACTCAAAGTACATATTGAATTTCAGAGTCATCCACATTGTCCAATTCTCTGTTTCGCTTCAGTAACGTGATAGGTGAGCATTATATCCTGTCGGGGCTTATAATAGAGATCAGAGAATCGGGCGTGAAGTAATGAACAAATATAAAGAAAATCTCATTAGCGCACCGAGGCGGGGGGCAATTATCAACCCTTTAGGGTTCCCTGAATGGGGAGTCTGACTTGTGACACCGTTCTGAACGATTACCGATGCAGAATCGATCCCGTTGTAATTTTCAGAGGATTTGATGGCTTTTGCAGTCGATATCACACCGGGTATACAGGGTGTCTTGAGTTTTCTTTCAATCCTTTATTTGCTGGAATATAAATCAAGTTCCATTAATGATATTTTCCAAATGGAGTTTTTAGTGTTTACCTCAACACTTGTAATAATTTTGATTGAAAGAAAGTAATAATAATAATAATAATATCAATAAATTTCGTATAGTCACTTCGAGTATCTCAATAGGATCAGGTTGACGTGAAACATTATTTTCTCCCTGTGAGAAACTCCCAAAAAACCCCCCCGCCAACCACCGGGCGAAATCATCCCCGAAGCGAAGAGAGATAAGGATTTGGGGCCCGCTCAACCCCGGCGTTGTCAAGATGGGCAGCGCACGAGATGAATCACTTTATCAACTCGACCTGACAGCTGACAGTGTTTTGTTTCGCGGTGGATGAGCCGGGCGAGTGCAATCTGGATTGCGTCCCGCCTGCCATCGCCTGTTCCTGAGGGACGCCCGCTCAGATTTATGAATACGAAGGTTGCGACGTTGTCGAATGGTGGGTTTTTTCTTCGAAATTGGGGAAAGATTGAATTAAATTTTTGTTGGGATTCTACTTTTATTTTTCTATTTGAATGGTTGAATTTTAAATGCGATAGAGAAGTCCTTGTATTATTTGATACTATTCACTATAAGTTCTATGAATATCCCTCTAATTATGAATGAAATGTACAATGGCGCTCTCTATCCGAAAATCGCTGAACTATAAAATTAGTGAATATGTGGGTAAAGCAGGAACAATTTCCTGCCATATATTTGAATTTGGCCATTCTCTGCCAATTTCGTATTTCAAGTTGTTTTTCTGAACGAAATTATCTTTAGATTCACTTTTAATCGGAAGTTGAACTATTTTCATGGGTGTTTCGTTTGAAATAAAACAGAAGCATGAGTTGGCTCATTTTCTTCTATTTTTGAAAGAAAAAATGAACTTTCGAAATGAAATCGATTTAAATTATTTCATCAAGAACTCCAATCTTTTTTGAGTTTACCCACAAAATTTCAATTCTCAAAGTGAAACCATTTTCAAATGCAACTTAAAATAAAAACACACCTAATTTAGCATCCTTGAGAACATATATTTCGAGCAATATTTTTCTGAATATCTAATGACACTTTCTGAATGGGAAATGTTGAATTCGAACTTCTCAATTTGAAATGAAACTTTATTAATTATTTCTCATTTTGTAATTTGAGTTTGATTACCTGAAAATCAATCGATTCTTTCTGACATCAAATCGTTGATTCTGAACTCCAAATGATATTTTCTGAATACCAAATTCAGAGATTCAGATTCTGGTTTTCCCCGCAGCTATACAATTCCTTCAATTATTCCGAGAAATTTTAATTGATTCTGAATTTAAAAACAAATTTCTGAATTTCAAAACTGATTTATTTTATAAGTTAATCCAAAAATATGTGGGGGACTGAGCAAATTTCGAAGAAATTCTTGCCGTCATCTGTAAATCATCAATATGTTCTTTTCTGAATTCCTCATTCTGATAATTTGTTAATTGCAAATAATTCACTTCATTGATAGATTTCCTGAAAAATCCGAATGGCAAAACTGATGAGGACAACCTTGAATTATTATTTTTTGACTTGGGAGAACTTAAGAACAAATGTTTCTATACTAAAAAGGACTAAAAATCGTAAGAACATATTTCTGAATATCAAATGACCCTTTCTGAATAGAAAATTTCGAATTCAAAACTCCACAATTTTAAATGAAACTGTATTAATTTCCCATTTTGAAAATTGCGTTTAATTATCTGATTATCTGAATTTCATTTGATTCATTCTGTAATCAAATTGTTGATTGTGAACTTCAAATTATTCTTTTTGAATTCTGAATTTTCAAATGCAGAAATTCATATTCTGTTTTGTCCTGGTCTGAGGAGCATTATTCAAAATTGATTTTCTGAAGAATTCGAATGGGCAAACCTCATAAGGACAACCTGGCAACGTGGCCTCCAGATTTATGAATCCCACGCCTGCTGCAATTCCCCCAGCTCTCCTTTTCACAGCTCACTCCCGTAAAATTGAAACATTCCTTTTCGTGGAACCTTAATTATCCCGCAAGCTCGTATAAAACGTGGGTTTATGTGGATTTAAGCTTCGCTCGTAGCGCGGAATGAATTTTCTGATTTTGGGAGATTGGGTTGAAAAGCGCATGGAAAAATGGAAATGAAATGTTTGAAATCGCTCGTATTTGGTACATAGATACTCCGAGATATGCTGGTCAACAAAATATGAACAAATAGTGGATACGAAGATAGGGACAATGGCTATGTCAATTTGAAATTTCCAATTTTTCAAAAAATGCCATTTGACAGGTGAAAATCTAAACTATGCTAGTTAGGACTCTGGAATATTTTTTATTCGGCTCAGCGACCTCGAAACCTTACAATTCGATACCAAAGTCGGCCATGTAGCCCTCATAAGTAATGAATTTTTAGTTTTCTTGTTTTCGAATTTTCATTTTCGAGTTTTGTTCAGAAGCTCTGACCGTTCGTGCTATGGGTGCTATCTATTCGCTTAATGGCTATTATTGAAGATTCGAATGGTTCGAACAACTTTCCAATTCATTATCACCTTTAGGTTTTCCCAGCTTTTTGTTATATCGACGAATATGGGGGTCTCATACCCCTTGGTCATTTTTCACCCAAAAATTTTTAAAATCCATCATATTTCGCACAGTGATACTCAGGAATGTGCTGATCTGATTTGATTTAGTCTTCTTAGTGTTCCAAATATCCATAATCCATACTAATATGGTTAATACTGATTATGTTCGATGGAACACCCTGTATATCTTTGAGAACATTGCCTACCGTCAGTTTCGTACTGGATATCTCCTCATAGCCCCCAGCAATCCAACTGAATACGCCGATCTTTCATTTCCTACCTGATATCAGATCACACTGGACACCTAACTACTACCGTCAGGTATACATATATGGCCTGTCGTTGCTCTACGATGAATTACACGTATTTTATGCTAAGACAGAGATCTGATAACCTGCATCTTTCGATATTTCAAAGACTCATTTAAATTCAATGATATCTCGATAGAAATATCTCACTGGTATCATAGTCTGTAATTTATCGGTTAGAGAAACTGACTTCCTCTATGTTCCCCCAACGAAAAAAATCCATTCAACATAGTTCACACCGTATATTAAAAATTTACACCAAAAATTCATTTCAGTGAATTACCACACATTTCAAAATAATTCATCTGAGATTCAGTCAAGTTATTACTTCAGAAAATTCAACTAAACTATCGAGTCATTTGAATCAATTCGAAAAAATATCATAGCACTGTCAGTTTAGTCAATTGTTTTACAAAGGTGTCAATTTGAAGTTCAGATATGTTTTTGAAAACAAATCAAATTAAAATGAGAAAGATATAAAGTTATTGAGCAGTGGTGATTCTCTGAATATTATTTGATTATTTCTGAATTTAATTGCTGATTCTGAAAATCAAGTTTATGTTTTCTGAATATCAAGTTTAGAGAATCAGATTCTGTTCATTCGAATTGTTAGCTTTGATATTTATTGATTTTCCCCATACGAGTTTGTTTCGATTTTGCTGAAATTGAATGGTTGTTTCTGAATATCGTATATCATGGTTTCTAAATCTCAAATAAGGAATCTGCATTTTATTTGATTTTTTGAAATTGAATTGCTGATTATGAACATCAAATGATACTTTGTGAATCTCAAATTAGGAGAATCAGATTCTGTTATTTCGAATTTTTATGTATATTTATTGAATTTGTCCATATGAGTTTGATTAGATTGTTCTGAAATTGAATTATTGTTTCTGAATATCAAATCATGCATGGTTTCTGAATCTCAAATAAGGAATCTGCATTTCATTTGATTTCTTCTGATAATAAATTGCTGATTCTGAACATCAAATGATACTTTCTGAATCTCAAATTAAGAGAATCAGATTCTGTTAATTCGAGTTTTTATGTTTGCTATATATTGAATTTGCCATATGAGTTTGAATCGATTTTTCTGAAATTGAATTGTTGTTTCTGAATATCAAATCATGCATGGTTTCTGAATCTCAAATAAGGAATCTGCATTTCATTTGATTTCTTCCGATATTAAATTGCTGATTCTGAACATCAAATGATACTTTCTGAATCTCAAATTAAGAGAATCAGATTCTGTTAATTCGAGTTTTTATGTTTGCTATATATTGAATTTGCCATATGAGTTTGAATCGATTTTTCTGAAATTGAATTGTTGTTTCTGAATATCAAATCATGCATGGTTTCTGAATCTCAAATGAGGAATCTGCATTTCATTTGATTTCTTCTGATATTAAATTGCTGATTCTGAACATCAAATGATACTTTCTGAATCTCAAATTAAGAAAATCAGATTCTGTTAGTTCGAGTTTTTATGTTTGCTATATATTGAATTTGCCATATGAGTTTGAATCGATTTTTCTGAAATTGAATTGTTGTTTCTGAATATCAAATCATGGTTTCTGAATCTCAAATAAGGAATCTGCATTTCATTTGATTTTTTGAAATTGAATTGCTGATTCTGAACATCAAATGATACTTTCTGAATATCGAATTCAGAGAATCAGATTCTGTTAATTCGAGTTTTTATGTTTGCTATATATTGAATTTGCCATATGAGTTTGAATCGATTTTTCTGAAATTGAATTGTTGTTGCTGAATATCAAATCATGCATGGTTTCTGAATCTCAAATAAGGAATCTGCATTTCATTTGTTTTTTTGAAATTGAATTGCTGATTCTGAACATCGAATGATACTTTCTGAATCTCAAATTAAGAAAATCAGATTCTGTTAATTCAAGTTTTTATGTTTGCTATATACTGAATTTGCCCATATGAGTTTGAATCGATTTTTCTGCAATTGAATTGTTTTTGCTGAATATCAAATCAAGATCATGCATGGTTTCTGAATCTCAAATAAGGAATCTGCATTTCATTTGATTTTTTGAAATTGAATTGCTGATTCTGAACATCAAATGATACTTTCTGAATATCAAATTCAGAGAATCAGATTCTGTTAATTCAAGTTTTTATGTTTGCTATATACTGAATTTGCCCATATGAGTTTGAATCGATTTTTCTGAAATTGAATTGTTTTTGCTGAATATCAAATCATGGTTTCTGAATCTCAAATAAGGAATCTGCATTTCATTTGATTTTTTGAAATTGAATTGCTGATTCTGAACATCAAATGATACTTTCTGAATATCAAATTCAGAGAATCCGATTCTGTTAATTCAAGTTTTTATGTTTGCTATATACTGAATTTGCCCATATGAGTTTGAATCGATTTTTCTGCAATTGAATTGTTTTTGCTGAATATCAAATCAAGATCATGCATGGTTTCTGAATCTCAAATAAGGAATCTGCATTTCATTTGATTTTTTGAAATTGAATTGCTGATTCTGAACATCAAATGATACTTTCTGAATATCAAATTCAGAGAATCAGATTCTGTTAATTCAAGTTTTTATGTTTGCTATATACTGAATTTGTCCATATGAGTTTGAATCGATTTTTCTGAAATTGAATTGTTTTGCTGAATATCAAATCATTGTTTCTGAATCTCAAATAAGGAATCTGCATTTCATTTGATTTTTTGAAATTGAATTGCTGATTCTGAACATCAAATGATACTTTCTGAATATCAAATTCAGAGAATCAGATTCTGTTAATTCAAGTTTTTATGTTTGCTATATAGTGAATTTGCCCATATGAGTTTGAATAGATTTTTCTGAAATTGAATTGTTGTTTCTGAATATCAAATCATGGTTTCTGAATCTCAAATAAGGAATCTGCATTTCATTTGATTTTTTCTGGTTGTTCTTTATCAGTCAGAGGAGTTGAGTAGACAATATTTTTTATCCTACCCCAAACATAATAGTCTAAAGGAGTTAAATCGGGAGAACGTGGGGGCCAAAGATGTGGACCATTGTTCGTCAACCATCGATCTTCAAATAGCCTGTAGAGAATATTTGACACATTGAGTGAATTGTGTGGATGCGCGTCATCTTGTTGATACAATAAGTCATTATGGTCCTGTACTAACGGCTCAATTATTTGAGTCAATATGTCAGAATATCTATCTCCTAAGGGAGAACATTCTTTAAATAATGCAAACATGTGTAGTGTTCTATCTTATCAGTTAAAGTCCCATCATATATGTGAACGAGAATTGCATTATTTTTGATGGCGCAAAAAACATTGAAATTCCAGGTCTCTTGAAAGTTCCATTGTCTGAAGTGGTGGTTGTTCTCTTCATCCCAATAATGACTGTTATGCCTATTGAAAGAACCATTCTTTGTGAATTTAGATTCATCTGTCCAAATTATACAGTCCAAAAAGTTTTCATTCTCTTGAAATTGAATCATCATGGCTTCGCAAAACTCTGTTCTCCTGACGAAATCAGTTTCCTTCAAATGCTGTACCCTATTGAATTTATATGGGTGCATTTTATGTTTTTTTAATATTCTCCAAACACTCGATTGAGATAATCCCAGATCAATCTCGGCATCTTTGAGAGAATTTTGAGGATTCACACGAAAATATGCAAGAACTGTAATTTCGTTGTTCTCATCTTCTACTACACTTTTTTCTCTGTGTATAGTTTTCTTAACGAAAGATCCGACATTTATCAAGTTTGTCATGGTTCTGTTAATGGTATCTCTCGTTGGTCTGGGTCGGTCAGGAAACCTCTCAATGAACAGTCGAATCGTTCTATCTACAACTTTATTACATTCTCCATGAAGTAGAATGAGATTTAAATAATCTTCATTGGTAAAATTAGGCATAGCGATCGATTTTATAACTTAATACGAATTATCACCAAATTAATAGTAAACACAAAATGCTACTGAATAAAGAGGAATTTGGCAGATGTAATTAATGATATCTATCATTAAAAAAAAAGAATGTAAAACATGGTAAGTTTTTGCATATGGTTCATAAAGAATTATTTATTTATCACTGGAGAGAAAACCTATGGCCGATTAGTTGAAATGAAGAGGTTTCCGATACAAATTCGAATCCAAATTCGCTATCTATTTAGGAACAACCTGTAACTTTTTTCTCTTGCATATTAGGGTAGTAAAATCTAAAACATGGTTTAAGTAACAGTTCCTGAAAATTTCATCTTTTTGGCGTGAAGGGAAAAGAAATAGCTGAAAATTCAAAACGAAAAACAGTTTTTTGTGGATAACTCAGAAAATATCCACTTTAGGGCAAGGGTGTGATGCATACACTCACATTATTTTTCAACGTAGATGCAATATCTGCCATAAAAAAATGGGGTTCTAATTTGAAAAAATTGATTTTTCACGATTTTGTCATCCCTAACTTTGAAAGCGATTATTTCACCCCCTGTATCATGAATCGCGATTTCGATTCTTAAGGTGGATACATCAATCTTACATCTTGAAAAATCCCAAAAATGAAAATTTTCCATCCAAAAACCTCGAAGTTATTCTTGTTTCAGCGGAGCTCTATTTTCGATTTTTTTTTCGAATTTTCCCGCTCAGAGAGAATTTTCCAACCAAAACTGAAAAATGTTAAATCAAAATAACTTGAAATTTTCTAAGGAATCTATTTCTGCAATAAAAAAATGGTGTTCTAATTTGAAAAACGGAAGTTGACGTCATTTCCGGAAAAACCGGAGGTGCTCATGCCTTGCAAATATTTTAGATTTCATCAGCATCGTGAAATACTTATAAGTGTTGAATTTCATGAAAATACGTTCAGTAGTTTCCCGTATAAATATGGGTGAGGTTCCTCGTGAAAGACCCTGTATTGGAAACGGTGCAGATGCATTGAGAAAATACCAGGAACCTTAAGTCTGCATTTCTCGACTTCTCAACAGCAGACTCCTTTATCTCGTTCATCTCTCACCAGTTGACGTTCCACGCTATCATAACACATTTATACATCTTTAATTTACAGCTCCTAATTGGTGGGATCTTCGATGTCGAGGTGTAAATCCGACCGGGTATAGTGATACATCGATATTTTAGTATAATGATTTCAAGTCGCGCCCATTTAACACCCGATAGCCGTGCGGTAATTGGCGGTTACCGCTCCCGCTACCGCTCGCCGCCGCTTATTTATGTCGTATTTAATTACAGGATTCTACCCCCGTTGTGTTTAGATATCGCCCGTAACATATATTATGCTAATTCCGGTGCGATCGCGGCGATATCGGATCGGTTGTGTTATTAGGACGTTTCCGAAGGTGTGTAATAATCACGGATTTCGATCCGTGCACGCCGGGTTTCTCCCGTTGCGGCTTATCATCAGAGCGCCCGGATCTATGCAGGGTTGTACGGCAACATTCGGCAGAATCGCCCTAGAATAGCCAAAAATAAATGCGGTGTTTTAAATCGTGAAATTCCCGATCGAAAACATTAATTGAAAATGATTTTGATTGATTGAATTGAAATAATTAATGTAATATATTTCATTAATTTAATTAATTTTATTAACTCAATTAATATAATTAATTAATTTGATTTATTTCAATCAATTTAATTAATTGAATTACCTTAATTAATTTGAATGATTCGATTGTGTGAATTAATCAATTAAATTATTTGAATTTTTTTATTACATATATTTTTTAGAGGAACTTTAACTAAAAATGATTTTGATGGATTGAATTGAAATAATTAATGTAATATATTTTATTGATTTAATTAATTTTATTAATTCAATGAATATAATTAATTAATTTGATTAAATTCATTAATTTAATCAATTCAATTAATTAAATTACCTTAATTAATTTGAATGATTCGATTGTGTGAATTAATCAATTAAATTATTTGAATTTTTTATTACATATATTTTTTTAAGGAGAATATGATGTTTTTAGAGGGTCATACCCCTTTGCCATTTTTCGCCCAAAATTTGTGATTTTTCAAATCGCTCATATTCTGCACAGAGGTACTTGAGGCTATGCTGATCAACAAAATATAAATAACTATTGGCGGCGATGAGAGGGACGGAAGTTATGACAATTTGAAATTTCCGATATTTCGATAAAATGCCATTTGACAGGTCAAAATCTGAACGGTGATAAATAGGGCTTTGAAATGTTTCTTATTGAATGGAGCGACCTCGAAAACCTATATTTTGATACCAAAATCACCCATGTAGCCCCCATAGTTGATGAAATATTCCACTTTTTATTTTTCGATTTTTCATTTTCGAGTTCTGTTCACGAGCGGACACCCTTCAAGGTAAGGGTGCTATCGGTCCGCAAAATTTCTATTATTGAAGATTCGCATAGGAAGTACAACTTCCAGATTCAATAATAACGTTAGATCCTCCCCTAATATATTTTTTTTCGACAAATATGGTGTTTTTAGGGGGTCATACCCCTTTGTCATTTTTCACCCAAAATTTGTGATTTTTCAAATCGCTCATATTCTGCACAGAGGTACTTGAGGCTATGCTGATCAACAAAATATAAATAACTATTGGCGGCGATGAGAGGGACGGAAGTTATGACAGTTTGAAATTTTCGATTTTTCGTTAAAATGCCATTTGACAGGTCAAAATCTAAACGGTGATAGTAAGGGCTTTGAGATGTTTCTTATTGAATGGAGCGACCTCGAAAACCTACATTTTGATACCAAAATCACCCATGTAGCCCCCATAGTTGATGAAATATTCCACTTTTTATTTTTCGATTTTTCATTTTCGAGTTCTGTTCACGAGCGGACACCCTTCAAGGTAAGGGTGCTATGGGTCCGCAAAATTTCTATTATTGAAGATTTGCATAGGAAGTACAACTTCCATATTCAATAATAACGTTAGATCCTCCCCTTATATATTTTTTTTCGACAAATATGATGTTTTTAGGGGGTCATAGCCCTTTGTCATTTTCACCCAAAATTTGAGATTTTTAAAATCGCTCATATTCTGCACAGAGGTACTTGAGGCTATGCTGATCAACAAAATATAAACAACTATTGGCGGCGATGAGAGGGACGGAAGTTATGACAGTTTGAAATTTTCGATTTTTCGTTAAAATTCCATTTGACAGGTCAAAATCTAAACGGTGATAGTAAGGGCTTTGAGATGTTTCTTATTGAATGGAGCGACCTCGAAAACCTACATTTTGATACCAAAATCACCCATGTAGCCCCCATAGTTGATGAAATATTCCACTTTTTATTTTTCGATTTTTCATTTTCGAGTTCTGTTCACGAGCGGACACCCTTCAAGGTAAGGATGCAGTCGGTCCGCAAAATTTCTATTATTGAAGATTTGCATAGGAAGTACAACTTCCATATTCAATAATAACGTTAGATCCTCCCCTTATATATTTTTTTTCGACAAATATGATGTTTTTAGGGGGTCATAGCCCTTTGTCATTTTCACCCAAAATTTGAGATTTTTAAAATCGCTCATATTCTGCACAGAGGTACTTGAGGCTATGCTGATCAACAAAATATAAACAACTATTGGCGGCGATGAGAGGGACGGAAGTTATGACAGTTTGAAATTTCCGATTTTTCGTTAAAATGCCATTTGACAGGTCAAAATCTAAACGGTGATAGTTAGGGCTTTGGGATGTTTCTAATTAAATGGAGCGACCTCGAAAACCTACATTTTGATACCAAAATCACCCATGTAGCCCCCATAGTTGATGAAATATTCCACTTTTTATTTTTCGATTTTTCATTTTCGAGTTCTGTTCACGAGCGGACACCCTTCAAGGTAAGGGTGCTATCGGTCCGCAAAATTTCTATTATTGAAGATTCGCATAGGAAGTACAACTTCCAGATTGAATAATATCGTTAGATCCTCCCCAAATATATTTTTTATTGACAAATATGGTGTTTTTGGGGGATAATACCCCTTTGTCATTTTTCACCCAAAATTTGGGATTTTTCAAATCGCTCATATTTCTGCCAGAGCCTGTATACAGGGTCTTTCACGAGGAACCTCACCCATATTTATACGGGAAACTACTAAACGTATTTTCATGAAATTCAGCACTTATAAGTATTTCACGATGCTGATGAAATCTAAAATATTTTCAAGGCATGAGCACCTCCGGTTTTTCCGGAAATGACGTCAACTTCCGTTTTTCAAATTAGAACACCATTTTTTTATTGCAGAAATAGATTCCTTAGAAAATTTCAAGTTATTTTGATGTAACATTTTTCAGTTTTGGTTGGAAAATTCTCTCTGAGCGGGAAAATTCGAAAAAAAAATCGAAAATAGAGCTCCGCTGAAACAAGAATAACTTCGAGGTTTTTGGATGGAAAATTTTCACTTTTGGGATTTTTCAAGATGTAAGATTGATGTATCCACTTTGAAAATCGAAATCGCGATGCATGATACAGGGGGTGAAAAAATTGCTTTCAAAGTTAGGGATGACAAAATCGTGAAAAATCAATTTTTTCAAATTAGAACCCCATTTTTTTATGGCAGATATTGAATCTACGTTAAAAAATAATGTGAGTGTATGCATCACACCCTTGCCCTAAAGTGGATATTTTCTGAGTTATTCACAAAAAACTGTTTTTCGTCTTGAATTTTCAGCTATTTCTTTTCCCTTCACGCCAAAAAGATGAAATTTTCAGGAACTGTTACTTAAACCATGTTTAAGATTTTACTACCCTAATATGCAAGAGAAAAAAGTTACAGGTTGTTCCTAAATAGATGGCGAATTTGGATTCGAATT
Organism: Adalia decempunctata; assembly: GCA_951802165.1. Taxonomy (NCBI): domain Eukaryota; kingdom Metazoa; phylum Arthropoda; class Insecta; order Coleoptera; family Coccinellidae; genus Adalia; species Adalia decempunctata. The sequence continues at coordinate 1,668,752 of OX637702.1, forward strand.
TGTATCGGAAACCTCTTTATTTCAACTAATCGGCCATCGGTTTTCTCTCCAGTGATAAATAAATAATTCCTTATGAACCATATGCAAAAACTTACCATGTTTTACATTCTTTTTTTTAATGATAGATATCATTAATTACATGCTACTGAATAAAGAGGAATTTGGCAGATGTAATTAATGATATCTATCATTAAAAAAAAAGAATGTAAAACATGGTAAGTTTTTGCATATGGTTCATAAGGAATTATTTATTTATCACTGGAGAGAAAACCGATGGCCGATTAGTTGAAATAAAGAGGTTTCCGATACAAATTCGAATCCAAATTCGCCATCTATTTAGGAACAACCTGTAACTTTTTTCTCTTGCATATTAGGGTAGTAAAATCTAAAACATGGTTTGAGTAACAGTTCCTGAAAATTTCATCTTTTTGGCGTGAAGGGAAAAGAAATAGCTGAAAATTCAAGACGAAAAACAGTTTTTTGTGAATAACTCAGAAAATATCCACTTTAGGGCAAGGGTGTGATGCATACACTCACATTATTTTTTAACGTAGATTCAATATCTGCCATAAAAAAATGGGGTTCTAATTTGAAAAAATTGATTTTTCACGATTTTGTCATCCCTAACTTTGAAAGCGATTTTTTCACCCCCTGTATCATGAATCGCGATTTCGATTTTAAAAGTGGATACATCAATCTTACATCTTGGAAAATCCCAAAAATGAAAATTTTCCATCCAAAAACCTCGAAGTTATTCTTGTTTCAGCGGAGCTCTATTTCCGATTTTTTTTCGAATTTTCCCGCCCAGAGAGAATTTTCCAACCAAAACTGAAAAATGTTACATCAAAATAACTTGAAATTTTCTAAGGAATCTATTTCTGCAATAAAAAAATGGTGTTCTAATTTGAAAAACGGAAGTTGACGTCATTTCCGGAAAAACCGGAGGTGCTCATGCCTTGAAAATATTTTAGATTTCATCAGCATCGTGAAATACTTATAAGTGCTGAATTTCATGAAAATACGTTCAGTAGTTTCCCGTATAAATATGGGTGAGGTTCCTCGTGAAAGACCCTGTATAAGGGAGGGTTCGTTGAAGGAATTTTTTCTCTTCTTTCCTCTCTCGACTATCGCTGTCATAACTCTCGACCGGCTCGAAATTTGGGGTCTGAAGCGAGTGGAAATCAACCGGTGATTTGATTACGTTCAATGCCCGACTTGGGTGACGAGAGAAGACCGTTTTTCTTTTCGGAAAAGGGGACTCTGTCGAGTTCATATTCTCGCCACTTCTGAAAGTTTATCAAGTTAGGGATAATACGCCTCCATCCGACCTAGTTATTAACTTTTCGGAGGCATATTGAACGACACGGACCGAAAAAGACGTAATGGAATTTATCATTTCGGTTGGTGGTTTTATATTGCGTTTGTTTCGTTCAGTTGTCGTTTCCGTGGTGGTCTTTTTGATGGAAAGAGAATGAAGAACTCTCAGAAGACACTGCTTTTCTTGATCCCCATCCAAGCATTTATTTTTGAATTCCTGAAATCAAATTAAATTGTTGATTCTGAATATATCATTATATTTTCTGAACTTCAATTAATGAATCTGGTGAAGTGTCTGAATTCCAAAATAATACAATTTGAATTGATATAAACTGCTCCACATGAGTTAGAGATATTGACTTAAATGGCAAAAAAATATAGTTAAAATAAGATTTCGTGATGAAAATTCATATTAATATGACTTCAAGTTGCAAATTAATTTTAGCCTGTAGGTCAGCAGCGTATACAGGGTGGTTGAGAAAAATCGAGTAAAATAACGAAATTTCATTCCCAGAGAATTCAAGCATTTTAAGACTATCAATACGATGTATGGCCTCCACGGGCATCAATAACAGCTTGACATCTTCTTTGCATACTACACACGAGGTTGTTGAACATTTCTTGAGGAATTTGGTTCCATAAACGGGGCAGAAGCTCTCTCAGATCATTTAAGGATACTGGGGTAGGTTGATGATTATCTAATCTTCTTTGGAGTATATCCCATGCATGTTCTATGCAATTCAAATCTGGTGAGTGCGGAGGTATTAGTAAATGTGGAATACCAAGCTCCTCGCGCGCATTCTCAACTATGGCTGCACGGTGCGGTCTTGCGATATCGTCTAGAAATTGTAAAGTTTCACCAATAGCAGCGTGAAAACTTGGCACAACATTGTCAATGACATGCTCCCTATAGTGTAAGGCGGTCATATTCCCAGGACAAATGTGTAGATCTGTGCGCCCGTTGAAACATATCCCGGCCATACCAAAACACTACCCCCTCGGAATGGATGGACTTCTTGGACATAGCGACGATTACGGGGTATGCGTGGGATTGTCCATACCCGTATTCTTCGAGAATCTGAAAATCGTCCATATCTGGATTCATCAGTGAAAAGGACACTACGCCATTGATCGTTCCAATTGATATGTTGACTTGCCCATTCCAGTCTTTGACGCTGATGGTCACGTGTTAATGGAACTCCTCTTAATGGACGTCTAGAACCTAGATTCACCTCTCTCGAACGTCGTCTGATGGTTTCGATGGAAACTTGGACCCCATCTCCATTTTGAAGAGTATTCCGTAGCATTCTACACGTAGATGTAGGGTTTCTTCTCGCCGAAACGGTGATGAAACGATCCTGAGCAGGTGTTGTTTTTCGTCGCCCACCAAGCCTTGTTCTTTCCAACACGGAACCTGCCTCCCTGAACCTATTCCAAAGTCGAGATATCACACTTTGGCTGACTTGGAGCCTTTCCGCTACAACAACCTGAGTTAGGCCACCCTGTAGCATTCCGATAGCCCTATTAGCCTCAGCGTTTGTTAATTTACGTCTTGGCATTTTCAGAAAACTCGTTTCAAATCGAAGCCGTTGATAAACTGACTTCATTTTAAAATAAGAACATTCATGAAGCATATGCAAAGAACCAAACTTCAGAAAAAAGGCGACCAGATTGACGAAATGTCTCATACTGATTTTTATTGGATCGATTCAAGTTGTTATTGAGTTTTGAATGATTTCACAGCGATTCTCTCGAAGATTACATACTTTTAAAAACGATTGAATACGATTTCCCTAACTCTTCTGGAGCAGTAGATTTATATTTTGCATTGAATCAATTTAATTTCTCGAATAATTTGTTGATTTTGAATACATCATTCTATTTTCTGAATCTCAAATAATTATTCTCATATAGTCTGAAACTGAATTATAAATAAGCAACCATTGGGGCGAATATCCTGTCAGTATTTCTGAATTATTTGGGTTATTTTCTGAATTCCAAATCAAGTTTCTGAACATCAAAATTCCTACTCTGAAATTGAATGAGGAACATTCTGACTATGTATCACGAGCACCTCACAATCTGTCACCTCAGGAATGTCAAATTGACACCTTTTTCCCGTCAAAGCTATAACTCAATGGAAATGACAACAAATCATTCGCACCTAATCTGTATTCGTCCGCAGTATGCGATTGTCATACAAAATAGAACATTGTATCGATGTAAAATACGTAATAATTCATAATTGAAGAAAACGGTACTGTTTTTCGTAACTCATGACGTGCGGTGAAGGAGTCTATTCAAATAGGAATTGAACTTGTGTTATTCTCATTAAATTGTCACATAACTTATCGCTATGCTTTTTATTGCTCTTCTGCGGTTTTTGGAGCCCGTGAGAGAGTGAGTGTCCATTTGGCATCATTAGTCCCTTGAAAAAATACAAACTGGTACTTGTATTATGCTGTATGGTCGATCACAGAAGAAATACATAATCTCCATTCACAATTATAAAATCACAACTCTGGCCATGGTTTCGTTTTCAGGAATTGGTGCACCTGATAAAAAATCTGTGCGCGTACAGAGAATATCTTTAATGACAAAACGGCGTTGCCAGTTTCTTTGTTTACATCAAAGTAAAAGTATCAAAGATATTTTGACATGGGTACAAACGGCAAATTTGAATTGGACCAAAAATCGATTTATAAGCATGAATAAAGCAAAAGTAAGTACTAATCGCCTTTTTTACACTTGATAACGAAGTTTTTTTTAGGTATCTGGCCGTTTGGAAAGATTTCAAACGAAATTCCGGTCCCCCAGAAGTTTGGTTAGTTTCGGTATCGTTTTTGGTGCTCAAAATTTATTTGGAATGTGTAAATGGACAAAAAAGGCTTAATTCCTTATACGATCTTTTCACGAAAGCGACTGGAAAATATGGTTCAGGCAGGATTTTCGAGGAATTATGAGGAAAGAACTTGCAGAATGAAATTGCACGATTTTCGTAAGTAAACGGGTTTTGGATGGCCATCATCGGTCTCTAAATGATTATTGTTGATCGTTTTCACGTTTCAGAAAAAAAACCACTTCGTATAAGCCCATTTTGAAGAAATTTGTGTATGTAACATTCAACGGTAGGTATTTGCTCTTAATCGAAAGAATATATTATAACTAGTGCTACTTCTTTCAAAAGAGACACAAGCTTTTAATGCTGTGAGGGCCCTATAATGTGGAGGAGTTTGTGTCTTATTTTAGAACAGGTGAATGATAAATGTGAAGCATATGTTTGACCTATTCCATTTTATTTGTACAAACCTACTGTGGTAGTAATGTATGAATATTTTTTAAACTAATAAATTACTATACAGTCAGAATATTTCACTCCTTGTTCATAAGATCGAATAAATAAAATGTATATCTTCTACTCTTATTTTTATTAAGTCAGCTATTAAGGTTATGTTCCAAGAAAAAGTTCCTGTTGCATCAGAACTCCCTTCAACTATTTGGATTCCAGTAGAGGGATATAATGTTCCATTATTCTTGATTCAACAATTGATGTCAAGTCTTGAACTTTCAGTTCAAGAGGATAATAAACATTAAATCTTCACAGGCGTGCATATGAAAAATCATGTGAAAGCAATGCAATTTTCTTCCATGGCGAAAAATAATATATTTCAACAGTGATCTCTTGTATTTTTCATGCAAATATCTAGAAAAGGAATCCTTTCTATCAATTCATATAAACGTTAATTATTTTCGTCCATCACATCTTTTCCAATTCATTCATTTTCCGAATAAATTCACATTCTGAGAAATACGCTAAGAATGTAGAAAGGGGAACATAGTGTTGACTTGGAACATAAAAATATTTTGAAAAACGTCATAACTTCGATACAGAGTGGAATGTGTCAAATTTCCAAGGCCAGAGTTGTGATTTTATAATTGTGAATGGAGTATACCACCAAAATCATAATTGAAATGTTCAATTTTAAATTCAGTTGTTTCCGCATGAGGATATCACATTCTTAAAGCAATATCGGTTCGAAAAGTCTTTAGCATAAGCGAATTTCGTTTCAAAACGAACCATCTCGACGTTGTTGGTTGTTGGCTCAATTCAATTTACATGGAAATTGGATGGTGTAAGCGACAAAACATTACACTTTACGATTATGCACTAATTGCCTACCGAAGTAAGTTAATTGAGCCTCATTTCTGCATTTTTTTAATCGTCATTTGTCAAAGTCTCCATCGTTCTACACGTTGCCGAGTCTTCGTCAAATTCCCTATATTCTTCCCTATCAATTTTAATGATTGTTTATACACTATGTATTACCATATGAAAGTAGAAAAAAGTGGAGCACATCTTCTACTTTCATCCCTGGTTTGAAATTCAGAAAAGTCTGATAGCCAAACTGTTCAGAAATAATCACTTTGCATGTCGAATGCATTTTTTTAAATCAAGTTTGTCAATAGTTTTTGCGATTCATTTTCAGATTATATCAGATTCATTTTTTGAAATTCAGATCAGGTTCTGGAATTCAGAACATACCAAATGATCCTGAAATACTGATCGGAAGTTCGCTACAATGTTATCATTGTATTCGTCTTCATTTTACTGTATTGGCATTTTATTCTGAGACAAAATCAGATTCATTTTTTGGAATTCAGAAAATAGCAAATAATTTTATTTGGATACATTCAGAAGAATCATTTCAACCTCGAAAAATATCGGTTTCATATCAGTGTCAGCAATTTTATCCAAGAAATTTGATATTATCGATTCCATATAAGGATATACGAGAGGATGTATTGATATCTAGTTAGCCTGGACCAGTTCCATGCATAAACAAAATATTGCGATACCATATCAACGAACAACAACTTATCAGAAGCGTCAGTGTGGAGATCGACGTAAAAAAAGTAAACCAGAGTTACGCAATAAATTAAAAAAAAAAGATGTCCACCGAAATTGTAAAGATCGAAAAATTGCCATCATCAAGTACCTGTATTTAAACGGGTTAAGAGGTAAGCAGATTTACGAAGATATGCTTAATACCCTTGGTGATCAATGTCCTTCGTATGCGACCGTGAAAAATTGGACTGCAAGTTTCAAAAGAGGTAAATTTTCCATTGAAGATGATGACCGATCGGGAAGGCCAGTTTCTGTGTCAGTCCCCGAAAATATCGATGCAGTTCATGACATGATTTTATCAGACCGTCGAATTGGGCTAAAACGGATATCTGAAGCACTGAAGATTTCATACGAACGCGTTCATCATATAGTTCACGTCAATTTGGACATGAGAAAAATTTCTGCAAAATGGATCCCCAAATGTTTGAATGTTGACCAAAAGCGTGCAATGGTAGAAGCATCGCGTTCGATCTGTGCTCGATTTGAAAACGATGTAGACTTCTCAAACCGAATTGTTACTATGGATGAGACTTGGGTACATTTCTACGATCCAGAAACAAAGCAACGATCGATGGAATGGCGACACTCTGGTTCTCCAAGACCTGAAAAGTTTCGTATCCAAAAATCTGCTGGAAAAGTTCTTGCTTCAGTTTTTTGGGATAGCCGTGATTCATTTTTTGGATAAGGATAGAACAATAACTGGAGATTACTATTCGACATTACTGACCACTCTACGGGAAAAAATTAAGGAGAAAAGACGCGGAAAGCTATCCAAAGGTATTTTGTTTTTACAGGACAACGCCCCAGTACACAAATCTCATGCTGCCATGCAAAAAATTCGTGATTTAGGGTTAGAATTACTAAACACCCCCCTTATTCACCAGATTTGGCTCCGTCCGACTATCATCTCTTTCCTCAACAGGAAAAAAGTTTAAAAGGTCGTAAATTTTCTTCCAACGAGGAGGTAATAAAATCTGTGGAGGACTGGTTTGCAGAGCAAGAAGAAACATTTTTTTTAAAGGTCTAGAGACGTTGCAGGTTCGCTGTAATGAATTTATTCAATTAAGAAGAGAATATGTTGAGTAATAAAATATTTTGACATTGAAATTTGGTTTGGTCTATAGTAGGCTAAGAATTTTTCAATATATCCTAGTATCTCAGTTAATAATGATATCTGATCTAGCCCAATTACTGGCGCTGTGGCAAGTGGTCTACCACTTCTGTCTCTTGGAACACTTTGAGTAACATTGTAGAAATTATGGTCGCCTGCACTTGGGTCCGAACATCTTGAAGCATACCAAAGGCTTTGTATGCATCGTCATGGGACAAAAATTGTATTGGCATATTCAAACATTTTTGATAGCGTAGACTGGTTAGATCTCATAGGAAACTTGAGATGGACCGAAGAGAAGATCCTTAAAATGTGCATTTCTGATTAACATGGACAAAAAGTGGTTAAACCTGATGAAGACATGTATCACGATGAACCAGAAAGAGAAGCCCGAGTCCAGGATTCATCAAACTCTGAAACGACAGTCATCAAAAATCTCCACTCGTTTCTCTTTGTTTCCAGGTAAGAGAACAAGTCATCAACAGAACCAACAGAAAACATCTCGGCGATGTCACACAGGATGAGTAGATTAGCCCCGTTCTACCATAAACCTCCAAGCATACGGAACCCCTCGCTGTATTTGCGCCCTAGTACACAAATCTCATGTTTCCATGCAAAAAATTCGTGATTTAGGGTTAGAATTACTAGAACACCCCATTTATACACCAGATTTGGCTCCGTCCGACTATCACCTCTTTCCTCAACTGAAAAAAAGTTTAAAAGGTCGTAAATTTTCTTCCAACGAGGAGGAGTTATCATTTATCATTTATCATTTATCAATAAAAGCTGTGGAGGACTGGTTTGCAGAGCAAGAAGAAACATTTTTTTGAAAGGTCTAGAGACGTTGCAGGTTCGCAGTAATAAATGTATTCAATTGAGAGGAGAATATGTTGAGTAATAAAATATTTTGACATTGATATTTTGTTTGGTTCTATAGTAGACTAAGAATTTTTCAATATATCCTCGTACAAATTTCAATATTCAGATGAGTTATTCGAAATTCAGAAAAAACCAAAATCAGCTATTTTATTGGAGAAATGCAGTTACGTCGATACAATATGAGATACAGATTGTAACATTCCAAGTTTGTAAATCCTAGGAACATTATGAAAAAGAGAAAAGGGGCAACCCTGCCCTGAAGAGCTGAGGGTAGAATTACGTTAAAGGGGGGTTTATACTCATATTTTTGGCTTGTGATGTGATCGTCTAGATTGGTAGAACTCTATGTTATGTCGTAGTAATTCAGATTCGTAATAACTCAGATTAGTGAAATATAGGATGGGAAATAATGAGGTAAAATTGATTAATAAAATACTTGATTGGACATAAAGGTGGAACAAGAGCCCTTTATTCGTCCAGCGCCATAGTTCGGGGAACCATAGCCTATGAAGGAAAAACGAACGAGAATCAATTGAAACTCAAAGCAAAAAACCTTCTAGCATTACAGATGATACGTTTACAATCCATAGAACAATTATTAATAAGACGAGCACTGGTGATATGTACAATATGGAGCTTCCTATACTCCGGTAAGGTTATTACTGGCACAATTGTGATAAAAAGCAGAATCCAATACATCCAAAGGTTATAGGCATATAGAATGTATCACCTGATTATTAATGAAATTCATAAGCAGTATCTTTGTAGTTTCTAGTGTGAGAATCCTTCCTTCCAAGTGTTATGTGTGAGATCATAGCAGTCGCGTTGGTTTGGAAGTGACGATAAACTCTTTATATTTCCTGTTAACTGATGAACGATGGCACCTTCAAAGCTTTCCTTGCTTATCGGGTACGCCAAGGGCCCGAAGGCGAGGCTTGGTTTCTGAGGACGTTCGTCAAAAGAACTCTCAGGGGAAGTTTCACTGGCCACTGTTGTGGGGGATGTTTTCCCTAGCACAGGCGATATAAACAGTTTACCCTAGGCATCCAAACCAGTGATATTTGTACGTAAAATATTATCCTAAAAGCAACAACTCCAAATGCCTCAACCATAATGTCGAGTGAATAGTTAAATGTGCAGTAAGCCTTACGAACAGTATAAGAATATTTCAAATGGGTTGGTAGCAGAACAGAGTTCCACAATATTCAATAGAAATGCAATAATAAAATAGAACAAGCTTACATGAGATTAAATCCTGTGAAATGAAACAAAGTTATTTAAAATGGGGACAGTACATACCAGATAACAAACAAGCGTCTTTAAAATATACTAAAATGGCGGATTCCTAGAAGAGGAATTCCATTTCAAAGGAACACTACTGTGTACCAGAACCGACGCCGAGTGAACCAAAGAGGCCCCTCCATCCGTTGTCGTTTCGGAGGTTAGTTTTACTTCCACAGAATCGTATTTCTTCGATGGTCACAGAAGAACAAGTTTACTTCATGGTGGATCTTCGATATGATTGAAATCTCCTATTTATAATGATGCGAATTGCCTAAAGTATTGATTGAAGTCGTACTAATATTCATCATTCATAGAATTATAAAATAATATCAAATAAGTTCATTCAACGTAGTTCCACGTTTCGACCACAGACGTTGCAAAGTTGGAAGCCATGGAGTCTGGCAACGGTGCATTTTATTTCGTTGCAGGGTAGGAAATTCAGATATGTTACAAGATATCGATTTTAATTGAGAAAATCCAAAATCATTTGAGATCCAGCTTATGAGTGTTTCTGAAAGATCTTCAGAAACTCCAAAAGGATGTGGCAACACGGGGAAGGCAGAGGCGGCACAGACAAAAGCGCGAACCGACAAAATGATCCATCGCAATCCTTAAATCATTACATTTCGCTCAAGACGGGTAGCGCATCCGTCCGAACTAATCATGGACCGTAACATCGGCAAATTGATTTCTTCAGGACCTTCCAGGTCCTGCTACGCGAACCGATCATTAGCCATGTCCAACCTCGGTGAAAAAGTCAGGAATTGGTCGCGGCAGAACTCGCATTTGTCGATTTACATAAACAATTATATTTATTTTATTCGGAATTAAATTCGGCCGACCCGTGAAATTGTGAGACTGCAAATTGAGCCGAACGAAAAAAAGCTCACTACGACAGCTGATTCTTCGTTCTGAGAAGAGAAAGTGAAATGAAAACATTGTAGTATTATATCTACTAATATAAGGGGTGAACGAGAATAAATTCGCTATCACAAAAACGCTTATATCTTTTGAACCACTGGACCGATTTCGAAAATCAAACTCATTTTCGAATCATCTTCTAATTCTAATGATAACTGTTTTTACAATAAAAAAACCAAAACTATTTTTTACAAAATTCGTAGATTTTTTCTGGAATTCTTCCCATCATGCCTCTTATAGTGTTCTCAGTCACTTTCTGGGATGCTGTCTTCCACTTTTGCTTGAATTCCGCTAATGTTTTCGTTGATTTCTTAGTCTTCTTCAATTCTCTTTTAACCAGGGCCCAATATCTTTCGATTGGCCTGAGTTCTGGGCAATTTGGTGGATTGGCCTCTTTGGGGACAAAAACCACCTCATTAGCTTCGTACCATTCCTTGGTGGCCTTGCTGTGGTGGCATGAAGCTAAATCTGGCCAAAAGATTGTTGACACATCGTGCTCACGTAAAAATGGTAAAAGTCGCTTCTTCAAGCATTCCTCGATGTACACACAACCAAACTTATATGGAATCACCCAGTATTAAGATGAAATATTATTTTGATATCTTTTTCGTTAGAAGCAAATAAAAAGTGCATGTGTTTACTCACATAAACAGTTATAGGTTCATAAGCACTTGATAAGATTTGGCTTTGCAGTGTCGATTTTACCATTTCGTTCGAACGTCGTAGTGAATTTATATTTTGTTTTTTTTTGCGAAGTTTTAAAGAAAATTCCTTATGTGGGGTTATCGGAAGTCCAGAGAGGAAGAATTATTGCTATGGCAGAACAAGGTATGTCACAAAGACAGATTGCAAGAACGGTGGGGGTTACACAAATGGTTGTTTCAAAAACCTATGCAAGGTTTCTGGAGTTAGGAACCCTAAATAATAGGCCGAGAAGAAGTCGTGGAAGAGTAACTACAGAAAGACAGGATCGCTTTTTAGCCCAAACAGCAAGAAGAAATCCCGCAGTATCTCATTCAGAGCTTCAAAGGCAATTTTTGCAAGCTACAGGTGTTAGTGTTTCTGTCGAAACTATCAGAAAAAGACTTCGCGCTCGGGAATTATTCAAGAGAAGAGCGTTAAGAGTTCCAGAACTATCAAGGCAAAATAAAGTTGACCGTTTTAATTGGTGTTTAGAGCATGAAAATTGGACTATTGAAGATTGGAAAAATGTCATATTTTCGGATGAGACCAGAATTGGCCTACGATCAGACGACCGGCGTGTTCGCAGTTTAAGAGGTAGAGGGAGGCAAGCTAGGCTCCAAGCTGCAAGACCGATCCCTAAATACAAAGGAGGTACTGTAATGTTTTGGGGCGGAATTATGTTTGGTGAGAAAACTCCTTTAATTCCCATTAGACAATCTCTGACAGGGCCTAGGTATGTTGATCTAGTGCTACAACCTGTAGTGAGGCTCTGGCGAGGTGCTTTTGGAGATTATTTCCTATTTATGCAGGATAATGCACCTCCACATACCAGCAGAGTTGCAAAAAATTTTTCGAAACAGAAGGTGTGACTGTTTTAGAGTGGCCTTCTGGTTCACCGGACCTTAATCCTATCGAGCACTTGTGGGATAGGATCAAAAGAAAAATTAGAGCTCGTCAAAATAATCCTGGTAACGCAGAGCAACTTATAAAAGCGGCTTTAGAGGAATGGGCAAATGTTACAGAAGAAGAAATTAACAACTTAATAGAAAGCATGGCCTCGTCGAATTCAAGCTTGTATCAATGCCAGGGGTGGTAATACTGATTATTGATTTGTTAAAATCGTTTTATTTGTTGTTCAATTCTCAGTTACATAAAAATTATTTTTAGAGAAATTTACACTTTTAATTTTCTGTTCTATTATAAAAATAATCTTTTAATAATTTATATTATTTTTGTAATAAACTTGTTTTGGGAAAACTGCTCTTCACTTTTCAGCGACTTTTTTTCAATTCAAATTCGTTTTTTCCAAATAACAGGGTGATTCCATATAAGTTTGGTTGTGTGTATATCTTCGAGTCAACAGAGCCTTGGCCAACGAAAAATTTGCACAAGTGCAAATTGCTTGCCAAACCAGGAATTTTTTAGAAAACTTCGCTTGTTTCTTCACGCGAAATTGTTCGTCAACATTTCCACGAGAATCTGCAGTATAAAATTCCTGACCAGGAAGTTGCGAGAAATCAGCCAAGACATAGGTTTCGTCGTCCATCACGCAACAGGAAAAATTTTTCAAGAAATCTTTTTTAATTTCTTTGCTCTTGATTTCGCTTCTTGATTCTTCACAGCGTTCCTGTCTGGCACTTTCTGCACTTTGTATGTTCTAAGCCCACAACTCGACTTGATTTTCTGAACGGTTGCAGGCGAACAACCCACTATTTGGGCCACTTTCCGTCCTGAAAGGGATTCTTCTGAGAAAGACTGATGGCTTTCTTCACTTTTTTGGGCTATTAAACCCCTTTTTCCTCCCGGTTCCTTCCTTGCGGTTAATTGTAGGATCTTCGTTGAAGCGCTTAACAACTCTTGATACCATTTTCGGACGAACGCGAGCCTCTTTTGCGATTCTTTCGAAGCTCCATTTTTGATTATTTTGAAAAAGTTTCACTATAAATTCTCGTGTTTTCACTTTGCTTGACATCTTGCGACAGAGAATTGGAATATCTATGAAGTAAATGTTCCACGTTGTTCTGACGTTCATAACAAAGCTAACTATGATCAAAATTTGATTTTTTCTCAATTGGTTCAAGAGATATAGGAGTTTTTGTGATAGCGAATTTATTCTCGTTACCACTAAATTAAAATTTCCAGCTCAAAGGACCAATGCTTGGCGATTTTTCTGTTTGGCACCAAAATATGGGAATCTTCAAATGTGAAGCCTCGATGAGAGAAAAAACACAACGAAACAAACATAACACAGAAACTAACATAAATCTTCGATGAAACCTACCAATTCTGAATGGAATGAGACGTCCAAGCTGTCTCCCGAGTATAATTCACCTTTTGTGGGTGCCACAGTTCACTTATTATCAGTCAAAGTTTCCCGGTAGGTGAGATGAGAATGTGACAGACGGACGGACAGATACGGCCGTGTGGTGATAATGGATCACCTTCCACCTCTTATAACACGAGTTCAACTTAATTGCAAGATTGCAACCACCTCATCCATTCTGAAGGTGGCAGTTTGATGCCGTGCTTCAGTTTGTTACCTCTTAGTCATTCATTTCACCGTCGACTGATTCATTCATTTCCCATTGTTCAGGATCCTTTAGGAAGTAGAAAGGACCCCGCACTTTTAGTAGGTAAAGTGGCGACCGGTCAAATTTTCTGAAAATTTGGTATGTTGTTGTACCCGACTCATTGACCAAAAGTGTCAATGGGCCCAACCCAATGCTATGGCTAGTTTTCTAAATACGGGGTGTTAAAGTTGAAAATTGCCCAGATTTTCGGATTTATTTGCTAATTATTAAGAGTTACATTGGATTTCTGTTGCATACACACGTTTACTACATGTTCTAGGTATGAAATTAGAGGATACGTATGATTAAAAATATTTATATTTACCGGGTGATTGACGAATATATGACGGTAGTTTTTTTCCAAAATTCACTTTTTCTACTGTGACGTCAGGAGTGCATATTTTTGAAATGATCTTTCCGATTTAGTATTATGACGACAAAATATTGCACAGTGCATATTTTTTATACAGGGTGTTTCACAGAGAGAACCACTAGCCATAATCATATTTTTTTAGGATTAATTCGAAATCCTGTATTTCTGAATTGATTTTTGGGAAAAGTGATACCACAAACATATGTGTGTCTCTAATCTCCAAAATATTCAGGGTGGTTTATTCAAAGGAAGGTATTCAATTTTGGGAAAAGTACAAAAAACATGAACACCCTGTAGTCGAAAATTTCCTCGGTCATAAGTAACTATTTTATCACTTCATATTGATTCCCACAACATCTCCCGAAGTATGAATTTTAAATCCGATACTATGACCAGTTTTCGAGATACAGGGCGTAAAAGCGGAGAATAACTTATTTCATCATTTTTTTTTAAATTGAAAAGCCGAATTTATGTTGCGCCCATGAGTTCAGTATGAGAGCAGATCAGATGGACATGGGAAGATTTAGCTAAAATATTTACTGTTAAGGGTGATTCATGAATAAATCACAATAGCTTTTGCAAACACTCGATAATTCTAAAGTTTCGTCGCAGCGAAATTATTCCATGAAGTTAATACCTATAGTCGTTCACAATTTTCAGTCTGAAATACTTCACTTGATGTAATGTTAGACAGTTATTCAAAATTCACCAGAAAAGTTCTCCTTTCAATTATTTCAAAGCATATTATTTATGACTCACCCTGTATGAAAAGTAACTAATCATTATGAAGTATTTCAGACTGAAAATTGTGAACGACTGGGTATTAACTTCATGGAATAATTTCTCTGTGATGAAACTGTAGAATTATCAAGTGTTTGCAAAAGCTATTGTGATTTATTCGTGGATCACCCTGTAACAGTAAATATTTTAGCTGAACCTTTCCTTGTGCATCTGATCTGAACTCATACTGAACTCATGGGCGCAACATAAAATCAATCCGGCTTTTCAATTTGAAAAAAAAATGATGAAATAAGTTATTCTCCGCTTTTACGCCCTGTATCTCGAAAACTGGTCATAGTATCGGATTTAAAATTCATACTTCGGGAGATGTTGTGGGAATCAATATAAAGTGATAAAATAGTTGCATTTGACCGAGGAAATGTTCGAATACAGGGTGTTCATGTTTTTTGTACTTTTCCCAAAATTGAATACCTTCCTATGAATAAACCACCCTGAATATTTTGGAGATTAGAGACACACATATGTTTGTGGTATCACTTTTCCCAAAAATCAACACCCTGTATAAAAAATATGCACTGTGCAATATTTTGTCGTCATAATACTAAATCGGAAAGATCATTTCAAAAATATGCCCTCCTGACGTCACAGTAGAAAAAGTGAATTTTGGAAAAAAACTACCGTCATATATTCGTGAATCACCCAGTAAATATAAATATTTTTAGTCATACGTATCATCTAATTTCATACCTAGAACATGTAGTAAACGTGTGTATGCAACAGAAATCCAATGTAACTCTTAATAATTAGCAAATAAATCCGAAAATCTGGGCAATTTTCAACTTTAACACCCCGTATTTAGAAAACTAGCCATAGGCCCATTGACACTTTTGGTCAATGAGTCGGGTACAACAACATACCAAATTTTCAGAAAATTTGACCGGTCGCCACTTTACCTACTAAAAGTGCGGGGTCCTTTTGAGACTGTTTCAAAAGTTTCCTTTTTTTCAGCAATTTTCCAAATATGAGGAATATGATGAATATTCACTCATTTATCTAACTCATTCTGCTGCACATTTCTTTATGTTTCACAGTTTTTGGTGACAATCTATCAAGTAGGATTTACAGGGTGGTAGATGGGGTAGGTATTTACCCCCTTCCATGAGTATCGAAGACCTGAGAAAAAATACTCAACTCTTCTGAAGCATAAAGAGACATAAGGAGACTAATATCTTTTTCGAAACGTTAACTGCTATCGACCAACAGATGTCTGACCCAATGAATCAGATTTATGACTTTTAACACTTGTTACAGCATGCAATGGAACCTGCACAACTTCTTGAGGATTGTTTTCACTTCATATACAGCAATTTTGGTTGTTTACGTAGCCGTTCTACCAGAGATGAGCTTCATCACTAAACACAATTTTTCGATGGAAATGTGGATCAACTTCAAGCTGTTCTAGGGCCCAATCAGCAAACATAGAACGCTTATTATGGTCAAGTGTCTTTAGTTCTTGAACCAGTTGGATCTTGTACGGGTGTAGACCAAGAACTTTACGCAAAATTCTCCATGTGGTGGATGCACAGAGTCTAACTTGTTGTAAACGTCGACGAATAGACAAATCTGGATCTTCATTAACACTTTCACTTATAGCAGCTATTTTTTCTTCTGTACGTACAGTTCTTTGTCTTGTTGTTGTTGTTGCATCGAGTAGAGAAAATGTTGTGAAAAATCTATCGATAGTTCGACGAATAAGCTGCTCTGATGGACGACTATGTAAACCATAATTTTCACGAAGTGCTCTATAAGTTTGGCGAATAGAACACTGATTTTGAAAAAAAATTTCAACAATTAGTAAACGTTGTTACCCTCCATGAGTATCGAAGACCTGAGAAAAAAATAAGGCATAAGGGACTCATATCTTCTTCAACCGTTAACTGCTATCGACCAACAGATGTTTGACCCAATGAATCAGTTTAATAGTTACTTTTAACACTTGATAAACGTTGAAGGGGTGAAAACAAATTAAATTAGACACTAATAGAAGTAGAGATGATATTTATATTTCCATATGGACTTCCAGAGAAGTGGGTCATCAGTATTTATTGTTACAGAAATATTGGGAAATAAACTGCTCCACATGAGTTAGGGATATTGACTTAAATTGCAAAAAAAATATAGTTAAAATGAGATTTTTGTGATGAAAATTCATATTAATATGATTTCAAGTTGCAAATTAATTTTAGCCAGTAGGTCTGCAGCTTATACAGGGTGGTTAAGAAAAATCGAGTAAAATAACGAAATTTTATTCTCAGCGAATTCATTTTAAGACTATCAATACAATGTATGGCCTCCACGGGCATCAACAACAGCTTGACATTTTCTTTGCATACTACACACGAGGTTGTTGAGCATTTCTTGAGGAATTTGGTTCCATACACGGGGCAGAAGCTCTCTCAGATCATTTAAGGATTCTGGGATAGGTTGATGATTATCTTATCTTCTTTGGAGCATTTCCCATGAATGTTCTATGCAATTCATATCTGGTGAGTGCGGAAGTATTGGTAAATGTGGAATACCAAGCATTCTCAACTATGGCTGCACGGTGCGGTCTAGCGTTATCGTCTAGAAATTGAAAAGTTTCACCAATAGCAGCGTGAAAATTTGGCACAACATTGTCAATGACATGCTCCTTATAGTGTGAGGCGGTCATATTCCCAGGACAAATGAGTAGATCTGTGCGCCCGTTGAAACATTTCCCGGCCCATACCATAACACTACCCCCTCGGAATGGATGGACTTCTTGGACATAGCGACGATTACGGGGTATGCGTGGGATTGTCCATACCCTTATTCTTCGAGAATCTGAAAATCGTCCATATCTGGATTCATCAGTGAAAAGGACACTACGCCATTGATCGTTCCAATTGATATGTTGCCTTGCCCATTCCAGTCTTTGACGCTTATGGTCACGTGTTAATGGAACTCCTCTCAATAGTCGTCTAGAACCTAGATTCACCTCTCTCAAAGGTCATCTGATGGTTCCGATGGAAACTTGGACCCCATCTGCATTTTGAAGAGTATTCCGAAGCATTCTACACGTGGATGTAGGGTTTCTTCTCGCCGAAACGGTGATGAAACGATCCAAGCAGGTGTTGTTTTTCGTCGCCCAACAAGCCTTGGTCTTTCCAACACGGAACCTGTCTCCCTGAACCTATTCCAAAGTCGAGAAATCACACTTTTGCTGACTTGGTGCCTTTCCGCTACAACAACCTGAGTTAGGCCACCCTGTAGCATTCCGATAGCCCTATCAGCCTCAGCGTTTGTTAATTTACGTCTTGGCATTTCCAGAAAACTCGTTTCAAATCGAAGCCGTTGCTAAACTGACTTCATTTCGAAATAAGAACATTCATGAAGCATATGCAAAGAACCAAACTTCAGAAAAAAGGCGACCAGATTGACGAAATGTCTCATACTGATTTTTATTGGATCGATTCAAGTTGTTATTGAGTTTTAAATGATTTTACAGCGATTTTCTCGAAGATTACATACTTTTAAAAACGATTGAATACGATATCCCTAACTCTTGTGGAGCAGTATATTATTCAAGCCCTCAACTTTGTCTTTCACCGAAATATCATCTTTCATTTCGACAAGTATCAATTCTCTCCAATATATCAATCTGGCTGTTAGACAAAAGCGTCCTTCATTCACTACAATCCTCATATTTACCCGAAAACTCTCACCCCTCATTATTACACGCAGCTTTCGCCAGAGAGGACAGACAGAGCAAATAAATCTTCCAGGAAAACTCAAGCAACCCTTTCATAAAACCTGACACGAGAGCAAACAACCCTTGGGCGAAATCCAACTATTCCTTCACAAGTGGTGGGTAATTAAAGGTTAGAGGGGCGAGGAGTGACAGAAAAGAGAGTAATGAAGGATTAAATAGTCCTCATACAGCTCGGAAAAATCGTTACCAAGATTTTCACCAGGATTAAATGGTCCTATTAGGTTAAATTTTGAGTGGGTTGAAATGAGTCTGATATTCATGTTGATTCGAGAGGGAATGTTGGAAATTTTAGAGCTTCTAGAAGACATTTTCTGATGTCGAATTGACAACTGGAAAATCATCAGTTTGTTGCTTTTTATGAAGCAAATACAAACGATAAAATGAAAATCGAAGAAGGTTGATGTTCAGTTACAACGAAATGAATCTACGGAGATACCTAACGAACCATTAATTCTTCATATACCAAAGGAAATGACTTTCATAACTTCTCGCCTACTGCTTTATTTTCACATTCCGTTGAACGATTCTCGCCAACCAACTGCCACAGTTAATTCATTAACGATAGGGCAGTTAGTCGGTTAAAAATTGGACTAATTCAATAATTGGAAAATGATTTATGTGTCAAAGGGGGTTCCGTAATTTCTATCACCAGAGTTAACACTGGAACAAGGGATATTAGTTCTTCTTCTCAGTTTGAGAACATAGTTAGAGGTGTACGCCTACTATAGAAACAAACAAAATTTCAATGTCAAAATATTTTATTACTCAACATATTCTCCTCTAAATTGAATACATTCATTACAGCGAACTTACAACTTCTCTAGACCTTGAAAAAAATGTTTCTTCTGGCTCTGCAAATCAGTCCTCCACAGATTTTATTACCTCCTCGTTGGAAGAAAATTTACGACCCTTTAAACTTTTTTTCAGTTGAGGAAAGAGATGATAGTCGGACAGAGCCAAATCTGGTGAATAAGAGGGGTGTTCTAGTAATTCTAACCCTAAATCACGAATTTTTTGCATGGCAACATGAGATTTGTGTACTGGGGCGTTGTCCTGTAAAAACAAAATACCTGTTGATAGCTTTCCGCGTCTTTTCTCTTGAATTTTTTCCCGTAGAGTGGTCAGTTATGTCGAATAGTAATCTCTAGTTTTTGTTCTACCCTTATCCAAAAAATCAATCATGATTACTCCATGGAAATCCCAAATCCCAAAAAACTGAAGCAAGAACTTTTCCAGCAGATTTTTGGACACGAAAATTTTTAGGTCTTGGAGAACCAGAGTGTCGCCATTCCATCGATTGTTGCTTTGTTTCTGGATCGTAGAAACATACCCAAGTCCCATCTATAGTAACAATTCGGTTTAAGAAGTCTACATCGTTTTCAAATCGAGCACAGATCGAACGCGATGCTTCTAACCTTGCACGATTTTGGTCAACATTCAAACATTTGGGGATTCATTTTGCAGAAATTTTTCTCATGTCCAAATTGACGTGAACTATATGATGAACGCGTTCGTATGAAATCTCCAGTGCTTCTGATATCCGTTTTATCCCAATTCGACGGTCTGATAAAATCATGACATGAACTGCATCGATATTTTCGGGGACTGACACAGAAACTGGCCTTCCCGATCGGTCATCATCTTCAATTCTTTTGAAGCTTGCAGTCCAATTTTTCACGGTCGCATTTGAAGGACATTGATCACCAAGGGTATTTAGCATGTCTTCGTAAATCTGCTCACCTCTTAACCCTTTTAAATACAGGTACTTGATGATGGCTCGATACTCCAATTTTTCGATTTTTACAATTTCGGTGGACATCTTTTTTTTAATTTATTGCGTAACTCTGGTTTACCTTTTTGACGTCGAACTCTACACTGACATCGCAATATTTTGTTTATGCATGCAACTGGTCCTAAACTTGAAGCTCCCGCTGTGTTTCACCTTCTCCTTCAGCATAGTCAGAAGATGTCTTCATGATGTCAATCTAACATCACCACACAGATTCCTTCAGGGATTACTGCTACAGAAAACCAGGGTGTTCTATATCTAACAATACCTCAAAGATCTTAGTGAAATCCAATACGACACTTTTAGTACCAATTGCAAAGAATCATTGAAGCCCAGAGGCGATAGCCGAACTCATTTAGAAAGCTACAAGATCTTTAACTTCAACTTTGGTAACGAATTGATCAGAATTACTGGCAAAGGCATGTCTAGACCTAAACCTAGAAGGAAACTATCATAAGTGCCATATATTCAAGCCGCTAAACTAAGCACTGAGCTCTTATGTCATTGACTCAAAGTTGATTTGCCAGTGCCAGAGGAAACTCTATAGGGTAGGCAAGATGAATAAGGTCTCTTTAATCTGGGTTCCTGGTCATTCTTGAATCTAAGGAAACAAAGAGGCCAATATGCTTGCCAGAGAGGGGCACAATCGTCATTCACTGGCCCAGAACTTTTCTGTGATATAGGGAAATGCACCTATGAGAAAGAGTTTCTGGAGAGGTAGAAAACCGAAAGGAAAACTCTTCAAAGGAAAGAATCCTTTGGGCAAGAAACTTGCAGGGGTGAGGAACTAGCCTCTCTAGAACTGTAAGGCGAGCTGTAGAGTGAGAACAGCTCTGTATGGGGACACAATAGACCTTAAGGTCGCAGTGAACTGCAACCTCTTTCTAACTATAACTACTAAGATCTTGTAAATTATTTCAGGTTTCTTACAACACCAAAAAGATCCTTCAACTACAAATACATAAAAAAATCACTAACCTAACCAGCATATGCAAGTCACCAGAGCGAAGTCTATAGAAGAATGTACTACTACTGTAGAATTTTCCTGAAATAAGCAGACACCTCATCTTCCATAGATTCATCATGAACCTCACCAAGGTCGTTCTAAATGTATCAAATGTATGGAACAATAATCGAATCAGACTCGCTGTGCCGTTAGACATTTCTTAATTTAGCCGGCCTCGAACAGAACCTTGAGAACCGAGATTGGCAGCTTGCAACTGGTAGCTCTCATCTTCGGATCAACTAACGATACCATTCTTATTAAATCAACCGTAATTACTTCCAATGTGGATCTTCTTCTTGGTCAATCAATCCATGACACATCTTCGTCCTGGACGGGTCTGAATATTATTTGTTTGTGCTTCGTTAATGAGAAGAAAAAATGAGGATGACTCGGTGGAAACTGCCGATCATGATATGGATAAATGATTAGTATTTCTATAATTAACCATTGGATTAGTCAGGAACAGAATTTGGAGGGTTATTCTGATTCAAAGACATTCAACTTTCGAAAACAGAGTCCACAGACGAATCACAGATACATCCATGGTAGATTACATCAGTGATCGAAAAAACTGGACCCGTCTCACCATTTTTCACAGCCAGCTGCACAGATATACCCCGAAGCACAGATTCTTAATCCGCGTTTTTTCAACGATGATATTTCACAGAATACGAGATATGTTTTGAGAGATCGCCCGACAAGGCGTATTATACCGAAGGATAATTATTGTGGAAGAGAAGAAAACATTAATCGTGATGAATAACCGTGCAGCACCAATCTTGAATGTCCAACGGAAGCTGCTCAATAATAGATGCAATTAGGATGAGAATAAAATGGATGAATGTGAGTTTGGTTCGGATGGATAATGTGAGAGTCATTAGGACTGCTTTGTGCTACTGGTAGGAATGGCCGAGGAAGATGCGAGAATATGGCTACTTTCATAATCTAATTTGATGTAGGTAAGTTCATTTTATTTTATACCCATGCATCCTTTTGCATTGTATAGAACTTTGTTCTACTGTGCACCTATTTGGCATATTTCTCTATAGCTGATAACACTTGCTGCCCATGCACATTCAGTTCAACAAAGATTGATTATAATACAACAAAGACCAAATCATCCTCACCAACACTGTGGAGGTTACCTCAAGCTCTACTGATGTATGCAAAAATCTGCAGTGTCAGAATCCAATTTGAAATAAAATATTGTCCTATTGGGTGTTTTTTTAGAGTGGTAGAATTTTCGAGGGCATTACTGTGATTTGAGAGAAGGTGGAAGCCATGTTGTTTTGACATTTCTGTACAGTAAGCATTGACGAATTATCATGTGGAAAGACTCACGCCGCAACAACGTTCACAAATTCTTGAAATTCATTTTCAAAATCAGTGTTCTATTCGCCAAACTTAAAATTCTTCAATAGAGTAAATAGGTTTGAAAAAGAGTTTATCCTTTAAAACACGTTTGAAACTATCATCAGTTTGTATGTTCTCTTGGTTTAAAATTTTCATTTCTCTGTGGAAGACATTCCAGTAGTTTTTTTACCAATTGGTGTTGGTAGTCCCAGGATGGAATAGAACAACAAAAGGGCAGATCGGTTGTTTATTCAGGGTCAACTGCCAGTCATCGGTAAGTGAGAGCTTAATTCTACCTCTTCAATATTACAACGTAATAATGACCAAGCAGATTAACGTGTATAATCTATGGGAACAAACTAATAAAAAAACTTGCTTCTTCACATCAGATCCTTTAACTCTCCTTAATACAAGAACTCTGATCACTGAGCAGTTAATTGAAATGTCAGCGATGATTGGAAATATTGAAAATGTAGTCTTTCAACACTAACCCTTTACAACTTGCATTTCTCCTAAAGCAATCATCTTAAATTTTACGAGGCTGTATTGATATCTAGTTAGCCTAGACCATTTCCATGCATAAACAAAATATTGCGATACCATATCAACGAACAATAACTTATTAGAAGTGTCAGTGTAGAGTTTGACGTCAAGAAAGTAACCAGAGTTACGCAATAAATTGAAAAAAAAAGATGTCCACCGAAATTGTAAGGATCGAAAAATTGGAGTATCGAGCCATCATCAAGTACCTTTATTCAAAAGGGTTAAGAGGTAAGCAGATTTACGAAGATATGCTTAATACCCTTGGTGATCAATGTCCTTCAAATGCGACCGTGAAAAATTGGACTGCAGGCTTCAAAAGAATTGAAGATGATGACCGATCGGGAAGGCCAGTTTCTGTGTCAGTCCCCGAAAATATCGATGCAGTTCAGGACATGATTTTATCAGACCGTCGAATTGGGATAAAACGGATATCTGAAGCACTGAAGATTTCATACGAACGCGTTCATCATATAGTTCACGTCAATTTGGACATGAGAAAAATTTCTGCAAAATGGATCCCCAAATGTTTGAATGTTGACCAAAAGCGTGCAAGGTTAGAAGCATCGCGTTCGATCTGTGCTCGATTTGAAAATGATGCAGACTTCTCAAACCGAATTGTTACTATGGATGAGACTTGGGTTCATTTCTACGATCCAGAAACAGAGCAACAATCGATGGAATAGTGACACTCTGGTTCTCCAAGACCTAAGAAGTTTCGTGTCCAAAAATCGGCTGGAAAGGTTCTTGCTTCAGTTTTTTGGAATTGCCATGGAGTAATCATGATTGATTTTTTGGATAAGGGTAGAACAATAACTGGAGATTACTATTCGACAATACTGACCACTCTACGGCAAAAAATTGAAGAGAAAAGACGCGGAAAGCTATCCAAAGGAATTTTGTTTTTACAGGACAACGCCCCAGTACACAAATCTCATGTTTCCATGCAAAAAATTCGTGATATAGGGTTAGAATTACTAGAATACCCCCCTTATTCGCCAGATTTGGCTCTGTCCGACTATCATCTCTTTCCTCAACTGAAAAAAAGTTTAAAAGGTCGTAAATTTTCTTCCAACGAAGAGGTAATAAAAGCTGCGGAGGAATGGTTTGCAGAGCAAGAAGAAAAATTTTTTTGAAAGGTCCAGAGACGTTGCAGGTTCGCTATAATAAATGTATTCAATTGAGAGGAGAATATGTTGAGTAATAAAATATTTTGACATTGAAATTTTGTTTGGTTCTATAGTAGGCTACGAATTTTTCAATATATACTCCATTCACAATCATAAAATCACAACTCTGGCCTTGGAAATTTGACACATTCCACTCTGTATCGAAGTTATGACGTTTTCCAAAATATTTTTATGTTCCAAGTCAACACTATGTTGCCCTTTCTACATTCTCAGCGTATTTCTCAGAATGTGAATTTATTCGGAAAATGAATGAATTGGAAAAGATGTGATGGACGAAAATAATTAACGTTTATATGAATTGATAGAAAGGATTCCTTTTCTAGTTATTTGCATGAAAAGTGCAAGAGATCATACTGTTGAAATATATTATTTTTCGCCATGGAAGAAAATTGCATTGCTTTCACATAATTTTCATATGCATGCTTGTGAAGATTTAATGATTATTATCTTCTTGAACTGAAAGTTCAAGACTTGACGACATCAATTGTTGATTCTAATCAAGAATTCATTAAAAAATTCAACCCAAAGATATAAGATGAATTGATGGGTAATTACAAGAATCAAGAATAATGTCAATTTAATTTTGTTGATGACTTTCTTAAAATCAATGTTGGGATATAAAACTCGGCTGCGTTTATTCAAAGAACATCTAAAGAATACATTTTTCACCAGCTCGACCTTTGAAAGGCGTTTCTTATAGGAGAATTAGGTCTAAGTTCCACCTCATCAGTGAGGTACCTAACTTTTTCAAATCTGCTCAGATATCGCCAAATTCCTTGGAAAACCTGAAAAATGTCATCCTAATCGACCTCTCGAGGCTCCATCCGATCCATCTATTGCGATATCTGTCCAAATAACAGCTTTTTCAACGAAATTCCCGTGTACCCCTTCAACCTCGAAATGTAAACATTCGTCCTGGTCTTGAAAATCGTCCTCACGCTCCAAACTGGTGCTAAAAACAATAAACATACGTTAATCTAGGATATTCGACGAAAAACTCACCTGCAAATATCGATTAAATACCAAAAATCCGCGAACAATTTGTAAACCTTACAAAATGTGGAATATCTTTGATACTTTCACTCTGATGTAAACAAAGAAACTGGCAACGTCGTTTGGCATTAACGATATTTTCTGTGCGCGCACTGACTTTTCATCATATGTTCTGTGTTTTTCATCAGGGGCACCAACTCCTGAAAACGAAACCATGACCTCCTATACTCCATTCACAATTATAAAATCACAACTCTGGCCTTGGAATTTTGACACATTCCACTCTGTACCGAAGTTATGACGTTTTTCAAAATATTTTTATGTTCCAAGTCAACACTATGTTGCCCTTTCTACATTCTCAGAGTATTTCTCAGAATTTATTCGGAAAATGAATGAATTGGAAGAGATGTGAAGACGAAAATAATTAACGTTTATATGAATTGATAGAAAGGATTCCTTTTCTAACTATTTGCATGAAAAGTACAAGAGATCACTGTTGAAATATATTATTTTTCGCCATGGAAGAAAATTGCATTGCTTTCACATGATTTTCATATGCATGCCTGTGAAGATTTAATGTTTATTATCCTCTTGAACTGAAAGTTCAAGACTTGACATCGATTGTTGAATCAAGAATAATGGAACATTATATCCCTCTACTGGAATCCAAATAAGTTGAAGGGAGTTCTGATGCAACAGGAACTTTTTCTTGGAACATAACCTTAATAGCTAACTTAATAAAAATAAGAGTTGAAGATATACATTTCATTTATTTGATCTTATGAACAAGGAGTAAAATATTCTGACTGTATAGTAATTTATTAGTTTAAAAAATATTCATACATTACAACCACAGTAGGTTTGTACAAATAATATGGAACAGGTCAAACATATGCTTCACATTTATCATTCACCTGTTCTAAAATAAGACACAAACTCCTCCACATTATAGGGCCCCTACAGCATTAAAAGCTTGTGTCACTTTTGAAAGAAGTAGCACTAGATATAATATATTCTTTCGATTAAGAGCAAATACCTACCGTTGAATGTTACATACACAAATTTCTTCAAAATGGGCTTATACGAAGTGGTTCTTTTTCTGAAACGTGAAAACGATCAACAATAATCATTTAGAGACCGATGATGGCCATCCAAAACCCATTTACTGACGAAAATCGTGCAATTTCATTCTGCAAGTTCTTTCCTCATAATTCCTCGAAAATCCTACCTGAACCATATTTTCAGGTCGCTTTCGTGAAAAGATCGTATAAGGAAGCCATGTCCATTTTACACATTCCAAATAAATTTTGAGCACCAAAAACGATACCGAAACTAACCAAACTTCTGGGGGACCGGAATTTCGTTTGAAATCTTTCCAAACGGCCAGATACCTAAAAAAACTTCGTTATCAAGTGTAAAAAAGGCGATTAGTACTTACTTTTGCTTTATTCATGCTTATAAATCGATTTTTGGTCCAATTCAAATTTGCCGTTTGTACCCATGTCAAAATATCTTTGATACTTTTACTTTGATGTAAACAAAGAAACTGGCAACGCCGTTTTGTCATTAAAGATATTCTCTGTACGCGCACAGATTTTTTATCAGGTGCACCAATTCCTGAAAACGAAACCATGGCCAGAGTTGTGATTTTATAATTGTGAATGGAGTATATGTGATTAAATAAAAGTGAATGGAGTATATCCTCGTACCAATTTTCGTTTCTGCCTCACACTCAGTCAAGGGCTAAGAGGATAGTTGCGTCTCGTGAACTATTGACATCTTCCAGCTGATGGGGGTCGCCAGAAGTTCCAAGGATCGATCTGACATCCAAGACCATCCCAACTAACCCTCTCCTGCTCGTTACTTCCGTCCAATCTAACGCGGGAGCGGCTGTAAATGCCCCACGAATTACTTGAAATTCCATCTGGGCCCCATGAATAATTCAGGTCCGTGCAGGCGAGGATGGTTCCGGGGGCGGCGGGGTCATAACCGCTTAATTCCGGCAGTCAACACGACGGCGGCGGGTCGAGGTTGGCAACAGTGATTGCGACCTGCAAACACGTCGGTCTCTGGTCGCTTTAGGCCGGTTTATTATTTCCGTAAACAAGATCTCGTCAATGCTGACGGGGGTAAAAGGGGTAATTGGGCGTGCTTGAATCAATGGATCCTGCTCCCGGAGTCATCCGGTATTCTGTTTGTGGCTTGCCGGACAGAACTGTAGCTTTGGAAGGGTGTTTTGTTCCGAAGACGGCCTTCAAAGGGTTTTTGAATTAGACGCAAGCGATACTTCGATTTCATTCTAAAAAAATCAATGGAAATCGTATATACTCCATTCACAATTATAAAATCACAACTCTGGCCATGGTTTCGTTTTCAGGAATTGGTGCACCTGATAAAAAATCTGTGCGCGTACAGAGAATATCTTTAATAACAAAACGGCGTTGCCAGTTTCTTTGTTCACATCAAAGTAAAAGTATCAAAGATATTTTGACATGGGTACAAACGGCAATTTTGAATTTGACCAAAAATCGATTTATAAGCATAAATAAAGCAAAAGTAAGTACTAATCGCCTTTTTTACACTTGATAACGAAGTTTTTTTCAGGTATCTGGCCGTTTGGAAAGATTTCAAACGAAATTCCGGTCCCCCAGAAGTTTGGTTAGATTCGGTATCGTTTTTGGTGCTCAAAATTTATTTGGAATGTGTAAATGGACAAAAAAGGCTTCCTTATACGATCTTTTCACGAAAGCGACCGGAAAATATGGTTCAGGTAGGATTTTCGAGGAATTATGAGGAAAGAACTTGCAGAATGAAATTGCACGATTTTCGTAAGTAAACGGGTTTTGGATGGCCATCATCGGTCTCTAAATGATTATTGTTGATCGTTTTCACGTTTCAGAAAAAGAACCACTTCGTATAAGCCCATTTTGAATAAATTTGTGTATGTAACATTCAACAGTAGGTATTTGCTATTAATCGAAAGAATATATTATATCTAGTGCTACTTCTTTCAAAAGAGACACAAGCTTTTAATGCTGTAGGGGCCCTATAATGTGGAGGAGTTTGTGTCTTATTTTAGAACAGGTGAATGATAAATGTGAAGCATATGTTTGACCTGTTCCATATTATTTGTACAAACCTACTGACCTAATGTGGTTGTAATGTATGAATATTTTTTAAACTAATAAATTACTATACAGTCAGAATATTTTAGTCCTTGTTCATAAGATCAAATAAATGAAATGTATATCTTCTACTCTTATTTTTATTAAGTTAGCTATTAAGGTTATGTTCCAAGAAAAAGTTCCTGTTGCATCAGAACTCCCTTCAACTATTTGGATTCCAGTAGAGGGATATAATGTTCCATTATTCTTGATTCAACAATTGATGTCAAGTCTTGAACTTTCAGTTCAAGAGGATAATAAACATTAAATCTTCACAGGCATGCATATGAAAATCATGTGAAAGCAATGCAATTTTCTTCCATGGCGAAAAATAATATATTTCAACAGTGATCTCTTGTATTTTTCATGCAAATAACTAGAAAAGGAATCCTTTCTATCAATTCATATAAACGTTAATTATTTTCGTCCGTCACATCTTTTCCAATTAATTCATTTTCCGAATAAATTCACATTCTGAGAAATACGCTAAGAATGTAGAAAGGGCAACATAGTGTTGACTTGGAACATGAAAATATTTTGAAAAACGCCATAACTTCGATACAGAGTGGAATGTGTCAAATTTCCAAGGCCATCAGAGTTGTGATTTTATAATTGTGAATGGAGTATAGGTACTGTTTTGGAATAACCCTTTTGAACCATTCCTTCAAACGTCCAAAAACTCTGACTCATCGACCAGCTCAAAATCTACCAGATATCTGCGAAGATGTAGTGTCCGTAGCCCAGTGACGTTTATTTGTGTCTCATTTGTAAACGTCAGTTTCCAAAAACACAAAATTAATCAAGAAAGTTTATTTTATCAAGTCACTAACTTGTAAAACTGACAGTTAACTTGCAAAATTTTTACATTAGAAAATTTTATTTTATCGTCATATATGTTGAAAATCATGGTACAATTGTTATTTCCAGTAACACAGATTTTTAATGATGAAAGAATTGATACAGATGATGATGAACCATCTGTTGACTCAGAAACGGCTGAATTCGAGGACTGCAGAACATTTGTACTCTCCTTACTACCAAATAATTTGCTAGACATTTCGATTTTTTTGTTGACCGAATCATCGACATAACTCATCGCAATTTCGGTGCTCTTCCACCCTCCTGCACGCTTTAGTGCTAAAATATCTCCACCCGAATCCGCAACCATAGCGAAAAGAGTGGCCGGTGTATAACTCTGGGTCTTTTAAACCTAAATATTTCGCTATTTGCTTTGGGACACCACCAATGGTGTGCTGGCCAGCATTAAGGGAAATGCACTTTCCATGTCGGTATGTCAAAAAAAAATCTTAGGCTTTCTGTTGCAGGAGGCCGAAGATTTACATATTTTCTGTATAACATGCAGGGCTTGAAGCTGCAGCCATCATCGGTTGTGGTGAATCTTCTTGTTGTTAAATTTTTTGTTTGCCGCAATGTCACAATAACGTTTTTTCCCATATCTTCTACATCATTCATGTCTAAGGAGAGAATTTCTTCACATCGACAACATCCAAAAATCCCAAATATTGTTACAATTCTCGCCAGCAACCACTGGTCATCAGAAGCATGCATGTAAAAGAAATTGTTCAGCCTCTTCTTTACTTAATACCTTACCCTTTTTAGGCGTATAACGCTCTTTTTTTCGTTTCGAAAACTCTATTACCTTTTGAAATCTGCAAAAGACAACTAAACGTCATATTTTTCAATAAATTTTTTAAGGAAAACAAACTTGCGAACAGGGGCATTTTCTTTCATTTCCAAGCAGCTTTTCAGCATAGACCATTTTGCCCATAAAGTATTAGGGCTGAATCTAGCTGATAGTTGATTCAAGTAGACCAACAAAACATCTTCAGTTACCCCAATCACACTATTTTTGTTTTGCCATTTTTTGAAGTCGTCGTATTCTCGCTCGTACCTTGAAGCTGATTTTGCCTCAATAATTTCTTTTGGTACATTCATTTTCGCTTTCGCCAAAGCAAATGTAAAGAAAAATAAACAGACATGTTCATGGCAACGCTCCCTAGCTTACGACATTTGCGACAAATTATTGAGATTTTTTTGGAATTTATCTAACCTTTTTTCAAATGAGAAACAAATAAAATATAAAACAATACACGCAAGGTAACGGGTTTTACTGGCTCAAGGAGGTAACTGACTCGCCTGCGGCTCGTCAGTTATATCCTCCATTCGCCAGTAAAAACCCTTTTACCTTGCTAGTAATGTTATATACTATTGCTCTGACGCAGAAGTCACGAGTTCAAGCCCGAGGCTAGGAAAGAAATTTTCTAGTCTATGATAGCGGTCCTTCATCTCACTGTTGGGTCGAAAATTAACAGTGCTGTTCCTGAGGTGGCGTAAGGACACAGTAACAAAGCCTACACAGAACACAACTGTTTCTCGGAACTGGTACAAGTTACAAGCTCTGAAACTTGTAGTTTCTGAGGGGTCTCCTCGGGAGACCTAGGAGTATTATCAATATCAATTGCCAACTATTCAACTTGACCTATGATGTTTCTTCTTGCCATGAACTGTTCTTTTGAGCACCATTTACATTTCTTCCTCTTTTTATCTCTCAGATAATGTTCTGAATCTGTAAATACAGCCTGGAAGTGCTAACAGTTTCCAGGTGTTTTACAGTGCCTTCCTTCGTTCATTCCATGCCTCATACAGCTTCCTTAGAAGCTATTGCAATGAGAGTTTATCATTGATCTAATTTTGAGGACCAGTATAGCAACAGATGAACGTTGGGACGGTTTTAGAGGAGACCATTGTGAATTTTTGGTATATTTTGTGCTGGTTAATTGATCACAGGCATAGGCGGATTTAGGGGGGGGGGGCACGGGGGCACGTGCCCCCCCCCCCAGACGGTAGTATACTCTAAATTTTACCTTATAGATACATACTTTTTTGCCCATCCGCCCCTTGTGCCCCCCCCCACTGCCCTTGTGCCCCCCCCTGGAAAAAATTCTGGATCCGCCCCTGATCACAGGACATTATATCTTCCTCTGAATCGATTTGGTCTGAAGATTCTATTCCATATCTATCTATCGGGTGTTTTTTTAGAGTGATAGGACTTCAAATTGAAATAAAACACATTCAAATTAAGATTGAAGCCAATTCTTCTTCATTTGAGGTATAATTTCATGACATTCATGTTTCAAAAATCATTTCCGGCATATGTCCACCACGACAAGCTTTGAGGAACCGCATTCAACCAGTCCAATTTTGGACCACTTTTTCAGTAAGTCAGGCTTTATTTCAGCAATAACACGAGTTATGTTGGCTTCCAAAGCGTCTATTGTTTCTGGTTCATCACCATTAACCAATGATTTGACATAACCCCAAAGAAAAAAATCAATTATATTAAGTCACATGATCTTGGAGACCAATTAACTGGACCATTTCTCGAAATGATGCTATCGCCAAATCTTTCTTTCAATGAATCAATTGTTACGTTAGCAGCATGAAGTCTAGCGCCATCTTGTTGAAACCAAAACACTTCTGGGTCGATACCATTCGAATTTTGAAACAAATAATCATTGATCATCGATCTGTAACGAGCAACATTCACTGTAAACTGTAACATTAGCTCCAGCATCGTTTTTGAAGAAATATGGACCGATGATGTCTCCATGATGTAATGGAACCTGCAGAATTTCTTGAGTATGGTTTTCACTCCACATACGTCAATTTAGCTTGTTTACGTAGCCGTTCAACCAGAAATGAGCTCAATCTCTAAACACAAATTTTCGATAAAAAGTAGATCAACTTCAAGCTGTTCTAGGAGCCAATCAGCAGACAAACGACGCTTATTATGGTCAAGTGGCTTTAGTTCTTGAACCAGTTGGATCTTGTATGGGTGTAGACCAAGATCTTCACGCAAAATTTTCCATATGGAGGATGCACAGAGTCCAACTTGTTGTGAACGTCGACGAATAGACAAATCTGGACCATCATTAACACTGTCACTTACAGCAGCGTTATTTTCTTTTGTACGTACAGTTCTTCGTCTAGTTGTTGTTGTTTCATCGAGTAGAGAAAATGTTGTCCGAAATCTATCGATAGTTCGACGAATAAGCTGCTCTTATGGACGATTATGTAAACCATACATTTCACGAAGTGCTCTATAAGTTAGGCGAATAAAACACTGATTTTGAAAATAAATTTAAACAATTTGTAAACGTTGTTTCGGCGTGAGTCTTTCCATGATAATTCGTCAATGCTTACTGAACAGAAACGTCAAAAAACATGGCTTCTACCTTCTGTCACACCCGATAGATTAATATACTGACCCTTAGACGGCTAAAGGAGAACACTGTGAAACGTCTGTTACACTGACTCTGGAGAAGTTCAATGAAGGGAAACACAAAACGCTTTCTTTTTTCGCATTAGAGATCTGAGAATCGATGGATCAGAACCTAGGGATGCTCTGGTCATTATTCTACCGATTTATTGTTGTCTACTTAACTTCTACAAGCCAAATTCATTATTTTTGAACTATAGATCCAGGGGTTTTTGCTTTGGGAACCATCCATCCGTTGGTCTATCTTCGTTTTTCCTTTTTGAGGAAATGACTACGATTCCAGCTTCCTCTTCCCCTCCCTTCCACCTACGCCCCACACTCATCAAAATGCGAAATTCCAACCCCACATTAGCACCTTGTTTGTTCGCAATCCCAGCCTTTCCAGAAAGTTTTAATACGGCAGACGGAAACCGTGATGCCACTCCGCACCATTACACATTTTATGTGTATAAATATTCAAATAATCCCCCGCAAATCTGATTATGAAAGTGGCCGGGAGAGGGCCAGCTCCAGCTCCAGCTCTCGTGTGATGTTATGGTTTTGAATTAACTTCGCGCCCAGCCACCTGGTGCTCTCCCAGCGCTCTGGGGATGCCGACGACTCGCGGCTTATTCTCCTTGTTTCCGATACCACTCAGCTAATTCCCAATCCTAGGGGGGCCGGAGCGATGTTTGTGATGTAATAGATTTGTCGGCGAAGGATTTTGGAGTGGGGGAAAAGTTGAAAGATCCCCAGGAGTTGGGGAATTGAATTGCTCCATAAGCCAAAACCCCATTTTACCACACTCGTAATTCTAGTACTATTCGAGACTATTCTGGGGATCTGAGAACCGTGACTATGTGAGGCATATACACAATTCTAGCTACCTACATGAATCCTCACTAACATGATTTCCATGCATATCGAGAAGACTATTTCAAAACCACAACATTGGGAAGGTTCAAAACGAATGCAGATTGATCACCTCTCGCTTAAGACGTCTCCTCATCAGCCTAATGATGGTCCCTTATTACCACTAATAAATTCAAAATTATACAAAGAAGCAGAATAGACGCTTTACCAACCTTTTGTGTCCGAGTTGTCATTAAGGCGAATAACGTTCAGAGAAGTGAAAAATGAGGCTTGATACAAGTCTCTGTGGTTGGCGAGCAGTAGGGGGTAATTACCTACTTATTATGTCATTATGGACGAGTTGTTAAGCTTCAGATAATCTGGCTTCATTTAATTCTACGAGGATCGAAAATCGGTGAAACGCTAGTGGTCTTTTGCTACTCTTCGTGGCGAAGAAAGAGTGCTAATCGTCTGAAAGGTTATAATGATCTCGGTGCCTTATTTGTGATTTGGTTTAGACTCATTTATCGTCTGGTATATGACGAAATTCTTTGGCAATTCATTGATATTTCTTCTAAGAAGTGCCATACATTTGACCACATCTTATTTCCAATTGATGACGAATCAAGATCTTGTCTCTGTTGGGCTCCTATTAGTGATTTGTCTTCTAGTGGATCCATCTTCTATTGGTGATTTTTCAGGGTAGTGACCGGCTTCTTACATATTTTCCGAACGTCTATAGGTGATTAATTCTCTCACGTATTCAATTTGGATCCTTTTTCTAGGTAAATCACTTTCCACAACCTGGAACAAAAGAATACCCTCCGATGTTGTTCAAGAATCTATATTTGATCTTTCTTCATCGTCTACAATAATCTCCCCTGTGAGGTCCTCACCTTTTGATTACGTGCCTATAAGTGATTCACCTTTCCTGTGGATCCGTTTCTTTTTGGCGTCATTTACCAATAAGTGAATGCTCCTCAACTAATTCATTGTCATTCCCTCATATATGTTACTGAGATGATCAACTATAGGTGAGCTAACCACTCAACAATATATTTTGACCTTCTCCACTGTCAACAAGTGATTTCTAAGAATCTCCCCTCTAAAGTTGTTTCCGACATTTTGCTGGGTGATCTATAGGTGATTCACCTTTTCATTGATTCAATTTCTATTGGCGTCATTCACCGAGACAAGAAGTGACTTAACGAAATCATTATCATCCCCTATCATTATTTCCTTAGATGATTGGTTTGTTCTCACTGTAAGTATCTTAGGTGATCCGTTAGTGCGAATCACTGATCACTTATACTTCAAGCTTCTCAACCGCTTACAAATGATTTCTAATAGACTTTGAGCTGAAGCCATCGTTTCAAGTCATTAGAGGGTTATGTGTCTATTGGTGATTCGTCTTTTCGTGAATCCTTTTTTACTGGCGTCATTTGCCGGGCCAATAAGTGATTGACTCTTGACTCAATTCAATATCAATCTTTAAATCTTTTTCTGAGATGATTTAAAATGTCAAGGAGTTCTTAGTTGAAGTGTCTATAAGTGATTTCTTGGGCCGAATCACTTATCACTTTATTTCAATCATCTTCTTCTTCTACCAGTAATATTATCACCTATTGACATTGGACTGAGTAATGTGACTATAGGTGATTCTCCTTTTCGTGGATAAATATTCCATTATCGTCATTCACCAGGACTATAAGTGATTGGCTCTTAACGAATTCATCTTCACGTTCATATGATTGGCTCGTTCATGTAGTTCTTACTTAAAATATCTTTAAGTGGTTCCCTACAACGAATCACTTATAGGTATATTGAAACCTTCTACACCGTCTAAAGTGATCACTTATAAATACCAAAAGCAGTCGCTTGTGGTATCTTACATTAGTGCAGCTTATGTCTATACTGTCTCTATAGGTGATGTGACTTTTCGTGGTTCTAAATTCTATCGGTTCTATAAGTGAATTCTCGGTCTACTATCGTCTATTTAAGCTTCTATAGATGATTTTATGTAGTCATATATTCTCTGTTAACTACGATAAGGTCTTTTTGTTACGAATCTGTCTTTTGATGATGTTTTTCTTGGTTCAATCAGTGATATCCCTTTCAAATTTCTCGTTTAAACGAGATGCTCCAATTCATCTCATGGGAAATCTCCGTAGCTCGTAAATATGACGAAAATGTCATGGGAAATGATGATGCTCGAGCCTAGTGTGAGCTGAAAGTAATACTCGACAGGAAACGTATACACTGCACGAATTACATTGTCAGTCAGACACGAAAACAAACTGCCAAAACATATGATATCCGACCAACAAATTGAAATGATTTCATTGTTTCGTTTATTTATACAAGCCACAATGACTGCGCTTTCCCATTATTACATTACCGTTTAACGAGTGTGCACACAAAACGTACATGGTTTACGCTGCAGGAAGCAATATAATCTAATTGTGACGCCATGTTGATAACCAGAGCTTGGTAGGAGGTAAAATTGCTCAAAAATTAAACTTCAACAAATGAATAATGTAATGTTTTACCTCTTTTATGCCGACATCTTGAAATACACAAGCAATCGATCCAGCCAGATAATATTCATGATATTTCCTTTCATTCTTCGCGATATCACGGCTGTCTAAACGTCAATCGACTGAGAACTACCTAGTCATCTTTCGGTGTTACCGATGAATTGATTCCTTCTATTGAATCACTGGGGGAACTACCGACTAATAACGTTTTGAATGCCTTTCTTAAGTCTGGAAGTGATGCTACCGGATATTTCTGAATTCTTTAGGACCAGTGGAACCGAAAATCAACCTCCATTCAGAGTTTTGGGATGTTTGAAAGATGACCAAAGGTAACATGATGAAAGGTGATGCTGATTCAGCCTTGGATTCATGAAAGAACAGTCATATTCAATAAGGATGTGGCGATTGTAGAATTCCAGAGAAATACTGGACCCACTTAAGAGCTTCTCGAATTTGTATACCTGTTGAAAGATTCAGATCAAAGCTCAATGAAAGCAACGCAACCACAAAACATTTTATTGACAACCACAAAACTACATGACACTACATCTCATCACCATCTCCAAGAAATCCTCGTACTTAACGTTGATATGACCTGTGAACTCAGTGTCTCGTTGCTTAAACTCATCAGTGTACCTCTGTATCTGGATACAAGTCACGATGTATCTATCCAGAGGCATCGTGGTAGCTTCCGGACTGTTCCTCTGGATCAAATACCTGATAAACTCTTGCGAAAAATGTATATCCATGTGCTTCAACGCGAAATCTAACTGGCTCTCGTCCAACATACCAGTTCCAGCTTTATCGTAAGCGTTGAAAGCTGTCACCCATTGTTTGATGTAGTAGTACAACAGTTCGAATTCTCTGATGTCCAGTCCACCGTTCTGGTCTAGGTCGAAGAGTCTCACCACAAACTTGCAAGCACTGTCTGAGAAGTATCTCCCTTGAAAGATCTCGAAAGCTTGCTGCAGCTCTTTGGCGGTCATTTTACCGTCGTGTTTCTGTTCCATATCGCCAAACCATTTCTGCATCTCTTGAGGAGAGACGTAAGGACGACATGGGACGATTTGGTTGGAAGCTAGGTCGGGCTCGTGCACTATTTTACCATACGTTCTCTTGTCTAGAAAGCAACGTGAGAAATACAGGTCATAGGCGAATTGTTTTGGGAGAAAAGGCTCATCGTGAGTTAAGGCTCAGAGTGTAGGGGCAAGAGATTGTGGTAAAGAAAGACAACCATCAGCTTCCTCAAAGAACCTTATGATGGTTTACATTGGACATCAAAATCGATAAAGGAACAGGGAAAGAATTTTTCTTGAAGGAAAAATACTCAGAAATTAATATTTCACATTGTGAAAGTTTTTGACTAGTTCCTCACCAACTATTGAAGTATTCTCATCCCCCGAAGACATATCCTCCATGGCCATAGAATCATCCTGCGTGTTTGAGATAGTTTTTTGAGAAACGAAATCTGTCTCCGACATTTTCTCTGCCTGAAGAAACCAAACACTAAATTTAGAACAGAAAACTAACAAAGAATCGAAAATGACACTTATCAGTGTCAAAGCCAGACACCTATAGGTGCATAGAAAAATCCTTCAGATGGAAAAGCAGCTTTTGAAAATGAGCTTGGGCAAAGTTCTCGGCTCGATGGTTTCAGGAAGGATCAAAAATCAAGGGCTCACGATGAGTAGAGAAGCTGAAAACATTAAGGAGCATAGCGTATCCATTAAAAGCAACAGGCAGCAGTCTTCGAGAGATCGTTGAAAGGGATCGATGTTGAATATATCAAATTAATTCCAGTGACGGGTGTATGGGAGGGGAGTAGAATAAGGTGCATGATACCTCCAGACCAAGGGTGTCATTATCGAAAAAGCGCATGGTCATGTTGGCAAATGGCCTCAGCCTGCTACTTAGACAGTAGCCAGCCTGTCGGACTGTCTCGATTGACTGACTGGCGATGCTGGCATTGTTCTCCTATTAACGAGCGTAACACCTCCGCAATCACATGGCTATTATACAGGTTGCTTTTTTTCTAGGGCCACAACAACTAGACGTTGTGTGCCCTGAGAATTCTCGAGTTCAATTATCTAGATGCAAGCTTAATCGTATTCCTAAAACGTTGGGTACTCTCCAAGAAGTTCAGAGGCTAATAATTTGGCTTTGAACATATACCCAGTGAATCCTACAAGTCACACGCGAAAGATAATTCAATTGAGCTGAAAACTTTGTTTTTAATAGAGATCTTCATTTTTGATCGAATCTGGCTTCGAATTTGGTCCTAAACCACTCAGGGTGTGAGAAAAATCCGCACGTAACAAGGAGGAAGAGGGATTATAACGAATTTATAATCAGGAAGCAGGCTTAGGCTAAATGGCGAACAAATAGAGGGATAGACTCGGCTTGGAATATATGGAAATTGAGGTTAAAAAAGGGGGTAAAGGGAATAGACGGGAGAGGCAACTGTTTTCGTTTAAATTCAACGTTGAGTTTGACAGAACGTCTGCTGATTTGTCTTCCCTCGAAAAGCAGTGGCGTATCTTTTGGGAATGAACCACAAGATTACAAGAATTGGACCAAAATCAACAAAACAGAGCTTTAATATTTTACATAAATACTCCATTCACTTTTATTTAATCACATAGGAGTTCATGGTTTCGTTTTCAGAAGTTGGTGCCCCTTATGAAAAGCATAGAACATATGATAAAAAGTCAGTGGGCGCACAGAAAATATCGTTAATGACAAAACGACGTTGCCAGTTTCTTTTTTTACATCAAAGTAAAAGTATCAAGGATATTCCACATTTTGTTAGTTTTACAAATTTTTCGCAGATTTTTGGTATTTAATCAATATTTGCAGGTGAGTTTTTCGTCGAATATCCAAGATTAACGTATGTTTATTGTTTTTATCACCAGTTTGGAGCGTGAGGACGATTTTCAAGACCAGGACGAATGTTTACATTTCGAGGTTGAAGGGGTACACGGGAATTTCGTTGAAAAAACTGTTATTTGGACAGATATCGCAGTAGATCGATCGGATAGAGCCTCGACAGGTCGATTAGGATGATATTTTTCAGGTTTTCCAAGAAATTTGGCGATATCTGAGCCGATTTGCAAAAGTTAGGTACCTCACTAATGAGGTGGAACTTAGACCTAATTCTCCTATGAGAAACGCCTTTCAAAGGTCGAGATGGTGAAAAATGTATTCTTTAGATGTTGTTTGAACAAACGCAGCCGAGTTTTATATCCCAACATTGATTTTAAGAAAGTTATCAACAAAATAAAATTGACATTATTCTTGATTCTTGTAATTACCCATCAATTCATCTTATATCTTTGGGTTGGTTTTTTTTAATGAATCCTTGATTAGAATCAACAATTGATGTCGTCAAGTCTTGAACTTTCAGTTCAAGAGGATAATAAACATTAAATCTTCACAAGCATGCATATGAAAATTATGTGAAAGCAATGCAATTTTCTTCCATGGCGAAAAATAATATATTTCAACAGTGATCTCTTGTACTTTTCATGCAAATAACTAGAAAAGGAATCCTTTCTATCAATTCATATAAACGTTAATTATTTTCGTCCATCACATCTTTTCCAATTCATTCATTTTCCGAATATATTCACTTTCTGAGAAATACGCTTAGAATGTAGAAAGGGCAACATTGTGTTGAATTGGAACATAAAAATATTTTGAAAAACGTCATAACTTCGATACAGAGTGGAATGTGTCAAATTTCCAAGGCCAGAGTTCTGATTTTATAATTGTGAATGAAGTATATGTCGAGTGTTTCTTTAGACTCTTTAGAGTGATATAATTCTCGATATGGATAACTGTGATTTGACAGAAGGTAGAAGCTATGTTCCTTTGACTTCTGTACACTAGTAAGCATTGACGAATTTTCGTGGAATGACTCACGCCGCAACAACGTTTACAATTTGTTGAAATTTATGTTCAAACTTAGTGTCTTATTCCGAAGTTATAGAGCACATAATCGTCAATCAGAGCAGCTTATTTGTCGAACTATCGATAGATTTTGGACTACTTTTCCTTTTTGTTTGCTGATTGGACCCTAGAACAGCTTGAAGTTGATCCACTTTTTTATCGAAAAATTGTGTTCAGTGATGAAGCTCATTCCAGGTTGAACGGCCACGTAAACAAGCAAATCATCGTATATGGAGTGAAAACAATCCTCATGAAGTTCTGCAGGTTCCATTACATCCTGAAAAATGCACTTTATGGTGTGCTTTACACGCTGGAGGCATCATCGTTCCATATTTCTTTAAAATCGATGCTGGAGCTAATGTTACAGTGAATGGTGCTCGTTACATCTATCATCAATGATTATTTGTTTGGAAATTTGAATGGTATCGACCCTAGGGTTAGAGACAAAGCTTTCGATGGCCACAATGTCCAAGCGATATTAAAACTGAAAATTTCACCTACTATTCAGTTCGCTACAGCTTGACCCTTTCTCATCACAAATTAATCAACACGGAGCCCCACAAAAAAATAATTAGAAGATCCCCAAACGCGTCACCGTTTCGCCAAGTTAGACCTTCTTCAATTCAACCGCACACACCACAAAGGGTCGCCAGAGTCCAGGAACGGAACAACTGGTCCCATCAAACAGGTTATTAATCACAGGGCAGCCCCATCAGCGAGGCGGCTTTGTCTCCTTCAAACGAAGCGCTTTTTTAACAAATCGACTAATTAATAAAAAAAACGTCGGTGCGTACAGGGGTATCTGATACGGCAAAAAAAATGGCATTTCTGTAACGAACGGACCGGACCGGAGAGAAAATGATCGCGTGCCGGTCGGGGCGAATAACTTAATACGAAATGTGACATTTATGATTGATTAGGAATGGCCCCGTCTTAATGGATTTCTCTCCGAGTCGGGTCTTTCAGGTGGTAACCCAACGTTTGTAACCGACCATTGTACGAAATAATCAAAACATTCTGATGAAATACACAAAGGATGTAAATTTGTGAAATTGGCGACGATGGTGGGATTAACAGTGAACGATTCAGCTGCATTTTCCATATTCGAGCTCCGAAGTCTATGAAATGTCTTATAACTAACCGTTCTTCAAGTTTGTCCACTACCTGTACCTCATTGGGTATATTCACCATCATTTATCTCCCCGGTAACCACGAAGCAGATAACGATGATGATGCTGGAACCAAATCACTTCTGGGTCGATACCATTCAAATTTTGGAACAAATAATCATTGATCATCGATCTGTAAAGAGCACCATTCACTGTAACATCAGCTCCAGCATCGTTTTTGAAAAAATATGGACCGATGATGCTTCCAGCGACTAGAGCACACCATACAGTGAATTTTTCAGGATGCAATGGAACCTGCAGAACTTCTTGAGGATTTTTTTCACCCCATATACGTCAATCTTGCTTGTTTACGTAGCTGTTCAACCAGAAATGAGCTTCATCACTAAACAAAATTTTTCGATAAGAAAGTGGATCAACTTCAGTCTGTTCTAGGGCCCAATCTGCAACCAAACGACGCTTATTATGGTCAAGTGGCTTCAGTTCTTGAACCAGTTGGATCTTGTATGGGTGTAGACCTAGATCTTTGCGCAAAATTTTCCATGTGGTGGATGCACAGAGTCCAACTTGTTGTGAACGTCGACGAATAGTCAAATCAAATTCTTCAGTAACACTATCACTTACAGCAGCGATATTTTCTTCTGTACGTACAGTTCTTTGTCTTGTTCTTGTTTTCGCATCGAATAGAGAAAATGTTATCCGAAATCTAACGATAGTTCGTCGAATAAGCTGCTCTGATGGACGATTATGTAAAATATAAATTGCAAGAAGTGCTCTATAAGTTTGGCGAATGAACACTGATTTTGAAAATCATTTCAACAATTTGTAAACGTCGTTGCGGAGTGAGTCTTTCCATGAAAATTTTTTGACAGTTCTAATGTTGGGACATACTGTACATATTGTATTTATTCGTATCATCAAGTTACATAAACAATTTTAGTTGAATGACATAAAAAGTTGTCAAATAAAAGATCGTCAAAAATTCACCTTCCAAATTATTATCATTTACAAATAAAAGGCAATTCAACATAATTGGCATCCCTGGTAAATTTGAAGAAGAGCATGCAGTCCTTGAAAACAGAAAGGAGCATTGTCAAGGACGCTGCAAGGAAACATTTTGAAGATATTGAGAAGGTAGAACAAGACGACATGGTAAAAATAAAAGAATTACTGCAACAAGTGTCAAGCAAAGCAGAAAAGGTATTTTTCCTAGACGACATTATAAGAGAATTGCTTTGTTACGAAGAACCCAGTGACGAAGATTTCAGTAAAGAAATAACAGAGGAAATGAATTTTTGCACTGAGGTAATAAAGTACAAAAACAAATGCAATCATTTATTAGAAAAAATAACAGAAGCAAAAACGGAGGTTGAAAATGAAACAAGAGAAAAACCGAAGCATTTTAACTTCCCAAAATTAGAAAAAATAAATAGGATAGAAGACAGAAATTACTGCATATTTTGCGATTCAAACACTCATAATAGTCAGGATTGCATAAGAGCACAAAAAATGACGTTAGAACAAAAAAGGACAACTGTAGTAAAGAAAAGAGGTTGTCTTTCATGTCTGAAACCCAATCACAGTTTTAGAACTTGTAAATCTATAGTTGAATGTGTTAAATGCACGCGAAAACATCATGCTCTTATGTGTCCTGATCTGCATGAAAATGAGAAAAAGGACGTTAAATGTCTATTCAGAAGGGAGAAGACAATGAAACCTCTTCCAGATGGAGATGATTCCACTTGTCCCAAGCGAAAATCCTCGGATTCCCTCGAAGTATGGGCCTTGGAAGAGGACAAGGAAGAAATTCAAATTGGCAGTTGTTCTAAGGACAGTTGTATGAGAATAGTGGAACGCTCTTCATTCATGGTGAAGAAACAACGATCAATTGACTGTGATGTTAGAGGAAGCTGCGTCAGGCAGAAAATTTTCGATAAACTATTTCCCAACCAGAAACAGCCTTGTAGGATTCCTTCAAAAAGAAGTGCTCCTTGCGAAGCGCCCACAAGAAAGAAGATGCCCTGCGAACTAGAACCTGAATTTCCTA
This sequence comes from Adalia decempunctata, assembly GCA_951802165.1. Taxonomy (NCBI): domain Eukaryota; kingdom Metazoa; phylum Arthropoda; class Insecta; order Coleoptera; family Coccinellidae; genus Adalia; species Adalia decempunctata. The sequence continues at coordinate 1,712,156 of OX637702.1, forward strand.
AAGAAGATAAGGGAAAAACACAACAGGGAAATAAGGCTGCAGCATCTGGAGATTCCAAAAAAGAAGCATTCCCACCTCCAAAAATTCTAGCAAAACGAAAATTGTTGCTGCCAAATCATCTTCGAAAACTACAGAAACGAAACAAAAGAAAAAGAAAAAAGAAGAGAAGAATAATAAACCAGTCGGAAGATCAAAGTTTGGTCGAATTTTGAAGGTTCCAGCAAGGTTGGGCGAGAAATAAGCTTGGGGCCGGAGGATGTTAGGACTTGCTATAATGTATTTTATCATAGTGTACGAGAAATAAGCTTGGGGCCGGAGAATGTTGGGACATACTGTACATATTGTATTTATTCGTATTATCAAGTTACATAAACAATTTTAGTTGAATGACATAAAAAGTTGTCAAATAAAAGATCGTCAAAAATTCACCTTCCAAATTATTATCATTTACAAATAAAAGGCAATTCAACATCTAACAACAAATCCAATTTTATGATATTGTATCATATGGAACCATTTCAGCCAATCATGTCAACATTACATCGAAAACTACATCCAATGCAATTTTCAATCACAATGATAACAGAGTCTTATAAAATTATAAGTATAATAGTTCCATGGCAACATCATTCCAAACAAATTTCAAAATTCAGAAGTAGTGCTAACGACCTCAATAATCATCAATGGGAAGTATGATAGGTTTGAAGGTCTCGAACAAGAAAACCACTTGTGTACTAAGCCGACGTTTCGTTTAATATATAAACTTCTTCAGGGCACTAGAAGAGAACAGTGTGGATAAAACGAACACTGAGAGAAATGCAAGGGTTAATAATTAAGATTTCCTTATTTGGAACAGTTTTATTGATAATTAATAAAATTTATTAATTATTCGAAAACGTTATTCATATTTAGAAACTCTGGATTCTGAATTTATTTCTGAGAAACATTCTATTTATTTCGGCTATATTTATTTATAATAAGAAACGTTTATTACTGAAAAATAAATGTTGCATCGAGAAATAATATTCGAAAAAATTGTTAGCTATAAAAAAAAAATATTTCCACCAAACAAATCTTTTTGGAAATTTGAAGTGCAGTTATTTATGTTAAACAATTGCGTATTGAATTATGAATTATATAAAATTTATTAATTATTGATAAATATTGATTGGACACCAATAAGTGTATATTAATGCTCGGATCTTTGTTTTACCGCGAATCCGACAACATGACGAGACTTGTCAATTGCCCCCTCTTCCTCGTCAACCCCCTATAGGCTGCGAAGCGAAATCTGCACGTAGGCTCGTTCATTCTTATTCTTGTGTATTATTATTCTTCGTTGGTGCGTTATTGCGTTTGTGATTACGAAATTCGTGATAACGAAACTATAGGTGAGTGAACTGAACAGTGGATTTCCAAAATTTTCTGAATGAAATTGGTTTGAACCACTTGGCTGGTGTTTTTGAAGGTAAGGTCTAAATTATTTATGATGATTATTTAAAGTAAAATTGGCTCTCTGCGAATATTATGCTTCTTGATTGAAATACGAAGAATATAAGCTTTCTTCACACTCATATACTCTTTTACCACAGAAATACATAAATCGTTATTATTAATGGTATGGTTTGTTACCTTTTGTTGAAAAATTTAGTCCCTGTCAATGAAATATAAAACAATCTCAACCAATTCAACAAACGGTAAAATTTCAGTTAAATTCATGAAAATAGATGAAATGTTTTTCTCGAATTTTCCAATAGTAATCTTTCAATGTCCATTTTTAAACCTATATCATTGATTTCAAATTTTTTATATTGAGGGGTCGATCACAAACATTCAAATTCAAATGAAAACTGACCGGTTCGAGCTATTTTCCAACAAAATAATGGATATCAACTGGAAGATACGAATTTTGTGCGTTACTTTCCACTCGCTCTGTATATTGTTTCCCTTTCAGTATTTTTCACATCATTTTCCGTTCGTGAGATCAGAATAAGATGACGCTTCTATTGTTTCAGAGAATGGTATTGATTGTGTGGAATTACTTGAAGAATTTCTGAGGACTAATTCTTTCGATAAATTTATTGAATTGCAAAAGTTTAACTCTTGTTTATTATTGTTGAATTTGCACTAGAATGTAAATGTTTCTTCATGGCTTGATGGTGTTGATCAAACTGGTTATTCTAATATTAGTAATATTGCTATATATTTTTTGTAAAATCAAATAATGTTTAAATACTTTGTTGAAAAAGATAACTTAGTTTCTTATTATATAAGACGTTTGTTTGTTCTTGGTACAACAATGTAAAAAATATTTATATGACTATAGGCTGCTTGCATGAGGATTATATTATATAACATATCCTGAGTAGATTAATTGTGAGAGAAACGATTTTATTTAATGCTGCAGCATTTGGAAAATAAATATTACTAACCAGAACCATGATTGATAGTTTCACTCACAATCAATCTATACTCAGAATATGGTAATATTGTAAAATTAGGAACATAAAGCGACGACCTATACTGGGATCGCTTTTTTTCAGTACAAAAACTGATAATTCCTATTCTATTATCGCTTCAAATAAATGTTACGTTCCAAGTTATTCCTATTATTTATTTTTGAGCAAATGCTCCACCTCTTCAGGGACTATTGTATATGTGCCTCAAATAACTATAAACTATAACAGTTAGACTGATTTGATGATAGCAGATTTCATATTATAATCTATAATCAGCATTTTTTTCAATATGAAAACCTAATTACTTCAGTTCCTGTTCATATGATCATATTTATTGAAATGAAATGACCCAATTGAAAAATCTATATCATTCATAGAAAAAATCATGAATAACATGATTTGTTGCCAATAATTCAATATTGAATGAAAAAAAAATCTTTCTTCACGACTAATAAATTCGTTATACAATAAGAATATCTGAATAATTTCTGTTATTCATATAAAAAAAATTACGAAATATAAATATTCATTTGTTCATTGTGAACGAATGTTAATAATTTATTATTTAATGAAAACTATATTTCTTCACAACTAATAAACTTGTTAATTGATACAAAATTACAAATATATAAAATTTTTGTCTCGTTCCTTTTATTAGATATCAATATATCTTTGTTAGTCGTTAACTAGCATTACTTATCAGAAAAAAATATATTCTTCTCATAAATAACAATTATCCTTTGAAAATAATTCATTATGGAATGAAAATATATCAATTTATATGGTAAAAAAATCTTTTTTAGCGATGAATCAATCATTTATTTGACATGAATAAAATTTATTTACAAATAATAACAATTTATCCATGAAACTCAAATAAATCCATTATTTATGACAAATAAATATTCATTACGCCATATTCGAATCAGGGGATTATTCAATATGAATAAACTTCATTATATATAAATAAACTGTTCTCTCAGTGAATTCATCAAACAAATTTAAAATTACCTTAACTATACTCCATTCACAATTATAAAATCACAACTCTGGCCTTGGAAATTTGACACATTCCACTCTGTATCGAAGTTATGACGTTTTTCAAAATATTTTTATGTTCCAAGTCAACACTATGTTGCCCTTTCTACATTCTTAGCGTATTTCTCAGAATGTGAATTAATTCGGAGAATGAATGAATTGGAAAAGATGTGATGGACGAAAATAATTAACGTTTATATGAATTGATAGAAAGGATTCCTTTTCTAGTTATTTGCATGAAAAGTACAAGAGATCACTGTTGAAATATATTTTTTTTCACCATGGAAGAAAATTGCATTGCTTTCACATGATTTCCATATGCATGCCTGTGAAGATTTAATGTTTATTATCCTCTTGAACTGAAAGTTCAAGACTTGACATCAATTGTTGAATCAAGAATAATGGAACATTATATCCCTCTACTGGAATCCAAATACATAGTTGAAGGGAGTTCTGATGCAACAGGAACTTTTTCTTGGAACATAACCTTAATAGCTAACTTGATAAAAATAAGAGTAGAAGATATACATTTCATTTATTTGATCTTATGAACAAGGAGTAAAATATTCTGACTGTATAGTAATTTATTAGTTTAAAAAATATTCATACATTACAACCACAGTAGGTTTGTACAAATATTATGGAACAGGTCAAACATATGCTTCACATTTATCATTCACCTGTTCTAAAATAAGACACAAACTCCTCCACATTATAGGGCCCCTACAGCATTAAAAGCTTGTGTCTCTTTCGAAAGAAGTAGCACTAGATATAATATATTCTTTCGATTAAGAGCAATTACCTACCGTTGAATGTTACATACACAAATTTCTTCAAAATGGGCTTATACGAAGTGGTTCTTTTTCTGAAACGTGAAAACGATCAACAATAATCATTTAGAGAGCGATGATGGCCATCCAAAACCCGTTTACTTACGAAAATCGTGCAATTTCATTCTGTAAGTTCTTTCCTCATAATTCCTCGAAAATCCTACCTGAACCATATTTTCCGGTCGCTTTCGTGAAAAGATCGTATAAGGAAGCCTTTTTTGTCCATTTACACATTCCAAATAAATTTTGAGCACCAAAAACGATACCGAAACTAACCAAACTTCTGGGGGACCGGAATTTCGTTTGAAATCTTTCCAAACGGCCAGATACCTAAAAAAAACTTCGTTATCAAGTGTAAAAAAGGCGATTAGTACTTACTTTTGCTTTATTCATGCTTATAAATCGATTTTTGGTCCAATTCAAATTCGCCGTTTGTACCCACGTCAAAATATCTTTGATACTTTTACTTTGATGTAAACAAAGAAACTGGCAACGCCGTTTTGTCATTAAAGATATTCTCTGTACGCGCACAGATTTTTTATCAGGTGCACCAATTCCTGAAAACGAAACCATGGCCAGAGTTGTGATTTTATAATTGTGAATGGAGTATAGCATAGTTTAGATTTTCACCAGTCAAATGGCATTTTTTGAAAAATTGGAAATTTCAAACTGTCATAGCCACCGTCCCTCTCGTCTTATCCACTATTTGTTTATTTCATGTTGATCAGCATATCTCAAAACATCTTTCAGTAGTGAAAATGAGTTTTTTCGTTTCGAAATTTCAAATTCATCGCCTCAAAACGTTACAAACTCTCCTCATCTATCAATTCCACCATGAATCCTCCCTGTCTCCCATCTCTCAACCCGAACATCATCCCATTGCATCAGAATATCAGATACAGTCGATATGGACCGAGTTAGGTCAGCTGTAAAAACACCGGACAGCTGAGATGAACGAGTTATCCGATAATAATTCAGTTGCAGCATCCCATTGTGTCCGCGCGGCTATTCCACATTCACCAGCGCACAATGGGCAGGACTCGAAGAGCTGTCGATAATGCGGTCAGTTTAACCCTTTATGGTCGATTATGGGGCCCAAGTTGTTATTTTATGGAAACCTTCGACCTTTTGCGACCAAATCGTTACGAAACAGGAATTTCTGCATGATCGAGGACAATGAATAGGGCATTGAGCTTCGAGCTTGTTATTTTTACTGAGAAAATGTGAGAGGCAATCTTGAGAATGTGACAATTGTACCTAATTATTGTGTGGTGTAACGTGGGGCACAATAGAACGACAAAACCGGAATTGATGTAAATGAGCCCTTTGGCAATCCATGAATAATGCTAATAAAATAATATTGCTATGCTATGGGATCGAATTTCTCCTGAAGGTCTTATGCGTGGAATTTTTTTCAAATCGAGAAAAATAACGATGACTCTGCAACAAATAGTATTGAACACAATCCGGTGTTCAGTAAAACGTGCCAAGATAGTTCTAGAAGCTTTGCAAGTAGGGGGTTATTTTTTCAGAGTGATAGAATTTTCGATAGGGGTAACTATGATTTATTGGCGGCGATGAGATGGACGGAAGTTATGACAGTTTGAAATTTCCGATTTTTCGATAAAATGCCATTTGACAGGTCAAAATCTAAACGGTGATAGTTGGAACTTTGAAATGTTAATTGAATGGAGCGACCTCAAAAACCTATATTTTGATACCAAAATCATCCATGTAGCCCCCATAGTTGATGAAATATTCCACTTTTTATTTTTCGATTTTTCATTTTCGAGTTCTGTTCACGAGCGGACACCCTTCAAGGTAAGGGTGCTGTCGGTCCGCAAAATTGCCATTATTGAAGATTCGCATAGGAGTACAACTTCCACATTTAATAATAACGTTAGATCCACCCCAAATATATTTTTATTGGCAAATATGGTGTTTTCAGGGGGTCATACCCCTTTGTCATTTTTCACCCTAAATTTGAGATTTTTCAAATCGCTCATATTCTGCACAGAGGTACTTGAGGCTATGCTGATCATTAAAATATAAATTACTATTGGCGGTGATGAGAGGGACGGAAGTTATGACAGTTTGAAATTTCCGATTTTGCGAAAAATGCCATTTGACAGGTCAAAATCTAAACGGTGATAGCCAGGACTTTGAAATGTTTCTTATTGAATGGAACGACCTCGAAAACCTACATTTTGATACCAAAATCACCTATATAGGCCCCATAGTTGATGAAATATTCCACTTTTTATTTTTCTTATTTACTTATGAAAGATCCGAATGATTGAACTTTCCCAACGATTAAATAACTATTTAGAAGAAATCGAACTGTTTTAACAACTCCTCAAGTTCTAAATGCATTTCGTTCGAGACCCAAACGAAAAATCTCCGCTCCAGCCTCCATACCGAAAAATTTCAAAGACTCATCTCAAGATCCAACAAGATAACACCAGAATCCCCCCAGAGAATCGAATGCAGTTCCTCATCCTCCTATACCACGGTCGTATCGAAAGCTCAAGAATGATGATACAAAATGCTAATTAAAAGCAATCTGAGTCGAGGAACGAACCGCGATGATGATGATTATGAGAACCAATATAATATGCAAGATCCATCTCGCCATGTTCACGTTCAATCCATCATCCGCCCGGTGGAGGCTGCGTCAAAAGTCACGAAGTAGGCGGCGAAATGACTGGCGATCTGTCCGCGGAGATGTTTTCATTATGGGATCCATGACTTGTCGAATTATGCGAGTCTGGTCCATAAATCATTTTTTCCCGTACCAGCAACGGGAGTAACTCGATCACTCTGTCGAATCTAGGAATTTTGAATCTATACTCCATTCACAAATCACAATCATAAAATCACAACTCTGGCTTTGGAAATTTGACACATTCCACTCTGTATCGAAGTTATGACGTTTTTCAAAATATTTTTATGTTCCAAGTCAACACTATGTTGCCCTTTCTACATTCTTAGCGTATTTCTCAGAATGTGAATTTATTCGGAAAATGAATGAATTGGAAAAGGTGTGATGGACGAAAATAATTTACGTTTATACGAATTGATAGAAAGGATTCCTTTTCTAGTTATTTGTATGAAAAGTACAAGAGATCACTGTTGAAATATATTATTTTTCGCCATGGAAGAAAATTGCATTGCTTTCACATAATTTTCATATGCATGCTTGTGAAGATTTAATGTTTATTATCCTCTTGAACTGAAAGTTCAAGACTTGACGACATCAATTGTTGATTCTTATCAAGAATTCATCAAAAAAATTCAACCCAAAGATATAAGATGAATTGATGGGTAATTACAAGAATCAAGAATAATGTCAATTTTATTTTGTTGATTTCTTAAAATCAATGTTGGAATATAAAACTCGGCTGCGTTTGTTCAAACAACATCTAAAACATACATTTTTCACCATCTCGACCTTTGAAAGGCGTTTCTTATAGGAGAATTAGGTCTAAGTTCCACCTCATTAGTGAGGTACCTAACTTCTGCAAATCTGCTCAGATATCGCCAAATTTCTTGGAAAACCTGAAAAATATCATCCTAATCGACCTCTCGAGGCTCCATCCGATCCATCTACTGCGATATCTGTCCAAATCACAGCTTTTTCAATGAAATTCCCGTGTATCCCTTCAACCTCGAAATGTAAACATTCGTCCTGGTCTTGAAAATCGTCCTCACGCTCCAAACTGGTGCTAAAAACAATAAACATACGTTAATCTTGAATATTCGACGAAAAACTCACCTGCAAATATCGATTAAATACCAAAAATCTGCGAACAATTTGTAAACCTAACAAAATGTGGAATATCTGTGATACTTTTACTTTGATGTAAAAAAAGAAACTGGCAACGTCGTTGTCATTAACGATATTTTCTGTGCGCGCACTGACTTTTCATCATATGTTCTGTGCTTTTCATCAGGTTCACCAACTCCTGAAAACGAAACCATGACCCCCTATGTGATTAAATAAAAGTGAATGGAGTATAGAAATATCCTCCAACATCATCCGATTTAAAATTAATCATGTCAACCATACACTCGTCGCCAATGTAATTGTTCGAAAAAAAAATTGCAACTTAAAATGTCATTTTATCCACAAAGTTACGACTTCTTGGGTGGCTTACGAACATACTTCTTGAGAATACTACCACCGCAAGAGTTGGACGAAGATTGATGCGAAACCGATCAAAGTTACATCCGTTATTTCGTCATTAACCAAACGCCTGCAACGTTGCTTCACCTCCAATCATTTTAGCACATGTTGTCCGTTAATGAAGAAGAAAAAATATGAAAAATGATTCTGCGCCTTTTAATGAAGCCACCATGTCACCGGAAATTAAATTTGCCAGAAACTGTAAGGCTGAGAAGGCAATTTGAGGAAGTGCCCAATGGCAATAGTGGCATTCATGAATTACCAAATTCTTCTTACTTCAAATTGAGTAAAGGGTTTTCCAATAAGAAATGTTTCATAATCTTCCCTTGAAGACTTATTACTTTTGAAATGAAAAGGATAAAAAAAGCCACTGATATACAGGGCGTATTTCAAGGTGAGGCTTTTCTGTTGACAGATGGTAGAACTCATCAAAATAAGTCATTTTACCAAACATTTTTTCATATGAATTATGCCCCTGTTTCGAGAAAATGAAACTGGAATATTTTCTAGTTTCCAGGTGAATCTGAAAATGCCTCAGTCCGAACCTGCTCCCTCGCCTGCTCTTCCGTAGTTATCAACATGCACATCTTGTTTTTGTCTGACTCAGAATATCGATCGTGATCAGTAATCTTCGATAGTGTTACGGGGAGAGTACGAATATTTTATGTTTCGAAAGTGCCGCACCTTTATTCAAATAATCAACTTGTTTATATGCTTTCAATTTATGGTGAATCAAAACATAATGCCAGTATTGCCAGTTCAGCGTATAACTTGAACAGAACAAGATTTCTGCTAAGAAATCACCCAACTTCGCGGATGTTCAAAAACCTGGTGCAGAGATGTAGAGATATGATGCAGGCCCCAAAATTTTTTATAAATTTTTTAAATTGAACATTTCACATGAGAAATTTTCGGTAGAATGACTTATTTTGATGAGTAATTGTGCCAAACGACAATATTTTCATTTAAAAATAAGTCTTTACATCGTTTAAGATTCAATTCAATGACAAAATCATCATCAGCGAGAAAAGTTCTCAAGGTTACTACATATTGTCTTTTATTTACCGTTTTCTAAAGGTCTTGTTATACAGGGTTATTATTATTATTAATATAGGTTACAGAGTTGAGGTTAAACCTGTGAACTCAATACATTTCCCATTTTAATTTATAAATAAATTTCCTACGCAATTTTTGTCCCCGGAGTTTTTCCAAGCGCGCAATTTTTGTCCCCGGACTTTTTCCAAGCGCGCAATTTTTGTCCCCGGAGTTTTTCCAAGCGCGCAATTTTTGTCCCCGGAGTTTTTCCAAGCGCGCAATTTTTGTCCCCGGAGTTTTTCCAAGCGCGCAATTTTTGTCCCCGGAGTTTTTCCAAGCGCTCAATTTTTGTCCCCGGAGTTTTTCCAAGCGCGCAATTTTTGTCCCCGGAGTTTTTCCAAGCGCGCAATTTTTGTCCCCGGAGTTTTTCCAAGCGCGCAATTTTTGTCCCCGGAGTTTTTCCAAGCGTGCATTTTTTCCCGGACTTTTTCCAAGAGCGAAATTTTTGTCCCCAGAATTTTACCAAGCGCATATAAAAATGGTGCACTTTTTCATTAGCAATACGACACCGTATTCAGTTTTTTTTTATCTATACTAATATTATAAAGAGGAAAGATTTTTATTTTGGTGTGTATGATACGACTTGACTCAAAAACTACTAGACCGATTTAAGAAATTCTTTTACCCTTAGAAAGCTACATTATTCCTGAGTGACACAGGCTATACTTTTCACCCGAAAAAAATAAGGACTATAACTTCAATAATTACAAAAAAATCAGCCATAATCAGCTATTTTCACGTGCGCTGCAAAAACGGTAAAGGTGCATACAAATTGTTGTCACGTCATGTGAGCTCACGCGAGAAATTGGGAAGAAGATATGGAAAATATAGCTGCTTTTACAGTTGCTGGTGATTTTCATAGAAGCGATTCGATTTACCAAATGAATCAATGAACAGAGGAAGTGGGGGAATTCCATCAATTAATTCAAGAATTATTGAATGAGCTCCCAGATCGGTTTCAAATGTATGTCAGAATGACATTTCTCATAATATTAGACGTAAAATCACGTGCATACAGAAAATGTAAATTTGCGGAATATAGATCTTGCGTGCTTTCAGTGCTATAACGTGACAGCAGATAGAATGTTGCAAAAATTTTTATTACATTTTGATTCCGTAGTAGTATAATCACCCAGTTTAGTTCTGATGATTTGGCTTCACTATTTATTATTGAAAGGTGTGTCCCTCTTCCTATGCTCTAAGTTCCATGCATTATCGTGGTTGCACATTTTGGGAAGATGACGTGATGTGACGTGACGTGATGACAATGTGTCTGCACCTTAAAGGTGCATACAAATTGTTTTCACGTCATGTGAGCTCACGCGAGGAAATGGGAAGAAGATATGGAAAATACGTATAGCTGCTTTTACAGTTGCTGGTGATTTTCATAGAAGCGATTCGATTTACCAAATGAATCAATGAACAGAGGAAGTGGGGGAATTCCATCAATTAATTCAAGAATTATTGAATGAGCTCCTAGATCGGTTTCAAATGTATGTCAGAATGACATTTCTCATAATATTAGACGTAAAATCACTTGCATACAGAAAATGTAAATTTGCGGAATATAGATCTTGCGTGCTTTCAGTGCTATAACGTGACAGCAGATACAATTTTGCAAACATTTTTACTACATTTTGATTCCGTAGTAGTATAATCACCCAGTTTAGTTCTGATGATTTGGCTATGGTCTAAGTTCCATGCATTATCGAGGTTGCACATTTTGGGAAGATGACGTGACGTGATAACAATGTGTCTGCACCTTTAGACTTACGTGGATACAATGTATGACGGAAATGTAGCTCTTAAATAGTTCTACAAAAAAGTCCGCGATAGCATATATTTATCTCTCAAGATTGACTTGCTATTACCTGTTTATGGTATTCAGATGTTTTCCAAAATTATGCAGTATTTGGGAGTGTATTTTTATGAATTGCGTATTGATCCCCATCCAACCTAATACGTTATTTAATTTAGAACGAAATTTCCCCTCACATCATACAATTACAACGAGTACATCAAAAGATATGGCAGGTTGAAGTGTTGAAGATGAAACCGTCGCGTGAAACAAATTTCTACCCGGGCGAAGCTGGGACGGCCTGCTTGTTTCAGTATGAAGAGGAAGGTATGTCGTTGATGATGGAAAATAACATCAACCAAATGACCACCACGACCACGACTACAGGCCATATCCTTTTCCTTAAATTGTGCATAACCAAATCGCCCTATGTCCACGGTAGCCTCACGAATTCCATCTTTGAGGTCTTGAATCGACGTTGGGCTCTTGGCGTAGACCTTCTCTTTCACATGGCTCCAAAGGAACAAGTCGCAAGGTGTTAAATCGCAAGATCTCGGTGACCAAAAAGAGTTACACGTTGAGGATAGAGATGAGGCTTTTCAACAATAACTCTTGGGTTTTCCGAGCCCCAGATGCGACAATATGGCTTGTCAACCGAGGTGAAAATGGGCCTCATCACTCAAGATGATTTTTCTATGGAATTCCGGATAATTTTCGTGCATTTGAAGGACCCAATCAGCTTGAGTTCTTGTGTAAACTGAACTGTATAAGCCTTAAGACCCAAATCCTTATGCAAAATACGGTGTTATGATATTTCTGGAATGCCTTATTCCAAAGTACGACGAGGAATGGACAAATCTGGGTTTATTTCGACACTTTTCGCAACAGCAGCAATATTCTCGCCTGTTCTTGAGAGACGTTCACGGGTTTTATTCTTCTCATCCATAACTTGTCCCAAAAATGTTCGAGTTTTTGAAGCGAAATGATTTTTTTGCTCGTAATATTCCCAGTAAGATCTCAATTAGCCAACTAAACTAATTATCCACTCATCAATGACAAAAACGTTCAAAGTAAAGACGGGCACAGTGAGTAATCCCTAAATTGCCCTAATTGAGTTCCGAAAACAATTTAAATCCTAATTGAGAATATTAAAAAGACGAGAGTTTGAATTGGAGATGACAGCAAGACTTCCATACGGATTGTTCTTCTTAATCCTCTTATTTCTTTGTTGTTATGGGGGATTATTGTTGCCCATTTCGATACCATTTCGTCTCATCATCGAATTACTCCGATGGTTATTTCAGAATTACATCTGATTAGTACGTATTGTCCCATTGGTTATAACAATCAAGATGCTTTTTTTTTGGAAAGTTTGTAGAATATTACGAGGATGTATTGATATCTAGTTTTTGGGATTGCCATGGAGTAATCATGATTTATTTTTGGATAAGGGTAGAACAATAACTGGAGATTACAATTCGACATTACTGACCACTCTACGGGAAAAAATTGAAGGGAAAAGACGCGGAAAGCTATCCAACGGTATTTTGTTATTACAGGACAACGCCCCAGTACACAAATCTCATGTTTCCATGCAAAAAATTCATGATTTAGGGTTAGAATTACTAGAACACCCCCCTTATTCACCAGATTTGGCTCCGTCCGACTATCATCTCTTTCCCCAACTGAAAAAAAGTTTAAAAGGTCTTAATATTTGTTCCAACGAGGAGGTAATAAAAGCTGTGGAGAACTGGTTTGCAGAGCAAGAAGAAACATTTTTTTTTGAAAGGTCTAGAGACGTTGCAGGTTCGCTGTAATAAATGTATTCAATTAAGAGGAGAATATGTCGAGTAAGAAAATATTTTGACATTGAAATTTTGTTTGGTTCTATAGTAGGCTGAGTATTTTTCAAGGTATTTGAAGCTACTCAAAATAACCTATATCAGCTCATCATTAACAGAAACTTGGAATTACGATGGGATCATCGTAGATTCCATATTCCCACCCTAACTATTCGATATTCACAAAGACAGCTCTCTCCCTATTATTGACAATACCTGTGTGAGAGCAAGCTTGTTTGGCTCAAGAGCTAACTATTGTTTTTAAGACCTTCTTGTTCCTCGATACGAGTCTGTGGCGCCACAGAACCTCAAGTGGATGACCAGGCAGTTTTTCGGGCGTCTTCCACTTATTAAGCGTTCTTTCGAATAGTGGAGGAGCAAGCTTATCTGTCTATATTATAAATTGATAAACATCGATAACGAGTCGTATTATGTGGGATGATGACTTCATCGCTGGAACGATGGGATCTGAAGGGAGCTTTAATAGCAGGATATTGCAGCATTGCTTTCTCTGAAGGAGAGGAATTTTGGGGAGGTTCAGAAGGCGAAGCCTACCCTGGACTGGGAGTAGTACAGGGTCGTTGAGCCCTCGAAAGAGGCAACAGGAAGATGTGGTTTTCCACTAACATTGTTCGGACTGATTAAAAGGCTTAAGAGGTGAGCAGATTTACGAAGATAGGCTTAATACCCTTGGTGATCAATGTCCTTCGTATGCGACCGTGAAAAATTGGACTGCAAGTAAATTTTCCATTGAAGATGATGACCGATCGGGAAGGCCAGTTTCTGTGTCAGTCCCCGAAAATATCGATGCAGTTCATGACATGATTTTATCAGACCGTCGAATTGGGCTAAAACGGATATCTGAAGCACTGAAGATTTCATACGAACGCGTTCATCATATAGTTCACGTAAATTGGGACATGAGAAAAATTTCTGCGAAATGGATCCCCAAATGTTTGAATGTTGACCAAAAGCGTGCAAGGGTAGAAGCATCGCGTTCGATCTGTGCTCGATATGAAAACGATGTAGACTTCTTAAACCGAATTGTTACTATGGATGAGACTTGGGTACATTTTTACGATCCAGAAACAAAGCAACAATCGATGAAATGGCGACACTCTGGTTCTCCAAGACCTAAGAAGTTTCGTGTCCAAAAATTTGCTGGAAAAGTTCTTGCTCCAGTTTTTTGGGATTGCCATAGAGTACTCATGATTGATTTTGTGGATAAGGGTAGAACAATAACTTGAGATTGCTATTCGTCATTACTGACCACTCTACGGAAAAAAATTGAAGAGAAAAGACTCGGAAAGCTATCCAAAGGTGTTTTGTTTTTACAGGACAACGCCCCAGTACACAAATCTCATGTTGCCATGCAAAAAATTCGTAATTTAGGGTAAGAATTACTAGAACACCCCCCTCATTCACCAGATTTGGCTCCGTCCGACTATCATCTCTTTCCTCAACTGAAAAAAAGTTCAAAAGGTCGTAAATTTTCTTCCAACGAGGAGGTAATAAAAGCTGTGGAGGACTGGTTTGCAGAGCAAGAAGAAACGTTTTTTTTGAAAGGTCTAGAGACGTTGCAGGTTCGCTGTAATAAATGTATTCAATTAAGAGGAGAATATGTTGAGTAATAAAATATACAATTGAGAATTTTTCATGGTGGTCAGTGGTGATTTAATAATAGAAGTGTTTTCCGAAAAATCATATTATTTAATTAAAGGGGATCTTTCTAAATTAACTCTTCGAATTTCAACATTTTCGTTCGAGACAGGACTTTATGCAGAATTTGACCCAATTGAAGAAAGAAAGATCCCAATTGAGAAAGTTATTCTTGTAGGGAGATAGATAACCTAATAAAGAATGTAGAAATCTCAGAAGAAGTATTGTAAGATCCTTCAGGACACACAGTTGACCAAATCTGGCACCAGGATGAAGAGGATGTAGCATTCTTGGTGCTTTATAGTGCCCATCCACGGGGGACACCGAATCGGAAACATTGTATCCCGATCTGCAATAAATCATGGCCAATAAAATGTGCCGCTTGGGTTTTGACGAGAGGTAGACGGATTATGTTGCTAGAATTTGCCAGCGTTGCCAATCATAGGCCTTATCTTTAAGATATCTGTTGGAATATCCTATGCTTTTTACTTTCCACAGGCAGGTTTTCTACCTGTACAATTCTATGAATCCTGTTAAAAATTCTTTCATTTTAAGCAAAGTTGCTTCTGAATTTCAACTAGAAGATGTTCTGGAATCGACTGCCCAGTGCTGACACACTCGTAACTTAAAAATGAGCTGAAAAGATTTTTAAGTTAAAGTTATGAAAGAAACCAATAACGGGAAGTCAAACAAACCTTTTGAATTGAATAAAAATGTCACACACCACAATGAATTTCCACAGAAAATGAGGAAGCTATCAGTAAGGAGGCTGGAGAAAGACTGAATATAAAATGAATAGATAATTCTTAGCGGAAATCACAGATGCAAACACAACAAAATCTTGATTAACCAAATTCGACCGTCTTCTCATAATAATAAGAGTGAAGATAGCGTATCTACCTGTACAAGCACCACCAGTCTAGGTACAAAGGGTGCGAATTGTAAACAGATGTTTTTTTTATGACATCTAATGCCAGCATAACCAATTTTGCAAAACTGATAAGAATTCAACTACCTGGTGCAATAATATTCAACAAAATCGGAGATGCCGTTGAAACTTTCCGAATTCCCTAATTCTACGGACACAACGGCAAAAATTCCGATGTTCTTTATGGGAACTGATAGCATCTGCAGTGGCACGCGCCGGATTTTATGGCCCTTTATTATCTTTGCCGCTTGTGTCCGGTTCGGTTGCCTCGTGAGTGGAGACCATTATGGATAATTTGACTCAATTATTAGATCCTTCAGGACACCCGGTTGACCAGATCTGGCACTAGGATGAAGAGGTCCATCGAAGCATTCACCTCATCCCTCACATCAATCCCCGTATCGATCTAGCATTTCTCGCCGATCAATCATTCCATCTCAGTTCAGGAAGTCCAACTCCTCTCCGTCCATTCTATCTCGTCTCTTCGCGAGAAACCACATTATCGTGACCGGCAAATTCTACCGATGTTTCAATCAAAAAGCCAGAAATCCCGCTGGGCTTGTACAACACAACATTTATGTATCATGGTGCCCGTGAAGTCCGATCCATCTTCATCACGTCACGCCGTGGGTGAATAATGAAATCTGCGTGATTGGCGGCGGATGAAGACATCGAGATCATAATCGATCGAGCCGGTTGTGAGATGGTACAAGGTAATGAAATAGCTGGAATGGTATCGGGGCCCAGGAACATGCGGAATCATTTTGGTGTTGACAATTGGTTGAACACACAAGGTTTGGGTGTGACGACAAGGTTTATACGGTGAAATTGTGAAGAAAGATTGTTGTTTCTTTGAGTATTATCGAAGTTTCACGCTAATGGATGTGTGATGAAATTTCGGTGCAGTATAGAGCCTTTATTCCTCTTCACAAAATACATTACTTTAGGAGACTGCAGCACTAAGATTTGGAGTGATAAAATCTTATGTAGAAACAAACATTTTTTGAATTCAATTCACTAATTTTGAAAATTAAGAATAAAGATTTCAATGTACAGTTAAATCAATAGGTATAAACGAAGAGAAGAAATGATCTTGGAAATCAAAAGCAGTTGAAAAGGAAGTTGATAAACTGCACCACAAGAGTTAGGGATATCGTATTCAATCGTTTTCAAAAGTATGTAATCTTCGAAAAAATCACTGTAAAATCATTTAAAACTCAATAACAACTTGAATCGATCCAATAAAAATCAGTATGAGACATTTCGTCAATCTGGTCGCCATTTTTCTGAATTTTGGTTCTTTGCATATGCTTCATGAATGTTCCTATTTTGAATAAAGTCAGTTTATCAAGGGCTTCGATTTGAAACGAGTTTTCTGAAAATTCCAAGACGTAAATTAACAAACGCTGAGGCTAATAGGGCTGTCGGAATGCTACAGGGTGGCCTAACTCAGGTTGTTGTAGCGAAAAGGCTCCAAGTCAGCCAAAGTGTGATATCTCGACTTTGGAATAGGTTCAGGGAGACAGGTTCCGTGTTGGAAAGACCAAGGCTTGGTGGGCGACGAAAATCAACACCTGCTCAGGATCGTTTCATCGCTGTTTCGGCGAGAAGAAACCCTACATCTACGTGTAGAATGCTACGGAATACTCTTCAAAATGCGAATAGAGTCCAAGTTTCCATCGAAACCATCAGGCGACGTTTGAGAGAGGTGAATATAGGTTCTAGACGTCCATTAAGAGGAGTTCCATTAACACGTGACCATAAGCGTCAAAGACTGGAATGGGCAAGGCAACATATCAATGGCGTAGTGTCCTATTCACCGATGATCCAGATATGGACGATATTCAGATTCTCGAAGAATAAGGGTATGGACAATCCTACGCATACCCCGTAATCGTCGCTATGTCCAAAAAGTCCATCCATTTCGAGGGGGTAGTGTTATGGTATGGGCCGGGATATGTTTCAACGGGCGCACAGATCTACACATTTGTCCTGGGAATATGACCGCCCAACACTATAGGGAGCATGTCATTGACAATGTTGTGCCAAATTTTCACGCTGCTTTAGGTGAAACTTTTCAATTTCTAGACGATAACGCTAGACCGCACCGTGCAGCCATAGTTGTGTACGCGCGCGAGGAGCTTGGTATTCCACATTTACCAATACCTCCGCACTCACCAGATTTGGATTGCATAGAACATGAATGGGATATGCTCCAAAGAAGATTAGATAATCATCAACCTACCCCAGAAGCCTTAAATGATCTGAGAGAGCTTCTGCCCCGTTTATGGAACCAAATTCATCAAGAAATGTTCAACAACCTCGTGTGTAGTATGCAAAGAAGATGTGAAGCTGTTATTGATGCCCGTGGTGGCCATACATTGTATTGATATAGTCTTAAAATGCTTGAATTCTCTGGGAATAAAATTTCGTTATTTTACTCGATTTTTCTCAACCATTCAAATTAATTTGCAACTTGAAATCATAAATATGAATTTTCCTCACAAAAATCATATTTTAACTATATTTTTTTGCAATTTAAGTCAATATCCCTAACTTATGTGGAGCAGTTTATTATTCTTCTGATGGCAATAATTTACTATCCATTTCCAACACAGTCCTTTATTAATAACTGCTCAACAAAATATAACGAAATTCGTTCAGCTCACACAGAATTTCTAATCATTGAACTTTTAGGTTAGGATCCTAAAAGATTTTGTCAACTAAAAACCTACATACAGCTCCAACTGGTCTCTAGATTCATCTTCTCGCTAAGACAAATCAACTTATTACTCTCTACCACTGAGAGATGAAAAGACGCTTTCCAACCTCATTCCTGTTACTAGTTCTCTGTGACAGTGTACAGGTAGATGAATACACCGACCCTTATTCAACTGGGAAGCCGAGGGATTTTGCTTTGGGGCTAACCATGAGTTTTCCTCAAGGAAGACGACTGCTCATGTTACTCCTTGTATTATTGTCTTCATTTTCCTCGAAAGAAAACCCTTCTGCTTGGAATGAACCTGTACATTCTCGTCTACAATCCATTACCGTTTCCCCGAAAAGCCAATTCTCTTTCTACCCACTCCCCCCTCGAATCCATCACTAAAGGACCTTTACGAGCTTGCGATGGCCGATCATTACCACTATGAAATCCGATGATTGATAGACTATGAAATTATGGACACCTGGGTGATTTGTACGACGGCCTCGCTACTTGCTACTGGTCGTATAGTCCACGTCAATAGCACCGGACTTAATGTAGTTGTTTGCACGCAAGAAGAACCTCCCCATGATTACATGGTATTAAGTCGGACTGTGAGTAATGGCGGCATTGACGGTGAAAGAGTACCCTGTTTGGTGAATATTTTGGAGTAAATGGGTTGATATGGTCGATGAATGTGTGGGAATTAATGGCGTCTTTGTTGGCCACGAAAAAGAATGGAGAGAGCTTTTGAACTCATTGAGGGTGCTGCTCTAACAAGAGTTTCGCTCGAATGATTATCAACTCCCTCAGTTTCCTACTTTTATTTCTGAAAACCTTAGGAATAACAGCGAATAACTTATCTGAATATTTCAACTGCACTTGGGTAGTTTATTCACTACTTCTGGTCCATATAGTTCATAGTTAGAAAGGGATTACAGTTCACTGCGACCTTAAAGTCTATTGTGCCCCTATCAGAGCTGTTCTCACTACGAACTTTACAGCTCTCTTTCCAGTTCCAGAAATCTAATGAAATCCAATATCTGGGAAGGTTTTAACGAGGCTATTTCCTCATTCCTTCAAGTTCCTTGTCCAAAGGACTCCTTCCTTTGCGTTGCAATGGCAAGGCATTCCATGACTAGGTGAATAAGAGTTTCTTCCTCCTCTCCACAGAATCATCACTCTTCAGTGTCCGTTAGGCCCATTCTCACCAGATGCTTCAAGAGGGGACAATGTCCTGTAGGAAATCTGGTTAGGACATAAAGCTGGTTCTTGCTGAGATGCAGATACCTTTTAGATCTTGCAGTTTTACGAGGATGTATTGATATCTAGTAAGCCTAGACCGGTTCCATGCATTAACGAAAACTTATCAGAAGCGTCAGTGTAGAGTTCGACGCCAAAAAAATAAACCAGAGTCAGGCAATGAATTAAAAAAAATATTTCCACCGAGATTGTAAAAATCGAAAAATGGGGGTATCGAGCCATCATCAAGTACCTGGATTTCAAAGGGTTAAGAGGTAAGGAATACCCTTCCTTGGTGATCAATGTCCTTCGTATGCGATCGTGAAAAATTGGACTGCAAGCTTCAAAAGAGGTAAATTTTCCATTGAAGATGATGACCGATCGGGAAGGCCAGTTTCTGTGTCAGTCCCCGGAAATATCGATGCAGTTCATGACATGATTTTATCAGACCGTCGTATTGAGCTAAAACGGATATCTGAAGCACTGAAGATTTCATACGAACGCGTTCATCACAGTTCACGTCAACTTGGACATGAGAAAAATTTTTGCAAAATGTATCCCCAAATGTTTGAATGTTGACCAAAAACGTGCAAAGGTAGAAGCATCGCGTTCGATCTGTGCTCGATTTGAAAACGATGTAGACGAATTGTTACTATGGATGAGACCTGGGTACATTTCTACGATCCAGAAACAAAGCAACAATCGATGGAATGGCGACACTCTGGTTCTCCAAGACCTAAGAAGTTTCGTGTCCAAAAATCTGCTGGAAAAGTTCTTGCTTCAGTTTTTTGGTATTGCCATGGAGTAATCATGATTGATTTTTTGGATAAGGGTAGAACAATAACTGGAGATTACTATTCGACATTATTGACCACTCTACGGGAAAAAATTAAAGAGAAAATACGCGGAAAGCTATCCAAAGGTGTTTTATTTTTACAGGACAACGCCCCAGTACACAAATCTCATATTGCCAATGTTTCCATGCAAAAAATTCGTGATTTAGGGTTAGAATTACATTTCCCTGAACCACAGAAAGGTGTAGGTCAGTGAATGGCGTTCTTGTCCCTCTCTGGTAAGCATATTGACCTCTTAGTTTCCTATGATTCCAAAATGACCAGGAATCCAGATAAGAGAGACCTTATTTTTCTTGCCTATACCTCATTGAGTTTTCTCTGGCACTCCAAAACTTCAGTAGCTGTTTTCCAGCAATATCTTGTAATTATTTTGGTTCCCCAGAGTAATTTTGTATCTTGATCTGTACTCTAAGCAAAAAGTTTCACGTTTTGTGGGATCAGATCTTTGGCTCCAGGGAAATTACCACTAAACTTAGGCTCAAGGTCTAATGGGATCACTTGCTAGTTAAGAAACCATGCACAGTCCTAAGTTTATGCCAAATTCTAGATGATTTTCCGTTTGTAAACTTGGCAAAAAAATTATTTTCTCATAGTATCGCACATCCCTTCCAGTCTCAATGAACCCGAAGTCCCATTGACACCGCAACCATACAGTATCGCTCGATAAAGACACCGTATCGTCCCCAATGAACAGTTTACGTATACAGGGTGTAAGGGACGTTAGTTTTAGGTAAACATCGATTGTGAAAGGGCGACGTTCCGTATTTAATCCCCTTCTAATGCCATTTGGTCCCGTTTCCAAACTGGGGATTAGGGAACTGTTCGCAGCTCGTACCCATGAATGACGTCCCGATTTCTCACAAAGGATCGGGCCGGAAGAGATTACCGTCTGACCATGCTAATTTCCATTCTTGCGAACGCTCTTCATTCGACTAAGTACTTACCCACCTTTTCTCTGTGGCATTGTTGACGTCTTCTTTGTTGCGGTGGAGATCATTAACTCGGTGGAGAATCTGTCTTTCTTGATTTCACATATTTCAAATTCTGGTCGGGTATTTTGCCCTCATTTGTGAAAACGTTTGTCGTAATACGATTTGGAATGAGGGATTGATGGGGATTAAGCCATATTTAGCCATGGTAATGAGGTCTTCCTGGCCACGAAAAAGGGGGCTGTTGTGCTTGCCTATTAGAGCATAGTTTCTCGGAATGATCCTGAATAAACTCGTTGTTTGGTGCTTTCACATCATGCCAAAACAGCGAATACCAAAAGGTTATTAGATATCCTTTTTTTGAAAAAGTCTTAAAGGAGATACCATATTAGTAGTAGTGGTAGTATTAATTCCACGTCTCATTTGATTGGTTCTTTCATAGTCACTGCTTTGTGGTTTGCTTCCTAGAGAAAAATGTCATGTGAGGAAGCTAGTGAGATGGAGTAGCTTATTCTTATTGAGATCCAAATAGTTCTTGGTCCTTTCCAGAAACTCTCTTCTATAGGTGCATTTGCCAATAACACAGAAAGGTTTTGGACTAGGAAGTGGTGTTTGAGAACTCTTTTTGGCTAGAGTATTGGCCTCTTCGTTTCTTTTGATTCCTGAGTGACGTAGACTGAAGAGACCTTGTTGCTCCTGTCTACATTAAGTTTCCTTCGACACTCCCAGCTTTGGGTAGATGACATAGGAGTTCAGAGCTTTGATAGCACCTTGACTATCAGAATGGATCACTAGTCACACTCTTGATAATTTCTTTCCAGTTTGATGTCTACGTATCTTTCGATCATGCAAGTATTTCTTCCTGAAAAACACTCGAGTGTGAGCCTAACTTCAGTGCATAACATAGCTTCTCTGATGAGATGAACTTGTATGAAATCTGTTTGAATATTCTGTTCACATCCAGGCAATCCTTATTTATCTGAATACTCTTTCTTTATTCATGATTATGGACTGCCAACAAATAACCTCCTGGACCAACATCCTGCACACTGAATACATGCTCTATTGAATTATTAACTTCCTTTTTAACTACTGCTTTTGATTTCCAACATCATTTCTTTTCTTTATTCATATTGATTTAACTGTACCTACATTGAAATCTTTATTTTTAACTAATCTTGTATTCCTAAGACCAGATAATTATGAAGGTGATACATTCAGTCATAAACTCTATTTTGTTAGATAAGAGTCCTTTGGATAGATTGACAACTGTGCTATGTCTAATAATATGATAACAGTATATTATGTAATTACTGTATTCTCTGTACCTGTTATCTTTATGTTGAAGTAGAAGTTTTTAACAGTGAATTTCTACAGTTTTTCTATTTATCCTTCATCACAAGGGTTAGAATCATCGATGGATACTTAGTTTTCCTTCCGAATGTAGGTATCCCCTCTCGCCTATATTCCGCTCGTGTCGAAGCTCATTGATTTGAATACTCCGGTCTCACGGGGGCTACCGGAACCGAACTTATTTCAACATAGTGACAGACATCCGGGAAAGCGTTGATATTGATCCGGGAATCCGGTCCACTCGGTTCAACCAATCGCGAAAAGGCACGCCCAGAATTTATTCATTTCCACACAGCAGGCGAGGAGAAACAGAAACGGTAGCTGGCGGTGTAAAAAAAAGCTTTTCCCGAACAATAGGTTTCAGTTGAAGGGAATATTATGAGAACAGGGACATATGTCGAACGTTTTTTCAGCATTTTCTGCTTCAAAAAATGTTTAAAAAAAATTAAGGTGAAGAGATAAATGATTGAAAATACTAAGATTTACACAAGATACGAAATAGTATATAACATTACTAGCAAGGTAAGAGGGTTTTTACTGGCGAATGGAGGATATAACTGACGAGCCGCAGGCGAGTCAGTTACCCCCTTGAGCCAGTAAAACCCGTTACCTTGCATGTATTGTTTTATATTTTATTTGTTTCTCATTTGTAAAAAGGTTAGATAAATTCCAAAAAAATCTCAATAATTTGTCGCAAATGTCGTAAGCTATGGAAGCGTTGTCATGAACATGTATGTTTATTTTTCTTTACATTTGTTTTGGCGAAAGCGAAAATGAATGTACCAAAAGAAATTATTGAGGCAGCTAGCAGTGTAGCTTCAAGTTTATTACCTGCAAAATCAGCTTCAAGGTACGAGCGAGAATACGACGACGTCAAAAGTGGCAAAACAAAAATAGTGTGATTGGGGTAACTGAAGATGTTTTGTTGGTCTACTTGAATCAACTATCAGCTAGATTCAGCCCGAATACTTTATGGGCAAAATGGTCTATGCTGAAAAGCTGCTTGGAAATGAGAGTAAATACCCCTGTTCGCAGGTTTGTTTCCATTAAAAAATTTATTGAAAAATATGACGTTTAGTTGTCATTTGCAAATTTCAAAAGGTAATAGCGTTTCTGAAACGAAAAAATGAGCGTTATACGCCAAAAAAGGCCAAGGTATTAAGTAAAGAAGAGGCTGAACAGTTTCTTTTACATGCATGCTCCTGATGACCAGTGGTTGCTGGCGAAAATTGTAACAATATTTGGGATTTTTTGATGTTGTCGATGTGACGAAATTCTCTCCTCAAACATGAATGATGTAGAAGATATGGGAAAATACGTTATTGTGACATTGTGGCGAACAAAAAATTTAACAACAAGAAGATTCACCATAACCGATGATGGCTGCAGCTTCAAGCCCTGCATGTTATACAGAAAATATGGAAATCTTCGGCCACCTGGAACAGAAAGCCTAAGATTTTTTTTGACATATCGACATGGAAAGTGCATTTCTCTTAATGGTGGCCAGCACGCTATTGGTGGTGTCCCAAAGCAAATAGCGAAATATTTAGGTTTAAAAGACCCAGAGTTATACACCGGCCACTCTTTTCGCAGAACTGGAGCCACTATGGTTGCGGATTCGGGTGGAGATATTTCAGCACTAAAGCGTACAGGAGGGTGGAAGAGCACCGAAATTGCGATGAGTTATATCGATGATTCGGTCAACAAACAAATCGAAATGTCTAGCAAATTATTTGGTAGTAAGGAGAGTACAAATGTTCTGCAGTCCTCGAGTTCAGCAGTTTCTGAGTAAACAGATGGTTCATCATTATCAGTATCAACTCTTTCATCATCAAAAATCTGTATTACTGGAAATAACAATTTCAACATATATGACGATGAAACAAAATTTTCTAATGTAGATAATACTACTAACTTGTAAAAATTTTGCAAGTTAACTGTCAGTTTTACAAGTTAGTGACTTGATAAAATAAACTTTCTTGATTAATTTTGTGTTTTTGGAAACTGACGTTTACAAATGAGAAACAAATAAAAGAATTAACATGAAAGACCTTATACTCATGGATCTATTTATTTTTTCTCATAATAATACTGTTAATACTGTATTGTAAGGACTGCTCCCATCAAAAAACCACTATCAACTCCCATGACCCACACCTTAATCCATCAATTCACACATCCATCTGTACCAGAAGATACATAGCGGCTAAACTAACACCACGGGTGGATTTAATAGTCTACCGGTCTAATCTCCTGCTAATATAAAGGACAAGGCCACTTCTGTTTCACGCATCCGTCACATTGCATCATCACGCATCCGTTGGTATGCGGACATCGGTGTCATGGTGACAATAGAAGTGGTGTCAACGGTAAGCTTTAGATGGGGATAATAAAGTGGCTACGACAATGTGGTGGTATACTTTTAGTGGTATCAGGGCGGAATTGAGAGCTATTGAAAAGATGGTAAGGACCGCTGATGGCAGGAAGATATCCAGGGTGTTTTATGTCTTTAATGGAAGGTAGATTGATGTCGAAATGTTGGCAATAATGCCCACAGAATTGACCATTTATGTGCAAAAATAAAAGTATTCCAATTCAGTAGAGTTTTTGAAAAACTGAGAAGAACTTCAACAGGATGCCATGTGAAAAACGCGAATGGGAAAAGAAATGCACTACAACAAATTAAATGTTATACAGATGGTTCTTAAACCACCATAGGGTCTGGTACTAGAGTATTCTGGTCGAGAATCAAGAGTACACTATCATAAGGCTCCCAAAATGTAAAAATTCACTGTAAAAGAACTTCTATTTCAACATAAAAATAGCGGTTACAATTAATACAGTAGGTACATGTACTGTTATCATATCATTGGACATAGCACAGTTGTTAATCTATCCAAAGGACTCTTATCTAACAAAATAGAGTTTATTCAATATAAGAAACATGAATGTATAACCTTTATAATTATCTCGGCTTAGGAAAACAAGAAAAGTTAAAAATAAATATTTCAATGTACAGTTAAATCAATGAAAACGAAGAGAAGAAATGATCTTTGAAATAAAAAGCAGTTGAAAGGGAAGTTAAGGGGAAGTATCACCTTTTGAATCGTGGTAAATCTCCATTCAAAAAGTGGTCTCTTTATTTCACGAGTAACTACCCTAATTCACGACGTGGAGACTTGATTTTTTTTTAAATTAAAGTTGAAGAACGTCCCGAGGGCAAATAGTTTTCCTTTTTTCGTTCTCGATGTACTCTTCTCTGTGTTGAACATATATCAATCACTCAAATGCACGTAGAGATAACCTTTCCTTGTATCTGAGTGTGTATAGGTACTTCCTAGAATATCTCTGCGAAAGAATGAAAAAAAGCAACCACCTGGTGCTTAGCTTCCAGGTGTCGATAAGCGGAGAAGGTTTTTTTAATCCTTATACACATCAAATGAACCGTAAAGGTACTTTCTAGGATGGTATTCAGACTGTGTCCTTTTATGTAACATTTTAAGAGTCCGTGTTGATAGGAAATAAAACTGGAACATCGCTATACTCATTATTCTGTGAAATCAGTATTTTTAAGTACAGAAGAAACGTTATATAACTGATAGATATTAGATACCATGGAAATTTTAAAAAAAGGACGAAATAGTTCATTGTTTACAGGGTAGGAAAAGCGTTACATTCCTGCATGACTGTGAATATTGCTAAGTCGAGGCGAGCAACCCCATCAGGAATGTGGTTTTTCTTACGAGGTAAACATACTATTTTTCCGCAAATCCTTTAAAATTCGACAGATTTTAATAAATTTTGAAAAAATCACGAATGATTTTATTCATAAATAAATGGAGCTTCGAAATTCGGAATGAAATTGGTTGCGTTAATATGGAAACGTATAAATGTTGTAGAATGATGAAGTGATGATGGAATTTCCATTTCTGGAACTCCTCCAGAGCTGGTTGAAGCAGTGAACGCTTCATTTAGAATTATTGCCAAGGAAATCAAGAGAAAAGTTTCTATGACAAATTTTGTCTGGAATGTCAAAATTTCGGAAAATGGATATTCTATAGCATGCTCTAAAATACACACACAACAGGAGCTCTGTCTGATAGTTTCTCGACAAGATACACGCGGAGCTAGACTCATCTACTACGTTCAATCCTGCTATCGCTATCCGGCTCGAAGGACCAAGATGAAAAACTCTGTCGCGCCGGTGTGGATTTCAAAGTGGGTTTCGCCGCGGTTGTGACGTCACAGTATCTATTGCGCCGGCAGTGCAGGAACTTTAACCAACCGAGAGGTATCGGTTTCATTGGGTGCTCTGAGGAGAAATACTGATTGGCCCTTGTGTGTTATTGGTACGATACGCCCTTTCCTCTATGCTCCGCGCCAAAATAGAGAGGAAACGCATGCACAGCAGCTTCTCCTGCCGACAATTTGGGCTGAATTTCCTAAAACGCTATTGAATCAAAAATAAGTAATCATTATTTTGATCTTTTGGTATTGAGGTTGCCAAGACTGCTTTGAAATGGGTAGGATAGTACCTACTCGATAAACACTTTTTTATTTACACTGTTAGACACTTGGACCATAGAAAGCGGAGACGCAGCATCTCATTCATAAATTCGCCATTGTTACTTAAGGACTGAACGAGAATAAATTCGCTATCACAAAAACGCTTATATCTTTTGAACCACTGGACCGATTTCGAAAATCAAACTCATTTTCGAATCATCTTCTAATTCGAATGAAAACTGTTTTTACAATAAAAAAACCAAAACTGTTTTTTACAAAATTCATGGATTTTTTCTGGAATTCTTCCCATCATGCTTCTTATAGGTATATGTTCTCAGTCACTTTCTGGGATGTTGTCTTCCACTTTTGCTTGCATTCCGCTAATGTTTTCGTTGATTTCTTAGTCTTCTTCAATTCTCTTTTCACCAGGGCCCAATATCTTTCTATTGGCCTGAGTTTTGGGCAATTTGGTGAATTGGCCTCTTTGGGGACAAAAACCACCTCATTAGCTTCGTACCATTCCTTGGTGGCCTTGCTGTAGTGGCATGAAGCTAAATCTGGCCAAAAGATTGTTGACACATCGTGCTCACGTAAAAATGGTAAAAGTCGCTTCTTCAAGCATTCCTCGATGTATATCTTCGAGTCAGCAGAGCCTTGGCCAACGAAAAATTTGCTCCTTTTCCTACAAATGCAAATTGCTTGCCAAACCAGGAATTTTTAGGAAACTTTGCTTGTTTCTTCACGCGAGATTGTTCGTCAACATTTCCACGAGAATCCGCAGTATAAAATTCCTGACCAGGAAGTTGCGAGAAATCAGCCAAGACATAGGTTTCGTCGTCCATCAAGCAACAGGAAAAATTTTTCAAGAAATCTTTTTTAATTTCTTTGCTCTTGATTTCGCTTCTTGATTCTTCACAGCGTTCCTGTCTGGCACTTTCTGCACTTTGTATGTTCTAAGCCCACAACTCGACTTGATTTTCTGAACAGTTGACTGCGAACAACCCACTATTTGGGCCACTTTCCGTCCTGAAAGGTTAGGATTCTTCTGAAAAAGGCTGATGGCTTTCTTCACTTTTTTTGGGCTATGAAACCCCTTTTTCCTCCCGGTTCCTCCCAGGCAACACAAAGATATCCCAGAGAAATCCCTGCGACTTCTTTTTAGGAAGTTGTGACGCCTTTCGTGACTTCTTTGGGAGGTCGCAGGGAGCTCTATATCTCCTCCAAATGTCCGCCACAAAAGAGTTCCCAGAGAACTCTTGACGATATCCTACGTGGATATTCTCAAACAAGCCACACTGAGAGTTCGCATACACCACCCGCGGCGAGGACTTTGAGAATTTCTTATTAACCTCCGCATTGCGAGATGTATAAGATATTCTCAAACAGGTCGCATTGCGGGATGTATAAGAAGTTTCTACACAGGCCGCTTTGCCCAGGTATATACAGGTCGCATTGCGAAATCATAATAGAACATCGAAATCTAAATTTGATTTGTCCTATTCCTATGATGAGAATCAGCATATTAGCTATATTAGAGAATTGAACTATACAACAAACCGTGTTAAAAGTTGTAATATTTCAAGGTTTTTTGAGCTTGAGATATTTTCTAAGGGGAGATAAAAGGGCAAATCCTTCGCTGTAACTCTAAGGGGTGTTTTACTCTAAAGGGGGTTTTATACTTTTGGCTTGGCTTGTGATCATCTAGTTAGGTAGAACTCTATGTTATGTCGTAATAATTCAGTTTCGTGATAATTCGAGTCCGTGAAATAATGGATGGGAAATAATGAGGTTAATACATAAATAAAACACTTGATTGGACAGAAAGGGGAACAGGCCTTTATTGGTCCAGGTGGCAGGAGTTTTCGAGCCACTTAAAGAGGGAAAACGAAAAGAAGAACCCAACAGTTCTTCTAAAAGCAAAAACCCTCAGCTTTACAGTTGAATAAAATTACATGTAGCAAGTATCAGAATCCATTGGTTGAATATTATAAAGAACATAGAAAACATGAGCATAGATAGAATAAGATGGTGCTATACTTCAGTAAATCTCTTCGTGCAGTTCTTAAAGTATAACTACTCCAGGTCAGTAGTTGAAATGAACGATTCACAGTGCCCTCCCCCAGCCGTCTAACAAACAGGCACTGGGATCTGCAGAACTACCTGATCCCGGCTCCCACTGAGGCACCTTCATAGTTGACGACAAAGTAAACGACTTCACAAATGTGTATGGAACGTTCATTAGCGCCCTACTCCAGCCGTCTAACTAACAGGCACTGGTATCAACAGATCTCCTAAGTCAAAGTTCCAACACAACTGCCATAGTAGTTTACGTAGTGACTTCTTCACTAATCCATGATCCCGATTCTTAAGAACTGAACTCAATAGAAATACATGTGGTATATAATTAAAGATGGACATACTTGCATTTGAATATCATTGGATGGTAGGCGTTACAGTTTAAACAATAGTACAGATGGAAACGAAATAGCCTTTCAAATCACAGGTTGCTGAAAGAGAGAATGGATTAATAATGAGAACATAAAATGTACCTGAAACCCTGTGATTTGCATAAAGCCACTCGATCCATTGCATAAGGAAATATTCAGAATAATAAAATATATAAGATGGAGATTAAATGGCCTCTTCTTTCATAGAGGACTTCCAAACAGAATTCATGTATAAATATAAACAGTTCTGACCAATGTAAATCGTGGATGTTATAGCTAATTATTGGATGATGCTCAGTAGAATGATTGGTGGAATATAATTTAAATAGACAGTATGTAATGGTTCTCATTGGTTCGTGCTGGTATAAATACAATGAATTAGGAACCTAGGAATAAGACTGATTAGTCAATATAAATGGAGGATCAACTTACACGTTGAACAAAAATGCCGTTTGGATTTTTATAATGGCCGACCAACAACAACAGGGGCACCTTTTCACGATTCACCACCATCTTCCCTTTCTTAACAAAAACCGTCTTCCTTCCCTTTAACCTCTAAGGCCCTCTCTATGAACTAATCGATAGCATAGATCGATGACAGCCGGCCTACACCGCAACGTCCAGATAGCCGGACTACCCTCTGTGAAACACAATATGGCAGCGTCGGATTTCATTTCTTCTACTCAGCAGGGTTCCATTCAGCTATACGTGATATTTATATGAATTATTTGTGTCTTGAAATTCGGGGATACTACAGTCGCCCCTGGAAATGTTGACGAGTGTCTGCAAAGAAAACGAGGAAATATTTCCACACAAAAGTGTGAACGAATTTCAATTTCCTTGACGTAAGGGTCCCTGAACTTATTTGTCTTCCATATCTGTTATTGCTGTCAGTAGGCATCCATGAACAAATTACCGAAAACACAAACAAGATGGTTGACACTGGTGACCAATGACAACAAACACATTTCCCGAACAGATCATGGCTGCAGCATAGAATGGTTATGGCTTCACCTTGAGGAAAACTTCCTTGATGCAGATGGCTTCAAACTGAAACAATGTTAAGCGAAGAAATAATATACGCTACCCAGCTTTTGATATCTTGTCGAACATTGGCTCGGTCAAGGAATGTAGACGATTGGTTGCTTCGTTTGATTTGTCTTGGTGAAAATCAACGCCCCCCAGGATACAAGGCTGAACATTCATTGGCTGACAAGAGCTACCTATTCAACTAATGGCAAGATGACATCTGCAGCAACTTCGAATGGCTCATCAAAAGAAAACAACAATGGTGGTTTGTCCCTGGCAGTCATCAGTCCCATTGGCTTCTCAACAAACATGGTGGTCTTGAAATTCTACAATCAAAGTAAGTGAAACTACCAAAGGGCTTGCCTTTGAAAAAATAGTGGGTGCAATTTAGGAAAAATTAAAACATCTAGGAATCCTAGAGACATTGCAGAACTCTATAATGCTGGAGGAACTAAAACACATTGTAGCGACACATGTCGTAATGAAAAAGTCCAGTTAGTCCTCTCGATATCGTCTCTTGTTGGGTCTTGACCTTGCGTTGATCTCATCCTGCTTCTGGAGGAATCTTGCAGTACTTTCAATCGTCGCTGGTTGAATTAGGATCCAAAGACTCTGGACATCAGGAGGGTAAAGCTGCATCACCTCCTTCAGGATTGTCGCATCAGGAACTGGGGGTGTGAACCGTCTGTAGCTGTTTACTCGACGATAGAATAGTTCAACCATATCGGATTCCTGTTGTGGGTTCTGGCGAAGTCTTTCTCGTTCCTCAGCTTGTATCTCCTCTGACCAAAAGGATTCCAGGAAATCCCTACGGAAGTCATTGAAATCTTTCCACTTATATGAGTAGAATTCCTTCCAATCAGAGACAGGACCGCTTAACAAGCTTTTCGCTTCGTAGAGTTGGTTCTCGGGGGTTATTTTGGCCTGGATAAAATAGTCCTCAACTTCTTGAAGGAATCTAGCTGGATGTCGTCGAGAGGGATCTCGAAAAGGTCCTGGCTTACTGATACTCAAAGCCTCGTTTTGTTTCATGAGCATCGTGGTAAAAAGTCTCCAATCATCAGTCGGTGGTGGTGTCCTATCTGTCTGGCTTCTTGAGAACTCGGATAGGGAATACAGCTGCTCCTTCAAAACTCCAATGCATCCCCGCAGCTGGGCTACTTCCTCTCGGAGACTCTGAATTTCCTCTGCCTGGTTGGTGTTCGCACAATTCTCATCACCCGCTGCCATTTTTCAATTTATAGACTTGAAACAATAAAAGTAATTATGTAATCATCTTTGTAATATTGAGGAGAACCCTCATGATGGAAATCGTCTGACAAATGCTGGCAGCACAATATCAGACATCACAAAATGGTGGTTGTTCTGGAACACAGGAATATTAAATCGTACAACCATTGGGTTGAAAACAGTTGAACGGTTGAAAACGTATGATCAAACTTCATTGGCTAGATTTGGAAATTACGCCCCTCACATTTGGACAATCTTGGTTGGTCTTTCACGACGCCCCGTAGCTTCTTGAAGATGAAAGTATACTCAAAAGTATGCATAGACACTAGAAAGTTCAACGAAGAATGCATTTGTTCTGAAACAGATAAGTTGTGAAGTCCCAAGTGTAACGAGAGACATAATGGTACAAGTATAATACAGAAATGAATGCAAGATTGAATATGTGTTCTCGATAGTTCTTCAGTAACTATCTACGATTCGTAGGGTTCCCTACTATAACTACATAACTCTATCTCTAACATTCTACTTTCTTTCACATGCATCGTTACAATAATGGAACAGAGATAAATGAATTGATTCTCAAATATCAGTTATTATCCAATTGCAAATCAATTCCATATCACAGAACCATTCCCAGCACCAATTACATATCCCAAAACTGCAGGTGCAACGAGAAATCATATTCAAATAAGTTTTCACTCATTATTAACATTGAATAAAAACTTTGTACCATGTCATATCATTATTTCTTGTTCTTTCGAAGGACTGTCACTCAACGAAAAGGATATTGATGAACCTGTCTCCATTTATATTATAGATCGTCTCCAGCGATTGCACATTGAAGATTATCAAGATATCACCTTGACCTGAATACCTGAGCTGTTCTCAAGATAGGATAGTAACTGTGATTCCAGATACAGTTACTTGATAAGTACAAATTCCTAAAACAGAATCAAACGGCAGATAAACTGTACACCACAAAATGGAATAGCAAAAACAATAATTAATAACAACCTCAAAATTTCCACATTTCACTTCATTGAATTATCCTGGGTTACGGTACCACTGTAATATTTCAAGGTTTTTTGAGCTTGAGATATTTTCTAAGGGGAGATAAAAGGGCAAATCCTTCGCTGTAACTCTAAGGGGTGTTTTACTCTAAAGGGGGTTTTATACTTTTGGCTTGGCTTGTGATCATCTAGTTAGGTAGAACTCTATGTTATGTCGTAATAATTCAGTTTCGTGATAATTCGAGTCCGTGAAATAATGGATGGGAAATAATGAGGTTAATACATAAATAAAACACTTGATTGGACAGAAAGGGGAACAGGCCTTTATTGGTCCAGGTGGCAGGAGTTTTCGAGCCACTTAAAGAGGGAAAACGAAAAGAAGAACCCAACAGTTCTTCTAAAAGCAAAAACCCTCAGCTTTACAGTTGAATAAAATTACATGTAGCAAGTATCAGAATCCATTGGTTGAATATTATAAAGAACATAGAAAACATGAGCATAGATAGAATAAGATGGTGCTATACTTCAGTAAATCTCTTCGTGCAGTTCTTAAAGTATAACTACTCCAGGTCAGTAGTTGAAATGAACGATTCACAGTGCCCTCCCCCAGCCGTCTAACAAACAGGCACTGGGATCTGCAGAACTACCTGATCCCGGCTCCCACTGAGGCACCTTCATAGTTGACGACAAAGTAAACGACTTCACAAATGTGTATGGAACGTTCATTAGCGCCCTACTCCAGCCGTCTAACTAACAGGCACTGGTATCAACAGATCTCCTAAGTCAAAGTTCCAACACAACTGCCATAGTAGTTTACGTAGTGACTTCTTCACTAATCCATGATCCCGATTCTTAAGAACTGAACTCAATAGAAATACATGTGGTATATAATTAAAGATGGACATACTTGCATTTGAATATCATTGGATGGTAGGCGTTACAGTTTAAACAATAGTACAGATGGAAACGAAATAGCCTTTCAAATCACAGGTTGCTGAAAGAGAGAATGGATTAATAATGAGAACATAAAATGTACCTGAAACCCTGTGATTTGCATAAAGCCACTCGATCCATTGCATAAGGAAATATTCAGAATAATAAAATATATAAGATGGAGATTAAATGGCCTCTTCTTTCATAGAGGACTTCCAAACAGAATTCATGTATAAATATAAACAGTTCTGACCAATGTAAATCGTGGATGTTATAGCTAATTATTGGATGATGCTCAGTAGAATGATTGGTGGAATATAATTTAAATAGACAGTATGTAATGGTTCTCATTGGTTCGTGCTGGTATAAATACAATGAATTAGGAACCTAGGAATAAGACTGATTAGTCAATATAAATGGAGGATCAACTTACACGTTGAACAAAAATGCCGTTTGGATTTTTATAATGGCCGACCAACAACAACAGGGGCACCTTTTCACGATTCACCACCATCTTCCCTTTCTTAACAAAAACCGTCTTCCTTCCCTTTAACCTCTAAGGCCCTCTCTATGAACTAATCGATAGCATAGATCGATGACAGCCGGCCTACACCGCAACGTCCAGATAGCCGGACTACCCTCTGTGAAACACAATATGGCAGCGTCGGATTTCATTTCTTCTACTCAGCAGGGTTCCATTCAGCTATACGTGATATTTATATGAATTATTTGTGTCTTGAAATTCGGGGATACTACAAAGTTATTCATTATTTTCGGCTGCGACAGAAGGTAAACTAAAACAAGTGAATAAATTCTTCAATCTTTATTATCAACAAATTGCAATAAAAAATTTAAAAAAATTATTCAAAACATTACATTTCTTTCTTCCTCTGGGTAAAATCTCTAAGCCCATCTTGAGAAAAGACTCCTCTGTTGTTGTTGCTGTTGTTGCAGTGTTGCCACCCTCCGTACCTACAAGTTCGGAAAAATTGGTAGATTTCGGTAGATTTTTGGAAAAAAATAGGTAGATTTCGGTAGATTTTTGGAAAAAGATACCTCTTCACATATTTTTTGTGTTATTCAAGTTGAAATACCATTTATCCGAAATATTGGGCAAGAAGGTTATTTTACGAATGAAGCAAAATTGAAAATGGATTTCATTTATTTACAAAATTAATGTTCGAAAAACGGATCTTTCGAACAAAAAATGAGTATTCTGACAAAATGAATAGGTATTCAAAAAATTAACACCTATTGAAAACAGCAACTATTCTGAAACTATGCTTGAAAAAAATATAGATTTGTCAACGTATAACTCAACTTATGTATCAAATTATGGTATGCTTAGGAAATCTTCGAAATAATATCGTAAGAGTCATGATTTCCTAGAATATCAGAACATACATTCCCTCCATCAAATTTCGGTAAATTTATGTGCTTTTTCGTTAGATCGATAGATTGACAAGAAAATCAGTAACACTTTTGTAAGGTCAGTGGTTTATACATTAATCAAAACGTGAATAAACATTGTGTCAAGTGCTTTTGGAGCACAAATTGAACAAAGAGGATTTCAACAACATTTCAATGCCCATTCTGCATTTATATATCAGCTTGAAACAAAATGAGATATAATTTCAAACAGTTCCCGTGGAATTGCAATACTGGTTTCCATAGGAACTTTTAAACCATGCCTATTAAGAATTATCAATAATTTATTAGCTTGAATTTTGGGAATATTCGACTTTACTAACCATTCTTGTGAAATCTGTTGTGAAGTTATTACACTCATCCATATTCTTAATAGAAATAATTATCCTGATCACCCATCCTATATCAAGTAGAAAATCGTTTAATGTGAATTGATCAATTTATTGTTGGTGTTGGTTATTGGTGGTTGAATTACTCGGATAACATAAATGGCGGTAAAAATGGTAACGGTATATATCCTAATAGGTGAGAAAACTCCAGGATTTAATGAAAATAACACTTACTTGGAGCACAAATATCCTCATCGAAATTTCACACAATAACGAACCTCGCACAGCACAGTAACACCGATAAACACAGCTAACTACTCTATCCACAAAGCCCCTCTCGATGTTTTGCCGTCTTGGTAAACTCGTTGTTTATACTTGATAGACAAATAGCGCCTGCGTGAACAGATTGACCTTGTCAATCGCATGGAGCGCTCTCCTCTCCAAGTTATCGCATGGAGTAGTCCCAAGGATATCGCATGGCGAGGTGTCCAAGATATCGCATGGGCACATCAATAGGAAATTCGCTTAGTTACATCACATAGAGATCTCTGGGAACTCGCGGTAGGAGCTCCTATAAAAGTCGCATTGTAACCTCTCAGAGATATCGCGGAGAAGTCTGTGTTGCCTGGGCTTCCTTGCGGATAATTGTAAGATCTTCGTTGAAGGGCTTAACAACTCTTGATACCGTTTCCGGACGAACGCGAGCCTCTTTTGCGATTCTTTTGAAGCTCCATTTTTGATTATTTTGAAAAACTTTCACTATAAATTCTCGTGTTTTCACTTCGCTCGACATTTTGCGACAGAGAATTGGAATATCTATGAAGTAAATGTTCCACATGTTTCTGACGTTTATAACAAAGCTAACTATGATCAAATTTTGATTCTTTTCTCAATTGGTTCGAGAGATATAGGCGTTTTTGTGATAGCGAATTTATTCTCGTTCAGTCCTTAGAAATGATAAGAGGAAAACATACCTGTGTAAACGCAAATCAGGATTCAAATAGTCCAATTTACCACAAACAAGACACATACGAAACAATATTCAACGTATTTTGGTAATAATATTCAGAAAAAATCCAAATTCCACTCTTCCTACGCGATATTTTGATGACAACACTGTTCAAAACGTCAATAGTCACACAAAATTAAAAAAGCGGAACGAAATTAAGGAATGAACTGGTTACAGTTTCAGAAACGATGCTGTCATGACTTGCCCGTTCATTATCTGAGGCAAAAACGGCCAAGCCATTTCGCGAACACTCCGATTCTTTAGTATAGGAATTCACAATATTTGAGGAAACAAATACTCATTTTTGACATTCTCCCACAAATGTGTAGATGAATTTTGATCCGAAGTACTTTTCATTTTGATTGAGAGTTTATTTATTAGAAAATTCAACGAACGTCACAACGTCGCAAAAATTTCTCTTAATATTGTTTCTCCTACCTTTGATTGGTCCCATGGGAAGCTTGCCATCTGAATTTTTGAGGGATGGGATGGGTTTTTTGGGATATCTGCGTCAAATCAAACGAAAAACTTTTATATAATGTATATATATTCGAATTCACAGAATGTCAATATATGTACAATTTCACAGTTAAATAAAACAATTCAACTGCATCCGATTTATATATATCGAATATCAAGTTTTACATCATGTAACGCCTCTACAATGAAAACAATCTATGTATTTATACTCCCGAAAGTACCCATATCTACAGTATCTTTGTTTATTGTAATATAAATATCTTATGACTCATATAATATTATTTATTAACTACTATATAATAATTCATACATATCGTGGCTTCAATGATTTCTATCGAATCGAATATTGCTAACTAACAACAACGATATCAACCTATTACATTTTTTGCATAAACAGTCCACAGAGCGCAAGAAAAACTATTTATTTCACACCAGTATTTATTTTCTGCAATAATTTACACCAACTCTTAGTTTTGTCATGGTTTTGTTACTTTGATATATCTGTTTTTATTTAGATTTAATCAACGCATTTTAAAAGTTTCAAGTTGTGTTTTGTATTTTTTCGTTTTTATTTCTATTGAATATATTTTTATATTCACGAATTCAATTTTATAACTCACACTGCCTTTCTCTTTGAAGTTTTTAGTGTAACAAAAGGAAAAATAGAAAAACGGAAACAATTGAAGATTTAACAAGAATATTTCCCAAGTCATACATTTTTGTTAGAATGAACAAAAATCATGAGTAATGAAAGAAAGCTTCTTATCATGTCTTCATCAGTAAAAAACCACAAAGAATTTAAACAAGATTTTTTTAATGAATTCGATCATAATAATTTTTGTTGCCAATAAATCAACGGTAGAATTCACGATCACGAACAATCTCATACTTAAAAATGACTAGACGAAAACATTTGAATTCGATAAAAATCACTACGCCATCTCACAACTCCCTTACAGTTAAATCACAATATATACAACAAACTTTACACAAGCTTCATATAGATGCATAACCTAAAATGTACAATATTGCAACAATTCGAAATTCACAGTCCCCCCCACTCCAGACTCGAATATCACGTGAGTCTTGGAGGCGAAAAAGGTCTATGCAAATTTTGGGGGTTGTTACTGGAGGGACCAGATATTCTCACTATTCCCCCATTGAATTGGGGGATGCCCAAGAAGGTGTTTTGAGGGGAGGGGTGCGATATTACTTTATTCGGGGAGCTCACTTGTATACGCAGCTGATGATCTGAAGGTAGTTGATGGGGGTTACCTAACCTCAAAGCCATGGGAGACTCTAACTTAACGCCTAGGTTCTCTTGGGTCATCCTCATACTGTCTGGCATTATTAGGTTCATTGGAGGAGGGGATTGACGTAAGGTTGACGACGGTGGGGGGCTGTCAACGTCAACTCTGACAGGACTCGACGTTTTGTTCGAATCTACGTCTATTGGGGACTCGTTTTGTTGTCTTCTGGATGAATGGTAAGTGCTTGAGGGTTCTGATTCTGGACTGCTCATCAGCTTTCTGTCCACCCTGAAATTAAGACCGTAATTTAGAGGGGATAACCACGAGGGTAGTCTTTTCGAAGTTGCAACCAATCTCCAGCTCCACAAGAGATACCAGAACATAAAAAATTCTTGGGGTTTGAAAGGTGAACTGTTAGAGTCCTCAGGAAGAGCCCAATGAATATCTCCCACCACTGGTTGCCTCAGTGATACTACTGAAGGTTCTCTGTCTTACTAGCAGCTCAACATAACAATCCAAACTCTTGTGGAGTGGTTTTGTTCTTTTGGTGTGAAGTCAAGGGGTTCAACCTACCTGAAATTGGGGGATTGATTGTCCATCCTGAAGCCAGGGTTGTGTCCTCCGAAGTGGAATTGAGAAGGCATGGGTCCTGGGGAATGAGGCCCGAATCTGAAGCTGGTCATCGGATTGGGCGAGGTTCTTCCGAATAGAAGAGGTCTTGGAGAGGTGCTTGGTGGGGTGTGAGAGCCTAAAGAGATGTCCGAGTCGCTATCTGATGGTGCTGGTGATAGAGGTGGGGGTCTTGCAGAGCCTCCGTGGTGGGCTAGTTGAGAAGCCAGTTGTTGCTGTTGCATTCTGTAACAAAAATGGCATATTTGAATTCTGGGTTTCTACCAGCCAAGTGAACAGTTTCTGATAGCATTGTTTGGTGTATTTGGGACATATTCATATCAGCCAGAGGCGTAGATCTAAAATCTGAGGCAGATAGCCTCCCCGAAAAACCCGGGCGATACAAATAATCCAATTCCCGTATGAATCACATAACCTAGTTTGCTTCTTTGATGTCGCAGAGATTGTATGTCATCATACGTTCTCTTATAATAGGTACAGACAGAGATGGAGGGCTGAGAGCAGTATCTGTATTATGGGGGCAAATTAAATAGAGGGAAATTAACCTTTGGGAAGTTATCAGAGAGAGATGAATCGCTTAAAGGAACAATGGAAGTTTCTGACTGTACGTACGGTGTCGAGGCAAGCGGAATAATTTGCAATATATCTTCATAATGCAATAACTTGAACAGTCTTTATGGAAGTTTGTCGGAGAGATGACGTTAATAGGCTATTTTCCAGGAGGATTCCTGCCACGACATGCGTGAACTGATATATACGGCATTCGCCATCAATCTTTCACTCGAAGTAGAATAGGAATGGATTGGAGATAGTGGAATTCAACTGATTACATTCGCCATGAAGATTTAATTTATTTGAACATCATACAATAGTGTCAGGAGAAATCATTTTGAAAGTTTTCCTCCTTAATAACTAAGGTTTGATTGGTTTAAATATTTCCCCTCAAACATAGAAAAAATATACACATTTTGGAATTTTTGCTGAAGACAAAAAGACCCGAAATTTTAAGAGCCGTTTCTATGTGGAGCAGAAGTTAAATCAATTTGAAATTCGTTATTCTCAATTTGATATTGATTATTCTCAATTTGAAATTGATTTTTCTCGATTTGAATTCGTTATTCTCAATTTAGAATTGATCATTCTCGATTTGAAATCAATTATTCCCAATCTGAATAGCTTATCCTCAATTTAAAATTGATTATACTCGATTTTAAATTAATTTTTCTCAATTTGAATATGTTATTCCCAATTTTGAATGGATTATTTCCATTTTGAATGAGTTATTTTCGATTTTGAATTGATTATTTTCGACTTGGAATTGATTATTTTCGATTTAAAATTAATTTTTTTCGATTTGAATTTGTTATTCTCAATTAAGAATTGATTATTCTCGATTTGAAAATGATTATTCCCAATCTGAATAGGTTATCCTCAATTCGAAATTGATTATACTCGATTTTAGACTCATTTTTCTCAATTTGAATATGTTATTCCCAATTTTAAATAGGTTATTCCCATTTTGAATTAGTTATTCTCGATTTTGAATCGATTATTTCCTACTTGGAATAGATTATTTTCGATTTGAAATTGATTTTTCTCGATTTGAATTTGTTATTCTCAATTCAGAATTGATCATTCTCGATTTGAAAATGATTATTCCCAATCTGAATAGGTTATCCTCAATTCGAAATTGATTATACTCGATTTTAAATTCATTTTTCTCAATTTGAATATGTTATTCCCAATTTTAAATAGGTTATTTCCATTTTGAATAAAATATTCTCGATTTTGAATTGATTATTTTCGACTTGGAATTGATTATTTTCGATTTGAAATTGATTTTTTTCGATTTGAATTTGTTATTCTCAATTTAGAATTGAT
The DNA here is from genome assembly GCA_951802165.1 of Adalia decempunctata. NCBI lineage: Eukaryota > Metazoa > Arthropoda > Insecta > Coleoptera > Coccinellidae > Adalia > Adalia decempunctata. Next base: position 1,753,234 of record OX637702.1, read on the forward strand.
CATTCTCAATTTGAAAATGATTATTCCCAATCTGAATAGGTTTCCTCAATTCGAAATTGATTATACTCGATTTTAGACTCATTTTTCTCAATTTGAATATGTTATTCCCAATTTTATATAGGTTATTCCCATTTTGAATAAGTTAATATCGATTTTGAATTGATTATTTCCGACTTGGAATTGATTATTTTCGATTTGAAATTGATTTTCCTCGATTTGAATTAGTTATTCTCAATTTAGAATTGATTATTCCCGATTTGAAAATGATTATTCCCAATCTGAATAGGTTATCCTCAATTCGAAATTGATTATACTCGATTTTAAATTCATTTTTCTAAATTTGTTTATGTTATTCCAAATTTTAAATAGATTATTTCCATTTTGATAAGTAATTCTCGATTTTGAATTGATTATTTACGACTTGGAATTGATTATTTTCTGATTCGAAATTGATTATTCTCAATTTTAATATCTTATTCTCAATTTGAAATTAATTTTTCTACATTTGAATAGGTTACTCTCAATTTGGATAGGTTATTTCACAGGGTGGAATTTTTGCTGAAGACAAAAAGACCCAAAATTTTTAGAGTCTGGCTTGGATTTTCAGAATTATGAACAAATAGGTTCCTGAAAGAACTTCAAGACAGTATCCCTTCAAAATTTCAACTGTTTCAAGATAACTGTTCAAAAGTTATGAAGAGAAGAAGGCACTCTCAAATGGTCAGTTGATATTCATTGATTCAGTGCACTCTATACATGGAAGTAATAAGCACATTTCTTCGGGACTCACCCTGTATAGTTAATGAGGCATTTATTATTCGTTTTTTGGAATGAAATAATGAGTAATCGTTTGAATAAGGAAGAAGTTAAAACCTATCTCCAATGACCGAAGAGAGACTTCTCCGACACAATGCCTCATCATCCACCCCATTATCCTCGGGACCGCAAATGACATCTACGTCATAAATCTATCCCCCAGACACCCAACTTCGACACGTATGTACTAAAGCCCCTCGACAACCTGCCAGAAATGGATGGCGGTAGGTAAAAGTTCACGGCTACTTAGTTGTTAAAACACGAGCATTCCCTTTGGGATCATTATTAGTATTAGGGGCTGTTTACAGGGGCTCCCCGCAGGTAGGGGTGGTCTGTTTGCGTGTGTTTAGAGGCTATAGGCAAATTAGCGTGCGGACGGCCTCACGGTCTTGAGGGGATTAATGGTTCAGGCTGGGGTCTTAAGATTCTCATTGGAATGCTCAATTATTGTCTTTTTGTCTTGGCTACTTCGAGAAATATCATTCGCTCATGGTCTAGCTTTCAGAACTTGCTTCTTCGAACTTTCTAATTGAGACTGAACATAATCAAATTGAGACCGATCAAAATCAAACTGAGAAATAACACATTCAAATTGAGAATATAACCAATTTCCGATTCATACAACATAGAAATGGATGATATATCTATCAATTTTAAATTGATTATTCTGAATTTTAATATGATATTTCTTAGTTTGATTTGGATCAATCTCAATTTGATTATGTGTAGTCTGAATTTGAAGTTGAAAATTCGACTTCACAGTAAAGTTATTCAGAGTATTCTTGGCTTTTTGAAAAATATATTTTACTCAACGTTTAGTTTTCAAAACTTTTCCAATTTCTAATTGGGACTAAACATAATCGAATGGAGAACTGATACTGTCACTTGAGACTAAGCAAAATTGAGGTGAGACTTACACATTCAAATTGAGGATAACCAATTTGAAATTGTTACAACCTCAACTTCAAAAAGAAACGGTTGTTGCATCAATTTGAAATGGGTTATTCTCTCGTTGAATGTGTTTGTCTCAGTTGGATTTTGTTTGGTTTCAAGATTCACACATTCAAATTGTGAATAACCAATTTCAAATCGAGAATAATCGGTTTCAAATCGAGAATAATCACTTTCAAATTGAAAACAACCTATTTAAATTGTGAATAATCAATTCCAAATCATGAATAATCAATGTCAAATCGAGAATAATCAATTCAAATTGAGAATAACCAATTTCAAATTGATACAACTTCTGCTCCACATAGAAACGGATGTTGTATCCATTTGAAATTGATTAATCTCAATTTTGAATTGATTATTCTCGATTTGAATTTGTTATTTTCAATTTGAAAGTGTTTATCCTCAATATGAATTGATTATTCTCAATTTGAAATTGATTATTCTCGATTTGAAGTTGAGAAGAAGGTATGGTTTGATATTTTGACCGCTCGAAAGGTTCAATAAGAGGAATGAAGACACGCAAAATTTCTGGATACCTCTTCGAGGCCCACCACATCGACTACACCCCAATTAATCTCTTTGGCGTTTTCTCCTCATCCGCACCGACCTAATGACTCAATTTCGCGACCCAACCGACCCTCAAATGATCCGGTACGACGTTGAAGACCCCAGTATCGAATTCCGTAGGAACCGGCCTGAAGAGTACGAAACCGATACGGCCGAAACGAGGCTGCGGTTTCCACCTGGCAGCGCTCATTGTTTTCGCCATCGGACCAAAAGATCCAAAACATTGGTCCTATCAGACGTGCCTCGACATTTCAATCGAGAGCTACCAGGCTGTGCGAATAAATGGTACTCCTGTAACTGATACCCTCCGCTTTTGTGAGGCGGCAGACAAAGGACCGGAGGATGAGGGCGATCAATTACGCGGGCCATCAGATTTTTGAGAGACCCATAGACGGGCAGGTTCGCTGCACGGATTTGTCCGACGACAAGTTTGCTAATTTGGAAGTTACAGTGGAATTCATTGGTCCTCAGATGAACTCTATACCTGTTCAACTTCCAATTGACTCTAAACACAATAAAATTGAGACTAAACATAAGAAAATTGGGACAAATCGAAATCAAATTGAGAATAATCAATATCAAATTGAGAATAACCTATTCAAATTGAGAACAACCAATTCAAATTGAGAATAATCAATTTCAAATTGAGAATATCATATTCAAATTAAGAATAATCAATTTCGAATTGAAATCAATCAATTTCAAATTGAAAATAATCAACTGCAAATTCAGAATAATCTTGAAGATTGACAAATGTGGGTGACTCATTATGAAAGAAGAGATCACATTCAAATTGACACATCTTCTGCTCCACATAGAAAAGAATGTTAAATCCATTTGAAATCGATTTTTATCACCTTGAAATTGATTTTTCTCAATTTGCAATTGATTTTTTTCAGTTTGAAATTGATTATTTTCAATATGAAATTGATTTTTCTCAATTTGAAATTGATTATACTCAATTTGAATTTGTTATCGTCATTTTGAAATTGATCATTCTCAATTTGAATTTGTTATTCTTATTTTGAAATTGATTATTCTTAATTTGATTAGGTTATTTTCACTTTGAAATTGATTTCTCTCAATTTGAAATTGGTTTATCTCAATTTGAGCAGGTTATTCTCGATTTGAATAGGTTATTCTCAATTTGAATAGGTTATTCTCAATTTGAAATTGATCATTCTCGATTTGAACTTGATTATTCTCGATTTGAAATTGTTTATCCCCAATTTGATAAGGTTATTCTCAATTTGAATTTTTGATAATCTCAATTTGATATTGATTATACTCAATTTGATTTTGTTTAGTCTCAATTTGAAGTTAAAAAGGTTTAGTTTTTACAGTGACTGTTGTAGAAATTACAACGTTTTTTTGCCGAGCCTAGGAGAGAAAAAATAAAGATGAACGAGCACAAAAAAGAGCATGATTTGTGGCTTTGCATTCTAGACACTTGCTTAGTGTTGCCAGAAGACATGCTTTGGTTAATCAATGCAGAATCAATTGACTGAAGGACTAACAGTTAGAAGGATTACGTCACTCGCGCCGTGGTGTGGTTATTGAGGCTCTCAGAAGCGTGTAAGTTTCAGGGTGAAACATCTATGGAGCCCTTTAGGCCTAAGACCAGGCACCAATATTACATCATGTAGAGGTAACGACGATACGTATACGGGTAGTATTTAGATGCAATTCGAGCAGTGTGCATTTCAAATCGTACAGCTAAGCCCATAATACCATGTTTAGGATCCGTATCTTTCATCGACCTGTCAACTGGGTTATTATTAAACGCTCCCATTTCAACTTTGGCCAAATAATCGAGGAGGGAACTGGTTTCTATTTTTTCGAGCGGGAAAATGAGATTACCGAGCCAGATTGTACAAAAGTGCGATTAGATCGCGAGGTCTACATTACGGCTTAGTCGGGTCTGAAAGCAAGAGTCATGTTTTTTAATATTCCGAATCCTATTTTGAGACTGGCGTGGAAGAGTGGTGATAATACCCTGTGGATAATTCCGAGATTGTATAGATTGCACGGTTATAGAAGCTTGAATTGACGTTCTGTACATGAACAAGGTGTACGCTAATGACTTTGGCATTTTTAAATCTTCATCTTAGTTGTTCTGTTTTCGAATGACTTCAACAGGTATACCAAAGCTCAATTTAAGGAATTTTAAACACTCTATGTCTTGAAGGAATCTAAATTTTTGAGACATGTGTACTAAGAATAAATGGCATTAGTTAAATCTCCAATCGGGAAAACCCTGCCTCATCTCTCCTTCCCTCCAAGATTCCAGACGCCGATTTTCATCGATTACCTCCCCAGAACGGTGTCAGCTGTATAACATCCCCAGGGCAACAAGGTTTCATTCCATCAATGCTTGAAGGCGTCTGCAACAGAATCGAGCTCCTCAAGTTTATAGGTGGAGTTTAAACTGATTACCGAGTTGAATAGAAAGAGCTTCGGGACTTGAGGGAAATGGATTACAGTGTAACCATTAGCGAATACGTATCCGCTGAAGAAAGTGTGCTGAGGGCTTTATATCGTATAGGGTAGAAGCAAAGAAATATGGTTGCAAATCTAACAACTATTCCAAGCGTTTCCCTGTCCAAATTAAGGCCATGTTAAGGTTAGCTTAGGATCGTTAACATTTAGGGCATTCGAGTGATCTCGAGTGCAAAATATCCTTCAGTCAACATCTCCACACAATGCCTAATTACTCCATTATCCTTGGACCGCAAAAGCCATCAACGTCATGAGGATGATCTTTAGGGCACCCCTAAACGACACGTTCTATCTACGCAGAACAACAAAGAGTAAATAGCGAAAAGGAATGAATGACTTACTCTGTAAACGAAATAGCAAGGAATCCTCTGCTAAAAATATAAACTTTTCGATCTTTATTTAATTATACAAGAAACATCTGGCAATTTATACTATCAATGGTTGTACTCAATTCGATTCTCAACAGGAACACCCCTAACAGTGATACCCCTTTCACTAGAAAGGATCGAATAAAAACATGTATGCAATACCCTGTAATCATACAGTTCACAATGAGGCTAAGTATACGGTAGGAATGACGAAATATGGATAACATTTCGTAACTGCATTATCTGATCATAGTTGATAAGGAAGGGTATATCTTTTTATACCTTTACAACTTCAAATTGAGACTAAGCATAATCAAATTGAGAACAAACAGTTTTAACTAGAGTTCAAACAAAATCCAACTGAGGCCAACGCATTCAAATTGAGAATAATCATTTTCAAATTCAGAATAATCAATTTCAAATTGAGACTAACAATTTCAAATCGAGAATAATTAATTCCAAACGGGGAATAATCAATTTAAGATTGAGAATGAGCAATTCATATTGAGAAAAATCAATTTAAAATTGAAAATAACATATTCAAATCGAGAGTTATCAATTTCAAATTGAGAAAAATCAATTTCAAATGGATACAACATCCGTTTCCATGTGGAGCAGAAGTTGCATCAATTTGAAATTGGTTATTCCAAATTTGAAATTGATTAGTCTCGATTTTAAATTCATTATTCACGATTTGAAATTGGTTATTTTCAATTTGAAATTGATTATCCTCGATATGAAATTGATTATTTCCAATATGAATCGGTTATTCTCAATTTGAAATTGATTATTCCCTATTTGAATAGGTTGTTTCCAATTTTAAATAGGTTATTCCCAATTTGAATAGGTTAATCTCGATTTGGGTAGGTTATTCCCAATTTTAAATAGGTTACTCTCAGTTTGAATAGGTAATTCTCAATTGGAATAGGTTATTCTCAATTTGAAATTGATTATTCTCGATTTGAAGTTGTTCATTTTCGATTTGAAATTGATTATTCTCAATTTTAATAGGTTATTCTCAATTTGGGTAGGTAACTCACGATTTTAAATAGGTTTCTCTGAATTTGAATAGGTTATTCTCATTTGGAATAGGTTTTTCTCAATTTGAAATTGATTATTGTCAATTTGAATAGGTTATTGTCAATTAGGGTAGGTTATTCCTAATTTTAAATAGGTAACTCTAAATTTGAATAGGTTATTCTCAATTGGAATAGGTTAATCTCAATTTGAAATTGATTATTCTTGATTTGAAATGGATTATTCCCAATTTGAAATTGACTGTTCTTAATTTGAATAGGTTATTCTCAATTTGAAAGTGTCATGTCTCAGTTTGATTTTGCTCATTCGCAATTTGATTATGTTTAGTCTCAATTTCATTGTGTTTAGAGTCAATTTGAATTCGAAAAGATGTAATGATTTTGGAAGATGAATGCAAGCAACTCATTGAAGATGCATTCCCCCAAATCTCCTTATCACTCTATCTGGATTAAATCGATCGTGATCAATTGCCTCACATGATACGTCGTATAATGAAGACCTCACACGCGAACGGTGTCATTCAAATTCCAAATTCGATGCAAATGATGATTAAGACATCACCCCAGTCTCATGATATCCGACTATGGAATATATACAGAATATTCAAATGTAAATTGATTAGGGGTTGCGTTCGCTGAATCGTACTTGATTGTAATGAACCGGTCTATACAGGGGATGAAACTCTAGGTGATAATTTGTTATGGAAATTGATGCCTTTCGCTTCGAAGATTCAGGAGAAGGAATAAGTATTGTCGAGATGGGAGTCTTGGAGGGCGAACAGCTACAGACTCTGATTATATGGTGGGGTTCGATCTTTGGCACGAGAAACGTGAACTGTCTTCCTTGATGGTCTTTTCGCAATTCTACGAATATGTTTTGAGACTAGAAAGATAATTCGGCATGTTTTTGTGACTACCCTGTAAAATTCATTACTTATGAGGGCTACATGGACGACTTTGGTATCAAATAGTAGGTTTTCGAGGTCGCTGAATCGAATAAAAAACATTTCAGAGCACCAACTAGCATAGTTTAGATTTTCACCTGCCGAATGGCATTTTTAGAAAAATTGGAAATTCATAGCCACCGTCCCTCTCGTCGTATCCACTCTTTGTTCATAAAATGTTGATCAGCATATCTCAGAGTATCTCTGTACCAAATATGAGCGATTTTGAAAATTCAATTTTTGAGTGAAAAATGACAAAGAGGTTAGACCCCCTGAAAACACCATATTCGTCGATATAACAAAAAGCTGGGAAAACTTGAAGGTGATAATGAATGGGAAAGTTGTTCGAATCTTCAATAATAACCATCAAGCGAATATACCACGAACGGTCTGATCTTCTGAACAAAACTCGAAAATGAAAAATTAAAAACAAGAAAACTGAAAAATTCATTACTTATGAGTCCACTTGGCCGACTTTGGTATCAAATTGTAGGTTTTTGAGGTCGCTGAATTCAATAAAAAATATACCAGAGTCCTTACTATTATAGTTTAGATTCTCAGTTGTGAAATTGAATTTTTTCAAAAATCTAAATTTCAAATTGATATATTTTCTGTTTCTTATGAGGGATTCACTTGAAATTCACTCTTTATTAATGCTTTCGTGAAAGGTCACTCAGAAGAACTCTTAATATGGATGAAAATTGCTTGAAATCAGTCCCATTCGATTATACAAAAGTTCTCAATCATCAAACTCATTCACTGAAAGAACTTCAGTGTCCCTACACCTCAGATATTTCAGAACACAATACCACCTCATATTACAGGTAAAGACATCCATCTTTCTTTATTTCCCTCTTACTCACATACGATTCCACCACCTGTTCAATTAAAGTGATTGATATCGAAAGTGCCACTACCACTGAGAGCGACAGTCTGAGAAACAGCACCTCATTACTATCTTTTTCTTCTTCACCCCACAAAATTCTCCTCCAAATGACTCTTATCAATCACCCTTTCTTTTGTTCTACGTGGACGAGGTGAGTGGTCGAACCTGCGATTGTTTCTTGTATATCGATGTTATTGTCTGCCTTTGTGCTCTGACCGATAGAGCTATCAACGACTGATGAGTGCTCATGAGAGGAGAAACGTCCGGAGGGAGGGTTTTGAAGGGTTTGCTCCGACATACGAGTGCATTTCTACTGAAATCTGACTTTTGTAAGTTAGGTACGTGAAAAGTTCAGAAAATGAATTATACCTTCACGATTATAAAGATTGCAGGCACTTAAGAATTCGGACATACGAGGGTGTATTGATTTCTAGTTAGCCTAGACCAGTTCCATGCATAAACAAAATACTGCGATTCCATATAAACGAACAATAACTTATTAGAAGAGTCAGTGTAGAGTTCGACGTCGAAAAAGTGAACCAGAGTTACGCAATAAATTTAAAAAAAAGATGTCCACCGAAATTGTAAAAATCGAAAAATTGGAGTATCGAGCCATCATCAAGTACCTGTATTTAAAAGAGTTAAGAGGGTTGCAGATTTACGAGGTTATTCTTAAAACCCTTGGTGATCAATGTCCTTCGTATGCGACCGTGAAAAATTGGACTGCAAGCTTCGAAAGAGGTAAATTTTCCATTGAAGATGATGACCGATCGGGAAGGCCAGTTTCTGTGTCAGTCCCCGAAAATATCGATGCAGTTCATGACATGATTTTATCAGACCGTCGAATGGGGCTAAAACGGATATCTGAAGCACTGGACATTTCATACGACCGCGTTCATCATATAGTTCACGTCAATTTGGACATGAGAAATATTTCTGCAAAATGGATCCCCAAATGTTTGAATGTTGACCAAAAGCGTGCAAGGGTAGAACCATCGCGTTCGATCTGTGCTCGATTTGAAAACGATGTAGACTTCTCAAACCGAATTGTTACTATGAATGAGACTTGGGTACATTTCTACGATCCAGAAACAAAGCAACAATCGATGGAATGGCGACACTCTGCTTCTCCAAGACCTGAGAAGTTTAGTGTCCAAAAATCTGCTGGAAAAGTTCTTGCTTCAGTTTTTGGGATTGCCATGGAGTAATCATGATTGATTTTTTGGATAAGGGTAGAACAATAACTGGAGATTACTATTCGACATTACTGACCACTCTACGGGAAAAAATTAAAGAGAAAAGACGCGGAAAGCTATCCAAAGGTATTTTGTTTTCACAGGACAACGCCCCAGTACACAAATCTCATGTTGCCATGTAAAAAATTCGTGATTTAGGGTTAAAATTACTAGAACACCCCCTTATTCACCAGATTTAGCCGGCCCGACTATCAACTCTTTCCTCAACTGAAAACAAGTTTGAAAGGTCGTAAATTTTCTTCCAACGAGGAGGTAATAAAAGCTGTGGAGGACTGGTTTGCAGAACAAGAAGAAACATTTTTTTTTTGAAGCCACGTTGCAGGTTCGCTGTCATAAATGTATTCAATTAAGAGTAGAATAAGTTGAGCAATAAAATATTTTGACATTGAAATTTTGTTTGGTTTTATAGAAGGCTAAGAATTTTTCAATATATCCTATCAGTTTCAACACTCAATAAATACAAATCCGAATGAGTCAAACGACATTTCCTGTATCTGCAAGGTCCTCAAAGACAATCTGAAACATCTGGTTTTTGGAAACAAAGCCTCATCAGCCCAATCTACAAAGATCTCACTCTAAAGCATCCTCTTGGCTTTGTGAAATAGCTGATGATGTGACTAACAAAGCAAACTACTTAACAGATTTCTGTTATTGACGAAAACATTCTTCTGGTGTTGAAGAATGCTGAAGAAGGAAGTACTGAAGTTTGTACGTGCCTTATCTGGTTCAAGTGTTTTTTGGGGGAAGTATTAGCGGAATATTATTGCAGTCTTTAACAGCATGTCCCTTTTGTGAAGGTGTCCCACAGGGGATTAGTATCGGCCCAATTATTTTCAATATTATCTGTGAAATTACATTTATTTCAACAATTCTTACGAAGTGACCAATAAAGGACTTAAATTCCTTCTAAACCTACCTAAATCTCTCGAAGAAATGCTGCTCAGGCATCCCACATAATCACAGATCGCCCATCGAGAACATTACGAGAAACGTCAATGTCTAACCACAGATATTTCAACGTGTCCGTTTCCTGAGCATCTCTTCATTAGCCCCGCGTTGGGCGCCCCGTGGTGTAGGTCACGCGTTCATTTGTCATTTCCACGCCACCTCGGACGTTCGGACCGTTGGACGTCGATCGCGTCTTTTGTTTCTGCCAGTGCCGCGGCTTGTTAATCACGCCGTTTAGAGACGGCGGGAGACGCTGATTATCGACGCTATTGTTCGGGCAGCGTCTGTAATTAACATGTAATTTCTGGATCTGTGGTTGTGGGTTGAGCGATTGGGTGTGATGTCTGAGAATGAGCTTTTAGAGGGACTTTTTGAGGAATGTTAAGGGGAAGTATCACCTTTTGAATCGTGGTAAATCTCCATTCAAAAGTGGTCTCTTTATTTCACGAGTAAATACCCTAATTTAAGACGTAGAGACTTGATTTTTTTTTTAAATTGAAGTTGAAGAACGTCCCGAGGGCCAATAGTTTTCTTTTTTTCGATTCAATTAGTTTTTCAATTAAAAAACAGGGTAATCTTTAGATCTCTGCAATATTTGGGTTATTGAATATGTTTTTCGTTTTTCATGAGTACAAGCTATATTTAATCATCATGAAGATTTTTGTAGTTTATAGAAGATAAAATTGTCGAGGGCAAATAGTTGCGATTTTTTCCAAAAAATGATGAATAACCGTCGAAAAAAAATCATTAAGTGTAGTTTCCCAAACGCTGAAGTTCAACCTGTTTTTTTAATTGAAAAACTAATTAAATCGAAAAAACGAAAACTATTTGCCCTCGGGACGTTCTTCAACTTCAATTTAAAAAAAAAATCGAGTCTCTACGTCGTAAATTAGGGTAGTTACTCGTGAAATAAAGAGACCACTTTTGAATGGAGATTTACCACGATTCAAAAGGTGATACTTCCCCTTAAGGCTGATAAAATTCAGTTAACACAAGAACTCAAGCCGGTCGATCATCAACAACGTCCTATCTTTGCTCGCTGGATCCTTGAAATCATTGAAAAATCATCTTGAGTGATCTGGAGAACGTTTTGTTTGAACAAAACGGCGCTACGTGCCACACAAGCATCGAAAATTGATCTCATAAGTAGTTTTTCCAAGCGCGAAATTTTTGTCCCCGGACTTTTTCCAACCGCAAAATTTTTGTCACCGGAGTTTTTCCAAGAGCTCAATTTTTGTCCCCGGAGTTTTCCCAACCGCAAAATTTTATCCCCGGAGTTTTTCGAAGAGCTCAATTTTTGTCCCCGGAGTTTTTCCAACCGCAAAATTTTTGTCCCCGGAGTTTTTCCAAGCGCTAAATTTTTGTCCCCGGAGTTTTTCCAAGCGCTCAATTTTTGTCCCCGGAGTTTTTCCAAGCTCGCAATTTTTGTCCCCGGACATTTTCCAACCGCAAAATGTTTGTCCCCGGAGTTTTCCAAGCGCGAAATTTCTGTTTGGGGTGGTTTATGGTCCGGCGGGGTCATTGGACCTTACTTTCACGAGAATGGATTGCTCTATCAAGAGATGATTAATGATTTTTCATGGCCGGAATTGGATGGTATCGACCTGGCCAACGTTTACTATCAACAATAAGACGGCGCTACGTGCCACACAAGCAACGAAACTATTGATCTTTCACGGGAAAAGTATCCGGACCGCGTTATCTCTCGAAGAGGTGATCACAATTGGCCACCGAGATCTTGCGATTTAGCACCTTGCGACTTCTTCTTTTGGGGCCATGTGAAAGAGAAGGTTTACGCCAAGAGCCCCGCGTCGATTCAAGACCTCAAAGATGGAATTCGTGAGGCCATCGAGGATACAGGGCAGCCATTTTGCGATTTGGTTATGGAAAATTTCATGAAAAATTACGGTTCTGTAGTCGTGGTAGTCATTTATTACCGGCATACCTTCCTCTTTATAATGAAAGAAACATCTGATCATGTATCTAAAAAAAATGGCATTTTTCTTTGAATGTCAAAATAACACCTCTTAATGGAAAACCCTTTATTTTGTGATGTGTTTTACAATCGGTTTATTTCTTTGTTAGCCTCAAGTTTATTATTAGTTATCGTTCATTAAAAATTGTTGAAGAACGACTCATTAGTTGAAAATTTGACATGTATTCATGAGAATTATGCAGGTAAGTTAGGTAAGTGGAAATTTGACATAACTATACAAGTTGTTCTGTTTGAATATGTCGTTTTATCCGCAGATAGGACTCGAGTTCACCCTGTGACATTAGAATGAAAGGATAATATTTGAAAACTTTCAGAACAGCTGAGTATACTCTACAAAATCATGCCACGAAACAGAAAACAAATTCAATGGAACTTTAAATTATTTGATTTTCAGAACAATTTCCAAAATGGTCGAAAAATCATGTGGGGTCATTTGAATTTGATTCAACATAAAGTGTGATGAAGTTTCAACATCCACTTTTATACAGGGTGTATTTTAAGGTGAGGCTTTTCTTTTGACAGATGCTAGAACTCATCAAAATAAGTCATTTTACCAAAAAATTCTATATGAATTATGCCCCTGTTTCGAAAAAATGAAACTAGAATATTTTCTAGTTTCTAGGTGAATCTGAAAGTTCCTCAATCCGAACCTGCTTCATCGCCTGCTTCTCCGTAGATATTCTCTTGTTTTTTGCCTCCTATCATACATGACTCAGATGTTCATAACCCGGAACAGAGAGATGCAGGCCAGAGTGGTATTAAGGTATTGATGCCCAAAATTCGTTATACATGTTTTTAATTGAATATTTCATGTAAGAAATTTCTTTAAAACTACTTATTTTGATGGGTTCTAACACCCGTCAAAAGAAAAGCTGTAGATAGTGCTGTTAAAAAAACAGCTCTGATGAGAGGAGTATCACCTTTTGAATCGTGGTAAATCTCCATTCAAAAGTGGTCTCTTTATTTCACGAGTAAGTACCCTAATTCACGACTTGATATTTTTTTTAAATTGAAGTTGAAGAACGTCCCGAGGGCAAATAGTTTTCTTTTTTGCGATTTAATTAGTTTTTCAATTGAAAAAACAGGGTAATCGTTAGATTTGGGGTTTTTGAATATGTTTTTCGTTTTTCATGAGTACAAGCTATATTTTTGAAATAATAATCATGAAAATTTTTGTAGTTTATAGAAGATTAAATTGCCGAGGGCAAATAGTTGCGATTTTTTCGATTCAATTAGTTTTTCAATTGAAAAAACAGGTTGAACTTCTGCGTTTTGGAAACTACACTTTATGATTTTTTTCCAACGATTATTCATCATTTTTTGGAAAAAATCGCAACTCTTTGCCCTCGGCAATTTAATCTTCTATAAAATACAAGAATTTTCATGATTATTATTTCAAAAATATAGCTTGTACTCATGAAAAACGAAAAACATATTCAATAACCCCAGATCTAACGATTACCCTGATTTTTTTGATTAAAAAACGAATTAAATCGAAAAAAAAACTATTTGCCCTCGGGACGTTCTTCAACTTCAATTTAAAAAAAATATCAAGTAAATTAGGGTACTTACTCGTGAAATAAAGAGACCACTTTTAAATGGAGATTTACCACGATTCAAAAGGTGATACTGCCCCTTAAGGTCGCAGAGGACTGTAGCCCTCAAACCAAACTATAACCATAAACCAAGTCTATGGAATGTTTTGTACATTTTTGAAATTATCCATTCCCCTGGTATATCTCCAAAATCGAAGGTGTCACGCCAATGACGCCTCCTGGAACTTCGACATCAAATACTCCGACGAAAAAAGCAAAATCGACGTCACTCCACCTCCTCTGGCTCCCGTCAAAGCTCCCCAACTTCCAGGTCAGCCAGCGATAATTAGAGAGTGCGCACTGGTAGTATCGGGCTTGTAATTTGAACCTGCCCCATCCAGAAGGGCTCATTTATCAGGTCGTCGGATTGATCAAGTCCTCATCTTTAATTTTGCTACGGGCACACGGCTCCAAAACGCTGCTTCTCCATCGGGGGGTTTAATGTTACCTCGATCTCTTTATTTAGCAGAGAAGCGCTATCCGATACCGTGCACGCTGTGAGAACTGATTATCGAGAGGGGGGAAGGGGTAGAGGGTTGGTATGGGGGTCTATGGTGTGCCAGTATGTGGATATTCAACACGATAATATTAGACTACAGGCCCGTGTCGAAAATTGATGGGTCATTTGAACCAGAAGATGACCTATCTAGAACGATAGAAGGACATAAAATAATAAGATTCAGCACTATGCCGTCACTTGTAAGCTGTCCAACTGAGTACAGGTGGCAATTCAAAAGACAGGTAGACTGGGTACATTTGGGTCATATGACTTTTGACGGCATTCTTACCATCGATAGCTCCATGGAAAATAATAGGAAAACGGACAGTGCCGTACAAAAATGATGCGCCATATATTCGGAAAAATTTTTTGATTTTCCGAAAATTTCCATGGTAAAATAGGTCATTTGACTTTGTACGGCATCAGTTTTATACGGTTGCCATACATCTTCTAATCCATTATTCAGCAACGCCGTACAAAAATCATGCGACAAAGGGAAAAAATCGAGGGTTGCAACCCCCTCTCTTGCCGTGCTCCAGGGGGTCATTTGAAAAAGTACGGCTTCGGTTCCAAAACATTATCCAGCACTCAAAATTACTATTAAAAATAAGGCCGTCAAAAAAAAGTTGTTCATTTTGATGTTATATCAATAATTATCTTAATTTCATCTTATGCTTGACCCATAAAGCTCTAAAGTCATTTGACCCAGTACGGCAACTTTTTTTTTTACATGATACTTCAAGATACAATTCGTATATTATATTGCCGTTCAAAAGAAACTGTTCTAAAAAAAATTATAGAGAAATACAAAAAGTGAAATTTTTCATATTATTGTAAAAGTTTGGAACTCATAGATTAATGATATATAACAATTTTCTACATTTTATCCCTTGTTTTGAATAGTATTAAGGTAAATAAATTAGGAACAAATGATGCCGTACATTTTTATCCAGACCATATCATTTAGGATGATGAAAATTGCGCTACCATTTTGAGGATACTCTATGGTCATTTGATACTGTACGGCATCAACATATTTTTGAAGAGAAAAATTGAAAAAAATGACAAAATCATTATACCTTCTGAAGTGTCTATATCATACCCAACAAGTGAAACCGTCAATCCAAGTATCAACAGTTTTGTATACTTTTTGGTTTAAAAAAAGGTATACTTGAAACATTATTGATACATATATAATTGATTGTTCACTGTAAGTGAATGAATAAATCAACTATTCTCTAGAAAAATTTTATATATTTATAACTATCAATGGTGATAATAACACAAATTTAATAACTTAAATTATTCGCTATCCAAATCAGCCTCTGAGTTGTTAATATTGGATATACTGTTTATTCAATATTTACAGTGTTTTCATTCGCATTTGGAAGAATGATTTGAGAATGAAGACACATAACTCATTGAGTTAGTTACGGTTTCCTGCTACAGGGGGCGCTCACCGTGGTTAGTTCAATAAACTGACATTGAAATATTGTGATGATTTTCAAAAATAAATACAAAAAAACTGCCAATCTCGCGAGAACTCGGAATTAGCGAGATCTCGCTGTATTGTTATTCTCACACTCGCGAGATCTCGCCTTAGCCCTAATCTCGCGAGATTTGCATTTCCTAGAATCAGGCGAAGAAACTGATGACATCATACGTAAATGAATAAATCCTTACAACTTTGATCTGTACGTGAGACTTTAATTTTGACAAAAACATACTCATGTTTCAGAAAATGATAAAGAAGATTATTCGGAAGCTGATGAAGACGTTGATTCTGATAACAACTCAGAGGCTGATTCGGATAGCGAATAATTTAAGTTATTAAATTTGTGTTATTATCACCATTGATAGTTAAAAATATATAAAATTTTTCTAGAGAATAGTTGATTTATTTATTCACTCACAGTGAACAATCAATTATATATGTATCAATAATGTTTCAAGTATACCTTTTTTTAAACCAAAAAGTATACAAAACTGTTGATACTTGGATTGACGGTTTCACTTGTTGGGTATGATATAGACACTTCAGACGGTATAATGATTTTGTCATTTTTTCAATTTTTCTCTTCAAAAATATGTTGATGCCGTACAGTATCAAATGACCATAGAGTATCCTTAAAATGGTAGCGCAATTTTCATCATCCTAAATGATATGGTCTGGCTAAAAATGTACGGCATCATTTGTTCCTAATTTATTTACCTTAATACTATTCAAAACAAGGGATAAAATCTAGAAAATTGTTATATATCATTAATCTATGAGTTCCAAACTTTTACAATAATATGAAAAATTTCACTTTTTGTATTTCTCTATAATTTTTTTTAGAACAGTTTCTTTTGAACGGCAATATAATATACGAATTGTATCTTAAAGTATCATGTAAAAAAAAAGTTGCCGTACTGGGTCAAATGACTTTAGAGCTTTATGGGTCAAGCATAAGATGAAATTAAGATAATTATTGATATAACATCAAAATGAACAACTTTTTTTTGACGGCATTATTTTTAATAGTAATTTTGAGTGCTGGATAATGTTTTGGAACCGAAGCCGTACTGTTTCAAATGACCCCCTGGAGCACGGCAAGAGAGGGGGTTGCAACCCTCGATATTTTCCCTTTGTCGCATGATTTTTGGACGGCGTTGCTGAATAATGGATTAGAAGATGTATGGCAACCGTATAAAACTGATGCCGTACAAAGTCAAATGACCTATTTTACCATGGAAATTTTCGGAAAATCAAAAAAATTTTCCGAATATATGGCGCATCATTTTTGTACGGCACTGCCCGTTTTCCTATTATTTTCCATGGAGCTATCGATGGTAAGAATGCCGTCAAAAGTCATATGACCCAAATGTACCCAGTCTACCTGTCCTTTTGAATTGCCACCTGTACTCAGTTGGACAGCTTACAAGTGACGGCATAGTGCTGAATCTTATTATTTTATGTCCTTCTATCGTTCTAGATAGGTCATCTTCTGGTTCAAATGACCCATCAATTTTCGACACGGGCCTGTAGTCTATATGTAGAAGATTGTTAGACTTCATTTCATTCTATGCTACCTATACTAAAATGGTAACTCTGTGGACCGACCTGAGGGAATCTGTCAAAAAAGTGGGCCCAGAATCATGAAATCGCAGCGAAGCTGCGATTCATTGAAGAAATATCTTAGACTATAGAAAGAGTATAGACGCACCTTTCAATAATAAATAGTGATGCCAATTTTCACAATCATCAGAACTGAACTGGGTACCTTACTGTACTGAACGAAATCGAAATGTGGTAGAAATTCTTGCAACGTTGTGACGTTCGTTGAAAATACAGTAGTGATATCACAATAGATTGAATTTGTGACAATTTCACTCAATAGAAAAACTGACCAATCACAGTCCAAAGACAGCTCATATTATCACGAAAATAACAAATGTCTCTGAATTATGATTGGTCTGACAACTTCGGTGTTTTCCACGATTGAACTACAGACTAATCTGTGATTAAACCATGGATTCGAACGATTTGACAACTGATAAATATAAATTGTAGACGTCAACATTATTATTACATGTTTTTGTACAACTGCCATTAAAATGTTTGATGACACGAGGACGTAAAGTACTTATGAAACTAGTCAACATACTTCCCAATAATACTGAAAGAACGACTGACTTTCGTTTTTGTGTTTGGAAGTTGTATAATCAATGATTTATTTGTGATTTCGATGTCTTCCACTGATAAATTACACAATTTTTCACGCCGACAGGCTCCAAGTAATCCGAAAATAGTTGCAACCTTAACCATCAAGTATTTCTCATCTGGTGCCTCATTTATAAACTTTTCAACTTATTCACGAGTGAGAATTTTCGATTTTTTGGGACGATATCCTTAACTTTTCCGTTTTGAATATGCTATTACCTTGAAATATTCACTAACATCCACACCATTTTTAATAGGGGCGCTTGACTTTATCATTGAAAATTTGCTCCACAAAGTTGATGAACTCCATATTTTTGATTTTTCTTCTAAGTATCCCAGGAAAACAGGTTCACTGAAGTTCCCCTCTACACTTTCCAATTTACACCAGGCCAGGAAATTGTTATATGCAATATCGTAATGTTGAACAAATTTTTTAGGTAGGAGATCCAGATTTGCTCTTCTTGCAGACTCTTCAATATCCACAGGAACAACCGAATCGTCACTTTTATTAATAATTGGACTCTCGACAAACACATTAAGCAGTTGAAAACGCAAGACAAAAATTGGACAGGAACGAAATTCAAATGACAGCGTTTCTTCTCATTTGTTAGTAGTCACAACGTTGGCAACGTTTGCCATTCACAACAACCTTTTGATTATTTGAATATTAAAATGCATTTTGAAGTTTATTGTCATTGCAAATTCGTCCATTTCATTATCAAAATAGGGCAGTTGTACAAAAAACATTGTATGGTATTTGTGTTAAAAGTGATTTTATTTTGTTCGTGAAATTGTTCAATTCGCTCCGCTCATTTCACAAACTTTTTCACTCACAAAATGTAACGTCACTTTTAACACTCGTATGATAAATAACTATTTTCATTCGAATATGAAGCTTCTGACCATTCATTTTGTTCGTGAAATAGTCTTTCAAATTGGCAATATAGGTACTTATCATTTTTTCTTAATAAAGTTTGCGTTTTCACTAAAAAACATCGAGAGCTTGCTAGTGCACCTTGTATTTTTACAATCTTCTTCTTTGACAGACTTTGTGTTGATGTGAAAATCTCAGTGACTGTTTAAATTGAGTAAATATCGCTTTTGGTAGCTTGGTGGCATATATCTTCTATGAATAAATTGATGATGAGAATCAATGAAGCCCAACGAAAGTGAAGCTGAGAAGCCATTTTAAAAATGGTCATATTGAGAGACCCCTGAGATGGCCTATTTATTTCAACATCGGCATAGAAATGGAGAACACAAAGAAGCTTGTTTGGCCCCATTTTATTCAGGCCCATTTCCCACAAATCGGGGGATACCCATATTTGCCCAGCATACACAACACCGAAACAAGGTTTTGTATGAATCTAAAACTTGAGAGACATTTCGAGGGCTTCTTGTCCGACAATGTTTACACGACAACTAACCCACGGATCTTCCAGGACGTCCCCTTTCTCAAACCGTATTTGAAAACACTCAAACAGTTTGTTTATTTAAATAATAGACAAGTACACACAACTCTGTATATTCGGTAACTCAATCAGGGTCCGTACGATCTTCTAAAGTTCCTATTTTACCTTTAAACGGTTGGTAGTCCCGATATTTTCCATATGTTGGCAGCGATGGGGCCGGAAGTGTGGCGCCACTGCCCGACTGCGTCTTGTTTTCCATTCCACGACTGGCTTGATCGGAGCGAGGTGCCCCGTTTTGCTTTGTCATCTTGTCAAAAGGGGATAACATCTTTTATTTTAATCCCGTTCGAAAATATCTCTCGGCTCTATTTGCATTTCAATCTGTAAATTTGACAGTTGGGAATTGATTGGGGATCTTTTAGAGCACTTCGTGTTCGTCCTTTAACTTCGTCGGATCTGATTCTTTCGACCTCAGCTAGTGTTTTGATAAACTCCCATCACTTGACTTTAATCGATTGAATAATTCAACTTTTATCGTAGAATCATTCCATTTCACTCTTATTTTAAGATAAACCACCCCATAGTTAGTGTATAACGTATCACAGTACCCACCACCACCCGTCTAACAAACAGTCCAAACATATCAGATTTTTTTTTCTTGTTGAAAAATACGCTTCATTATTGACACACCTTCTACCACAACGATTAAAATTGATCGCAAACTACTAGAACTGTACTGCGACTCAGTGAAAGACGTTTCCTCCCTGAAAAAACCTCTTCAGGACGACCTGATAGGAAATGCGAGAAATCAAATAATCCAGAATCAAATTACCACAATCTGCGAGTGATTCCTTCGAACACTCGACTAATTGAGCCTATTAATGAGGCCAAGCTCATTTTCTCTATTTCCTATGGGCAATTGAAGAAGTTGAGACCGTTGTCGACAACCTGTCCGATGTCCTGTTTGTAAATTACCGACGACAGATATATGAAAAGCGTGTGATACACTGGTTTTTATCAGGTATCCTTTACTTCGAGCATAATTATAATCATGTATAGATATGCTTCATACTTTATTGCGTCACTCTTATTTATGTACGAGAATAAATTGAAAAATTCTTAGCCTACTATAGAACCAAACAAAATGTCAATGTCAAAATATTTTATTACCTACTCAACATATTCTCCTCTTAATTTAATACATTTATTACAGCGAACCTGACACAGCGGTAATAAGACCCAGAATCACTTATGGCTCACTCCTGTGGTGGCCAAAAACAAATCAGAGACAGGCAAAAACCAACCTTGGAAAAATCCAAAGGCTTGCTTGTCTCTGCATCACGGGTGCAATGAACAGCACTCCAACAGCTGCTATGGAGGTCATCCTCAACCTCTCACCCCTTGACATACATGTCATGGGAGAGGCCAGGATGGGTGCATAAAGATTGATCCAAACAAAAAACTGGAGAACCAGCACAACTGGGCACACCAGAATCACTCATGTAGCTGACGTAGCCGAGCTTAATATGATTTAAGACTACATGCAACCTCTATACTCATTCGAAAAACCATTCAAAACACAGCTCGACTGGAACAGATGGGACTCGAGCATAGAATCACAATCATCTGCAGAAATAGTCTGGTACACAGACGGTTCTAAGACAGATGAAGGAACAGGAGCGGGAATACATGGAGTGAGGCCAAGAAAGGATTACATAATACCTCTCGACAAACACGCCACGATATTTCAAGCTGAAACACATGCCATTAGGACATGCATACAGAAGAACCTGGAAAGTGGCTACCAAAGAAAACACATCCACATTCTCTCTGACAGCCAGAGCGCCATCAAAGCTCTCAACTCGACACAGATAAAGTCTAGACTCGTCTGGGAATGCCTCCGGGACCTTCTGGAGCTGGCAAAACACAACAAGGTCACTTTGATGTGGGTGCCAGGTCACAAGGGAATAGCAGGCAACGAAAATGCAGACCAGTTAGCAAGACAAGCATCTGAAACGCCATTCACAGGGCCAGAACCTGTGCTTGGAATCAGCAAAAACCGATGCAGGACCCTGATTGAGGAGTGGATAAAACAAAGACACCGACAACACTGGGAACAGAGCGACGGGCAAACACACAGCAAAGCCATGGTAGGACGCACAAACCAAACCTTGATAGCTGACTTTTTGAATCTAAACAGAACAAAGGCACGCATAATAGTAGGTCTACTGACGGGACACTGCGGCCTCAGAAAACATCTGAACACCATAGGAATACTTGGAGAATCCGTGGATTGCAGACTTTGCGGCGAAGAGGAAGAAACAGCCTCTCACATGATCTTTGAGTGCGACGCCTTGGGAAGAAGGCGCCACAGAATCTTTGGTGAAATAAATCCGGAAACGGGAATGAATCCGAAAAACCTCATAAAAAGGCTACTGAACCTGATAAAGGACACAAACCTATTCTCGTGAGGAACCACTGACGTAAGAGTGATACAATAGACCCTAGTTGGTCGCAGTGTCACAGGGAGGCCAAGCGCTAACCCGGTCTCTTGTTTGTCAGCTTATCAACCAACCAACAGCGAACCTGCAACGTCTCTAGACCTTCAAAAAAATGTTTGTTCTTGCTCTGCAAACCAGACCTCCACAGCTTTTATTACCTCCTCATTGGAAGAAAATTTACTTCTTTTTCAGTTGAGGGAAGAGATGATAGTCGGACGGAGCCAATTCTGGTGAATAAAAGGGGTGTTCTAGTAATTCTAACCCTAAATCACGAATTTTTTGCATGGCAACATGAGATTTGTGTACTGGGGCGTTGTCCTGTAAAAACAAAATACCTTTGGATAGCTTTCCGCGTCTTTTCTCTTTAATTTTTTTCCGTAGAGTGGTCAGTTATGTCGATTAGTAATCTCCAGTTATTGTTCCACCCTTATCCAAAAAATCAATCATGATTACTCCATGGCAATCCCAAAAAATTGAAGCAAGAACTTTTCCAGCAGATTTTTGGACAAGAAACTTCTTAGGTCTTGGAGAACCAGAATGTCGCCATTCCATCGATTGTTGCTTTGTTTGTGGATCGTAGAAATGTACCCAAGTCTCATCCGTAGTAACAATTCGGTTTAAGAAGTCTACATCGTTTTCAAATCGAGCACAGATCGAACGCGATGCTTCTACCCTTGCCCGCTCTTGGTCAACATTCAAACATTTGGGGATTCATTTTGCAGAAATTTTCCTCATGTCCAAATTGACGTGAACTATATGATGAACGCGTTCGTATGAAATCATCAGTGCTGCAGATATCCGTTTTATCCCAATTCGACGGTCTGATAAAATCATGTCACAGAAACTGGCCTTCCCGATCGGTCATCATCTTCAATGGAAAATTTACCTTTTTTGCAGTCCAATTTTTCACGGTCCCATACGAAGGACATTGATCACCAAGGGTATTATTGGTATTAAGCATATCTTCGTAAATCTGCTCACCTCTTAACCCTTTTAAATACAGGTACTTGATGATGGCTCGATACTCCAATTTTTCGATTTTTACAATTTCGGTGGACTTCTTTTTTTTTAATTTATTGCGTCACTCTGGTTTACTTTTTTGACGTCGAACTCTACACTGACTCTTCTAATATAAGTTATTGTTAGTTGATATGGTATTGCAATATTTTGTTTATGCATGGAACTGGCCTAGGCTAACTAGATATCAATACATCCTCGTATTAAGGGTGCAAGAAAGATTTTTATTATATTTATTATCTGTAGTGATATCCCTAGGACATCGTGTGGCATTTTAGGTGCTTTTGAGTTCATTTTTTAATGATTTTCGAGCAAGTATAGAACAGTTCTCCAAACCCTCATTCTTGGGACTTCTGCAGTTGAACAAACCGTTCCAGGGCTTGATGATTGATTAATCCTGCAGCTTAATATGGCAGGTAGTAATTTAATTGAGAATCCTATCGCTCAAAACAAGATTCAAGATAAAAAATCAATTACATCACATCGCCTCATACTACAACCTTCTATTAAAGTATGACGATCAAAGAAAATAGAATCAATTTTGTGAAAGGAACATTACGAACATCATTTACTTCGTTTGAAAAGGAGAGGGGGAATTCTAAAAAGATAATACCATGACAAATTAGCGTTCTTTTTGAAAGGTGCAGTGATTATACCTGTGGTACATTAGTGGCTTGCCTATATATGTTTCGTTAATTCGATGTCTTACATGAACAAACAAGTTTCGATGGATTATACTGTGACTCTGTGTTAGGGATAATTATAATAATATATACTGTTGGATTGATGGGTTTGATTAAGCTACAGCTGTCTCTTCTTATCACTCTATCTGTCTATTAAGGCAACACAGAATTCTGCCAAGAAAAAGTCATCTGATTCTTACAGGTTTTGTTGTGCATTCCATGCAATGATTTCAATAAAGAATTAACAAAGAAATTCAAGCTTTCATTCATTCCATTGAAATCTATTTGTGTGAACATTTAATATCTTGCAAAAAAGTTTATTTCCATCAAGATTCTTCATTGAGGTCAAGCATTCTTTTATTTCCAAGTAAATTTTCCTAAAGATCCAGTGTTAAACTGAGTGATGTCATTCACATTTGGTTCAGTGTACATTACAACTGTCCTGGGCCCCTGACCTGCTGAGTCCGTCCCTGTCCTCGATACCACCGAAAAGGAGCCATTTCCATCAAATTTCAACCGCCCATTACAGAAATGGAAAGCTATAGTAGTGGGCGTAACATCCAACCTTATCGCTAGGTATGATAAAGCGCTGAAAGTGACATTTTTATCTAAGAAACACGCAATGTTTGGTTGGATACAAGGAAAATTTGCATGGATAGGAAATTCAATGGAAATCCACTCCATGTTGAGTGCAACACACAATTAATTACTTCATTACGACGGTCGATGTATGGTAAAAGGGGCTTTGAATGTTCTACACCTTGTATATGTGTTGTATGAATATTAATTTAATTTTTTTTGTATTGTTGGTGTTTCAGAATTGTTCATTTTATAAATGACCGTGATAGCTTGAGCATGCCTGCTGTATTTAATCTCTTAGACTTTCTGCGAAGTTTTTCAGACGAAAATGTGTATTCTGAATGGCAAATAACAACAATGGAATTAATTTCTCAGTGCATATAAAGATTTCCTTTCCATTCGAATAACCCTGAAGTATTTTGTTGTATGCTACTAATTTTATTACATTAGGATTAGGAATGATCGAGACTCAAATTCTAATGCTTTCCAAGAGAACCCCATTAAACAATATAACCTATTTGGTAACATCCGCTCAATACCATATAAAGATGAACGATATACATAAAATTGACTTACAACTACACAAATTCCACTCTATTCCATAATTTCGTAATCATCCTTATTTGTTTAATGGCTATTTTGCAAAGTCTATACGATATTCGTTCTGTTTCACAACGAATTACATTACATCAATATACTGGTATATAA
The DNA here is from genome assembly GCA_951802165.1 of Adalia decempunctata. Lineage (NCBI taxonomy): Eukaryota > Metazoa > Arthropoda > Insecta > Coleoptera > Coccinellidae > Adalia > Adalia decempunctata. The sequence goes on from OX637702.1 coordinate 1,778,202, forward strand.
TTTCAACGAACCAATAATTCATTCTTTGAAAAGATAAAGGTATCTACTTTAACTAACGAGAACGTATTTATGTCTGAACTTTGTCTAAGCAAAGCTCCATTCGATGTGCAATGAGGATATGTTCCATTTGGTTTCCTGAAATGCCAATTGCATCTACAAGGTGGAAAGACTGAGAAGGTAACATATCAAAGAAAGCTTCTGATTTGAGATCAAATTCCACACTTCTAATACAATATTTTCGCTTTAAATGTTGGTGCAGATTGATAATTAATAAAGCTCATATACCTAATGAAATCAGGAATTATCAGCATGAATGAGCAGTGAACGAATATCGGTCATCACATGCTTAATTGGTCACGCTATAAAGCGTTTAATACACAAAGTGAAGCAGCGATATCGATAGCCGCAGACAGGGTTTCATTCAATTAAATGACCACTCGATCGAGATATGTTGCTTCCTTTTCAGTCACTCTGTATTCGATAGCTGTAAATTTTCCGTTCAGTGAGGGAAAATACAAAAGACTATATTGATTTTGTCGTTTTAAGTGCGTCTAAACAATTTTTCATTGGAATTTGACTATAACAGTATAACACGTAAACTATGAAGAAATATAAAAACTACTGACAATACAAAACAAATTTGACATCGAATTGAATTGTTCGTGAAAAAATAAAGAAATTTTTTAAATAAGAAGTGTAATTGAAAGTATTCATTCTCTCTATCTATCGGGTTCTTTCTTTTAGAGTGATGGAATTTTCGAAAGGCATAACTGTGATTTGACAGAAGGTAGAAGCCATGTGGTTTTGACATTTCTGTTTGGTAAGCATTGACAAATTATCATGGGAAGACTTACGCCGCAACAACGTCTATAAATTGTCGAAATTCATTTTAAAAATCAGTGTTCTATTCGCCAAACTTATAGAGCACTTCGTGAAATTTATGGTTTACATAATCGTCCATCAGAGCAGCTTATTCGTCGAAGTATGGATAGATTTCGGACCACATTTTCTCTACTCGATACAAGAACAACAAGTCAAAGAACTGTACGTACAGAAGAAAATATCGCTGCTGTAAGTGATAGTTTTAATGAAGATCCAAATTTGTCTATTCGTCGACGTTCACAACAAGTTGGACTCTGTGCATCCACCATATGGATAATTTTGCGTAAAGATCTTGGTCTACACCCATATTAGATCCAACTGGTTCAAGAATTATAGCCACTTGACCATAATAAGCGTCGTTTGTTTGCTGATTGGGGCCTGGAACAACTTGAAATTGATCCCCTTTTTTATCGAAAAATTGTGTTTAGTGATGAAGCTCATTTCTGGTTGACCGGCTACGTAAACAAGCAAAATTGCTTTATATGTACTGAAAACAATCGTCAAGAAGTTCTGCAGGTTCCATTGCATCCTGAAAAATGCACTGTATGGTGTGTTTCACACGCTGGAGGCATCATTGGTCCATATTTTCTTAAAAACGATGCTGGAGCTAATGTTAAATATGTTTTTTTTTTCAATTTTAAGCTCTATCACTCTAATAAATCAACCCGATATCAGCAGAGGGACTGGTATGACCATTATATGGCTTATATAAAATAAGTCTGTCATCTTTTTGTCAGGAAATGACATACATATCGCCGGTGGGAATCTCTAAGTGACCCGTACCTATTTCTTCATGAATATGTACGTTATTTCTCGAAGAAATCGTGTTTATGTCATTCTAACAGTTCCCACGGCATATAAATTTCATTAATTTCTCGTTCTCTAATCAGTTATCAAGCTCGGGTTTTTTGTAGACATTAGATAGTAGTTCTGGACGAGAAAAATCACCGTATATGTATGTGTGAATATGAACGTTCGAACTGCATTAATTTCGAATAAGATGTGGACTTAAAAAAGTCAACCGGACAAGTTAAAAAGTTCTGTATGGAATATGAACTGGAGCAATATTCTAACGGTCGTTGAAAAAGCGATAGTGAAGACTATAAGTTGAATGAAGAGTCATTCTTTCTTAGCCTCGCAAAAATATTTATTTGTTTCTCATTTGTAAACGTCAGTTTCCAAAAACACAATATAAATCAAGAAAGTTTATTTTATCAAGTCACTAACTTGTGAAACTGACAGTTAACTTGCAAAATTTTTACAAGTTAGTAGTATTATTTACATTAGAAAATTTTGTTTTATCGTCATATATGTTGAAAATCATGGTACAATTGTTATTTCCAGTAACACAGATTTTTGATGATGAAAGAGTTGATACTGATGATGATGAACCATCTGTTGACTCAGAAACTGCTGAACTCGAGGACTGCAGAACATTTGTACTCTCCTTACTACCAAATAATTTGCTAGACATGTCGATTTTTTTGTTGACCGAATCATCGACATAACTCATCGCAATTTCGGTGCTCTTCCACCCTCCTGCACGATTTAGTGCTAAAATATCTCCACCCGAATCCGCAACCATAGTGGCTCCAGTTCTGCGAAAAGAGTGGCCGGTGTATAACTCTGGGTCTTTTAAACCTAAATATTTCGCTATTTGCTTTGGGACACCACCAATAGTGTGCTGGCCAGCATTAAGGGAAATGCACTTTCCATGTCGGTATGTCAAAAAAAATCTTAGGCTTTCTGTTCCAGGAGGCCGAAGATTTACATATTTTCTGTATAACATGCAGGGCTTGAAGGTGCAGCCATCATCGGTTATGGTGAATCTTCTTGTTGTTGAAATTTTTGTTTGCCGCAGTTTCACAATAACGTATTTTCCCATATCTTCTACAACATTCATGTTTAAGGAGAGAATTTCGTCACATCGACAACATCCAAAAATCCCAAATATTGTTACAATTTTCGACAACAACCACTGGTCATCAGGAGCATGTAAAAGAAATTGTTCAGCCTCTTCTTTACTTAATACCTTGGCCTTTTTTGGCGTATAACGCTCATTCTTTCGTTTCAGAAACGCTATTACCTTTTGAAATCTGCAAATGACAACTAAACGTCATTTTTTTCAATGAATTTTCTAAGGAAACCAAACCTGCGAACAGGGGCATTTTCATTCATTTCCAAGCAGCTTTTCAGCATAGACCATTTTGCCCATAAAGGATTAGGGCTGAATCTAGCTGATAGTTGATTCAAGTAGACCAACAAAACATCTTCAGTTACCCCAATCACACTATTTTTGTTTTGCCACTTTTTGAAGTCGTCGTATTCTCGCTCGTACCTTGAAGCTGATTTTGCAAGTAATAAACTTGAAGCTACACTGCTGGCTGCCTCAATAATTCCTTTTGGTACATTCATTTTCGCTTTCGCCAAAACAAATGTAAAGAAAAATAAACAGACATGTTCATGGCAACGCTTCCATAGCTTACGACATTTGCGACAAATTATTGAGATTTTTTTGGAATTTATCTAACCTTTTTACAAATGAGAAACAAATAAAATATAAAACAATACACGCAAGGTAACGGGTTTTACTGGCTCAAGGAGGTAACTGACTCGACTGCGGCTCGTCAGTTATATCCTCCATTCGCCAGTAAAAACCCTCCTACCTTGCTAGTAATGTTATATACTATTTCAGTTTTATTGTTTTCGATATTTCATTTTCGAGTTTTTTTCAGAAGCTCAGACCGTTCGTGGTATGGGTGCTATCTATTCGCTTAATGGCTTTTATTGAAGATTCGAATAGTTGGAACAATGTTCCCAATCGATAACGTTGTTAGAACCCCTCAGATATTCATTTTGTTGACATGGAGGGAAGTGTTTCACAAAACTACAAACCATACAAAACTGCAAACAAATAATACGTGAAAAAAATATAGACATTATAGTATAGATGATCCACTTCATCTCTTCATAAGCAGACTTGAACACAGCAACACAATTACACAAAATGAACTTATTAAGTCCAAGCCTCATAAAACCACATCACCGCCAACTACACACCTATAATACCGCTCAAGCAATACGCTTTCAAACTGCAGCTTCCATATTTCCTATTCATTACATCTCCAATATTCAAGCTCATCTATTTTGGAGCATGTAAAACCCATGGTTAGAACACCTTGGTTAATATCCCTCATGAACGACTCCTTCTTTTACTACCAACACGGTGTGGTAAAGGAAGCATCATTGCCACAATTACCGCCGGTTTATTAGGGTAATATACGGATAACGCCATCGTAAAATATGCTACTGTCGATCGTTCGAACAAGCAGGTAGGCTACCGGTCGCCAGAGCCGATTTAGAACTAATTTGAAAGAGAGTTCCTGCAGAATTCTGCGCCAAAAAACTGCCCAGACAATCTTCCTATTTTTCCCCGAGAAAACACGCCATAATATGCGAGAAGAATACTCAACTTTGTCCACGACTACTTGTCCCATTGAAAACTGGTTGAACCATCGAACCATATATGACATTTGTTTTGAGGATGTCATTATGCTTGATAGAACAGATGTATCAAGGACACTTCATTCAATTGCCCTGGAAAAAAAAAACTGCAGAATCTATATTATTTACCAATATAAATAAAATTAGCCACTATGTCTGTAATTTTCGAATGGTCAAATTTTTCAAAGTTTTTTTGAGATATTTTTTTTAAAACCTAAAGAAGCAATGATAGAATACTTGTCTGTTTGTGTGTCTCTACTAATCTTGAATGGTTGAAGCAAATTTCACGAAACTCTTACTGTTGGATTAGAATTCTTCAAGGAAAGTTTTTAACGATTTTTTGTAACATCACTTCATTTTTTCTTCACGAAATGGATTTTGTGAGGTGTTATATCATAATGGGTTAGAATTTTCGAAGTCCATCCCTGCCTATGCGGCTTGTCCATCCTACAGGCCATCAAACAAGTGTGTGTGGATAATCGCAGATCGTAAATCTCCTAATTTAGCGCAACGAGCGGTCGACAATGGCGGAAAAAAGTTCAAACTCCCATCAGCGAAGGCCCAATACCGCAATTTTGGATTTCATTACTCCTAATGATACTTTTTAACCTCTGCCTTCTAATTACTCAATCTAAATGGGCCTGGTTTCCACAGAACGAATTCCTACGAATTGGGGCGCGACAAACTTTACAGGGACACTGGGTATAGGTTACGAGCATATTTAGGGCATTCTGATATTCAGACTGCCGTTTTTGAATGCCTGTTCTACAGATAGTCATAGAATTCTGTATCTCTTTAAATCTTATATGTATATATGAAAGAAAGATGTTGGTTACACCCTTTATGACTCGAGATCGGATGGACTGATTGTTATGAAACTTCATATATGGATTCGTCTACGGTCTGGTTATTATAAAATACAATAAAACTTTGAAAACATCGATGAAAATTTTACTTGTATAGGAAATGCTTTTCCTTTTTTTGAGTAAGGCCACTAGGTGTCGCTACAGTTACAGTTACGCTACAGCATATTCGTAGGTACTTAATTTGATATTCTCCCCGTTAGATGGCGATGTAAACAAATAGTGTGCAATTTGAGTTGCCTCCAACTCTGTGCTGTGGACGAAAAATTGCGGCAAGGTAATTCCAGGAAACACCAGTGTTTTGGAGATTTGGGTCGGAATCTTGCAAGATTCCGACAAAGTAATTCCGGGAAACACCAGATTTGGGTCCTTTCCCCTAATGGATGAAAGCCATCTTGATTTGCATAAATATCGAAGTTTTCAATTGACGAGACTCGTAAAAGATCTCTGTTCAAATTTATAATGGTCATGTACTTGTAATATCCGAAATATATTTAGTTTCGGTCCAAAATTTTATATTATTTTGTACGAAACTCTTTGTCGGCTGCTCAAGATTCCGACAAGGTAATTTCGGGAAACACCAGATTTGGGTCCATTCCCTTAATGGGTTTAAGCCATCTTGATTTGCATAAATATCGAAGTTTTCAATTGACAAGACCTAGAGCTATTGTGAAGGTCTAGCTGTCCAAGTGTTTATAGATTTTGTTGTGAAAAGTGCATTGTGTTGGAAAATCTTTTGACAAAGTGTATATAGTGTTTATAGAACAATGTCGAATTCGGAAACAGATACTGCATCTCAGGGTGATATGTGGGGACCACCACGAAAATGGTCCAAAAGGTAGCCTTCTCTGCTGAAGAGAAAGAGATAATTTTGAACATTTCTCGAAAAGAATTGGAAGAACATCCTGATTTATCGAAAAGAGACTTAGTAGGAATTGTTTCAAAATCCTCAGGGGTGAGTGATTCAGTTGTATTCAGAATTCTCAGAGAATATAAAGAGAATAAAACATTGACGCCACCTAAAGGGAGAGCCCAGTCGTTAAAAATAATCGATTTGGTTGACGATTTCGAAATGAACCATATCAGAAGAATAGTCCACGGTTTTTTTTCCGGAATGAAATCCCAACGATTTCTAAAGTATTAGAAATCGTGAATGATGACGACAGTTTGCCAAATTTCAAAAGAACAACGTTCTATGAATTATTGAAAAAAATGGAATTCAAGTTCAAAAAACGTGGTCGTGATAGTCTACTGATAGATAGGGATGAAATAATTGTGTGGAGAAGAGATTATTTGAAGAAAATCCGGTCATTAAGGGAACAAGGCATAAAAATTCATTACCTTGATGAGACATGGATAAATAAACTGAACGATCGTGTGAAATCTCCTCGATTCGAATCTGGACGGAAAGTAACTATACTAAGGCCCTCCTACCGCTGCGCCAAACATGTTGTTATTGCTTCTTCTTACATTTGAACAGAGTATAGTCTATATTCCTCACGGTAACAGAACCTACCATTCTATTTTGTTTGATGAATCTAACGAAGCATTAACACGTTCCTGAAGTGTTTCAATATTTTACAGTGATGAAGGGCTGGTATTACAAGATTAAAAAAATCTTGTGTTACTCGATCGTATCGTTGCCCCATAAATACAAGCACTCAAAAAACGTAACCCCCTTCTGGAAAAGTCTGATAAAAAGAGGTCCGATTCTCAACCAATTACTGCCCCGTACGTGGTTTTGACGTGTCCGTTATGTGACGGGCAGCGATCCACTCGTCAACTATATTGTTAATACTCCTGACGTTTATAATAATTCAATTTCGACGTCAAACCCCCGGTCCCAAATAGAATGCGACCGCTGTGAGGCGATTTGACCGGACAATTTGATCCGAGTGTAAAGCACAATGGAGAATCGTCCTGTCGAGGATGAGTGGAGGGGAAAAGGAGATGTTTTCTTGGGGGGAAATTTATATTAATGCGATGGAGAGGAGTTTGATTTGAGATTTATTGGTTCGTCGATTGAAAACTTCAAAGATAATACGTTGAAATGTGCTGAGATAGTTGTACTTATAGTTTGGTGAGGGGGTCACATTCCTCGGTGTCCTCAAGGTCAATTGTGCCCCCCTATGGCCCCTATCAGAGTTGTTTTTGCAACTGAGCTATCTACAGCTCGTCCTCCAGCTCCAGAGCTCCAAAGAACTCCAGTGTTCAAGGAAAGATGCTGCACGTCTGAGCTCTCGAGCTCCCTTCAAAAATTGGGCTTTTTATTTCCATGATATCTCAATTCGTATGCGGCGTAGACCAAAAAATGAGAGAAATGATGCTAACAAAAATGCTATGGATCATTTTCAGTAGTAATATCCCTAGGACCTTGATAATAGACGAGATAATTTTATGACCAACGAAAGCTCGTTCATTGGTAACAAAACAACGAGCTTGAGATATCTATATATATATATATATAAAAGAAAGATGTTGGTTACACCATTTATAACTAGAGATCGGATGGACTGTTTGTTATGAAACTTCATTTATGGAATCGTCTACGGTCTGGTTATTATAAAATACAATAAAACTTCGAAAAAATTGATGAAAGTTTTACTTATGCAGGAAATTCTTTTCCTTCTTTTGAATAAGGCCACTAGGTGTCGCTGCCGTTTATGCGTAGTCGTACAGTGAATAGACAAGTCACTGTACATAGTCGTAGGTTGATATTACCGCTGTTAGATGGCGATATGTGATTCGCATAGAACTCATATGGTAACATAGAAGTCTATTGCCAGATCAAAAAGCGGACAAACATCTCAAGTTGGTGGAACAGTGAATTTTTACCGAAAGATCAAGTATCTGATTTTGACGATCAGTTTCAAACGTGAGTTGGCTATCTTCATCTTTTTTCTCTATTTTTGAAATGCTTTCGAATTTCTGTTTGGGTAATAGTTATATTTGCGGAAATAACTGAATCCAAAATTGCCCATAATTAGTAATTGACATGTTATATTCGTGTTTCTGTTCGCACAGAGACAGTATTGTAAGCGTCAATAATTTTGAAACGTTTGCTCATCGGGCTTTCACTTATGATATACAATAATGTTTCATGGGTTGCCTAATCTGATCTGGTCGAATGACCATCAATAAATTTGAATATGAGTTCAACACAATTCACAGTGTTGATAATTTTGCCGTGTCGAGCACAGACCAAGTCTTTTGGTGTCGAGCGTACAATCGACATTTGAACATCTCGATTTTTGGAGATAGCTTTTCTTTCTTCGATTTGTCTTCTAACGAGCTTGATATCGTCAACTAAATTGAACAAATTGAAGAGAGATTGACAGCTCATATCCATGGAATAATGAGAATCGCGCTGCTCCACCAACTGAGATGTTTACCCATTATTTTGAGCTTAGCAGCATAGCTAAGATGTCTAAAATAATGGTGTGACCACTGATTAGATTTTGAGAATATTAGAAAAGTTTTGTGTTTGCCACTTCAGGTTGGGCAATTAACGAATGACTGATTTTTTAATTCTGGTCGATGGGCTGTGTCTGGTGTCAATAGTCGATAGTTCTTTAGAGGAATAATTTTTGTTCATATTCTTGACATTTTGATTCATATTAGAGGAATGGTATAATATGGATTATACTCCTGCTATTCACAGTCACATGAGGTACTGCGAAAAGAGAACTGTACAACAATCAAAAACAAAAAGTTATATGTTCAACAATTAGGTACCGCTCAAATAAAGAGAATTCTTTCCATGTGAATTACAAAATTATTAAAATTTTGTATACTTTGAACCTTAATTTTGCCTAATTTATTTCCTGCTTGAAAAAAAATCATAGTAAGTTTATACAACTTTTAAGTATAATTCAGGCGGTACAAAGTTCGCCGGGCCAGCTAGTTGGTTATAAAATTATGAGGCATTTATCAATGTTCGATGAATATTCGGCAGAAAATTTTTTCACAGAAAAAATGTATAACTCAACACAACAAAACATTTATTTGTTTATTGAAAGTAGAATTTGTGAAAGTGCAATTCGTAAAATTCAACTCAACATTAGATTCGTTACTGTTCTCTTGTATAGAAGATCTATTTCCACGCATAATATTTATTATCTTATTGTGGTGTTCTTGATCGAGGTTTAGGTATGGTTTGATAGAATTCTGATTGCTATGATCAGTAATCTTCAGCAATTGTTGTTCCTCTACACCACTTTTTGCTAATTGACTGACAGCTGTTGATCTATTCGAATGATTCGTTATCTTTTTGTCTTGGACATTAAAGCCAAATGCTTCGGCAGCATATTTAGTCCACTTATATATGGTATTCCTTCCAACAGGTACATTATCGTACCATTTGTCAGTTTCATTTTTCCAATATCGATTTGGTTTCAAGAATAGTCTTGGTGAGGTAATATTTTCGCCTCGTTTTGATATTAGTTTATGAAAAAGACGTACAGGGAAGCTTTGTCTCTCACTATTGGAAACCAACCATTTACTACTTGTACAGCTTTTAGAACCACCTTGGCACGTTTTACTGAATACCGGATTGTATTCAATGCGATTTGTTGGAGAACCATCGTTATTCTTCTCGATTTGAAAAAAATTCACCAAACAAGCAACTGCCTCTCCTCCTCGCCATGCTAGTTCTACTGCAGCAATATGATAAAATTTACGCATAAGACCTTCAGGAGTATTTTCATTCCATAGCAATATTATTCTGTTAACTTCAGACAAATTTAACGAAAATGAACTGGATTTACGTTTACTTGGGTCTGCTTGCAATTTTTTTCTGATTGCATCGCGGGCATCTCGGGCTGGTTTAAATATTATATTATTAAACGGGTCAATCATAATGTTGTAGTCCTTATAATACTTTTCTTGTAAGAGTTTGCTCGAAACATTCCACATTGTCTTTATCGTTGCTTCTTTGAATTCTGTTCCGTCTTTTTTCTCATATTGACAGCCCAATCTTTGAGTATAAACGCCAATTCTTCCAAGCTTCTGCGTTCATTCAATTCGTATGATCGTAGCAAAATTCCATAAATATTCCCCAAATATATTTGTGGCTATTGGAAGAATTTCTGGGAATGTTTTCTTTGATAAGCCCATTAATATATTTTTAACATTACCAAAACGTGACATTTTGAAATTTGTTTGGAATGATGTAGCCATGGAACTATTATATAATTTTATAAGACTCTATCGTGTTATCATTGGGATTGAAAATTGCATTGGATGTAGTTTTCGATGTAATGTTGACATGATTGGCTGAAATGGTTCCATATGATACAAGATCATAAAATTGGATTTGTTGTTAGAACTGTAAAAAAATTTTCATGTTAATCGATACTCTCAATACTTGAAATAAACAATCGTACTCCCTAGGACTGTTTACGGAGCCTCACAAACCCCCGCTGTCCGATCTCGCCCTTAACCCCTCGCTACAATAAAATAATGAGAGGGTCCTTAAAACAGTGACGCTGAAGAGCGCCATCAGGCCCGAAACGCACCCTACTCGATTTCCCTGTCGGTTATTAGCATTTGCGCTCTTTACACCCGAACAGTTATTCTTTTACAGTTCATTGTTTTTCTTAACTGAGAACATCGACGATAATCTTGTTCCGTTATTGACTTAACGGAGTTAGGGGACCGGATCCCCCCTTTGTATGACGAAAAATTACATACTTATACAGTGTTGAATGGAGAAATCGACGGAGTCGCGTATTGTGGAGTTCGATACTTAAATAATTAGTGAGATATTTCGGAACAGAGTGTAGAAGTTGAGTGTTTGAGAGGTTGGGTTCCTGTGGGAATGTTTCTGATCAAATTGGGACTTGGACAAGTCGCACGTGAGGGGCAGTTGAGAGTTAATTCGATAGCTTATTCCAAGGTGGTCTATCAGCCAACCGAAATTGTAAAAATCGAAAAATTGGAGTATCGAGCCATCATCACCTGAAGAACAGAAGAATCATCACTTGGAAGATCGGACCTGATCGAAAGATCCTCCCGATCCATGAGAGAGTTAGGACTTTGTGAAAAGGTTTTTTTTAGCAGGTGAAGTATTTTTTTCTACTGCTTCTTTCTCGTTTTTCTTCTTTTTTTTTTCTTGTTACAGATATAATTTCAAGATATTTGCCTCCAGTTCGATGAAAAGGCTTGTTTTCAAGCACAAGGAGCTCTGTAACATGGATAGCAGCATATTTTTTGAACAAATTCAGTATCACTACATATATACGGGGAGACAGAGTTTTTTCAGAGGTTTTTATCTGTTCTCTTGTATCATACGCAGAATTGTATGGTACCGCGTTCAGATTCCCTCTGCTAACACTCAGATTTGGAGCGGGAAATAGATTTTATTCTTTTATACAATCTGTTTCTTGTCGCCATTTCTTCACACGTGCCATATGCCTATATTGTTTGATATTACAAAACAGTATGTAATTCTCTCTTTCAAAAGAATATATATATATTTGAAAGGGTTAAAAGGTGAGCAGATTTACGACATTGATCACCCTTGGTGATCAATGTCCTTCGTATGCGACCGTGAAAAATTGGACTGCAAGCTTCAAAAAAGGTAAATTTTCCATTGAAGATGATGACCGATCGGCAAAACCAGTTTCTGTGTCAGTCCCCAAAAATATCGATGCAGTTCATGACATGATTTTATCAGGCCGTCGAATTGGGCTAAAACGGATATCTGAAGCACTGAAGATTTCATACAAACGCGTTCATCATATAGTGCACGTCAATTAGGACATGAGGAAAATTTCTGCCAAATGGATCCCCAAATGTTTGAATTTTGACCAAAAGCGTGCAAGGGAAGAAGCATCGCGTTCGATCTGTGATCGATTTGAAAACGATGTAGACTTCTTAAACCGAATTGTTACTATGGATGAGACTTGGGTACATTTCTACGATCCAGAAACAAAGCAACAATCGATGGAATGGCGACACTCTGGTTCTCCAAGACCTAAGAAGTTTCGTGTCCAAAAATCTGCTGAAAAGTTCTTGCTTCAGTTTTTTGGGTTTGCCGTGGAGTAATCATGATTGATTTTTTGAATAAGGGTAGAACAATAACTGGAGATTACTATTCGACATTACTGACCACTCTACGGGAAAAAATTAAAGAGAAAAGACGCTGAAAGCTATCCAAAAATATTTTGTTTTTACAGGACAACTCCCCATTACACAAATCGCATGTTGCCATGCAAAAAATTCGTGATTTAGGGTTAGAATTACTAGAACACCCCCCTTATTCACCAGATTTGGCTCCGTCCGACTATCATCTCTTTCCTCAACTGAAAAAAAGTTTAAAAGGTCGTAAATTTTCTTCCAACGAGGAGGTAATATAAGCTATGGAGGACTGGTTCGCAGATCAAGAAGAAACTTTTTTTTTGAAAGGTCTAGAGGCGTTTCAGGTTCACTGTAATAAATGTATTCAATTAAGAGGGGAATATGTTGAGTAATAAAATATTTTGTCATTGAAATTTTGTTTGGTTCTATAGTAGGCTAAGAATTCTTCAATATATCCTCGTAAGTTCATGGTAACACAAGCATAACTTCTCACACTTTGTGGCATGGAACATCCTCTAAGCTAAGACTTCTATTGACAAATGCCTAATTTACAAGAGATTTCCTCTAAAGTATTTTTCAGGACCATCATTATTAGCTGTTGTACATAAAACGTTATACAATTGTTCTACTAAGATCTGCAGGTTAAACTTTTCATCAGAGAACAAGCATGCTTCGTACAACTGTAGCAGTATTGTATCCTGCAGTTTACTGTAATAATCTTCTCGAAGTATTCTCATTCCATATTTCTCAAGTGCCTTCATTATTGATATCTGATCTAGCCATCAGCATTCATTCATGCATTTGTTGGATAGTTTGTACGCCTCTCGTTCTCAATACTGGCGTTCCACAAGGGACTGCTTTTGGGCCGCTTCAATATAATCTACGTGCTTCTGTGGTAACTATCGGCAGAAATAGTGAACTAGGACTGCTGCTATGGTCGTGTACTTCAGTAAATTCCGTGAACAACTTCCCCATAACATCAAACGACTTCATTTCCCAAATTATCGATGCTGTTCCGATAAACAGCTTGAGAAATGACAAACATTTCCGTTCATATTCGAGCTACGTCCTCTGTCAATTCTAGTGGAGGGGGGCGCTTCAAATGGCTTCAATTTCCCCCAACTGGAGGGCCCCTTTATAGATGGAAACGCGTAAGAAAATCGTTTGTGAAATTAATTTCTATTACCGACATTAAAGTTAAGTAATGGAGGTGCGGGTCACGATACGATTTTTTCGGTGTACCAACGCTACATTATGGTTAATAGGGACTCGTTAATCAAGCCATCGTGGCAGTCGATTAGAGCGAATACATTTGAATGTCTAATTTGGTTTTTGTGCGGAATAATGATCGTTGTTTTGCCATTATTGCACCTTGTTGGAACTCTATCCCAAGTGAAGTATTCCAATAAGAGGTATTATTTTGAATAGTCCTCTATTTCGTTAGATGTGACATTTGAAGCTGTCATTTTTTGACATTTGACAAGTAGAAACTACGCCACTGATAAAAATGGAACGATTCAAGCTTCAACAACTCATTGAAATTTCAAAATTCGCTATAGAAATGGTGAAAATTTGGCAGAGACGGTTCGTAAAACTCGAACATTTTTGGGTCGTCATGAAGCACCTTGTCGAACCGCAATACAGAAATTGGTGAGGAAATCAGAGCTGTTGGGACAAGATAGTGATGTGAAGAATAAAATCCGTGCAAGTTGCTCAAGAACAGCCGAGAATATTGCTTCTGTGGCTGAAAGTGTTGGAGAAAACCCAGGTTGGTCCATTTCTCGTCGTTCTTTGGAATTTAGGCACTCCACAAACGTCATTACACCGTATTTTGCATAAAGATTTGGGTCTTAAGGCTTATAAATTTCGATTTACATAAGAACTCAAGCTGACCGATCTTCAACAACGTCGTGTCTTCGCTGATTGGGTCCTTGAAATGCATGAAAATGATCTGGAATTCCATCGAAAAATCATCTTGAGTGATGAGGCCCATTTCCACCTCGGTGAATTCGTCAACAAGCAAAATTGTCGCATCTGGGGCTCAGAAAACCCAAGAGTTATTGTTGAAAAGTCTCTCTATCTTCAACGTGTGACTGTTTGGTGCAGTTTATAGTCTGGCGGGGTCATTTGACCTTACTTTTTCGAGAATGTGGCTCGAGCAACAGTTACGGTGAATGGATTGCGCTATCGAGAGATGATTAATGATTTTTTATGGCAGGAATCGGATGGTATTGATCTGAACAACATTAACTGTTAAAAACACGGCGCTACGTGCACAAGCAACGAAACGATTGATCTTTTACAAGAAGAGTTTCCGAACCGTTTTATTTCTCGAAGAGAAACCCCCTTTATAATGAAATAATCACCCGATCGTTTATCTAAAGAAATGGCATTTTTCTTTGACTGTCCAAATAACTCTTCTCGTTGGAAAACTCTTTAAATGGTTATTTTAAGAAAATGCTCATTTCTGCTTCAAAATGAACCTAAGGGACAAACCTAAAATATAAATTTTCTTCTTTTCTTCACTTTGAACATCTTTGGCGCTTGTTCCTCGGAATTTTCGAACGATTTTGATGAAGAATTCTCAGTCAACTTCAATTCTATCCTTCTGGTCCTAAGTGAAACAAAATTTTGTTTTTTTGTCACGTAAATCGTGCGAAAAATGAGAAATAGCCTCATTTCCGTCCGGTGCGACCTCGGGGTTCCGTAATA
This sequence comes from Adalia decempunctata, assembly GCA_951802165.1. Taxonomy (NCBI): domain Eukaryota; kingdom Metazoa; phylum Arthropoda; class Insecta; order Coleoptera; family Coccinellidae; genus Adalia; species Adalia decempunctata. The sequence goes on from OX637702.1 coordinate 1,793,243, forward strand.
TCGTTGCTGTCTCAAAAGGTTTGCGATGTTATAATGAAATAAACACCCTTCAAATAAAGTCCTATGAACACTTGCTGATAATGTTATATAGGTATCATTACTAGCTCGCCCGGCGAACTTTGTTCCGCCTAAATGATACTTACGGTGGATTTCACAAATCGTAATCACCGGTGATCGGAGATCAACAGCTTGGTTCTCTGATTTTTAAACTGTCGAATAACTAACAACTAATCATTGCTATTTTTTCAAGCAGGAGATAAATTAGGCACAATATACAAAATTTTAGTAACATTGTTATTCGCACGAAAATAATTCTCTTTATTTAAGCGGTATCTGATTATTGTTGAACATATAATTTTTCTTTGAATGCTTTACAGTTTTCTCATTGCTGTACCTAAATAAAAATATAAATCACGATCGAATTATATGGACGAGAAATAGTGATGTCATATGTTTTTTTTTCGACCATTTCAAACCACGACGACCGAAATGCTCGAAAAAAGAAACAATCGATGGCCGCGAAAGCCTCAACAAATTCATCGCCATTCAATTGTGATAATGTCAAATATAGTACCTTCACGATTACGTTATTTGGAATAAATAAAACTATAAAAATAACTAATAATCATCAGTCATAATGTGTGAATAGCGCCATCTGAAGTGGTAAGAACGAAACTTTTCTCATATCTCAACGAAATCTAATCATTTTAGACATCTGTACTCCTACGCTGAGACATTTTGGTTTTGCTCAACAGCGCAGAGTTGTAGGCAACTCAAATTACACACTATTACAGTGAGGGAATATAGTCACTGTACACACAATTTGTTTATAACGCCATCTAACGCGGAGAATATCAAATGAAGTGCAAACGAATCTAGTGGCCTTACTCAAAAGGAGGAAAAGCATTTCCTGTATAAGTAAAATTTTCATCGATTTCTTCAAAGTTTAATTGTATTTTATAATAACCAGACCGTAGACGATTCCATACATGAAGTTTCATAACAAACAGTCCATCCAATCTCGAGTTATAAATGGTGTAACCAACATCCTTCTTTTATATATATAGATAGATATAGATATACAGATATATAGATATAGATGAAGATTAAAGACTTCCTTTTCGATTTATTTTGGATCAAAAGAGCAGTTTCAGTGCTCCTTAGACCCAATAGCAATAATAATGAGAAAATTGAGACTGGAGATTTCGCCTCTTCAAAGAAACGTCTAAATCGCGTGTGAAGTTTTCACTCCAATCATCCACGTCTTCAACTTGCGAAAGGTGCTAAATCCGAAATCGGTAACGTCAAACAAATCGCCGTTAACTGAGGGAGAAGCTCAAATATTGCCTTTTTCGATACACGCAAAGATCAATGAACCCTCCACGACTCGGAAAATCAGGGTGGACGCAAATCTTCGCTGCGAAATATCGCGCGGGTGGCTTTGGAAACTCGACGGGATGGTGTCGGGTCGTTTGGGTCGAAACGCCATTTCCCGACTTTCCATAAACCTTCTCCTTTTACACCAGCGCGGCTTTATTAAATCCCCTGGAAGCTCTGCTTCCTCCCTTCCTTCCGTCTCTTCCAGGATCGTAACGGCAGAATTGATCAATCTGATTCGAGGAAACATTCGCAATAAAATACTACTCTTGTTCCTGAGGCATTCTCAGAGGATGACCCTTGGCACATGGTGGTAGAAGTGATTTTCATTTGGCCAGCTACTGAGGTTTTGGCGAGGCATTCTGTGGACAGGTCAACAGGAGTTTTTCTCCTCTTCCTGTCAGTTTCAGCTCATCATGAGCTTTCTAAGGCAACAGTGTCCTGTGGGGAAGCTAGTGAGGGGAAGTATCTTATTCTCACTGGATACAAATAGTTGTTGGTGCTTACAGATCTGAAATTCTGAAGGAACTTTGTGGAATGATCAGTTCCTCCAGAGTGCTTCTCTTTCAGCTTCTCCCAGCTCCAAAATCTGTCTCTTATAGGTGCATTTGCCTACACCACAGAAAAATGCTGTTTATGTACACTTAGTTCTTGCCCCTTATACTCCAGTGCTGACCCCTATCATGGTTGCAGCACCATCTGGGTACTGTATTCCCTTTCCCATTCTTCCTTTTCACATAGCATTCTGTTAGAGTTCTTCTCAATGCTTGCTTTCTCAATATTACAGTATGAGAAACACGTAGCAATTAAGTGGCTTTATCAAGGTAGCTATGGATCTGTTTTTCCTTGTACTAGGATCCTCAAATAACGTCAGTTCCACCCTTCAATATAGGAATGACGAATAAGTTTTCAATAGCTGGAGCCCGAAGAATTCAAGACTTTCCATTTACAGGCCTCATAAAGCCATCAGCAACAACTCAATGGCCATTTCCCCCATCAAACCCCCGAAATCAATTCGTTAACGAGTTGTTTCCACGAAAAGCGACTTCCACCTTGTCTAAACACACACAATCGAGACGCGTTCGTTCCAGGGAACGATGTTTGTTCTGCCACTACTAGAAAATTACTTCTGAAACTTCCGGAAGTGGAAAGGCGGAGAACAATGGATTATTTGTCACGGTTTTGAGGGCCGATGTCAACCACTTGAAGACCTCCGCGAGTACCTGCGCAAATACAGCGTTCCGTACGAGGGGTTCCGTATGCTTGGAGGTTTACGGGAGAACGGGGCTAATTTACTTGTTCTGTGTGACATTGCTTTAGGATTTGAGTTGTTTGGTTCTGTTGATGAGTTGTTTTCTTACCTGGAAACAAAGAGGAATGAGTGGTGATGACTGTTTCAGGGTTTGATGAATCCTGGACTCGAGCTTCTCTTTCTGGTTCATCGTGATACATGTCTTCATCAGGTTTAACCCCTTTTTGTCCATGTTTATCAGAAATGAACAGTTGAATGATCTTCTCGTCAGTCCATCTTAAGTTTCTAATTAGATCGAGCGGTTCTACGCAATCAAAGCACGAATTTTGATCAAGCCAAGACAAGTTTTGTCAAATGATGATGCCAACAGAGCCTTTGGTATGCTTCAAGCTGGTCACACACAAGTGTAAGTGACCAATCTCTTCAATGTTAGTCAAGGTGTTCTTCCAAGAGTACAAAAGTGGTAAACCACTTGCTACATATGGGCCGGGATATGTTTCAACGGGCGCACAGATCTACACATTTGTCCTGGGAATATGACCGCCTTACACTATAGGGAGCATGTCATTGACAATGTTGTGCCAAATTTTCACGCTGCTATTGGTGAAACTTTTCAATTTCTAGACGATAACGCAAGACCGCATCGTGCAGCTATAGTTGAGAATGCGAGCGAGGAGCTTGGTATTCCACATTTACCAATACCTCCGCACTCACCAGGTTTGAATTGCATAGAATATGCATGGGATATGCTCCAAAGAAGATTAGAGAATCATCAACCTACCCCAGAATCCTTAAATGATATGAGGGAGCTTCTGCCCCGTTCATGAAACCAAATTCCTCAAGAAATGTTCAACAACCTCATATGTAGTAAACAAAGAAGATGTCAAGCTGTTATTGATGCCCGTGGAGGCCATACATTGTATTGATAGTCTTAACATGCTTGAATTCTCTGGGAATAAAATTTCGTTATTTTATTCGATTTTTCTTAACCACCCTGCAGACCTACAGGCTAAAATTAATTTGCAACTTGAAATCATATTAATATGAATTTTCTTCACAAACATCTTATTTTAACTAAATTTTTTTGCAATTTAAGTTAATATCCCTAACTCATGTGGAGCAGTTTATTTCCCTCGAATCATCCAATGAACTTGACTATTCGTTTTTAATGAACCCATTCAAGTATTCTGACAGGAAATTGAACAATTTTCTGACAGGTTCTGATCGTTATAATCGCGATAAAAGCGATATAGATCTCCACTAAATTGATTTTTTCGAAATTCATGAATGAATTATGAGTAGAAAGTTATTGAATGGAGCTTGAGGTCAAGAGGTAGGTACCTGATCGATTATTAACTAATTATCAATGCAAATTATTGATTGTTGCTATTGAACCATTGACTAAATTCGGCAGTTGCGGATGTTTTAATTGAGTTTTTGATTGATTGTCGTTAGTGGAAATAAATGAGCAAATACAGAGAATACTTGTTTGTGGATAAATTTTCAACAAACGGAAATATACTAGATGTACCTACCAGAATATTTAGTTCTGAGCTTTTGAAGCTTGTTCACATTCGTAGCAATTCAGTTTATTTTGTTTTCATATGAGATTTCATAAGTTTTTTGTTTAAATTTGTTCTCTGCTCTTTCGTTGTATTATTTACTTATTTTTTCTTCTATTTCGAACTTTGTTTTATTTAAATTCTTGGTAAATACGATTATGATCATTAAAACACAAATCTCTATTCGAATTTTTATTCAAATCAAATTCAAATAAATATTCTACAACATAGAACTCCCCTAATATATAAACATCTGTTTGACTAATTGACTCTTCAAAATTCCACTTAAGAATCTTGAAAATATATTCTCAACATTTTCTATTTACAATAAATATCATCTATAAACAAATAATTCAATAATAAGTCCTACGCGATAAATACAAAGTTATGTAAAATCTTCACTATCAATGATTATCCCAACATTGGTTGAAGGGTCATCCTTGAATGTCTTTTGGGGGATCTGATCTTAGAAGAAATAGAGCTATTTGCAGATTGCACCATTGTTTTAAGTAAGATTAGACTGTTCTTCCTCACTTCCATATAATCATCTTCTTTTTCGATTGGAAAGCTTTTGGTTTCAAGCCTTCTTATACGTCGCAAATGTCAATCTCAGCATCCGCATCATCTTCTTGTTCTTCCGGCGACGACTGGGTCTTTCTAGAAGAATCAGGGCTCATGGAATCGTCAAAATAATCGTCGTATTCGTCCCAATGTTTCGAAGATCCGTCCGGTGAATATCGATTGGAACCGCTGAAAAAATCAAAGTTTCAACTTGAAGAAAAACTAGGGGAATTTTGGGAGGTGTATTGCAACCAATAATGGACTACTGGGTGGTAACATAAGAAGAGTACGTACTCAGAATCATCAAGAACAACACTTTACGTCGAATGAACTATGTAACATTTAAACTGTCGTCAACACTGGACAAGACGATCTCTGGGAAAGAATAGAAGAAGCTACAAGTCTTGAACAAAAACGCCAATTGCTAAAAAATTAAACACGAATGCAAGTGCATAATTTTCTGCAAGCCATGGTGTTATTTACCAGAAGAGACAAGAAGCAGAAGACCTTGGTAAACTCTTTAAGTGAGAAGACAGCCTCTCAGCTCCTACATCCTACACATATATCATAGAAAGAGGAGACACAGCATCTCATTCATAAATTCGAGAATTGGTGAATACCATATTTAGTCAGTTTTCAAATAGTGGAACGAAGATAGCATAAAAGATAGCTATATCGTTAGATAAGGCCGTGGCAACATTGCGAAATCTTACTTTGAAAGGTCCATTGGCGTGGTGTTAACGGTATTGAGGAATGGAAATAAAATTACAAGTGAATAACCTCTTTTTGACGAATTCATACAATGTTCCGAACATTGAAGCAGATTCTGAGTTAGGTGAACAGAGTCAGCTAAATTCAGAATTGATTTTCGTCCTCTCAATATCAGAAGTGAAATTAAAGAAATCGAAGATTGTACGCCATTGTAATTTAGAAATGATAAGCGTAGAACATACCTGTGTAAGCTCAAATCAGGATTCAAATAGTCCAATTTACCACAAACAAGACACATACGAACCATTTTCAACGTAATTCGCTAATAATATTCAGGAATAAATTAAAAATTTGACTTTTCCTACGCGATATCTTGATGACAACACTGTTCAAAACGTCATTAGTTACACAAAATTAAAATAGCGGAACGAAATTAAGGAATGAACTGGCTACAGATTCAGAAAACGGTGTTGCCATAACGTGCCCATTTATTATCTGAGGCAAAAACGGCCAAGCCGTTTCGCGAACATTCCGATACTTAAGTATATGTAATGTGAGGAATTCACAATATTTGAAGAAACAAATACTCATCTCTGACATTCACGCACAAATGAGTAAATGAATTTCAATCTGAAGTACTTCTCATTTTAATTGAGAGTTTATTTATTATAGAAAATGCAACGAAAGTCACAACGTTGCAAAAATGTCTACTACATTTTGATTCCATAGTAGTACAGTTACCCAGTTTAGTTTTGATGATTTTGAAAATTGGCTTCACTATTTATTTCGGGTTTTTCTGAGGATAAAACACACATTGAATCAATATTCTCAACTTTTGAAGAGATCCATTCAGATGGCTGATTATCTAAATCAAAAACTCTTGGTTTATCAGTTGTTTCGAAGAATATAAGCACTAGTGACAGGTAAGGACTGAACGAGAATAAATTTGCTATCACAAAAACGGTTACATCTTTTGAACCACTGGACAGATTTCGAAAATCAAACTCATTTTCGAATCATCTTCTAATTCTAATGAAAACTGTTTTTACAATAAAAAAACCAAAACTATTTTGTACAAAATTCATGCTTCTTATAGTGTTCTCAGTCACTTTCTGGGATGCTGTCTTCCACTTTTGCTTGAATTCCGCTAATGTTTTAGTTGATTTCTTAGTCTTCTTCAATTCTCTTTTTACCAGGGCCCAATATCTTTCGATTGGCCTGAGTTCTGGGCAATTTGGTGAAATGGCCTCTTTGGGGACAAAAACAAACTCATTAGCTTCGTACCATTCCTTGGTGGCCTTGCTGTAGTGGCATGAAGCTAAATCTGGTCAAAAGATTGTTGACACATCGTGCTCACGTAAAAATGGTAAAAGTCGCTTCTTCAAGCATTCCTCGATGTATATCTTCGAGTCAACAGAGCCTTGGCCAACGAAAAATTTGCTCCTTTTCCCACAAGTGCAAGTTGCTTGTCAAACCAGGATTTTTTTAGGAAACTTTGCTTGTTTCTTCACGAGAAATTGTTCGTCAACATTTCCACGAGAATCTGCAGTATAAAATTCCTGACCAGGAACTTGCGAGAAATCAGCCAAGACATAGGTTTCGTCGTCCATCACGCAACAGGCAAAATTTTTCAAGAAATCTTTCTTTAATTTCTTTGCTCTTGATTTCGCTTCTTGATTCTTCACAGCGTTCTTGTCTGGCACTTTCTGCACTTTGTATGTTCTAAGCCCACAACTCGACTTAATTTTCTGAACGGTTGACTGCGAACAACCCACTATTTGGGCCACTTTCCGTCCTGAAAGGTTAGGATTCTTCTGAAAAAGGCTTATGGCTTTCTTCACTTTTTTTGGGCTATAAAACCCCTTTTGCCTCCCGGTTCCTTCCATGTGGTAAATTGTAAGATCTCAAGAGATATAGGCGTTTTTGTGATAGCGAATTTATTCTCGTTCAGTCCTTACTAATGTAGACCTTATCAATTCTCTGGCACGAAGATTATAAAGTAGGTTTGTGGTAAACTTTAGTTATAATAGAGCCCACTAGTTAGAATCTTCATCATGTTCAGGACGAAGTAGTTTCGAAATTCTGGAACGAATGGGAATCTCCTTCCCCTTTACGTGAAGGCCAGAACAATGACCGGCTCGATACACCTCCCCCTCCCTAAATTATTTATCGAAAATTTACGCGATCAAACACTACAACGGGATGAACGGGAACAAATAATATAAAATTCCATTAAACGGATCTGCAGAGATCCCGAGGGAACAGAGAGCAATTATCAAGAGCACCGACGACTGCAAACGAAAATTTAATACGGTTGTAAAGCGGAGCTCATTAAAAAAAGAATAACAATAAAGGCGATGTGACAACTTAAGCCAATTGCAAAACGATACACAACGTGCGTAGATCAAGGGGATGCAGGGTGGAGAGTCCACTCGGACAGGGGCGGGCTACGAACATTTCATAGGTGGCAGGGGCTAAAGGGTTTTTTATAAGAGGTGTCATTTTTTGACCATTAACAAGTAGATACTACGCCATTAATAAAAATGGATGTACGCTCCAGCAACGAATTGAAGTGATTAAAAGTCACTATAAAAATGGTGAAAATTTGGCAGAGACGGTTCGTAAAACTTGAACATTTTTGGGTCGTCGTGAAGAACCTTGTCGAACCGCAATACAGAAATTGGTGCGAAAATTTGAGCTGTTGGGACAAGTTAGTGATGTGAAGAGAATAAAACCTGCGCACGTCGCTCAAGAATAGCCGAGAATATCGCTGCTGTAGCCGAAAGAGTTGAAGAAAACCCAGGTTTATCAAGGAAGGAACCGGAAGGAAAAAGGGGTTCCATAGCCCAAAAAAAGTGAAGAAAGCCATTAGCCTTTTTCAGAAGAATCCTAACTTTTCAGGACGGAAAGTGGCCCAAATAGTGGGTTGTTCGCAGTCAACCGTTCAGAAAATCAAGTCGAGTTGTGGGCTTAGAACATACAAAGTGCAGAAAGTGCCAGACAGGAACGCTGTGAAGAATCAAGAAGCGAAATCAAGAGCAAAGAAATTAAAAAAAGATCTCTTGAAAAATTTTTCCTGTTGCGCGATGGACGACGAAACCTATGTCTCGGCTGATTTCTCGCAACTTCCTGGTCAGGAATTTTATACTGCAGATTCTCGTGAAGATGTTTTCGAACAATTTCGCATGAAGAAACAAGCAAAGTTTCCTAAAAAATTCCTGGTTTGGCAAGCAATTTGCACTTTTGGGAAAAGGAGCAAATTTTTCGTTGGCCAAGGCTCTGTTGACTCGAAGATATACATCGAGGAATGCTTGAAGAAGCGACTTTTACCATTTTTACGTGAGCACGATGTGTCAACAATCTTTTGGCCAGATTTAGCTTCATGCCACTACAGCACCACCAACGAATGGTACGAAGCTAATGAGGTGGTTTTTGTCCCCAAAAATGGCCAATCCACCAAATTGCCCAGAACTCAGGCCAATCGAAAGATATTGGGCCCTGGTGAAAAGAGAATTGAAGAACACTAAGAAATCAACGAATACATTAGCGGAATTCAAGCAAAAGTGGAAGACAGCATCCCAGAAAGTGACTGAGAACACTATAAGAAGCATGATGGGAAGAATTCCAGAAAAATCCATGAATTTTGTAAAAAATAGTTTTGGTTTTTTTATTGTAAAAACAGTTTTTATTAGAATTAGAAGATGATTCGAAAATGAGTTCGATTTTCGAAATCGGTCCAGTGGTTCAAAAGATATAAGCGTTTTTGTGATAGCGAATTCATTCTCGTTCAGTCCTTATTTGAGTTGCCCAGTTTTATTCCGTTATACTAAAGTTTCATGCTCATATCAGCAAGCTGTCTCTGGCGTTTTTGGGCCTAGTTCGGCCCTGCCCTCATTCATTCGTCCGTTTGCTTTCACGAGCCATGAGCACCAAATCGAATTTAAAATTTATATACTAGAAGCTCGCTGTTTGATACTCGAAATCCTTTGTGTTTGCATATGCCGTATGATTGCTTGGGTAAATATCTCTCCAGTCGAGACAGTCTCAATTTTATTTTTCTCTGCAGCATTCGAAAGGCCGAAATGAGATTCGTTTCTCTGCTGCACGAGAATTGGAAGGATATATTGTGACTTGTGAGCCTTGGAAAACAAACTGTTAAAGTTGAGGATATTGCTTTAATTTGTGTTTTCTGTTGATATCTAGTTAGCCTAGACCAGTTCCATGCATAAACAGAATATTGCGATTCCATATCAACGAACAATAACTTATTAGAAGTGTCAGTGTAGAGTTCGACGTCAAAAAAGTAAACCAGAGTTACGCAATAAGTTGAAAAAAAAGATGTCCACCGAAATTGTAAAAATCGAAAAAGTAGAGTATCGAGCCATCATCAACTCATCAAGTACCTGTATTTAAAAGGGTTAAGAGGTAAGCAGATTTACGAAGATATGCTTAATACCCTTGGTGATCAATGTCCTTCGTATGCGACCGTGAAAAATTGGACTGCAAGCTTCAAAAGAGATAAATTTTCCATTGAAGATGATGACCGATCGGGAAGGCCAGTTTCTGTGTCAGAAAATTTCATCAAAATGGATCTCCAAATGTTTGAATGTTGACCAAAAGCGTACAAGGGTAGAAGCATTGCGTTCGATCTGTGTTCGATTTGAAAACAAGGTAGTCTTCTCAAACCGAATTGTAACTATGGATGAGACTTGGGTACATTTCTATACGATCCAGAAACAAAGCCCCAATTGATGGAATGGCGACACTGGTTCTCCAAGACCTAAGAATTTCGTGTCCAAAAATCTGCTGCAAAAGTTTTTGCTTCAGTTGTTTGGGATTGCCATGGAGTAATCATGATTGATTTTTTGGATAAGGGTAGAATAAAAACTGGAGATTACTATTCGACATTACTGACCACTCTACGGGAAAAATTGAAGAGAAAAGACGCGGAAAGCTATCCAAAGGTGTTTTGTTTTTACAGGACAACGCCCCAGTGCACAAATCTCATGTTGCCATGCAAAAAATTCGTGATTTAGGGTAAGAATTACTAGAACACCCCTTTATATTCACCAGACTTGACTCCGTCCTACTATCATATCTTTCCTCAACTGAAAATAAGTTCAAAAGATCGTAAATTTTCTTCCAACGAGGAGGCAATAAAAGCTGTGGAGGACTGGTTTGCAGAGCCAGAAGAAACATTTTTTTGAAAGGTCTAAAGACGTTGCAGGTTCGCTGTAATAAATGTATTCAATTAAGAAGGGAATACGTTGAGTAATAAAATATTTTGACATTGAAATTTTGTTTGGTTCTATAGTAGGCTAAGAATTCTTCAATATATCCTCGTATGTGGAGTTTTCGAGTTTAGAATATTAAGATTATAAGCTCAGTAATGTAATGAGATTTCGAAGAAATGCTGTGTTTGAAACTATTCGATGTTAGATTGGCCCCATGGTCACGTCTTCTGACTCTGCTTAAGAAAATTGAAGTACCTGGGGCGTGTGGCATCTCAAAGACGTTCACTGGCCATTCTGCAAGTGCTGAGAGGCTGTCTGTTCACCCAAAGAATTGAAGAATGTTCTTATAGAGTTGTAGCACTTGGTCTAGCACTTCTGGGTCTTTGAAATACGGTTGCAGCGGCCAAATGTCATGAGAGTGATCTAAGGCTAACATTAAAGAAATAAGCCACTTGCACTTGTGTTCGCTCAGCCTAAAGCATTCCAATGGCTCAATTGGTATTGTCATAGGAGAAAACTTGTCTTGACATGATAAAAATTCTATTTTTAAGAGCTTAGAACCGTTTGATCTTCTTGAAAACGACTGAAGGGAATGAAGTAAGACCCAAAACTGAACTGTTAAAGGGTCAGTTGTATTCTTATCGAAAATCTCTTTCTTATGGGGAAGTAGTGTGTACGCCACTGTCTTCGGGTCCGAAACTCACCTTGATTTTGGCTAAAATAGCGTGTAATTGAAGGGGAGCGTGTCGTGTAACACGAGTCGCAAGGGTTATCTGATTACAGAAACGATAGCTAATTAACGCACTTCGTTAACCTCACTTTTTTTGCGGCCAAACGATTTTCGGGTATTTTCTCTCGAATTTCAGCAGCGATCCGATTTTGGCGTATCCGTTTACAACCGTTGTATAAGGTATCGTTCCGATCTCCTTATTTCGTTTTGTTCTTTTGATCGTTTTTAGTTTCAAGTGGTTCTTGAGATTTCGCAGTACGATGTCTTCCTCCCCTTGTATCTCAGACACCACACGTAGCACAAAAAAAGTCTTGGAACATTTTTTATAGATAATTCAATTCTCTACAAGTCACTCTCAGATCATATTCTCGTAAAATCATAACTTAAAAAGTTGTGACCAGAAAAAGAAGAAGATTCACTGCAAGACCTCACGAAACGATTCTCAAGATTTTCTTCAGCCCCTACACAATCCGGAGTTCATTTCCCGGAGTTTATATTCCAGGATCGTAACTCGGTAACGTCAATTTCCATACCGTAACAGTCGTCGTCGTGACTGGAGTAACTTTTGGGGTTGCAGAAATGAAATACAGTCGGTATAACCGAATCAGGAGTAATCGCATATTATGTGATTCGAAATGAGACACGGGCTCGCCGAGGCATGACAATGGAGGGATGAAACGCTCCCCCGGGGGTTCCGCAATATCTGGCGGTCGTATTATACGACCCAGTGTATGATATCGCCTAAAATTGCGAGTTAAGTATGAGTCTTTTAAAAATTCTACTTTGGATGAGTATTCAGTGACTTTTCCATAGAAAAATCGCGATTTACCCAACAGGTTATGGGACCAGAAGCTAGATAAACGTCCCATAACTGGTCAATTCCATTTATCATCCCAATGTAAAAATATCAACGAATTTCGATTTAAATAATGGCGTTAACATTTTGACGGATATTGGAACAGCTTTTATTTTTTTATTTCAAAACAACGAATCGCAGAGGAAAAACTTAAGAAACCATTTCTCTTTGAAATTGAAAGGTGAGTCCAAAAATATTTTTTCTTTAAAGAAAATCATTGGCGTACTATTTTAAATTTCATGAATATGTAAGCCATTGCTCGTCCAATAACTATTGTAAAATTACCACTCATTTTTTGAACAAAAAATCATTTTCGTATTTATCGCTCAATTTTAAACAGAAAAGGTATCTTGAGTTTTTTCTCTGCGGCTCGTCGTTTCTGAGTAAAAAAATAAAAACTATTCTTATGTCCGCCGACAATGTTTTTATTTAAATCGAAATCGTTGATATTTTCGAAACTGATTGAGACAATTAACTGAAATTTAGGACATAGATAGATCTCATGAGAATTCATGTTTTTCAACAGAAACGAAGTTTCCAACATCAACAGTGGCGTGCGAACTGTATCATTTCCTTCAAACTTCAACACCCTGTATTTTCTTAACGATGAATTTTCGAAACATTATTTATAGAACAAAATATTATCATTTTTTTATGTAGAATAACCTGTTAGAGTTTGGACGATCAATAAGGACATCTTGTTTTATCGGCGTACTGCGGGGTGATAGTATTTTCCATGTTTGAAATGGTATATCTCAGAAATGGTGATTCCTAGGAAAAAAACTCTAGGACAATTTTTGTAGAAAATTGCAAGATCTACAACTTATGTCTCTGCTAACTTTATGATTAAACCTGCCGTTTTCGAGAAAAATTCAAAAAAGCGATATCGGCGGCTTTGCATATTTTACTTATTGTAGTATAACTCAACGGCATAAACCAAAATCAAACTCTAGGCAAATTATTGTGTTTCTATTGTAGATTTTGACACTACTAGATGTTCTCCAATGAAAATGACAAAGTTTCTAATAATTCTGCGGTTTTTTTCGAGCTTCGAAAAGGTAGATCCGCAGAGATTCGTTCTGTACAATTTCAACACACTGTATGTTAATTACCGAGAAAATGCCTGATCACTTCCTCACCTACATATCCACCGCATCAACGAATCAATAATACCAACATAATAAAGAGCGATCCGAAGCGATAACAATCCCCAACCCATTGTGTCAGAAAGCCCCGCACGGTAGAACAAAGTGTCAGTTGTCATTGTTCACCTCCAGAATGACGAGGCACTTCTAGAATCGCAAGGGTCCAAGGGTGGAATACACCTCTTCACAACTATAACCGTCGCTTCCATCCATTATTGGGCGCGCTGTTATGATAACACTTATTAGATGGATACGCAGTGTCCTCAAATATTTTCTATAAACAGACAGCTGTTCCAGTGAGCCTATTAGGTTAATATACCAATATTATTCCATTTGGGGCTATACAGAGTGAATCTGCTAAGTAGCAAACGCGGTTTTTGGAGAATTTCAGATCAAGGTCGCCCTGGGCCCATTACCTGTCGAATTTTACTGTCACGATTGAGGAATACAGCGAGGTGGGATTCAAATCATAGCTATTCTGTGTGATTTCTTTGGGATTAACCAGAGGAAGTCTAGTGAGGCTGGATACCCTGCTGATCCGATTATATACTGGACGGTACGAGTTTAGCGTCAGTCTTGACCCGTATTTGGCTCGAGGAAGGATGAAAATAACGAGGGTCGGTGGAGGATTTACTGCCCAGTATATCAAGCCAAAGGATTTATTCTCTGTGTTGTTCTTAGGGAACTTAGGGTTGAAAAATAGATCAAGGAATAGCTTCTCGAATTGATTTTGGGGAAAAAATGTTGAGCACATGTAGAAATCACACACGCGGATGAAATTCACCAAACGATTCAAATACATCTTAATGGAACTAGTTTTACACTGAAAAACAAGTTTTGTGTGGTTCTATTCGCAATCGTATCAAAAGTATCGAAAAACTCGTTTCAAAACTTCTTCGCAGTTTATGTTATATACCAGTCAAACATTAATTTTCACTATTTTTCGAACAAAACAAATATTTGCTGCCGACCCCAAGATTTAACACCGATACAATGTTTAAAGACTCATTTGCGTGTTCAACATTTTGAATCCAGCCAACTCATTATAACAATGGCGAATATTTCATAAGGTAAATGAACCAAACGACATCAAATTACATAATTTCAGTATTGATAAAGATCCTTTACTGGATTCCTGCTACTAAATTAATGAATGAGGTTAGATTTCGATCAGTACACATACAATACACTTAAATGAATATAAGGTTCAAGGGAAACAGTGTTGATTAAAGGGGCTTAATACAGAAAAGGTGTATCTGATAAAAAAGGAAATCTTATAGGGTCACTCCAGAGTTTCTGTTTGTTATACACTGCGCAAAAAAATTAACGCACATTCTGAAAATCTCAATTTTAATGAAAGTTAACTCTACATTGACTTTATAACTTGTTTTTTATGTTCTCTCGGGAAGGTTTTGAACGAAACAAGGCACATTAAATTGAAGAAAAATTCAGGATTTCACCGAATCTTATGTGATAGAAGAGAAATGAACAATTTTCAAAATACTGAAATGCTGATAAGTGATTTAATACTTGGTATTTCCACCCCTTGCGTTAATAACAGCTCGGCAACGACGGTTCATACTCAAAATGAGTGATCTTAAAATGTTCTGATCTAATCCTTCTCAGATTTCTCCGAGTTGGATTCCTAAGTCATTAAGAGCAGCTGGATGATTTTCTGAACTTCTCAGCCTTCTATTGAGGTTGTCCCAAACCTGATCAATCGGATTGAGATCTGGACTTCTTGCTGGCCATTCCATTCGAGTGACTTCAACCTCTTCAAGGTACTCCTGAACGATGCGCGCACGATGGGGTCTGACATTATCGTCCATAAAAATGAAATTTTCACCAATGTATGGGGCAAATGGCACTATACATGCTCTTCAAGAATGTTCCTTATATACTTATCAGCATTCATAGCTCCATTATCAACGACCACTAGGTCTGTGCGAGCAATCAAAGATATTCCACCCCATACCATAATCGATCCTCCCCCGAAACCAGTAGTATTCAGGAAATTGCACTGAGCATATCTTTCATGTGGACGTCTGTATACAAGGGAACGTCGATCACAATGGTAGAGGCAGAATCTAGACTCATCTGTGAAGAGAACTCTTTCCCAATCGGCCTCTTCCCAATGGATATGCTCTCTCGCAAAATCCAAACGCGCCCTTCGATGGGCTGGGGTAAGAGCTGGGTCTCTTGCCGCGACACGAGGCCTTAAATCATATTCTCTGAGGCGATTTCTTATTGTCTGAGTGCTAATTTGCACCTCATGAGTTTGCTCAAGCTGATTTTGAAGGAGGCGAGCGGTTGCAAACCGTTGTCTCAACGAAGAAACTCCTCAAGTAACGTTCTTGAATGGCAGTTGTTACCCGTGGTCTACCCTGTCCTGGTCTTTGGACATTCATACCTGTCTCCCTGAATCGCTGCAACATTCTGGACACACTTGTATGGGAAACTCCAAACCTTTCTGCAATTCTTGTGTATGTCCACCCTTCTACAACTACCGCTTGGGCACATTCCTCTTTGGTCAAAAATTGGGTGTTTCGCGTTGCATAGCGATCGAGTATAGAAAATCAAACGAAATAAAAACTACTGATCACTAGAATTGATCGAGGAGAAAAATTGTTTTCAGAATGGAGCCAATACATTCAAAATCTGATAATATCATCTTTTTTTTATTCCTGCTGGGAGAAAACATTGAAAGTGGATAACATATGCATGCATAATTCTGATAAAAATAATTATCATTGAGAACACCTTCAGTTGTAGAATAAATTTGAGATTTCCATAATGTGCGTTAATTTTTTTTGCGCAGTGTAGATTATACCTATAACTGAATCAGTATTCTCTCGGAAAAGTCAGGGCACCTATACTTTTCTATTGAACCGCTCTTATCAAAATTCAGATCACATAAATCTAGGATGTATCTTTCCTCTTCGCTAGAAGGATATTCCACCGTTTCTGTGTGTGAAGATATATGGTCTTTTTCTTGATTAATGTTATAATTAAGGCTACCGTAGCAGTTAATGCGAGGAAGGTCTATTATTAAATCTTGCCCCATGATCTTTATTGATGGTACCGGTAGGCTATTCGTGATGATGCCCAAGAATCTTTTCTCTTGGATTTACTGGACTTTGTTAATATTATTGAGTTATATATGGAGTACTTTTTATTCAATAAAGCTATTGCTTTTGCCAATATCTATTATTCCCTAAACTACGTTTAAAATTCATCATTCTCTCAAAAAGTTTGGAGTAAACATCAGAGCGATGCAAAATCTAAGTTGTCAGAAAATTGGCTTGTGATAGTAGAAATATGATTTCATCAATCACAATATACTAATTTTTATATGGATTATTCATAATTCAATGATACTGAACAGTGTAAATTTCGATTTCACCACTGTTTTTCTGCTTTCGACAAGTTAAATACATTTTTCGTGATGTATATTAGACAAAATGGCAATAATGATAAAAAATTAGATCTAATATAATGGATGTATTAGGTATTTATGCATAGGTATCTAAAGCAGTGACGTAGAGACGTGTGGTTCAAAAGGGAACAGCTGACAAAGAGTAGCTCTCATCATCATTACCACTCCATTGTGGCCTCTGCATTCAAGAACTGTTAAATACCGACGGAAAATCAAAGCTGAACATCCGAGGCCGGTTTAGACACAATAAAGGTAGGTATTTGTCGAATACACGATGATTAAGCTGACCACAAATGTAAATAAACCTTACGCGCAGACATTTAGGTGTAAGTTGTCAGAAATTAACAGGTTCGATAAAAAAAACAGATAGTATAGAATTTATGGCTGATATAATTCACTTGAATGAAAGTACAATTATTGAATTCAGCATAGAATATATTTAAGCTAAGTTGGAAATATGACAACATAAAGAACAAACGTAATTTTCAAATTTCCTATGATAAACCCCCCTGTATATTCTTTTTCGGAGGTCCCAATCTCATATCATTAAGAATACAATGTGTAAAAATAATGTCGCATTGATGTAACTACAAAATCTTCCGATTCATCTTTGAGAAAATCGATTTTCATCGTTTCTTAAAAGAACTGTTGTATGCTCATATACATATAATAGGTATCACTAGAGATGAAATTTTGCCGACAAAATTTCTCGATTGTAATATGAAAGTTTGTTGCTAATCAATTTCGGGAATGACATTTGTAAAAATGTCATGAGCGAAATTACCAAAAAGCAGAATACTTGAATATTACAATCGAGAAATTTTACCCGCTTAAAATTCATCTCGAGTGGTATTCGACATGACTATTTCACGAGAAAATATGTGTATAACATTAATATAGTCACATTTGACACGTATTGCGCTTTTGGCGAATTAGAATTCATCATATATTAACTAAAAGTTGTTTGTTTTCTCTATATGATATTCATTTCCGAAGCTAACTATGATTTTGTGAAACGTAACAAATTTTGTCGCTGGAAAACCGCAACTTGTTAGTTTTGCCGGCTTGAATGTTTTATCGATGTAAAATGAGTGTTGCTATGGAAACTTCCCCACTAAAAATGGAATGAGTAAAATAGTCATCAGCAAAAAAATATTTAGAGGTTGAATGAAGTTCACTTTTGAATAAAAGAACAAATAATAAGTGAAATATTAATAGTGTTCTTCCTTCATTAAATAGTAAAATGTATAAATTACATTTTGATTTATTTCCATTTACGATAAAGACACCTCAAATTTATTCAAACCCAAATAGTTTCCGAGAAAACTTGACAGAGATAAAACAACCGGTCATCATTTCGAGAAAATTAATTTAATATCAAATGTTTCTGGCAGAATATCAGGTTATACGTACCTATATTCGATCCAAAACGGAAATAAATATTTTAAAAACGTCTTTGATACCGTTTTCACATCGAAAAAAATCTAATTTTTATATGTTGTTAACTGATCATCAAGATACAACAAGAATAATCGATGTAAATAACAACAAAATAAACATATAAATGCCCATTATTGAATTTGTCGAATTTATCATTGAAAAAACAAAATTTAAATCATTCAGTAGATGTATGGAATAAAAAATATAAACAGATAATTGAGTTGGAGAAATAAACATACAAAAATCTGGTAACGCAGTTATGACTGAAGATAATTCATTTGAATCTCTGTCAAATAAATTGGGACATCTGTACAGATATTTTACTGTATCAAGAACATCCTTAGAAGAGAATGTCTCTTCTTAGTTTATATATAGGTCCTAGGGTTTGAGTTTTTTGAAATATCATCGAAGCACATGACAACAACGTTATCAGTGTGATTTTTGAATAATAATCAATAGTTAATGATGTGGATATGCCGTATCAGTGAATTCGTATAATCAATTCTTTGGTGCACTCGCATTTTTAGTTAAATTTGGTCAAAACATTTCTCAAAACCTTGTAATGTCCAGCACTCACAATATCTTTTTGAGTTTGAGCTTTCGGCCTCAAGAATCTACAGTTGTAAAAATGTTCAAATCTGAAGCTCGACCTGCTAAGGGAGTAGCAGTATACTCCATTAACAATTATAAAATCACAACTCTGGCCATGGTTTCGTTTTCAGGAATTGGTGCACCTGATAAAAAATCTGTGCGCGTACAGAGAATATCTTTAATGACAAAACGGCGTTGCCAGTTTCTTTGTTTACATCAAAGTAAAAGTATCAAAGATATTTTGACATGGGTACAAACGGCAAATTTGAATTGGACCAAAAATCGATTTATAAGCATGAATGAAGCAAAAGTAAGTACTAATCGCCTTTTTTACACTTGATAACGAAGTTTTTTTTAGGTATCTGGCCGTTTGGAAAGATTTCAAACGAAATTCCGGTCCCCCAGAGGTTTGGTTAGTTTCGGTATCGTTTTTGGTGCTCAAAATTTATTTGGAATGTGTAAATGGAGAAAAAAGGCTTCCTTATACCATCTTTTTACGAAAGCGACCGGAAAATATGGTTCAGGTAGGATTTTCGAGGAATTATGAGGAAAGAACTTGCAGAATGAAATTGCACGATTTTCGTAAGTAAACGTGTTTTGGATGGCCATCATCGGTCTCTAAATGATTATTGTTGATCGTTTTCACGTTTCAGAAAAAGAACCACTTCGTATAAGCCCATTTTGAAGAAATTTGTGTATGTAACATTCAACGGTAGGTATTTGCTCTTAATCGAAAGAATATATTATATCTAGTGCTACTTTTTTCAAAAGAGACACAAGCTTTTAATGCTGTAGGGGCCCTATAATGTGGAGGAGTTTGTGTCTTATTTTAGAACAGGTGAATGATAAATGTGAAGCATATGTTTGACCTGTTCCATATTATTTGTACAAACCTACTGTGGTTGTAATGTATGAATATTTTTTAAACTAATAAATTACTATACAGTCAGAATATTTTACTCCTTGTACATAAGATCAAATAAATAAAATGTAGCTATATCTTCTACTCTTATTTTTATTAAGTTAGCTATTAAGGTTATGTTCCAAGAAAAAGTTCCTGTTGCATCAGAACTCCCTTCAACTATTTGGATTCCAGTAGAGGGATATAATGTTCCATTATTTTTGATTCAACAATTGATGTCAAGTCTTGAACTTTCAGTTCAAGAGGATAATAAACATTAAATCTTCACAGGCATGCATATGAAAATCATGTGAAAGCAATGCAATGTTCTTCCATGGCGAAAAATAATATATTTCAACAGTGATCTCTTGTATTTTCATGCAAATAACTAGAAAAGGAATCCTTTCTATCAATTCATATAAACGTTAATTATTTTCGTCCGTCACATCTTTTCCAATTCATTCATTTTCCGAATGAATTCACATTCTGAGAAATACGCTGAGAATGTAGAAAGGGCAACATAGTGTTGACTTGGAACATAAAAATATTTTGGAAAACGTCATAACTTCGATACAGAGTGGAATGTGTCAAATTTCCAAGGCCAGAGTTGTGATTTTATA
Source organism: Adalia decempunctata (assembly GCA_951802165.1). Lineage (NCBI taxonomy): Eukaryota > Metazoa > Arthropoda > Insecta > Coleoptera > Coccinellidae > Adalia > Adalia decempunctata. Next base: position 1,813,659 of record OX637702.1, read on the forward strand.
ATTGTGAATGGAGTATAGCAACCTTTTCAAAGATATACTTAGCTCCGTGCGACTTTTTTCTATTCCCAAGACTCAAATTGCCCCTACGTGGAACGCGTTTTGAGTCCATTGAAGCCATCAAAACAAATTCGCAACGAGAACTGAAGGCCATACCTTTGGCGGCGTATGAGCGGTGCATGGAAAAGTGGGTTCGCCGATATCATAGTTGTATTGTAAGCAATGGGGACTATTTTGAAGGAGACAAAATAAATATTGATGATTAAATTTAAATTTATGTGTTTTTTTTTACAATTCCGGGTACTTTTTATACAGAAGGTAGGTACCCTATCCATCGCAAAAACAGCTCTACTTTCGATAGGAGATTTACCAAGATTCGTTGTTTTCACATCAATTTTCATCGTTCTGACTCACCTATTCTTAGCAGCTGCTGCTCTATCTCTCTGCCTCCTATTCTTAAACCAATTCCCAACCTGCGTTGGGGTCAATCCGGTAGCCTGCGCCAATTCCCGCTTCTTCGTCGGGTTCGGGTACGGATCTTGCAGATACCACTCCCTCAACAAACTACGAGTCCTTTCCTTAAAACAATGAGTCTTTTGCTCCCCGTCCCATATAGTCCTCGGCAACGGAAACTTTTTACGCACCCTGTATTTATCAACCGGCCCCAGAGATCTCCCCCGCAATTTTTCCGCCTCCTGGTAGTGAGCCTCCAGCCACATCGCTTGTAGCTTCCCGTGGGACCCTTTCGTGAACTTGTGGGTCTCCAGGATGTTGTACAGGTCCCGGAAGTTGCCGCTGTGGAAAGACACTATGGCTTTGGCTCTTAGGACAGCTTCGTTCTTGTTCAATTCGCTGATGTTGGGGTGCGCTACTGGTAAAGACCAAAGGAACCTGGCCAAACGTTCGATATCGCCACTTTCTTCCAAAGTTTCACACACAGCTGCCACTTGTCCTACTGTAAAGTTCAAAGTAGGGAGTGCGAACATGGGGTTTGATAAAACAGCGGCTGTTGGAACCACCGGGATGGGCACACTAATTCCAGGGGACGACGAGGTGTCAGAATGGGCTCCGGTGCTCCCGGAGCTCAAACCTAAAGCCATGTGAGTAGCCAGGGTTGTAAAGGGGTCCGCACACTTCGAACTCAAAACATAACCCGAGATCCAGCTTTAAAAACTAAAAACACTGAGCTTTCCCACCTGCAATACCATTTCACGCGCACGCTGTTCGATACTGACATTACAGCCTTAACAGACGGGCGAAGGAGCTTGGGAGTCTGCAAACAAGAGAGGGGGAACTATCAGTTTCACATTGGACGGGGAATCTTGCTTCCCCACCAATCCGATTTGAGATAGGGGGGATTCGAACCTCGCGAAGGCGTTTCCTATATCAATTTGACGTGCAGCTTTGGCTGTAAAGCTTTTGTAACCGTGTAACTGACTAGAGTTGACAGATAAAGTGGGTCTCTCTGGCGTGGGCTTTTGTTGTAGTTACCACCCCGATTGCTTGCAAGATACGCCTTTTTATGTTTGTTTAAACTTGCGGATGTCAACGACACTGTGTTATGGGAGACGGTGCCCCCTTTCTCCCCCCCCCTCCAACCCCCCTGACTGGGTTGGGGAGCGGATCAATCCGAGTTTCGATGACGTGATTTTGGAGTCGGGAGTTATGATGGAGAAGTATTTCAGGAGGGATATTCGTCCACAGGAATAAATATCAGGACGAACACATTGAAAAAATTTTTCATAAAAATATTTTTAAAACAATAAAGAAACATAACAAGCATTCATAAAACAACATATAAGGGTCCAAAACACAAAAATCAACATAATTAAGGATAAAAATGAATATAACATTCAATATGTAAGTCTTGTCCTAGTTTAAGGACAAACAGCGCTTGAAAAATCTAATGCAGAAATTTCGAAAAACTTCTGAAGAAATAATATTGCAGTGTTCAAATTTTCAGTAGAAAATATTTAATTCAAGGGATTGGACTTGAGTGAATCATGAATTTTCAACATAGTTTGGAGAATTATAGATATTGGCAAGAGCAAATTCAGATTATTTAAAGAAGTTTTCCCAAAAATTCAGATTTCGTTTGAAAATTTTTGATAGGGGGAAACTAGCTTCATTAAATGATGAATAATACATAAAAACATTAGTAGGTATAGGGATATTCGTCCACAGGAATAAATACCATGAAAAAATTCCCAAAACATGCTCGTACAACGATAAAGAAACAAAATAAACATTTATCATATAACATTAAAGATCTAAAACTCAAAAATAAGATGATTAAGAATCAAAATAAATATAACATTCAACAAATAAGTATACATTCCTCGTCTAAGCTAAACGATAGCTCGAAGAGTGAAACAAATGCAGGAGAATTTTCGAAAAAAAGAAATAATATTGCAATGTTCCAATTTCCATTCGAAAATATTTAATTTGAGGGATTGAGCTTCAGTGATTTATGAATTTTCAACATAATTTGGAGAATAATAGATATTGGCAAGAGCAAATTCAGATTATTTCAAGAAGTTTTTCCAAAAATTCAGATTTCGTTCGAAAATTTTTGATAGAGGAGAACTAGCTTCATTAAATGATGAATAATACATAAAAACATTAGTAGGTATAGGGATATTCGTCCATAGGAATAAATACCATGAAAATATTCCCAGAACATGCTCGTACAACGTTAAAGAAACAAAATAAACATTCATAATATAACATTAAAGATCTGAAACACAAAAAATAAGATGATTAAGCATCAAAATAAATATAACATTCAACAAATAAGTATACAGTCCTCGTCTAAGCTAAACGATAGCTCGAAGAGTGAAACAAATGCAGGAGAATTTTCGAAAAAAAGAAATAATATTGCAATGTTCAAATTTCCATTCGAAAATATTTAATTTGAGGGATGGAGCTTGAGTGATTTATGAATTTTTAACATAGTTTGGAGAATAATAGATATTGGCAAGAGAAAATTCAGATTATTTCAAGAAGTTGTCCCAAAAATCCAGATATTGTTCGAGAATATTTGACAGATAGGACTCGGCTTTATTAAATCATGAATAATCCATATAATAGTATATTCTAAAACTAGTTGCAGAATGGGCTCCTATTCCAATACGAATGCGCGAAATTCAGTATTGGAATTGAGTATTGGAATTGCATTTTGCAACGAGTATTAGACGATATTTTCTCAAATTTTGTGAAATTCAATGAAAAAATTCAAATAATAGGTCCTAGTGACTTTCATATTGTATCTTGGCAGTTGGTGTGAATTTTAGGAAGTACGAAAATTGACATTTCCAAATTGACGTCTGCTGAAATTTAAAAGGATCGGAAGTCATTGCCGACAACCACAAAACGAAAAATTTTACTGAAAACGATGCTGTAATGAATTCATTACAGCACTGTTTTTAGTACTGTTATGAACACATGCATTACGATACTGAAATAGAGAAACATTAGTATCATTGCGTTTGGTGAAATCATATAATCCTACCATGTCAAGCCAATTTTCAGTAGTAATATCCCTAGGACCTTGATGATAGACGAGATAATTTTATGACCATCGAAAGCTCGTTCGAGCTTGACATATTCGTTATAAAATTATGAGGCATTTATCAATGTCCGAGGAATATTCGGCAGAAAATTTCTTAACAGAAAAAATGTATAACTCAACACAACAAAACATTTATTTATTTATTGAAAGTACAATTAGTGAAAGTGCAATTCGTAAAATTCAACTCAACATTAGATTCGTTGCTGTTCTCTTGTATAGAAGATCTATTTCCACGCATAATATTTATTATCTTGTTTTGGTGTTCTTGATCGAGGTTTAGGTATGGTTTGATAGAATTTTGATTGCTATGACCAGTAATCTTCAGCAATTGTTGTTCCTCTACACCACTTTTTGCTAATTGACCGACAGCTGTTGATCTATTTGAATGATTCGTTATCTTTTTGTCTTTGACATTCAAACCAATTGCTTCGGCAGCATATTCAGTCCATTTATTTATGGTATTCCTTCCAACAGGTACATTATCGTATACCATTTGTCAGTTTCATTTTTCCAATATCGATTTGGTTTCAAGAATAGTCGTGGTGAGGTAATATTTTCGCCTCGTTTTGATATTAGTTTATGAAAAAAAAGTACAGGGCAGCTTTGTCTCTCACTATTGGAAACCAACCATTTACTACTCGTACAGCTTTTAGAACCAACTTGGCACGTTTAACTGAATACCGGATTGTATTCAATGCGATTTGTTGGAGAACCATCGTTATTCTTCTCGATTTGAAAAAAATTCACCAAACAAGCAACTGCTTCTCCTCCTCGCCACGCTAGTTCTACTGCAGCAATATGATAAAATTTACGCATAAGACCTTCAGGTGTATTTTCATCCCATAGCAATATTATTCTGTTAACTTCAGACAAATTTAACGAAACTTAACTGGATTTACGTTTACTTGGGTCTGCTTGCAATTTTTTTCTGATTGCATCGCGGGCATCTCGGGCTGGTTTAAATATTATATTATTAAACGGGTCAATCATAATGTTGTAGTCCTTATAATACTTTTCTTGTAAGAGTTTGCTCGAAACATTTCACATTGTCTTTACCGTTGCTTCTTTGAATTCTGTTATGTCTTTTGTTCTCATATTGACAGCCCAATCTTTTAGTATAAACGCCAATTCTTCCAAGCTTCTGCGTTCATTCAATTCGTATGATCGTTCGTAGCAAAATTCCATAAATATTCCCCAAATATATTTGTGGCTATTGCAAGTATTTCTGGGAATGTTTTCTTTGATGAGCTCATTTATATTTTTAACATTACCAAAACGTGACATTTTGAAATTTGTTTGGAATAATGTTGCCATGGAACTATTATATAATTTTATAAGACTCTATCGTGTTATATCATTGGGATTGAAAATTGCATTGGATGTAGTTTTCGATGTAATGTAGACATTATTGGCTGAAATGGTTCCATATGATACAAAATCATAAAATTGGATTTGTTGTTAGAACTGTCAAAAAATTTTCACAAAAATCATATTTTGCACTGTTCTAATTTTAGATGCAACTTTTTGACTTGTGGGAGTGGGCTTGAGTAAACGATGAATTTTCAACACACCCAAGACAATAATAGTCACGTGAGTGACAATTTGAGAACGCTGTTTCAGAAACCAAGCACTGACATCTGATTTAAAAAAAAATCAATTTTTTTTTAGAATTACGATTCTATTCATAAGAACAAACAAATAATGTTCCATCAACTAAATGTGTACACTTATCAATTTCCGAGATATTAAAAAAGATGAAACCCTAGTTTAAAAATAGTAGAAAAGCAAGAATTTTTCCAGGCTATATAAAATGAATCCTACAAGAATACAAAGGTTATTCATGGCCCTTTTTGCGATAATCTGTGAATGACAGCGGTAGATTATTCAGGCATCTACATTTCAGTTGATGAAATGTCATCATCATGTCTCTCTCTGAGATTTCTTTCATGAACGTGTAAATCATTGACTGCTTCTTGAAAGCCATCAGCTTACATAGAGACTATACTTAAATTCCAGTCCCACCATAAAAAGAAATCATGAGAAAAGTCCTTGTTTCCTGCATAATCATTGTGATTTGTAGTATACCTTCCCTGAAGATGCTATCAGCACTTTCTTCAGAAAAACTACTAACTAAAGAAGTAATTTTGGAATACAGAAAGAAATAGTTTTTTTTTAATCTTCCTAAGTTTGTTTAGATCCAGGCTTACACAGTATGAGTGAGCTTTAAGGAATGATATACCTACCCCAAAGGTTTTAATGACCTTATTTGTAACTTACCCAAGAATACAATACAACCAAAGTCAATGGTTTGTTCGATTTGTTATCGTGATGACTGAAATTTATGAATGGTTTCTCCAAATTACTACTGCCGAATTCATTCATAAATTGTTGTACGAAATAAGGTATTAATGCCTTCCTGTATATATTTAATTGATTTTATGACTTCCTTCAATATCGTGAAAACGGAAAATATCATAAATATTATTCCTCAACAATGATTGACTTTCAATTCTCTAAAAGTTTTTCGAAGATGAGTATAAAATATGATGCTTATACAGGTAATTTTTTTAATAAGTTCCCCACTAAATACAATTTTTTATTTCTGGTAGTAATGATAGTCAGATCAAGATTCCTTATATTTTTCATCAGCAGTCATATTGTTGCTCGTCCAATTGATTAATTGATCAGAATTAGGATGTTGTTTATTTTATTTTTCGAATGCTAATGACAAACTTCATTACCTACTTACTACATGCTGAATATGAGGATATAGTGTGGGTTGGTTCCCTCATTGATGTCATTAAGAACCATTCAACCTATATATACGTAATATGTGTATCTTCATTATTGTATTTGATTCGAAGCAATGTTGATAATCCTTCTCGAAAGAACATCATGCTCAAAATAATGTCTACAGTATTTTCACGTTGATATAAGTTAGTAAGCTTACTATGTTTATCGACTTTAGTATAATATCTTTACAGCTAAAATATTTTCAATTCCCTTCAACCAAAAATTTGTGTAATTGGCGACGAAGGTCATTATTTTTAAAATTATTTTACTCCGTTTTTTTTTGTCAACAAAACTTGAATCAAAGTTGGATAATTTTACCCTAATATCTGATTTTCAAAATAGACAATTCGGCGTGGTTGGAACAATAAATCACCCACAAAATGAGCACATATAACTCTAATCTCTTCATAGTGGTTGCACAAAGAGCCTGTCATGTCATATTTTATAACCGACTGGGGCAAATATGAAAAACCGCATTCCCAACAGAGCAAAATGCGTAACTTGATACTTCGAACCTTCACTTATCATCCGCAATCTGTTTTGGCCCGCTCTACCGTCAAATATTGGTACATTGGCCCCCATTGGCGGGTACCAAATCTGCAATTTCAGTTGAAAACTTCAATTTTACCCTCTTACACCTTTAAAATTGGCTAAATATGAATCAATTGTGTTTTCAGACTCGAAATTATTAAGAATAAACAGGAAAATTACAGTTTGCGATGTTTCATTCTGGACAGCCTGTATAAACACTCTATCTCTAATTAAAAACAGTTAACTTCAAGCTGAGTTATTGTCATTAAACTTTGTGCACATGTTAATGACATTCCATGCACAGTGGTGGTTTTAAAATAATTGTTTTTGATTTCTATGAGCATCTGAAAGAGTTCAATGCTTCTTCCCTTCGCTACGCCACTGGTAAATATGAAATAATAAGCCACAAATAGCAGCGACCGGGCAAGCTGAAGTAATGGAGGATTTAAACCATAATGGCGATCTGTGCGCTGTGGGCTTTCTTTTGTGTTGCCATCACCAAACATCTGTGATGAATAATCATTCCATAGAAAAGAGTTGAGTTGGTGATGAGCATAGAGATTGGAACGGACAGATAAAAAGCCATCTTGCATGCTAAGCACGAAAGATAAGAATTCAGACAGATCTTTCTATATACAGAGTGAACCGAAATAAACTCCATCCATGACCAAAAGTTGTCCACATCTTTTTGGCTATTTCATATATTAACACTATCGCTTACAGCAGCGATATTTTCCTCTTTAAGGGAAAGTATCACCTATTTGCCCTCGGCAATTTAATCTTCTATAAACTACAAAATCTTCATGATTATTATTTCAAATATATAGCTTGTACTCATGAAAAACGAAAAACATATTCAATAATCCCAGATCTAACGATTACCCTGGTTTTTTTAATTGAAAAACTAATTAAATCGAAAAAAAGAAAACTATTTGCCCTCGGGACGTTCTTCAACTTCAATTTAAAAAAAATATCAAGTCTCTACATCGTAAATTAGGGTACTTCCTCATGAAATAAAGAGACCACTTTTGAATGGAAATTTACCACGATTCAAAAGATGATACTGCCCCTTAAGCTGCACTATGCCTCTCATCAGAACTGTTTTTTTAACAGCACTATCTACAGCTTTTCTTTTGACGGGTGTTAGAACTCATCAAAATAAGTAGTTTCAAAGAAAATTTCTTATATGAAATATTCAATTAAAAAAATGTATAACGAATTTTGGGCATCAATACCTTAATACCACTCTGGCCTGCATCTCTCTGTTCCGGGTTATGAACATCTGAGTCATGTATGATAGGAGGCAAAAAACAAGAGAATATCTACGGAGAAGCAGGCCATGAAGCAGGTTCGGATTGAGGAACTTTCAGATTCACCTAGAAACTAGAAAATATTCTAGTTTTATTTTTTCGAAACAGGGGCATAATTCATATGAAATTTTTTGGTGAAATGACTTATTTTGATGAGTTCTAGCATCTGTCGAAAGAAAAGCCTCACCTTAAAATACACCCTGTATAAAAGTGGATGTTAAAATTTCATCACACTTTATGTTGAATCAAATTCAAATGACCCCATATGATTTTTCGACCATTTTGGAAATTGTTCTGAAAATCAAATAATTCAAAGTTCCATTGAATTTGTTTTTTGTTTCGTGGCATGATTTTGCAGAGTATACTCAGCTGTTCTGAAAGTTTTTAAATATTATCCTTTCATTCTAATGTCACAGGGTAAACTCGAGTCCTACCTGCAGATAAAACGACATATTCAAACAGAACACCCTGTATAGTTATGTCAAATTTTCACTTACCTAACCTACCTGCATAATTCTCATGAATACATGTCAAATTTTCAACTAATGAGTCGTTCTTTAACAATTTTTAATGAACGATAACTAATAATAAATTTGAGGCTAACAAAGAAATAAACCGATTGTAAAACACATCACAAAATAAAGGGTTTTCCATTAAGAGGACATTCAAAGAAAAATGCCATTTTTTTTAGATACATGATCAGATGTTTCTTTCATTATAAAGAGGAAGGTATGCCGTTAATAATTGACCACCACGACTACAGATCCGTATCTTTTTCATGAAATTTTCAATAACCAAATCGCAAAATGGCTGCCCTGTATCCTCAATGGCTTCACGAATTCCATCTTAGAGGTCTTGAATCGATGCTGGGCTCTTGAAGTAGGCCTTCTCTTTCACATGGCCCCAAAGGAAGAAGTCGCAAGGTGCTAAATCGCATAATCTCGGTGGCCAATTGTGACCACCTCTTTGAGAGATAACACGGTCCGGAAACTTTTCCCTTGAAAGATCAATAGTTTCGTTGCTTGTGTGGCACGTAGCGCCGTCTTATTGTTGATAGTAAACGTTGTCCAGGTCGATACCATCCAATTCCGGCCATGAAAAATCATTAACCATCTCTTGATAGCGCAATCCATTCTCGTAAAAGTAAGGTCCAATGACCCCGCCGGACCATAAACCACTCCAAACAGAAATTTCGCGCTTGGAAAAACTCCGGGGACAAAAATTTCGCGCTTGGAAAAACTTCAGGGGCCGAAATTTCGCGCTTGGAAAACTCCGGGGACAAAAATTGAGCGATTGGAAAAACTCCGGGGACAAAAATTTTGCGGTTGGAAAAACTCCGGGGACAAAAATTGAGCGCTTGGAAAAACTCCGGGGACAAAAATTGAGCGCTTGGAAAAACTCCGGGGACAAAAATTTTGCGGTTGGAAAAACTCCGGGGATAAAAATTGAGCGCTTGAAAAAACTCCGGGGACAAAAATTTTGTTGTGGGAAAAACTTCGGGGACAAAATTGAGCGCTTGGAAAAACTACTTATAAGATCAATTTTCGTTGCTTGTGTGGCACGTAGCGCCGTTTTGTTCAAACAAAACGTTGTCCAGATCACTCAAGATGATTTTTCGATGGAATTCAAGGATCCAGCCAGCAAAGATAGGACGTTGCTGATGATCGACCGGCTTGAGTTCTTGTGTTAACTGAACTTTATGAGCCTTAAGGGGAAGTATCACCTTTTGAATCGTGGTAAATCTCCATTCAAAAAGTGGTCTCTTTATTTCACGAGTAACTACCCTAATTTACGACGTAGAGACTTGATTTTTTTTTAAATTGAAGTTGAAGAACGTCCCGAGGACAAATAGTTTTCTTTTTTTCGATTTAATTAGTTTTTCAATATTTCACCTGATACTATTATCTTTCATACGAATCAACATTCAAGGAATATCACCTATTCAAGCATCGAAAAAACTGATATGGTGATTATTTTGGAGATAATTGCTTAAGAATCGTGGACACACTTTGGTATTCTTCTCGAATGTTATAGCTATTATTCCTATGTTACAGCTATTCTTCATCTGGACGATTGATGAAACTAGACAACATCTGCATGAATAATATACTATTTTCTACATTGAAAAAATGTATATTAATATTCCATCATCAGAAAACACCTTGGCTCATTCTTCCTACCCAGGTAATTAATAATTCGGTTGTATCAACATCGGGCAGGATCAAGCCCACCCAAAGTATCACTTTTTCTTGTTCAATTATTCATTAATGTAATACTATCTTGTATAGCAGTCCAAATTTTTATATGTACAGGCACTGACTGAATATTATAAAATAATCCGACGTGTTATTAGTAGATTATGATCCCTTAATGTATAGACGGAGATGGAGGTGAGGAAATGAACGAGGGGATCAAAATGTGGTCTGTATGTTGTGGTAAAGGACAGGGGCGTATTCGAACATTTCACAGAGCACTATATTTTAAGAGCAATTTTGTGTTTTATGGCGAAATGTGAATGTGTGCAATAATTTTAACTGATTATAACTAAATCCATGTATGCCATACGCTAAATAAATAAATAAGAGCAATTTAAAAAAAAGGCAGTATGTTTCTTTTTCTTGTTCAGAGTTGGTTTATTGTTCTATTCTCATGCTAATGACAAATTATTTTCAGTAGTAATATCCCTAGGACCTTGATAATAGACGAGATAATTTTATAACCATTGGTAACAGCCCGAAGCCGAAGGCTGAGGGCTTTTACCAAGCAACGAGCTTGAGATATTGGTTATAAAATTATGAGGCATTATAATTTATCAATGTCTGAGGAATATTCGGCAGGAAATTTTTTGACAGAAAAAATGTATAACTCAACACAACGAAACATTTATTTATTTATTGAAAGTACAATTAGTGAAGGTGCAATTCCAAAAATTCAACTCAACATTAGATTCGTTGCTGTTCTCCTGTATAGAAGATCTATTTCCACGCATAATATTTATTATCTTGTTGTGGTGTTCTTGATCGAGGTTTAGGTATGGTTTGATAGAATTTTGATTGCTATGACCAGTAATCTTCAGCAATTGTTGTTCCTCTACACCACTTTTTGCTAATTGACTGGCAGCTGTTGATCTATTTGAATGATTCGTTATCTTTTTGTCTTTGACATTCAAGCCAATTGCATCGGCAGGATATTTAGTCCATTTATTTATGGTATTCCTTCCAACAGGTACATTTTCTTACCATTTGTCAGTTTCATTTTTCCAATATCGATTTGGTTTCAAGAACAGTCGTGGTGAGGTAATATTTTCGCCTCGTTTCGATATTAGTTTATGAAAAAGACGTACAGGGCAGCTTTGTCTCTCACTATTGGAAACCAACCATTTACTACTTGTACAGCTTTTAGAACCACCTTGGCACGTTTTACTGAATACCGGATTGTATTCAATGCGATTTGTTGGAGAACCATCGTTATTCTTCTCGATTTGAAAAAAATTCACCAAACAAGCAACTGGCTCTCCTCCTCGCCACGCTAGTTCTACTGCAGCAATATGATAAAATTTACCCATAAGACCTTCAGGAGTATTTTCATCCCATAGCAATATTATTCTGTTAACTTCAGATAAATTTAACGAAACTGAACTGGATTTACGTTTACTTGGGTCTGCTTGCAATTTTTTTCTGATTGCATCGCGGGCATCTCGGGCTGGTTTAAATATTATATTATTAAACAGGTCAATCATAATGTTGTAGTCCTTATAATACTTTTCTTGTAAGGGTTTGCTCGAAACATTCCACATTGTCTTTGCCGTTGCTTCTTTGAATTCTGTTCCGTCTTTTTTTCTCATATTGACAGCCCAATCTTTGAGTATAAACGCCAATTCTTCCAAGCTTCTGCGTTCATTCAATTCGTATGATCATTCGTAGCAAAATTCCATAAATATTCCCCAAATATATTTGTGGCTATTGGAAGTATTTCTTGGAATGTTTTCTTTGATAAGCTCATTTATATTTTTAAAATTACCAAAACGTGACATTTTGAAATTTGTTTGTAATGATGTTGCCATGGAACTATTATATAATTTTATAAGACTCTATCGTGTTATCATTGGGATTGAAAATTGCATTGGATGTAGTTTTCGATGTAATAATATAATGTTGACATGATTGGCTGAAATGGTTCCATATGATACAAAATCATAAAATTGGATTTGTTGTTAGAACTGTCAGAATTTTCAGTGAAACAATTGAGAATTCTGTAGAAATAATGTATTGATTCCATATTGAACATTGAGTGTATTTTGGCCTAAGTTTATGTTGTTTCATCTTCCTCTTGCAAAATTCTCAAGTTTCCTAATATTTTCATTCATAAATTCTTCCTTTGGTACCACAATCACGCAATTATCTATCCATTTGTCTTCTTGAATGGTTTCCCCAAAAACTACGTTATTCATTCATAATTTACATTCAGTGAATGAAGATAAAATCAGATAGTAATTTTTCCCAGTATGCATTGATACCTTGAATGGAATTTTATGACTTCCTCTTCACTACAAGGCAGAATGGCCACGCAAAATTAATGCTCTCTGAACGACCATTGATAAGAACTAACCTCAAGTTTGACCACAATGGGCATCACATATCTTGTACGTACATTATCAACAAATTGGGTATAGTTTGATGATGAGTGAAATTGACAGAGATGAGTCGAATTTTAGCTGAAAAGCTACTGATACTAGACTTGTAGTGGCTTTATTTCAACATTTTTTGTTGTATCTTCATTTCTTCTTTGGTTTTTGTTATAGTTTGTTAGTTGCTGTTCTAATTTTTCATTCTTCTGATGAGAGATTCGTTTGTTCAATCTTTGAAACTATTTGCATTTCCTTTAAAACTTTTTGAAAGTGAATATTTCGATATCGATCATTGACGAAAATGTTTTCTCCAAATTTTGTCCGAATCCTGAATACGTTCCTGTGGTTGGAATATCTTCCAGCCCTATTCCGAGAGTGAATCGTTTCATGGAAAGCTGTTTGGACTCCTTGTAATCTAATGGTCTGTGTAGCAGCATGTTGAAGCGCTGAAACCAAAGCCGATTTGGATAAATGATTGACACCGCGTACCCAACTCGTCTCCGGATTTTATCCCCCTCGATCCTTTTTCAGATTCACACAATGTCAGGGTATTAGTATTATTCGACCCTGTGAATGTCTATCACGGATAATATGAGAGGAAGAATGCCAGAAATTCGATGAAATTGTGGAAAACTACCAAGAGAAATTGTTATTCGTCAAAAAAATATTTATTTCTTTCTTTTACAACAATGATACCTAGATGTCAAACGATATTGTTGTCTTTGAGAGCATTTCTGGATTCCATATTCAGGAAGAATGATCAACAATATCTCGTGTGGAATATGACAGATATGACAATGTTTCTACCTAAATGAATACAAGGACTCTATCGATATAGTATATAACATTACTAGCAAGGTAAGAGGGTTTTTACTGGCGAATGGAGTTACCTCCTTGAGCCAGTAAAACCCGTTACCATGCGTGTATTGTTTTATATTTTATTTGTTTCTAATTTCTAATTTGTAAAAAGGTTAGATAAATTCCAAAAAAAATCTCAATAATTTGTCGCAAATGTCGTAAGCTATGGAAGCGTTGCCATGAACATGTCTGTTCATTTTTCTTTACATTTGTTTTGGCGAAAGCGAAAATGAATGTACCAAAAGAAATTATTGAGGCAGCCAGCAGTGTAGCTTCAAGTTTATTACCTGCAAAATCAGCTTCAAGGTACGAGCGAGAATACGACGACTTCAAAAAGTGGCAAAACAAAAATAGTGTGATTGGGGTAACTGAAGATGTTTTGTTGGTCTACTTGAATCAACTGTCAGCTAAATTCAGCCCTAATACTTTATGGGCAAAATGGTCTATGCTGAAAAGCTGCTTGGAAATGAAAGAAAATGCCCCTGTTCGCAGGTTTGTTTTCCTTAAAAAATTTATTGAAAAATATGACGTTTAGTTGTCATTTGCATATTTCAAAAGGTAATAGCGTTTCTGAAACGAAAAAATGAGCGTTATACGCCAAAAAAGGCCAAGGTGTTAAGTAAAGAAGAGGCTGAACAATTTCTTTTACATGCTCCTGATGACCAGTGGTTGCTGGCGAAGATTGTAACAATATTTGGGATTTTTGGATGTTGTCGATGTGACGAAATTCTCTCCTTAAACATGAATGACGTAGAAGATATGGGAAAATACGTTATTGTGACATTGCGGCAAACAAAAAATTTAACAACAAGAAGATTCACCATAACCGATGATGGCTGCAGCTTCAAGCCCTGCATGTTAGGTATACAGAAAATATGTAAATCTTCGGCCTCCTGGAACAGAAAGCCTAAGATTTTTTTTGACATACCGATATGGAAAGTGCATTTCCCTCAATACTGGCCAGCACACTATTGGTGGTGTCCCAAAGCAAATAGCGAAATATTTAGGTTTAAAAGACCCAGAGTTATACACCGGCCACTCTTTTCGCAGAACTGGAGCCACTATGGTTGCGGATTCGGGTGGAGATATTTTAGCACTAAAGCGTGCAGGAGGGTGGAAGAGCACCGAAATTGCGATGAGTTATGTCGATGATTCGGTCAACAAAAAATCGAAATGTCAAGCAAATTATTTGGTAATGAGGAGAGTAAAAATGTTCTGCAGTCCTCGAGTTCAGTTTCTGAGTCAACAGATGGTTCATCATCATCAGTATCAACTCTTTCATCATCAAAAATCTGTGTTACTGGAAATAACAATTGTACCATGATTTTCAACATATATGACGATAGAACAAAATTTTCTAATGTAAACAATACCACTAACTTGTAAAAATTTTGCAAGTTAACTGTCAGTTTTACAAGTAAGGGCGGGTTGTAACTCAGCAGGTTAACCTCTGGTTTCCGTTGACCATTGGTTAACGTTGATTGGGTTGTTGTATGACAGAAATCTTGAAGTTAACCAGTCAGTTCACTGTCGAATTTCCAACCATCTAGTTTTGAGAGTTTAACCTATGGTCTAGACAAAAAAGCACAGAAAATGCTTTTAGATTGACATACTACATGAATTTTTGAACGATCAACTTTCAAACTAATCTAAACTGAAAATAATCTATCCTATGTGTGTATTGTGTTGATTAGAAATTGCTCTGCTTGTTTAGTTATTCGAAATGAATATGCAAAGAGAGAATCTGCGTGAGTTAAATCTCACTGATGATGTCGATGATGACGACTTTATGGAACTTGTCGAATTAGAATCATTTCCGAGGAAAAAACGAAATTTTAGACCGAGGGATGATCATTTTTTGAAATGGAATGACCAAGAATTTCGATCTAGGTTCCGGTTATTACGCAATATTTCCAGGCACTCCTGTAACTCATTTAAACATTTTCAGGGCTAATATTTTTAATGTACAGGTATTACAACACAGCTTGCCGTTGAAATAAAATAACAAAAAATATCTTACTACAATAATTATGTTTTATTCACCCAAATCCTTTAATAATTTTTTCTCCTGTAATTTCAAAATTGCAATTTTCAATGCATGTTCCTCCTTCTCATGAAGCAACTTCTGTTTATGCAGTTCTTCATTGTGCCTCAATTTTTGCTCATGTTCATCTAAAATGCACTTTTGCTGTGTTGATAAATTATCTTGTTTAGCTTTTGCCCACTCCGATAATTTAGTCCTCAATGAATTATCTGTAACGAAATCTTTGCCTGCACCTACACGAAGATGAATAAACAGATAAACAGTTTCGGAATATGAATTCTGAATAAAAACTTACAGTCAGAGTGTCACACATTACAGTTAGATTATGACAGAATTATAAAAATATTCAATGGATTCTGTGATCTGGGTTCAGTGTGGCCAATGAAAAGACAAAAAAGAGAGGTTTACTTGACCATCATCTGATTTTTCATGTTACAACAGAAATTGACTTAACCTTACTTGGCAGGTTAACTATTGGTTTCAAGACCAAGTGGTTAACCAACTGAGTTACAACCCGCCCTTAGTGACTTGATAAAATAAACTTTCTTGATTAATATTGTGTTTTTGGAAACTGACGTTTACAAATGAGAAACAAATAAAACTCATATTGATAAAACTCCTGATAATTCATAGATGAATTTAGTTAGTTTTCGCATATTTCCTCAGCTATTCAAGATTGGAGACTAAAACTTTTTCTTACACTTAACGTATCCGATGCATCTCTCCTACGGAGGATGGTGCCGTCCAAAAATGACATGTCAAAACATCACCAGCCCTAATAACTCGGTAATTGCTTTCGTGTCTTCGGGCCAGTCTACCAGCCGTCAAGAAACCGAATTTAAATACATAGATGCCGGATCCCGCTTTGACAAGGGACACGCGGCGCTGGCGCCATTCAGGACCTTGAATAAACAACCGAATATCGGAAATCGTGACTTGCACACCCCGTACCTCTTGCTGGATCGCACATGGCGTATCATCGAGACGTTTGCGGATATACAGGGTGAGTCTTTGACTTGTACATATATTTTAACTATAGATTCCTCCCATCAAAAGAAACACTTTTTTCCCATAATTTTTCAAAATTCGGTTCCGTTTGGAAGATACAGGGTGTCAAAAATCCATGAAATTAACACTATTCTTTCCATATATTCGGAACCGATATTTCGAATGAACTGAATTTTGGTTTATTGTCTACTCTATTCATGGTGCATATTCCTCAATTGAAACTTATTTCATATTTCTCCTGGTAAAAAAGTTACAGTATAGTTCGACTTATAAATTCACGCAAAAATACTATGAAACCACTTGAAAAAGATGAACGGTTCACGTTTTCGAAAGAATTGATTATTTTAGAAAACAAAAGTATTCTTATATTTTTTCAATAAAACGCGTCGTTCTCCAGTTGTTCCTAATTGTATAAGATTAAAATAGAGGAAAAAATCATGAATTTCAAGAATAATCTGAGTGCTGTCCTGAGTTAAATCTCATCGAATATAATTTTTTTCTCTGGTCTCTCAACAAGTTACCAACGTTGTCAGAATGTTTATCAACTTTGTCAAGACTAAAATCTCTATGATGAAAAAACGTTTGATGTAGAGATATGTAATAATAAAATTCTACATTCGTGGGACATAAAATTGAATTCTAAGAAGCATGAAATTATTTTATAGGCAGTTTCTATTTAAAATTCATTGTTACCGGTACTTCAGCAAAATATCTATCGAAACAATATAACTCGACACCAGAACCCACTACTATCACATCAATACACTGAAAGTCATTTACATAATCATCACCTGTTTGCTTAGAATATTTGTTTTATATTCTAAGCCTGTTTGCTTCATTCTCTGTAAATAAATAAAGAGTGAACTTCGTCTATGAGATCACTGACTAAAGTTTTAGGTTGGACTGGTTGGAGCACAGAACAACGGTCTTGCGTCACGGCTACAATGGCTTCATCCACGCCGTGGATTCCACGGCCTTCTGAAGGGAACGTAGCGCTATATTGGCGAGAATCAGAACTACTCTTTTGGCATTTTTAAAGAGCAACGCCTAGACGCCTTTAGCGATTGTGATAGTTCCATCCGCTAACGATAGGGGACGTACTGCTTTCTTGAGTTCGCATTGTTTGAAGAGAAAATCGGCAATCTGGCATCGTCTTCTCTATAGTTCTGTGCTATATCACAGAGAATGTGGTAAGCTTAGGTCATTGACCCTGAATCATATGACTTTGGTTAATGGAGTTAAAATAGGTTAGTGAAAAACCATTTTTTATGCGATCGTTTTAGAATATCGAGGAAAATATGAACAAATTATTGGTGTTTACAAACTAATCTTCAGGAAAATCGAAGGAGGAACTTATTTTGGTGGGAGAAATATAGCTTTTCAATCGCCGAAATGATCGGACAGAACTGAGTGTTTTGTTAGGAAATATCGTGTTTGTAACATTCTTATTCAAATAAGGTTAGTGCTTGAGTATTTTCTAATTGTATCAACCAGAACATCTAATAATCACCTCAATTTCAATCGAAAAGTATGAACTTTGAGGTGTTTGCAGAGAATTGATCCAGGCACGCATTAAGCTCAACTTTTTTTTTCAAATGGCTATATCTCTTTAACAGAGCCGAATTCGGAAAAATGGAAAATGAAAAAAAGGTTTCCTTTAGCATCAAGAATCTACAGTTAAAATATATGTACAAGTCAAAGACTCACCCTGTACAGGGTGATCGCTGTCTTGAGAACATTTGGTTTTCGTTGTATCATCAAGATCTTGTGTTCAACCTTCCCCATGTCTTCTGACACGGTGTAACATTAATTGATACACTCTTCCCTTCCTAAAAAACCAACACGATTCTCGTTTAAGTAAAAGAGGAAGCAGAAGCCATCAGATATGACGATTTCTTCGGTGGTAATTAGATCTTATCGGATTGCGTGTTGTTCACTAATTACAAACGGACAGGGTATGCCAGGTTTGTCGTATTTATAAGCGCTCAGGCTTGCCAACTATCCGAGCTTGTAATGACTGCTGGCAACGTGATAAAAACAATAGTGATGTAACCTAAATTAATATCAGATATCTCTATGGTAAACTTATGCTATGCTATAGTCCGTTCAAATATATAAGAAGGAGCTTTGTGAACAAACAGAATCGTCTGGTTTGCGCACAATAAAGCTCCTATTGGTCAAACGGTCATAATCACGCTCCCTTTTAACGCCCTAAGAGATTGCCAAGATCGTACTCGGAACGGACTGTATAGATGGTACTGGATAGAAATGATTCAATAATTTGAGTCAGCAATGCCCACATTAGAACTTTTTTCCTCAGAAACTCTAGTGCAAAATTTCTGTTATGATTTGAAACTGTCATAAACATTTTATGTCCGACGTACCCTATTTTTTTAATTCTGTTTTGTTTTTATATTATTATCTACTAAATAATTTCTTCTTCGGATGCTCGAGATTGCGGCAAGGTAATTCCAGGAAACATGCACCAGAGTTTTAGAGATTTGGGTCAGAATCTTGCAAGATTCCGACAAAGTAATTCCGGGAAAAACCAGATTTGGGTCCTTTTCCCTAATGGGTGAAAGCCATCTTGATTTGCATAAATATCGAAGTTTTCAATTGACAAGACTCGTAAAAGATCTCTGTTCAAATTTATAATGGTCATTTACTTGTAATATCCGAAATATATTTAGTTTAGGTCCAAAATTTTATATTATTTTGTACGAAACTCTTTGTCGACTGCTCAAGATTCCGACAAGGTAATTCCGGAAAACACCAGATTTGGGTCCTTTCTCGGATTGAAGCCATCTTGATTTGCATAAATATCGAAGTTTTCAATTGACAAGACTAGTTAAAATACCTAGAGCTACTGTGAAGGTCTAGTTGTTCAAAGTGTTCATAAATTTTGTTGTGAAAAGTGTGTTGTGTTGGAAAATCTTTTGACAAAGTGTATATAGTGTTTATAGAACAATGTCGAATTCGGAAACGGATACTGCATCTGAGGGTGATATGTAAGGACCACCACGAAAAAGTTCCAAAAAGTAGCCTTCTCTGCTGAAGAGAAAGAGATAATTTTGAACATTTCTCGAAAAGAATTGGAAGAACATTCTGATTTATCGAAAAGAGACTTAGTAGGAATTGTTTCAAAATCCTCAGGGGTGAGTGATTCAGCTGTATTCAGAATTCTCAGAGAATATAAAGAGAATAAAACATTGACGCCACCTAAGAGGAGAGCCCAGTCGTTAAAAATAATCGATTCGGTTGACGATTTCGATATGAACCTTATCAGAAGAATTGTCCACGTTTTTTTTTTCGGAATGAAATCCCAACGATTTCTAAAGTACTAGAAATCGTGAATGATGACGACAGTTTGCCAAATTTCAAACGAAGAACGTTCTATAAATTATTGAAAAAAATATAATTCAAGTTCAAAAAACGTGGTCGTGATAGTCTACTGATAGATAGGGATGAAATAATTGTGTGGAGAAGAGATTATTCGAAGAAAATCCGCTCATTAAGGGAACAAGGCGGAAAAATTTATTAGCTGGATGAGACATGGATAAATAAACTGAACGATTGTGTGAAATCTCCTCGATTCGACTCTGGACGGAAGGTAACTATACGAAGGCCCTCCTACCGCTGCGCCAAACATGTTGTTATTGCTCCTTC
Organism: Adalia decempunctata; assembly: GCA_951802165.1. NCBI lineage: Eukaryota > Metazoa > Arthropoda > Insecta > Coleoptera > Coccinellidae > Adalia > Adalia decempunctata. The sequence goes on from OX637702.1 coordinate 1,834,064, forward strand.
ATACATTTGAACAGAGTATAGTTATCGACGCATCAAGCACTCACTCTGTATATTGCGACAGCCTAAGATAGCGCATTGAATAATCGCAGTCAAAATTCAAAATAGCTCTTTCATCAACATTCTTGTATCAATGAACCCTAGATTCGATAGACAACGTCGTCTTCGAGCCTCTAGCGAACGACATTGTAAATATTGGTCCACCCCCATCAGAGGGGGACCGTTCTTGTGGAAAATTGCTCCTTGTGAAAGGCACCCCAGCTTCTGTCAACTCGTTCACAAGTATCATTGACGTAATGAAATCAGCATTGATCAAGTGAATGCTATTATAACCAATTTTCCCTTCTTGTGTATGGAGCAGTGAAAATTTAATCTTTCTGGCGTTTAAGGGCAAAGAGCAATGACTTTCTAGTCATCCCTTACAGAGAATATGTGTTTGGAAGTTTCAATAACATTGGTAATCTCCGGGATATTAGTTAAGTCATATTGAATTTATAGAGAGGCTTTCCAACAATATCTCTTGAGTTTTCCGAGCCCCAGATGCGACAATTTTGCTTGTTGACGAAGCCACCAAGGTGGAAATGGGCCTTATCACTCCAGATGATTTCTCGATGGAATTCCGCATCATTTTCATGCATTTCAAGGACCCAATCAGCAAAGACAAGACGTTGTTTATGATAGGCGGGCTTGTGTTCTTGTTATCTGATCTTTATAAGCATAAGACCCAAATCTTTAGGCAAAATACGGTGTAATGACGTTTGTGGAATGCCTAATTCAAAAGAACGACGTGGAATGGACAAACCTGGGTTTTTTCAACTCTTTCGGCTACATCAGCAATATTTTCGGCTTTTCTTGAACCACGTGTACGGGTTTTATTCTTCATATCACTAACTTGTCCTAACAGGTCAAATTTTACCACCAATTTCTGTATTGCGGTTCGACGAGGTGCTTCACGACGACCCACAAATGTTCAAGCTTTACGAACCGTCTTTGCCAAATTTTCACCATTTTTATAGTGAATTTTAATAATTTAGACGCGTTGTTGAGGCGTATATCTTTCCATTTTTATCAATGACGTTGTTTCTACTTCTCGAATGTCAAAAAATGACAGCTTTAAGAGTGAAATCTACCGAAATAGTGAGCAATTAGAATTGAAACACTTTTTATTTGAAAACCCTTCACCATTTGAAAAAACGAAATTGATAGCTCCTCCATACATTTTTGGGGGTTGTTATGAGAGAAAATATACAGGGTGTGGCTTAATGAATGGAAATTAAGGTACCTTCGGGTAGATAACTTTGTGAAGGTTCAGAAAAATATATGCTTTATGCTTCGTGAAAGTCTCTCGGTTTTTGAGTTATTCGATATTTTCGAAAATTCAAATAAAATCACACCCTTTGCCACTCTTTTTGGCTTCAAGACTCCAAATGGAGGAATTTTTTCAATCTGTTTTTTGGATAGTACTCCTGGATAGATGCGCTATCGAATGTGAACTATGATTTTGAGGGCGCATGCACAGTTGTTTCTCAAACAAAGATCTAACTCATAATTTCATATTTTGGTTATATTTTCTTAAGTTCAACCGGACGAGGAGTAAAAAGAAATGGGGTAACTTGAAAGCCAAATTATGGAGAAATATGCCAGTTTTATTGAGATTTCGAAATGGGAAACTCACTGCATTTTCAGGATTTAATACAAAATAAATTCCTTATAATGAGACAAGAGTTTTTTCCCAATTACAAAGAGCTAAAATATAGGTACTTCACTACTTGAAATTAACTGGAAATATTGATTTAATATCTGTGGGATTCGAAAATGAAGAGAGGGGGAGTAATTAATCTAAACTGCTCCACATGAGTTAGGGATATTGACTTAAATTGCAAAAAAACATAGTTAAAATAAGATTTTTGTGATAAAAATTCATATTAATATGTTTTCAAGTTGCAAATTAATTTTAGCCTGTAGGTCTGCAGCGTATACAGGGTGGTTAAGAAAAATCAAAAAAATAACGAAATTTTGTTCCCAGAGAATTCAAGCATTTTAAAACTATCAATACAATGTATGGCCTCCACGGGCATCAATAACAACTTGACATCTTCTTTGCATGTTGAATATTTCTTGAGGAATTTGGTTCCATAAACGGAGCAGAAGCTCTCTCAGATCATTTAAGGATTCTGGGGTAGGTTGATGATTATCTAATCTTCTTTGGAGCATATCCCATGCATGTTCTATGCAATTCAAATCTGGTAAGTGCGGAGGTATTGGTAAATGTGAATTACCAAGCTCCTCGCGCGCATTCTCAACTATGGCTGCACGGTGCGGTCTAGCGTTATCGTCTAGAAATTGACAAGTTTCACCAATAGCAGCGTGAAAATTTGGCACAACATTGTCAATGACATGCTCCTTATAGTGTAAGGCGGTTATATTCCCAGGACAAATGTGTAGATCTGTGCGCCCGTTGAAACATCCGGGCCCATACCATAACACTACCCCCTCGGAATGGATGGACTTCTTGGACATAGCGACGATTACGGGGTATGCGTGGGATTGTCCATACCCTTATTCTTCAAGAATCTGAAAATCTTCCATATCTGGATTCATCAGTAAAAAGGACACTAATACGCCATTGATCGTTCCAATTGATATGTTGCCTTGTCCATTCTAGTCTTTGATGCTTATGGTCACGTGTTAATGGAACTCCTCTTAATGGACGTCTAGAACCTAGATTCAACTCTCTCAAACGTCGTCTGATGGTTTCGATGAAAACTTCGACCCCATCTGCATTTTGAAGAGTATTTCGTAGCATTCCAAACGTAGATGTAGGGTTTCTTCTTGCCTGAGCAGGTGTTGTTTTTCCTCGCCCACCAAGCCTTGGTCTTTCCAACACGGAACCTGTCTCCCTGAACCTATTCCAAAGTCGAGATATCACACTTTGGCTGTCTTGGAGCCTCTCCGCTACAACAACCTGAGTTAGTCCACCCTGTAGCATTCCGATAGCCCTATTAGCCTCAGTGTTTGTTAATTTACGTCTTGGCATTTTCAGAAAACTCTTTTCATATCGAAGCCGTTGATAAACTGACGTCATTTCAAAATAAGAACATTCATGAAGCATATGCAAAGAACCAAACTTCAGAAAAAAGGCGACCAGATTGACTAAATGTCTCATACTGATTTTTATTGGATGGATTCAAGTTGTTATTCAGTTTTAAATGATTTTACAGTGATTTTCTCGAAGATTACATTCTTTTAAAAACGATTGAATACGATATCCCTTACACTTGTGGAGCAGTATATTTTAAAATATCGTTTTATCGACTCAAATTTTACGAAGGTTTTTTAAAGTGGCTACCATGGGCTCCAAAGCTCTAAAACACTCTCTGCACCTTGTAATCATTGCTTGAATATTCTCAAAACCCTATAGTTCTTCGGGCATCTCATCTCGATACCAACCTAGGCAACCACCCCCCCGAAATAAAGCAATTCGGACTCTGAAAACTACTTCCAATGCAATATTATTGAATACGCCGGCCAGTTTTATGTCCCTAGGGACGTAAACGGGAAAGAAAGACCGGTCCTCCTCTCCTCATGATATTCCCCAGGTTCATTTGCGAAAACAACAAGAAGTAGAGTCGGGATAGCGATCGAGGCAAGACGAAAATGAAATCAATTCGGTGCCAGGCGTCGGGAAATAAGTGGAAGGACATCGTGGACGCGTTGCCGGATGAAAATTGAAAGGGGAAATTTATTTCAAGATTCGATTTAGTCGGTCTGATGTGATATTTCAGATTCAGAGATGGACTGCTACAACTACGGGTGTGTAGGGTGTATATGGGAGATGAGAGCGCTTATTTTATCGAATGCCACAGGAAAGTGTCATTTTATTCTCTTCGATTTCATAACGGCAGCAGTGAAAATCTGAACTATCATAGTAAGGGCTCTGTAATATTTTTTATTGGATTCAGCGACCTCGAAAACCTATATTTTGATACCAAAGTCAGCCATTTAGCCCTCACGAGTTGTGTTTTCGATTTTTAATTTTCGAGTTTTGTTCAGAGGCTCACACCACTCAATGTAAGGGTGCTGTCGGTCCGCAAAATTGCTGTTATTGAAGACACGAATAGTGTGAACAATTTCCCAGTTGAATAGCACCGTTAGATTCTGCCAGCTTTTTGTTATATCGACGAATATGGTGTTTTAAGGGGGTCTTACCCCTTAGTCATTTTTCACCCAAAAATTGAGACTTTTCAAATCGCTCATATTCTGCTCAGAGATACTTGGGGCTATGCTGATAAACATAATATAAATAACTATTGGCGACGATGAGAGGGACGGATGTTATGACAGTTTGAAATTTCCAATTTTTCGAAAAATGCCATTTGACGGGTCAAAATCTAAACGGTGGTAGTAAGGGCTTTGAAATATTTTTTATTGAATGAAACGACCTCGAAAACCTACATTTCGATACCAAAATCACCCATGTAGCCCCCATAGGTAATGAAATATTTCACTTTTTGTTTTTCGATTTTTCATTTTCGAGTTCTGTTCACGAGCTCACACCACTCAAAGTAAGGGTGCTGTCGGTCCGCAAAATTTCTATTATTGAAGATTCGCATAGGAAGTACAACTTCCAGATTCAATAATAACGTTAGATCCTCCCCAAATATATTGTTTGTTGACAAATATGGTGTTTTCAGGGGGTCATACCCCTTTGTCATTTTTCACCCAAAATTTGATATTTTTCAAATCGCTCATATTCTGCACAGATACTTGGGGCTATGCTGATCAACACAATATAAATTACTATTGGCGGCGATGAGAGGGATGGAAGTTATGACAGTTTCAAATTTCTGGTTTTTTGAAAAATGCCATTTGACAGGTCAAAATCTAAACGGTGATAGTTAGGGCTCTGGAATATTCTTTATTCGATTCAGCTACCTCGAAAACCTACATTTTGATACCAAACTCATGCATGTTCCCATAGCCCAAGAATTTTTTTCTTTGATTATTAATTTAGTCCAGTTCACAAGCTCAGTACAGGGTCGTACCGAGCCGTTGGCGATATGTTTCACTGCCAAGGGCGTAGATATTAAATAGGCAGTAAATCGCAAATTTTCTCCCAACTTTTCACTCTGCATTTTGTCAAACTCGTAGCACTTTGGTCCTTTGACTCCTCAACAAAATGAAACGTTGTACCTAAAGTGTTTGGTGCAATTTCTAAATACCACGTCGTAATCCGAAGAAAACGCGATTTTGGCATTCCACCTCTCGTAAGCACCCCATTAGCAAGATTATCCCGTTCTTCCTATTCCTAATCTCTACTAACTTTTCATCCTCCAGCAATTCCCTAACAAGGCTTATCTGGCCAACTCATCGCCGTTGACAACAATTCACAAAAGAATAACGCCTCTAAAAATAACAATCAACAGAAGCTTAAAAGGTTGTCATTGTATAAGACAACTGTTCCTCGTCGATTCTCATCTGTTTTCCTGGCCGAAGAAAAGAAATGACCCCGGAGACAATGCTGATGATACCAGACCATTATCGAGTTCACAAAGGGAACTTATCTTTCTGTGGATCTCATAGACGTACGCGACAAATTGATGTCGTTGATTAATGCGAGTTGATAAAGTGACACCAGAGGTGAGGTAAGTATGGGTTGTTGAGGGGTTTTGGAGTTGTTATTAAATGACAATTAAGGTATAGTGTGGGCGAGTGTATCATACAAGTTTTTAATGTTGTGTACTTTGGTTCTGCAATGAAAAGGGGTACTAGTAAACATTGTCGTTGTTCGAAATGATCGTTGGTTGATTGGGAAAGTCTTTCTATCTTCAGTAATCGTAGGATAATATCAGTAACTTTCAGGGGTCCTGTCTTCCAATCGTTCACAAGAAAAATTGACAATAATACAGTTCTGCGTTTCCTTAGAGCCGCCACTGCTTGGAGCACTCGAAATAACGGTGTTTTTATTCTGTGAAATTGTTTTTTGAATCATACAGATCGTTAGAAAGCCATGCCATTGGAAAATACCATCAGATGCCCCCAAATCTTTCTATTTTAGGAGGGGTATATTATTGTAGGGAGTCTTACCCCTTTATCACTTTCCTACCAGAGAATTGGTAAATTCTAAATCGACCATAACATTTCCACATGCTCTGAATAATGCTGATTAACAATAAAGAAAATTCAAATGGATGCGATAGGAAGAACGAAAGTTCTGAGAGTTTGAAATTTAAATTTTGGAAAAATGTCATTCCACCAGTGAAAATCTAAAATATGCTGGTTAGAGCTCTGGAATATTTTTTATTGGATATAGCGACCTCGAAAACCTACAATTTGATACCAAAGTCAGCCATGTACCTACCTCACATATACTCCATTCACTTTTATTTAATCACATAGGAGGTCATGGTTTCGTTTTCAGATATTTCACATTTTGTTAGGTTTGCAAATTGTTCGCAGATTTTTGATATTTAATCGATATTTGCAGGTGAGTTTTTCGTCGAATTTCCAAGATTAACGTATGTTTATTGTTTTTAGCTCCAGTTTGGAGCGTGAGGACGATTTTCAAGACCAGGACGAATGTTTACATTTCGAGGTTGAAGGGGTACACTAGAATTCCGTTGAAAAAGCTGTTATTTGGACAGATATTGCAGTAGATGGATCGGATGGAGCCTCGAGAGGTCGATTAGGATGATATTTTTCAGGTTTTCCAAGAAATTTGGCGATATCTGAACAGATTTGCAAAAGTTAGGTACCTCACTAATGAGGTGGAACTTGGACCTAATTATCCTATAAGAAACGCCTTTCAAAGGTCGAGATGGTGAAAAATGTATTCTTTAGATGTTGTTTGAACAAACGCAGCCGAGTTTTATATCCCAACATTGATTTTAAGAAAGTTATCAACAGAATAAAATTGACATTATTCTTGATCCTTGTAATTACCCATCAATTCATCTTATATCTTTGGGTTGATTTTTTTTAATGAATTCTTGATTAGAATCAACAATTGATGTCGTCAAGTCTTGAATTTTCAGTTCAAGAGGATAATAAACATTAAATCTTCACAAGCATGCATATGAAAATTATGTGAAAGCAATGCAATTTTCTTCCATGGCGAAAAATAATATATTTCAACAGTGATCTCTTGTACTTTTCATGCAAATAACTAGAAAAGGAATCCTTTCTATCAATTCATATAAACGTTAATTATTTTCGTCCATCACATCTTTTCCAATTCATTTATTTTCCGAATAAATTCACATTCTGAGAAATACGCTAAGAATGTAGAAAGGGCAACATAGTGTTGACTGGGAACATAAAAATATTTTGAAAAACGTCATAACTTCGATACAGAGTGGAATGTGTCAAATTTCCATGGCCAGAGTTGTGATTTCATAATTGTGAATGGTATAGATTTTTTTTCATTTTATTTTTCAAAAAAAGCCATTTCACAAGTGAAAATCTAAACTATAATAGTAAGGGCTTTGGAATATTTTTTATAGAATTCAGAGCTCTCGAAAACCTACATTTTGATACCAAAGTCGACCATGTAGGACCCATAAGAAATGAATTTTTGTAGCCCTCATAAGTAATGAATTTTTTAGTTTTCTTGTTTTCGATATTTCTTTTTCCAGTTTTGTTCACAAGCTCAGAACATTCGTGATATTGGTTCTAAATCGATCATTTTTGGAACACAGATTCTTTGAGCTGTGCAGATTAACATTATGTGGAAAAGTTATGAATGGAATCAGAAAAACGAAAGCTTTAACAATTTGAAATTTCCAATTTCTGAAAAAAAAAGATTCACATAGGGGAATTTGAACTATGATAGTTAGGGCTCTGGAATATTTTGTATTGAATTCAGCGCCCTCGAAAACCTATATTTCGATACCAAACTTGCCCATATACATTCGATTTTCCTCAAAAAAAATTCGTTTTTTATTTTTCCTAAAATCAATTTTCGAAATTTTCCACAACCTCGGGGTCGTAATTTCGAACAAAGTTCCATCAAAATTTAGGTTTTATACCTTCAAACGAATCAATATTACACAAATTCATATTTTTTACGATCTGTTCAATTTTTTGTACCTGGTCCCTTCACCATTTTGCAACTAAATTTTGTACTAAAAAATTCGTTTTTATTTTTCCTAAAATCAATTTTCGAAATTCTTCATAACCTCAGGGTCGTAATTTTGAACAAAGTTTCATCAAAATTTTGGTTTCATACCTTCAAACGAATCAATATTACAGAGACTCATATTTTCTACGATATATTCATTTTTATACCTGGCCCCTTCACCATTTTGCAACTAAATTTTTACAAAATCTGTCTTTTATTTGTGTTTATACCAAAAATACAGGGTGTCTCATAGTTGGGAAAGATTTGAAGCGAGGAATGACTGCTTGTTTCGTGAACAGCAGAGATCATTTTGACAATCTACTTTAATTTAATTAATTTGTCAATGAAAATCTTCATTTTCTAAGTATGAAAAATCGAATCATAAAAATCTTCAAAGTCTATTTTCTCGAAAACGGTGTGGTTTAGAGCTTTAGACCAAGAGTACCATTTTGAAGAATGTTCTTCAGGAATTGATATTCCGTTAAAAATTTCGCGAAAATGTCAGCGGCGTTCAAGTTGGGGTATTTGTAATATTGAATAACGTTTTTCTACCCTACATTTTACCATACTGCTTATGTTTGAAACATGCAAGACTAATAACTTAATGTCCACTGTCTTCTTCTGAAATGCCTTCGAATCTTCCCCTACCAAATCGCCATCATTCTCAAACATTCCCATCACGATCCTCCCAAAAAGTCTCGTCTCCAACTTGTAATTGTAATTCGTGATCTCCGATACAGAAACGCAAAACGAAACCAAACTACGGCCTCGTGAAATAGTTAGCGTATTATACAGGGTCGAGCAGAGAGGCCATCAAGGCGGAAAAACACAATGAGAAAGGGTAGATCAGTCCTGAGGTAATGGCCATTGTACAAAGATTCGATTTACATTCGAAACGATTGACCCGCTCGTACTGACGGGGTTGCGAGTTTCAGGAGGCAGAATTGGGCTATTATGAGGCTCCGCATGACGCCACATCTCCCTTATGGTCTATTGGAACTGAATCGATTACTGATTGAAGACTGAATATGTCGAAGATATGAATGGGGAAAGAATGTTGGGAATGTATCGGGTCAAACTAATAAAACTTTGCCATAAATGGTAACTAATACCTTCCAAAGCTTCAGTGAGATTGATTTCCTTTACGTTGAACATGCTCTGTGGAATTGTCTGAAGGGTTTCATTGGAAATTGCACTTTTTTGTTCCAACAACAAATCCAATTTTATGATTTTGTATCATATGGAACCATTTCAGCCAATCATGTCAACATTACATCGAAAACTACATCCAATGCAATTTTCAATCCCAATGATAACACGATAGAGTCTTATAAAATTATATAATAGTTCCATGGCAACATCATTCCAAACAAATTTCAAAATGTCACGTTTTGGTAATGTTAAAAATATAAATGAGCTTCTCAAAGAAAACATTCCCAGAAATACTTCCAATAGCCACAAATATATTTGAGGAATATTTATGGAATTTTGCTACGAACGATAATACGAATTGAATGAACGCAGAAGCTTGGAAGAATTGGCGTTTATACTCAAAGATTGGGTTGTCAATATGAAAAAAAAGACGGAACAGAATTCAAAGAAGCAACAGTAAAGACAATGTGGAATGTTTCGAGCAAACTCTTACAAGAAAACTGTTATAAGGACTACAACATTATGATTGACCCGTTTGATAATATAATATTTAAACCAGCCCGAGATGCCGCGATGCAATCAGAAAAAAATTGCAAGCAGACTCAGGTAAACTTAAATCCAGTTCAGTTTCGTTAAATTTGTCTGAAGTTAACAGAATAATATTGCTATGGGATGAAAATACTCCTGAAGGTCTTATGCGTAAATTTTATCATATTGCTGCAGTAGAACTAGCGTGGCGAGGGGCAGAGGCAGTTGCTTGTTTGGTGAATTTTCTTCAAATCGAAAAGAATAACGATGGTTCTCCAACAAATCGCATTGAATATCCGGTATTCAGTAAAACGTGCCAAGGTGGTTCTAAAAGCTGTACAAGTAGTAAATGGTTGGTTTCCAATAGTGAGAGACAAAGCTGCCCTGTATACGTCTTTTTCATAGACTAATATCAAAACGAGGCGAAAATATTACCTCACCACGACTATTCTTGAAACCAAATCGATATTGGAAAAATGAAACTGACAAATGGTACGATAATGTACCTGTTGTAAGGAATACCATAAATAAATGGACTAAATATGCTGCCGAAGCAATTGGCTTGAATTTCAAAGACAAAACGATAACGAATCATTCAAATAGATCAACAGCTGTCAGTCAGTTAGCAAAGTGGTGTAGAGGAACAACAATTGCTGAAGATTACTGGTCATAGCAATCAAAATTCTATCAAACCATACCTAAACCGCGATCAAGAACACCACAACAAGATAATGAATATTATGCGTGGAAATAGATCTTCTATACAAGAGAACATCAACGAATCTAATGTTGAGTTGAATTTTACGAATTGCACTTTCACTAATTGTACTTTCAATAAATAAATAAATGTTTTGTTGTGTTGAGATATACATTTTTTCTGTCAAAAAATTTTCTGCCGAATATTCCTCGGACATTGATAAATGCCTCATAATTTTATAACCAATATCTCAAGCTCTCAGCCTTCGGCTTCGGGCTGTTACCAATGAACGAGCTTTCGATGGTCATAAAATTATCTCGTCTATCATCAAGGTCCTAGATATATTACCTAGGAGCATAGAATAACTATTCTATGCTCCTAGATATTACTACTGATAATTTGTCGATGCTTACTGAACAGAAATGTTCTGTCGAATCACAGTTTTCCCTATCGAAAATTCTATCACTCTAAAAAAAACACCCGATAAATAAGTATGTGTTCTCATGTTTATTAGAGTGAGTTCTTCATTTCACACAACCCAGGTGGAAACCAATCCATTGATAATCCTCCGATCGACATAAAGAAGTCCAACAATAAAAAAACACCCACAGAACGAATGGTGCAGTGTTAATCTAATCACAATCTCCATTTGAATCTTCAATAGGGCATGTTTTGGCGAGCAAGGATTACAGCTACTAATCCAAATGATCTCCCACCTCTAGTTATTTACATCTGCTGAACCATAGCACACTATGGCTGTATGCTGTATGTATAAAAGTGATTGCTACAAAATAAATGGGAGGAGAACAAAAACATTGGATCCTATTAATCTGTATGTAGCTCAACGCCCTTTAAAAAAATAAGCTTGTTTTTTGTGTGGGGCCAGTTTATAAATCGTGGTGAATTGCAGGACAGGCCTTGTTCAATAACGAAAACATTATCATTTAAAAGGAATTTAGTTTTAAGTTTTTACTTGTTCTGTTTCGAATTTGATTTCAATATTTTCTCTAAATAAAGAATTCTGAAAGCCTTACTCCCTGGTATGCTCTATTTCGGCGTTCGCCTTTTCTATAGCCCTTCTATGAAATATAAAAAAGACGACGAAAATATAGCAAGGATTTTTTTATCAATAAATGAACAAATAGCTCTATCGAATAAGGCATATCAGAAACCCAAAATTCCCTTATAAGACAGTGCCCTGTGTAAACATTAATGGGGTTAGGTTCAATATCATTTTACCAATGGATTGAGACTCGCTTAATGCACCAATTCACCAAAAATATCGTCTTTATGACGTTTCACTAAAACGAAGTTTTGAAAATGAATTATTCTCAAATTTATCCCAATTTAAATCCTTTTCTCTGAATTTAAAAAGGGGACAATCCGCCCCTGTTCGAATCCAATATTAACGTGGCAAGATAAGCATTAAATCCCCACAGACGTACACTTTGACGCATGAAATTCGGTGTCCCCAACAGCTATTGAAACATTTTGTCAGGATGCTATTATGTTTTCATACTGATTCTACACACAAAAGGTGATAAAGACCCGATAGCAAGGGGTGATATTTGTCGCTAGATACAAGGGTGTAGTGCATATATTCTGAATCAATTAGTATTAGAATAACGAATGCTCAAAAATGTAGGAACCTTTATTGAGCATCTTCTTTCTATTTACCAATTGTTCGGATGTGATAATTTTGGAAAAAGGAAAATATCAGTTGACCAATAAGACATTATTTTTGGAAATGTTTGGATCAATTCCCAATATAGAAATCTGCTCTTTATATGGTTCTTGATGATATATAATATTGGGAGACATAATCGTCCATCAGAGCTGCTCATTCGTCGAACTATCGATAGATTTCGGACAATATTTTCTATACTCGATGCAGCAACAACAACAAAACAAAGAACTGTACGTACGGAAGAAAATATCGCTGCTGTAAGTGATGGTGTTGAGGGGCAGTATCACCTTTAAATCGTGGTAAATCTCCATTGAAAAGTGGTCTCTTTATTTCACGAGTAAGTACAATAGACGCTTAGGTGTGTTTTTTCAATTCAGTTCCTAATTCCTATTAATTTCAGCTATTACGCCAATTTCTCAATGTTATTTCCACAATCTGTACCTACATATATACGAGGTGTTCCCATTGTCTTATTTCAAGTCTAGATATCAGCAAATAGATTTTGTGTTATCTCTTCATTAACTTATCTATTACTCATCGAAGTGTTTATTTTGCGCGATATCAAAAAATCCATTCAGTCGCCTACTAATTCTCGAACAATCTACCAAAAACGTGGTTAGAAACCATGTATTTTCATCTACAAGTCCTAACATTATCATTTTTATTAATAAAAATCGGCGTGAGTGAAAATTTGAAATGTAGTTTATCAAGAGGGAAGGATAACTGTCAGTGTGTGGTGAAAAATGATAAGATTACGTCAATGCCGATAGTGGAAGCTCAATGTCAATACTTAGAGTTACAAGAACTTCCTTCTTTGAAATCAGAAGATGTAATAAACTCCTTGGACGTCTCCCACAATGATTTCGAACAATTGGAGACGAGTGAAATAGCTTCAACGTTCGCTCCAACCCTGATATCTCTTAGTTTCTGCCACAACTCTATTTCGGACATAGACGATGATTATTTCAACTTTTTCCCAAACTTGGTCAATCTAGATTTGAGCCACAACTACCTACAGTCCTTAAAACCAAAAGTAGTATTCGAAAAACTAGAAAAATTGCACACTCTAGACTTGAGTTACAACGAGATAAAGGTGGTGGCTGAGGGTGTCTTCGGAAGTCTTAAAAATTTGAGGAAGATAGATCTGAGTTATAATCCTTTGTACCAAGTGTTCCAAGACCCTACAGCGATGATGACCAAGCTTCAGATCAACCCAAATTTGATCCATCTAACTTTAGACAACGCTGGTGTCACTAAGATTCACGAGAAATGCTGGAACCACTTCACATCCTTAGAATATCTGTCTATAGCAGACAACCCTATCGATAAAGTCCCACAAACATCCCTAACCCTCCAATATCTCGACATCTCCGGTACCAACATAACAAACCTCCACGAAAACGACTTAAAATATACCAACCTAAAGACCCTGAAGATGTCAAGAATGGAAAATCTAACATCAGTCAATGCCTACGCCTTCTACAATTTGGGAAACTTGGAAGAATTGATTCTGACGGATTCTGAGGGATTGAAGGAGTTCAGTGGTGTTGCTTTTGGGGGTTTGGACAGGCATACTTTCCCTAGAAAATTGAGGAAATTTGAATTGGCTAGGAACGGTTTGAGTAGGTTGAATGAAAGTTATAAGTTCATTTTTCAAGAGTTGGAGGAGGCTGATATCAGTTTCAACCCTTGGCATTGCGACTGCGGGGTTCTGTGGCTCGAGGAAATCGACGCCATTATGATGAGGAAAAGTGATATTAGGTAAATCTTGAATTTTCAGATAAAAATAATTTCTCAGTCTTCTGAATGCACGATGATAACGATTTTTTGGGCAACTCGTTTAATCTATTTCATTTATACATATGACAAATTTCAGTGGAATTGGGCTATTTGTTTCAGAGATATTGATTTTTTTGTTAATGACTCTGAAAACGTGCAATTAATTTCATAAACTCGAATAATACTAGTAATTTCCCTTTAAAACATATTTATTTCATTGTTTTCATCAATTTACCTCGAAATTTAGTGCATTTTTACGAAAAAAGTTGTTATTTATCAATAATCATTCATAAATTCCATATTATTAATGGCAAACCTGAATGGGGTACATTGAATGAAATAGTACTACAAGTTGTACAACTCGTACGTCCTTGAGTACTACGACAAACGACCTTGAGGGGTTGTAGCCCAATTTGTGAATCAAATGGCGGTTTAATGAATGAATTAATGACCTTGAAATAGATCAATGACAGTCCGGATAATCGAGACCATAGAAATAAATTTTTAACACAACTAACGTGCATAGAGCTAGACGAAGTGAATAACCTCAAATAATTAGGGGGTTTTCTTCGACTCGAAAACTTTTGTTAAATCGTTTGAAGATATGGATAATTGAATGATTTTCTGTAAAAAATAATATATTTCGGAAGTTGTGGGTTAATGTGGACGATTTCCAAAGATACAAGGTTTAATACAGAAGCCAGTTATAAATTAGAATGAAAAGTAGAGAACACTCAGGAATATGGTAACTAATTTTTCATTTTGATCTTAATTTCTTTCAGGTGCTCTTCCCCTAACGACCTGACAAACAATTTGGTGGTGAAATTGGAACCGAGAGACGTGCCAAACTGTTTCCCTGGGATTTATGGCAAAAAATCCCACCAAACAGCTTTACTCATCCTACTGATGCTGGTATTCACTTTGATTGTAGTGATAGTATATCTTTGTCTTTACTCTCCCAGTTGGTCTATCAAGATAGGCTCTCGGAAAATGTCCCCCGATTCGCCTTATTCAATAAATAACGAACAAATTTGAGGAAATATAAAACTGTGAGACTGCCAATAAATTTTTATTACGAATGGTGGTGAATTTTCTCTACGCAGGAAGGAGAGTGCGAAAACCAAAAAACGTTCGTATTATACTCAAAATTAACATTTTTCATTTCGGAATTTGAAAAGATGCAACGGAAATTGGAATGGCGCTATCTGTGTTTATTATCGTGTAGTTATGTTTCTGTGGGGTATTACAGGAATTCTCTCGTTCGAAATTTCAAACTTGAGAGTAGAAGCGTCAGATGGCGCAAGTGTTGCTTTTGGTGGTTGTTTGAAGGAAAATGATGAATATTAGAAAGTAAATGAGAATAAATAGATAAAAAGCTTCTCAGTCGGTTGTTTTCAAGAAAAAACCCACTAAACCTTTTGAAATTCTCAAAATGTATGAGTATTCAGCAAGATGAATATCACAAAATAATGTCTTTGTTTTTCCAAGATTGAATCCCTAAGATGTTGATGGAATGAAAGAAAAGGCAGTTTATTTTCAAATTTGATATAATGTTAATATTATTTCATTAATAAATAATGATTCTCTCTCATTTGAAGCAAATTATACAGAAATGTTATTCTCGAAATGTAAAATTGAAATCATAAGGGAAAAGTTGATACGATTGAAAGAAAAGCTCTCAAATATACACTCAGATGCCAATTCCATAATAACATTATTGTAAATGACTCTTATAGCCAGAGGCTTAGTTTCATCAACTGAAATGACGTTTTTACAAGAAATTGCAACGATAAGTCTTTAATGAATATTTTAAAGCGTTCGTAACTAAGAAGAAACAAGCACATTTCCTCTGCTCTCCGTTGACGTAACAGCCTCCTTATTCTCTTCTTGTTTGGGGCCGTCCAACCCTTGGAATCGTATATTATACTTTTCTCTATATTCATTGATTTCTACTCCCTTCTTCGTGATCGTTTCGGTAAGTTTTTCGATCAGTTCCTTCAGCCTTTCGGTGTTTGTTCTCAAGGCAGGTAATACGTCTTTAACTTTACGTTCGGTAAGTACTCCTCCTATAAGTCTGAAGCATTTCCTGTCTTCATTCACATTTTTTAGTGTTTCTATCACAATGCTAAAAATAAATTGTACCATATTAGCGAATATAGGTTATTTTCGACGACTTGATCACATTTTCTCTGAGGAACTGAAGCAATTATCAGCCTTTCTTAGCGTTTAAATGCCGAAAACTTACTTGTGTTCATTGAGCTCAGCTTCGAATTCTGCTAATTTTGAAGAAAATGTTCGCTGTTCTGCTCTTAGCGTTTGGAATCCTCCAATTATTTCCTCTTTGGTAAGGACCTTCGCCGCCTTTTTATCTTGTTTCTTCGGGTCAGTCATTTTAAAATCTATTTATTTAAATTCCAAATAAAGCTATTCCGCAAATAGAGAAATATGAAGGAACATGAAATAAAAATCACCAAAAAATACGGATCGGTGATCACTGGTCACAGAATTTTATTTCCTTTTGGTTTTCTTCGGTACTATTTGACAATTCATATCAAATCTGTAATCTATGATTACCACCGTTCATCTTTGATGAATAAATCGGTCAATAATTATTTATTATAGTACCGACACATCTTTCGATCGAAAAAAATAGTTAAAAAACAACCTGCTCGTTTTTTAATGGTAAAAAACAATGGGCATCAATTTGTGTCAATCTGTTCTGTGCTTCATTCAAGCAGTAGCCGGCCATGTTCTACAATCAAATTAATTCATCAAACAATTATTAAATATATCAGTAGCTTTAGAAGCAGAAGCTAATAAGAATATTTATTAAAATGCCCAAATGAATGTGATTCTGGAAGAAATTGAAGGCGACAGCTGCTGGTAAGGACAGTTTCTTGAATTTTCCTTTCATTTTCCACCATTGGAAAAGCAATTAAAAGTGCTGTTATTTCTTTTTTCCCAAGGAATGGGGACTCCTGAATGAACAATACCGCTCCAACCCCCACTGAATGGAAGTAGAGACCTCATTTTATGGATTTATATTCAAATTGTGAGCGGAAAATCGTGGAAAGCTTCACAGATGTACAAAACAGCAGATCATTGTCTGATCGAAGCCACAAATAACAGTTTAAACGGATGGCGAACGAAACTAGGATTGATATGGACACAGAATCTGTGAAATCTGAGAACAGTTCGAGATCTAAGAGGTCGAGGAGTTACAGAGACAGAAATAATCACAGGCAGCATTCCCACCGGAGTTCTAGGTAAGAAATCGTACTCAGAAAATTTCAAATTGAGGGAAAAGTATAGGAATTGAAAGTTTTCAAGTTACGTAGATGATTTTCTGGTATTTATTGACCGGTGAGCAACATCTGTTGCTCAGTTTTTAAGTAGATGGAAAAAATGGTTATGAAGGAATGTAATCAGTTTTTCACTGTGATATGAGGATTTTTTGTTTGGAATGAATGGAAATATTCATATTGGATGATAATTTCATGTGTCAAAACTGCAAATTATTGAATTTTGTTCTAATTTTTTATCTCACTGACATAATTAGGTTGAAATGGAATTTCTGGTTTTACTTCCTTATTTTCAATGAAACGCCCTATATATTTTCATATATTTGAATTTCCTGATGAATTTGAAGTGTATTCTATATGAATTTATGCTCGTATATACAATTTTTGAAGCTTCCTTTGCCCTAAACTTTAAGGAAGTTTGGTACAGATTCGGTGCATGAAAAAGGGTTTAAATCTTTATAAATGGAGAATCTGGAATACGTTTGGTAGAAATTTCGTGGTTTCCCTTTCAGAAGCACCAAATCCAAGCGAAACGACGAGATGGCCCCCTTCCAAACCACCGTAAACATCAACCCGGACAACAGAGACGGACAGGAGGTGATCGAGGTCCAAATCTTGCCTCAGGATGACAACTGGGGCGAAAACACTACAGCCATCACAGGAAACACTTCGGAACAATCCCAGTCCACTGAAGACGTGAATAACTGGCCCGGAGAACCAGATACGGGGTTCGGATTCATCTGTCAAAGGTACCTGTCAGCCACGTTTACCTATTTACTTTCCGTGGTGGCCTTCTTGAGTCCGCTGGCCATGGTCGTGTTGCCAAAGTTGGGGTTCTTTCCGGCATTAACTACCCCCATTTTGGCCGATTCGGATAAGCTTTTAAGTTGCGGGGCTGAGTGTAGGGGGCAGTTGGTGTCGTTGGCTTTCAAGATGATAGTGTTGGGGGTGAGCGCTTGGGCTGTTTTCTTGAGGAAACCCAGCGCAACCTTGCCCAGGTTTTTCGTGTTTAGGGCTTCGATTCTGCTCCTGGTTTTGGTGTGTAGTTTCGCGTATTGGTTGTTTTATATCGTGCAAGTTACGGAGAACGCTCAAGCGGCTACGACTAGGGAAGAGTTGGTGGATTATAAGGCTCTAGTGACTTACGCTTCGAGTCTAACTGATACCCTTTTGTTTATCCTGGTAGCCGCTGTGGTTTTAATTGAAATCCGCCATTTGCAACCGGTTTATTACATTAAAATTGTGCGTAGCCCCGATGGGGTGAGTAAATGTTACGCTATAGGACAGTTGAGCATCCAACGGACCGCTGTGTGGGTGCTCCAGAAGTACTACACAGAATTCCCTATATACAATCCGTACCTGGAGAGAATTCCAGTTTCTAAGTCCAGGAAAACGTCCACCAGCTTCAAATTTTACGAAGTGGACGGAGTTAACAACACTGCTCTTCAGCAGAGTCAATCTAGGGCTATGTTAGCCGCACACGCTCGACGCAGGGACTCCAGTCACAACGAAAGGTTCTACGAGGAACACGAGTACGAGAGGAGAGTAAAAAAGAGAAAAGCTAGACTTATAACAGCTGCCGAAGAAGCTTTTACCCATATCAAGAGGTTGCACAACGATCAGGCTTCAGCAATCCCTATGGACCCCCACGAAGCGGCCCAAGCCATCTTCCCATCGATGGCCAGAGCCCTCCAGAAATACCTACGAGTAACCAGGCAACAACCTAGACATTCCGTGGAAGCCATCTTGATCCACCTGGCAAACTGCCTGAGCAACGATTCCACCCCCAAAGCCTTCCTGGAAAGGTACCTGATCACCGAACCGGTCCTCCAGAACGACAAGGAACAGAAAGAGGTACAAACGTGGGCCTTAATCTGCGAAGAGTTACTCGCAAGACCTTTGGTAGATAACGTGGTGTTTCAACTGAGACAGAACGACGTATCCTTGATCTGTACGGTCAAGAAGATCCCCCATTTCAACATAACGGAAGAGGTGGTGGATCCGAAGAGCAACAAGTTCGTTTTGAGGTTGAATTCCGAGACTTCGGTGTGACCCATCGTTTACGATAGACTGATTTAGGGTTCGTAGTTTTAGGTTTTTGGAGGGTTGATGGGAGGGTTTTCGATTTGGAAATGGAGAAATTGAGTTTGGAAATCGAAATAGAAATTTATAGAAATTTTAATCTTCGGACTGTTCATAAATTGATATGAATTATCGGTTTTTATTCGAGGTTGATCAATAAAACTGCCCATGGCAAGGAATAAGTTCCTTAAATGACCTGAAAACTAATGATTCAATTAAATGTACAGTGTGTTTCATTATCTTGATAACATTTCGATTGTTACAAAAATAACGACTAGTTAACAATCTTTGCAACATTTTAATGCTTCAAAGGTAATTTTTGGACCCCGAACTTTTAGTAGGCAAAGTGGCGACCGGTCAAATTTTCTGAAAATTTGGTATGTTGTTGTACCCGACTCATTGACCAAAAGTGTCAATGGGCCCAACCCAATCCTATGGCTAGTTTTCTAAATACGGGGTGTTAAAGTTGAAAATTGCCCAGATTTTCGGATTTATTTGCTCATTATTAAGAGTTAGATTGGATTTCTGTTGCATACACACGTTTACTACATGTTCTAGGTATGAAATTAGAGGATACGTATGGTTAAAAATATTTATATTTACCGGGTGATTCACGAATATATGACGGTAGTTTTTTGCCAAAATTCACTTCTTCTACTGTGACGTCAGGAGGGCATATTTTTGAAATGATCTTTCCGATTTAGTATTATGACGACAAAATATTGCACAGTGCATATTTTTTATACAGGGTGTTTCACAGAGAGAACCACTAGACATAATCATATTTTTTTAGGATTAATTCGAAATCCTGTATTTTTTAATTGATTTTTGGGAAAAGTAATACCACAAATATATGTGTGTCTCTAATCTCCAAAATATTCAGGGTGGTTTATTCATAGGAAGGTATTCAATTTTGGGAAAAGTACAAAAAACATGAACACCCTGTATTCGAAAATTTCCTCGGTCAAATGCAACTATTTTATCACTATATATTGATTCCCACAACATCTCCCGAGGTATGAATTTTAAATCAGATACTATGACCAGTTTTCGAGATACAGGGCGTAAAAGCGGAAAATAACTTATTTCATCATTTTTTTTTTTCAAATTGAAAAGCCGGATTGATTTTATGTTGCGCCCATGAGTTCAATATGAGTACAGATCAGATGCACAAGGAAAGGTTCAGCTAAAATATTTACTGTTACAGGGTGATCCACGAATAAATCACAATAGCTTTTGCAAACACTCGATAATGCTACGGTTTCATCACAAAGAAATTATTCCATGAAGTAAATACCTAGTCGTTCACAATTTTCAGTCTGAAATACTTCATAATAATTAGGTACTTTTCATACAGGGTGAGTCATAAATAATATGCTTTGAAATAATTGAAAGGAGAACTTTTCTGGTGAATTTTGAATAACTGTCTAACATTACATCAAGTGAAGTATTTCAGAATGAAAATTGTGAACGACTATAGGTATTAACTTCATGGAATAATTTCGCTGTGACGAAACTTTAGAATTATCGAGTGTTTGCAAAAGCTATTGTGATTTATTCATGAATCACCCTGTAAAAGTAAATATTTTAGCTAAATCTTCCCATGTGCATCTGATCTGCTCTCATAGTGAACTCATGGGCGCAACATAAAATAAATTCGGCTTTTCAATTTAAAAAAAAATTGATGAAATAATTTATTCTCCGCTTTTACGCCCTGTATCTCTAAAACTGGTCATAGTATCGGATTTAAAATTCATACCTCGGTAGATGTTGTGGGAATCAATATATAGTGATAAAATAGTTGCATTTGACCGAGGAAATTTTCGAATACAGGGTGTTTATGTTTTTTGTACTTTTCCCAAAATTGAATACCTTCCTATGAATAAACCACCCTGAATATTTTGGAGATTAGAGACATATGTTTGTGGTATTACTTTTCCCAAGAATCCATTCAAAAATACAGGATTTCGAATTAATCCTAAAAAAATATGATTATGTCTAGTGGTTCTCTCTGTGAAACAACCTGTATAAAAAATATGCACTGTGCAATATTTTGTCGTCATAATACTAAATCGGAAAGATCATTTCAAAAATATGCCCTCCTGACGTCACAGTAGAAAGAGTGAATTTTGGGAAAAAACTACCGTCATATATTCGTGAATCACCCGGTAAATATAAATATTTTTAATCATACGTATCCTATAATTTCATACCTAGAACATGTAGTAAACGTGTGTATGCAACAGAAATCCAATGTAACTCTTAATAGTTAGCAAATAAATCCGAAAATCTGGGCAATTTTCAATTTAGAAAACTAGCCATAGGATTGGGTTGGGCCCATTGACACTTTTGGTCAATGAGTCGGGTACAACAACATACCAAATTTTCAGAAAATTTGACCGGTCGCCACTTTACCTACTAAAAGTGCGGGGTCCTTTCTCTGAGTAATGATGATATACGTATGCCAGATACTCAATGTCCTCCCGCTTACTTCCTGGGCCCATAACCTGATTTCGATCAATATTTTTCGATAACGAAACAATGGGATGAATTGACTCTAATTTCATTGTCTATTTTGTGTTTTTGGGAATTCATTTTGAATAATAATAACATAGTTTGATTCCTACAATGAAGGCCTCCCTTCTCGTCATTGGGATTCTTGGGGAACTCCCTTGAATCTTCTCCGTCATACTGTATCCAAAAGAATGTCGCATTTTTCATCTTCAGGAGGAGTTAATGATTGAATTTGTTAAGGTTATTTTTCATAGCCAATGAAGGCCTCCTTTCTCGTCAATGGGTACTCAATATCATCACTATTCAGGTTATCCATGTCCAAATCCTCATCCATTTGGTCATCGTTATTCACCTGAAACATTCATATCCGTCAAATATCAAAAAATCTAACAGAGGTAGATGAAAACGTGTTTTTAAATTTTTATTGGCATTTAAAATTGATAAAGCAAACTTAGAGACAAAACATCGTGAATAAAACTTTGAAGTGAAAGGCATACATTATTACAAAAATATAACACAGCAACTTGAGAAGAAAATATAAAAGGTAAAATGCAAAAAAATAATTTCAAATTATGTATTTATATGATACTTTAAAAATTATTTAACAGAGAACTGACTATGGTACTTTGGAAGGTTCCTGAAAGAATACTCCTTTGTTAACTGTCTTTACCCCATTAAAGAGTTTTTAAATTCTTCTTTTCTCTTCACAAGTTAGTTTTAAAAAAATGTTTGTAATTCCGCAATGTTTACTGGGCTGAATTAAATCATCTTTTAATGCTAATTGACTGAACTGTCAATATTATCTTTTGATTAAATTAACGTACTGAGTATTTCCATATCAACAATCTCGTCCTTGCATTTAACTATAGAAAAGGGATATTGGCTTCAGGACTGCTAATGGGGTGAATAACACACTCTCTTCAAATTGTCGACGTTTCGATCCTGTTTGGGATCTTCTTCAGGACTAAAAAAGTTTATTAAAATATCAGACAAATGAACAATTTGGTCACAATAACACAACACAACATCACATAAAACTCTCTGAGAAAAAACTAACATTCAGGTGGAAATTTCATATACAACTTACCAATTTGGTCGAATGTATTACGATGTGGTAGAATTTGCTAAATATCATTGGAATTGTGTGTATAATTTCGTCAGATCTATAAAATTTATTGTGAGACGTATGTGGTCTTAGCTCGGCTAATATGGTACTAATCGACGGTGTCTTGTTTTTCTCCCAAACATGTTACGGTGCAACTCCCACGACGCAGATTTATTTTTTATTAATTTCTCTCATTAAGTTATTATAAATTATGCTCAATTTTTGAGTATCTGTTCGGATATTAACTGTGTCACGTATAAAAATATGTATCATTTCACTAATACATCTTTTGTGGTAGTTGTTTTCTTTATCCAAGATTTTTACATCATTAAAGTCAAAATTATGATTTTCTTGGAAGTGGTGTAAAGCCAGCGCAGTTTTTTCGTTTTTGTCTCTATTATTTTCTTTGCAATCATATGTATGCTGACGTATACGATTTTTCAGGTATTGTCTGGTCATGCCGACATACGATAGGTTGCAATCTTTACATGGAACAAGACTATACATCTCTATAAAAACAGATTTGTTAAAACCACTTTACGGAACACGGAACAGCCTAATGATAACCATAATAAAATCTATTATAAATTTCCATACATTGAGGGATTATCAGAAAAGATTGAAATTTTGGTGAAAAATCACTCAACTAACATCAAGCTTGCTTTCTATCCTCTAACAAAACTTGAGATAATATACACCAAATTGAAAGATTCTCATCCAAAACTAATGACCTCTAATTTGGTGTATCAAATTCCATGTAAAGATTGCAACCTATCGTATGTCGGCATGACCAGACAATACCTGAAAAATCGTATACGTCAGCATACATATGATTGCAAAGAAAATAATAGAGACAAAAACGAAAAAACTGCGCTGGCTTTACACCACTTCCAAGAAAATCATAATTTTGACTTTAATGATGTAAAAATCTTGGATAAAGAAAACAACTACCACAAAAGATGTATTAGTGAAATGATACATATTTTTATACGTGACACAGTTAATATCCGAACAGATACTCAAAAATTGAGCATAATTTATAATAACTTAATGAGAGAAATTAATAAAAAATAAATCTGCGTCGTGGGAGTTGCACCGTAACATGTTTGGGAGAAAAACAAGACACCGTCGATTAGTACCATATTAGCCGAGCTAAGACCACATACGTCTCACAATAAATTTTATAGATCTGACGAAATTATACACACAATTCCAATGATATTTAGCAAATTCTACCACATCGTAATACATTCGACCAAATTGGTAAGTTGTATATGAAATTTCCACCTGAATGTTAGTTTTTTCTCAGAGAGTTTTATGTGATGTTGTGTTGTGTTATTGTGACCAAATTGTTCATTTGTCTGATATTTTAATAAACTTTTTTAGTCCTGAAGAAGATCCCAAACAGGATCGAAACGTCGACAATTTGAAGAGAGTGTGTTATTCACCCCATTAGCAGTCCTGAAGCCAATATCCCTTTTCTATAGTACTGAGTATTGCGGATACTCGACGACGGGGACGATGCCCACTTTTCCTCCAGGACCTAATAGACCTGATCATCTCTGATTAACTACCCAATTACGGGGTATTACCCGAATTTGGGTTTTCACCCTCCCCCAAGATCTGGGTCGTCGTCGAAAACGTTGTCTATTAGATCCTGGACGTAGTTCTGCAAGTCTTCCCCGTCCTCGTCTTCGAAGATGTCGTCGTCGTAGTCTGAGTCCGGAGGAGTCACGTTTAACACGTAGTCCTAGAACAAGAAAAAACAGTGTTGAAATCTTGGAAGTTGGAACTATACGATTTTTAATTTTTTAGAAAAAAATACTCACAATATCATCACTATTCAGGTTAGCCATATCCAAATCCTCATCCATTTGGTCATCGTTATTCACCTGAAACATTCATATCCGTCAAATATCAAAAAATCTAACAGAGGTAGATGAATACGTGTTTTTAAATTTTTATTGGCATTTAAAATTGATAAAGCAAACTTAGAGACAAAACATCGTGAATAAAACTTTGAAGTAAAAGACAAACATTATTACAAAAATATAACACGGCAACTTGAGAACAAAATATAAAAAGAAAAAAGGAAAAAAATAATTTTAAATTATGTATTTATATGATACTTCAAAAATTATTTAACAGAGAACTGACTATGGTACTTTGGAAGGTTCCTGAAAGAATACTCCTTTGTTAACTGTCTTTACCCCGTAAAAGAGTTTTTAAATTGTTCTTTTGTCTTCACAAGTTAGTTTAAAAAAAATGTTTGTAATTCCGCTTTGTTTACTGGGCTGAATAAAATCATCTTTTATGTTAATTGACTGAACTGTCAATATTATCTTTCGATTAAATTAACGTACTGAGTATTGCGGATATTCGACGACGGGGACGATGTCCACTTTTCCTCCAGGACCTAATAGACCTGATCATCTCTGATTATCTACCCAAATACCGGGGGATTCCCTGAATTTGGGTTTTCACCCTCACCCAGGATCTGGGTCGTCGTCGAAAACGTTGTCTATTAGATCCTGGACGTAGTTCTGCAAGTCTTCGCCGTCCTCGTCTTCGTAGATGTCGTCATCGTAGTCTGAGTCCGGAGGGGTAACGTTTAACACGTAGTCCTTGAACAAGAAAAAACAGTGTTGATATCTTGGAAGTTGGAACTATACGATTTTTAATTTCTTAGAAAAAAGTACTTACAATATCATCACTATTCAGGTTATCCATGTCCACATCCTCATCCATTTGGTCATCGTTATTCACCTGAAACATTCATATCCGTCAAATATCAAAAAATCTAACAGAGGTAGATGAAAACGTGTTTTTTAAATTTTTATTGGCATTTAAAATTGATAAAGCAAACTCAGAGACAAAACATCGTGTATAAAACTTTGAAGTAAAAGGCATACATCATTACAAAAATATAACACAGCAACTTGAGAAGAAAATATAAAAAGTAAAAAGCAAAAAAATAATTTAAAATTATGTATTTATATGATACTTTAAAAATTATTTAACAGAGAACTGACTATGGTACTTTGGAAGGTTCCTGAAAGAATACTCCTTTGTTAACTGCCTTCACCCCATAAAAGAGTTTTTAAATTGTTAGTTTGTCTTCAAAGTTAGTTTTAAAAAAATGTTTGTAATTCCGCAATGTTTACTGGGCTGAATAAAATCATCTTTTATGTTAATTGACTGAACTGTCAATATTATCTTTCGATTAAATTAACGTACTGAGTATTGCGGATATTCGACGACGGGGACGATGCCCACTTTTCCTCCAGGACCTAATAGACCTAATCATCCTTGATTAACTACCCAATTACGGAATATTACCCGAATTTGGGTTTTCACCCTCCCCCAGGATCTGGGTCGTCGTCGAAAACGTTGTCTATTAGA
Organism: Adalia decempunctata; assembly: GCA_951802165.1. Classification (NCBI taxonomy): domain Eukaryota; kingdom Metazoa; phylum Arthropoda; class Insecta; order Coleoptera; family Coccinellidae; genus Adalia; species Adalia decempunctata. The sequence goes on from OX637702.1 coordinate 1,860,428, forward strand.
TCCTGGACGTAGTTCTGCAAGTCTTCGCCGTCCTCGTCTTCGTAGATGTCGTCATCGTAGTCTGAGTCCGGAGGGGTAACGTTTAACACGTAGTCCTTGAACAAGAAAAAACAGTGTTGATATCTTGGAAGTTGGAATTATACCATTTTTAATTTCTTAGAAAAAAAAGTACTCACAATATCATCACTATTCAGGTTATCCATGTCCAAATCCTCATCCATTTGGTCATCGTTATTCACCTGAAACATTCATATCCGTCAAATATCAAAAAATCTAACAGAGGTAGATGAAAACGTGTTTTTAAATTTTTATTGGCATTTAAAATTGATGAAGCAAACTTAGAGACAAAACATCGTGTATAAAACTTTGAAGTAAAAGGTATACATTATTACAAAAATATAACACAGCAACTTGAGAAGAAAATATAAAAAGTAAAAAGCGAAAAAATAATTTAAAATTATGTATTCATATGATACTTCAAAAATTATTTAACAGAGAACTGACTATGGTACTTTGGAAGGTTCCTGAAAGAATACTCCTTTGTTAACTGCCTTTACCCCATAAAAGAGTTTTTAAATTGTTTTTTTGTCTTCATAAGTTAGTTTAAAAAAAATGTTTGTAATTCCGCTTTGTTTACTGGGCTGAATAAAATCATCTTTTATGTTAATTGACTGAACTGTCAATATTATCTTTCGATTAAATAAACGTACTGAGTATTGAATACTAAGAATAAATTCTTTCATCAAAGTTGCGGATAATAAAAACATTTTAATTGGTCACATTCAATTAGTCAAATTTTTTGAGTAAATTAAATATCTCAAGGACAAACATTGGTGGTAAAATTCCCAGAAATGTGGGTAGATAAGTTTACTGTTTTGGGGTAATGTCTATTTCAGTTCTCGATGAATCTCTCACGAATCATTTAGGTGAATCACCCGTTATAATATCAAAACTCAAAAATATTGTTGAATAACAATTCAAAATGCAATAGTTCCAAAATTGTACGTAGAATTCGAAAATGCAGTAATACGCAGGGTGTTCCATTTGAAAAAACAATTTGAAGCCGAGATCAAACGTCAAATTAAATATGGAAATTCAACATTACATTCCCCCTTTCCTTAGAACTTTTCATGATGAGAAACAGAATAATGATTGAATTAAATTAGTCCTTATTTGGTGTTGTATATTATTGTATCTTTTTTATGCGCTGTTTAAACTCGCTTTGAAAGTTATTGGTGTCGAAAAATTCATCATGATGAGTGAACTTATTGAAGGATTTCTTACCAAATGAGGGCCTTCCTCCTCATTATTGGGATTCTTGGGGAACTCCCTAGAAACCTCTCCATCGCATCGTCCTGTATCGAAAAAAAATCATTTAATTTATTGTTTTCAAGTGGAAATTTTCTAATTTGAATTTATAACAAGAATGGTGACTAGACTTCATTCGAGAAATTTAATAAACAACAAAAATTCAAATTCAACAAAATATGACCAGGTTTGAGAAATCAGAGAGAAAATTATTACAAGTATCAAATACAAGACGCACGGTATTTGTCGAAAAAAGCTTGAAGAAACTAGAAAACTGAATAATCCCCAACATGAAAAAAAACATTTGTAGTGAAAAATGCAGGTTGGATAATAATACAAAAAAGATCGAAACTATACTGTTTAGATAATGTTAATAATTTCAGTAATGGATCAAATTTTATGGATTGATTATTCATTTTACACCAAAGATATTTACGACAAAAATAACACTAAAAGTCATATTAGAGAAAGAAAATAAAATATAAAAAAAGTCGCATAATAAAATTATTATTATTCCTTGTTATATATCTTGAGTTACAATTTTTCTTTAATTTTTAATTCTATAAAAAAATCTTACCCTATTTTCGCCATCTGTAAATCTCATCTTGAGAACTTTTATTAGTAGAAATGAAATATATTTTTAGTTTTGTGGTGGAAAGGAATAATAATTCAAAAATTTGTCGGGAAGTACCCGAATTTTTGGAGGCATAGAGTATTGTTCAGTGTTTTTCTTCTTCCTGAACAAAGATTAGAGATACTACTCTAGTTTAAAGACTGTTGAATCTTTAATAATTCAATAACATGGTATTTGCCTTTCTGATTCTTTTCAAAATTAATGAATTGTTGAAAAGAAATATTGGATTTAGTTCTGCAAATCATCTTGAGATACAATTTTTCTTTAATTTTTAATTCTATAAAAAAATCTTACCCTATTTTCGCTAGCTGTAAATCTCATCTTGAAAACTTAGCTTTTTTCTAGTAGAAATGGAATATATTTTGAGTTCTGTGGTAGAAAGGACTAATAATTCATATTTCTTTGTGTGGTACCTATTTGATAGCACGTTATTTGACGTTTCCATTTATTCTATAGATGAATGCAATCTTAAAATTAAATGTTTGATTCAATTCTTTCAGAGATAAATTATAATTTTCAAATGCATTTTGGATATAAATTATCCTCTAGTGTTATCATGATACATATTCGGCAAGAAAGAAAGCCAATCCCATGAATCAAGTGAAATGGTTTATTCTGATCAGTTCCACTTCCGATTGAAAATCACCTTGAAAACACCCTGTATAGTAGCGTTCGTTTAAATTCCTCATCTACACTCTTATGATGTCTGTTGATATTTCATAAGTGATACTCGAAAAGTATATTTCGAATCTCACAGTACAAATATACAAAAGATGAAATAGAAATGTTGCTATAGAAAATAAAACAAAGGTTCAATGAAGACAAATACATAAGTAATTACCATAGAAGAACTATGTGAAAAACAAATCAGAGAATGAAAACTAATATAGAACAAAATGAAAATGAATAAACTATACAAAAAAACAAATATACAAATGAATGAATATATACAGAAAACAAATATACAAATGAATTATTGACACAATTGTCCAGAGAAAAAACTCGGTTCTCCATAAATTCCTGTAATTTTAAATTAGATTAAAAAATGTTTTGAATAATTAATTAAAATTTCATTTTCATTTTTAATTGCATTCTATATTAGGAATGCAATTAAAAATATATATACAAAAAAACAAAAATGGTTTATTCTGATCAGTTCTACTTCCGAGTGAAAAATTACGTTAGAAACGCCGTTATTTTCAAATTTTTCATCCACAGTTGTAAACACAGAATTTATTTATTTCACATTTTGTTCTCAAAGTATCAGCATTTCTAAAATAGTTTATCCTACTATTCGGCTTGGGTAGTTTTATTGACTGAACAACCAACAAACGCACAAATACCTTCTGAAGAATGTTAATTTTTAACCTCCCATCAACCCAGTTTTATCTCGAAATGATGCCTTATTTGAAGTAAGAACATTCTGTAGATTGTGTGACAGAGATTGGTACGAATGGTGTGAAACTGTGTTGACAATCCTTATTTGTAGTTGTCGAGCGTTCTGTAGCGACGTTTCATGATGTATTTTCATATACTGGGTGTCCCAAAGAATGGTATATATGTCAAATGTAGAGAGGTGTCGGTAATATCAAAATTGCAACAATTTGTGTTCATTCTTGGGAACATAATTGTTTTTCCTTGTATAGTTTCAAAAATTTCCAGCAAATTTTTTCATTGTGTGAATGGGATCATGAATTGTTGCTGTGGACGTTTTATCCAAAGTTGTTTACTTGAAAGGGCTCTTTGTACTTAACGCTCGTAAAGAGCAAATAATTTTAATAAATAGGGGAGTAGTAATATTTAATTAGGTTTAATTTAAAATACTCACCCTCAAATTCGGATAGCGGTTAAATTATTCAATTGTAATGTATGTAATTTATAATATAAACTTATAAGTGATTATGAAAAATCTCATCATATCCGTACTTTTTTATTTTATATTATATTCCTGATTGGCAGCATCTATATTTTTATATATTATACTGTGATATTTTAAGCTCAATTTTTCTTTCCTTCGTACAAATATATTATTGTAGTGATATTTATTTCTTGAACACGTATGTAGTTAATCACTCGGTATATTGAGGCTGGTATGTGATATGGCTTTCCTACACATTCGTAACGTTCATATCGATCTTTTTCAGTATATAAAGACTAACTTCTTATTACTCTATTTTTTTATTTTGAATTGATTCTTTCGATTCACCTAAGTGTTTATTAAGCCAAAATGCTTTTTTGAGAGGTTGATTAATGCTAGTAAAAATGTATATAGTTACAATTCGTATTGTTAAGATTTATCTCAAACTAAGCATTTCGAAAGACGTTTCATATCATATTGAATGTATTTTTTTCTAAGCATAAAATTATACTTTGATACCGTGCAATTTTATCTGATGTTCTCACACAAGTATATTATAAGAAAACGTTTTATAGACATTTTTGTGCAGATGTGTTTTTGATGTAATTTTAATGAAATTTTGTACAATTTTTATGTTTTTTACGAGTCCTCTAAATAAATTGGATATTCTAATACCAGACTGTTTCAATTATAATCAAACCTGTCTTTAGACCACTTGAGAAGTTATTCATGGAAAAATAAGTTCAAAAACAAATAATAAAAATTCTACATGAAGTTGTTAGTTTTTAAAAATTTATTCTTCACTATTTTTTCTGCAATCTTTAGATCTCATCAATATTTTCCGTTTTAATTTTGAATTTATTAGAAGAATTATCCTTTTAAGTTCATTTCTAATGATGTTACATATCTATTTTGATTTATAATTTCATTTCAAGTCTTGAAACTAGAATCCAAGTTATTTTTATTAAATTTTAAATCTCATTTCGAAGTTTAGAATTGGATGTTTGCACACTATAATCACTGTTATGAATGTACCTTTGTAATTGATCAAAAATTAATTTGTCATTATTTTCACTTAGAAGATTCAAAATGAAAATAAAAAAAATAAAAGAAATTAAGTTCACATCAATATACATATATTCTTCAATAAAACATTTTCAATACATAAATAAGTATACATTAAAATTTCCACAATAAATTGAGATCGAGTATGGACAGGTTGTCTACTACGTTGTAGCAGACATCAATTATTTTACCAGAGGTAGTTCGTTGTTTGGCAGTATTGGTAGGGTTATTTCAGGTTTTATGTTGAAGACCCAGGTAAGTAGACCCCTAGAAAACTTCGATATTCATCTCGGTTATTTTAGCTTCGGTTTTTCTCACTCCCTGGATGGTTTCTTCAAAATCTCTTAAAGTTGTGGTTGTTATGTTCATGTCGTTTTCAAAAGCAATTATCTTCACTGCTCTCGTCTCTTTGCCATCTACCTCTGCATCCCATATATCCTTTTAAAAATATTCTTCCAAGATCTCATCAAATACTCTTTAAGTCTGAATATAATCATGTCTCTTAATATTTTATAGGAGACACACAATAAACAATATTTCCCAGATATACAAATGAAAAATGTTGCTATCGAATATAAATGAATGAAGACACATACAAATAAAAGCAATTACAATGGATGAAAAATGTAAAAATAAGATGAAAAATGTAAAAATACAAATCAAATAATAAAAACTAATATAGAACAAAATTTAAAATGAAAATGAATAAATATATACAAAAACAAATATACAAATTAATTATTGACACGATTGTCCTTCTTAGAGGCATAGAAAATTCTCTCGGTCTTCAATAAGTTCCTGTAATTTCAAATTAAATTAAAAAATGGCCTGAATAATTAATTAGAATTCATTACCGCTGATATGGTCGATGGATTTCTCGGAGGAAGGCGATGAAGAGGCTCCAAGGGGCTCTGTAATTTTAGATCAAATTATTAGTTAAAACTAATAAAGGCAACAATTTAAGAAAATTTTCTTACCAATTGGAAACGACGAAGACATGCTGATGGTATGAGGATGGACGGTACCACAGGTCGCCTCAAACACTGTGTCCAGTGACGATATTGAGTGTTGACAGCATCTTTGTACTTGACTTAGTTCATGACTTTCATAAAGAATTTTTTTTTGTTAAATAACATTCCACAGACTAAATCAACAGAAATATAAAAATATAGAAGTTGTGAAAAGTGATAAACCCAAGGAAACATTCTATTCCTCCACAAAAAATGACTTTTAATAAACATAAACTAGGTTCTTAACTAAAAAACTAAAATTCTGTTTATGAAAAAAAAAACCAAGTTCAATAATACATATAGAAAGAGTGAAAAGAGTTAGCAATAAGTTCACCCAAAAATCAACTGCGTTATTGATACATATTTTTTTATTTAAGTTGTGGAAGGTTATTAACCAAAAAATTAATTCTAAAAGTAAGAATGTAATGTATTCCTAATGAACTTGACGAAAATTAAGTAGAAACTTTGAATGAAAAAAGAATAAAAAAATATGAACGAAACAAAAATTAAAACCCCCAAGTGGAATATTCCCGTATTCAAGTATTTAAATGTACTGAGAAATGATTGCATTAAATCGCCATTAATTTAATACAACTCTCATCCTTATCCACATCTTCTGGCAAAGAAACTGTAAAGAAAAAAATATATTTTCACTTGTCCTCCACATTACTGAAAATTAAAACTAAGATCTCTACCACACTTATACGATCGAATTCAAGGTGAATGTAATTAAAAAACCTGGGTCCTTAACCTGATTTAAATATAATATTTTGGCGAACCAGTGACCAGTCAAATATTCTTCGAGGTTAGTACTGGTGGACAAACAATGGGAATTTAGCTTTGTTTGTGTAGATATTAAAAACGTTTATTTGCTTTAAAAATGTTTTATGGGGATTTTTTTTTTGTATTTACAGTCAATCTCACTCTCAGGAATATCAAGCCAGTAAAAATTATAGAAATTAAGTGCACAAACAGCATATCTGACATTAGCACACATTTACGGTATTTTTTGAAGAAATTGTATTTAATTTTGATAATTTTCACTGGTTTTATATTCTTGAAAGTAAGATTGACTAGAGATATCAAAAAAATTTCCCCATAACACGATTTTTGAAGCAAATAAACGTTTTTAATATGTGCCCAAAAAAAGCTAAATTCCCACTAACCTCAAAAATATTTGACAGATCGTTGAACTGACATGGTCAGGCGCCATTGATGGAGAATCATTCACCTGGGAATAATGAGAAATTCAAAAATCAATCAAACAAAATTGTATATTCACCTGTCAACCCTGAATCTGACGATTCTCTCCGGGTCTTGACTATGGCGGAACGACGACGACAGCTGTCAGACTTGACGACGGGGACGATGCCCACTTTTCCTCCAAGACCTAACAGACCCGATCATCTCTGATTAACTACCCAGATACGGGGGAATTCCCCGATTTGGGTTTTCACCCTCCCCCAGGATCTGGGTCGTCGTCGAAAACGTTGTCTATTAGATCCTGGACGTAGTTCTGCAAGTCTTCCCCGTCCTCGTCTTCGTAGATGTCGTCATCGTAGTCTGAGTCCGGAGGAGTCACGTTCAATACGTAGTCCTAGAACAAGAAAAAACAGTGTTGAAATCTTGGAAGTTGGAACTATACGATTTTTAATTTTTTAGAAAAAAAGTACTTACAATATCATCACTATTTAGATCCAAATCCTCGTCCATTTGGACATCGTTATCCACCTGAAACATTCATATCCGTCAAATATCAAAAAATCTAACAGAGGTAGATGAAAACGTGTTTTTAAATTTTTATTGGCATTTAAAATTGATAAAGCAAACTTAGAAACAAAACATCGTGTATAAAACTTTGAAGTGAAAGGCATACATTATTACAAAAATATAACACAGCAACTTGAGAACAAAATATAAAAAGAAAAAAGGAAAAAAATAATTTAAAATTATGTATTCATATGATACTTTAAAAATTATTTAACAGAGAACTGACTATGGTACTTTGGAAGGTTTCTGAAAGAATACTCCTTTGTTAACTGTCTTTACCCCATAAAAGAGTTTTTAAATTCTTCTTTTGTGTTCACAAGTTAGTTTAAAAAAAATGTTTGTAATTCCGCAATGTTTACTGGGCTGAATTATCTTTTATGTGAATTGACCGAACTGTCAGTATTATCTTTCGATTAAATAAACGTACTGAGTATTGAGTACTAAGAATAAATTATTTCATCGAAGTTGCGGATAATAAAAACATTTTAATTGGTCACATTCAATTAGTCAAATTTTTTGGGTAAATTAAATATCTCAAGGACAAACAATGGTGGTAAAATTCCCAGAAATGTGGGTAGATAAGTTTACTGTTTTGGGGTAATGTCTATTTCAGTTCTCGATGAATCTCTCACGAATCATTTAGGTGAATCGCCCGGTATAATATTAAAAAATACTTACCGCATTTTCGGCGTCGTTTCCAGCCGCTTCCTAAATTAAAATAAAATTACTTGTTGAAAAAACGTTTACAAAGAAAATAAGAAACTAAAATAATAAATTATACAACTCCAGAATTTTACGTAGAACGAGAATTTAAAAAAATACTTACAGCCACTTGGTTATTATCTTCTTCCTCTTCATCTTCTTCATCGCCGAAGAATATCTAAATTAAAAGGATATTATTTAAAAAATTACATCTCCCTCAATTTTTAAAATGTTATGATATAATGGGGTGATTTGAATACTACTCAATATAAAGCACCTATCTAAAATTTCAGCTTGAAAGTCAACCGATGGATCACCCTGTATAACAAGATACCTCTTTCGATTAAAATTGAAAGATAGATTCAGAAATATCTTTTTTGTTCTAAAATAGCTTCTTGTACACAAAAATATTGTTGAAAAATAATTCAAAATGCAATAGTTCCAAAATTGCACGTAGAATTCGAAAATGCAATAATACCCAGGGTGTTCCATTTGAACAAACAGTTTGAAACAGAGATCAAACATCAAATAAAATATGGAAATTCAACATTAAATTCCCAATTCCTTAAGAACTTTTCATGATGAGAAACAGAATAATTATTGAATTAAATTAGTCCTTATTTGGTGTTGTATATTATTGTATCTTTTTTATTTGCTGTTTAACTCTCTTTAGAAGTTATTGGCGTCGAAAAATTCATCAAGATGAGCGAATTTTTTGAAGGATTTCTTACCAAGCGAGGGCCTTCCTCCTCATTATTGGGATTCTGGGGTAAATCCCAAGAATCCTCTCCATCTTCCTGTAAAAAAATCATTTAGTTTATTGTTTTCAAGTGGTAATTTACTAATTTGAATTTATAACAAAAATGGCGACTAGACTTCATTCGAGAAATTTAAAAAACAACAAAAATTCAACAAAATATGACCAGGTTTAATAAATCAGAGAGAAAATTATTACAAGTATCAAATACAAGACGCACGGTATTTGTCGAAAATGCTTGAAGAAACTAGAAAACTGAATAATCCCCAACATAAAAAAAAAACATTTGTAGTGAAAAATGCAAGTTAGATAATAATACAAAAAAGATCGAAACTATACTGTTTAGATAATGTTAATAATTTTAGTAATGGATCAAATTTTATGGATTGATTATTTATTTTACAACCAAAGATATTTACGACAAAAATAACACTGAAAGTCACATTAGAGAATGAAAATAAAATATAAAAAAGTCGCATAATAAAATTATTAGTATCCCTTGTTATATATCTTGAGTTACAATTTTTCTTTAATTTTTAATTCTATAAAAAAATCTTACCCTATTTTCGCCAGATGTAAATCTCATCTTGAAAACTTTTACTAGTAGAAATGAAATAAAATTTTTAGTTTTGTGGTGAAAAGGAATAATAATTCAAAAATTTGTCGGGAAGTACCCGAATTTTTGGAGGCATAGAGTATTGGTCAGTGTTTTTCTTCTTCCTGAACGAAGATTAGAGATACTACTCTAGTTTGAAAACTGTTGAATCTTTAATAATTCAATAACATGGTATTTGTCTTTTTAATTATTTTCAAAATTAATGAATTGTTGAAAAGAAATATTGGATTTAGTTCTGCAAATTAATAATTCGATCGAGATTGTGCGTCGGGATGCAGCGCATGCGTAACATATTTCACGTTGCTGTGATGGTAAAATATCGCGACCCCTTTCGGGAGAATTGAGAGGTAGATCTGATAGATTTCGACAAGAAAGTCTTAAACTAAATCTAATCAGTGCCCACATAAATAATGTATCAAAGACTCAATATATTGGATGTTTTCTGAATTGGAACACTCGAATATTCAGTGTTGCCATTTAAAAAAATCCACCAGATTGTTCAATAAGAATATCATGAGACTGTTACTAAATTCAATAACGACAAAAATAATCCTTATTTTGAAAATATTCTTAAGATAAGGAACCATATAATACATTTTAATACAGTTTTTTTTTCAAGAAATTTGTAACAACAATAGATGAAGACGATGAAGTTAAAAATGGATCAAAGAATGATTTTACTGTAACATAAAATTCAAATTCAATTCGATTCAATCAAAATAAGAATGGGTACTATTTACTTTGATGTATAGAATAATAACTTAGAAGGGAAAATTAATAAATAGCTACAGAAAAAGTTTAGAAGAAAAATCACACAAATAAATGACTAGATAACGAAATAAATCTTACCTCATCCTAAAAAATTGAGTTGCCACTAAGGGAAAAATAATAATTTTCAAATGCATTTTGGATATAAATTATCCTGCATTGTTTTAATAAAACGAATGTCGGCAAATAAAAATTTAAAAAGAATGAGAGTAACATCTTGATAATCAGTTATCTTCTCAAATCATATGGAAAGAAAGATAAATTATTATTGGAAAATCATGAATGAAAAACGAACATCATTTTTGTAGTTTCAAATAGGATAAGAGTGATTTCCCATAAACAGGATGTCCGGAAAATATTGTACCAAAGTCATCAGTTTCTTGATGAAAACTGCTTTCTTGAACTTTTGATCAAAATTCTTACTTTCTCGATTTACATATTTATTCAACTTATGAAGAAGGGCAATATTCAATTTCATAAGAAATTAGGATTATATTGAAAAATATTAAGATAATTACAAACAATCCTAAAAAAAATAATTTGCAGGTGCCATGATCGTTCTATGAACCTGTTAGTCTCCCACCAAAAAAACTGGTTTTATTCAACGGAATATGTTATAAACAGAACAAGGGAATTTCTCCTGATTCGGTCCGAACGTTTTCGATTGGCCCCCGTACCACACGTCAATCCGAATCTGTGCTTTCCTTTGTCCTGCGTTCGATTAATGTTAATCAATTCTATGATTCCCCAATTCAAGTTGTCAAATATCCTTGAGAAATTGTTGTTGGAATCGGCGTAAATAGTGTAAATACGCTTTAAATAATATCAAAATGAACAAGGTCGGTTGCAAATGTTTAAATATCATAATCGAGAGCGAATTGGACTTTTCCAACATTGATAAAAATCAACTTGAACTGACAACAGAGGAGAGCAAAGATAGTTTTTTCCAATATGTAAGTATTATTTATTTTAATTGTGCCTTCGAAGGAGTGGGTTGTGATTCAGTATTTCGTATTCTTTAATTCCTTCAGGATAATTTGAGGCAAGTGGAAAAGCTTGACAATATCAGCAAGAGTTTACCAGGTCTCGTTGAAACTAGAGAGGTTGGAAATTGGATTATCCATTATTGTATCAATTGTAAAGTTCACTCTCATGCTGTACACAAGAAAAAAGGTGCCTCATGCGTTATCATCCATCCGTCTCTGCTGGTGAGTTTTCGTTCAACGAATACAGTTGTGATTCTCTTTGTTTCTTTCACAAACGAACCTATCATGAAATGCTTGATAAGGGGTCAATTTACATAAATGACCACCTGGATTATCTGGTGTTAGAGTCAATTAAATGTGGCTTGTTTCATGTTTGAGAGAACAAAGAAATTTGGATGAAATCAAGGTTCGTCAACTTTTGACTGAAGACTTGAGTAAACCTGAATATTTTGGGGGCTTATGCAGTAATTCTTCTTTGAATGAAGGGGCATAATGAATAGAATGTATATGAAGGCAGTAATGAGAATTACAACTTTATTATGAGTCTTTTATATGTTCTATTGAGGGCACCCTTTATAACATTTTATTTACGTTTGTAGACTGAGGAGGAAATAAATAGGTTACGTCACAGTGCAAACTTCTCGAAAGCTTACAAAATAGTGGTAGATATTGGCAAGTTTATAGACGACAATGACGATATATGTAAGTTGAAAATTTCAGGTTGTATCGTTGGATTATACAATTTTTTTTAGTTTATCCAAGCGAAATGGATACTCTTATGGGGGGTATCAAACAGAACGCAACGGAAGCCCTGAAAAAAGAGGCTGCTTTGATCGAAGAAAGGATAAAGAAATTTACCGAAGAACAATATTACCTTTTGGATGTCTTAAGGGAAAGGTTGTCTTCGGAGGAACAGACGCTGATGAGGTGAGTTTTTGGTGGTTTTTATTGAGATTTCAGTGTTTTAATGCTTTTTTTGGGATGAGAAGGTTGCTAGGTGCGTTGTGATGTCTGATGAGACTCTTGGACATTGCAGGACTCAACTGGGGCATTTAGAACGATAATTATGAGTGTTTTTTGGATTTAATACAGTTTAAATTATTGTATTGACGTTGTTTAACCTTTTTGTTAGAAAAATTGATGTTTTTTTCCTTTGAAATCGCAGGTTTTGCTATTTTTTGTTCCACGTCCGTTCAAGAACTTCGAAACTACATTTTCAGGAATTATTGCTACATTTTCAATGTTTTCAGATGAAACTTTCGTGGATTTTTCGTAGAGACGTGTTTCTATTCATTTCACAGTTTCCTGATTGAGAAATTTACAAAAATAATGGGGTAGTTCAAGAATCTTGGTTTTTTGTCGAAAACTGAACTATTTAGGTATAGAACAGTGTACAAGTCGTTTGAAAGTAACAATTGTCTCTCAGAATATGGGATATTATACAGGGTGATCCATGTGAAATACTAAAGTTGTTTATTTTCACTTATCTTGTCGTGAAAGTACAGGGTGTCTCAAGTTCGAGTGCCTATTAGACGTTTCTAGAGAACGGGACATATTTGAAATCTGAAAATTGGGATTATGATATTGTTCGAAATTCTCTACAGACCCAAAATATTTTTAGAGACAGAGCTTTTCCGGTTATACTGGGAGTGAAAATAAATTTGCTCAAAAATTTTTTTTTCAATCTTCTCGTTTCCGATATGATTGAGTATTCAATGCTGAATAAGTTTCTGTCAAAACCATTGTATTCATTCGAATGGTTTTCAAAATATCGACAAAAAACCTGAGAAAAAGTCAAATTTTCATAGTCACTATCATGTCCATTTTTCTTATTCCGAACATCCTTAGTGTAAACCGTTCTCACAACGTCAAAGTAGAAGAACGTGGAGAGGTCATGCATCTTTTGAATTTCATAAATATCATCACAGGGTGTTCCAAATTTTGTGTCGAAAACTGTGATCGAAAATTGGCCATAACTTCTGTTTTTCAAATTAGAACCCTATTTTTTCATAATTTCGTTGGATTCTGCGAAGAAAAGTAATGATAGCACTCTCAGATGCTCTTTCTCCTAAATTCAGTAATTCCCGAGTTATTTGAGCTTTTCTGCATTCATGTTGTACGTAGAATCAAATTCATCTGATCTTTCACTTGAGAATATTCTGTGACCAAAGAAGATACATTTTTCCATCAATAATTCACAAGTGACAGGTCTAATTTAAGGTTTTATCTGTACTTTTCGATTTTATTCAATGGTTCCATGAAAATATTCATCGAATATGTTGCATGAGAATATTCTGTGACCATAGAAGATAAATGATTCCATTGATAATTCACAAGTGGCAGGTCTAATTATAAGTTGTTACTATGGTTTCATAAAGATTTTCATCGAATCTGTTCAGATTTGATGAATTTGAATCTACGTACAACATGAATCTAGAAAAGCTCGAATAACTCGAGAATTACTGAATTTAGGAGCAAGAGCATCTGAGAGTGCTATCATTATTTTTCTTCGCAGAATCCAACGCAATCATAACAAAATAGGGTTCTAATTTGAAAAACAGAAGTTATGGCCAATTTTCGATCACAGTTTTCGACACAAAATTTGGGACACCCTGTGATGATATTTATGAAATTCAAAAGATGCATGACCTCTCCACGTTCTTCTACTTTGACGTTGTGAGAACGGTTCACACTCGGGATGTTCAGAATAAGAAAAATGAGTATGATACTGGCTATGAATATTTTACTTTTTTTCAGGTTTTCTTCCGATATCCTGAAGACTATTAGAATGAATACAATGTTTTTAACAGAAATGTATTCAGCATTGAATACTCCATCATATCAGAAACGACAAGATTGAAAAAAACTTTTTTTAGCAAATTTATTTTCACTCCCTGTATAACCGGAAGTGCTCTGGCCTTGAAACTATTTTAGGTCGGTAGAAAATTTCGAACAATATCATAATCCCAATTTTCAGATTTCAAATATGTCCCGTTCTCTAGAAACGTCTAATAGGCACTCGAACTTGAGACACCCTGTATATACAACATAGATGCATCGAAAACCTGGTGTTGGCATTGATTTCATTTTGTTTAAGTCTTTCTTGTCGATAGAAAATCTGAGTATTTATTCTGTTTTTCATTTTTTTCGATATGAGTATTATACAGGGTGTTTGGAGGGTGAGTAGCCATAAGTAAATGGTGGATAGGTGATGCTCTTGGCTACTTGTTGCGCCTAATAAAATAACATTTTGCCCAAAGTTCAAGGTGTTATAATTTTTTTACCATTTTTCTAGAAATTTCCCATTTTTTTCATTAAAACCTTAATTTTTTTAAATTTAATGCTCGAGGTGCCTATAAAATGATCTATTTCCTTAGTCTAGTCTTGTCTTATTCAGATTGAATCAAAATTTCATACAAACGTCTTCAAAAAATCTGACAGCGTCGTATCAAACTTCAGAATGAAAAAAAAAATAATGTTGTGTCCACTTTACAAAGTGAAATAAAAAAAAAATTTACATAGTGTTGGGTTTTAAAATGGCTTTAAAAACTTCTCTAGTTAATACTCTTTGCAATGGTATGTAACATGTACCATTAATAATCAGATAACTCAACAAAAAACCGTTTTGTCTTCAAGGATGCCTTGAAAGGATAACGACAAAACTATTCCATTGAGCAAGCAAAATCTTTTCTCTCATTCTACCACAGCTAAAAATAGCGTGCTCTCTCTATCATCGGCTAACAATACTCCCAAGGGCGTCGCAAGGGAGGGGGCAGCTGCCCCCCGTGCCCCCCCCCCCCCCCCAATCAGAATAGAAAAAATGAACTGATTTTCGTATATTATGCTATTGTTTCATAAGTTGTTAAGGGATTTTTGAGCTCTAGTGGGGGGGCAGCTGCCCCCGTGCCCTCCCCCCAGCTCAAAAGCTGGGGGGTAATTACTACATTTGCAAGTTATTTCATAGGCCTGCAGTAAAGGTGCAGTAATGCAGTTTTGAGTTCACTCAACATTTCGGTGGTTCATCAACATATTCTGTAGAAAACTAAAGATAGAGAACTTCAAATCATTTATTTTAAATCTTGTTCAAATTGTTGGCCATTATTTCTAATACATGCGTAACATCTCTTTCTTATTTTCGTTGTGGTATAGCTTAGTCCAATTTCTTGCTTCATTATCACAAATGCATTATCTATTTTTTCTATTAATTTCTCTCGTGTGTCAATGGTTTCCGTATACACTAGATCTTTAGCACGATCCCAGACATAAAAATCAAGCGGTGTCAAGTCCGGCGATCTGCAGGCCATGGGATAGGGCCATTTCTGCCAATTCAAGCGTTGGGATATGCATTATCTAAGTGTTTCCGGACTGCTAAATTCGTATCATCCACACAATATTAATTTTATTTAAGATGTCTAAAAACATTTTATTTAATGATTTGAAGTTCTCTATGTTTAGTTTTCTACAGAATATGTTGATGAACCACCGAAATGTTCAGTGAACTCAAAACTGCATTACTGCAGGCCTTTGAAATGACTTGCAAATGTAGTAATTACCCCCCAGCTTTTGAGCTGGGGGGGAGGACACGGGGGCAGCTGCCCCCCCTAGAACTCAAAAATCCCTTAAAAACTTATTTTTTCTATTCTGATTGGGGGGGGGGGGGGGGGGGTGCACGGGGAGCAGCTGCCCCCTCCCTGGCGACGCCCTTGGGAGTATTGTTAGCCGATGATAGAGAGAGCACGCTATTTTCAGCTGTGGTAGAATGAGAGAAAAGATTTTGCCTGGTCAATGGAATAGTTTTGTCGTCATCCTTTCAAGGCATCCTTGAAGACAAAACGGTTTTTTGTTGAGTTATCTGATTATTAATGGTACATGTTACATACCATTGCAAAGAGTATTAACTAGAGAAGTTTTTAAAGCCATTTTAAAACCCAACACTATGTAAATTTTTTTTTATTTCACTTTGTAAAGTGGACACAACATTATTTTTTTTTTGATTTTGATGTTTGATACGACGCTGTCAGATTTTTTGAAGACGTTTGTATGAAATTATGATTCGATCTGAATAAGACAAGACTAGACTAAGGAAATAAATCATTTTATAGGCACCTCGAGCATTAAATTTGAAAAAATTCAAGGTTTTAATGAGAAAAATGGTAAATTTCTAGAAAAATGGTAAAAAAATTATAACACCTTGAACTTTGGGCAAAATGATATTTTATTAGGCGCAACAAGTAGCCAAGAGCATCACCTATCCACCATTTACCTATGGCTACTCACCCTCCAAACACCCTGTATATATTTTCAAACAATGAGAATTCAGTTTTATTTGGGTAGATGTTGAAAAACGTTTTTCTGCTTGAAGAATTGTTTTATGGGGATATTTTGTTGAATTTTTCAGTCAATCTCACTCTTGAGGATATAAGAAGAGTGAAAATTATTGAAATTGAGTGCTTTTTCATTAAAAAAACTGGATCTCTAATCTTTTCCTGGTAAGACTCTGGATATGTAGGTAAAGCTCAAAATAATTAAGGAAATCCTCTTGATTTGAACGACTTTTACTTTAGTACACATTTCTGTAATTTTTTTGAATGAAAATACACCAAATTTTGATAATTTTCCCTGGTTTCATATTCCTGGGAGTAAGATTGAGAGAAATTATAAAGAATACGTCCACAGAAAACAATTTTTCAAGCAAATAAACGGTTTTAATGTCTACACGAACAAAGCTAAATTCCCAATGCTTGCCCACCAGTACTAACCTCAAAAAATATTTGACATATCACCGGATTGCCTAATAAGACATGTCAGAATAGTCTTCGACTTAAAAACTCCTGTTTTTATGGTAACAGCCTTAAATTTTTCCGCAGGACCGTCTTCGAACACTTCACCCAAACGTCAGATAAAGACGACAAGAACAGCTACAAATTTTTGAGGACGCACGACGAGGTCGTCCCTCAAATTTCCAAAAAGTACTCGGAGAGATCGTCTAGTCAGTCCACCTCCGTGAGTACTTGACGTCTTAGTCAATTTCTTGGAATATCTTTACCAAATTTTTTTCCAGTATAACCTGTCGGCTTTATCCCCTAAAAAACCTAAAAAGGGGAGCGAACAGTCCAACGAATTCGACGATATGATGTTCCTCTTGGACGGAATGGACGACAGACAGTCGGACCAAGATGACCTGGGGGACGAAGACAGTGAGGTTGAAGGTAGGTTTTTTGGTTTGTCGCTTGGAATTTGTAGTAATCGAGCGGTTGGTTTTAGACGAACCTAAAGGGAACGACAGGTACCATTCGAGGACTCGCAGTGGCAGTATGAAGATCGCCAAGTCTTTACCAATGGACATTCCGGCCTTTTTGAAACCAAAGAAACACATGAGGGACTTCAGCGACGACGAGGAATCTGTGAGTGTCTTTTCTAGTTATTTTTCTCTTTGTTATTTGTTGCAGACTCTTTTATTATTTTGATGACAATGTTTATACTTTATTGGTGGGATTTAGGGAACTTTTTCTGTTTTTTCATTTGTTGTTTACCCCTAAACAACAAATATTTGGTTGCTTATTCAACTTTTATTCCTAACGCAGCGAGAATATCAAAAAACTAAATTTCTATTGAAAATATCCTTAAACTCGAACCTTTTTTTGTATTCATGATTTCTTTTTCTTAAAAGTTGCTATATTATTTTTGAAAGGGTATAAAATTGGGAAGACTAAACTATCCGATCTTAGCTATACTCCATTCACAATTATAAAATCACAACTCTGGCCTTGGAAATTTGACACATTTCACTCTGTATCGAAGTTATGACGTTTTTCAAAATATTTTTATGTTCCAAGTCAACACTATGTTGCCCTTTCTACATTCTTAGCGTATTTCTCAGAATGTGAATTTATTCGGAAAAAGAATTAATTGGAAAAGATGTGACGGACGAAAATAATTAACGTTTATATGAATTGATAGAAAGGATTCCTTTTCTAGTTATTTGCATGAAAAATACAAGAGATCACTGTTGAAATATATTATTTTCCGCCATGGAAGAAAATTGCATTGCTTTCACATGATTTTCATATGCATGCTTTGAAGATTTAATGTTTATTATCATCTTGAACTGAAAGTTGAAGACTTGACATCAATTGTTGAATCAAGAATAATGGAACATTATATCCCTCTACTGGAATCCAAATAGTTAAAGGGAGTTCTGATGCAACAGAAACTTTTTCTTGGAACATAACCTTAATAGCTAACTTAATAAAAATAAGAGTAGAAGATATACATTTCATTTATTTGATCTCATAAACAAGGAGTAAAATATTCTGACTGTATAGTAATTTATCAGTTTAAAAAATATTCATACATTACAACCACAGTAGGTTGTACAAATAATATGGAACAGGTCAAACATATGCTTCACATTTATCATTCACCTGTTCTAAAATAAGACACAAACTCCTCCACATTATAGGGCCCCTACAGCATTAAAAGCTTGTGTCTCTTTTGAAAGAAGTAGCACTAGATATAAAATATTCTTTCGATTAAGAGCAAATACCTACCGTTGAATGTTACATACACTAATTTCTTCAAAATGGGCTTATACGAAGTGGTTCTTTTTCTGAAACGTGAAAACGATCAACAATAATCATTTAGAGACCGATGATGGCCATCCAAAACCCGTTTACTTACGAAAATCGTGCAATTTCATTCTGCAAGTTCTTTCCTCATAATTCCCCGAAAATCCTACCTGAACCATATTTTTCGGTCGCTTTCGTGAAAAGATCGTATAAGGAAGCCTTTTTTGTCCATTTACACATTCCAAATAAATTTTGAGCACCAAAAACGATACCGAAACTAACCAAACTTCTGGGGGACCGGAATTTCGTTTGAAATCTTTCCAAACGGCCAGATACCTAAAAAGAACTTCGTTATCAAGTGTAAAAAAGGCGATTAGTACTTACTTTTGCTTTATTCATGCTTATAAATCGATTTTTGGTCCAATTCAAATTTGCCGTTTGTACCCATGTCAAAATATCTTTGATACTTTTACTTTGATGTAAACAAAGAAACTGGCAACGCCGTTTTGTCATTGAAGATATTCTCTGTACGCGCACAGATTTTTTATCAGGTGCACCAATTCCTGAAAACGAAACCATGGCCAGAGTTGTGATTTTATAATTGTGAATGGAGTATACATTCAAGAACATTCTTTCTCGACTTGAACCAAAATTATCGGTATTCCTTTCAGCTGCCAGAGGAAAATACGGTGGACATAGCGGCTAGCATAAAAAAATTGGCGAAAAGCGTGCACGGTAGCGAGATCTTTGGGGATCTCCCCAGGCCGAGGTTCAGCACGCAGCTCTAGCCCTTTCGCGAGACCCCCTAGAGTCGACAGCTACCCCCTCCCTAATCTAAGAATAAAAGACTAGAATTTGTATTTTCAAACTGCCAAAATTGATGGATCTTATCGGATGTTATTTTCTTCTAATCGAGGAAAAGTGTGAGAGTAAAACGGACAATTGGAAGTGCTTTACTAAGGATAAGGTCTGAAAAACGTTAAAATCCCAAAAAAAGTTGAAAAGTGATATAATCCGCAAAAATATAGAAACAGTTTTTTTTTATAATTGTTTATTTGTGTAACGTATACACCCAGCCATCGATTTTCAAACTGGGCGATCACAGAATCATTCTATATTAACTTTGTTACTCCGTTCATCCTCAGCGGCTTAAGAAATACAAATCTTTGCCTTTATTCGAAAATATTTTCATTTCATTTTGTTTTACCACCATCGTCGCCACTTTCCGTTGGATTCCTACAAATTTAGAACTTTTAACCTGGGCCCGTAACCTTTCGAACTCGAAAAGATGTGGACTTGGTTCAAATGATGAATTGTCGTTAATCTCGTAAATATTGAATGATTTGGTGATCATCCAGTGGATCAGGATAAAATTTAGTTGTTTCTTGGTGAATTTGTTCCGAAACTTGTTAAATATTGATCGAACGCTGTGGCTATATTTTGTAGGTTCACATCTAATTTTACGGCTGTGTGTATTATAAAATGTGAAAAAAAATATATAAAATCGTTTTAAATAAAATAACATATTCCTCTTATAATTCGATAATTTTAATTTAATCTGTTGAATTTAGTTTTTAGTATGAATTTGCTTATACGTTGATTATTTTGAATGATGTTCAATTTAATTTCGAATTCAGTGCATTTACAAATTAAGAGTACAAACTTGGAGAGTATGAATTTGAAGATACTGGCATTATTATTGCATTGAATAAAATTTTAAAAAGGAATCACATTCTTCATTTTTCACCTAAACAACCTTCAGAACCAATTCCTTCAACAGGTTCTTCAAAATCGAAGAAAACAAAAAGAAAAACTGTTTTCTGTGCATATTTCGTCATTAAGTAAAATTTCTTTCACTTTTATTTCAATCTTTATTTGACTTATTTTATTTCTTTTTTTTTCAATATTCCTCGAAAATAAACAGAATAGTAGTTTGAAGCTTTTGATTTTGTTTCTTTTTTCTTAATTCTTCTTTTTTCGATTTTTCATTTAGATAAATGTTATAAAATTTTAAATCTTTCCTTATTTTGTTTAAGGTTCTTGTTTCCTTTCTCTCAATTCTTTTTTTTCCAAATTCTATCCTTTTTCTATTTCAAATCGAATTTTTTTCAACTTCAGTCCAATATCTTTTTATTTCGCCGTCTTGTTTCCTTTTTCTAATTCTTTTTAATATCCCACAAATAAAACACGAAAAGATTCAAAAATTCGAATATTTATTTGTTTCTTTGTCTTCTTTCCCTTTATCAATTCTTTTTTTTTCTCTTATTGTTTTCATAATTTTTCTCAACATTTTATCAGTATAGGAATGAAATAACAAACCAGAATTTTTCTTATTCCTTTATTTCAGTTTTCTGCAGTTTATACAATAATTGAATAAAAGGAAACTCAAAGCTCGGTTTACAAATAAAAACAATCAATAAATTAGAACAAATAGTTTAATCGGTAACAAGAGAAGTAACATAATATTCAACAAACATCTGTTTCTCATCGGAACTTATCACAAGCTGAATTCCCAACAGCCCTGTTTCCCCCATTGATATCGAAATCTTGGTAGCGTAACTGAGTATTTTCAGGAGCTGTTTCAAATTGGAAAAAAGGTACTGCGCTTGCGTCTCTTTCTCACACTGATACAGAGACACTTCTTCCGAATTTTTCGAGATGGTAACCACTGATTCTCCCTGAAAATCAACCTCAGGTAAAATAGAAATGGGGATGTTAACAACTTACAGCTCTTCCTTTAGCCGTCAAACTAAAATATGGGGGATCTGGTGATAGATTAATAACGACCTCATCAGCCGAATTATCAAGCCTGTATAACAATTCTTGGAAAATGTTAGCGTTTACCACCATTTTGTTCAAGTTGCATTCATCGGCCAGTGAAATATTTTGGAAGTCGTCTGTAGAGAACGTTTTTATTTGACAATCGACTATAATATTCTCCTCCAAATGTTTCAATCTGAAATTTGAGAATAGACTAAATTGCATGGATTTCACGGGAATATACACACACTAGACATAGAGGTGAACCAGGCCCTTTATATCGTATAGTCATCGTTGGATTCCCATCGTCACCAAATATGTTCAGGCATTCGGTGAACACTTTCAGGTTGATTTTAAAGGATATGTCGTCGTTGGAATTTAATTCGTAGCTGGCGAACATGTTGCAAGGGAAGTAAATGGAGGTTTCGGTGCATTTTAACTCTTCCAAAGTCAACTTTAAGCCTTCTTCCATTGGTTTCAAGATTGCATACTGAAAGGAATGTGTTATATTGCACGTAAGGAATTGGTGGAAATTTATTCACCTCGTGCATATTTGTACCTTTTAAAACGTTGGAAACTATTTTAAAATCGGTAAGTTCCGCGGAAAACGTTAATGGATTCATGATTTCAAATTTGTTGATGTTTTTGAAGTCATAGAATCTAACGCAGAGTAGATCTTATGCATTTATATCAGATGTTCTGTCAAATTATTGGAACTACTGTTTGGTCTGTGGTAGTCTGTACACCAGAGATGATGACTAATTTAAATTTATTTCTATGGTTCATAACCTTAGTCATCTTCCAACATTAATTATTTTTTGTTAATTATTCTGAAATTTTCATTAATTACCTCATAATCGAAGTAATTAGACCGAAAACTAGTATATTGTTTACATCACTAGAAGTTTCTGTTTGGACGATGCAATAAAAGATGAAGTAAGATTGGTCGGAAGTTCCAATTTGAAGTATGTAATCAGTGAAAAAATGAAGTTTTGTTTCGCGAAACTGATTAACAATAATTTTTAGGTAGAAATTGTCTGGTGACGATGGAGGAGTTATGAAAATGATCGATTTCTTTTTGAAATTAGAGCTAGGGTCGACATTAAAAATTTTCCATCTCTAGTGATTACCTGATCATAATATTTGGGGAGGTGAGTTTGAAGAATATCAAAGTACATATTTGATTTGATCATGATCTAATTACGATTATAGAGAATTTTCTAAGCGAATATCGTCGTTTTATGTGGTATTCGACGTGTTTAAAGTTAAAGGGAAACCTTGAGACTTTCACAATGATTTCTTTGTTATTTGTTGATTCATTGACCATCTTTCAACATATTTGGGTTCAATGCTACTTTGGACAAGAAATATTCTACCCAGATTGAAGGAAATGTTAGTCATTCTTGAAAAACATTATTGGATCAATTTAAATTGGAGCAGTGAATCACCAGATGATAATTTTTTCAGGACCTGTATTATTTGGGGTTTTTTTGATTCAAAAACTAGGATATGATGAATTTCGAATGTTTTTGAATAGAATTGGGGAATATGCAACATTCTCAGTGTTAACACAATTGATTTTAAGCTTAAACTGTTAAGTTCTCTAACATTTATTGAAGATTCCGTTTGGTAACTCTTATTTGCTCATATTGAGGATAAAAGGATAAAATGGGTTTGATCTGTAATTTTTTTTGTAGCTAGAAGTAATCTTTCAGCTGGCCCAATTGAAGATTGTGGTTTTCCTTCTCCATTTCAGATTGAGACCCTCTAGAACGTACCCACAACCCCCCGATCCAAAATGGCAGGAAACCCGGGTTTAGAACAACTGATCCCCATCGTCAACAAGCTTCAGGACGCTTTCACCCAACTGGGCGTCCACCTAACCCTCGATCTCCCTCAAATCGCGGTCGTAGGGGGCCAATCAGCCGGCAAGAGTTCCGTTTTAGAAAATTTCGTAGGCAGGGACTTTCTGCCCAGGGGCTCGGGCATCGTGACCCGTCGCCCCCTCATCCTCCAGCTCATCAACAGCACCACCGAATACGCTGAGTTCTTACATTGTAAAGGCAAGAAATTTGTGGATTTCGACGAGGTTAGGAGGGAGATCGAAGCAGAGACTGATAGAGTGACCGGGAACAACAAGGGGATATCCAATATACCTATTAACTTGAGGGTTTCGTCTCCAAACGTGTTGAATTTGACTCTCATTGATCTACCGGGGTTGACTAAGGTTCCTATCGGAGATCAGCCTGTAGATATTGAGCAACAGATCAGGTCGATGATTTTGCAGTTTATAAAGAGGGAGTCGTGCTTGATTTTGGCTGTAACACCAGCGAATACTGATTTAGCGAATTCAGACGCTTTGAAATTGTCGAAAGAGGTCGATCCGCAAGGGATTCGTACCATCGGGGTTATAACAAAGTTAGATCTTATGGACGAAGGAACGGATGCTAGAGATATATTGGAGAACAAGTTGTTGCCTTTGCGGAGGGGTTATATAGGGGTGGTTAACCGGTCTCAGAAGGATATCGATGGGAGGAAGGATATAAAAGCTGCGATGGCTGCGGAGAGGAAGTTTTTCTTGAGCCACCCTTCGTACAGGCATTTAGCCGACAGGTTAGGGACTCCTTACCTCCAACGCGTTTTAAACCAACAATTAACGAATCACATTAGAGATACTTTGCCGGGATTGAGGGATAAGTTGCAAAAACAGCTTTTAACGCTTGAGAAAGACGTGGATCAGTTTAAGAACTTCAGACCTGACGATCCGGCTATAAAGACCAAAGCGATGCTTCAGATGGTCCAACAGTTGACTACTGATTTCGAAAGGACCATCGAGGGGTCTGGATCGGCCCAGATTAACACCAACGAGTTGTCAGGGGGCGCAAAGATCAACAGACTGTTCCACGAGCGTTTCCCTTTCGAAATCGTTAAAATGGAGTTTGACGAGAAGGAGCTACGTAGAGAGATCGCTTTCGCCATCAGAAACATCCACGGAATCAGGGTGGGGTTGTTTACGCCCGATATGGCGTTTGAAGCAATCGTCAAGAAGCAAATCAGTCGTTTGAAAGAACCTAGTTTGAAATGCGTAGACCTGGTAGTCACAGAACTCTCTAACGTGGTCAGGAACTGCGCGGAGAAGATGCAAGCTTACCCCCGCCTCAAAGAGATGTCTGAACGCATAATAACCACCCAGATTCGCCAGAGGGAGCAACGGTGCAAGGACCAGATCTGCCTGCTGATCGACTGCGAGCTGGCTTACATGAACACGAACCATGAGGACTTTATAGGGTTCGCGAACGCTCAGAGTCAGAGCGAGAGCGCGGCCAAGACGGGGACGCACGGGGCGTTGGGGAATCAGGTTATAAGGAAGGGGTACATGTGCATCCATAATCTGGGGATCATGAAGGGTGGATCGAGGGATTACTGGTTCGTGCTGACGGCGGAGAACGTGTCGTGGTTCAAGGACGAGGACGAGAGGGAGAAGAAGTTTATGCTGCCTTTGGACGGGCTGAAGCTTAGGGACGTCGAGCAAGGTGGGTAGAAATGGGGAAATTTTCATTTTGCGACCACTGCGGGCATACGTTTCGAAATGGATGCGGAATTATTGATTTTCACACAGCTTTTCGTGTTTTAAGCACGAGAAATATTCCCGTTTTACTCAAAATTCACTGTATTTATGCGATCCAACGATTTGTCAATTTTTTTTTGAGGTTATCCGGTGGTCGAACATTCTATCATTCTTTTTACCTGGAATTCGATTGCTGCAAGTAATATAGGCGATATTATGGCCAAATTCGTAGTAATTTAACATGAATTCCACCGAAATTTCACATTTCCTACTTTAAAATTCGAGTTTCTTTCGAAATTTGTATTTAAATATGGCAGGTGCAGGTTAGACCATAGATAAATGGTTAAAATTCGCTCGGAATGTGAAAAATCTATGCTTTTTTCATAGATGACAGAAGGGCCCTCTCTAAGATGCATAGAATATGCGAAACCAAAGAAGCAGTGCGCCCCCTATCGGTTACGAATGAACCTACGATTGGGCACTAGTGTTGTTATACTCCTTTCACTCTAATGAAGTACTTTGGTTGGCCAAAATTCATGTTTATCAAGTTTTTTTGCTTAATCTGACGCAGGTTGGTACTCGTTATATGTTAGCCTATGTTTACTTCTATTTACTCTTTTTCAACTTTGTAAATGAAGTTAGTTCTTTTAAAGTTTAACTATGACACAGGTTTCGTAGAGTACTACTATACTCCATTCACAATTATAAAATCACAACTCTGGCCTAGTAAATTCGACACATTCCACTCTGTATCGAAGTTATGACGTTTTTCAAAATATTTTTATGTTCCAAGTCAACACTATGTTGCCCTTTCTACATTCTTAGCGTATTTCTCAGAATGTGGATTTATTCGGAAAATGAATGAATTGGAAATGATGTGATGGACGAAAATAATTAACGTTTATATGAATTGATAGAAAGGATTCCTTTTCTAAGTTATTTGCATGAAAAGTACAAGAGATCACTGTTGAAATATATTATTTTTCGCCATGGAAGAGAATTGCATTGCTTTCACATAATTTTCATATGCATGCTTGTGAAGATTTAATGTTTATTATCCTCTTGAACTGAAAGTTCAAGACTTGACGACATCAATTGTTAATTCTAATCAAGGATTCATTAAAAAAAATCAACCCAAAGATATAAGATGAATTGATGGGTAATTACAAGAATCCAGAATATGTAATGTCAATTTTATTTTGTTGATAACTTTCTTAAAATCAATTTTGGGATATAAAACTCGGCTGCGTTTGTTCAAACAACATCTAAAGAATACATTTTTCCTCATCTCGACCTTTGAAAGGCGTTTCTCATAGGAGAATTAGGTCTAAGTTCCACCTCAATAGTGAGGTACTTAAATTTTGCAAATCTGCTCAGATATCGCTAAATTTCTTGGTAAACCTGAAAAATATCATCCTAATCGACCTCTCGAGGCTCCATCCGATCTATCTTCTACGATATCTCTCCAAATAACAGCTTTTTCAACGAAATTCCCGTGTAGGTACCCCTTTAACCTCGAAATGTAAACATTCGTCCTGGTCTTGAAAATCGTCCTCACGCTCCAAACTGGTGCTTAAAACAATAAACATACGTTAATCTTGGATATTCGACGAAAAACTCACCTGCAAATATCGATTAAATACCAAAAATCCGCGAACAATTTGTAAACCTAACAAAATGTGGAATATCTTTGATACTTTTACTTTGATGTAAACAAAGAAACTGGCAACATCCTTTTGTCACTAACGATATTTTCTGTGCGCGCACTGACTTTTCATCATATGTTCTGTGCTTTTCATCAGGAGCACCAATTCCTGAAAACGAAACCAAGACCTCCTATGTGATTAAATAAAAGTGAATGGAGTATACAATCTCATACTGAGGTATTTCAAGTTGTACAAAAAGGTATTTAAATGTAATCTGTGGCTTACTTCTTGAGAATTTTGAAAAGTGGGAAATTCCACTGTTCGTTTATAAATTTTTCTGTCGGGCTATTCGAGTACTCTTATTCTTTTTCGACTGAACTATCACAAAGTAACAGACTATTCTGTCCATTATATTTCAGTTAAATTCCAACACTCGATTCTTAATTTCCGTACAAGGGAATAGCATAACTGAATCTTGCAACCATGTTTATATACGTGAAATATTTCCAGTATCAACAGAGAAAAACGTTTCTTCAACATTCGCCAGGTCTTTGGAATTATTGAATTCACTTAATATTTTCTCAAATTCATCATTTTCTAAGAGTTAATAAGCATTTTGATGAATACGTGGTTACTACGACATCAATGTAGAAAGAACAACGTTGCTCAGTTATCTGACAGGAAAATGATTATAACCTAACATTTTCAAAATATACACGGTGAAACGTGTCAGAATGTCGTGGCCAACCGGTATACTTTATAAAAGTGAAAGGATTATCGGCGTTCCTTTTTGGAAATGCCCAACGAGTAGTTCTGGTTCTCGCCGTTATAGCGCTACGATTTTAAAATAGACTGGTTTCTTTCATCTATGGTCTGACCTGCTATCGTGTTCTGTGAACCCCACAGAAAGATAATAATTATATTTCTGTGGTAAGCCCCAATAAAAAATCATCCTGTTCTATGTCGATACACAGCCGTCTCTATACAAGCCATGAACTAATTCAACATGGCAACATTGAGTGTGGGTGACTAAAACACTGCGTTTGAGTCCATTTCTTGATGGATTTTCGTTTAAATCCACTGTAATTGAAGAAAAGACGGTTAAATTAATGTATAAATCTTGAGTGTTGCGCAAATTACAAGGATTATCATGAAAAATGGATATTTTCGTATTTCAAGCCGTCATTTTGTTACATCTTCGCCATTTTTAGCAGATTCCGACCACTTCGGAAATAATAGCCCCATGATCCGTCAACATCCTCGACCTTTATCCATGTTCTATTCCGGTAAGTGCTGGTAAGGTTGTAACTTACCCCCCGACCTGTTCAGACATGCCTAACAGAGCGTATTTTAAGCTTCTTTTCCCCTCTGAGAATGCCTTTTTGGAGATTGGTTTGTGGCTTGTTTTGGGTCTGTAAATATTTTTGTGGTTTGGAGAGATTTCAGGAATCGATTCGCCTTCTTATAGAATAAATAATCGCGAAGTGGTCACTCTTCGATATTTCGTAAAGTTTGAATTTTCTCCAATCTGAGTCCTCGAAATTCCCTTAGGTTTCATGTCCAGAAGGCACATGTTCGCCCTGTTCAACCCCGAAGGCAGGAACGTCTATAAAGACTTCAAACAGCTGGAACTGAGCTGCGAGACGGTGGACGAGGTGGACTCCTGGAAGGCGTCCTTCCTGCGGGCCGGCGTCTACCCTGAGAAGCAGGCCGAGCCGGACAGCCAGGACAATCCGGGCGAGAACATAACCAGCTCCATGGACCCCCAGCTGGAGAGACAGGTGGAGACCATCAGGAACCTGGTGGACAGCTACATGAAGATCGTCACCAAGACCACCAAAGACCTGGTGCCCAAGACCATCATGCACATGATAATCAACGACTGCAAGGAGTTCATCAACGGGGAGTTGCTGGCCCACATCTACGCGAGCGGAGATCAGAACCAGCTGATGGAGGAGGCGCCCCACGAGGCCCAGAAGCGAGAGGAGATGATCAAGATGTACCACGCCTGCAAGGAGGCCTTGAGGATCATCGGGGACATCTCCATGGCCACGGTGTCCGTCCCCGTGCCGCCTCCCGTCAAGAACGACTGGAATCCCAGGTTGTCCCCTCCGAGTCCCGTGGGGGCGAGAAAAGCGCCTCCCGCCGTTTCGTCGGTGGCGTCCAGGGCCCCGCCGCCCCCTCCCTCCACCAACCGACCGGTTCCCGTCATCCCAAACAGGCCGGGGGCGGGGATTCCGCCGCCGATGCCTCCGAACAGGCCCGGACCCGGGGCGTTGCCCCCTCCACTCATTCCTACGAGACGCTGATGCGAAAAAAGTAAGTGCTTGATCGTGACAATTATCCCACGTGCTGAACTATTATTTTTATAAAGAAAAGTGTATTATAATTGCTACGTTTAGATTTTATTTTTATTTATATATATGAAATTTATATACTACCAAAAATATATTACGCTAAGGTGTTTCGCGATTCAGAGGAATTCAGAACGGAGATTCGAGTCGCGACGAGAGTATTAAACGTTAAAGTCGATGTTTTAGAAGCCCAGGGGCGGTTTTACCGGGAGAAATCGAAATTTGTTGAATTTTAATAATTTCTTGATGTACCGGTGCGAAAATTGAAGGAAACTGTGCGAAAATCAAGAATAATTCATATTTCAGAACTTTTCACGAAAGATTTCAAGCAGAAATGGAAACCAGAATCGAGAATTTTAGTCCAGTGTAATGGTGCAACTGACTCGACCCGCCCCCGAAAAGTCACAGAAAATATGAATCTTTATGACATTCTTTGTGTGAATCATCGGTTTCTGTGACCCTCCGGCGGTGTTGAGTCATTTGCACCATTACGCTGGACTAAAATTCCTGTGATATCTCGTTAGCGATTTTATCCATTTTGATCGAATTTTCATCGCCATTCGATGTTCATAACGTGCGAAAATCAAGAATAATTCAAATTTCAGAGGCTTTCACGAAGGAAATGAAAACCGGAATCAAGAAAAAGCTTAATCCAGTGTATTGGTGCAAATTGCCCAACACTCCGCCGAAAAGTCACAGATAAATGTATCTTCATGAAATTCTTTGTTTGAATCATCGATTTCTGTGACCCTCCAGCGGTGTTGAGTCAGTTGCACCATGACACTGGACTAAATAAAATTCCCGCGATATTTCGATGGCGATTTTTTTGATTTTGATCGAATTTTCATCGCTATTCGATGTTCTTAACGTGCGAAAATCAACAATAATTCAAATTTCAGATCTTTTAACGACAGAAATGCAAACCAGAATCGAGAATTTTAGTCCAGTGTATTGGTGCAATTTACTTGCCACACCGCCGAAATGTCACAGAAAAAAAATCTTTATTACAGTCTTTGTGTCATTCATCGATTTCTGTGACTCTTCAGCTGTGTCAAGTCAGTTGCACCACTACAATGGATTAAAATTTCGACGAAATCTAGATAGCGTTTCATTTGATTTTGATTGGATTTTCATCTTTAGATGTTCTCAAAAATGCAAAACTTTAATTACATCTCTAGAAGAGTTTACCGAATGAAAAAATAAAGTGGTCATTTTGTTCTTGGTGAAATTGGATTCGCGATAATTTGATGTACCGGTGCGAAAATTGAAGGAAAATGTGCGAAGAAGAAAGAATAATTCAAATTTCAGTACCTTTTACGAAAGATTTTCAAGCAGAAATGAAAACCAGAATCGAGAATTTTAGTCCACTGTATTGGTGCAATTTATTCGACACACCGCCGAAATGTCACAGAAAAAAATATCTTTATAACATTCTTTGTGTCATTCATCGATTTCTGTGACTCTTCAGCGGTGTCAAGTCAGTTGCACCATTACAATGGACTAAAATTTCGACGAAATCTTGATTGCGTTTTATTTGATTTCGATTGGATTTTCATCTTCATTCGAGGTTCTCAAATAGAAGAGTTTACTGAATGAAAAAATTAAGTGGTCATTTTATTCTTGATGAAATTGGATTAAATTAATGAGAACCAAGAAATTGATCTATATTCTGACAAAAAAAAAACATTGAAATCACTTAAAGCAGTTTTCAAACCTAAAAAGTTGGACCCTTTTTTGTCATTTATCGTTTCTGCTTCGATTTCGCCGGAAAAAAGTCCCTGTTTAGATCCCGGTCGATCCATGTGCGTGATTCATGCCAAATGTACGAAATCGATGTGTGCTGGTTAGAAAATGTAGATTCGCTGAGTATTGAAAAAAGTGCACTTATGTAGAACTTAGATTTCGTTCGAAAACACCTCTAGTTCTAATTTTTCTGAACAGTTGCAGGTTCCGATGTTGAGTTTCGATTTATCGAGCATGTATATTTTTGTATATTGAAGAAAATTTTTACGAAAACCTAGTATTGCATCCTGTAAGAAAACTGTGAGGTCTGCGCCATTTGATAAAAATCTATTCGATTGCATTGTAGAGAAATCGGGAACGTTCAAACAGAGAATTCCCTTCGTTTATGTAAATTTTGGTTTGTTTTGAAAATCTTCGAATGTTTGGACGCTTGCGATTTCTCACACTGTATATTATTTTCATAGACTGTTTAACAATTTACACGAACATGTTTTTGATGAATTTAATTGATTGAAACAAACATATATTTTATAATAAAGGCAAAATTGTATGGATTTTCTTGTATTCAAACAATCCACAAATTGTTAATAGTGTCACTTGTGTGTTAACTATTAAAAACACCTTCCCACAGAAGTTTGTGAAAATTTATTGATTGGAAAGTCGTTATGGGCCAGGAAATTGTTCAATGTTAAATATCTACTCCCTGAATGTAATGTTTTAGTAGTAGATGTTAATAAATTGTTCGATTTGTTATGTGCAGTTTGAGTATTAAATAGGTGTCTGCTATCTCGATGATTTTTTATTTCACCCCCTATCACTCCCGAAGAAATATTCCTAATATAAATACCTAAAGGTATAATCCTACACCGAAAGGGTTAGTAATTAATTCCTATTCATGAAATACAAAGAAAATATTCCCAAATCAAGACCCTAGCGCCATCTAGTGATGAACCCCCGAAGTAGTAAAATTTCCCACAGCGCCATCTAGCGGACAACTGTCCAACGTAGATTTTACAGAAATAGGAATCTAGGCTCGGTAACGTAAGCTTCGAGAACATCACAGCAGATGGCCACAGAAAAGTTCGATAGTTCTGTAATAGATGGCGACAGGTGTTGTCAGTTTTGATATTCGAAAATGATCTAAATGAACACAAGAATATTATCGAAACTATGGGTCTTTTTTAGAAAAACTTTTTCCAATTTGGACGTGAGATGGCTTGAACGATTCGTGAGATCATTCTCTTCAAGAAAAGATATGAATATAGGTCCTAAAATATATAGTATTCAAACTACGATCGAAAAATGCCCTCTGGGAATTTTCTCTCTTATTCTTCGGAAAATGGACATATGATCATTTTGTGTGCATTTGTTGGTAGCCCTAAAGCTCCTCTATCTCTAGACACATCATTTGTTGAGTTTCAACAAATTTATTTTTTTACCTGATTTTTTTCCAAAGGCTATACTATGGGATTTTTATCGAAACACTTTTTTCGCCCGATTTGGACGTGGGATGGCTCAAACGACTCGTAAGAGCTTCTACTTCAAGAAAAGTTATGAAAATAGGTCCTAAAATGTATAGTTTTCAAACTACGATCGAAAAATGCTTTCCGATATTTTTCGCTCTAATTCATCGAAAAATGGACTTGGGAGAATTTTGTGAGCATTTGTAGGTAGCTCTAAAGCTCCTCTATCTCTAGATTCCTCATTCGTTGAGTTTCAACGAATTTATTTTTTTTCGGCAATTTCGACCAAAGGCTATACTATGGGATTTTTTTCAAAGAACTTTTTCTCTCCAATTTGGACGTGAGATGGCTCAAACGACTCGTAAGACCTTCTACTTCAAGAAAAGTTATGAAAATAGGTCCTAAAATGTATAGTTTTCAAACTATGATCGAAAAATGCCTTCGGATAATTTTCGCTCTAATTCATCGAAAAATGGACTTGGGAGAATTTTGTGAGCATTTGTAGGTAGCTCTAAAGCTCCTCTATCTCTAGATACCTCATTCGTTGGGTTTCAACAAATTTATTTTTTTTCGGCAATTTCGACCAAAGGCTATACTATGGGATTTTTTTCAAAGAACTTTTTCTCTCCAATTTGGACGTGAGATGGCTCAAACGACTCGTGAGAACGTTTTCTTTTAGAAAAGTTATGAAATTTGGTCCTAAAATGCAAGGTTTTCAAACTACCTTCGAAAAAAGCATTGCATAATATGTCGTGTGGATCAAGAATCACGAAATGGAAACACTCGTGCTCTAGTCAAATTGAAATGTCTAGAGACAGAGTCTGGGTCAATTGATCATTGCGCCATTTCGTGTGGATCAAGGATCACGAAATGGAAACACTCGTGCTCTAGTCAAATTGAAATGTCTAGAGACAGAGTGTGGGTCAATTGATCATTGCGCCATTTCGTGTGGATCAAGGATCCCAAAATGGAAACACTCTTGCTCTAGTCAAATTGAAATTTCTAGAAATTTCTCTGTCTCTAGAGACAGAGTGTGGTTCCATTGATCATTGCGCCATGTCGTGTGGATCAAGGATCACACGATATTGAAAATAGTGCACTTTTCTGAACGTTGTAAAGCTCAAATGACTCGTTAGAGCTTCTACTCCAAGAAAAGATAAATAAATAGGTCCAGAAATGCGAAGTTTTCAAACTACGGGTCGATGAAAGATGTCCCATAATTTTCCCTCTAACTCATCGAAAAACGAACATATTAGAGTTTCTTTTCCATTTGTTGGTAGCTCTAAAGCTCCTCTATCTCTAGACACCTAATTTGTGGCGTTTCAACGAATTCATTTTATTTCCTGATTTTTTTCCAAAGGCTATACTATGGGATTTTTATCGAAACACTTTTTTCGCCCAATTTGGACGTGGGATGGCTCAAACGATTCGTGAGAACATTTCCTTTGAGGAAAGTTATGAAAATTGGTCCTAAACAGTATAGTTTTCAAACTACGATCGAAAAATGCCTTCTGAGAATTTTCCCTCTAATCCTTCGAAAAATGCACTCAGAAGAATTTGGTGAGCATTTGTTGGTAGCCCTGAAGCTCCTCTATCTCTAGACACCTCATTTGTTGAGCTTCAACGAATTTATTTTTTTTTCTGATTTTTTTCCAAAGGCTATACTATGGGATTTCTCTCGAAACACTTTTTTCTCCAATTTGGACGTGAGATGGCTTAAACGATTCGTGAGAACATTTTCTTCAAGGTAAGTAATGAAAATATGTCTCAAATCGTTAATTTATTGGAATAGATCCTCTGAAACCTAGCAACATTAGAAGAACAAAAAGTGGAAATTTTGCCCCTAACATTCGTTGGGATAGGCAACTTTTGATACGCATTCAGATATGACTAGATGGGCCTGCCATCTGGTGGTTAAATCCTGAACGTAACTGTTGGAGAAATAGGAATCTAGTCTAAATAAGAGATGGGCACAGAAAAGTTGGGAATTCTCATAATAGATGGCGGAAGTGATTTTGATGCTGTTGGTCTTGAAAATACGAAAATTTTGGATTTTTTCTTTCAAATAATGAACATATAAGTGTTTTGCACTCCTCAATTGCAAGCTCACAAAATATCCTACCTTTAAACACATTACTCGCTGTTTTTTTGCGACTTTTTTGTAATTTTTGATCGTTTTACAATCGAAATCAGTTTTTCTATCAACTTCTTGGTTGAAATAGTCCTGCTTAGAAGAATTTATGTAAGACAAGGTTTAAGTAAACAAACAAAAGGAATATGTGGATTACAATTTACTTATCTACAAAGTGTAATATATTTTCAATTACTGATATTATGTACATTCAGTTCGACCAAGTTGGCTCAACATCTTTCGTAGTTGCTGGTTGTTGTGTACTTTGCTGCAACAAATTCTTGCTAAACCATGCAGGTCTTGGCTTCTTCATTTCTACGATAGGCAGACCGTTATAATCACCCTCCAAACTGCCTTTTTCGTTTTCATACAACACTACAACTTCTTTTTCTACAGGTTGCAGCCCAAGTTTCTCTTGTATCGCCTTACGCATCTCCTTAGTTTCGTCCATTATCCTCTTATAGCAGGTGGGACATAATACCCCTATCTCGTGATGATCTCCGCAAGTATTGCATACTCTGATATTAGTTTTAGGAGTAAGAATTTTCGAGTGATAGTAAGGATCTCCAAATTTTCTTTTCAACCTCTTTTCGAGAGATCTCCTAGCTTTGGGTACAGCCCACAATAATCCATCTCCTATGAGCTTTTTCAGGGAAAATGGTTCACTGGGTGCAGCTCGGTCAATTTCTATAGCGGCCAAGCAGAACGCATTTGGGGGTACCCTGTGGTTGAGACCTAATAAAAAGCCTAATGTTTGCTCTAGTCTGGAGAGAGAATTGCTCAATCTAGAAATAATTGAGGAAGCCATCACTTAAAAAGAGAAATGTTTTACTGTTGTTGTTGTATTCTAAAAATGAGGTTAGAACACAGATTACATAATTTGTGGTTTGCGGTTAGGGAGTTTGGGATGAATGCTCTGTGGTGGCTAATTTTGAAGTTGTCAAACTTTGAGGTTACTGTCGCAATGATAACAATTTACAAGTTTTCTTGTACCCACATAAATAAACATGAATAATTATAATTTTAAGCTTACCAAATTTTAAATTATACCTCGAACTTTCAGTTTAAACATAATCAAAATGGCCAATCCGATAGATTGGGATAAAAAATATCAGGAAGATTTGGAAAGAGCACAAGCTCTAAGTTTGGAATCTCTAGCTTTAGAACAATTCAGACAGAACAAACTGTTACAGGAAAGGAACAGAATCACTCCCAAAGCTCCCAAGAATGTTCCAGGCAAGTGTTACAATTCCCATTCCGTATTTGAACGAAGTGCTAGTTCAAACTTATTTCAGTAAACAGAGCTGCATCAATGTCCGAGACGGATTCAGAAAGACAACCAAGTAAATCCAGACCGAGGCCAGGAAGTTCCCTGTCTAGTCAAAACAATTCTCTGCTTGCCCCACCACCGTCTTCTCAAAGAAGAAGCAGTGGAGCTTCTGGTTGCGACATGCCAGACCTCATATCGTTTTCTAGTCCTCCGTCGAAATCTAAGAATCTCTTGGATATGTGTAGCATGCAACAGTAAGTCGGGGAGCATTTCTTACGATTTGAACAGCTCCAACATAAAAACTGAAAGAAAATTTAAAAAAGAACTGTTAAATTGTAATTTTTTTGTTTCAGATACAATCACAATATATCCAGTCCAGTGAATATGCCTCAAACAACGTATCGTCCTGTGATAACGCCAACTTCAAATGTCAATACAATTTCGCCTCTGAATTTTGCACAGAGACCTCCTTTTTATCAATCGTACCACAGTCAAATATCGGGGCAACAAAACAGTATGCCCCAATTCTCTAACGCGACAGTTCAGTCCCCTTATTCGCCTGGAACCAATAACATCTTTTTGCAAAGTGATAAAACGGTGGCCAGTATTAACAGTAATGTTCTTAACGTTCCGAGATACCCTCAGCAGACTTTGTTGTCTCCCAGTATTAACGTGCCTATGGGGTCTCCTTTTCGAGGTTCTTCCCCAACGACGCAGATTGGGCTGCCGAGAAATCTAGTCTCCGATATGGCCAGCGATGCTAGTTTGGTGAGTACAGAAGAAGTCATTCAGTTGACTCCAAAACAACAGATTTTTCTGTTTATTTTGTATAAGACACTGAGATTTTGACTTCAACGTTCATTTTGAGTTATAACTTCTTAATTCTTTGTAGATTATTCAAATTAAACAAACCAATTTTCACAATACCTTGGAGCAAAGAGTCTATGCTTGCCGTTTGGCTGTCCTGTGCGTTTTTGTTGGAAAAGTAGGCTTGAAAATCAAATTAAACATTAATCAATTGACTTTACTCACTTTTATTATTGTGTGAATCACAATATTCATAAAAAATCCAGCTTCAACTGAATTGTGATTTCAAAAATTCGAAATTCATAAGATCTACGATTGTTTTTCAATAATTTTCTATGGTCCCGAAGTAAGACCACTGACCGATTTCAAGGTCATTCATTCTTTCAAAAAAGCGACGCGACATCTGATGGTGGGAATTCTAAGCGAGTTTGCTACACCTTTTTGAGAATGTCATATTTTTTAATTGTCATTTTTTGCATCTGTTTTCGTAATTCTCTGAAGGACCCGGTATATTTTAATCTTCGTTTGACGAAAACCTCTCCGATATCTATAAAAAGCAAATAAATCGTCGCCTATCGATATTTTCCAGCTTTATTCAGGAAATAGATTAGGTACCTGTTATCTGTTCATTAAACGTGTGCTCTAACAAACGCTAGAGTTTCTTAATAAATCGTGAATTTCGAACATTCTTTATCGTCGAATAATTCCTCAAATCATCTATATCGAAATCTAGCGAATTGAGTTATGCAACTCAAGTTCAAAGCTTGAGTTTCTGGAAAACAGGTGTTTTGAGATTATTCTCGCGTTCTACCGATATTGTAATCGTTTAAAATGATTTGTTGAGGATGATTAGAAGCTGAATTTGGGATTTAAATACTCCAGGTTAGTATGGTTAATTTTTGCGTGTTTGTGTACATGAACAAGAACGTTATACCGAATGTTTGCGACTGCAAAATTGAATTAAATCTTGTCTATCCGTATGAAAGATAACTTGCGAATGAAAATACCTAGAGCCCTGAAATTTTTAGAGGTTGTTTGGGGTTCAAATGACTAGGTTGATTCCGAAAATGAGCCGAATCGGTCCATTGGTTTCGGAGTTATTAATTTTTGAACATTGATTTTGGCAATATTTCAAAAACTACATTTTTCAGCTCCATAATTTTTTCTCTGAGTATTTTTTCCTCGAATT
Source organism: Adalia decempunctata (assembly GCA_951802165.1). Taxonomy (NCBI): domain Eukaryota; kingdom Metazoa; phylum Arthropoda; class Insecta; order Coleoptera; family Coccinellidae; genus Adalia; species Adalia decempunctata. The sequence goes on from OX637702.1 coordinate 1,898,401, forward strand.
TGTTTCAAATGAAGATTAAGCATCAAGTAAATTTTCTGTTTGTGTGCGAATCTCTTTGGTTAATCTTAGAGATAACTTAATATGCCGGTATTAAGTAAGAGGTTTTTTCTCAACGTTTGTTCTAACACGTTTCGGTAATAACAACAAATCGCAGCAATTATCGCTAGTGTTCCACCAGCTGACCGATAATATTCCTACTCGACCGTACCACGGCGATACAATACCTCTTATACATTACTCATTTTCCGAGCAGCTTATGGAAAACTTATCGTCCGAATACCTCTACTTCGAGCTGTATCAGTTCAAGAGTGTTTTTCGTGGAAATGCCCGCTAGTTTCGACGATGTGGTCGTGATGGGAAATCTACCCTGTAGGACAAAAAGGTCCTACACCGTACCCCAATCGGAAAGTATCATATTTCCATTTTTGTTGCGTTTAGATAGTTCTAGTTCGTTGATAACACTTTATTGGGTCGTTAAAATGATCGCTTTTTGGTATGCGAGGAATGTAGGACTTTTTATGGATAAATATAAACTCATTGTCGAAGTTATTGGTAGGAATGTGAAAAGATATTGTTCTGTTTTCAATGATTTTGTTTAAAATCTTATTTATAACACAGTTAAGCATCTTAACCATATTATTTCAACAACTATTCTTCACTCTCGTATTCCTAACTTCTAATTTATTAATTCTGGAAAATTTTCATATAAAAAAATATGCACATGGCTCTTCTTCTTCACATTTTTGATAGTGCAATAAATTGTCTATTTTCTCATGTTTTGTTCTCGATAAACAACAATGTGTAGTTCGGAAAATCGAAAAAAGAATGTAGATTCCGTCTGCTTCAAAATCAAACAGAGGTGTTTGTGAATTATCAAAGAAAAGACAAGAATGTATGATACCTAACCTAAACTAACATAACCTTACCTAACCTAACCTCTCTTTTGCAGACCCCGCCCACTTTGCCACCGAAAAACCAACGAAGGACTCCTCCACCAATCACGTTGCCCTCGTCGCTGTCTGCCAACGTGAAGGCACAGAGGAGGAAGAACATAGAGAACCTGATAGACCTAGCACCCTTGAGCTTGGACAACAACAGCGTTAGGGTCAGCATACTTCAAGAATTCGACCCCATCCTGTGCCCAAATGATTACAGCAACACCTCCAGAACTATCAGTCCAGAATGCCCAGGTATTTAACCTCACAAATTGAAAAATGGAGTTTTGTCTTCTTCTTCCGTCTATAGGTCTTCGAATTCTGCGTTTACATCTTTGTTTTTCTTCTTTTTCCTTTAGATGACGTGGCCTCGGTGTGCGGGAGCGTTTATGACGAATATGATCCATACGATTTCATTTACACAGGATCCGGAAATAACAGTCTGTGCGACCCTATGTACGCCGCAGTCAACAAGGCCGAAAGCATCTATTCTTCTCCGATCAAAAGCTACCAGACAAGTGCGCAGACTGTAGATAAGGGCAGGACGACAAAACTCGCTGAGGTGAGAATTTTTTTAAACCATGAAAAATAATTTTAATAAGATGAAAAGAAGTCCGGTGGTTAACACAGGATTGTACACGAAAACATCACTTACCTTATGAAGAAAATACGCTTCTGGATCTGTAGATATGGGTGGATTTTAGTTTATGATATTCTTGTTGCCTTTGTAATCTTTTATCCTATTGGATTTAATTCTCGTCTTTTTTTCTTTTTCTTCAATCGATCAAAAAATCGATAGATTTCGAAGACAACTTACATATTTCCTTACAGTTAAGCTGAAAATGCACCTCTAAATTGCTTCCAGAGTTTCAATACTTTTTTATTCGCTAAAGATGCTTGATAATCAGACTTCTTATCTTTCGAACTATTAATTTTGTTCATAATAGATAAACTAGCTGACCAACTGCTAGAATCGTTTTCTTGAGCATGTAATAAGAGACTTGTGATCTAGAAATACGACTCTACGTTCGACACCTAGTTGAGGTGTTTATCAAAGTGAATTCCTAGAAATTCAACTGTATCTTTATGGTAATGAAAACGTATCAGCATTAAAATATAGATTCACGAACGTCTGTTGCGTTTTTTATTACAAGCGCCGTTTCTTGATGTGTGTGTGTGTAAAGCTTTATTATGATCTCAAATTTGGTATACACAAGTTGATAGAAAAAAAACTTTTCCGAATTTTTTCGATTTTCGTAGTTTTTTCGGTACATCGGTCTTATACACACTATAAGTCGCAATTTTGGAGATTTCTGTCTCAAATTTGGATGGTACCTGCCCATCTTAGACCCTAGGATGCCCTTCGAATTTGGCGGAAATCCGACAAGTGGTTTATGAGTTTTCCGGAGTTTTACCAAAGTTCTGGTTGTTGTTCCAGATTTATTTTTCATCCAGTATGGAGTTTTTTCGGAAAAAATTCACTTTGTGTCATGATAAGGGATGATTATTCTCATAACAAAAATTGCGACGTTGCGGAGATTACGAAAAATAAGGAAATTATAGGAATTTCAAAAATTTGTCAACATTAAATTTGTGATGAAAATTTCGAAATAAAGTCCTGATATTTTTGCAGTTCGTAGCTTGTGTTCACATCTACCGAAATGCCAAATTTGAGAAAATTTCACCGAGCTGTATCGCTATTAAACATATTCGAATCAAATTGGAATGGACCAAAAAAGACCATTCTTGATGATTTGTTCATCATGGTGAGTGAAATCATATGGTTTTCCACGTCCATTCGATGTCGAATTTAATTTCGAATCCATTGGTGTTTAAATCACCAGAATTGGTCCATTATAAGCCAAGAAATCTCGATTTTTGTCCTCACTACTAAAATTGAATTTTTTTTTATTTTTTTTTTGGGAGTCAGTTATTGGAGTTGACATGATTTATGACTGGAGAACAATACATTCAAATCTGTTGATGAATAAAAAAAATAATACAGTATAAATAATAATGATAAAAAATATGAAAAAAAAAATAAAAAAAATCACTTTTTTGATGTAATTTAGATGGTTAACCTCTCGAGTCGTATAACAGGGAAGAGAGATATGTGCCTTTTGTAAATTTTAATTATGAAATTCTTCAGAAATTAGAAACCCTTTTGGTTTGACACATTTGAATCAGTTTTATCTCAAAATAAATGTGAATTTTGCCACATACTTTTATAGGTGAACAACTGCTTGGTAGAGAACATAACACAAGTCGATCCTATTGCTAAAGATGCAGACTCAGACCTTTTAGCTTTTTTCAAGATGGTACAAAATGTCAGAAGTGAGTTATCATAATTTAAGTGATTATTTTCTACATATTTCGAAATCTTTTAGATAAGTACAGATATAATGATCCAGATACAAATATGGGCTTCGTCATAAGTCCTATGGTGAATTACCAATATAGAGATGGAACCAGTATTAAAATATGTATACACCCAGACTTCGATGGTGCTGATTTTGATAAGCCATTTATTTTTACATGTGATGGTTAGTTTTATCTTTTTTTTTTAATTTTCTCTTTTATTTCAAGTTTCTCTGATCATTGTTTAATAACTCATTAAAGTTCTTCAATTCTTCTTATATTCCTACTATTGTTTTTTAAATTGAAATTTATGAGTCCATTCAAAAACTGATGTGGTTCAATTCAACCATCATTTAATCCCTTTTAGTTACTTCAAGTATAGAACATATAACTTTACAAGCAACATGTGATTTAGACGCTCCCTCAGAAATGAATTACACTTTAAAAGTATGGGGGTACAACGAATATTTTGCCCCAACCACACTTTTATCCGATTATGAATACGTTCACAACTGCATCAAATTGGAAGAAGATGTTCTTTTGGTATTGTTGCCAGACAATAAGGTCGATAAATCTTTCGCAAGAACGGTAAGTAACAATATATTTGTCTTGTCACTGTCTTAAAAGCTAATTCTGTCATTTTTATATTTTTATTTCCATTTATTAGTTCTTCATTATCTTTGTGTTTTAGTTAGTCATTTATCTGTTTTATTTTAATCGTAGTATTGAGTTTGATTCAGTTATTTCCTTCTATTATTATTTATTCGTTTACTTGTTATATTTTTGTTAATTCATTGATTTTTAGATTTACTTTAGTATCATTAACTTTCTGAATTTCAACTTCGACAAAATCAAATAACTTCTCTTCAAATAGATCTTTTGCACACTGGAATAATTTTTCTTTCAGCCTCTGGACGATCAAAGAGACAAACATATTGAACTTGAAGATGTAATTCCTACAGATCCAACATTACATATCACTTTTGATAATATGAAAATTGTGTTAGGTGCGTTTTCATGTTGCTTCTAAATCTTTTGTTCATTATTGATGCCTTTCTATGTTTTTAGAGTTTTTAGAGAGTGAGATCAAGAAATTAGAAGAACAAGCCGATCTGATGGAATCTTCTCCTTCGAAAATGCAGGAATTGCAGCCGAACAAAGTTATACAATCTGTAAAATACGTGATAAATCTAATGAGCAGTTTATATACTATAGATATTATGGAGGCTGTAGATGGTTTGATTCAAACTTGCAGTTCTTTCAGTAACAGACCAGTATGTGATCTCTATATTGAATTTTTTCACCCAAATAGACTGACTTTATTTATCTCTTTTGTTTCAGAATTGCAACGTTTCTAGAGAAATCGTGGAGTGTTGTAATAAAATAAAAATAGCGGTTCTAAGTTTGATTGAGATGTATTGTTCAGCTTTCAGAGTAGACTTCAAATTGAAAAACAGCCTCTTACCAGAAGATCGTAAGTTGAGTTTTATCCAAGTCTCACTTATTACAAAAAATTTAATTTTGTGATCATGTTTTAAATATTCTTTCAGCGATTGCTAATGTGAACGAGATATCTACTCCCCTTACTATAAGGTTAAGCGCAATTTATAGACCGAATACGGAATGGAAGCATGACTTTTATCTGGCCACCACTCAAGTGTACCACGGCACCAAACCAATAAAAAGATGTATAATCTCCTTGCCTTGCGTTAAAATCGAAGATCATTCGTGGCCAGCAAGGATAGTCTTCGATCAGTGGTGAGTAGTTCAAATGACCCATCGATTCTCGTTCGCTAAGACAATCTGTAGATCCTCAAATTTTCTCTTCAATTTCAGCTAGAAATACGTAGGACTTTTTGGAGCGTTTGTAATGTGTATAATCTCTTCAATTTCGATTTCCATTGTTTCTTCATTTTAACATCTTGTATATTTTTAGTTTCATTATTTATCGAGTTACATTCTACACTTTTCTGGGCATGTATGTCACTCTTTCTAACCAATTATAAAGAGTTTTATCTCCTCTATTCTGTTTCTTTTCGTTTTTTATATGTTTCTCTTTTTTATCGTGTTACTTTCTACACATTTTTGGGCATGTATGCCACTTTTTCAAACCATTTATAAAGAGTGTTATCACCTTTATTTGGTTTCTTTTCGATTTGTATAAGGATATATTTCTCTATCTCATTATTGTATTGTTCAAGAGGTGAGTAGTTCAAATGCACAATCGATTTCTCTTTTGTGTTTATGACAATCGTCTGTAGAAGTTTTCCGAACTTTTTCTTTCTGGGTATGTTAAGGGGCAGTATCACCTTTTGAATCGTGGTAAATCTCCATTCAAAAGTGGTCTCTTTATTTCACGAGTAAGTACCCTAATTTACGATGTAGAGACTTGATTTTTTTTAAATTGAAGTTGAAGAACGTCCCGAGGGCAAATAGTTTTCATTTTTTCGATTTAATTAGTTTTTCAATTGAAAAAAAAACAGGGTAATCGTTAGATCTAGGGTTATTGAATATGTTTTTCGTTTTTCATGAGTACAAGCTATATTTTTGAAATAATGATCATGAAAATTTTTGTAGTTTATAGAAGATTAAATTGCCGAGGGAAAATAGTTGCGATTTTTTCGATTTAATTAGTTTTTCAATAAAAAAAAAACAGGTTGAACCTCAGCGTTTTGGAAACTACACTTAATGATTTTTTTCCGACGGTTATTCATCATTTTTTGGAAAAAATCGCAACTATTTGCCACCGGCAATTTAATCTTCTATAAACTACAAAAATTTTCATGATTATTATTTCAAAAATATAGCTTGTACTCATGAAAAACGACAAACATACCAGATCTAACGATTACGCTGTTTTTTTTAATTGAAAAACTAATTAAATCGAAAAAAAAAAGAAAACTATTTGCCCCCAGGACGTTCTTCAACTTCAATTTAAAAAAAAATCAAGTCTCTACGTCGTAAATTAGGGTACTTACTCGTGAAATAAAGAGACCACTTTTGAATGGAGATTTACCACGATTCAAAAGGTGATACTGCCCCTTAAGGACTTTTTCTGACCAATAATAAAGAGTTTGATCTCTTTAATTTGGTTTATTTTCGATTTTTTTAAGTTTCACTTTTTATCCAGTTACTTTCTACATATTTTTGGGCATGCATGTCACTTTATTTTTCTCTTTAGTTTCACCTAGAGACACATTTTTGGACCATTTATAATGTGTATGATCTCTTTAATTTCGATCCTTTTCGATTTCCATTTCCATATGTTTTTCTATTTTAACATCTTGTTAATTTTTAGTTTCACTTTTTATCGAGTTACTTTCTACACTTTTCTGGGCATGTATATAACTCTTTCTCAACTATCATAAAGAGTTTTATCTTCTTTATTCTGTTTCCTTTCGATTTTTATATGTTTCACTTTTTTATCGAGTTCATTACTACACATTTTTGGGCATGTATGTAACTTCCTCTGACCAATTATAAAGAGTGTTATCACCTTTATTTGGTTTCTTTCCGTTTTTTATAAGGATATATTTCTATATCTTATTATTGTATTGTTCAAACTTTGGCAGAGAGGTGAGTAGTTCAAATGGACAATCGATTTCTCGTTTGTGATGATGACAATCATCTGTAGAAATTTTCCGAACTTTTCCTTCAATTTCATAGAGAAACACATAGGACTTTTTTAAACCATTTATTATGCTTATGATCTCCTTCATTTCGATATTTTTTTTTAACTTTATCGTCGTGTTTTAGTTCTATTATTTTATCGAGTTACTTTCTACACATTTCTGGGCATGTTTAGGACTTTCTCTAACCAATTATAAAGAGTTCAATCTCTTTTATTTGGTTTATTTTAAATTTTTATACGTTTCACTTTTTATCGAGTTACTTTCTACACATTTTTGGGCATGTATGTCACTCTATTTTCCTCTTTAGTTTCAGCTAGAAACACATAGGACTTTTTGGACCATTTAAAATGTGTATTGTCTCTTTAATTTCGATCCTTTTCGATTTCCATTTCTATATGTTTTTTCATTTCAACATCTCGTATATTTTTAGTCTCACTTTTTTATCGAGTTCCTTACTACACATTTTTGGGCATGCATGTCACTTTTTCTGACCAATTATAAAGAGTGTTATCACCTTTATTTGGTTTCTTTTCGATTTTTATGAGGATATATTTCTCTATCTTATCATTGTATTGTTCAAACTTTGGCAGAGAGGTGAGTAGTTCAAATGCACAATCGATTTTTCGTTTGTGATGATGAAAATCGTTTGTGGAAGTTTTCCAATCTTTTCCTTCAGTTTCAGAAAGAAACACATAGGACTTTTTCAAACCATTCATAATGCTTATGATCTTCTTCATTTCGATATCTTTTTCAACTTTATCGTCGTGTTTTAGTTCTATTATTTTATCGAGTTACTTTCTACACATTTCTGGGCATGTTAAGGACTTTTTCTAACCAATTATAAGGAGTTTAATTTCTTTGATTTGGTTTATTTTCGATTTTTATAAGTTTCACTTTTCATTTTGGGCATGCATGTCACTTTATTTTTCTTCAGTTTCAGCTAGAAACACAGAGGACTTTTTGGACCATTTTTAATGTGTATGATCTCTTTAATTTCGATCCTTTTCGATTTCCATTTCCATATGTTTTTGTATTTTAACATCTTGTATATTTTTAGTTTCACTTTTTATCGAGTTACTTTCTACACTTTTCTGGGCATGTATATAACTCTTTCTCAACTATCATAAAGAGTTTTATCTTCTTTATTCTGTTTCCTTTCGATTTTTATATGTTTCACTTTTTTATCGAGTTCCTTACTACACATTTTTAGGCATGTATGTAAATTATTCTGACCAATTATAAAGAGTGTTATCACCTTTATTTGGTTTCTTCTCGATTTTCATAAGGATATATTTCTCTATCTTATTATTGTATTGTCAGAGAGGTGAGTAGTTCAAATGCACAATCGATTTCTCGTTTGTGATTATGACAATCATCTGTGGAAGTTTTCCAAACTTTTCCTTCAGTTTCATGAAGAAATACATAGGACTCTTTCAAACCATTTATAATGCTTATGATCTTCTTCATTTCGATATCTTTTTTCACTTTATCCTCGTGTTTAAGTTTGGCTATTTTATCGAGTTACTTTCTACACGTTTCTGGCCGTGTTAAGGACTTTTTCTAACTCATTATAAAGAGTTTAATCTCTTTAGTTTGGTTTGTTTTCGATTTTTATAAGTTTCACTTTTTTATCGAGTTACTTTCTACACTTTTTGGGCATGCATGTCAGTTTATTTTTCTCTTTAGTTTCAGCTTGAAACACATAGGCCTTTTTGGACCATTTATAATGTGTATGATCTCTTTAATTTCGATCCTTTCTTCCATTTCAACATCTTGTATATTTTTGTTTCACTATTTATCGAGTTATTCTCTACACTTTTCTGGGCATGTATATCACTCTTTCTAACCAATTATAAAAAGTTTTATCTTCTTTTCGATTTTTATATGTTTCACTTTTTTATCAAGTTACTTTCTACACATTTTTGGGCATGCATGTCACTTCTTCTAACAAATTATAAAGAGTGTTATCACCTTTATTTGGTTTCTTCTCGATTTTTATAAGGATATATTTCTCTATCTTATTATTGTATTGTTTAAATTTTAGCAGAGAGGTGAGTGGTTCAAATGTACAATCGATTTCTCGTTTGTGATGATGAAAATTGTCTGTGGAAGTTTTCCAATCTTTTCCTTCAGTTTCATAAAGAAATACATAGGACTTTTTCAAACCATTCATAATGCTTACGATTTTCATTTCGATATATTTTTCAACTCTTCAGGCACTTTTCTTTTCGTTCGCATGTATCTATATTATATTGTATTTTTTTTTGTGAGTTTATAGGCACTGCCTAAACTCTTTTCAATTCTGTAATAATAATAATAATAACCGCACGGGTGTGGTTTGGTTTCTGCCACGCCACATGGGGGGTGACGTCCCCACGGCCCGAGTTACCTGGGCCACCAAGGGTAAATGGTGGCAAACTTATGAACGAGAAGTGGAAACCGATGTCATGGCAGAAGATCGAGATGCCACTCCACCTGCTGGCTCGACCACCGTGAGGAGGACTGCCCGCAGGGGAGCTCGCAACGCACGTATCCAGTGTAGCCGCGAAATGAATATTGAAGTAATGCGAGCTTTTCATTACGTTAACAATTGCGAGGACAAACCACTTCCTGGATGGAGAAGAGAAATCTTCAAGGGATCGAATTATCCCGGAATATCGCGGGATGTACACAGCAGGCTGTGGATTTGCAAACCTGTTACATCGTGCGGAAATTTCTGAACTAGTGGGAGGAACTGAATTGTTTTTTCACTGGTTCATAGAAGAATAACCAGCTCGAGCTGAGAACGGGAGACCGATGAAGAATAATAATAAATATCAAGCCAGCAACGAGAAGTGGAAACCGATATCATGGCAGATGATCGAAATGCCACTCCACCTGCTGGCTCGACCACCGTGAGGAGGACTGCCCGCAGGGGAGCTCGCAACGCACGTATCAAGTGGAGCCGCGAAATGAATATTGAAGTATTGCGAGCTTTTTATTACGTGAACAATTGCGAGGACAAACCACTTCCTGGATGGAGATACTCCCTCTATAACGTCTTCACCTGGAGAACTTCAGCTGATAAAAGAGAATCATTCAGGAGGAATCTCCAAAAGATCGAATTATCCCAGAGGATCGCGGGATATGCACAACAGGCTGTAGCATTGCAAACCTGTCACATCGTGCGGAAATTCCTGAACTAGTGGGAGGAACTGAATTGTTTTTTCTCTGGTTCATAGAAATAATACCAGCTTAAGCTGAGACCGGGAGACCGATGATGAAGAATTATAATAACTTTATCGTCGTGTTTTAGTTCTATTATTTTATCGAGTTACTTTCTACACATTTCTGGGCATGTTTAGGACTTTTTCTAACCAATTATAAAGAGTTTAATCTCTTTAATTTGGTTTATTTTCGATTTTTATAAGTTTCACTTTTTATCCAGTTACTTTCTACACTTTTTGTGCATGCATGTCACTTTATTTTTCACTTTAGGTTCAGCTAGAATCACATAGCACTTTTTGGACCATTTAAAATGTGTATTGTCCCTTTAATTTCGATCCTTTTCGATTTCCATTTCCATGTGTTTTTCTATTTTAACATCTTGTTAATTTTTAGTTTCACTTTTTATCGAGTTACTTTCTACGCTTTTCTGGGCATGTGTATCACTCTTTCTAACCAATTATAAAGAGTTTCATCTCCTTTATTCTCTTTCTTTTCGATTTTTATGTTTCTCTTTTTTATCGAGTTACTTTATACATATTTTTGGGCATGCATGCCACTTTTCTCACCAATTATAAAGAGTGTTATCTCCTTTATTTGGTTTCTTTTCGATTTTTAAAAGGATATATTTCTCTATCTTATTATTGTATTGTTCAAATTTTGGCGGAGAGGTGAGTAGTTCAAATGCACAATCGAAGAAATTACATAGGACTTTTTCAAACCATTTATAATGCTTATGATCTCCTTCATTTCGATATCCTTTTTCACTTCATCGTCGTGTTTTAGTTCTATTATTTTATCGAGTTACTTTCTACTCATTTCTGGGCATGTTTAGGACTTTATCTAACCAATTATAAAGAGTTCAATCTCTTTTATTTTATTTGGTTTATTTTCAATTTTTATACGTTTCACTTTTTATCGAGTTACTTTCTACACATTTTTGGGTATGCATGTCACTTTATTTTTCTCTTTAGTTTTCGATTCTTTTCGATTTCCATTTCTATATGTTTTTTCATTTCAACATCTTGTATATTTTTAGTTTCACTTTTTATCGAGTTACTTTCTACACTTTTCTGGGCATGTGTATCAATCTTTCTAACCAATTATAAAGAGTTTCATCTCCTTTATTCTCTTTCTTTTCGATTTTTATTTTTCTCTTTTTTATCGAGTTCCTTACTACACATTTTTGGGCATGTATGTAACTTTTTCTGATCAATTATAAAGAGTGTTATCACCTTTATTTGGTTTCTTTCCGTTTTTTATAAGGATATATTTATATATCTTATTATTGTATTGTTCAAATTTTGGCAGAGAGGTGAGTAGTTCAAATGCACAATCGATTTTTCGTTTGTGATGATGAAAATCGTTTATGGAAGTTTTCCAATCTTTTCCTTCAGTTTCAGAAAGAAACACATAGGATTTTTTCAAACCATTTAGAATGCTTATGATCTCCTTCATTTCGATATCCTTTTTCACTTCATCGTCGTGTTTTAGTTCTATTATTTTATCGAGTTACTTTCTACACATTTCTGGGCATATTAAGGACTTTTTCTAACCAATTTTAAAGAGTTTAATCTCTTTTATTTGTTACATTTTCGATTTTCGCTTTTTTAGTTTTATATTATTGAGATGTTTGAACTTTTGACGGGGATTTCCTTGATTGTTATATTTTTGTTTCAAGGATAACTTTCGACGAGATCCCAATCAGTTCTTTATCCAGAGAATCAAGGTTGGTGGTCGTAATATACGGAAGAACAGAAGAAGAACCCGAAAACAACGACCCTACCCAACCTAGATTCAAACAAGAAGAGATCGGCTGGGCTTCCGTCCAACTTTTCGACTACGACGGGTAAGTCGTTTTGTTACACGACAACTCGATCGTACAGGGCGATTTTTTTTCAGTTTTATGGTGCAGGGCAGCATGCTGCTTTCCATATGGCCTAAAGAGTCGAATTTCATATACGGCCCAGCACCGCCTGCTGGTTCTAACTGCGACCCTGACCACTCTATCATAGGGATCGATATCAACAGTCCGGTCGCCATAAAATACCCGTCTTTTGCCGATTCCGAGTACTCGGTAGTCAAAGGGGATTTTGGGAGTTTGGATCAGCAGACTCAAGAACAACTGTTGGATATAAACGAGATGGATATGCTTGAAAAAGTACCGCCGGATATACGAGAGGTACTGACTAAATTTGGATGGAAAAGTTTGGTTAGAACAATTTTTTTTGTAGGTTTTGTGGGAGAAGAGACATTACTTGTACCATCTACCTGATTGTCTTCCCAAAGTGTTGCTAGCCGCCCATTCGTGGGAGTATTCCTGTTTGACAGATCTACACGGTATGTTGCACGCTTGGAAACCACTAAACCCGATACAGTCCCTCCAACTGTTGCTACCAACGTGAGTAAAGATTAAAAAAAAAAAAATTTGGTACTGAATCGAATTTTTAGGTTTCCCGATATGGAAGTGAGAAAATGCGCTGTGAAATGGATAAGCACGATGGGTACTGACGGTTTGGTGGATTATCTACCACAGTTGGTGGTAGCGTTGAAGTTTGAAACTTACGAAAACTCTATGTTGGCTGAGTTTTTGTTGGAACGTAGTATGAGGTCGCCTAGGTTCGCCCATTACCTCTTCTGGTTACTGAGCCACAAACTACCAGGCTCTCTCCCTCAGGTAAGTCCCAATTTAGCCCAAATAACCCCGTAATTTAAAAATTATTCCGTCTCACACAATTGACACTTATGCAACTTTTCATAAAATTGTTAATATTTTGATTTGTCTTCGATGAAAACGATTTAAAGGTGAGTTTTATATTAAATTGAATTCTTATGAAGCCTTTGTATTGCCTCACTTAAAAGTCACTATTTTATTTAGGCCCAAATTAGATGAAAACCAAACTGATTCACATTATTGACACTTATGGCAATTTTAACCAAACTGTTTTTTTAACCTTCTTTCGGTGATATTTTCTGGAGAAATGATGCAAAAATAAATCTTTTGAACTCGAAATTTCGGATGTAGAATATCGTATTTTTTTACAGAATAATACGTTGGATATGAACGAAAAGGACCAGATTAACATCAAGGAGTCCAGGTATCACAGACGCATGAAATTGGTACTGAGGGCTCTGTTGGCCATATGCGGCGAGGCGTTGAGAAATTGTTTCTTATCCCAGCAAATTCTTGTGAAAGTGAGTGATTTTTCTTCAATAGATACTCTCTAAACTAATCTGAAAAAAACTATGAAAGAGATGAAATTATATATCTTCTTCTTGACTTTTTCTGGGGCAATTAACTCTTTAACTTCATAAAAAAGTATCATTCATCATTTTATTTCATTTTAATAGACAAATAAAAAAAATACCTGACGAATAAGCTTTTGCTATCCAAATTTCGTAGCATAAAAATATTTTTACCTCACTCGGATTTGAACCCAGGTCATCTAAATCTCAGCCACGTGCACCGGACACCAAACTATCGGAAAGGTCTCAAAATCGTACATTTTGGAACCCTTTCATGAAAAATTCCATTTCTCTTCCAGAACTTGAACGACATAGCGGAAAACGTCCAAAAGACCAAAGATTCTCACAGACAGGCCACGCTACAGCAAGCCCTCCATTCGGTGGACACCAATTTGAGGGAGAGCGAGACCAGTCTGCCTCTCTCCCTCACGCTGAGAGTAGCCGGAGTGCATATCCATTCCTGTTCCTATTTTTCCTCCAACGCGCTTCCTTTAAAGATTAACTTTTTGGCGCCCGATCGATCTATAGTGCCCGCCATATACAAGGTGAGCGACGATCTGCAACAGGACATGCTTACGTTGCAGATGGTCAGGATAATGGACAAGATGTGGCTGAACCACGGTTTGGATTTGAAGATGGTGTCGTTTATTTGTATACCTACCGGGAAGAAAAAAGGTTGGGTACAGGAAGAAATCCTGTTTTGGATTACGTCATTTGTGCATTTTTTTCAGGGATGATTGAGTTGGTGAAGAACGCTGAGACCTTGAGGAAGATACAGGTTGAGCACGGTCTTACCGGGTCTTTCAAGGATAAGCCAATTGCTGAATGGCTGGCCAAGTATAATCCTTCAGAGTTGGAGTACGGGAGGGCTGTTGAGAATTTCACAGGTACCCCCTTGCTTAATTAGCCCCAGGTCACTAGATGACGCCTTTTGGTTAGCTGGAGTGTTATTTTATTGTTCTTCTCTTTTCTTTTCATTTTATTTTCTTTTAATGTTGTTTGTTTAATAAGCCCCAGCTTTTGGTTGAGTCGAATGTTATTTTATTGTTCTTTTATTTTCTTTTAATATTCTTTCTTTGTTGAGAATTTCATTTGTTTAATAAGCCCCAGCTAACGATAGGACGTCTTTTGGTTAACTGGAGTGTTATTTTCTTGTTCTTTTCTAGCCTCATGCGCCGGTTATTGTGTGGTTACCTACATATTGGGCATTTGCGATCGACATAACGATAATATTATGTTGAAGACCTCAGGACATCTCTTCCATATAGACTTTGGTAAATTCTTGGGCGATGCTCAAATGTTTGGAAATTTCAAGAGGTGAGTGATTGAGGAATTGAGATTTCTTACTGCGAATCCATATTATAGATATTATTAAAGGAATATCATCGGAAAAGCGAATTGAAATCGATTTCAATTTGATTTCAACTCTATTTCAATTCGAATTGAAATCGATTTTAATTAGATTTCTTTTGGATTTCAATTCGAATTAGATTTGAAATCAAATCGAAATCCATTTCAATTCAATTTCAGCTCCATTCCATTTCCATTTGGATTTAACTTCAATTCGATTTCAAGTCGATATCAATTTCATTTCAATTCGATTTCAAATCTAATTCGAATTGAAATCCAAGAGAAATCTAATTAAAATCGATTAAATTCGAATTGAAATCGATTTCAATTAGATTTCTTTTGAATTTCAATTCGAATTAGTTTTGAAATCGAATTGAAATGAAATTATATCGACTCGAAATCGTATTGAAATCGAATTTAAGTTGAATCCAAATGGAAATGAAATCGAGCTGAAATTGAATTGAAATGGATTTCGATTTGATTTTAATTCGATTTGGTTTCGATTCAAATTGATATCGAATTGAAATATCATTGAAATCGATTTCAATTTTATTTGGATTTCAATTCGATTTGATTTGGATTCGAATTGAAATTGAAACCAAATGGAAATGAAATAAATTTGAATTGAAATGAAATTGATATTGAATTGAAATCGTGTTGAAATCGAATTGGAATTGAATCCAAATGGAAATGAAATCAAATTGAATTGAAATGAAATTGATATCGAATTTGAATCGTGCCGAAATCGAATTGAAATCGTGTTGAAATCGAATTGAAATTGTGTTGGGGTAGAATTGAGATTGAATCAAAATAGAAATAAAATCGAATTGATTTCGAATTGAAATGGAATTTGAACAGAATAGAAATCTTCTTGAAATCGAATTGAAATTGAGTCAAAATGGATATGAAATCAAATTGAATTGAAATCAAATTGAATTGAAATGAAATTTAAATCGTGTTGAAATCGAATTGAGATTGAATCCAAATGGAAATAAAATCGAATTGATATCGAATTGAAATGGGATTTGAATAGAATAGAAATCTTCTTGAAATCGAATTGAAATTGAGTCAACATGAAAGTGAAATCAAATTGAATTGAAATGAAATTGAAATCGTGTTGAAATCGAATTGAGATTGAATCCAAATGGAAATAAAATCGAATTGATATCGAATTGAAATCTTGTTGAAATCGAATTGAAATCAAGTTGAAATCGAATTGAATTGAGATGATAATTATTCCTATTTCTTGTCTGTCTAATTATGTAAAGAATGAAATTTTCGGTGCAGTTA